>JAJEKV010000012.1:17852701-19106503 GCA_021234155.1 Isoetes taiwanensis | reverse complement strand
AGGGGCTACGTATTGCTGACTGAGGTTGTGAGTAATGTTTGCACGCTTTGGGGCGGGAACTGACGCAGACTGACACGGGTGGGTGGCGCGATCGAGCTCCTAGATCAAGGCCTCCTCTATGTCATAAGTAGATCCATACATGTCAGCGTAACGCTTCCTGACATGTATTTCCGCTTAGAGAGAGGGGCCGGCTCGAGTAGCGAGTTCTTCAAGGAATACATGTACATGTATGCATGTATATAGATAAAATCAGACCCGCAACAAGTACAGTGTTTGGGGTCCGGGTTCGAACTCTGAAGACAAAATTGTGGAGGACCCGCGGATCTAACAGAGAGTCCGGGGATTGCGTCACGCTGGGATTTGCAAGAAGAGAAGAAAAGAAGAAAATGTAATAAATGAGAGAAAAGATGATAAGCTTCCCTTGATATCAACAGATGAAAATACATGAGCTCTCGCAATAGAGAGAAAACTCAAGGAGCATAAGACTCAAAACTCATCTAAAAAACTTATGCGCCTAACTATTCATGGTAGTACAATGGCCTTGGGCCCAATATAGACACTCTGATCGGGATTCGTGCCGACTTCGAAGGGGAGGCCTGATTTGCAGGGAATGTTGGCTGCGCTCTTGAAGTGCCTAGAATCACGCTGGACGCCGGGACAACAAGCAGGACGGGCCGCTACTTGTCCGAGCTATTTGCTGATACCATGTGCTTTGGATCAAGGTAATCACGCTGGTCTTCTCAAGGAGCCTGGATGTCCTGGACCCGCGGGTCGACCGAGGATCCTTGAGCTTGACTCGTCTCTGTCAGAATAGTCCTTGCACTGTGAGGCACAGACTAACAAATGCAATCCTTATCCTCAATGTGATATGATAAAAAGGAGACCGTAAGCACGGACCGGGTTTAACTCCCGCCGTGAGGGCCGCATATAGCGAGGGGTGACGACTTCCAATGTGGTACTTGATCACCAAAATGACCGATTAACGGCGTAAATAAATAACACCTTGCGGGATGCAAAGAATCAATATCGAGTTGGTATAGGATAGGGTCACCCCGCCAATCAACTCAGATGGTAAGACGCATGATATCTAAACGGTGAATCGAAAGTAATGCGTATGGGCGTAATACAAGAGAAATAATGGAGAGGAAATGAAAATGAGGCAAAGGTAATGGTCCAAATGAGACAAGGAGTTAGTAAACCCGGTGATTAATGGAGTCCAAATAGAAGAAAGCGAGCTAAAGAGCAAATATAACTACAAAAGAGGACGAAAAAATATGAAGGAAATTACATAGACTCAAATACTGTGAGAAAAAGAGCAAGAGAAAAGAACAACCGTGGACCTAAATCAAGGAGAAACAGTCAAGAAATAGACGAGCTCTTATGGTCGTGATTGTCCTACCTAGATTTCTTTTCACCATGTACAAGTAAGTCTATGAAATTGTCATTATGACATGATTCCTCTTGTATTAAATGCTATTACATTGTATTTAGAGAGAGCAAATGTTTACACCGCGAAATATTTGTAGGCAAATTTTACATCCTATCTCATCGATATTGTGGGATGATGGATGTGCCTATTTTGACAAATAAGCTTTTGGCAAAGCCACAAGATTCATATTACTATTAACAACATTCTTTTACTTCAAATATTAAATCTATTTTAGACATGACTCTTGAACTTGGTCAGCTTATCGTTGTAGAGATGCCTCTATGTGTCTTTACACGTGATAAGTGTGATTTCTTTTATGAATTCGCGAAAGAATTGACCAACTTTGTGAAGTTTATGATCTAATCCAAAATTTTAATCAGAATTCATATCGTACGTATAAGTAAGTACGGGAGTACGCCTCACAGACTTCTTCGAAAGTAGAGGTTTCCTCACAAGGCCGCCAGTGGTCGCTAAGAACATTCCCACAGAACTGGCTGCCGATGCGAGGTGTAAAGAACGCAAGTGGCAGCCCACATTCTCGATCCGTGTACTCCGCCAGTAAAAGTTACTCACACAAGCATCACACGCATCCTCAAGGAGACAAAGGCGCCGTACCTTTGCCCGTGCATCGTGGAGAGATGTTCGCCTACTGGATACTCATCCTCGAATCCCTTGGTGCAGAGTGTGTCAAGGCCAGCTCAAAATTCTTGGCTGTGGGACATCACACCCTGGGAACAAGTATTCTTGCAAAGAAATTTCATGACCCGCCGTGGACGCCCATACCCCCCCTCATACTGTGATGGCCCCCATTGGTTCTCGTGGAGGAGTGATGTTGAGGAGGCCCCAGAACGGTCAAGCACGGGAAGGCAAATTGACCCTCGATGGTATGTGCCGAAATACCTCAAATGGGCGTGGCAGCCGCTTGTGCCGGGTCCTCACTACCCTCGCTCAACGGTGAAAGCATTGCAGAAGGTTTCCTACAATGGACCACGCTGTGGTTTTTCCCATTCAGCCAAGGCGACTCCACACTGTCCTACCACCACCTGATGATCATGGTTTGCCTCAAGATTTGCCAACCGCTATCGGGTATCGAAAGCGTTGTTTGACCCGCTGGGCGAGGCAATGATGTGCGAGCCCTCACATTGTGCAGTTTTAGACCTACCACCAACGATTGGACTATATCTTTATTAATCAAGGCACCGATTGAAGACAAATTCTAATCATCTATAGACTTGTATTGCCGCTTGTGGACTTCGCTGGTTAAGCTTTTGATAATGGTTCCCCTGAAACGCCAGGCTAGGATCACACAACCTGGGCTCCCGCCGCCAGAATGCCATATACAGTTGTATGAGAGTTGTTTTGGCGTGATGCAAACACGGGCTGCCATTCACGAGTATCGGGTCCTGTGGTTGCCCCTCTCGCCAACACTCCTTGGCCTCTCATATTGATCAAGGCTTAGAGCTCCTCCGCTTACTGAGCATGGGGGATGGCATGCCTTTTGCACTGTGTCATCCTCATCTATGATCTATGTTGGCCTCACTGCCCATTACCCTGCTATGCGGGCCTCACCGATGCCCTAGACACATTTTGTCGTGCTGGGCTGCATATGCGCAGAACTGCCAAGACCGTGGTGGTTCTCATATCCTCTTCACGCCACCCCATGCCTCCTCGCGACTCACATACGCAGATTGTGGACGCTACCTACCTACAAGTATCTAGGGTGGAGTTCTCTCCTCGCCTGGAAGGCTTATCCGCTTAAGTGGGTGATGCTGGCGTCGAAAGCGCTTTTATGCCATGCGTAACAACAAATACCAGCAGAGTTTCTATGATTGGGCCATCGGGCCACATCTCTGCTGCATTGGTCGAGCCTCGCCCTTCAGACGGCCGCAGGTTTGGGGCCGCCATCTTTACATATGGAATGACTTGGAACAAAGTGTATACATTTTTGGCACGCACTTGGGGTGAAACCTGGGCCTCTATCGTGATTCTCACAAGTAAGAACCGGATTCTGCCACCGGGCGCGTTCTTGATGTATACTACCGCCTATTTCGCAGCGGTTACTATGGGTGATGCTCTCGCTTCCCCGCACTGGCTTACACCGCGGGCAATGAGTCCGCAGCCGCTTAGGCCTCGCTGGAGGGTAAGAGAGATCGGTTCCGGGGATGGAACGCAGATAATGTGATATAAGTGGTGTGGACACACGTCGATCGTGATGTACCAAGTGGGAAGGCCTAGACGCTTTGCTCTCTCGCAAGCCTGGGACCCCCAAGGCCTAGAGCGTCAAAACGCTCCATTACAAGGAGCACATCAACCCTGCGGTTAGCTCGGGCCCACGCTCTACTCGCTGCTCCTTGGGGCCTGCCCCCCTCGGGGTGCACTCATTGCCTCCATTCCGCACAGTGCCCACCATCTTCGTGATCGACGGGCAGTGTGATTGGGGAGCCCCGCCAGACAGTTCGGCTGGCCGCCAAACGGTGCCATTGAGGATGAGTCTCACACTTTCCGCAGTTGTCCAAATGTCAGCCGTGATACGGGCCAGGTATCGCCCTAGTACCTACCGGACGGTTCTTACATTTGCTGATGAACACACCACAAGACGCCCCGGGTCGCATATATCTGTGGGAGGTACCGACTGGCGAGGTCACCTTTGCCCCGCCGGCCGCTTACCGGTTAGGCATCATGGGGCGTGTGCATGATCAGATATATTTGGGTGTTTCGTGATTTGTATCTTAGTTTGTCACAGGGCCGATTGTCGCCACGTTTTTTCCTAAAATCTCTTTCAAGGGTTTTTAATCCGGCAAGAACCGCTTGCCGCTTTTTATTGGGTCCCATAGACCGCATTGGTCTCCGTGGATCTATAAAAGTACCTTCCTTCCTTCCTTCCTTCCTTGACATCAGAACAAGCCAAAAGTAAGATGTTTCCCATTTCTTTAAAGTTTGCATCATCCAAGAGCTTGTCACTCCTTTTGACCTTTTATGGTTTTCCATAAACTGCGATGCAAGGCTATGTACCTTGCTACCTTATTGTATGCCATGGATGAAAAAGGCAGGGGAAAAGGCTGATGATCCCAAAGTACTCACATTTTTGTTGGTATCATGGTATTCGATTTTGTAGTTCAAAGCTTGCCCTAATAGCCATTGCATCCGATAGTGTTTGGGTTTTAAAAAGTCGGGCTCTTCGCCATTTCACAGTATCACAGCCCTCATCTAGAATATAGAATGTGCAAAAGTGAAGCATATGGATAAATATGATATCCGGACCATGAAATATTGAGACATGTTTTTAGGGCTGCCTAGGACCATTTATATAACAATCCATGTGATTTAGAATGAAAAATAGAATAGAATAGAATAGAATACATTAGTGTCCCTTGCGCCGCGAGGCCCCCGACTTGTGTAGCATGGGCGAAAGCTCCTAAAAGGCTACTACTAGCACATCACGCTTCGATATGATGTAGCCTTTTCTCAAGGTTGGACTTTTCAGCATACGCAGATCCCGCTTTACCTCGGCTTCGCGGGTCGCAAAGGATGCGTCATATCAATCACCTTTAGTCAACAATTTGTAAGGGGTTTATGACCCGCTTTTATAATGGTCATATTACTTAACCCTCTTCACCTGCACTTCTATGTCCGTCAAGATTCTCCTCGATCGGCCTCGCTAAATCTCGGGTTGCATTTCATTATTGTCATCGAATGTGGACCGTTCCCCATCTATAGTTCTCAGATTTGTCTCCGGCGTCTCCAGAATCGGGCAATCGCTAATCATGTGATTCTCGCCCTTCATTCTTCTATAGTGTCGTGAGATTCTCGCATATATCCTCTCTCCTCCTTGGTTCATTCCCTTCACTGCTCTTTCGATTCTTAGGATCATGACTTCCCATCCGACCCAGCTGTAATGTTCTTTCTAGTTTTCCCAAAGATGTTATCCCGGGTACATCCGTGTCCTATCCGTTCCTCGTGGGGTTGAAACTTGTGTATGAGCCAGCCGCCTTGGGTCCTCAGGCCTGCGCCCACGCTCTGTGGTCATTCCCGCCCCACTCCTCATTCCATCGCCTTCCTTTACTAGGTCGCTTAAGTTTAATCCCATGTCTCGTCCAGCTATTACACTCCTTAAACCACCCACGCTTATGAGTATGTGTGTGTGTTTCTTTGCCGACTCGGTGATTGCAATACTTGACAATTTCCCTTGAATGTCTCCTCGCATTGTCTCCGATCGTAGTACCTTATGGTCTCTCCCATGCCTCACCTCCAATGGTTTTTGCCCCGTTTAAGATCATGATTGTCGCTGGCGCGTTTGTCCTTACTCTAAATTCTTGTCCTGTGGCACCGCTTCAAGGATTCCTTCCTCGCTTCCCATTTTCTCGGGTTCATAGGCTCGCCCCGTGCCTCTATATAATTGAGTGGTGGCTACCAATCGCATTCAATAAGTAACAACATTTGATGTCCCAAATAATTATTCCGCTTCAAGGTAAATTCTTCATATGTTGAAATAAGTCCCAAGTAGTCGATTGGAACCTCAAGGCTCCTTTGGCCCATTTCAGGCTATGATCGCACTTAGATATCTCAGATTCCGCTGTTTCCTCTATTTCTTTTTCCTTATCCTGGCGCGGTCTATGCCCCGTTTTATGGGTCAAGATGACTATCTTTTGTTTTTGCTAGGCTTACAAATAGCCCCTGCTTTCTTCAATGGAATTGTTCTAGGATTTTTAGTAATCAGGCATACCTTTTATTTTTGTGGCCATCATACTTAGATCATCGCGATATAGCATGATTGGTAAATTTCGTACACGCCTCCTAGCGAGGGGGCATATTCGGCCCTTGTCAGTTCGCTATGTATCCCTCAAGTAATGCATCTATGTATATTCCAAATGTAGTTGGAGATAACGGGTAACCTCGTTTACCAGGTCACAGCTTTTATTATCGCCCTTCTTGCTCTGTCTTAGCATATACCCTATAGTGTATAGTCTTGCAATCGACCCCTACCATATTTATTGGAGCTTGCATGTCCACGGCCTTGTAATAGCTTCTCCTTTGGGATCAGAATAATGCTTTCTTTGATCGAAATATTGAATAATCCTTGTCCGTGGTTTTCTAAAGATAAACATTATTAGCCATTCTCAAGACATTCAAGAATGATTTGTTTTGACAATATCCAAAGCTTTGACTGCATCATTTTTGAAGAACGGTTTTACTTCATATTATACATTCAAAATATTACAAAGTACTTCCGTATAAGAAATGTCCCCAAGCATCAATTACTTTAGATGATCACTCCATATTGGAATTTTAATACGACAGCCAATTGGAGATCCTAAAGCAATTATAACTTCTACTTAATTTCTTTATACCACCGAGAAGAAATACACGCTTATCATAAAGACCTTTTCTTCGCTTCTTCGCCTCCATACACTCCATATTAGCTAAGACTTTGGCTATGTGAAATGCAATCCTTTTTTAGAAGTACCAATTAATTCTGATAAATACTCAAAAGAAAGTGCCGACTATCCAAAGATACTTCCAAAAAGAGAATGCGCCTGTGACCTAAGACTAATGCCTCTCGCGACACAAATATAAACAAGGCTCCAATGTTTCAATGCACCACTCACACATTGGGCAAAGTGGGCTTACTCCCTGCTTAAAGCAATGGTAAATCCGATCCTATTAACTCTCAAAGAGCTTATGAATCACTTGCCAAAGTAGGAACATTTACCTTTTTGGAGGATTATATTTAGACCAAACAAGGTTCCGTGATGGATTGCCATTGAGAAGGCAAAGTCCTGTAAGTGCCATTTTCGAAGGTGATAAAGTACTTGAGGAGGTAAGCAATCTCAGAAAGGTGAACTTACTTTAGCGCCTTGCCTTCTTTAATACCTTGAACAAAGTTCCAAAGATCTCTTGTTACCCACCTTCTTAATTAGAGGAAGAGCACTTGCTACATAAGCCCATATTGATATCTTTATCCAACAACCCATGTCTCAAACCATTACCAAGGAGCAATGTCAATACCAAAATACCACCTGCTCAATAGAAATAATACCGCTCTCCTCCACCTCGCTTGGGAATGCACATGCATAAATTTACAATCAAGTGTAGTTGTCCATGAGTATACAAAGGCAACCACGTAAAGGGGAAGATGCCCTGAGACAAGCTTCTCCTAATCAAATGTATGGGAATACACAGCCATAAATTCTACAACTAGGTGCGGGTGTCCTTGAGTATACAAAGGCAACCACGAAGAATGCACAGGAACCAGCTTCCCAATCAAAATGCATAATCACCAAATTGGTTCCACCTTCTAGGCCCAAAACCAGCCACTGGGTGCTGACTGCATCATTTTTGTAGAATATACAATGCAAATTGATCAATTCATTCCGCATCTCTCTCTTCTCTATTTTAAGGATGGGGCGAATGAACCCACCTCAGAAGCCCTAGAAGCTTGATGCAATATAGTCTTCGCAATTGGTGTGAGGTGCACAGTCAGGTGCCCTTCTCTTGGGTTCACATGGCTAACAGAGTAGAAAAGACATAAGCGGTAGCGGATAAGCTAGGCCTATATCAATTTGGAAGCCTATATCAATTTAGAGGTGAATCTTGCTTTGGTTCCTCTATGCCAACCTTGAAGTGCAATTCTTTTATTTTGTAATTTATCAAGGAGCTATAATATATCCTACCCTTTTTTATTTTTCCTTAGCCAATGCGCTCAAATGCCTTATTAGTTTGTGTGTCAAATGGTAAGAGTGAGCAACAATCTATAATGTTCTCATACAAACAAACAACGCCATTTGATGTTCAAATAGCGAGGTTGCATCATGTTTGGGGATGCATCAAGTTTCTAGGCAGGGATGAAGAAAAAGTAATAAGCCACGTTAATTATCAAGCTATTTCTCTGGAGTACTATGAGAGATAGAGTTTGCAAACTCTTGCTTAATGCTATGTTGGTTCTCACTCACTAAACTCTTGCTTAATGCTATGTTGGTCTCACTCCTTTGGATCTAATTCCAAATGTTGCTTATAATGCCCTAAGGAAATATTCAATGCATGGGAATTAAACAATGTCGTCATATGTTAAACATTCTAGACATGTTAGACATTCTAAACATGATATGAAGCCTTTGATCACATTCGAACTTCAAATTGAAAGCAGGGCAAAGAACTTATTTAGCTTGACATATTTGCAAGAATTCCCATTAAAGATGCCATATATGGATGCTCTATTATAGTATGCCATCTCGGATATTTTATAGGGAACTTATAAGGGGGAATGTAAAAGTTAAAAGTTGCATTATTACTACATGTTTTTTTTTAATTCGACCAAAACATGTCTGAGGATTCAAGTTATGCCTCATTGCGACCAAAACATTTATAGGCTCCCTTATGCCCAGCTGCGCTGGGCACCATTACTAGTCATTCTTGAAAGTTCTAGAAAGTTCCAAATTGTTCAAGAATTTTTTAGAAAGCTCTAGAATATAAGGGAACTTATAGGAATGTAAGGGAATCTAAGAAAATACTTCGAGGAAGTTCTAGGATGTTTTGAAAGTTTTAGAATGTTTGAAAGTTCTAGAAAGTTAAAAGGAATTTAAAAGGAGAATCTAAAGGAATCTAAGAAAATCTCATAAAATGTAAGGGAATATAAGAAAACATTCATAAGTCTAAAGGGATCTCTTAAAATCTAGGGAATATAAAGGGGTACCTTCATAAAATCTAAGGAATTTAAGAGAATCTTGATAAAGTCTTAGAGTATCTAGGGTAATCTTCATAGAATCTATTTGAATCTCATATAATGTAAAGGAACCAAGGGCAATCTCATAAAATCTAAAGAGTCTAAGGGAATCTAAAGGAATCTTCATAGATTCTTCTGAGAACCAGGGGAATCTTAGTTACAGGAAGTTCTAAAATATTCTAGGCTGTTCTTGATTGTTCTAAAATATTATAGATAATCGTTTAGAAAGTTCTATAATCGTTTAGATGGTTCTATAATCATTGAGAATGTTCTATATAATCGTTTTAGAAAATTCAATGTTCTAGATGTGCATGAGCCAAAATAAAATGTTTTGGAATGTTGTAGTATGTGCAAAGAGCCAAAATAGAATGTTTTAAAATGTTTTACATGCTTGTGTGCATGCAAAGAGATGCATGCTTCGCCCATTCGAGAATCTTAGATCCGATGGCTCGGATCGGCCGGGATACAAATTGACAAAGAAAAGATCAAATGACCAAGTAATAACTTTCTTGATATATAGGAAACCATGAAACCTTGGGTTCCCCGGCAACATAAATGTGGAAAGCTAAATAGCCATATAGCAAGTGGTCCTATGATTAATATCATTTGCGGATGGTTCATCTATAAACTTTGCGGATAAGATAAACAAAATGACCAGGCCCGACTGGCCTTTTGGCGATAAACTTTCGGTGATGGCATGGCAATTCTTAACTCTACTATTGCCCATAAATAACACGGGAATAAAAGGGAGACAAATGCATCATACCTCTCTGGGAACAGTGACCCAATAATGTTTAGCATCCATATTTGTTGTTTATCATGAACCTGATCGTCACATTGTTTGCAGAACCTCCTTGGACTTTTGAATACTAACACAAGCATAACAAGCAAACACCAAGGATGAGAAATTAGAGCTCGAAGCTTACAATGCACATTCCCGGTAGCAATGCCAAAAGGACTTTAGCTCATATGCATATGTTATGGAAAAATCTGAAAATTTATTTGCAAGCGTGCATAGGTCTGCGATTAACTAAAGCAAGACTTAATTAAAATATGTGCCCATCCAAGCGATAGATCTTTGCTAAATAGAATCAAGACATGATGGCCATATCAAAAAGATAAAAGTTCTGAGTCACAAGCAAAATCTTTGCAGCCAATAGCTAAGTTGAGATGCAAATTAAGACACCTCAGATTTGCATTATTACTATGTAGATAGACTTATAGCTTTTCAAGCATGGCATGCTTAGGAAGTGTGGAAATAATTGTCTTCTGATTAGCATGTCCCAGGTTCTAAGGGTGGACCAAAGCTTCCTACACCTATCCAGTGCTCAGAACATTCAATTTGCATGGTGGTATATAACCAGGCTACATGCAGAGAAGAATTGAACTGAACGGCAAGCTCAAAGGTAATAATATGAAAACTAAGATGGTCATATTATCTTATGAAAAAAAGAACATACCTCACATAGGGAGTATTTGCCTAGAAGCGAAGCCCATTGTGCTTTGAATTTGTGGAGTACCATTCCCAGGCTACATGCAGAGAGGAATTAAATTGAACGGCAAGCTCAAAGGTCATAATATGAAAACTAAAATGGTCATATTATCTTTGAAAAAAAAGAACATACTTCACATAGCAAGTATTTGCCTGGAAGCGAAGCCCATTGTGCTTTGAATTTGTGGAGTACCATTCCCAATATTTCGTTAACAGATGGCTTTCATATAAAGTACACCATCTGTAATCTAACAAGTCTTTGAAGAGCAGATAGAATGCTCCCAAAATATAGTCATAATGAAAATCGAGCATTATAGATGCATTATGAGAAGGAAAAAAGGCATCGCAGTTGCAGTTCATGCAACTTTTCACGGCGTGCATGTAGTTGCAGCCATTTAAGACATGTTTAGGGCCTCTCTGAAGAGCACCTGAAAGAAAAATGAATCGAGTCAGACATGTTTAGGGCCTCACAATAGATGAATCTAAAACATCTGAAGAAAAATAAATCGAGTCATATTATTGGGTTTGTCTACCTAATTTCACACCCAATTAGAAAAAGTCTTTTTTTTTGATGTCACCATTGATTTAACGGCCTAAATGTAGCTTTTAAGATTTATCACAATCTTGTCCTCAACTCATCACGCAATGCAACCCGGCAGAGAATGAAGATCAAGCTATTTTGTCGAGAAAAGGAGGATAATAATCATATCGATCCATCACTCTGACAAACCCGATCGAGGCCATGCTTATCATACAATTGGTATCAAAAGGTTAGATGCGGCTAGAAATCTTCAATTTTAGGCCGAGAGATAATTCGAAGGAAACGAGGCATCAAATCGCACCATTTCATGACCTGATTTTGCAAAGGATGCGGAAGCGACCATCGGCATCGCATGATCTGGATGCATCAATATGTTGCTCGGATGATCTTTGCTAGACCATGTATTCGATCAAAGGCAAAAATAAGCGGCGGGGAGGAGGCAAAACTTGCAAGTTTGCATTAGAATGAAACCTAGATAACACTCCCATTCGAATATTCTCCCAATCGCATACTATCACAAAGCAAAAACAAACTGCGCCAAACAAGCTGTTGAATCGAGAGAGCAAAATGGGTTTAAAAAATTCAACGGTCGAGATCGCGCACAAACTATCATCTTATTTCGGCTTTAATACTATATATGGATTCTTAAACCTTTTTGTTTTGCGTCATCTCTAAAAATGTAGAATCATAAAATTGCTATATTTCAAAAAAAAAAGAAAAGAAAAGCAAAAGAAAAATGTGTTATCCTTCAAAAGACAAAAAAAAACAATGGTAACGTTAAAAGTTTTGGTAGTTGTTGTTCAAATTAAGTGTTAGTTGATATTCTTTGGTTGAGTTGATTGGTTAGTTGAATTGAGTATGCATGAGGACATGTAATATGATTGGGATAGGACTCATAAGAAGAAAGTAGAAACTGTGGTTGGAGCATTTGCTTCTAGGAGGGCCATGAAATAGATTAGCAATGCATTGCCTCTCTATGACTATGACAAACAATAGATTCGTGGTTGAACATAAAGGACTGTATGGACCTCGCCAATTTCAAGATATACCATTTTATGTTCTTATAAAAGCACGTACTCGTTTGACTAATTGTGTAAAGTAGAACCATTATCAAAGGCTAATAAATATAGAATTGTGTTGACCCAACCAAGTCTTGTAATCTCTAAAAAACATCATCACACGCTTTATACAATTGCACATGTTTGAAAAGCGGGTAGATATTCAATGTGGATCGTGTGGATCTCATTAAAATTAAGTAACATTTTCCATGTTGACTGCAACACTTCTTGTAGTATACTTGATTGACTAATTATGTAAAGTGCTTTCATATATCAACAATGTCAAAGTCTCATAGACATATAATTTCCTAGAAACACCATGACATGCTTTATAACATTATACATTGTCAATAGATATTGAGTGTGAATCTTGTTAAGATCAATTAACATTATCCTTACTCTTCTCATGACATGTTACGGAGCGAAAATTAAGTAGTAAAATTAGTCTTACATTTACACGTGAAAAATGATCAAGAAAAGATCAATCAAAGCAAATCAATAGAGACGCAGCCCTACATGACATTGAAGTAGGTGTTAATAAAGGAATTGTAATTATGACATTGAGTATTAATTTTATTATACTACCTTTGCTTTCTGTTTTGAGATAAAATATTTATTTGTTTTCAAACCAGCACATAGTTCCACAATAATCCAGATAGGAACGATCTATTATAATACTTATTATGTAACCACAATTCATGCCTACATGATCGTCACATCTTTACAATCCCAATTCATCATGCATACTAAGAAATCCTTTGATAAATAGAAAATTTTAATATACATGTATGCGTTCAACAACAACATTCCCTAACATGAATATAGCCACAGTGTGTCAAAAATCTTTCTACATAAATAGAAAATTAGCACAGTTGGGGAGAAGAGAGAGGCTGGGCTTGTGAGACTATCATTTTTGAAGTAGTTGATTTTTGGATCATAATATAGATCATTTAATGATTCAATCTAAAGAACAAAACCGTTTGAGGTAGATGTGGAACTCAAAGAAAATGTCGTGATGCTTTATGTGATCTTTGGCTTGCTATTAGCCATTGTACTAACTTGGAATACAAAGCCTTCTTGCGCTTTATACAAAGCCATTACCAAACATTCAGGTGCATGACAGTTCTTATTGCACCATTTCTTTATTTCCATCAAGCTTATAATTGAGCTACATCATATTAGATCAGATCCATCACTTGATTACATTAAAATTTATGTTGTGTACCTTTCTTAGGAATAGACAAGACCTAATATGAATAATGGTTTTCTATTTGCAATAGATACAAAAGAGAAAGATATGGATATAAGAATAGCAAATACATCATGTGATCAAGCAAATCTCAAAGAAGAGCCAAGTACAGAGGACCCAAGGGTTGAAGTTATGTTGGACTTGTGGAATAGATATTATATATCACCAGATAAATCTTATTCCGAAGCTAATCTTTCAAGTGTGCCATATCCACCGCATTTGGAAAATTGCACGGAACGTGCTACTTACTATAATAGACTAGATAATCGAGCGTCTAATGGAGACAGACCTGCCTGGACAATTTGGAAGGGACTTCTAGGACTTGAGCTTGGAAAAAGTGTTACTACAGATGATAGTGAAGAGGAGATGCTCACCAAAAATAAAACCCTAGTTCATGGTCCATATCCTCCATGGGTACAAATGCTTTTGATGCTTATATCGTAGCAAACCCTAATTCTTATAATCTAACTATTTCTCTTGTATTTGATCTAGGTTCTTGGTGCAGATGAGGATAACTTCCCTTTCACACGTCGTGTTCAACGGGATCTATGGGTACATCAACATCCAAGGAATTGCAATGATTCCTCCATAAAGTTTTTGCTTATCAATTTCACCACTCACCCTGGAATGGGAATTGGTGCTCAATTACATGTTATATCGGGCTTTTTTGCTGCTGCCATGTCTGAGAATAGAATTCTTGTGCTAGATTATTTCAACAGGGCAGATCACGAAGGATGCACAGGTATTTTGACTAATTGTTTGAAAGTTCTAGAGTTGCATTAATTTTTATGTTTCTGTTTGTTTGTTGGCAGTTCCAAACGTTTGTTGGTTGTTAGCATAATATATATCATTTATGATATAATATCTTTCCTTATGTAGGATCTAGATATGCTAGATGGGCATGCTACTTTGCGGATGAGACTTCAAAAGAGTGTCGAGCTCGCGCATTAGATCTAAGAACACAAAGAAGATCTTTGGGAAGAATGGGATTATTCGAGAAAAAGCGGTAGCGATTGGATGCCCAGAATTGGTGCAGTGCCAGAGTGAGTATAAATGAACTTGCATAAAAGATGAAAATAAACAAAAGATAGTTAAATAGTACTTTTTACATCATAGAAGGAACAAAATTATAATCGCCCTTATGGTCATTGTTCTTCTTTAAGGCTTTGGGGCAAGCCATGGGAGTACCTACAACCAGAGAGCAAGTAAATGGAAGCGGTTTTCATCACATAGAGACTGGTGTTATGTGGTGGAGGTCACAGGTACATGTCATTAAGCATGTTGACTTTGCTTTAAATGATCGTATTATTTCATCTTTCGTGTAGGTTATTCATTATCTTACACGTTACCCTAGTGAAGGTCTTTGCTCACTACTCAATAATGAGCGCCATAGATTGTTTGGAAGGAATGCTGCACAAATCGTCCTTGAGAATCTCCCAATTGAATGGCCGAAAGTATGGTGGCATTTAATTGTGTCTCGTATCATTTGATAAGATTATCTAGATTATTTTTCTTATGTTATTTATAGGTTCCATTTGCAAGAAGGAACCAAACAATCTTGGACAAACTTGTTTGGAGCCATCCTATGCATAGACCATGGGCTCCTCGGCCTCTTATTAGTGTTCATGTGAGGCAAGGAGACAAGAAGCAGGAAATGCAAATATTTGGTTTCAAATCTTATATGCAACTTGCAGAAGATTTGCAAGGGCGATTTCCAAATGTTCGAAATATATGGTTGTCAACAGAGATGCAGGTGAACATTTGCATGTTTTATACTTGTCTTGTTGAAATCAATTTAAGAATAATAGCCTATAACTAGTATGTGATATTGCAGAATGTCATAGATGAGACAAAAGGATTATCAAATTGGAAGTTTTCTACACCAACATTACTCGCCAAATTGGAGACACAAAAAGATGCATGACTATGAATCTAGCTTGGGACGTTTAAAAGCGAGTAACAATGCATTTGTGAATCTTATGATGGCAGCGGTTGTGATTATTTTATTGATGCTTTAGGATCAACTTGGGCTTTATTATTAATGGCTTGAGGGTGACAAGTGGCAAGGTGATGGCGGGAATGCTTAGTGTCAACCCTGGCTATGGTTGGGGCATAAAGATATAATGTAAAGAAGGAGAAT
The DNA here is from genome assembly GCA_021234155.1 of Isoetes taiwanensis. Lineage (NCBI taxonomy): Eukaryota > Viridiplantae > Streptophyta > Lycopodiopsida > Isoetales > Isoetaceae > Isoetes > Isoetes taiwanensis. The sequence goes on along the minus strand of JAJEKV010000012.1, from coordinate 19,090,874 downwards.
TAACTTATCTTATACTAGAAATGGAGCCCAGCATTGATGGGCATAGTTAGGAACTGTAAGTGATACACTCTGGAGCAAATTGTTAAATTAATTCACGTCTAAAATCACACAGTTAATAGAATTTGACCACATTTTCACTTTTCCTTCGTTTTTTCCTTTTCCTTTTGTCGTTTCATGCTTTTGTTTTTTATTTTTTTATTTTTCCTTTCCCTTTTTCCACCATTTACCTTTTTTCTTTTTCCACTATTCTATTTCTACCATCTCCCCTTTCCCTATTTCTATTTTCTCCTTTAATGTTTTTATTATTTTTCTAATTTCATATTCCCTTTTCTTCCATTTCTGTATGCCCTTTTTTCTTTTTCCTCTTTCACCCTTTCTCCATCCCTTTTTCCTTTTTTTTCTTCCTTTTCTATTTTTCTATTCCCTGCTTTTCCCTTTTTCCTTTTTCTATTTTTCCCTTCCTTTGTTCCCCTCCCCTCTCATTCCTATTTTACCCTTATTTTTCTCGCATTCCCTTTTTCTCGCTTCCCTTTCCCCTTCCCCTTCCCCTTCCCCTTTCATTTTCCAATGGTCTTTTTCCCTTCCCCTTTCCTCCTTTCCCAGCCCTTTCTCTCTTCCACTTGTTTCCTGTACTATTTTTCCCTTCAATTCCCCCCTCTCCCCCTCCCTTTTCCTTTTCTCTTTCCCTTTTTCTATGTCCTTTTTTTTTCTTCTCCTTTTTTCCAGTGCCCTTTTTTTCCCTTTCCCTTCATTTTCGTGCCTTTTTTCCTTCCCTATCCTTCTCCTTTGTTCTTTTCCCTTAATTTTTTGGGTTGCCCCTAGGGGGCCAAACCCTTGTGGCAGGTTGTCCACAGTGGCTTTGGACTACCAGGTAAGTTAATTTTATGGACTAAACCTTCCCTGCTAAGTCATATTGTCAATAAGTCATGTTGTCAACTCTTTTACTTTTTGCAGGCAAATGCACGGGGGATGGTATTGCATATGCATGAGATATGGCGAGACGGTTACACTGCCACAAAGTTGATGTATTGATCATTTGTTCCAAGATTCATAAAAGATTAGGAATCAACGAAAATTGTTCTGTGTAAAGGCACAACAACTATTTAACCCGTGGTCATATGGTCTACAAGGAGGACCAGGATTCTGAAAGTGGGAGGGAAGTGTTCAAATTTTGAAGTTCCTCTAAATCGCTTAAGAATTAGAATTATGATCTTTATGTTATGCCAAAGGATAACTTAACGTGGCATCTGATGTTCAATCGTTGGATAGACTTCTCTCAGTTTTGCAAGAGCATATTCAACAAAAAACTGCAGTGAAAGCATTTGTAAGAACTATGTTATCAAGATGGGGGGTGTCGGGCTTGGGTGCGTCTCAAAGGTCCTCGAGGCAAAAATCTAGGATTGGTAGCGTTGAGCTATATTCAAGTTAAGGGTATTAGCACATTGCTGACATAGAAACCCTGATGGTCGGGCATCATGGATGCTGCACGTTGCGCGGGGCGGAGGCCAGTGGCATGGCTACCCGTTCTTTATTTTTGCGGTTCTTGGAGCACAGACAAAAATGCCACACAAAAATTTAAAATGACACAATCTATTTTTTGGGTTGCCCCTAGGGAGCAAACCCTCGTTTATTTGGGTCTATGGTATATCCAAGTATATGCCGGCATATGCTTAGGATATGCTGGTGACTGCTCCAAACTGGTTGTTGCCAGTAAACTGGCGGTCAGCCTTCAGGACTTCAGCTTTGGCTATGGCTATGCCTATCCCGCTTCGCCGTGTTGCTCTTCTTTTTGCTTGCAGTCCATGCTCTCTTCTCTTTGTTATTGCTCACACCTGATATAACTATCCTGTCAGTTGGAACGAAAATCATGTATGGTGATGCGATGATCCTTGATGATGGATGCGAGAAGGAGTTGAACATTGGATGGAACAGAACAATCATTGTTGAAGAGGCTTCGAGTTTTTCAGAATTGACTTTCCAGATGCAGTAACTGAACTACCTTTAGGCCAAATGTATTTTTTCTAGATTGAGCATTCTGTGTGCCTTCGAAACCCCAAAAGTTTTGCATTCAAAACAAAACCAGGCTTTCCATGATATATTTGTAAGCCTGATGTTTTTCTTATGTAGCCTGTATAAAGGATACAACTTACATTCATTTAGAATGCTCATGGTGTTAATTATATGTGTTTTAGTATTGACAAACTCCGAGCTCCCAGGGTTATTGAAGAGCTTTCAAACAAGCTAAAGGCTCGTGGAGTAAGTTGTTTGCCTTTGTTTGATGAGAAAGAAAATGCCATGTTAACCTCTTTGTTTCTACAGCTGGATGTTAAACTCATTTACAGCGGAGGAGCAGATCTTGATGTTTTACCTCAAGCAGCAGGAAAAGGTCAAGCATTGGCATACTTGCTTCGGAAGTTCACAAGTGAAGGAAGACCCCCTGAAAAGGTGCTTGTTTGTGGTGATTCTGACAATGATGCAGAGCTTTTTCTTGTTGCTGATGTATATGGCGTGATTGTAAGTATGCAAACTATAAGTATTCTACATAATTATGTAAACTATGTAACATTTATTTCTTTCTTTTTCTCCTTTTGAAACTGTCTATTTTTTCAGGTCAGCAATGCTCTTGAAGAGTTAGTCCAGTGGCATGATTTGCATGCCAAAGAGAACCATAAAATATTACGTTACTTAGCGGAGAGATGTCTGAGTGCAATTATCTGGAACCTTTGCTGCGGCATTTTGGTATTGCCCCCAGTGTTTCTCCTCATGATGTTTTTGACTTGAAACATGGTCTTCGTCAAGAAAGGATGAGGTTGCAGTTATACGTGACATTGTGATGCATCAATTGTTATGAGAAAAGTGGCTTCTTGGTGATGTTGAAAACAATGAGGAAACTTTCCAGCAACTGAAGGCATCCATGGTATATAAATGTTTTTCATAGATATTCTAAGAATGGTAATCAGGAGTTTAACAGACATGTTTTTCTCTAACTCTCATGCTACCACACCACCTTACAACTGTTTGAAGACCCAATTTACGTACATGACATTTTTGTTTACCCTCTTGATGTGGAAAGAGCTTTATGTTTCAATTTTCTTGAGGAACAAGTTTAAATCCTATATTTTGATATGTTAAAGGAAGACACTCATAACCAATATCTTTCAATTACCTTTTTCTGATGAGCAACATTGAGACATAACTGAAGCATGCTTTGTCAGTTTCATTCCTTCATCAGGCTATTTTCATGCTAAAAGAATACGTTATGGATATAGAGTTATTTAATTGGTCTGACCTACTTTTTAATGACCTTACATTGTATTATGGTTCTGGTATTATCGGAGTTGTTTTCATTATCTCTTGCTTCAAGGAACTCGTTCAATCGTAATAACTCCATGGGGAGTTGAAGAAAGTGTTAGAATAATTCATGTTATAATTGGTGTTCAGTTAAGTTTGGAGACATTGTGCTAAGGTCGAGACTTGCTTTAACCTATGCAATTGATGGTGGCTTAATTCGAAAGGGGTTTTGAACCATTAAACTATAAGGTTAATGAAGGAGCATATTTTATGTGGTAACGACACCTAATATGGATCGAAGGGGGAAAACTGGTTTAAACTTTCCTCTTTGGGTTTCACCGGATAAGCAAAGCTCGATCGGTACGCCTAGGCGGCCGGATCCTGGGCTATAACAGAAAGAAGATGTATTAAATTGATTATGAGTTGTATTGCAGTGGATTGCAGGTGCCGAATGGGTTATTCAACCTAAGGCTTGGGCTGTCGGATGCAGGTCAACCAAGCTACAGTAGCTTGGTCAATACCAATGCTACAGTAACTTTACTGTAGCAATCATAAGGTTTGATAAATCATTGTTTACATTTGAAAAACCTTTGAGTACGTTGTTGAAGACACACTAAAGTAAGAAAATTGCTAGAGATCTTGCTTGTTTCTATTCAAGTTTATCTTTGAATAGATTATCTACAAGAATCATTGTGTTTTAAAATTCTTCATTGGTATCAGAGCCAGAGATCCAAGAAGAGATAATCATGTCTAGTAGATTTGGTGCTAATTTGCTTAATGCCATTGAGGTCTTCAAAGGAGAAAGTGGTTTCCAAGTTTGGAAACAAAGCATCCAGGAGGTTCTGGAATTTGAAAAGCTATGGCATTTGGTTGATCCAAATGCAGGTAGGCGTTCTGCTGCTAATGCTAGTGCAGGTTCTGCAAATGTTGCAGGAGCTAGTTCCAGTTCAAGCAGAGATGGTTCCACGGTTGGTGGAGATGCTGAAGCAAGGGGAGGAAAGGACTCTACAACCTCTGCAAGCATTCAGGTAGATGATGAACTCAAAATTAAAGAGGCTCAAGCAATTATTAGTTGTAAGGTTGGGCCTGCTATTAAACTTAAGCTCAGAGGGTTAAGCCCTAGTGAAATGTGGAGTATTAAAGGGGAAATCCCTGAAGCTTTGTGGTCAGAAAGGTTACCTAATTATGAAAGGCTTAAGGCCTATGGCTGCTTGGCATTTGTCCATGTACCTGATGAACTGAGAAAGAAACTGGATGACAAGGCTTATATAACTTACTTGGTGGGATATGATCAACAATCTAAGGCATATAGATTGTATGATCCAAGCAAAAGGAAGATTGTAATAAGCAGAAAGTGTTGCCTAATATTAACAGCCAAGACCTTACTGCTGATAGCAAAGAGGGAAGGAAAGAAAATATTGAGATTGCACAAACTGAACCTAGTGATACAGTAAACGATGATGATGATGATGAAATAAATGTTAAACATTTGTTAACTGAATCTAATGATGCTGATACTCAAAGTGTGCAGGCTGAAAGTATGGAATCTGAAATTGCACCTGAGCAACCAGAAGTAAATCAAGGAGAAATGCTGAGAAGAAGACGAAGGACTGAGGCAGAAATACTTCGAGAAGGTGCAGTCAGTTTTGAATCATTAGGATGAGATAACATGGGCAGGAGCAAAAGACTTAGAGAAAATGAAGGTGAAGTACTTAGTCTCTTTGAAATTTTAATGCATTTGGATATCTCAGTACCTAAGTCGTATGATGAAGCAATGAACTCTTCTGACTGTAAAGAATGGTTGAAGGCTATGCAAGCTGAAATGCAATCTTTTAGTAGAACGAATACCTATGAACTGGTGGATATGCCAAGTGGGAAAAATGTGCTGCTATTTGTTTCATGTTATTTTGGCTTTAATGACCAAGGTGTGCCATTTTGGCTTTAATAAAGGTGTGTATTTTATTAGTCAGAACTTATTATACATTGTTAACATCAGTTACAAGCTATTATCATGTCTTTTCAAGTGTTCCAGTTTTAGGGTTAAGAAATCTTATGGAATTGAATGTCTGATTATGACTTACAGTTTGGAAGCTCCACTGCTAAGGTAAATCTTCTTTAGGCAAGCATTCTTTATGTCCACTCCAAATTGCAGAGATGGAGCAACTTACAGTTTGGAAGCTCCGCTGATGAGGTAAATCTTCTTTAGGCAAGCATTGACTAATTGCAGGTAATATAAATCTTCTTTAGGCAAGCATTGACTAATTGCAAGTAATATTGACAAGTTCTTTATGTAACTCGAAATTGCAGAGATGGAGCAACTATCTTCATGTTTTACATGTTTTGATTTGTGTAAGCCTTAGATACAATAACTCTGGATTAACTTATTGATGCAAACAGGTCCGGCAGGACGTGTAATAAAATTTGGGGCAAGCATAACTCCCAATAATCATTTGCATGCAACTCACAACAGGCTGATGCAAAGATGGCTCAATGCAACAGGCTTATGTGTTCTGTAGAATATAGTACCTGCAAATGTAAAGGTATTAAGAGAATTGAGGAATATTATATTTGTATTTTTGCCTCTTATGATACAAAAACTGCATTAACAGATTGATGTAAACAGGTCATGTGGGGCATCTAATAAATTTTGGACAATTCCTATAGATTGTTTCCATGAGAATCATAACTGGTTGATGCAAATACGGCTCAACGCATCAATTTATGTGTCTCTTCTGTACAACATATACTACATACAAATGTAAAGATATTAAAGGATTGAGATATATTGTATTTGTATTTCTGCCTTACACTTCATATGCTACAATGAAGCATATACACAAATTGAGATATATTGTATTTAATATGTAACGCTTTTTACATAGTTCTCATTACTGGATGCTTTTCTCATTTTCATTTAATATGATATTGTCAAATTTTAGACTTCATGTATTGCAGCGAAGCATGTACCACGATTGAAATATATTATCTTTGTATATACGCCTTAAGACTTCATTACACGATTAGAATACCAATATTTCTTGCCTCGATGTGATGCCCGGTGACACGATAATGGAATCTGCCGGGGAGGGCCCCTGTAAGTGGTAGTAATTATACATTCTATTTGCTTCATATGTTTATCCCATAACTGAGATATATATTCCAATAGCTCTACTTTTCTTTGCAATTTGCCAGAGATTTGGTTTTGGATTTCAACAACATTAAATTGGCTAGGTTATAAAAATTTGACATAAGTACAGTTTCATATTGCACATGTCCAATTCTAGGGCAAGTCAACACAAAACATAGCACCTCTTGTTGTAAGGTTAGACAATATCATTTCATTATCTACCCCTATATTTATACAAAAAGTGAAAGTCGTAGGAATCCATACGACACATAGAAGAAGAAATACCTAATTATTCAAATGCAACAAGAAGCAACACCATCTAGAAATGCAAGGATTTAAATTCACTTCCTACAATAGAACCATATTTATGCCTGGCAACGCCGGGCACCCATTACTAGTAAATAATGGTTGCTTAAGTGTTTTCTTTCATTATGTTCTTGTTGTTTTGATATTATCAAAGTCTGGTAATAAGATACGGCTTAACTGCTTGAATGAACCCGCCCCTTCGTCGTTGCCGGAGGGCTGGAGCGGATGAGCAACGTGTATACCAGGTGATTGGCATGTCACAAACGATATACGTGTGAGCCCGGGCGAGGGATTGATCATCCCTGGATAATATTAACTGATGAAAATTGTGTTGTGATGTTGTGCGTCTTTCCAGATTATTTGGACCTAGGTGATGGTTGCCCACTTAGTCCTTCCCTGGACTAACCCTTCATTCTTATTTCTTACAGAGGTAGCTACATGACTGTCGAGCGAGAGGAGCACGAGTGATAGTAGAGATGTTGTCATGCGTAGATTCCTATGTAGTTTAAGTTCTAACCTGAGTTTATGAGTTACAAATACTTGTTACTACATTTTTATAATGAAAGATATTTATTATTTGAGTCCCACTTATTTCTCTATTTGATTTCAAGTGTTAAACGCCTTAGGATCATTTCAGCGGCGTTTGATCAGGTGGACATCATTTCATTGTCCGTTGGCAGTGGTGTCATGCCTTATTATCTCGATAGCATTGCTTTGGGCGCATTCGGTGTCATGAGATATGGCATTTTTATTGCTACTTCTAAAGGCCGAGTGAGCTATCTTGACAACCTGCATTCATATCATTTACACAACTCCACACAAAACAAACAAGATCCAACGCAAAAAAACAAAACATGAAAACACACTTTCGGGCCACCGGAGGGCAACCCGTCATGCGCAGCACCTTGTTTTATTTTTTTTTATATCTTTTCCCCTTTTCCACCATACGTTTTTCTTTTTTCACTATTCTATTTCTACCATCTTTCTTTTCCCTATTTTTGTTTTCTTCTTCAATGTTTATATTATTTTTCTAATTTTACATTCCTTTTTCCCCCATTTCTGTATGCCCTTTCTTTTTTTCCTCTTTCATCCTTTCTTCATCCCTTTTTCCTTTTTTTCTTCCTTTTTTATTTTTCTATTCCCTGCTTTCCCCTTTTTTCTTTTGCTATTTTTCTATTCCTTTTTGTTCCCCTCTCCTCTGATTCCTATTTTACCCTTATTTTTATCGCATTCTCTTTTTTTCTCGTTCCTGTTTTCCTTTCTCTCTCTTTCTTGTTTGGGTCCCATAGGCCGATCGGTCTTCGTGGACGCTAAAAAATCTATTCTATTCTATTATGTTCTTTTCCTTTCCCTTTTCTCCCCTCCCCTCTCCTCCCCTCCCCTTCGCTTCCCTTTCCCCTTCCCCTCTCATTTTCCAATGGCCTTTTTCCCTTCCCCTTTCCTCCTTTTCCATCCCTTTCTCTCTTCCACTTGTTCCCGTTCCATTTTTCTCTTCAATTTCCTCCTCTCCCCCTCTCTTTTCCTTGTCATTTTCCTTTTTTTTTCTTTCCCTTTTTCCATATCCTTTTTTTTCTTCTCCTTTTTTCTAGTGCCTCTTTTTCCTTTCCTTTTATTTTCGTGCCTTTTTTACTTCCCTTTCCTCCTCCTTTGTTCTTTTCTTTTTTCCTTTTTTTCGTACCTTTCCTTTTCCCCTTTCCTCTTCACTTTTTTTCCCTTCTCTTTTTCCCCCTTTCCCTCTTCCAGTTTTCTCTATGTCCTTTTTTCTTCCATTCCCCACTTCCCCCTCCATTTTTCTTTTCCCTTTCACTTTCTCTTTTTCCATTCCTTTTTCTCTTTTTCTCTTTCCTTTTTTTTGCTTTCTCCACTTTTTCCTCTTCCCCTTTCTCACGGTCCCTTTTTGCTCCTTCCTCCTCCCCATTTTTTTCCTTTCCTTTTCCCTTCCCTTCTCTCTACCCGTTTCCTCATCCCCCTTTTCCCTTCCCTTTTACTCCTGTCCTCACCCTTGCCCTCTTCTCCTTTTCGTAGTGTCTTTCTTTACCTTTATTTTCTCCCTTTCTTTTTCTTTCCCTTTTTCGTGCTCTTTTCCATTTCCTTTTCCCTTCCGCCCGTGCCTTTTTTCCTTTCACTTTTCCCTTTTCTCCTCCCTTTTCCCTTTCCTCTTCAGACATTAGTGCATGGCCAATCATGGTGGTGGGAAGTCATGCGATAAATCTCGGCCTTCAAATGCAATTTGATGATCCTCCTAGCCAAATGGAAGTACTTTGGCATTATTGTTACCCTCTTCGCATGGATGACACATAAGTTGCCTTTCTCGAAGAGTTGTATCAGCTCTGCCTCTGTTGCCTCTTGCAGGTATCGAAACGTTAGGGGTGTAACACTATAATCGGTCTGAAACTCCTGCATTAGTTCCCGGAGGAGGTGTTCGAATGGCGCCTTCTGGATCAGGAGATTAGTGCATTGCTGAAAGTGCCTAATCTCCCGGAACACCCTGGCGTGTTTGGAGTTGGGTCCATGGTGGACCTTCTTCAAAGGCTCTGGCCGGGGTGGTGGCGGTTTCGGCTTATTCTTGGGTTTACCGCCCTTAATGTACTTTTGTATGTTTTGTTTACAGTAGCAGTCATTGTACCTCTTCCATCTCCGGAGGTACTCCTGGTATACTTTCTTCCTTCTTTCAAATTCGCAGTCCTGCTTAAGCATGAACTCGCGCTCTCCCGCTTTCTGCTTCTTCACCACCTTGGGTGGCTTGGGCCACTTTGGTAAGGTGCAGGGTTGCCCTTAAGGGGCTATTTATAGCCAAATGGCTATATTTTGAATATTTTCGAAAATGAGATACTAAAGCTGAATAGGTTACTATTGAAAATAAATTATATTCTTTCGCCAAAGTTTTACCATTTCGTCCACCCGCCTTTCTTAAATTAGCCATACATTCTTAAGCTCAGATCTAGAGTTTCGCCTCCAGTTCCATGGATCTAAGTATTTAGGATCATAGATTATCCCCTTACCAACATTGTAGATCAAGTAATTATTTGCTAGCTCTAGTGGACCATAGTAGAATACTCAAAAAATCAACAACTACTCAAATTTTGCTAAACATAATAGGTTTTTTTTAATCCTATAAGTTGTATGTGAATTGACATCTAATTTATTTATTTCAATTACCACATTAACGTTGGCAAGATTCGCCAGAGTTTCTATGAAATAGTTCAAGTCGCAAAAAGTAATCGCCTACAAAATTAATATAGAAAGCTTATGATTCGCCTCACCTTCTAAATCACGCCTATGCAGATATGGCCTTAAGGGCAACCCTGGTAAGGTGGCCAGGCATCGGGGTTTGAGGTCTCCCCAATGTCTCCTTCTGGCTCCTCCTCCTCCTTGTTGCCGCATTCTACCTCCACCTCTTCATCCTCGTCCTCCTCGTCCTCGTCTGCTTGCTCTTGATGAGGTTCTTCAATATGAACCATTCCCCTGGGTCTATCTTGGTCCCTTTTGGACCTCTTCTTCGTTCTCCTGTCCTCCTTCTCTCGCTCCCTCTTCTTCCTTGCCACTCGATCTTCCAGCCACTCTGCCACCTTCTCCTTCCCCTTCCTTTTGTTGGGGCCAACTTGTGCTTGATGGGGCTCCTCCTCCTGTTGCTGCCCGCCTTGCTGCACCTCCTCCTCATGCTGCTCCTCTTGGCTAGGCGAGGGCATGCCGAGCTCGACTGTTTCACCCGTCCATTGTGTAGCCTCCGATGAGTTGTTGGCTGCCTGTTCATGGGAAGCGTGGAAGGTCTCGTCCGTGGAGCTGGACGAATCATTCCGCTCTTCCTCCTCCCTTCTAGGCCTGAGGTGCTCAGGGATCTTGCCACATCCCGCTGCCGCCTCCGCCATGGAAGGTCTCTGCCTGGGGCTCCTGTATTTCCTTGCTGTGCATTTGGTTAGAGCCATATCTTACGGTTAAGAAAATGGATTAGCTTAAGTTGGAGATCAAGAAAGAGCGGCTTGGGGTGTGTTAGGGAGAGTGGGGCTCAAGAATAGTATTTAAAAATGAAAGATGCTCTTAGGGCTAAGAATATTCCCTCACCATTAATAGCCCTATTATTTAGCCTCCTTATTAAATATCTTTACTATATATAATTATTCCTTATTATAATTAAAATTTGATTTTTTTTCCTAATAATTTAATGTGTTAATTATGGATTTGCGCCATTTTTTACCCGGATCTTGGATTGGGATGATTCTTCGACCAATCTTGGGTAAAATTTGATGCTCATGCAAATTTCCACTCCAATCTTACTAGAATGTCAATTTGGCTCATCGATTTTTCCTGCATCTATAATTTAGCCTAACTTTATGATCCTACTACTTAGGAGAAAAACTTTTCCCTCATTTTTCGAGGTTCAATGCTGGAATTTCTATCCCATGCTCTATTAGGCCGGTTTGACTACTACCTCAGGGATCTGAATCAGGCTCCTATACAACGGAAGCATAACATAATGTCAGCACTAACAATGACAATACACCTAACTACCTCGAAGGGTAGCACATCCATACATCTATAGATACAACAAAGATATCAATATGCCATAAAACATGAGAGCTCCTACCCAGGCTCAGACTCGTAAGGAAGTAGACGGATGGCTAGGCCACAAGTTAGAGCAGACCGAGATATAACAATGGTGGTGCTGGCTATAAACAATGGCTAGGGTTAACCACTCAATTTGCGATCAAAATATATTTTAAACAATGGATGATATGACTTCAACGCCAGAGTATCCACCTTCAGCAAGCTCTCTTGTTAGATTTGTTGGAGCCTCATTTAGCTCTGCAATATAAATACCGTCTGCAACGAATTGCAATAATATATGAATAAGATCTCATGACTACAAGAATGAACCTTTTGCCATGAAGCTAGAAGCTATGCTGCACGAAAGTCCTGGATCGAGAAAAGGCAGAAAAACAAATCAATCTGGACCGTTCGACTTTTGGGTTAAATCTGGACTACCCAATTTAGGGCATGATGGAAAACAGACACACCCTAAAATATTATCCTATATTATAAGGTTTTATTGTAAGTGTTGGACCCAGCCCTAGATTGGGCGGCTCATATTAATTAGGCCATGTGGCATCATCATGCCCTTCCAACTTACCTTTCTTTCTTGAGGTTTTCGTTAGAATTTCTCTAGGGCAACGATTTTTGTATGGAGGAGCATGGTGAGCTTGCAGTAGCTGAAAGATTGTATTTTCGGGTTAGGGTGAAGGTTCTAGCTATGGCCTGGAGGTGCTTCAGCCTGGAGCAGGGTATTTTTTAAGCGCCCTATATTTTTATAGGGCCAGAAACAACAGGCTACTGCCCATGTAGGATAAATAACTTGGCGTAGTTTGGCCTGGTGATATTTTGCACCTTCTTGCTAAGATGGCGCAACTAAACTGGCGCAACCATGAAATTTTTATTTTTCTACATTAACAAATTGGCTACGAGCAAATTCGTGCTAGTAAAGATAGGAACATGCTTTGGTAGTGAAAATACAACGTCTAACCTCAACCACCTAGGCATCTTTCCCAAATAATACATTCAAATTGCATTGCCTATTTAACATCACCCAATTAAGTGTCACCTATTTGACCTATTTAGATCGCATAACCTATTTAATAACACCTAGTTAGATTGCAGCTAAACATATTTAACTAAATGAATATATCCAACCAATTTAACCTATTTTACATCACCTAGTTAGATTGCATGTAAACATATCTAACAAGATGAATATGTCCAACCAATGTAATGTGTTTAACCGAACCATAATTCAGCGTGTTTGGGCATCAACCCTGTTTGCAGGCATCAAAAACCATTCTTGCATACATGAACATGGTGAAAACTAACCTGAAGTGATGAGATTAAAGCTTAGATTGGATTTAGGACAGATCTCCCTCTCAACCAAAATCGTGAATACAAATCGAAGATCTACAAGTAACAATATTAAATTCTTATTCCATTCAATATTCATATGGTTAGACATGAAAAATGAAACAAAAAATAAGGTAATGGGGTAGAATAAAGCTAAACCTGTGTGTGAAAGCACCGTCTCTGATGCTAAACTTGATTAAATTAAAAAACTAATATGAATCCCTAATAGAGGACTACAAGTGGCGATTTCCTAGTAGCCAATGTGGCTGAGGTGTAATATGGCTACCCCCTAACCCATTTAAATTTATTTGATGTTCTAAATGGCTACCTCGTTAATTTTTTGACCACAAATAAAAATTCGAATTGGCCACACCCTACGTCTAGCAAGGCCTAGTAAATTTCAAATTGGCTACTAAACATGCAAAAATCACAAACTCGTGGTTTGAACTGACGATTACCCTTCGGTCATGACATGAATGTATCCTACTCTAGCGTAGCCAGTTGTTTCTAGAAAAATGTGAATATGTGGCCAACTGGCCCGCCGGGGCCACTAAAAAATACCCTGGCCTGGAGGTACTGAGAGAGTATATAGCTTTTGCCCTCTACCAAATGGCCAGAGATGTTAGCACTGTTTCTGATACTCGAGTTGATTGGGTAGAAACTCTCGAGGCCCATGTCTTGGCGGATTTTCCTGGTATGCTATTTCTCCCAGATCCTGGGCAATACAACCCTCAAATGGCAAAGGAATCTCTCCAGGCTCAGGGTCTTATTTAACAGATCAAGCTGCAAGAAACTGCCATGCACCAAAGATTAATTTTGGGATCAAACTACCATCGGATACAAAATCAGGGACCCCCGACACTGGCACATATTCAATAAACTCAATTATAGATGGATCTACAATGGTTTTGCTGCAAAACCCCTTCATGGTGAAATCATGGTTTATGGTTCAGAGGCATATGATGTTGATGACGAAGTTGTGCAGGTAGAATGTGGAAAAAATAGCTTGAAAGTTAACCTTACGACATATACTAGGTCAATGCAGTATTTGTTTTGCCAAAGGACTTTATAAATTCATTCTACCCTCAAGCTCTGCATTTGATCTGCATTTTATTGAGCATCTTTCAGCTTGATGTATATTACAGGGTGGTTCCTTTCTTTAGGTTATTGTTCTTTAGTTCTTTGGTCTGAGGAGATAAACTCATGATGCCACACATTCTCTATGGTATGAAGCAGGCTAGAGCATTTTGATGGTTGCACTTATTGTGGCTGTGATAGAAGGGCTACACTCACTACAGCTAGGGAATCAGGACTTCCCTTTCTCTGGCAATTCATCTATTGTCTTGGCTGATGAATGGAGGTCTTTTGAGTGGATGCCTCCATCTAACGCATTTTATATACCTGAATGGTTCAATTAAGGAATTAAATGAGCAATGGAAACTTCAAGATGTAGAGAGGATCGCTCTTGGAAAAGCATTTCAGGAAGCCTCAGAGGAGTGTGAAAAGCTCTTAACAGAGGTAGGTCAGAAATATAGAATGGCACATTCTTTATATAATTGGGGCTTGGCTTTGTGTTACCGAGCACAACTTATTGCAGATGAAGAAAGTGAGGTTAGGAGTTTATATCCATTCTCTTTCTAGATTTATTCAAATAGAATCGTTTTTAAGATATATTTGTGCTATCTTACTTATTATTGCAAATCGCTTTTGTTACTGATTGTGATTTCTTATTGAGACATAGCAGCACAAGATGCAGACAAACTATATATGGCTGCGATTTATAAATTTGAAATAATGATGAATATTACTGGGGGTAAGAGTTCTGTTCTATAGGTTCATATAAATAATAGTCCAGAAAATGGCTAACGCAGCTTTACAGTTGTTACAGTCATTAGCTATAACCCGGTTACCATATCAGACTATGCCTCACACAATGCAAGAAGACTTTGGCATGTTGTGAGATGAGTAAGTGTGAAGGACAAACTTTTTGCTCACATCATATTAAAGAACTATTCCTCTGATCTTGATTTGCATCTTCATATATAGTTGTTAGGCTCCGTGGGCCTATCTCAACATCTGGCAGACTTCATGGTTTTCTAAAATGATAATTCTATGTATTTTCTGCCGATCAACTACGATAAAATTTGTGTTGGATAAGAAGATGGTGTGCTTTATGGGATTTAACATGTGCTCCTATATTTTACAAATTCTGTTTCCTTATAGTTGCATGTACATGTAAGTATCCTAATGTCCTTTCTTTCTTCTTTTAGAAATTGTTATGTTTTATGCACTCAACTTTTCATCAATATATATGTTGCTACAATATAATGGCAACTATAGGCAAATAATGGTGTTCTGACAAACCATGAATCATTATCTGCACTCTCAAACTTTTCCATCTATGCATCTCAATAAAGCTATCACATTATAATGCAATCCCAATGATGTTATTTCACTACGAGGTCATTTTCATGAACGCCCTCCAACACTTCTATAGTGCAATCTATTTACATGCATCCTTCTATAACGCAACTTTATTTCAAACTATTATGTAAAGAAGGCTTATCAAGTAACAATGATCTATAACGCAACTTTATTGCAAACTATTACATAAAGAAGGCTTATCAAGTAACAATGGTTATGTGGACATATGTACACATATATTTGCTTGCTATTCCAAATGAGCAACACTAAACTCATCAATTTACTTGCAAGTTTAGTTCACATGGCTCTCTAATAAATATGCAAATAATTTAACCTCTGCCACTTTTCAATGACGCATTGAGTAAACAAAGGAATAAATATACAACTAATTTAACCCATGCCGAGGGGGAAGAAATAGTTACGAGTGACAAAATTGACCTACATTATTTGTTCTAATGTAAAGGCAACAAAATTATAGGTACATCAACAATGTCGAAACTGCATCAAGGTCTCCATGATATAAAGCACTATACAAAAATTGAAGCCCAAAATGCACACCATTAATCCTACATGAATCCTACAACGTTGAACCCAACAGCTGCCTTATAGCTCAGCAACGCTGGGCACCACTACTATATTCATATAAAAGCAGCAAGAGAGAGTGACTATAAGAGATTATAGTAAACAACCTCAACAACTCATAGACATGGCCACTTGCATTCTACAAGATCACAACATAATCCAAGGGCCAAGAAGTTACTCTACAAGTTTTGAAAATGATCCAAAGGCGCAGAAGATACTCTACGCAAATGCACAAGTTAACAACATTTACAGGTTCCCAAATTATGCCCAGCAGCGCTGGGCACTATTACTAGTTATAGAAGAAGATAATGAATGTATGACTCTGGAGAAGCTACGGACCACGATAATATGGCATCTCTTAAAAACATTTAATTTCTTGACTTTGGGTGGACTTAGCATCTTTGAAAAATGAAAGCGATGGAGTGATGTGGATGTCTAATCTAAGATTGAGGACAAGTAGGTTTCTTGGCCTAAGTTCATGAATAGAGACAACTCATGCTATTACGGATATTCAACAATGCCGATCTCAACAATAATTAGTGGGATCCTTTTATGATATACTAGTACTTGGTTGCCAGTTGGCTTTGAGCATAAGTTCAGTCAGAAATGACACCAAGATGGTATTTATGTTTGAATCTATGTTATTCACATAAACAGAAGTACAGATTGCAGACCTAGGGCATAGTTCAGTATAAGAGATCTCTAAGAACTAAGAGGCTATTTCATCCCATAGATTTTCTTTGTAGACTACATTTGGAGTGAACCTCCTATTGTTTTTTAGTAGAGCTCCTTGTCTTGAGGTGTCTTGAATGTATATCTTCACTCCGTGTTGTGTGGTGCACCGTGAGAATGCGACATAGAGCTGGCCCTGGGCAAAAACTGGCGTTGGTAGGTAGATGCCAACGGAGGTCATGGACTGGCCTTGTGACTTGTTTATGGTCATTGAGAATGCAAGTCGTACGGGGAACTGCCTTCGCTTGAAGGGGAGGAGGTCGTTGTCTTATGGCTCCAAGGTTATCCTTGGTGTGAGGACGTGTTCCTTTGTAGGTGCCTGTGATTATCTCTGCATCTATGATTCTTGGATGTGCTTTTATTACGCGAAGGCGGGTGCCATTGCAAAGACCGGACTTTGGGTTCATGTTTCTGAGTAGGATGATGATGGCAACGTCCTTGATGTGCAGTTTATACGTGGCATGCCAGAAGGGGTCAGGTGGTTGATGAACTCAATTGGGAAGTCTCTTGTAGCATCTTCACCTTCTGCAATGATGGCATCCATGCTCGTACATGTGCTGAGTTGCCCGTGTAATCTTAGGAGGACCTTATTGTTGATTTTCAGTGTGTCTTCATTTTTTGGTGTCAGGATGGCTTTGTCATATAACAGGTGCACATTTGCCTCTGTTATTTCCTTGCGGAAGATGCTATCAATCAAGTCGTCTTCCACAATGCATTCTTCGGGTATCTCAACCAAGTCGTAGTCGAGCCCTGGCTCATTGTTCATCCGTTCCACTATTCTTGACGATCGCCCAATTTGAGAAGGCTTGCTCGCCTTCCCACCGCATATTTTGTGTCGACTTGGGGTCTTGAAGTTAGTCCACAATGGGTTCCTCTTGACACACTTCGAAATGACTTCCGTCCTTGTTGCACGCTTGACCACAGGCAGCTGTTGTCGAAAATCGTCGCTGATGAGCATTATCATTCCCCCAAACGGCCTGTCATCCTAGCGTATCTCACGTAAAAGCCTGTCAACGGCAGTTAGTGCGTGCGTGTATGTCATCCCCATTTCGTCCCAAACCATGCTGCTTGCCTTTCTAAGTACCTCTGCTTGTTGGCTTGTTGCACGTAGTGCAGAGGTTGCCTCTTGTGTCAGGTTGAGTGGTAACTTGAACGTTGAATGGATTGTTTGTGCTCCCTTCAAGAGGAGGCTGGCAATACCTGTCCAAGCTACTGATACAATGCCAACACTGCATCCTCTTAGTATACTGATTAGACTGTTGAAGAGGAATGTCTTGCTTATACCTCCCGGACCGTCCACATTGATACATGGGACTTGATGCTGGTTGATTGCATCAAGGATAATGTCGGCTATGTGCTTCTGCTCCCTGTTGAGGTTGCCATAGTTTTCCTGCCCTTCTTTCAGTTCCTTTTTTGCATCAAAGGTCGGTTCATTTGGGAAGTTGCCTAGAATATCTAGTCGTGGTTCTGGCAGACCAAGTTGTTGGTATGTGCAGCCGCTCATCTGGAAGATGTCGTCGATGTCCCTCAATGCGTTGTTATAAGCTTGCTCTTATGGCATCTGTCGTTGGTAATCTTCTGTTAGGTTGTCCTTGTAGAGCTCCCATAATCGGATCTTGTGGGTCATTGTATAGGCAAATGAATGGAATGTCTGGCGTAGCTGCATTGGCATCTGGAAGATGCTCGCATCTTCGAGCGTTTTCTCCCACTCAACATCGTCTTCCAGTAAGCGGAGTTCTTTGGCAGCTTCCTTGAAAGTTGAACATAGTTTTTCATTGACAGTGCGCATGTCTTCGAAGCTAGTTGCACCTTTGTTATGTAGCAACAGGAGATGGAGATAATAGCGATCGCCCTCCTTAGGGCTCACATTGTACATCCGTGTGATGAGCTTGAACTTCCCATCCCACTTTCTCCATGATTTCTGGCACATGAATGTGTAGTGTTGGGGGATTTCTGGATAAGTCTATTCACGTGCGGCCGGGTTGTTCTTGTTGAGCTCAAATCATGCAGTCAGCATTGTTCGTTTTTGCATCTGTCGCTCGATGGCTTCTCCTTCGTGGCCTTCCTGATAATAGACAGCTTGGTTGTTTGGCTGATGAACAGGTAGTCTGTGTACTGTATGGGAGTTACCATGCATCTTAAACCCATATAGCCTCCACATGGCTTCAGCTGCAGAGACGTATCTCGTGTCAAGGTACTGCTCCACCTCGTCCCAATTTAATCTGGATGTGGATTCCCCTGTCGGTTCTGTAGTGACCTCGATGGATGCTCGATCATGCCCTTTATGGATGTACTTGTAGATATACTTCACGCTGTCAACACTGAAACACTGCTCTACATTGATATGTGCCTCGTACTTTTCAAGAAGCCACTGATTATATGGAACTATCCATCTGTTGTCAATAGGCGTGCTGCCCCTCATCAAATGGCATGTACCTCGTCTTCTATACTCTGGGTAGCCATTTGCATTGACTTTGGTATTGTCATTAAATGGCTTTGGAAATCCCTTTATGCATTCCTTCGTTGGACTACCTTCCTTGGCTTTCATACAGGCAGCATTTGGGTTGAGAGGCCCACATGGGCCTTGGACCATATGCTTTATGACAATCTCTTTCAGGTTGGGGTTTTCTGGGCCCGGTACCTCAGCACTCGTGATGCTGTCAATGGCGCCGCTGTCTCGAATCTTGTCTTCTTATTCGAGAATCATGAGGAGATGGCAGTGTGGCAAGCCTCGCTTCTGGAACTCTATTGTGTACGTATGTGCCTTCACCTTGCCCAAGATATCATTTTCAAAGAGGTCATGGAAGAACGCTCTGAGCTTTATGTGGAATACACGTGCAATCGAATCTGGCCTATCATGCGGCTGTTGTCCGGGTAGCAGGTTGTGTCTAATCTCTATCCAATTTGGGTTGGATGTAAATGTTACAAAGAGGTATATGCTTTGCCAAATCTTCGAATCATGGCCATTGAATCCTGATAGTTCTGCTGCATTGCTCTAGGGCTCCCAATGTGTGAAGAAGGCAAGATGACCATCTTGCCAGATCTTAAGCCTCTTTGCTCTGCCTCGTGGTCTATGTAGTCAATGAGGCCTTGGTACAACCCGACCTGCAACTTCCTTTGGTTTTGCTTGATCCAGTTTAGTTCGTTTGCCTCCACTCTCGAATAAACATCAACAATAAATTGTTGTGTTAGCTTGCCCACACAAAGCAGTGGGTTGCAAGCTGGACTTCTTATTGCGAGCCGGTAATTGTAGAATTGGAGCATACTCACATTCTCCTGTTTCCTTGAAGACGTTGATGTGGAAGATGTTTCTGCTTTCTTGATTCCTATCCTCCACCCTAGTCGCCAAACGGGAAGATCATGGGATAAACTAAAGGATCGAGATTTGGATCTGTGATTGGGATCTTCTTGAGGCGACCACCCTTTCGGTGTATGCAGATGTCCCTATCGAATGGTGGCTCTCCATCTGCGTTGACAAATATCACTGCAACTTCATTTGAGCAGGCTTGGTTGTACCTCCTAAGGTCCAAGTTTCGAGCAGTGTTAAAGTACATCCTAATGTGAACCGTTGTGCATGCTCCTCTACCTCATGCATCATCATAAGGACTGCTGCATAGGGGCTAATGTTGCATAGCTCGGCATCCAGTTCTTTGAGGAGGTGCTTGTAGCAATTTCCATTCTAGGGGTTTTGAGCTCGTGTCTCATTTGCAAAGTCGGCATCTAGAATGTAGAGCTGGGAATATGTTGCGTACCATCAGCATATGCTGGACCTACCCTATGGTAGGTTTCTCCTTGGATCTTGAAACAGTATGGTCCATGTCATTCGAACTGCTCGATGTTGACACCAAAGGAAGCAAAGGCAAGCGCATAGGCCCTGATGTGCTGGTGGAAGTTGGTGCTTTTTGGGTGTTGCCTGATTATTTATCTTCCGGGACACTCCCAACAGGCTTGTCTTCTTCCCAACGAAGGGATTTTATTAAAAGATCAGCAAATTTTGCTGGTCAACTTTATAAACGAGGACAAGATGCTATACTTCGTCGGTGCATACTTCCTCATGAAGTTCAACTGATTATAGAATCAGCCCATCAAGGCATAGCAGGGGGCCATTTCTCAACACCAATCACAATCCGAAAGATCCTTCAATCTGGATTATGGTGGCCAACCATTTTTCAAGATACCAAAACTTTTGTGAAATCTTGCGATGAGTGTCAAATATGCTAAAATGCAGAAATTCCCTTCTACTGTCCAGCATGTGGACTGTGAAAAACAAAAGAATTTGATGAAGCATAAAGCCAAGCAGTTGGTCCAGAAATTAGTCACACTTCAAGAGGAAAATATTTTCCTTTCCAAACAGTTAAAAGACTCCTCAAATTTGGTGTATCAAAAGGCTGAACTTTTACAAATCCTTCCTTTTCAAGAAGTTTCTACTAATGATTGGAGAACTCCTTTCTTACAGGATCCAGAGGTTAATGCAAATTTTATGCTTGCACCAAAATTTATTCAAGATTCCAATACATTTGATCCTCGTTTTAAGAGACGTCTAGACTGGAATGAAACTCAAAAGCTCCGTATCAACAATTGGGCCATAATACCTGGTAAAACTTGGGCCACAACGCAAAACACACTTCAGAACCTGCAAGCTTTCATAGAGATCGCTGAAACTAGCCCTGACCTTGTTATATATAAAGAAGCTATATATGCCAAACTTCTTTCTATCATACTTCAATCCACCGTTGGAACTAAAGAACCATTACTCAATATTGATCCAAACCTCACATGCAACTCTACAATGATGGATACTTTGCTTTATTCTTGAAAATAAGCCACATGCCAAAGACAATATATAACCATTTTGAAGATATGGCATTTGAAGGTTTTCTTATACATGCTAATGAAGCTTATTATAATATACAGCAGGCTATCCAGGGTGCTCGGAAAAAACAGATCTACACTTTTAACAAGTACCATCGACGACATCACATCTACACTAGGCAGCAGTGTGTGGACATCGTGGTCCACACAAAAACGCCGGGAAAGAAGATGATAACCAATTGGGCACACATGAAGAAAACAACATTGACAACGAAAGCATATCAAAGATCCGTGCACTTCGAAATCGCTTTTTAAAAGAGCTCGTCAGAGCTCTGCAGGAAAAGACCGAATGATTTTCGAAAGACAAAAAGACTTAAACATTATTTCTAAGTTTTTCATAGTTGAGTTTTATGCTTTACCAATAAAATGCTCAATGTTGGGCTAAAAACGTTGCAATAAAAATGTCCACCATATGGACTTGACCGTTTACAAATATAATGACTTAGCTTTAAAGTACATGTTAGAAATTAGAATAAGAATGAAAAATAGAACCTTCGAACAAGGATTTGGTGACGGACGGAGCGGTTAACTTTGCTGTCGGAGGCAAGATTCAGTGTTGGACAGCGGCATTGGAAGCATTGGAAGCATTGGCAGCATCTAGATATAAAAGGTGTGATTTGTTATGGAAATCACGAGTGGTTGTGTCAAAGTTATTGTGCCGGAATTCTTGTTGTACTTAACATTTTGTGAATGAATAGAAAAGCCATTTCGTCACCATATTTTGTAGCATTTATTTCTTCCCATCATGGTGTTTGAGTTTCACGTTGCTTATTTCCATTCCTTGTACAAAAGCATTTTGTTGTCTTGAATACCATTTCCTTAAGCTTTAGTTTTGTATCCAACTTGTAGGAAATGGTGGCTTTGGAGACTTTGCACTCTATGAATGATGCATACGAATGGTTGGACAATTCAGAGGTAAGTTCAGAATTGCTGCCACAGTTTTAGGTTTAATTGTTGCTTTATTGTTAGAGTGTGAGAGGCTCTTAACAGTGGCTTAGCGATTTCTGGATTAGATGGGACATTGGTTGTAAGGGCTCTAACTTGATTTGTCCATCATGGCAGCATTTTGTACCATCATCCTTGAATGATAATGCCTGACAATGTATGCACTCTCTATTGAATGGGCCGTAGTGGTTCCCTTCTACCCGTGTGACTCCAAGCATCCTTGCTATTCTGTACGTAGGTGAACAGGCTCTCCATTGACGTTGATATTGTGCAAGTTCGTCGAGTCTCTCTTGATGATCTTCTTCCATTTCTGTGGTAGCTTGTTGGGCTCTCCTTTGGCATTGATATTGGGCATGTTCAGCTAATCTTTGTTGATGCTCTTCTTTCGCTTCTCAGAGCAACCTCTCCATTGGCGTTGATATTGGGTGCGACATTGGGTGCGCTCGACCAATCCTTGTCGATGCTGATGTTTTGATTCTATAGCCTATTGCAACTTTCTTCACTTGTAATTCTCTCTTTGTTTCTCCAATCGAACTTCACGCCCAAAGGTCGCGATCTCTGCAAGACATTTTTTCTTGTGCCTCGCGACGCCAAAATGCAAGCCTTCTTTCTCGCTCTTTACAAATTACAAATTAAGTGTTACAAGAATGTTAGTTGTGTGAGCTCTTACTCCATGAATCTTTAAAATTGTCTAAAAAGATCAAAGGCAAAATGTATTGTCCTTTTTAAAAAGGCATCTTTTTGAAAAAGGGTAATAAATGTGTCGTCCATTGCCTTTTTTTTTATCTTTGCCTTTTTTCATGTACAATATTTTACGTTTGGGGAGAAGTGAGTTGCATAAATAGATACCACTATAGCAACAACAAAGACCCACAACAAATACTTTAGCATCAAGAAGATTCTACTACAATTGTCTTCCAAAGATTGATATCCGCCTTCCAAAGACCCGATCCGTGCATCATCATATCGGCTACTCAACGGGTTTAACATCCTCGGGAGACAATGGTTCCACGCGAAGAGATTCCACTGAATCAAAATAGAAAAATTGCAAAAGATGGTGGTAGAAATCTTTGAATAAGGAACTTTGCGAACTACAAAAACTGACATGATATAAACATCAATTGAAAAAAATGAACTCAAAAGGGGATGAAACTTTCAAGAGCAGACTTTCACAACTTCTTCTCCAACAATTCCTCCAAAGGTTGCAGCCGTTGGATTAAGAATAGCTCGTGATCCACTTGGAAACTGCTTCAACAGTCTCTTCTATTGTCTAATTTGCAGTTTCCTGCATTTCATAATATTCTCACAATGGCTATTATGGCCATGTTTAGAAAACAGCTAATCCGTGGCTTTGGAAAGCAAGATGGAGCAGGGTGGTGATCATTTGACAAATGATCGGGCAAGAATATGGAAGCTTAGATGATTCAAATTTGTGACATTAAATGTTAAAGATGCAATGCTTGCTTCTTGCATCTACATTTGCTGGAGTGTTTGAACTGCCTTCCACTGCGTGCATGTCCCACTGGGTATAATCATTGACCAACACATGGAAGTACCCCCATCTCGTGCGCATTTTCAAGTGCATACAATTAGAATTCATTGACCTTCCGAGAATTGCGGGTATGCATCCAAAAGATGTAAATTTACACAGATCCACCAAAGTATTTTAATCATCATCATCTCAATACATCATTTGCAAAACCACTATCCTCGTAAGCACCGCTAGCATTTTTGAATAACATACCTCTCGCTTTTATACCTTAAATGGTTCAAATGGGTTTCAACTTTTCCGATTCACACCGCCACGGACTTTGTAACCAACTCAAGTCAAGAAGCGCATATTGTCCGCCTTATGCTATATACAACGCCAATGCTACCTCGGAGTTACCGGACCCAACCCATGCTTTGTCAAGTAAGAGAGGGGGCGATTCTAACCCGGGCTCCAACCTTAAATTCTTCCATTCTTTCCATTTCTACAGGATCTGTCTTCCAATCCCTTGAAGCTCCGTGAAAACCCACTGTGAAAATACCATCATCATCAATACACCGCACCGTCCCAATGTCATCCACGCGGATCCCCTCCATCCAAACTTGCATTAGGTCCAAGGCCAATCATTCACAACTCTTACCAACATCCATACAAATACATGGACATATGATTGACATATATTTTGCCCCCATTCTTGAGCTTCCTCGCTTATATTATGAAATAAAGAAATTAGTTACGCCTCATTTCATGATTACCTTGGCTGCTTGATGTCATATTTGAGCCGTACCGACTAACCTCGATCCAAAGGAACAACTTTTACCAGTTCTTCTCCCAATGCCTTCACCTCACCAGTACAGAATGCAATAATGAGCTCATTCTTATCCAGAATTGCCTGGACAAAGCCCACGCTTCCATGATTTGCACCCTGCCAACCATACTTTGGGGCATGCATAATTTTGTCTTCCGACAAAGATTATCAACAGCCTTTTGGCCAGATGAGCAGCATAAAGGGCACTCAAAGGGGTAAGTATGGCTATTTCAAATTCAAATTCATAATTAACGATGCTTTCGAATAAGAGACCGTTTAAAGGCAGAATATATATATAATATGGATGAGATACAGCCACTCCCGCAGAAGAATTCTATTGCAGTGACCTATACAAGAATTGCAGCTGCATACTGTATCCAGGAGTGATGGCGAAGAATACCGGCCTCAGCCAACAAAGGAAAGCAGATATGGCAAGAGCACCAGTAAGCCAGCAGGATCTCAAAGATTTCCTGGCCCAAATGAACAAACAGCTGGAATCTAGAATCCCGAACATGGATGCACTCAACACACTGGCGGAGACGGCCAACCGCAACAAAATAGCCATCTCCAGCATGGATATAAGGATAGGAAGGGTCGAGAGGACGAGATGCAATGCGGAAGGATGAATGAGATTGAAGAAGAAAAGGCTAGGATCATACAGAGGTTGGTTGAGTTAGAAAAAAGCAAAGGTTGATATAGATGCATGGGAATCATTTGATAGAATAAAGCCGCATATCATGGAATTTGAGGAGCAGAATAGAATTAAGCATGATGTTAGGCTGATAAGGGTAGCAGAGAAACCTAACGAAGACACATATCGAGTTACTGCAGAAATAATAGAGACAGTTTTTAAAGAATATCGGAGCATCATCGTCAGGCCAATGGAGGGGTCGGTCGAGGCATATAAACCTGACACTTAGGGACATGACAGCCAAGGAGAGGATATCGCGATGGGATCCAGATTAAGGAATGGGATCAAAGTACACGAAGTATTGACGATCATGCAACGTCAGGGCTATACAGAGAACTGGCCAGGGCCAGGGAATTGAACCAAGCAGGGATACATGCGGAAGTCAGGAACGGCAAAGTGTACTTGCACAAGAGGATCAGAGAGCAAACACTCCTAAGACAAGAACAGAATATGGAGAGACCGGAGGCCATAAAGTCAATAGAACTGGAGAAGGAGAATATCAACCCCTTGGCGATTATGGCACAAGGGCAGGAAAGGAGAGCCTTGGGGGAGCAATCGGGACGAGATGGCCCTAGAAGCGATACGGTGTAGCGCGTAAAGAAACTGGTGGGGCCTTGAAGCCCGAATGCCCCAAACCGGAATCATGGGCCCAACCTCGATCACAAAAACCAAAGGGCGACCGAGAAGGGTAGGCAACGGGGCAGAACATACAGAAATCCCGAAGGAGCAGTCTCAAGGGAAGAGACGCTAACAATATGGTACTGGAACTGCACTGGATACACTTGGGATGATGGAGAGAGGCTTGAAGGAGCCCACAGCTGTGACAGGGCTGCGACATAATATGTTTGGTAGAGACATGGGAACACAATATCAAGCGGTTGTTAGAGGAAAACATAGATGCATTACAAGGTTTCATAGCAGAACAGCAAGGGGATACGGACGCCCCCACGCTAGGAGACACCAAAGTACCCATTATACTATATGCTGATGACCTAAGCATGATGGCCACAAAGAATAAGGGGATGCATAGATTACTAAAGCTACTAGAGATCTTCTGGGAAAGAACAGGGCTAACGGTGAACCTTGCAAAAACCAAAATAGTCATTTTCGTGAATGTGAAACGCATACCGCACCTTTCGCATATATGGGGACCGAATTAGAGGAATCAACGTAATACATGTATCCGGGGATATGACGACACCCACGCACGGGAAATGGGCTAAAGGGGCGGATGCCAGGTTTCAATCAGCCATTGGGAGCTACTTCAGTATGAAAAATTTCTGTAATAAAAGCAGAATAATCGAATGGGAGATCAAGTGCTACTTGTTCAGTGCAGTGGTCGTGTCGACGCAACTATATGGGGCCGAGGCATGGGGACCGGGCCTAACAGATAAGAAATGGGACAAAGAGGAAGGGATCCTCAGACATTGGCATAAACAGAAATTCAAGGTGCAGGCAAACACACCCTTGGGAGTCATGATATATGAGACAGGCATACATGAGAAGAAACTATGCAAAATATTTATGGTTAATAGACTTAACTACTAGGTATTCATGATAAGAAACAATGTAGTCATAGAACAAATGCATTCATGTATATAATTAGTAAGTCTATTGTTGTTTCCATTCATTAACCAAAAGTGCTTTAGATCATAGAAGTATAGTAATTTGTCATCATCATTGCATGTATGATAGAAGAACTATTAGATTTTGAGTGCAAAGGTCGCCATTGTAATTCAAGAAGTTTAAGATTAGAAACTATTGGTGGTTTACCAGCCTTCAACTACATCTCGAGTGGAAAGACCACCATTCTTTGCATCAGTTTAAATGCTTTAGAAGGAAGGAAGGAAGGAAGGAAGTATATTTTAACGTCCACGGAGACCAACTGGCCTATGAGACGGTTTTACAATATAGCGGAAAGTTTCCAAACACAAAATAAAACCACAGAAATCTTGTACAATGTGTCTCTACCACTGGGATGAAAAAACCCCCCGTGTGGGAGGAAAAACCCTTGTAGTAGGCGTTGAGAGGCCCTATTTGGGCGCTAAAATTCCCTGTGCTGTGAGGGACTCCCTGATGGTGGAGACTTGCAGAATGTAGGACGCAAGACGTGCCACCATTAGCGAAGCCAGCAGTTGGTGAATTGCTATTTCAGAGCATCTGAGATCGGCATGAGCTGCTTGGATGTGTGCAACACCATTCAATGCTTGGAGGAAACTTTGCACTGTGTAGATATGGAAGATTTGAAGGTCTCCTTGAAGCAACGCAGGGTCTTCCGTGGTACATGAACTCGATGCGAGCTCTCTTCATAAGACACAATAACACACTGGACCGTCTTGAGAGGCTATACTTTCACACTATGCAGGCCTAACATGGCTATAAGAACTCATGTGAATCTGTTTTAGCTCTTACTTGCTGTTGGGTTTCTGGTTTTTGTATGTATAGAGCTTGTGTATATGCTGCTTGCTTATGAATCTTGTTGTTGAGGCTTCTTTGTGAAGCTACTTATCTACTTTATCAATGCAAACGTTTTAGGTTTCTATATGTAACTTGGACTTCATACATGTAATTTCATGTCTCTCTTGCAAATGTATGTACTATTTGTTGTAAAGAATGTGCTTTGTTGGTTAAGTTCTTTTTGCAATGTGGGTGCAATTTAATTTTGGTCCACTCAATATATATTCTTTTCTATTTGTCTTCTATATATATGTATACATGTATGAATATATGCATGGGGAGCACCGGGCTTCTACATGGGTCCATGTGGAAATTGGACGGTCCTTCGGGCATATTCGTGGAATTATCTCTGGATCCAATGATCCAGAGTGAGCAATAAGGGGTCTTTCAGGGTTTGGATATTCCTCCTGCAGTTGTCCTTCAGGACGCACAAGCTAGAATCGCTAAGGCCTACCATTGTTCTTCGCTTGCTCCTGCCAAGCGACAGTTGATATTTGAGTCCTATTTGAGTGTGTTGTCTTATGCATAGGTTGGTGGTTCTACTCAGTGGATCATGATTATCCTCTGAGATTTTATTCCCGCCTCTGCATTTGTATCTGGCTTTTGGCTTGGAGTTTCAATAAAGTTTGTCGCTCAAAAAAAAAAGGGGGGAAGGGGGAAGAAATAAGGAGTCCATCCACGGTATTGTAATGCATAATCATGAATCTTATGCATTACAATACCATGCACATTTGGAACAAAAAGTTGAATCTAAGATTTATAAACACAATAACCTAAACAGTTTGACCGATAAATGGTGGTTTATTGCATATAACACATTGTGAACCGTGTGCATTTACCATGAAAATTAGCCATGCTAGTTTACCACAATAACAAACCATAATAACCACCACACTATAAAATCCCATGAATAGAGCACTACATGAAACCACATCCACAATCATCATCTTATACCATATGGACAAACCGTACCTATAAAACATTATAATACACCACATCCATTTAGCAATATATAATACCATTTTGACAAATACCACAAAGAAGCCATTACAATTACCCCCTCTCTGGGTTGAGAGCCAGCCAGGGCAGGGCTTTGTCGGTGTTGCCCACCGGGGGTTGTTGAGGATGAAAGCCATGCCTTCCGTAGCTGTCCAGCCTATAGTCGGTTCGGCTCGCTACATTCTCTTGGTGCGCACCTGGTCTGCCCTCCGACGAAGCTACTCAAGATTACCGTCGGGCCGATCCCTTGGCTCCTACCTCCGTGAGGTTTTGGATCTCAAGGACTCACCTCTGCGCCCGGAAGCCCTACCAGGTGCCGGAATTCATATGTATATGTATATTTGTACAGCTGCCAGCAGGCTTGTTGCTGCGACGGTTTTTCCCTCCTAAGGGGGGGTTTTTTAATCGGGGTAGCAACGGGCTTGCTGCACCCGTGTAATTTGGGTCCCATAGGCCGATTGGCCTCCGCGGACGATAAAAGAACCTTTCTTCCTTCCTTCCTTCCTAACAAGCCTTACAATATAACCAAGTGGTTTAGCCACATATAAGTCGTATTTAATTAAAGTGGGACAAATCTTGAATTTTGGGACTCGGACTGAAAATGGGACTCACACACCATAAAAGAAATTTCTGAATTGATTGCTTGAATAGAATTACACATGACACACGTAGAATTGGGTTACTTGTTTTCCTCATAAATTTTACAAACCACTAGTTGAGAAAGTTTTCAAACTTCTCAATATTATGCACCCTCATACAATGATATAGCATGGAGGTTGCTCATGGCCTTGTCCATCTCCTTTCTTGGGATCTTGTGTGTGTTGTCTTTTGCAATGTGAGAACTTGGATATGACCATACCACACACTCCACCAATTCCCTCCTTTGAGGGTCAGCATAATTTGGCCTCCACTTCTTCTCCCAGCAGTCAGTGTATTGCTCCTTCAAGTTGCCCTTCTTGTGCCTCCCAATGGGCTCCCAATATTGAATTTGGAATCCAGGACGCAACTCCTCTCCATCAGGCATAGTGGTGGTCACATCAGAGTGCCACCCCTAACCATATTGGACAGTCCTCATCATCAGCCTTACTAGCACAAAGTATCCTTCCTTGATGTCCTCAAAGGGATCCCACTCAGGAAGATCAAACCACTTCGGCTTTGAGGCCTTACTTCCCACAAACCACTTGGGACCCAAGTGAGCATTCTTAGACGTGCTTGCACCTTGAGAACCCTCCCATCTTGACTCTGGCAAGAACCCGTCTCTTAGCTCCCTCCCACATGGTCGCTCTTCCTAAGCATGTTACAACTTTCTCCCAAAGACTTGATTAGGGGAGTCCATTTGATTTTTCTTAAGAGTGGAGGTGTGCTTTCCATTTCCGAACATCATCCCAGTCGTTATGTAATTCTTGATGCCCTTCACCAGTTGGCTAGAGTCTTTGACTGCTTGAAGGGAGGTAGTGGTTTTGGCTGCCCTTTAGAATGAGAACTTCACCAAAGCCCGACCCCTTTGCCACAACTCGATACCTTGTACAGTGCATCCACAACTTGTCACCTGGTCTCCACTTATATTGCATGATTGGTATTCCATCCCTAACCCAAAACTTGAATTGAAGTGGCTTTGTGTGTCCTCATTCAACCCGTCCTTGCCATCTAGCAAGTATCCTTCTACAAATGATTTCCAATCTGCAACCTCATCCATCAAGAAAGCCATTGGGTTGGGGTCAATGCAGCTCTCAAACACATCCATTAGTTCGGGGAGAGTGGTCAATGCTTTTTCTCTTGAGCTTGGTGGAGAAAGTTCCAAAGAATCCATCAATATCATCATGCGTATGCCCAACCATCATGAATCCCACTTTCACAACTTTGAATACTCCCCACTGTGCAAGTATGACATTGCCCCAAACATCCATCTATTCTTGTTTTCTTTCCAACCGTTGTCCAACCGAACACATAGCTCCTCAGGCAGTGATTTCTCTAGTAAGGGGAAATCATCCCAAGTCCTCCTTGATTCACTAGGCACCTTGATGTGAGCTTTTTATCCGCCTTTGGTAACAAAGCGGTTGATCATCCATCAAAGCCTCAAAAATGGGTGTTTGAAGGGGAATACCTCCTCCCTTCTATCGATCCTTTCTCTAGTGTTCTCAAGCACTTGAAAATAGAGCTCACATGGAAGTTTGGATCATCTCTCCATAGATCAAGCACAAAATGACCATATGTTCCAGTTCCATGACCATGTGTTAATACACCCGGCTTAGGGACTTACTTTCATCAAAAAAAGCGTTTTGACAACGCTTGGGTAAAGGATCTAGCTTTGGCAAGAAAGTCTTGTGTTGGTCCATCTTATCATGAATTATACACAAAAATTTGTCCGGGCTGCATCTCGGAAAATGTTCTCCACCGCCAATACAACTGTCTACATGATATTTGGTCTCTTTGGTGATCTCGCAAATTGCTCCCTAATTGCCATTCTTTCTTTCTCTATTGCAGTTGATGCAAGTGTATCCTTGAGTTGAATGCAAGTGTTGCACTTTGAGAATGGCATGTGTTGTAGGACACTCACGTCCGAGAAGTGAGTGCTCCATAACTTGCTGAAATGTGATTGAGAAAGAGGCCTACCTCCAGTAGTTTCTAGGATGGAGTTGACCTCCTTAAGGCACTCCTTTTGGATATAGTGTTGTGGCAACACTCTTTGCACCACTCGCACACCGTGCTCGTTCACCTTCGACTTGTGGGGCATAGATTGAGACATGTATCTCACAAAGCTCTCGAAGACTGCAATGGCCTTTAGAGTATTTGCTCTAGGTTTCAAAGTGAGTGCATTACCATGTTGGAACAAAGTGTGCCCTTTTCTAACCTGCTCCCAGTATCTGAAAGTTTTATTGCACTTGATTTTATCTCAACTTACACTTATCCTTTATGCACTAGGAAATTAACAAAATTCCCTTTAGTAACAAAACAAAATTTTGTTGTCAATAAGACCTTCAACTTTTGCAATAGTTATTCGTCCAAAGAGAAAAACACTGCAGTGAAAATATTCCTAACTTCAACTGATTGGAACAGCGTTGGCTTTGATCTCCAACCCTAGCTCATGGATGCATTCCGTTCCCACCTACACCCCGCATCAAATGCTCTACCTTATCACCTGTACAATCGACCGACAAGGCTGCAAATCCGGAGAAGATAGACTTGCCAATTCAGAGATTTTGCACCACGAAATATCCCACAGGCCTGTAACCCAAAAACTTGCACGTTGACGTTTGACTTGAATTTTTTCCAATGGTTTCAGCTAAATAAGCAAACTCCTTTCACAATTGTTAACTTCACAATTAAATTAGGGTAAAGCAGGCTCTTCCTCCTGAGACACTATGTCCTTGATTTTGTACTGAAGAACACACCAACCAATTATGCAATGACATCATTTTCTAACACTCCTCCTTCATTGCATAAGCTGTGAACCTTTAATTGTTTTTGAAAACCTGTAAACTTGTTTTCTGAAAGCCCTTTAGTAAAGACATCTGCTATCTGCCTGTCAGTTCTGATATACACCATTTGAATATTGCCCTTTGCAGCTTGATCCCTGATGTAGTGCATACTTAACTCTATATGTTTGGTTCGCTCATGATCAACTGGATTTTTTACTATTGCAATGCAGCTTTGGCTATCTGAGAAAATGTTAGTTGGATTGATCTGTTCAAACCCTAACTCTTCTAATAATCTTCTTAACCAAACCACTTCTCTTGTCAAGAGTGAGGAAGCAGCATATTCAGCTTCAGCAGATGATAAAGCAATTGCAGACTGCTTCTTAGTTCTCCAAGATATGACACCTCCTCCAAGAAAGATTGCATATCCTGTAGTTGATTTTCTTTCAGTTTGATCTCCTGCCCAATCAGCATCAGAGTAGGCCCACATTTGAAGATTATCATTGTCAAAAGTTATTCCAAAATCTTTTGTGCCTTTCAAGTATTTCAACACTCTTTTTGCAGCCAGCCAATGTACTTTACTGGGATTATTGCATCTTCTACTAAGAATATTAACTGCATAACTGATATCTGGCCTAGTATTGTTACTCAAGTATAACAAACACCCAACTAATGCACGATATGGTACCTGTTGCATATATTCAAGTTCTTTTGAATCAACTTCAGTATTTGCAGTTAAGGTATGCCCTGGAACAATTGGAGTCTTCACAATGCAAGCATCTTGCATATTGAATTTTCTGATCATGTTCTCTATATGGCCCCTTTGTTTTAACTTCAGAATTTTGTTCTTTCTGTCTCTTATGACTTCTATACCCAGAAATTTTTGCAATGGTCCCAAATCAGTCATTTTAAATCGATGTTTCAAAATATTCTTGGAGAGAGTCAAAATTTCTGTTGAGCTGGCAGTCATAATACAGTCATCTACATACAAGGCTAGTATGCAGAAATCATTCCCCTGACTGTACCTATACAAGTTACCATCATTTTGCAACTTTTCAAACCCTTGTTCTCTGAGAAAAGAATCCATGCAAATATACCACTCCCTGGGAGCTTGCTTTAGACCATAAACTGCTCTGTTCAGTTTCCAAACAAGATTTTCTCCTTGTTCAAAACCAGGGGCTTGTCTCATATAAATATCTTCTTCTAGTGTAGCATTTAGAAAAGCTGTCTTTACATCCATATGATGTATTTCAAAGCCAAGTGCATTTGCCAAACTTAAGAGTACTCTTACACTTGTAAGTTTGACAATAGGAGAATAGGTTTCATCATAATCTTGGCCCTGTTTTTGAGTAAACCCCTGTGCAACTAACCGTGCTTTGTATTTCTTAGAACCATCTGCATTATCTTTAATTTTAAAAATCCATTTACTACCAATTATATTTTGTCCAGCTGGTTGTTCTACAACATCATAAGTGTGAGTATCTGCAAATGAGTTTAACTCATCACTCATGGCATTTTCCCATTGCTTGGCATTACTGCTTTTAAAAGCTCCAACAGTTCTAGGTATTTCTTCATTCTCTATTATAGCCATTATTTGTTCCTGAACATCAATTTCTGCTTCTTGCTCAAGCCTTTTACTTCTACCCATTATATTCCTTCCATAAATGTCTTTGTCAAATTGAACCTCACCTAGAAGCCTTTGTGCTTCAGTTTTCCTTTTTTTAACCTGTTTCTCTGGTAGGCCAGCTTCAACAACTTCGCTCGCTCAAGATGTCATTCTCTTCTCTTCTCGTTCCTCCGCATGTTCAAATTTGTTTTATTTCTGCCTCCTCCTCGTCTTCATCATCAACTTGATTATCATATGTTGATGATGGTTTCTCAACTGTGATTGCCTTTGAGACTTTTGAGACTTGATGATGTCTATTTTTATACAACACATCCTCACAAAAAACAACATCTCTGCTAATAAGTATGCTTTTATTGTCTGGAACAAAAATTCTGTACCCTTTTGACTGGTTATCATAGCCCACTAGATACCCTACTTCAGCTTTGTCATCAAGCTTTTTCCTTAGCTCATCTGGCTTATGCACATAAGCCAAACATCCATAAGCTTTAAATTTTTCATAGTCAATCTCCAAATGCTCTCCATACCACATTATGTCTGGGATATTCCCTTGCAGACTAGATGTAGGCAGCTTATTTTGAATACCATTAGCAGTTAGCAAGGCTTCTTCCCATAAGTAGTTTGGCAAACCACTATTCTTAATCATTGACCTAACTGCATTCATCAAAGTTCTATTTCTTCTTTCTGCCACTCCATTTTGTTGAGGAGTGTATCTACAAGTCAATTGTCTCTTAATGCCATTTGCTATGCAAAAACTTTTAAACTTGGCTGAAAGATATTCTCCTCCTCGATCAGATCTTATGCATTTTAACTTCTTGCCTGTTTGTCTTTCAGCTTCCATAACAAACTGCTTGAATGCAACTAATGCTTGAGCTTTATTAGCCAACAAGTAGCACTTGCATTTTCTGGTATGATCATCAATAAAGGTGATAAAATACCTTTTGTTTGTCCTTCCTCTGACATTTAGAGGCCCACACAAATCAGTGTGCACCAGCTCTAAGATTTCTCTGGTCTTCTTTTTTGATTTGTGAAAAGGCAATCTATTTATTTTGCCTAGCATACAACCTTCACAAATATGCCCTTTTCCTTCACTTTCATATTTGATAAATCCTTTCTTTGCTAATGCTTTCAGATTATTTGCATGAGTGTGTGCTAATCGATTGTGCCATAGTTCAAATTCAGAAAGCATCAACATTTGACAAGGTAAATCACTGACATGTTCAAATTGAAATAATTTACCAACACGCTTGGCAAAAAACTTGATTTCATTACCAAACCATATATTACAGCCAATGTCATCAAACACCACTCTGTAGCCCAAATCAACCAACTGACTAACAGAGATAAGATTTTTGATGATCCCAGGTACACACAAAACATTTTTAATATTTACTACATTTCCATGCAAATCATAAAGCTGCAACAATCCTTTCCCCTTAATCTTTTGCAAGGCTCCATTCCCCACTTGCACACTCCTAGCTTCTCCTTGTTCCAAATTTTTGAGCAAATGAGCTGAGTGGACTACTGATCTTTCAGCTCCACTATCAACTACAAGAGCATGAGATAATCTGTTAGTATTATTTTCATTTTCAAGAACAGAATTCAGCAGGTTTACCTCATCTTCATCAATAATTTGCTCACTTTCCTCATGCTCTTGTGCAATGAAAGTACCAGCAGATTTTCTACCTCCTCCTTGACCCCTTGATGCACCTCTTCCTCTACTAGAACTGCCCCTACCTCTTCCAAATTCCTTTGGAGTAGGACACTTAGATGCTAAGTGCCCTTGACCACCACATGTATAACAATAAAACTCATTTTTCTTGAGCTTAGGACAGCGGCTTTTGACATGACCAGGTTCATGACAGAAATAACAAATGATTTTCTCTTGCTTTTTACCAGCATACAAAATTTCAGCCTCCTCTTCAACTCCCTTTGTAACCTTCTTTTGTTCAATCTCTGTTCTAATAATTGTTTCAGCTTCTTCCCTGTTCTTAGCAATGTTTCTTATGAACAAACTCAGTTGTTCATTGTCAACAATTGCTCTAGCAATTGCTAAAACCTGGTATCTTTCAGTGAGCTCTACTCCAGCCCCACTGAGATCAGCAACAATATTATCAAGCTTATTAAAAAAATCTGATACATCATCTTCCTCATGCAACTTAAGATTTCTGAGCTCCTTGTCCAATAAATCTATTTGTGATGAGGTTTTCTCTTCATAATGTTTTAGCATAAACATCCACATCTCTTTAGGACTCTTATTTCTCAACTTTAGCCTAATAGTTGGACTAACCTTTGAGGCAATGATCCCTTGTGCTTCTTTTACTTTGGCTAAATTTGGACGAGCTCTACCTCCACTACTTTCACCAGAAGTTGCATCACTAGCACTGGCAGTATCTGCAGCAGCTCCTGCAGTGGAAACAGCTACAGCACTTGAACTTGCAGATCTTGTGGCACCTGCACCAGTATCAACATAAGTTGGATCAACAAGATCCCATAAATCCTCAACCTCCAATACATGTTTCACTGCATCTTTCCAGATCTGGAAACCAGGCCCTCCTTTATAAACTTCAATTGTTGCCAACAGCCCTGCTCCAAAACGACTAGACATCTCTTGAACCTGCTCTGATACCAGATGAAAGTTTTATTGCACTTGATTTTATCTCAACTTACACTTATCCTTTATGCACTAGGAAATTAACAAAATTCCCTTTAGTAACAAAACAAAATTTTGTTGTCAATAAGACCTTCAACTTTTGCAATAGTTATTCGTCCAAAGAGAAAAACACTGCAGTGAAAATATTCCTAACTTCAACTGATTGCAACAGCGTTGGCTTTGATCTCCAACCCTAGCTCATGGATGCATTCCGTTCCCACCTACACCCCGCATCAAATGCTCTACCTTATCACCTGTACAATCGACCGACAAGGCTGCAAATCCGGAGAAGATAGACTTGCCAATTCAGAGATTTTGCACCACGAAATATCCCACAGGCCTGTAACCCAAAAACTTGCACGTTGACGTTTGACTTGAATTTTTTTTTCCAATGGTTTCAGCTAAATAAGCAAACTCCTTTCACAATTGTTAACTTCACAATTAAATTAGGGTAAAGTAGGCTCTTCCTCCTGAGACACTATGTCCTTGATTTTGTACTGAAGAACACACCAACCAATTATGCAATGACATCATTTTCTAACAGTATCTGTAAAATGAAGACTTGCTCACCCCAAGAATCCATCTCAATGCTCTCATACATACCTTCATTCCCCTCAATTGATATAGCAGCCGTCCTGTGTTTTCATCATAGCTGGAATTCCTACACAAGGAGTAAATGAAATTAATCCTATCTTTTTGAAGCTGTCCAATGTATTGGGACCTTATCTGCACGAGGTCATCCACATTGTAATGCACTGTGCAATCTAGGTTGCAACACTCTTGTCCCCTAATTGCCTCCAGGTTTTCTTTGGTTGGTGCCATACTTTCCATCCTTTCTAAATATTTGTCACTTCTAGGCCTCTTGGGCACCTTTGGTCGCCTTTTATGAAAGACATAAGCGTCTCTTCCTTGTGATCAAAGGATGCTCATCGACCACCAAATCTTCCACATGGCCTTGGGTGGGCCTTGGGGTGTGTAGTTCATGGGGCATTCTAGAGTATCACCATTCTTGTGTGTAATAAATCTAATTGGCCATCTCAAATCGAGCTTGGGACTCCAAAGAGCCCCTGAGCACACAATGCAATCACTAGAGCTTCCACGGGACATGATAGTATCAACCCGATAAGAAGCTTCACAATGCCAACTCCAAGATGTTCATCTCCCACCTCTCATCATTCACACTATCAAATGGATCAACTGCAGTTATTATGCCCTCTGCAAATACCATCTGGTTGCAAGGGTGCAACAAAAGGCAACCCATCCTCCTCCATTGGAGCCTAGGGCAATGGCCTCCTTTGGACTTCCCTGGCTCCATTTTACTCATCTCACATGCTCCCTGAATGAAAAAGCTCACATTAAAACCATATAGCCCCAAACACCACAAATATGACCATATGAACCATATAAAACCATACAAACATATTAAATATAACCATATTAAATCATACAACCATATTAACTAAAATCATATAACCATATTAAAGCATACAACCACACTCATTCTAAACCATATGTGAACATTGTAACCATATATACCATTGATACTATTCAACCATTGAAACCTTATTAAATACATAAGACAACATATATAAACATATAACTAACCCTTTCATATCTTGGCATGGCCACGTGGCGCCTCTTCAGAGGCTGAAACCGTGGCCACGTCAGCAATCCGCACTGCCACGTCATGGAGGGCATGGCCCACACGTGACAGAAGTATATTATTGCACTTTTTTAAGGGGTTCGAGGGTGCGGCCCGAATCGCACACCCTCTTCCTCCCCAGACCATTCTTCCTCCCCCTGTTTTCTCCTGATCGGTCTTGAGCTCCTGTTTCCTTAGGCGCTTTACCGCGTCAGGCGATCGATCAAACCGAAGCGATTCCAGCCATCTTATGACAGCAGCTTGGTCGACCGACGGGGCGCTTCCAGCGAAGTTCTCAGCAGGTTCATTGTTCGGCCAAGGCACCGCTTTGAGAAGAAAGTGAGGCCCTTTTGTCTTTGCTTTTTAGTTTTCTCGTAAGTGTTTTAGTGCATTTTTTCTTATATTACGCTTTGTTAGAGGCTCTTATTAATCCACGATACAATTTACGGCCAGACAAATCCTTATTCACGCTTTGTCAACGACTATACCCACATGGAATCGAGTCGGAAGCCTCCTCCTCATCCGAGCAAATCTTCCGGGTATGTTTTTGTAATATCATACCCTTTTTTAATCTCATTTTTAAATGACCGTTCTCCACTTTTCTCTCAGACTTTGTTCTCCACTTTTTCTCTGTTTTCTCATTAATCTTAATAATCTTTGTATTGTTTTCTGTTTTTGTTATCTTTTTTTCTTGCTTGTGGTTGAATTGAATACATTGTACATGCACAAGTGAGAATAGTGGTTATAGTAGCAAGCAACCGAGAGAGAAATCATCGAGACTGGTGTTAGGAAGTAAGATATTGCCAGAGCATTAACGTAAAATAACTAGGAATGTCTTTCTCCCAAAGAAGAATTCAGAATAGGAATTGCTTCACGAATCTCCATTTCTAACTCACAAGAAATCCACCGCAGGAGACATGCGAGAGGGAGTGGCGAAGTTGAGAATACTTCAGCTTGCCAGCACAAGGAAGTAGGGTTTCTTCTCGACTCGCGAGTCGAGAACTTCGACTTCAGGAGGCAGAAGAGGGAGGTACACTGGACTGCTTGGCAGGTTGAGGGATTCTCGACTCAGCGGTCGGATTGCACAGCTACCCAATGTCTTCACATTCTTTAGAACCTCGTCAAGTGACCTTCTCACTCGCGTGAGTCGAGAATGTGATACCCCCCGCCAATGGCTCTTTGTGCAGTCGCAGTGCCTCCACCCGGTCCGGCCACTCTCCTTCGAACCATGCTCATCGAATGTGCGAAGAGGACCTGCTCCGGTGGATGGAGGCCTCGGCGACAACCGAGTGCTGGCGCTTTTCGGAGTCGGTGAAAAACGAGGCTCTAGTACTTTTCGAGCTGGCTGCCGGGCCGATCTCAACCACTCTCCTTCTATCTTCCTCGGACATTGCGAAGGGAAGTGGTTTGGTACTGTCTGGCTGCCAACTCTTAGCAACCCAATTCTCACGTATTGTGGTCGCCAGTGGCCTCTACCCAATCAAAGGCCGAGTCTCCAGCCCGAACCATCTTGGCGAATATTCTGCGGGGGATGGGCTCGATTGGGTGGAGGCCTCGGCGACTAACCACGAGTTCTTGCGGCTGCTTTCTCGACTGGTGAGTCGAGCTCAAAGTGCACTCTAGAGCTGGCTGCGGGCAGTCTTAAACACTCTCCTTCTATCTTCCTGGGACATTGCGAAGGAAGTGTTTTTTACTTGTCTGCGCCAGCTCTTAGCAAACAATTCTCCCCCGTGTGGTCGCCCGAGAATGCATGCATTCCACAGAGGCTTGTTGTATGCATTCTCGGCTCATGCCTGGGAATGCCTTACCCAACCGGCACTCCATGTGTACTAACCGGAGTTCGGATGGCCAAGGCATTCTCGACTTGCGAAATGAAGAATGTAGACAGAAGCCAAGCATTCTCGACTTCAAAGTCGAGAATCCCTTAGCCAGACCAATTCTCCCATGTAATGCGGTAGCGGTGGCCTCGACCCGGGGCGAGTCACTCTCCTTGAACCATCTTAGGTGAATAGTGCGAAGGGGAGGGGCTCTGGACCGGGGAGGCCTCTACAACCAACCACATGGGAAACCACGGAGGAAGCCAAGGCTTGCATTCTCTACAAATCTTGCACTTTCTATTCTCCTGTTTTTAGTCCCAAGTGCCTCTAGCCCTGTCGAGCCACTCTCCTTGAACCATCTTCCTCGAATATTGCGAAGAGGAGTGGTTCTGACAAGTGGAGGCCCTCCGACTAACTACAAGAGGATGCATTTGAACCGCATCTCTGGGCCTTAGTCCTAGCCCGATCTATGTACAACATTCCAAGTAAAATGATCCATGGAAAAACAGGACCTAAAAAGCGGAATCTTTCTTTACCCCCGATCAATGTTTCCTTGCGAGCATCTCTCAACCTAGAGAGTAAATCATCTCTCGAAGGTGAGAAATCTTTGGACAAAGAAACTCTTGAATCCGTCGAGCTTATCAGCCGGTTCCATTATTTAAACACATACGGCATGTTCTACAAAGCGAAATAACATAGGCATCTCTGAAACTCACCTCTTCACGCGGTAATTCCTTGGGCCCTTTGTATCCACGGATCCCGCAGCCTCACCCGAGTCTTTGCTTCTTACATGGGTCTCTTCAAAGAGTGTATTCGCATCTATTACTCAGTATCAACTGCGATTCTCGTATCCCCTTTCCATGGCCCCGCGATGTAGAGTTCGATTAATGCGGCTCCTCTCCGCTTCCTACCTTAGCTCCGTGCTCATCGATCAATTCAACTGCTTGCAATGGGGCCACGGTCAGGAAAAACACACATATGCAAAGCGCCGTTAGCGACTT
The DNA here is from genome assembly GCA_021234155.1 of Isoetes taiwanensis. Classification (NCBI taxonomy): domain Eukaryota; kingdom Viridiplantae; phylum Streptophyta; class Lycopodiopsida; order Isoetales; family Isoetaceae; genus Isoetes; species Isoetes taiwanensis. Next base: position 19,050,112 of record JAJEKV010000012.1, on the reverse strand, counting down.
CAGCGTCGCCATTCGCGCCATTCCGAAGTCCCAGTCGATGATCCCCTCCGACCTCGAGTTCCCCAATGCCGCTAGGAAGATAAACTACGCCCACTCACTTAGTCCCTTGATGTGATTCAATTTGAAATAGTGTTTGGGCGGGCTAAAGCCGGTACCGCTTTGTACCCTTAGCCCACTTTTTCATAAATGATTGCATGTCCTTAACTTCAAATTAAAGAACACGCCCGATCTTTTTACATGCAGTCCTAAAACTCACAACGCCAGAGGGAAACTTAATTTACAGAGTCGTCCAAGAGGATGAGAGGGCATATAGAAATGACTCCGCCCAAGAAGCTTAGGCCGGAGGGATGCTTCGCCCGGTAGCAGAAGAAGAAGAAGACAAACACCCCGTGTGAGCTCGAGGTTTTTCTTTTGTCGAATACCTTAAATCCGATCCATCCGTTCTTCTTGCAAAGATTCACCTCGGACTCACCGGTGATCACCGGCGAACTCCATTCTTCGTCATCGAGGGACCGGAGACGAGCTTCTTGAAACAAATGGGTGATTCTTGGTGGTATGTCGAGGTATCGACAAGTGGGAAGGAGAAAGATCTGTTTCTACACCAAAGGGACAAGAAGAGCTCCGGAGACAAGTACAAGAAAATCGGTGTTGTGCTCTCCGTCTCCTGCTTGATTCAAGCATTTAACACTACATGTCGAGGGCCCGGAAAGAGTAAGTTCTATCGCACCAAAAATTGGCGGTTTCAAATTATTCTCACTCTTCCATGAGCAAGGCTAAGGGCACTTAAAAAAAGGCGGCGCCTTTAAATTGTCGAACCTTGGGTGGAAGGATCTGGAAGGGATGAAGGAGGCCGGAACCCTAACATCCAGGGAGCTTGGTATGGAGATTTCCAGAGTCGGGGAAAAGCTGTTCAATACGGGAGCTTCACTTCTCTTTGTCTTTGAAGACTCTACAACACTCTCTGCGTTGGGGAATGTTGTGGTTCATACACAAAAAGTCCACCAAAAACAAAGATGGGGATGATGACACCACACGGGAGGAGTCGGATGACGAAGGAGACGAAGATATGGTCGACTCCCAAACCTCGATCGGATGATCGATCGGATTTCGAGAGAGGGGCACGAGAAAATGGAGCCGTCTAGCTCGAGATTATCCGTTGGGAATATCACACAAAAGTCGCTGCTTTGGACATTAGACGGCTGAAGGTTTGCAACGGAGATGCCGTCTTGTTCAACCACGGAATTTAATCCAAAGACACATTTGGAGATTCTGAACGATGGTGCGACATCCTTCTTGCAGATCCAATGCTGCGGATGTCATACCTTTTAGCAGATCGGCAATTGAGTTGTTCACCGGAAGTCGAGGAAGATCTGAAGGGAAAAGACGTCCGGTTACCGGTTGTAGGCGGTCAGCATTCATTAGGGCGGCTCAAGTATTGCGAGACGGAGAAGGAGGTGCCGCAAAGGATCAAGGATAGATATGCCAAAGCGAGAGTCGCGAGTTCTTTCGTGGAGACGCCCGGCAACCTAAGCTGGCCAGCATTAGCCACTGCCAGAACACAATAGCGGCGAAAGTGCCCATACGTAAGGTAAATAACTCTCTTCAGAATCTTTCCATTCATTTCGCGAAGTCGAAAGCCCCCATCCTAACATTTGCCGATTATCATTTGGGTTTCTCGGCTTCGCGGTGAAAGCCCTGAGTAACACGTAAAAATCAAAGGATGTGGAGCTTTCGACTCGCGAGTCGAAAACCCTTTACCGATAAAAGAAAATTAGACATTGAATGGGACTTTCGACTCGCGAGTCGAAAAGCCCTGCCATCTAACATTTGCCGATTATCACTGGGTTTCTTGACTCGCGAGTCGAAAGGCGAATAATGTCTAAAAATCAAAGGATCGCGAGCTTTCTCGACTTCGCGAGTCGAAAACCCGTGAAGTAAAAAAGAAATTAGACATTCAAAGGGACTTTCTCGACTCGCGAGTCGAAAACCCGAGGCTACATTTTAACTTGTTTATTCCCTGGGTGTTTGTAGATACTTTCATGCTCGACATTGGTACATTGTCCGAATGCAGCCCCTTATCCCCGACGGATCATACACGCTAGGCAACGATTGGAAAGCATTGGGTTGTCCTCGGCCCTAAAGGAAAAAGGGCTCCCTGGATAAGTGGAAGACCTTTGAGAAACTATGCGATATATTTAAGCTGGAGGGACGAGTGAAGATGACGAGGGAGAGGAAGAAGAGGAGAAGAAGAAGAGAACACCAAGGAAAGGCAGGGAGTCTCTCTCAGACCAATACGACCTCATTCTTAGCACTGAGGCGGTCTGGGAGAAATGGACTGAAATATGGGCTCAATGGACAAGAGGCAAGCTGAAGGACAGCAATGGAGAATTTCCAAGCAGGCCCGACCCCAAGTTGTTTGACAAGCAGTTCATGAAGAGGATACAGGGCCTCACGGACAAAGAAACGCTTGACCTACAAGGCAAAATCTTGGAGGGAACAATCCTGCTGAGGAAGACCAGGAGTTCTAAATTGCAGGACGCAAAGGATTATGCCACAGTCCTAAAGCGGCAAATAAGTCGTTAGAAGAAGGCATCACGGAGTTCTCGCAACGTTGCATCTAATGAATACCATGATTTTGATTATTACAAGGAAAAGGCTGCCCTTGATGAGGAAGACATGAAGGAATTGAACCGCCTATGTCAACCCTACATCAACACAAGTCAAGCGTAACGTCAAAACCCTTCCTTTCCCCTGAGCGTGCTATGGCAATTACAAAAGGAAGCTTGGATTCGGGGTGGTCCCATTTAAAAGCACGATAGCTCCCCCATTTCTAGTTACTTTGGGACACAAGGGATTTGGTGGTGCAGGCCTTTTGGACCCGTGGCACTATTTGCCATCAATATGATCGAAGACCCCACCCTTTTTATGACAAAGTGACGACATAGGCGCAGTGGTACAAGGCGTGTTCGGACATGACCGACCTGGATACTTTCGGTTTCCTTGTCTTTTGCATGCCGGGCAATCAAACAACTGCTTTGTCTCCCAATGGGCAACTGATATTAACTTCACCAACAAGATCATGCACTCCATATCTGAACTTGATCATGAGTGCGGACTTGGCTTGCCGAAGGCACCAAGCTTTGCCAACATAGTTTTGGTTTTGATTTCAAGATCGTGATCGACCTGGATAAGTGGTGGTCTAGCGAGCATCATTATCTCGACAAGTTCATGATCTCTCAAGAGCGGATGGAACCACGGAAGGGGGCAGGTTTATGGAGGATGTTCCATCGATGGACAAGGTCGCCAAGGATGGTGCGACCGGTCCTATACATAGAATTCCTATCCGGCCAAGAGTTATCAAGTACTTCATAACCAAATTGGTCGAGGAAGATCAAATTGTATCGAAGTGGTACATGAATGGCCTGTTCTCTCGGGGGCTATCTTTGTTTGGAATGAAACCTATATCCGTGGTTGGAAATAAGGACATGGTTGAAACCATTCATCATACTTGGATCCGCTTCATGAGCATTTCAAGGGGAGGAAGACAAATGGAAGCGATAAAGACGACGAGGGCGAGGGGAGACAAACCGACGAGGAGGCGAGGATGTCGAAGGATTGGACCAGAATGCCGAAAACATTATTGAAAACACGAGATTGAGGTGAGTTTACTTTGCTCTACTTGTGTTTCTCGACTCGCGAGTCGAGAAAACTCGTTCCTTTCAATACCTTTCCTTGTCATTCTCGACTCATGAGTCGAGAAAACTCGTTCCTTTCGGCGGATGTCATCATTTCGAGGAATTCGAGCTCAACGAGTCCTGATCATTGTCAATGGATTCCAAACGGTTCACGTCGCGAGGAGAATGAGAATGAAAATCGAGCAAGACACCGCCACGGCCGGAAAAGAACACGAAAAGTTAATGATCCCGCATTTGGATCCCGATGAACCGAAATATGGTCAGAGCCAAACTCAACTGGGATCCAATACCGTCCCCACCAAGCTTGTAATATTTGACGTCAATGGAGTATTAGCTGCGGTATACCACGACAAAGACGTCCCTCAGATTAACACCTCGCAGATCCCAAAGAAAACAGAGCATAAAATAGTGTATCCGAGGCCCGAGCTAAGGAAATTATTGACTGGTGCCCCCACGAGATTGAAGTGGGCATATGGTCTTGTATGGCAAAGAAAAATATTGTCAATGTTCTTGGTGTTCTCGGCATTTCAGTTTTGAAGTTCAAGTTTGTTTGGGGAAACGAAAAGGGTCGAGCATGTGAAGGACCTCGATCCAGCATCACAAAGGGGAAGCCTATAATGGTGAAAAGGCGGGACGGTGTTTATGAGCAATTCGAGGACTTTGGCAAACACAACACGCTGATCATAGACGACTCCGCCTACAAGTGCTATCATAACGCGCAAAATACAATCATTGCTAAGCCATATCGACCTGAAGAATATGAGACAGATAGGTGGTTGTCCTTCGGACTCTGTCCTGTCTTGGCGGAATCCCTCTTTGCCATTCTTGTCGCCCGATGTGCTTCGAACTATCCGAGAACCTCACGGAACCCGATCCAGAGCAAGCCGATCATAAAGCTATGGACGACAAATACTTTGGTGAACAAGAAGAGTGACCCACCTTTCAGATAGTCAAATTGTGTGAATATTGTAATCGAGCGTGAACACATGTATTGACCATTTTGTAATGAATATACTTGTATATTGAGTTTTCGATGCCTTTCTCGACTCACGAGTCGAGAAAGGCATGCTTGTCGTGTTGATGAAATGCTTGTACAATCTATTATGATAATGCTTGTACATTGGGTTTCCTGGGACTTTCTCGACTCGCGAGTCGAGAAAGGCATGCTAGTTGTCTCGTTGACAAAAGCATTTGTATGCTTCGTGTGTGATTGGATGCAACCATATTCTAATGAGAATGGTTGTACTTTGACTTTATGGGCCTTTCTCGACTCGCGAAGTCGAAAAGACACTACTTCCCACGTCATTGGATGCGGTTGTATGGAATGAATGTTCTCCGTTGTAATTTGATTTCAACGTTCTTTTCTCACGTTTTGACTAATGACAATCCGTAATTGTTAATCATACTCTCCTTGCTCCGTGGTTCGAGCCACAGATCCCACACCAACCACAGATCCCGCGGGCATCACGAGACCGCCCAGCGGCACGGATCCCGCTCAAAGGCGGAAGAAATACCGCTTAAGCGCGCATCCCGGTCACGCTACACTCTTGCCCCTGGCCTTTGGGACAAGGTTGCTCGCGAATTGAGAGGTTGCTCGCTACACCACAGGAATAAAGAACAAAGAAGAACAAAGAGAAAGTCCAGAAGCTCAAGGCATATTGCAAGCATTGCATAACATCCACGGAGGTTGGGGAAGGAGCATATTCGATGAAAGGTGCGGGAGGCGAAGTGGAGAAGTCGGGTGGACAGTCGGCCGGAGGTAGCTCGAGGCACCTCCACGTGAGGCATTCCACACTCTTGAGGTTGCCCCAAAGGCTTACGATGGCATGAAGAAGCCCCACAAGTTAATCCCCTAAGGTGGACCACCTACCAAGATGATGTGATCAGTGGACAAGAAGACCGCCATGGTCTCTGCGTCCAGATGTAAAAATACATTGTATCTGTTCAATTTATTAATAAAAATTCTTTTTCAACTACATCTTTGGTTTCAAACTTTAATGAATTTCCTTTGTTTTGATTGCATTGTTTTTGTTCTCGACTTCAAACACAGGAAAAGCTACGGCCAAGGCTTCGGATTCGAGTTTTATTCAAAAATTCGAATTAAGGATAGTTTTCGGGTCGGGGTGCTACTTTTTATGTAAATTAACCGGGTTCCGAAAAAAAATGGGAATGGAATGAGTCCCACTTTAATTAAATACGACTTATATGGTTTTTAATGAAATTAACCCACAAAGACTCATTGGATTTGTAGTATGGTTTTTTAGTTATAACCACAGAAAAAACCATGTAGTGTTTTAATTTTGGGGGCCTTGTGTCAGCAATCGTCTAGACCATGGATTCACATTAGATATATTCTTAAAGGATTGCTAAATAAGCAAATGAAGTCCAAATGTGCCAAATCCTTTAGCATGTAGTGACTACCAAAAACCCTTTTAGAAAAACTACTTTGTAGTTATGAAATACACACCCGAAGGTTATTCAAACTCATAGGGCGTACAAAGTAATACAATAAGCTGCCAAGTTTCCATTTTTATAGCTTCCTTAACTTCTTATTTTATAATAAGCTTTTGACACAGTTAGATGGTATTTTGTTGAATATCCTCTCAAAAGCATTGGATTCACTAATAAGCTGGTTCATTTGATCCTAGATCACAACTTGAGGGATAACTCTTCTGTGTTAATTAATGGTACTCCTAGCACTTTCTTCTCTTTAGCTAGAGGTGTGAGACAAGGGTGTCCCCTTGCTTCTTATTTATTCATTGCGGTGATCAATCAACAAGGGCAATTTCCTATCATCAACAAATGAGTAAATGGGTAATATTATTAGCCTCAAACTTCCTGACAATGTTTCATATTTGAGCGTCTTGCAATATGCACGGATAAAAACTCTATTTCTTCCGAGATGCCATAGCCGGTGCTTTTGCTGTTCAAAAAATCAAGAAATAGAAGATAATGGTTGCCATACCTAGAATAGGCAGAACACATATCTTGTATTGTTGATATGAAAGATTACTGTCGAAAAGGTTATCTTGTATTGCAGCTCTAAAGAACTTTTATGGATTTGGGTGCTCTTGAAGTTGAAGTCTCTATTGTGCCTCGGTGATACACTAGGCAAAAGTTAAAAATGAGGTATTCCCCAAAGGCATGTTCAGATATTTTTCTGGGCCATTTATTTCTTTAGATCAAGATCTTCTACTTCACGGCCCAAGATTTGTTATGGCATAGAAAATCCAGAAGAGAGAAGGCCTGAGGCTACAAAATAATTCTCTATCCACAGTTTTTTTTTTTTTTTTTTTTTTCGCTCATAGAAAAAGAGGTGATTGCTTGAAAACACTGAGACATCAGCTCCATTTTTAAGACGTTTTAAGCAAATGTTTTTCTATTTCTCTAGACGTTCAAAATCTGACATTCTTTTCCAGGTTCGACTCATTTTTGTAAACATATGGATAGACTAGGCTTCAAGATATGGTGCCACTTGAGGTTAGGCTATTGCGCTAAAAAACAATAATAAGCTTGTGAACACACCAAAATTCCTAGAGGCTAATGTGCAAATATTGAAGCAACCCTTTAGCAGACCTTGCATTGGAATATATTAAATGGAACGAATATTATTTTGAACATCCACAGGAGGATTGAAAAATATATAGCTCTTTCTTCTTGCTAGAATTACCACATAGTCTCCATTTGCATGCAACTTGTGTAACAAGCATAACCATTGGTCTTATAAGGAACTATGTCAAGACTAATGATGCAATACAAGGAACACGACGAAATGTTAATGAATAAAAAGATGCAAACGAATGGATTTTGTATACCTAAGAAGCGAAGAGTTGCATTATGCATATTATGAACTGCTTTTGGAAAGACTACAAGAATAAACAAAAAGTGGGATTTAGGGGAATTAAAACATAGAAGGAACATCACATAATTGACCAAAATTTCTTGAGCATATCATACTCACATTTTCATAATTGATATACACTTAGCCTAGATAGAAAATGTTCTCACTTACAATAACAAACTATACTTCATGCTATACATTTCATGGTTGATTGGGCAAGCTACCACCAAATGAATTTGGCGCTCCAGAAACAACGATAGGAACACTTCCAATTCCAGAAGATCCGCCACTACTACTAGGACGGCCTGGTATTGTTCCTCCAGCGATGGGGGAGCTACCATAGGAGCAAGCAGGAGAACCAAATACAGTGCCGCAATTAGGGACAAAGGGAACAGGGGGTTGGAGGGGAGGGGGGGATGATGAGGAGGAGGAGGAGGAGGAGGGGGCTAGGAGGGGGAGAAGCCATGGTGCAACCACCAAAATAGAAAAGCCAAAGAAACCGCACACAACCTTGGGCTTTGGAGGAGGGGGGGGGGGTCTTTGGGGGGCTAGGGCTACTAGTGATGATCACCGGCGTGGTGGAACCGGAAGGTGGAGATCCGACCACCAATGAAAGGAACAATCTGGAAGGCGGGGTGCTTCTACGGGGGTGATACCGGGGAATGTAGACGGCGGGCTGGGGATGTAGACGGGGACGGTCGAAGGTGGGGTTCTAGCCGGGGGGGCGTAGCCGGGAACCCTTGAGGGGGGGCTGGGAATAATAACGGGAACTGTAGACGGCGGGGATCGGGCCGGCGGGGGGATGCGGGGAACCCTTGGAGGAGGACTAGGGAGGATAACTGGGACGGTGGAAGGCGGGGATCGAACCGGAGGTGGTGGTGGGAGGGCAACATAGGGAGGAGGCAGTCTGAAAGGGGGAGGGCGGATCACGGGGGTCGGGATCACCACAGGAGTGCCTGGGCATGGTTTGATTTTGGGCCTACGGCCATGCCGGCCACGACTCCCTGCCGGAGCAGAGCCTCCGTAATACGACTTCACGCCATAGCCGCGAGCTTCAGAACCTGCAACTGAGATGAAAAACAGCAGGGACAGAATCAAAACAAACAGGCGCAGTGCCATAGCTTCTTCGCTCATTTTTCCGGCGCCCATGCTGCCCTTTATAGTCTTTGATCTGTGAAATTTCTTGGCATTGGCCCCCGCTGGGTAGGTGCCCCTATTCAATGGATTTTGCGACCCCAGAAGACGTCCGCAGAGCCCATAGCTTCGATTTTGGGTGAATTTGGTGGGTGATTGAGGTTTCATATTAAGTTGGCGCTTTCTCCAAAGACTGTGCATTGACATTCTGCAATAAAGTTCGTTGGTTTTGCCATTGCCAGAAAAATATCAACATACCAGCCTAGCTATCCACGTCATTGGCCCACCTCAGCCAAGTTCCATGTGGCATGAAATAAGCGGTTGAATAGATCAACGGCTAGGGAAATTAAGCCAAGATGTCTTTCATAACATTTGAAATGGAGCACCCTTCAAAATTGAGCACTTTTCTTATATGCACTTGGTTTGGTTCTATTCACCAGCAACAACAGGCCAGTATTAAGACTAGCAAGAGGCCAAACTCTTATTACCCTTCTTATGGATGTCACTATGAAGTTACTCTCTCCTTGATTATCATCTCGGTGGAGTCCTATGTATTTCTTTTTGAAAATTGTGAAGGGCATATCGGAGAGAGTATGGAAGAGAGTATGTATTTGTGTATGTGTAGGGAGAGAATATTATTTGCATATGTGCATAGGTAAATATTTTTCAAGTTGCTACAAAGAATCAGACACCAAACATTGATGTTTAATGGTTTCTATTGCTGCTGAAGTATTTAACACTTCAATTTCTATGCGATAAAAACAAATATATTTGCTAACACGCTCGATGGGAGATTTAAGAACTTCAATTACTACAGATTATACAAAAACAACCTTATTATATAAAATTTCAAGGATTAAATGAATTATTCATGAAATAAGAGGCTAGTCATGTAACCTCTTAAAATTGTTCTCAAATGCTTAACCTCCTCTTGCCAGTCACATATTTCATGCTCATGGAGTCTCTTATTGATCAAATCTTACATCTAAATCACTCAAGTTACCATTGATGCATAACCTTGTCAAACATCTTGATGCACCTCACAAACAATACAGTATTTCTAACAAACCTAGTGCTACACTGACCATGGCTATCAGGTCGCATGGTAACCTATTAAACCTCATCTATGTCATTTTTTGGATTTTTCAGTTCTTGCTCCTGCTCCTGCTCCCAAGTGACATGACGGAAAAATTGATCCTCCTCCTCCTCCTCGTCGCTCCTCCCTCCCTAAACACACCTTATTATCTCTTTGATCATTTTGAGCATGAATCAAGTGTATTATCCAAGTATGGAAACTTCTTGCATGGTGATCCCTAAACACACCTTATTATCTCTTTGATCATTTTGAGCATGAATCAAGCATATTATCCAAGTATGGAAACTTCTTGCATGGTGAATTACTAGTTAAGTTGATTTGTCCATATGAGTGGTATGGTCTTTTGTGGGGTGTTTTAATGGAGGGCATGAGTTTGAGCAGTATTATGGTGGCAGGACCTAGCCCTGACATAGAACGACAGAGGTATGTTTGATTACTGTGGATGAGAATGGAGAGCCCCAAAAGGTCATGGAATGTCATGATTGGGGGGTCAAAGCGCCCCCCTTGGCTTGCTTACATGGCATCCTTATCCCCTTAGTGGAAGTACATGTAGAGGTGATGTCCTACTTCCTCCTGAGGTTCCTAGAACCGTGGTTAGGCTAGGACTTGCCAAGGTAGATGCCAGAAGCTCCTTGGCCTGTGAGACATCATTATGAGCTCTGGTGTAAGCATTGTGGTTTCCAAGCCTAAAGTCTCGCCTCCATTAGCTCATCCCCAAGGAGCTTGGGAGAGAGGTGGATGGAAGTGGGACCTTAATATATTGTATCTGATTAGCTAACATCGTCTTAGTAAAAACTCTTGTCTTATGAAAGGTCCTAAGCCTCAACATCTCCTTAGAAAATCTCTATATGTAAGTATGGGATTATCATCAATCATGGCAAGGCAGGTGTTTCTTAATCCTCTATAGTAATGAAGTTCATGTATGAAAAGTAAGATGCTTTATCCATCGATATATCTTTACGTGTTTTCGTTGGTTATTGAAGGGTTCGAGCACACCCCATCTTTTTCCATCGGATAAATGCCATTATGTGTGTGGAAGGGTTTGGGTGTGTTTCAATAACCTCTTATATAACCCTCGTGGTGTTGTTAGTATTCCCATAAGGGGCATTTTCAGGCATCAAAAGCAGTTGGATAGGCATATTCGCGAGTTTTACTGGACTTGGCATTCGATATCTTCACTTGTGGGTTGTGCTCCCACAAGCTGGGGTATATCTATAGCTAGACTAGTAACATACACTAAAGTTTCAAGTAAGAATAAATAATGGTGTTCATTTCGAACATGTTATACATTGGAAAGGGACCCTCATTGCCCTATACAATCCCTCCTGTGAATATGCATCCAATAAAAGGGGATTTTAGGGGGAATTATAATATTACATAGTCATGTTTTATAAAAATAATTTCGGTCCTATTAGGCATCATAAATGGATGATTAAAAGAAATTTGAAATAACATTCCATCAATACCATTGTTCCTCAAGTCCCTCTTTCTATTCCTCTATCATTCCTCAAGTTCATATCCCATCAGTTGTTTCCCAAGTTCCAATTCATGTTCCTTCAGTTGCTTCTAATCCATCAGTTGTTCCTCAAATTTCCCTACTCCATTTGCTCCCCAAGTACCTATTTCACATGTTTCCCATGTTCCTCTTCTATTTATTCTATTCTATTCTATTCTATTCTATTCTATTTTTCTATTAGCCCCCCGTTTCTCTTCCATTACCAAGTGCTTCTATTTTCAAGGATTTGCGAGATGCATTGCAACAAATAGAAGAGCAATTTGAGCAATTTGAGAAAGAGAAGTAGTGGTAACAAGTACAATTGTTCATGCAAGTGTCAGAAAGGTGGTCCTACTGGTACTTGACATCCTCCTGTTGTTGATGCTCCTTAAGGAGGCTACATGATGGAGACTGGCGAGGCTTTGAATTAGGTTTTTGTTCTTTGGGTGGATGGCAGTTATGTAAAGCTCAAAGGAATGGAAATTCTATAGAAACGGAAGAAGAAAGTTTATTTTCGTCCAAGTTATTAAGCTTTATTGGCTGGGCACTGCGGGTCACCTGCCTTATAGATGGGAACAACTCTGCTACTGGTCCACTGCAGCGGGAAGCCTTCCTGTAATGCCTTGTTGAACAAGGCGGTCATCACTGGTACTATAGATGGCCCTGCCCACTTAAGCAATTCTGCCTGCATACCATCAAGGTCTGGGGCTTTCCCATTGGCAAGACACTGTAAGCCTTGTTCCACGTCCGAATCTGTGATTTCCAGCACTGGGCCTTCTTGCAGGGGAAATGCTGCACCTTGAGGGTCGTGTTGGTATTCTCTGGTTTTCCTACTACATCAAATGTTCCTGTATCTTTAAATGACTTTATCTCCTCCTCCATTGCTTTAATCCAGTGTTCCTTCTCACTGCTATGTATTGCCTCTTCGTATGAACTTGGGACCACAGAGTCTTCTAAAATAGCTAAGATTTGTTCCTGATCTGGCAGTTCAGCAAACTTTTCAATCCTCTTACTTCTTCCACTTTCAAGCCTACCATATTCATTCTCATTCAATGGTAAGTTTTCTCTTAATCTTTCTGCTTGCGTTCTTCTTTTCTTCACCTTTTCTGGCTGTGTATCAGGAACAGTATGCTCAGTAATATTCCCCTGCTCTTCATCTAAATTTGCTGGATTTTCTGTCATATCAGACTTAGCTCCATTAACCTTTTCATTGTCATCATCATTTGCATCATATTTAAAGCCTGTTTGATCGACCAGCTTGTCAACCATCTTTTTTTATTGCTGCCTGTCCTTATAATAAGTATGTTCATCAAAAATAATGTCTCTACTTATTATAATTTTGTTTACCTCAGGAATGAACATTCTGCAACCTTTACTTTGTTCGTCATACCCCACAAAATAGCCTATTTCTGCTCTATTGTCCAATTTCTGCCTTAGTTCTTTTGGCACATGGATATACCCTAGACATCCATAGGATTTAAGCACAGTATAATCAATGTTTGCTTTATTACTTGTCCATACCAATTCTGGAATGTTACCTTTCAAGCTTGAGGTTGGAATTCTATTTTGCACGTAAGCTGCTGTCCTCAGTGCTTCCTCCCATAATTTGTTTGGCAGACCAGAATATTTTAACATTGACCTCACTGCATCAAGCAAAGTCCTATTTTTTCTTTCAGCAATCCCATTTTGCTGTGGTGTATGTCTACAAGTCAACTGCCTCCTTATTCCATTGGTCCTGCAAAAGAGCTCGAATTGAGCAGATAAGTACTCACCTCCTCTATCTGATCTTATACATCTTAATTTTCTATTTGTTTGTCTCTCCATTTCTGAAACATACATTTTAAAAGCATCAAGGGCCTGAGATTTTCGTGTCAAGCAATACACTTTGCATTTTCTGCTATAGTCATCTATGAAAGTTATAAAGTATCTTTTCCCATTTCCGCTCCTAACATTTAGAGGGCCACAAAGATCTGTATGCACTAGATCTACGACTCCTTCCGCCCTTTTTTGTGATTTGGGAAATGGTAATCTTGTAATCTTGCCTAACATGCAGCCCTCACATAAGCATTTATGATTTTCTGGAATATTGCATTCAATGAGCCCTGTTTTTGCCATAACTTTCACATTATTATAATGTGTATGAGCCAACCTATTGTGCCAAGTTTCCATGTCAACCATTAACACAGCATTAACACCATCAACCAAGCCATTTTCAAACTGAAACAAGTTTCCAACTCGATTTGCCAAAAACCTCAATTCATTATTCATAAAGATTTTACAAGCTTTCTTCTCAAAGAAGATTTTGTAACCCAAGTCTACTAACTGGCACACTGATAATTTTTTATCAGACTAGGAACACACAAAACATTCTCAATATTAACTTTATTTCCCTTAAGATCCAGCAGCTCCAGCATTCCACATCCTTCTATAGTTTGTAGGTTTCCATTGCCAACTTGTACATGTTTGGATTTAGATGCTGTTTGATTTTTGAGCATGTCCAGAGATCTTACTACTGATCTCTCAGCTCCACTATCAACTACAATCACAGAATTCTTGCCATTAGTTCTAGAATCAACATCATTTAATGAGCAAGCACAATTTACCTCATCATCACTTGATTCTTCCTTCTCCTTAATTTCTGCTTTTTCTTGAGCAATATGAACCCCTGCAGATCCTCCTTTTCTTCCAGCTGAATATCCTTGTTTTATGTCTTTACCTCTTCCCCTGCCCCTGCCATATTCTCTTTCTTTGGGACTAGGACACTTGGCAGCAATGTGACCTTTCCCTTTGCAGTTATAGCAGACTATTCCCTGCTTAAGTTTGGGGCAATTTGGCTTAATATGCCCTGCCTCATAACAGTTATAACAAACGGGCTTATCTCCTGGAGCTTTCTTCTTTCTACCAGCATAAAGAATTTCAGCATTTTCTTCTTCTCTCATCAATTTATTCTGTTCTATCTCCGTCCTTAACATATTTTCAGCTTCTTCTCTGTTTTTAGCCACATTCCTGATTAAAAGAGAAAGCTGAGAATTTGAGCTTACAGCTCGAGCAATGGCCAACACTATAAACCTTTCAGATAAGGTGACTCCTGCACCATCTAGATCAGCTACCAAATTGTCAAATTTATTAAAGAAATCAGAGACTTCTTCATCTTCATTATACTTCAAATTCCTGAGCTCTTTCTCTAATACATCTATTTGAGATGAGCTTTTATTTTCATATTGTTTGAGTAAATAACTCCACATCTGTCTACGGGACATACCTCTAAGCTTCAGCTGAATGGTAGGTCCGACTTTGCTTGTGATTATGCCTCTTGCCTCTTTGATTTTTGTTGACAAAGCACTAGATACAGATGCACTCCTTCCTCCAGCTGCAGCCTCACCTGTAACAGTCCTGCTGCCTGAAGTTCCTGAGGCAGAACCACCTCCTCCAACTGCTGAATTTACAGCTCCAATATTACTAGAGTCTCCACCACTAGTAACAACCACCTCTGCTTGGTTTGGGTTAACAATTTCCCACAACTCTTCAACATCTAGAATATGCTGGATCTGGTCTTTCCATACTTGAAAACCAGGTCCTCCATTGTACACTTGAACTGCACTTAGAAGACCAGCTCCAAACCTGGTTGCCATTTTTTATGGCTCTGATACCAAATGAAGATTTTACAAACTTCAAATTCCAAGTTCAATGATAGAGCAACCAGTTAACTTCATACGATATGCAATGTAGCATAAGTTATTCAACCATTGAACCTATGATATAAGCTCTTATTTCATAAACAATGAATTCAAAATTGCATTAAGAACTTATGAAGCCTAACACAAGTAAATACTTCAGACTCGAACTCTTTGTGAACTCCAGGTTACGGCTATATCAAAATCGACTGTACATCTTGTTTTTTTATGGAGCCGGATCCGGCCGCTTAGGCATGGTTCCGGCCTCTTAGGCTAGCGTGGTGATCTTCCCAGACTCTTAGGGAGATTCTATATTTGAAATCTGGCTTGCCTCCATTAATCTGATTTTTCTTACTTCAATGGTCTCGACCAGTGCCTTAATAAATAAACGAAAAACCATTAACCCTTATTTAACCCATGGTCAACCATTGCACTTAGCTTTCCATAGCCCAGTATTAATTCTGCCTTCAGATAAATTGATCTTCAACCTGTCCTCCTTCAGCACACAGGTCAAGAACATATGTATCTTCAACCTGTGTGATGACCTATAATTTACAGGTCGTATAGCTGTTGCAAGTATTGCCTCCACTAAAGCACATGTTGAAGTTTATCACAATAGAGTTGAAGCAGGATAATTATATTGTTATGATTAATGGCTTTACCTAAATTGCTACACTTTTTACTAGATTTGATGTATACCTGTTGTACTTGCTAATTACCTAAATTTTTTAATAATATATAGAAATAAATTTCAATGGATCGTGTTGGTGAGCCCCAAACATTTGAAGAATTAAAGCGCCAGGATATAAAAGATGGAGTTTCAGTTGTGGAATGCCCATGTACAAAATGCAATGGAAACAGATTGAAGTCACTTGATGACATTCATCATCATATGAAATGTAATGGTTGGAGTCGATAATTAAAAGAGGTGAGAGACCCTTTAAAGTTCCTTATTTATCTTTTAGCGTACGTCTGGTTTAAAATTACAATTTTGCAGGACACTAGATGTGAAGGTACTGTGTCTCAAACAATTCAAGATACCTTCATGATAATTGATAATGATTATAAAAGTCACGTACCTTTGGAAGTTGTTAGGGATAATTTTCTAAGTAGCAATGTAAGGGGAAGTCAACTAGGTGATAGAGATCAAATAACTAATGGAGATCAGATAACAGATGGAGATCCATTATGTGATAGCACTAGTAATCCATAAAAGCCATTATATGATGGAAGCTCATTGAACATATTATCTGCTATACTTTTGATTCTTGATTTGAAGACTATGCATGGATGGTCAAATGTTAGTCTTATGACCTTCTAAAAGTTCTGGGAGGACATTTGATACCCAAGGAAAACGTACTGCCATGTTCATTTGATTATGAACAAAAGTTGATTGGAATATGAATCTATCCATGCTTGCCCAAATAATTGTGTTCTTTACAGAGGGGAGTATGCTAATCTTGAGTCTCGCCTTAATAAAAAATGCCAAGAAAGCCAATGGAGCAAAAAAGGCAAATCTAGTGCACGTAAAGTTGTGCGTTACTTCCCTGTCATACCTTGACTATTAAAACTATATGAATGCCCATCAATGGCAAGACACATGACATGGCATGCCAACAATGTAAGCACAGATGGCATTTGTAGGTATGTCACTGATTCACCAGCATGGCAGCACATCAGCAACATGTGGTCTAACTTTGCTGAAGACCCTGGCAACATCAGGTTTGGTTTGGCATTTGATGGTGTAAGCCCGTTTAGTGAAATGAGATCTAACTGGAGTACTTGGCATGTTATGTTGGTCAATTACAATATTGAACCATTGTTAGCCATAAAGCCACATTTTATTATGTCGATATTATTGATTCTTGGACCACAACAGGTACCTTCTTCAAAAATTGACGTCTACATGAGTCTTATTGTGGAAGAGTTTCATAAGCTTTGGGAAGGAGTATAGGCATTTGACTTCAGCAAGCCAACTTTGGAAAGGGAATTTACCTTGCATTCAATGATCATGTGGACTATACATGACTTTCCTGCATATGGTTTATTGACAGGGTGTGTAACCCATGGATATCGAGCATGTCCCCATTGTGGACCTGATATTCATGTTCGCAAGTCTAGCAGTCTTAAAAATTTTATTTATGCAGGCCATCGCCGATATCTCCCTATTGATCATAATTTTCGGAAAATGAAAGCATTTGACGGGAAAATTGAAGTTGGAAGCTCCAAATTTTGTTAAGCCTACTGACATACAAAACTAGATAATGGAAAAGGAAGAATGGGATAGAAAGGAGTTATTTCGAAAAGAATTGAAAACAAAAAGGAAAGTTGATGATGCATATGATGATTCAACGAGGAGGACAGAATGGAAACATCTTTCTATATTTTACGAGCTTCCTTATTGGGAGGTATGTCGTGCTTGTATATGTACTTAGGAACTTATGTTTTTATGTGTAATTATCTTATTTCCTATTACATGTTACAACATCTTCTTATTCGAAACACACTGGATGCGATGCACATGGAGAAAAATGCTGCAGAAAATATAATTAAGACAATACTTGGAGATGCTGACAAAGTCAGTGAAAAGGTACGAGAAGACATGAGGGAGCTTGGAATTCGAGAGTCGCTTTGGCCTCAATCACAAAATGGCAAAGTGAATTTACCTCATGTTCCATATGTCCTTACAAAAGAAGAAAAAAGAGCTTTCTTTGCTGTTATACAAAGTGTGAAACCTCCTACGGGATTGTCCTCTAAAATGTGTTGCAAATGGAAAGCTCAAATCCATGAAATCACATGATTATCATATTCTTCTTTAGCAGTTCCTTCCTTTGGCTATACGTGGTTGCCTAGGGGAAGGAGAAAGAATGTCAATATTAAGACTCAGTGCTTTGTTTAAGCAAATTAAATTACTGCAAAAGAGATTCATTTGAGTGAGATGGGTAACTTGAAGAGGGAAGCTCTGAATGTGTTATGCTTGCTTGAAAAGCATTTTCCACCATCTTTTTTCACGATCATGATGCATCTCATCATATATCTAGTAGAAGAGCTAGCTATTTGTGGGCCTGTGACTGCACGATGGATGTATCCCATTGAGAGATTCTTGAAACATCTCAAAAAATATGTTCGCAATATGGCATATCTAGAGGGATCCATTACTAAAGGATATATAAATTAATAAAGCAATGACTCTAATTACCATGAAAGAGGATAGAAATTTTGTGAATTTTTAGGTGAATATGATGGTGATTTGGAGCGTAACACATCTAAGGTCTTGGAAGGTAAAGGTACTTTGATAAAGTTGGATTATCATTGCAACAACAAGCACATGAATGCATTCTAGCAAATTCAACCATCATTGACACATGGAGATTGTAAGTATTTCAGTTTTATAATTTAGATGGTGATGTGTTCTTTAATGTAGAAAGTTGACTTTCAATTTGTTTATAACAGAAAATATGAATAATCACAACATGATATCTTGTTTGGGCGCAAGTGGCCAAGGGAGCAAGTTATGAACTTTCCAGAGTGGCTTAAAATTGAAGTTCAGCGTATGGTTCAGAATAAGGAGCAAGTAGATCCGCTGTTGCTTGATCTTGCTTTTGGAGTTGAAGAATATGCTACGAGTTATAAAAGTATGTGGGCATATGGTTGGCATTTACGAGTGCAAGACTTAGATGCAAAGCAAGTGACACAAGATTCAGGCATTTCCGCAATATTCCAATCTACGAGTCGTAGTAGTGCTAAAGACAAGCATCCAATTGAAGTAGAGATAGAATATCTTGGCAAAATTCAACAGATTTTACAGGTTCTATTAGTGCTTGTAAATATGTTGTAACACACTCACCCCAAGTTTTGGTCCACTGTTGAAAAGTATAGTTTTCTTAGGTCCACATGTTCTTTATTTGGAGATTTCAAAAAAACTTACATGTAGATCTGTGGAGGTGTGGTCTTACTAGCTAACGGTGTTGTTTTTTAAGTGGACAAGGAACTTCCACTATTATTTTTTTAAGGAGCTGTGGTTTTTGTTTTTTTAGGACGTGTGGTTTTTTAAGGAGGTATGTTTTTTGTTAAAAGAATTGTGGTTTTTTCTTTTGAGGTAGTGGTGTTTTTAAGGAGGTGTAGTTTTTGGAGGTGTGGTTTATAAGTAAGTGTAGTTTTTTTTTAAGGAGCTGTGGTCTTTGTTTTTTAGGACGTGTGGTTTTTTTAAGGAGGTATGTTTTTTGTTAAAGGAACTGTGGTTTTTTCTTTTGAGATGGTGATGTTTCTAAGGAGGTGTAGTACTTGGAGGTGCGGTTTATAAGTAAGTGTAGTTTTAAAGGAGGTTTTTTCTAAAGGATGTATGGTTCTCTAAAGGGGTGTGGTATTTTAAGGTTCTTTATAGCCAATTTTGTAAGCATCATTATACAATCATTGCACTGCTCCCATCCATGTTGTCATTACATGCCATGTGTAAAAATGCAATATCTCATCTATTGTCCCTCTACACCTCATGCTTATAGAAAACTAGAATGCAAAGGCATTATGAAGATCCCAATGAATTGAACTGAATTTAACTTTAACGTCCATGGAGACCAACAAGCCTATCAGATCCTCTGTGTGTGTGTGTGTGTGTGTGTGTGTGTGTGTGTGTGTGTGTGTGTGTGAGAGAGAGAGAGAGAGAGAGAGAGAGAGAGAGAGAGAGAGAGAGAGAGAGAGAGAGAGAGAGAGAGAGAGAGATGGATGTTTTTTTACGTCGTAGCACAAGCCAGCATCCCTTAGGACATACGACGCTCCCTCTTCAAGGAGCACCACCCCCTACAAGGATACCAGGGGCCAAAGGTCCTAGGATGCCGAGATCCTAGTAGAGAGAGAGAGAGAGAGAGAGAGAGAGAGAGAGAGAGAGAGAGAGAGAGAGAGAGAGAGAGAGAGAGAGAGAGAGAGAGAGAGAGAGAGAGAGAGAGAGAGAGAGAGAGAGAGAGAGAGAGAGAGAGAGAGAGAGAGAGAGAGAGAGAGAGAGAGAGAGAGAGAGAGTTTTGCTTTTTTATGCCTCAAATCCATTTTTTGAGCATATGCACACGATCTCAGGTCCCGTTCTTGCTTGCAGGAGTTGAAAGCACACAATAAAAACCTTATAGAAATCATGCCGATTTTTTCTTACAGTTCATTGAGAGAAAAATATATCCAATTTCTCTCTGTCACCTTAGTTCCAAATCAAGCCAAATTTCTTTCCACATGTTCCTACAAGTTCCGTGATAGTCATTTCAAATATCACCAAAAATATTAAAAAACACTCAAGATATCATCATTTGAGTGTACATATCTTTTTCTGCCATAGGGATGTGCAATGGACAAATTTTCTGTCCACTTGGCTCAAACATGCCACCTAGGCTCAAACATGCCAAGGTGACTCAAACATGCCACCAAGGTGGCTCAAACATACCAAGGTGGCTCAAACATGCCACCAAGGTGGCTCCAACATGCCACGCTGGCTCTAACATGCCATGCGGGCTCCAACATGCCAAAGTAGCGCAAACATGCCACGTGGGCTCCACTATGCCACCTAGGCTCCAACATGCCAAGGTGGCTCACAACATGCCACCTAGGCTTAAATATGCCAAGGTGGCTCAACACATGCCACCTAGGCTCCAACATGCCACCGTGGCTCTAACATGCCACCTAGGCTCAAACATGCCAAGGTAGCTCAAACATGCCACGTGGGCTCCAACATGCCACCTAGGCTCCAATATGCCAAGGTGGCTCAAACATGCCACCTAGGCTCCAACATGACAAGGTGGCTCAAACATGCCACGTGTGCTTCAACATGCCACCTAGGCTCCAACATGCCAAGGTGGCTCAAACATGCCATATGGGCTCTAACATGCCACCTAGGCTCCAACATGCCATCTAGGCTCCAACATGCCAAGGTGTCTCAAACATGCCACGTGGGCTCCAACATGCCAAGGTGGCTTTAACATGCCACCTAGGCTCAAACATGTCAAGGTGGCTCCAACATGCCACCTAGGCTCCAACATGACAAAATGGCTCAAACATGCCACCTAGGCTCCAACGTGCTCCAACATGCCACGTGGGCTCCAACATGCCACCTATGCTCCAACTTGCCAAGGTGGCTCAAATATGCCACATGGGCTCCAACATGCCACCTAGGCTCCAAGATGCCAAGGTGGCTCAAACATGCCACCTAGGCTCAAACATGCCATGCAGGCTCACTTAGGCTCCAACATGCCACCTGGGTTTCAACATGCCACCAAGGTGGCTCCAACATGCCACGCTGGCTCTAACATGCCATGCGGGCTCCAACATGCCAAGGTAGCGCAAACATGCCACGTGGGCTCCACCATGCCACCTAGGCTCCAACATGCCAAGGTGGCTCACAACATGCCACCTAGGCTTAAATATGCCAAGGTGGCTCAACACATGCCACCTAGGCTCCAACATGCCACCGTGGCTCTAACATGCCACCTAGGCTCAAACATGCCAGGTGGCTCAAACATGCCACCTAGGCTCCAATATGCCAAGGTGGCTCAAACATGCCACCTAGGCTCCAACATGACAAGGTGGCTCAAACATGCCACGTGTGCTTCAACATGCCACCTAGGCTCCAACATGCCAAGGTGGCTCAAACATGCCACATGGGCTCTAACATGCCACCTAGGCTCCAACATGCCGGTGTCTCAAACATGCCACGTGGGAGCTCCAACATGCCAAGGTGGCTTTAACATGCCACCTAGGCTCAAACATGTCAAGGTGGCTCCAACATGCCACCTAGGCTCCAACATGACAAAATGGCTCAAACATGCCACCTAGGCTCCAACGTGCTCAAACATGCCACGCGGGCTCCAACATGCCACCTATGCTCCAACTTGCCAAGGTGGCTCAAACATGCCACATGGGCTCCAACATGCCACCTAGGCTACAACATGCCAAGGTGGCTCAAACATGCCACCTAGGCTCAAACATGCCATGCATGCTCACTTAGGCTCCAACATGCCACCTGGGCTTCAACATGCCACCTAGGCTCCAACATGCCAAGGTGGCTCAAACATGCCACGTGGGCTCCAACATGCCCCCTAGGCTCCAACATGCCACCTAGGCTCCAACATGCCATCTAGGCTCCAACATGCCAAGGTGTCTCAAACATGCCACGTGGGTGGCTCCAACATGCCACCTAGGCTCAAACATGCCAAGGTGCCTCCAACATGCCACCTAGGCTCCAACATGACAAAATGGCTCAAACATGCCACCTAGGCTCCAACGTGCTCAAATATGCCACGTGCGCTCCACATTTCACCTATGCTCCAACTTGCCAAGGTGGCTCAAATATGCCACGTGGGCTCCAACATGCCACCTAGGCTCTAACATGCCAAGGTGGCTCAAACTTGCCACGTGGTCTCCAACATGCCACCTAGGCTCCAACATGCCAAGGTGGCTCAAACATGCCATCTAAGCTCCAACATGCCACCTAGGCTCCAACATGCTCAAACATGCCAAGGTGGCTCAAACATGCCACGTGTGCTCCAACATGCCACCTAGGCTCCAATAACATGCCACCTAGGCTCCAACATGCCACCTAGGCTCAAACATGACAAGGTGGCTCAAACATGCCACCTAGGCTCCAACATGCCATCGTGGCTCTAACATGCCACCTAGGCTCTAACATGCCACCTAGGCTCTAACATGCCACCTTGGCCCCAACATGCCATCTAGGCTCAAACATGCTTAGGTCACTCACAACATGCCACGTAGGCTCCAACATGCCAAGGTGGCTCAAACATGCCACCTAGACTCGAACATGCCACCTTGGCTCAAACATGCCAAGGTGGCGCAAACAAGCCAAGATGGCTCAAACATGCCACGCGGGCTCCAACATGCCACATAGGCTCCAACATGCCATGTGGGCTCCAACATGCCAAGGTGGCTCAAACATGCCACCTAGGCTCAAACATGCCAAGGTGGCTCCAACATGCCACCCAGGCTCCAACATGCCACCTAGGCTCAAACATGCTAGGTGGCTCAAACATGCCAAGGTAGGCTCAAACATGCCACCTAGGCTCCAACATGCCACCTAGGCTCAAACATGCCAAGGTGGCTCAAACATGCCAGGTGGGCTCCAAACATGCCAAGGTGGCTCAAACATGCCATGTGGGCTCCAACATGCCACCTAGGCTCTAACATGCCAAGGTGGCTCAGGCATCGCAAGGTGGGTCAAACATGCCACCTAGGCTCCAACATGACAAGGTGGCTCAAACATGCCACGTGGGCTCTAACATGCCACCTAGGCTCCAACATGCCAAGGTGGCTCAAACATGCCACGTGGACTCCAACATGCCAAGGTGGCTCAAACATGCCACGTGGGCTCCAACATGCCACCTAGGCTCCAAATGCCAAGGTGGCTCAAGCATGCCACCTAGGCACCAACATGCCACCTAGGCTCAAACATGCCAAGGTGGCTCAAACATGTCAAGGTGGCTCAAACGTGCCACGCGGGCTCCAAGATGCCAAGGTGACTCAAACATGCCACATGGGCTCCAAACATGCCAAGGTGGCTCAAACATGACACGCGGGCTCCAACACGCCACCTAGGCTCCAACATGCCAAGGTGGCTCAAACATGCCAAGGTGGCTCAAACATGCTATGTGGGCTCCAACATGCCACCTAGGCTCCAACATGCCAAGGTGGCTCAAGCATGCCACGTGGGCTCCAACATTCCATCAGTTCCTATTGCTTCGTGTTTTCAGCTGCAGCTTCTCGACCATGTCCTAAGTGCAACCGACTAAAACTCGACCTCCATAACGTAAACCCTTCAATAACCTAGCAACACACAGGGTTTATATTTCGGAGGCCATATCCTAGTCAGATTCGACCAGGATCTTGCACAATGTCATCACGTAGAGGGAACGTGTTAGCACCAAAAGATGGACCCTTAAAACCTTCCGGAAGCAGTTCGCCCTAAAGGTCCTTTCCCGAAGGCCCTTGGCTATGGACAAGCAACTCTCCCACTCCGGACCTGTGAATTGACTCTGCCAATGGACTCAAAACGTCGACATTATCCTGGAGACCAAGTTTCGTGGGCAGAAGACCACCCCTTCTCCAAGAAGCGCCAAAGTAGCTCATGTCCAAAATGTTCGTAGTCAATTGGCCTAAGAGGTGGTTGTAGAATACTGCCATGTAGAGTGTTCATGTTTCTTTCGTTGCCAACTTCAACATGCCACCTAGGCTTCAACATGCCACCTAGGCTAAAACATGCCAAGGTGGCTCAAACATGCCACCTAGGCTCCAACATACCACCTACGCTCAAACATGCCAAGGTGGCTCAAACATGCCACATGGGCTCCAACATGCCACCTAGGCTCCAACATGCCAAGGTGGCTCAAACATGCCATGTCGGCTCCAAGATGCCACCTAGGCTCCATCATGTCAAGGTGGCTCAAACATGGCAAGGTGGCTCAAACATGCCACGTGGTTCAACATGCCACCTAGGCTCCAACATGCAAGGTGGCTCCAACATGCCACCTAGGCTCAAATATTCCAAGGTGGGTCAAACATGCCACGCGGGCTCCAACATGCCACCTAGGCTCAAACATGCCAAGGTGGCTCAAACATGCCAAGTTGGCTCCAACATGCCACCTAGGCTCAAACATGCCAAGGTGGTGCAAACATGCCAAGGTGGCTCAAACATGCCAAGATGGCTCAAACATGCCACATGGCTCCAACATGCCACCTAGGCCCCAACATGCAAGGTGGCCCAAGCATGCCACGTAGGCTCGAATATGCCACCTAGAATAAAACATGCCAAGGTGGCTGAAACATACCACGCGGGCTCCAACATGCCAAGGTGGCTCAAACATGCCATCTAGGCTCCAACATGCCACCTTGGCTAAAACATACCAAAGTGGCTCAAACATGCCACGCGGGCTCCAACATGCCACCTAGGCTCCAGCATGCCAAGGTGGCTCAAACATGCCACGCGGGCTCCAACATGCCACCTAGGCTCCAATGTGCCACCTAGGCTCAAACATGCCAAGGTGGCTTAAACATGCCACACAGGCTTCAACATGCCACACAGGCTCCAACATGCCATCTAGGCTCCAACATGCCACCTAGGCTTCAACATGCCAAGGTGGCTCAAACATGCCACATGGGCTCCAACATGCCACCTAGGTTTCAACATGCCAAAGTGGCTCAAACAGGCCACGCAGGCTAAAGATTAATATATGTAGTGCCGAGATGGATGGCCTAGATCTCGGTCGAGATTGCGATCGCCGCAGTATAATCCTACTGGTTGAAGTAATGGAATGGACGGCATAGATTTTGGCCAAGATGGACAGCTGAGATTGCAATCCTTGTATTCTCGTCCTATTGGCCACATCATCTTTCTCATGCTATTTGTTGGTGCCAGAAGGGTAACGACATGCCCTGCCAAATTCTGGCCACTTGTGGCAAAGGGAGCAACCCGTAACATCGAAAATGAGATCATTTAACCGAGCATAACCAAAAGGATGCACAACGTGATGATGGAACTAGAGAAATAGAGTAAAAGTGCCTAAATCAATGAACAATCAATACTAAAGAATAAATAAACATGTGCCTGACGTTGTCAGACATAAATAGTTGTATGTTAACTAAAATCACGTAGGTCTCATCCATCTTGGAGTGTTCAAAATGGTTGAAATTGCTTGTGAATAGTGGTAGTGTGAGATTGCCCAAACGACAATAAGCAATCGATGTGGCTAAGATGTTGGCATAGTTGTTCTCTTTGTATTTATAGGAATTAGTAAACGGAGCATGATTACAAAATTATAGTTGGAATGGGATTATATATACCTTCAAGCAACTCAAATACTTTGTGCCTGTTAGGGACGCCTCACATGTGAGCGGCAAAACTTGCCGGACGTCAAGCCGTTCAAGACGCTTCTCCGTCTAACCGCCCAGCCAGCCGGGACGACCGGCCGTCAACAAACCGGCGCCTCAAATTTCGTTCATGTGAATGCGTTTTCATTTACATGTGAGGCGTCTCTTATGTGTTTGGCTAAAATTCTACATAATGTTATCTACACATTAGGTTTTATACGTGTGTGAAAGTCGGGCCCAGATGAACGGCCATGATCTTGATCTCCGTCCTACGATTTTATTGGTTTTGTTTTTAACGCCGTGATGGACTCAGCAATGAGATGAGCGGTAAAGATCTTGATCTTCGCCCCTCCGCTCTTATTGGTCCAAAATTAAGGGCTCGATTTGACCGAGAGGGTTACGATCCCGCCATGCTTTCCCTCTCCACTCTCCGGCTATGGCGCATTCCCTCTCCGCCTATGGCGCCATCTTTTCTCTCTCCAAATATGGCGCATCTATTCCGCCATTGCTTCCCCTATGGTGCTATGGCGCCATGCCACCGCAGATTCCCCGTGAGGAGCGATGCAAAACGTAAGAGGGGGACGGTGCATCATCATTCCAAGATCACGGATTACGTGAGATGAGCTGCAGCTGTCAATGGCGCACCTTTGAAGCCCAACTAAAAGGCTGAGGCAAATCGGGCTGGAGTTGCTCAAATGGATTGTTATGAAGGCGCACCTATAAGCCCGTAGATGATCGAGAAAGCGTTGTTTATAGAAAATCCCGGAAGATGCACGGGTAGCCGGTTATCTGCCGGACTTTTTGGTCTCTATTTGGTGGCCGATTTACGCTTCCCAAAGATAGCTTAATAGACCAAGGCCCTTTCTCAGACTTAAGGTTGGAAGAGGAGCGGCCGATCTGCTCAGATGAAGGCTGTCCCATTCAATATCATCGGCCCCAGCTACCATGTTGTTCCCTGCTACCATGTTGTTCCCTGCAAATCAGGAACTTGTGTTCTTTATCCAGTTCTACCGGATTAGATGCGACAGCCTTCGAGACTTGTCCAAATCAGGTAAGTCCAGTTTGTTTGTTTTTCATTGCTTAGCTTTTTCTAAAATCCTTTTTCTAAATTGTTTGTTTTGATCCAGGCACAGATGTCTTCAATAGGGCAGGATTACTTCCAAGAAAAGGGGTTTTCAAGTTCGTATTGAAAACTTAGTATAAGTAAGTTTACTTTCTTTCAAACTTGTGGCAGATGGCAAAACAGAGTCTGCTCTAGGTGTTTTTTCTGTATTCAATGCATTGAAAGGAGCTAAAATCAACACACTATTGCTGAGGGCAACACTGGCAGAAGCAAATTATTTTTGCTAAAAGACAAATCCTCATAGACATTTGTATGCTTTAGACATTTTATGTTTTACGATGTTACAGTGACAACAGTGGCCATTGGCACAGTCAACTATGCTACAGTACCGAGTCAATACCGGTTATATGAGTATAACACTGCTTTCAAATTATATTAATCTCATGTTTTGATACTTCACCGTTAATTTAATTATTCTGAACCTTTAACCATTACTCAATTATGAGTTTTACTGATTTACCAATTAATGGAGAAACTTGTGATAGTTGGTTTGTGTCCCAAGTTGTCTATACCTTCTTATTACTCATTGAATGTTTCAATGTAATGTTAAAAATCTAGATTGCAATCTAATAATATTTGTCTTAATTTTTGGGTTTGAATCTTAAAGCCTTTCTTAAAAGGCTGTATTCATTTTGTTTGTGTTTGTATTCAAATTTTGAGGTGCTCTATATTTTGCAGATTGAAGCTGTGCTTTTTTTTTAAAAAAGAATTGGTGCCACGAGTCAAGGTTTGATTAGTTAAAAAGATATCCATGTATAAAGAATGAGCGCCACGTGTTAAAATTTGATTGCTTAAAAAGATGTCCACATAGAACCAAACATGTTGTTTTTGTAAACTTAAAAAAAGTCCACGGATATTTTATTTTAATTTTCTTGCAAAAACAACACTTGGAAACAACTAATTTAAAAAATAACGTGTCTACTTTTTAATAGCTATATATAATATTGAGGAAAATAATGTTTAAAAATAGCAATTATTTTTAGATGCGACATGTGGATTTCTTTAAAAACTATGTATCTTTCTCTAAGAAAACAATGACAACTTTTAAAAACTACAAGTAGAGGAAAAAAACAAAACGTATAGAAAAAGAAAAAAAGATCTGTCTTTTTTACTTCTTCATGTGTAGTAATACGTAAATCTACGCATGTACTTTTCAAAGAAACAACGCATGACTTCTTAAAAAAACAACAGTGACAAAAAAAGAACCACACGTAGAAACAACTGATAAAAACAACAGTGAAAAAAAAGGACACGTTGACAAAAAATCACAAAAACTATGTCAATTTTTCCTACGCATAGATTTTTCTGCCAAAAAACCACCGTGGAAAATTTCTGCCAAAAAACCACTGTCTCTTTAAATCCGGATAAACGGGCCACGTGGACTTTTGGGGCCATTTTGATGTTGTTTTTGGCATAAAACAACACTTCCGTACAACTAAAAAACAACTGTGGACCAAAAATCAGGGTCAGTGTGTAATATATGAGTACACTAATCTACTAAACCCTTTTTCATGAATCTATAGGTCTGCCTTATATAGTTCATCGCATGTGGTGCTCTTGCAATGCCATTGGTATAGACCTGGTATTATTGGACAACAAGCATCAACAAAATTTGACAAGTATGGCTTTCAACTAGTGGATACTACAAAAGCTGCATATAAAGCTAATTCAAGTTCTTAATTCCTTGTCTTTCCAGAACATGTCCAACATGTAAAACTGCAATTAGAGTTTCTTACTTGCAATACTTTTTCGTGAAATTATATGTTTATGCATCTAAATATATGCAGGTTTTCTATTTTGATGATCCCCATAATGTGAGGTTGGTCTATTGTGCTTCGAAACCTATCTCGTAGATGGGCTAGTACTTATGATGAAAGTGTAGAGTAAATTTATGATCATTGATGATAACATCCTGTATTTCACAAATCTTGTGATATATCACTATTTAGTTTTTGTTGTTCGAATGCAGTTCAATTCAACTTTAAGGTTCTAGCATTGTAATATCCTATCTTAAAAAATAAAGGAGAAAGTGAAGTTACTATTTAGCGAATGAGTGCTTCTGTTTTTTCACTATAGCACTATTATATCACAATGGATGGAGTGTTTATAGTTACACTTAAAACACAAATTGCATGTATGATTAAATAACATTTGTATATATGACATTTGTGTTAGACAAATGGCAAAAGTTCCATCACATCTAAATGGAAAATAGAAGTCACTTAGACAAGAGTCATTTGTTCGTGTGCAAATGGCACAAACACGCGGCACTTATATGTCTCTTATAACTTTGCCGTTTACGTCGCTCGAAATGGCAAAAAGAAGCCCGCATATAAATGGCACATTTAAGTCACTCAAACAGGTGACATTTGTTGGCACACAAATGGCACAAACATGCGGCACTTATATGGGGCACTTACATGACACTTATTATTTTGCCATTTACGCATGTCAAAATGGCAAAACATAGACCACACTTAAATGGCACATGCATGACACTAATTTATGTGCCATTCATAAGGTCAACAATGGCAACGTAATTGTCATTTAAATGGCACATACTTGTCATGTATTTTGATGTGCCAATTACAATGATACAAATGGCAAATTCAAGAAATTGTGCCATTTCTTCGTGCCATTTATGCCTATTTTTGTAGTAGTGTTTTTAATTCGAGCCCAATTTCAAACACTCGCTCCGGGGACATATAATCACAAGGAAACCCCATGCCATCAGACTCTTCTCTTGAAGAGCTTTCTAACGAGCAACAATTTTATAGCAGTCGGAGTCAGGCCATCATATTCAGAGAATCTTAGAGAATTTTGAGACAATCTCCCAAAGACTTGGGGGAGTCTTTGAGGAATATTAGGGAACCTCGAGGAATCTAATGGAGTACAAAATCTTGAGGGAGCCTCGATGAATCTCAAGATATCTTCACAAAATCTTGGGTAATCTAGGGAAATTTTCCGAGAGTCTTAGTAAATCGAATCTTCATGTAATGTAATCTTAAAGGAATCTTGAGGAAAATAATAGAATCGACATGGAATCTAAGGAAACTTTGTGTATTTGGGCCAACATGAGGAGGTCTCATGTGTCGTCCGAGTTCACACGAATCCCCCTTGTGGCTGCGCGTTAAATAACTTTGTTATTTAGGTGCATTGGGAACTCTTTTTTTTTTTCCTGTTTTTAAATGTACGTCCACAGTGTTACATTTCATGAAGGTAAGAATATTCCGAGGAATTTTGTGAGACCTAACCAAGAGATTTGTTCCGAACCAGATCTAGGTACGCAAGCTCTGATAGAACTGTTGATAACGCATTTTGACATCTTTCTCAATATTTTCAAGATCACCTTGTTCAGATCGAGTGTCAGCTCGACGGAGCTAAATCACCAGATTTGAAACTCTTGGTCTCAGAACATGGAAAAGAAGCACTTCGATATGTGTTATTTAGTTTTGGAGTGCAGGCATGAGATGCAGTAAGAATTCTGGATTTGGAGCTACAAGATGTCGCAGGTGGAAGCTGATGCCGGATCTGCTCATGAATTATCAGAACAGCCTGTGGGTTTTCACGCTACGTTTCCTGAGATCAAAACCAACAGTGAAATGAACTTGGTTGCCACTTCTTTGTCCGTGCAGCCCTTGGATAAGGAGGACAAGCCTGATGGTGAAATGGAACCATCTGATGCCATATCCAACACTGAGGATACCCCTAATGGCGAAGTACAATCTTCTGATCCCTCTGATGTTGTAATGGAACCCTCTGATGTTATACCCAACAATGGGAATCATGGTGCATCAGATACTGCTGAAGATGAGGTAGAGACAACAGGGATTTCCTTTGAAGGTATGCAACTGCACGAACCAGACAACACATATGTTGAAAAAGAAATTCCCCAAAACAGCGAGCAGGAGGACACCTCTGAAGGTGTTAATGAACATGATGGCTTGTCAAATGGTGTACATGCTAGTGATATCATGTCGCTTGCAGCTTTGCTGGAAAATGATAGAATAAGGGATTTGGAAATTTTGAAATCTACAAGTGAAGATTCACGACATTCTTCTTCACTGGAAAGCGTGCATTCTTCAAATCTCGAGGAAACAGTTTTAGGAAGAAGTTTAAACAAGCCGAAAGTTGAAATTACAGACACAAACAGGTGCGTTTACTTCTCAGGGTGGTCATTGTAGGTTTTCATAATAGGATTAGGATCATTCTTAACAAGGCAAAGATTCCATCAATTTTTTATGGACTATTGAACCATCTTGAATGTAGGAACCAGTCATACTCACATCAGTCTCCCAGTCGAGTAAGTATTGCTGAGGACGTCCTAGGAAGTATTGCAAGCAATGAAGAGGAAGGAAGATCCAGGCAGCGTATTCTTTCCCTTGCGGCTAAACGGTAAGACTATACTGCATAGTTGAATTTTGTAACTGTTATCTCTGTCTTGATCTTCCATTAGTTTTTTCACTGTTATGCACTTTATATATTTCGCATAATAATACAGTTTTGAATCAATGGAGGTAGCTTCGTCAAATATTTATTATCATTGGTATTAGATAACTAGCCAAACATAGTCTTTGCACCGTGATGACAAAAGTTAAAAAATCTTATGTTTCAGTTATGCAAATGCGGTCGAGAGGAACCCGGATGACTTTGATGCTCTTTATAATTGGGCACTTGTCCTTCAGGTACCATGCATTTTCTCGAGTTATTTCTAAACTTGTCCTCCGTCAATATATGTTCTCCTCAATGAGTATTTTTATGTTGGAAATATGTGATGACTCATCTTCTTGCACCTTTAGAGAATAATGTACAGATGCAAGATCAATGTCACAAATTTGTCGCTGGATAACCTGATACTTTTGTGCAGTCTCATAGGACATAATTCTTAATGCAGTTCTAGAAATCTTCGCAAGAAGAAAATTATTCAGAAGCTCATTAATCCATAACTTGAAGAACAAGGGACAAATATGAAGACTGTTAAAAGGCATGAAAGCTTAGGTATAGACAAATTTTATTACCAGATCTGAAGATACTAATGATATAGAGAAAATGGAAAAGATTAGGACTTTGTAATCCTATAATAAGTTACAGATCGCTATTATTTGCATGGGGTAGTGGGTAAGAGGTTAAGGATCAACTATTTGAGACAAAAGTGTTTATGGGCATAGGTGTAGTAGTCTACTGTAATTCAGCTTCCCGTCATGCATCTAATGCGTGGGAGCTAAACTAGTTGAGAATCAATAAATGTTCTATAGACATTGCCGTTTTACTCTAAGGCTTGTGGATTTTTCGTACTTTAAACTTCAAACAGTCACAAGTGGCTCTCAGTCATAGACATGTTCTCTAAAAAGATACTTGAATCACTTTTGAGTTTTATGTCAGGAAAGCGCGGACAGCATGGGAACAGATTGTAGCCCATCTGATAAAGATGGCCTGCTGGAAGAGGCTTGCAAGAAGTACGAGGCAGCTACCAATCTTTGTCCAACGTTACATGAGGTTGACCTATATATTATATATATACATAATATCTGCAACTTATCTTCTCAGTACTTTCGGTAACATTTAGTTCGAATCTGTTTACAAAGAAAAGCTGCAATTCCGTATCAACTTTCTAGTAACTAAAATTGGAATGTTGTGCATTTTCATCCTTAGGCATTTTATAACTGGGGCATTGCCATATCTGATCGTGCAAAGATCCGTGGACGAACCAAAGAAGCAGAAAACCTTTGGAAGCAGGTACTGCCAAAACACTGGTGATTTTAGTAAGTCCTTTAGAAGGGTAGATTAGTAAAAGCTTTAGTAACTATTCAAATTTGAAACATTACACAGATTAGAAAGGCTGAAAGTATATAAGCTATATATCTAGTTCATCTCAACTCTTCGGAAGATTAATGTTGAAATAAATGGAGCAGAGTTGCTTTCTCTTCCAGTAGTCATGTCTAGGACAGGGTGCATCAGCTTTGCATTTCTTTTGAAAACTCTGATTTTTTTAATTTGGAATGTTCAAACACTGTATGCAGGCATGTGAGAAATATGAAAGATCGGTTCAATTGAACTGGGCAAGTCCACAGGTAATGCTGAAAATGTCCTTATTCTTATAACCTATGTTCCATTATAACCTGGAGGATTCCATCTTTTCTTGCAGGCATTGAACAATTGGGGTCTTGCACTTCAGGTCTCTTCTTTTGCTAATTGATTATTTAGTTATATAATGAAACATCCTTTTTCTTGAATAAGGGAACTTATCAGGCCAGTTTTCTGGTGACAAAACCATCTTATTTTTACTAATAATGAACATAAAAGGATTGCTTACTTGCTTTGTGTGGTTGGCTTTGTTATAATATTTCAATTGTGTAGGAACTTGGGGCAATTGTACCGCTGAAGGAAAAGCGTGCCATTGTAAGGACGGCAATAAAGAAGGTACTTCTTTGCTGAAATTATCATTTGTCAGCTGCTTTGTCTTCTGCCATTATAACTTTTTACTGCATACAACAGTTCCGTGCCGCCATTCACTTGCGCTTTGACTTCCATCGTGCTATTTATAACCTTGGAACTGTCTTGGTAATAATTTTTGTATCTGAATTCTATTCCTGATTTGATATATTTGGAAGTTGTTAACCAGGTTTACATCAAGATAGTTTCTTCCATATATTAACTCTTACTTCCTATATGCATTGTTACTATTTGCAGTATGGCTTAGCAGAAGACACACTTAGAAGTGGCCGTCGCATTGGTGTGAAAGAGGAGGCAGCGTCGGATCTATATAGTCAGTCTGCTGTTTATATAGCTTCAGCACATTCACTGAAACCCGAATATCCAGTGAGTAAAAAAAGATGCTTAATCCTTTGAACCATTAAGTGATATTCTCATCAGTTTCTTCATTATTTTCCCACATGCTATTGAGTCATGAATGTAAATACTGTTAAGCGAAGAATAGACAGTCTGCCTTTAAGACAATTTGCTGTGCATTCTGGTTTCCTGCTGGATTTCATTTATACTTATATTACAAAATTTGCCATGCCTTTTCAGGTTTACAGGAGTGCTTTGAGGCTTGTACGCTCAATGGTAAGTGGACTTTTATTGTCACTTATTTTCATTTCATCCTGTTACTTATTGAGGTACAATTGCAGCTTCCTTTGCCTTATCTAAAGGTGGGATACTTGACCGTGCCACCAAAGGGTGACTCACTAGCTCCCCATTGTGATTGGAAACGTCTTTGGTTTGTGCTAGACCATGAATCTCTATATGAGGTAAAATCTGTTAATCATGGTGCAATATGGACATAAATGCTGAAATTGATTTGATACTGAATTCATATCTATGCAGTGTGAAAAATCGAACCTGAAATCATCCAGCATAAATACTGAACATAGTTCGCTTGCAGCTATGAGGGAACCTGAGTTGAAGATTGAAATGCACGATGTATCATTTATCTCACCATGCGCAGATCTCAGCCTTCCGGCTGGTGGAGGTTTTTGCATTGAGACATCCTCCGGCCAATATTACATGGTCCCCCAAAAAAAAAAAAAAAAGGAAAGAAAGAGAGAAAGAAATAAATAAATAAAGACCACCCATAAAAAGAACTTTGCATCAAAAACTTTGTCTTTTATAAGTTGAAACTTTGCATCAACCTTTGCAGGTGGTGGATTCATGGGAAGCTGTAGACAGTTGGGTTGATGCACTTCGGTTAGTCTACACTATCTGTGTACGTGGGAAAAGCGACGCGCTTGCTGGAGTTCTGGCTGGCTAAAGTACCCTTGCCATAATATTTGCAAGGCCCTTGTGCAATTGTGGTTTATTTTTCAAGTTAGTTGATCGGGTGAAAAAAGCGTTCATTTGGTTGCCAGGAGATCACTTTGAAAACAAGAGATCCTATCAGGATGAATATATAAATTGTCCTCGAGAATCCATTCTGGAAAGAAATAGAAAAGGTTTTCTAGATCAAAAGTGCCTGGAATATTTAGCTTGGCTTGTATATATGATGGATAAACTCCATTTGTTTCCTCAATTATGGCGCAAATAAAAGCCATTGCATTCATAGTGAGATTTTGCATAGAACACAGTCTGATATATGCAGACATATGACGGCTTACAATAGAAGTCCTTTGTCTCTCGAAGATCTATACATGTTTCTTATCTTTCTTAACAAGGTCTGAAAAATCATGGGGACCGTAGTCTGGACCAGTCCGCTTTCTCAAATGGAAAACGGCAATGGTCCTGAATGTATCTAAACGTAATCATTACTCGTGAACTTAAAATTGTACTCAAAACAAAATTGGGTGGTCTTATTTAAGCAAAAGCAATCAGGTGGTAAGTCATGAAGTGCTTGATCTCTTTTGCGTAAGGAAGGACTAACGCGTAAAAGAGGAAAAAAAACAAGTAGTGATTGAAGGGCCACGTCAAAGCTGGCCTTTGTTTGAAGAAATGAATTTAAAACGTGTCACATTGAGCTTCTACGAAAGACATGGTATTTTGATCCACATCAAAAGAGAAGTGGAAATTTTGCTGCATTATGTTACCGATTATGGAAGGACCTGGTCCACCAGCCTCCATAGCCAGGCAAGCAGTGTCAGATTCAACAGACACGTAGTTCTGAACTGGAGGTTTGAAATCAGCACTGTCGAAGTGGAATGTAAGGCTTGGAAATACCGAAACACTTGATCCAGAAATATTGAAGCACAGATCTGCCCTTTTAGACCCAACATGTGGAAGATTAACAGCAGTCACAAAAGCTGCCTTTATTGCAGTGTATATGCTGCTGGGATAAAACGTTGTGATTGGAGTGCCTGAATCCATAACAGTACCCCCAGATCCTGCAGAGTTGAATTTGAGGGAAGAAGCAGCAATTTTTAGCTTAGTCTGCCCCACAGATATTCCTATTAGATCCACGTAGTAAACAGAAGGAATGGGTCCTTGAAAAATCTTAGTTTTTGTACTCCTGGCCCTCTAAATCTGCTGCAGATCCAAAGAACATGGAGCTTGTTTTGGTCAAGGAATCTTGGAAGCTAACCAGACAGTAGGAGAATTTGTGGCCAATTATGCTGCCAAGCTGACCAGGGAATGATAAACTTGAGTTATCAAATCCAATAAGTCCAGCAGCACCACTGAAATCTCCTGTTTGGTTTTCGCCGCAGCCGAAGGAAAATCCTGCAAATTCAAGCTTAGATCCATCGACAGATGTGAGAGAAAGAGTGTCAGATGCAAAGATGCCTTGGGAGTTAGAATTATCAGCGTAAGAATATTCATATGGGCAGATGGAATACGAAGAGCAGGCTGAATCCAGGCCATCTCTGGCCAGTTTACAGGGCTGATCCTCACATGTGTAACTGCTGAACGTTGTTGAAGCAGATGGATTGAACAGAGGACCCTTTTGATCTGCACATTTGTGGCATGTGCTAGACTGCAGCCAAACCATGTCAGACCCTGTGTCCAAAATCATCTGAAATTTTTGTGGTGGCGTGCCCAGTTCTAGTTCCATCAAATACTCCCCATTTGATAGCCCTGTTCTTGATCTGTACGCTCCTGAAGATGCATCTGTTGCCTTTGATTTTAAAAAACTTACTCTCTGCTGGGTTCTGTCTCTCGCCTCCACCAGACGATGGTAATGTGTCTCTGGTTTTGATTGAATTGCTGAGAAATGTGAATCCCTGTGTACCAGCTGCAGCCTCAACCCGCCTGATTCTTGCAAGGATTTGCAGCTGCCTACCAGAATTGTTAGTATAAGTGCAATGGCGTTTATGTGCGCCATAGTTGATTTTTGATCGTTATACACTCAAGCAATCTGGTTCATATAAAGGACTCTTACGTTGAGGACTTGTTCCTTTCGTCCTTGCTTCGATCCTTCGTAATTCGTATCTTCAACGTTCACGCTAACGCTGTTATGATATTGGCCACGCGTTTTTTATTGCGTACTAGTCCTAGCCTAGTATTTTGCCGTCGATAACGAGTAATAAAAACGCACTCCACATGTTTCGTGACCTAGCCTATTAAGGTGGTTGTATGAATTTACCCACCTCATTCTTGCACATGGGCCATTCAAAGTGATTCAAACTTATGCATTCCACCTCCAAGAACTTCAAAGTGATTCAAATTCTCGAAGCATTTCACTAGCGAGGCTACTGAAAACACTTCAATAAAAGTTGCTCGGTCTGTTAGCCCATGATAAGAGGCTATTAGGAAAGACTCCAACAAATTATGTGGGTACTATCACACCTTCTCTTGGCATTCCATCCGATATTGTCTATGAGATTATCCTAAAAAGATATGTTCTTGACGTGTTGTCCAAAATCAATGACTTTAAAACCTCTTCGTGCATTGCAAGATGGTGCTAGAATTGATGTCGGAATGGGAAAATTAGTGCAAACAAATCCAAGACGAAAATTCAAAGCCTACGCTGCAGTCGTAAAATGGATCTTACATGTACATGAGTGCATAGCTGCTACATCAAAGATATTTATTATCTTTTCGTTTGGGGCATAAAAATGGGCCTTTTCTTATCTTATGTATCTTATTAGCTTTTATCCAATAGCCGCGATTTACTCGCTTCAATCTCACGGTCAAGAGGGAGAAGGGAAAGGGTTAAAAAATAAAAGGGAGAAGGAAAAAGAAGGGAGAAGGGAAAAAGGGAAAGGGAAAGGGAAAAGGAAATGGAAAAGGAAGAGGGAAGAGGGAAAGGGAAAAATGAAAAGGAAAAAGAAAAACAAAAAAGGAGGAGAAAAACAAAAAATGGAAAGGTAAAACGAGAAAACAGAAAGGGAGGGGAAAAAAAGAAAGGAAAAAAAATAGAAAAATATGGTAGGGGTAATGTTCCTGGGTAGGCCATTACGCTAAACGCCGGCTCAATAGCCGCGGGCCGGGCCCGCACCCCGAATGGCCTACCCAGGGACATTCCACCACGTAATGTTCGAGGGTAGGGAATTTTGGCTTTAAGGGTTTTTTTTTTCTTTCCCCCCACGGCCGTTCTTCTCCGTCTCTGGCATCCGGCCAGTGCTCGGTCTTGAGGCGCTGTGCATCCAATTTGCTTTTTGTCAAGGCGCTAGTGTTCTAGAGGTCATTTTTAGTTTCTGATTGTTTTCCTTGTGTTTCTGTTTAATCCTAACTTTTGTTTGTTGTTGTGCAGGTTTTTGTGGATTTTTTTTTGTGTCGAGACTACTCGGCCTTGAGGCGCTGCTCTGCTGGAGGTTGATTTTTGCAGTTTGTTTCATATTTACATGTATTTTTGTAACTTTCTTAATTTTTCTTCTTTTATCAAATAGTCGAGATTTACTCGCTTCAATCTCACGGTCGGGGTGTTGAACTTGCTAGTTTATTAAGAAAACACAAGAGAGAGAGGTACGCACCACAAAAGAAGACACATGTATTGAATGATATGTGTTACAATATATAGGTACCATAAAAGGTATTTCCTATGGAAAAACGTGAAAGCTAAAAGTAGCAACGTTGCCTTTTTGTAAAGGCATGCTGCCTTCTTAGAATAGGCAGCCCCGCTAACACCCCACCTGCGACTTTAGTCTTTCACCAAATAAGATATAGAAAAATATTGTGTGTGGTCACAAAGGAAAAAACCCGAGTGCTACACTTTTCTAATATCTATGCTTATTCTCAAGGACACCAAGAGCTTTAACATTGTCTTGATGTCTCTTTTCACCTAGAGGCTTAGTGAAATTGTCTGCAATCATAGCTGTAGTTGGACAATATTCCAACTTAAGTACGCGCTTTGCAACTTCAAGCTTAACATAATGATAATGTAACTCGATGTGCTTGGATTTGGAATGCAGAACTTCGTCTTTTGATAAAGCTATAGCACTTTGATTATCACACATAAGTATATTCGGTCCATCTTGAACTTGTCTTAAGCACTCTAACAAACGTCGCAACCAAACAAGTTCGCGGCTCGCCAAAGATGCAGCAACATATTCTGCTTCAGCAGTAGAGAATGAAACACATCGTTGCTTCTTGCTTCTTACTCATCCAAGACACCAGAGATTTTCCTAAAAAGAAATAGCAACCACTTGTTGATCTATATGTGTACGAACAACCACCCCAATCTGCATCTGTGTATCCAAGCAATCTGAAATCATTCAAACCTGTCTGCTTACTATATGTGACACCGTAATGAATAGTGCTCTTAAGATATCTCAAAACACGCTTAGCATTGTGCCAATGTTCTTTGCCAGGATTAGTCATGAATTGACCAAGAGTATTGGCAGCGTAACTAATATCTGGTCTAGTTGCATTTGCAACATACGTAAGAGCTCCTACAAGACTTGCATAAGGACACTTCTGCAACATTCTGGTTTTCGTGGAACTAACCAGCAATGGAGTAGGTTTTTCTTTAGCAGAAAGTAACCCAAATTTCTGAAGAAGTGTCTCAATGTACTTAGACTGTGACAGTTGAAGCATACCTTTGTCTTTGTCTCATTTGACCTGAATATTTAAACATGAGTGTATTTCCCCATGTCAACCATCTCAAATGCAGAAGATAGTCTTCTCTTGACTGCTTGCAAGTATTCGAGGTTATTAGATACCAAGATAGTATCATCCACATAAAGCACATCACTACAAAATGTTCTTGACTTAGATACATATTGGAATTTGCAGAACTTGGTAGAAATCCACAGAAATAAGATAAGAGTTCATTTTCACATACCAGGCTCTAGAGGCTTGTCATAGACCATATAACGCCTTTTGCTGCGGCAAACCAGTCTCTCATTACCACGTACTTCAAAACCTTCTGGTTGATTCGTATAGATTTCTCACTAAGATCTCCATTGAGAAACACAGGTTTGACATCCATTTGATGTACAAACAAACCATATTGAGCATCAAATGCTAGCAATACTCTCAAACTAGTGAGACAAACAACATGTGAGAAAGTTTCGTCAGAATTCCGGCCACTTGCGAGTATCCTTTCGCAACTAGTCGTGCTTTGAACTTATTAAACGCGCATCTGCTTTGTACTTGGAGCGAAAGATCCATTTACATTTAATTGGCTTTCGTCCTTCAGGAATTTCAACAAGCTCCCAAGTAACTTTGTTGATAAGAGATTCAAACTCTGCTTCAATGGCCATGCGCCAATTCTCAGCTTGTGATGAAGATGTAGCCTCTTTCACTGTAACTGGATCTGCACTAGTACCTAAAGCAGCATGATATTCCAAGATCCGTTTGGTGGGCTTCCATTGCCGTCATATTGGAGTCATCGGGAACCCCAACTTCTACATCAAGTAGACCATCATGATCCTCATCAACACCATCATATAAATCAAACTCCTGTACAAAATCATCTTCCACTTCAGGATTTACAAGCTCATTCCCAACATGAGGCTGTAAAGACCCATTATCAACATTAGGATTCACAGCTTGAAGATGAGGAGGCCTATCAACATCCACATTAGGATTTAATTCGCTAATCACGAAGAATAATGTTAGGGTTATGACAAGAAGTAACCACGTTAGCTTGGAATGAAAATAAAGCATGTAAAATGTTTTCTACCTGAGGGAGACACCATCCTCGACTAAGGCTTCCTTAAATGGCCCTCATGAAGAAGCATTTCCAAATATCTCAAATAGAGGTGGGGCATATTGAAAATTTGAAGGTGTATGCTCTTCAACTGCTGGAATGTGAAGAAGGCAACAATTATTCATTGTCTGATTGGTTCAGTTATTCATGGCTAATGATAAAAGATAAAGGCATCAAGATCACAAAGAACCCTGATCAGGATTATTGATCAAGGGGAAGATGTGGAGCAAGGGAAGGAGTTAGTCAGGTTGTAATTCCTTCCAGGTTCAGCTTCACAGGTGCAGTTATGGCCAAAGATGCACAAGTTGGTAGCTGGTCTATTTGAAGGTGGAATGTCCAGAATTTACACCAGAGGATATAGAGTGAAACCAAGAAATTAAGAATTGCAGCAGTCAAGACTTATCAATCTATAGATTAAGGGGAAGTGTGACGGATGTAATCCTAACAGATTGATGACATCAGCAGAATGGATGATATGGCAGTCCAAGTTGGCAATCTATGCTAAAGATCACCAGATTAGAGAGTCATATCTCTAGATTAGGTTGTGTCTTTTGACATCACGTATGTACTTAAGGCCATGTCCCAGGCTGTTTGGGATAGTTCAATATAGAAGCTTTCTCTTTTGTAACATTTTCCCCAAATATCTCCATGACCGACCTTACTAGATATCATTAAGTCTATTCCCATTTTCATCTGCTTTGTAGTCTTCTCATCTCCATTATCTATTTCCAATTCAATAGTATCTAGGAATGGGTCGGTGTATCTGTTCTTGAAGTGTACTTTCAACCTTGAATCTTTCTCTGTCTCTCCTATTTCTGTCCATTTTTAGTGTCTCTGTATCATTATCATTTGGATTACTGTGACTCTCCCTTTTCCTTGTCGGCCATCCTGATAGCTTCATATGCGAGGTATCTTCTACTGCTCTTTCATTTAAAATTACGTAGTCTGCTATGCTCTTACCATGGGCATTATGACTCGTGAATTCTCCCGACTTGTCCCATCTCTGCAGGCCATTTCCTACGATGACACCTGTTGCGGTGCATATTTCTATCAACAGTTCACCTTTGCCGTTCATCTCTAACTTGTCCTCCATGCACCTTTTCCACTCTTCTGTTCTTACTGTCTGTGCCCATTGCCCATTCATTTCATTGATGTTCATCACTTGTGCCTATCCTTGCTTCCTCCTGGCATTCAGGTTGCTTATCAGGATCGTGTGTCCTTTGTCTTTCCATTTCATAATCACTTCCCCCAGATCTAGCATTTTCAGTTTATCACTATTAGGAGGGTAATGCGATTATGAATGTGAGGTCTTCCTTATTGTGCAATTTTATAGTCATATGCATATATCTTTTATTATTATCCATACTTACAATACGTGCCATATATGCTATATTATCTTTTATATGGCAGGCTAATCCTGCACCCCCTCTCCCCGCTCTGAAATTTTTCTCCTTCTAGCATATGAATAGCTGGTATCCTTCTTCATTCGGTAGTCTTTTTGTGTCATGTTCTCATGTTTCCACTAGGCATATCATGTCATGCCCTCGTGCTTCCTCGATTCTCTCTCCGTTGTCCCATGGGTATCCAGTACAATTCCAGTACCAGATATTTAACGTCTCCTCCCTTTGAATGCCTCCTTTCCCCTTTATCTGTTCTGGTTTCCCAATGTTTCTCCTTGTCTGACCTTTTGTTTTCGCAAAAGATTGTGACCCCCTCCTCCGTTCTGCTGTGTTTGACCTCTTCCGACACCTTTTCCTCCATTACCTATTTCCTTCTGTGATTGTACCCGAGCTATTTCCCCTAGCCTGTTTGCCCCTAGATTCTGTCCTTCCATTCCCTCTTGAGTTTCTTTTTTGTCTCCCTCTGTTTCCCACGATCTGATCGCTTCTGACCTCTCTGGGCTCTGCTCATGCCCTTGGGTCGATTGATCCCCGATTCTCTTGTGTAGAAAAACTTTTCCATTTTGGACCCTTGCTTGTATTCCTGCCTAATTCAACTCCATGCCTTTGCTAGCTCCTTGTGCAGCCCTGATGCTGCATTGTTGTCCGCGCCTCTTGTACTTTGATCCTATTCCTTAACCTGGGAGCCATGCAGAGTATCCTTTCTCTTGCTGCCATATCTCTGAGAGTCAAGTTGATATGTATGGCCCGGCCTGCTTGTCCTGCCCGTACTGCTTTCACAATTATGTTGCGGTGCTCTTTGAACACAGTCTCCAATATTTCTGCAGTCACTCGATACGTGTCTTCTTAAGCTTCTCTGCTATTCCTATTAATCTAACATCGTGCTTAATCCTATTTTATTTTTTGAAATTCCAGAATACGTGACTTTATCTTATCAAAGGATTCCCATGCATCTAATTTAAGATTTTTCTTTTGTAAAGCAA
Organism: Isoetes taiwanensis; assembly: GCA_021234155.1. Classification (NCBI taxonomy): domain Eukaryota; kingdom Viridiplantae; phylum Streptophyta; class Lycopodiopsida; order Isoetales; family Isoetaceae; genus Isoetes; species Isoetes taiwanensis. The sequence continues at coordinate 19,007,301 of JAJEKV010000012.1, read as the reverse complement.
CATGATTTGTGCTTTTTTCGTCTCAATCTCCTCCATTCTTCGTTGCATCTGTTCTCCTGTTTCCTCTATTACTTATACCTTGGCTCGATGCTAAATACTGCAGCTTTGTTCTGGTTGGTTATATTCTGGCTTCTAGCTGCATATCCATCTGAGCCAAGAAATCCCTGAGGTCCTGCTGGCTAGCTGCTGTCCTCATTGAGTCCCCCTTCTTCTGTTAGCTGAGACTCGCCTGATCTGTCATTCTGCTCTGGGCAAAGCTCCCTTCTCCTTCTATTTGAATGTGCTTTGGTGGTATCTTCCTGTAAGCCTAGCTTCGCATGGTATTTTTCGTTTTTTATATTCGTTTACCAACGGCATTCCTTTTTTGAAATTCATATTTCTCTCATATGCTCTATCCACTTCTATGGGGGTTATTACGACCCGACTGCTTGTATCTGATATGATTGTTTATCTGATTATGTTGCCTTTCCAACGGATGCGCGATCCTGGAGGAAAGTTTGGATGGTAGGTTTAACCCGCGCTATCCAGTTGTTCGGCCGGGGGTCTCTGCACTGACTTTATTGAGCTCGGGGCTGATTGCCATATGTAGATATCCCATATCTTGGTGGACTGGGTACCAGTTAGTGGATCGTGCCCCCGCTATATTGGTATATAGTGTGGGTTCCACCCTACAGTCCATAACATAGCATGTCCTCCTTTCTGGGGGTCTATCGCCCATAGTGCTATCATTCCCCTTTGTTTTAGCGTTTCCCACATTTGGGATATTTCCAGAATTTTGGTGGTCCAAGTACCAGTTGGTGGGTCGAGTCCTCGCTATCCTGATATATGGTGGATGTAGTACCCTTTTCCCCGTAACTTGGCCTGTCCTCCTTTTCCTCTGTTACATCCGATATATATCTTATTGTACAGATACTGTTAAATTGTATTATAGTGAGTGTGCATGATTTAATATGATAGAGTATTTTATCACCCCATTGATGGGGCAAGTCATCGGACTTATGTAGTGCCCGCGAGTCTTTTCATACAAGAAGGACTACTAGTCGGGTGACACTTGGATATGTAGCCATCCTGTGGGCTGAAATTGTTCTCTAATATCCTGGACCCTCACTTTCCATTGGCTTCATGGCCTTGTGGGGGACGTCGTTACTTAAGGCTTTGAGCCAACTTTATTGGGCTTTACTCTTCCTGCATAAATTGCATTTGAACCGGAGTATATGCAACTTCTCATCTCAACACTTTGTTAATAGTCCTGCACATACTATCTTCCCTGATTTTCTTAATTTCTTCCATCCTATCATATATATGTTAGTGGTTCTTATTAGGATCTCAGCAGGGCGCATCCCTTTTTCTGCATTTATGTTGTATTCCCAGTCAACACTCCCTCTTCAGTCGTTGTCTAAGGGTTTAGTGTATTTCTCTCTCTATGCTAAGTCCTTTTAGAATATGCCCTTATTCTAACTGTGATATTGTTTTCTTTTCTGCATGACCATTCGTGTGTGTCAGGTACTAGTTGTGTGTGTGATGTTTTAACCGATATGATTTGTCCATTATTTCAGAATTAGATGTAGAAGATTCATGTATAAGTATAGTGATTGCAATTTGCTTGCATTTTTATACCTTGCTTGTCATGTATACACTAAGAAGGAGCCTAGTTGACGCAGAGAATGTGCTTCAGAGCAGGGATCCTATGTGAATCCATGTACTTGGTTCCATGTTACTTGTGATTCACCACAACCATGTAACACGTGTGTATGTATTCAGCTCCATTTGTTAGGCTTAATTGTTTGTTGTTTGTGTTGCTCTGCTAGTATATTTGATCAAATTATGGTCAATATACTTAAATAACTAAAATCATAGATGTATCATTATCGTTTGGGGATGACAATCACGTAAGTTCTAGAAAACTAATTATGTTTAATTTACACTGGAACTGAAGACATAACAGAGTTGCAGGAAGAAAACTTTTATTTATAGAATTTTGCCGGAAGTATTCTCTTATTAGACCTTGTTGACTGGGGAAAAGTATGAATTAGAATTGCTATTTCGTATGTCTACATTATTTTCCCTTAATGCTATAAAGAGAACTAAATTTTTCTTGGCCTTGTAATTGACCACATAGTGAAGGACTAGATGATATTTTCCTTACTTTTCAAGGCATGTTGTTTTATAAACCTCCCTCCTTCCCTCCCCTTTTTTTCTTTCATTTTGGCAAAAACCTTGCAATATGGTTTGGTTAGAGTTTCAATTTTGGGCTATGGATGGTTTTCTAGTTATAGGTCGCTCCAACTGGACATAATTTTGCAGGGGACTTCTTGGTCTTTCATTTGTAGATGGGCCATTTTTGGAGGGCACAGAGCTTATCCATAGTTAAGTTGTTGAATCCAGGGCAAGGACGTGGTAATGGCAGTGAAGATGCCAGTGGGTATCCTAGATAGACTATTGCTTTCACTCACTAGACTATGGTGTCTAAAGGATCAATCTAGAACCTTTACTCCGAAAACCTACAAATGGATGTCAAGAGAATGGTTTGACAATTCTAGTAGATTAGGTATTCTGGGCAAAGTAATCCTTTACCCAGAATGCCTATAAATGGAACCCAGGAGAATGGTTTGACAATTTTTATAGGATAAGGTATTCAAAATAGTTCTTTTGGAAGTTCGCTAGAGATGGATACTTCTTTGGCTATCCTCAGGCAGAGTGCAATTAGTCGAGATAAAGAATGCCAACTAGTATAGAATATTGGGATGCATATGCCAACGAAATTATCCATGTATTCATTTTTTTGAATACATAACTAAGAGCTATGCTCGGGTAGGGAAGTTAAAAGGATCAACAGAATTAAGAAAGCATTATATATAGTGAGCATTCATTCCAAGTCATTCATGTTAGTAAAGTTAGAATATTTCATCTATGCAGATGTTCGCATATCTTTAGATTCTTTTGCTTGTTGAATAGCTACCACTTGTGGATATATAAGTTCGTTAGTGAAATTTGTACAAGTTGTAAGGCAAAAGTGAATCAGAAATATATCATGTGGTGTTTCTTTTATCAATAACTCATTCGTTAATATGTTATATTGTGACCTTGTGAGTTTAGCGTGTTGGAGGCGATGATGCTTGGATTTTTTTAATGCAGGTACAATATTTTTTTTTCCTGCTTTGATGCTTCATGTCGGGGTAGTGTATTTAATGTTTTAGACCATTAGATTTCTAGTAACCATTGGGTATTTGGTGGAATTAAATTTAGACTTTGTGCATATTTTGTACGCTTAGGATTCTATTTCTAAGATTTCCTGAGATTTTATCTCAGATGATATAAATTGAGGTCCTGGATGGCCAAGATTGACTATGAAGTATTGATATTACTACACAAATTCATGACCCTCCTCTATTTTATGCCATTTTTAGCTTCATTTATTGCATGCTATACAGTTCCATCTATTACATTGGGCTAAGATATAGATCTGGATAGGCTGGCCCCATATGTCAATATATATGATGACATACAACAACACAGATAGTTGGGCTGGGTCATATTACTTAGAGACTTCAATACATACATGCGAATAGAACAGCTTACGAAGTTTGACCCCTTGGCAGAGGATGTACTACAACTTCGTCCTATAGAGACTACTTGGCCATGGGCATCAGGTGATAAAAGTCCATCTGGTCACGCGTCATGGCATGAAGTTGCTCACAGCCAACCTAGAGAAAATTCTACAACTTCCCACGCTACAGCAACAGACTTCCCAGCTAGTCAAGCTGCCGAGAGATGCTTTGGAAGGACGGAGGCTCCAGGGGCTTATAACCTTTCCTTTAACCAGTGGTTTAATGATGAATGTAGGGAATAAAAATGTTGGCTTCAGCGCGTCACTGGCTCCCCTTTGCGCCCTCATGCGATCAGATAGTACCACTTCTTTCTAAAAGGAAAGAAAGCCAGATACATAGTAGAGCACCAGAGTGAAATGCTCCGTCCCCACCCACCATCATCGCGTGACATTCAGGAGAGAAGTATTAAAGAAACCTTTGCAGCCTACGAGAAACATCACTTCCAACCAATAGGTAGGATAAGGTCTATGATCCTCTTGGCATTCGAGCAGCAATACTTCTACAGATGGGCCTCATGCTAGTAATTACAGAGACAGAGTTCTCTCAGGGATTACAACGTCTCGTTAAATGGCAAGGCAACAAGACACCATGCAAGCAGAGCTATTCAGGACATGGCCAATGATAATGCCCATCCTAATTGCATTGTTCATCACGACATATTATAGGAAATATTTTGCCCACAGTGGACAACTAGCAGGCTATCCCATCTATAGGGCAGGTGACCCTCATAGCCCAGCAATCGAATGAATCATAGTCAATTCACTGTTTATAAAATTGTTATCTGGCATTCTTGAGCAATAGTTGACATGTAGGTGGAGGAAACAAGGAACCCTCTCATATGCAGGGTTCACACGCCAACACTCTACCATTGATCATATTTCTAAATTAAGGACATTGGCTAAGGATAGCATGAATTGCCAATAGGATCTACACTGCTGCTTCATTGATTTTGCAAAGGCTTTTGAGACCGTGCCGCAAAAAATGTTGTGGAAAAAAATGAGGTAGTTAAGAGCCCCTATGGATTTTGAAAATGCACTATACACTCCGTATCAGACATGTTGAGGTCGGTTGACACCGTCAAGATAACCCGCCAATAGTATTAGGGTCCGCCAGGGATGCCCACTTTCTCCAACGCTATTTGATCTCTATATTGATTAAATGAAAGGGTGGTTTATTGCACACGGAGGGTAATGGCGTTCATCCTATGCAGCAGATTATTAGGCAGCTCATATGTGCCAACAATGTAGATCTCTTAACCTACATCTCGGATGACATGCATCGCCATCTAGATGCTCTGAATAGTTTCTGCTGGGCCAGTAGAATGTAAGGTATTGCTTGTCTCATCTTTGCGTCGGCCAAGTCTTCTCTCCTTCACTTATCAGGGACAACAAGTAGAGGTAATACCCGTCTACAAGTACTTGGACATATAGTTCCCTTCTACCACATACTGGGACACTTTGATCTGGTTACGAGTGGCGGCAGGCTGGAAGGCATTGTATGCAATATAAAATAATAGTTGCAAGGCAGAGCTATCAGGTCACACTTGTTCAAGGTTTTGGTAGAGCCCGTTCTTCGATACGACGGAGTCAAAGTCTGTGGCTCGATGATATTTCTTGCCACCTGGAATGACCCAGAGCAAGCCTTTCTATGCTCTTAGAAGATAGTCAATATGGGCAATGATCGTCTCTGCAACCTTGCTTATATCGTGGCTATGGGTCTATAACGTCGCAAGGCCTGCTGGAACAAAAGACGAGTCAATGGTATGTGTAGGACACAAGTGCATACATGTACAAACTAAAGAGGATCATCATCAGTTGAGGTAGTACCGTGATGCTTGCTTCTTTAGCAAGCTTTAGGATGCCGGTACCATCAAACATGCCAAGATGGCACACTAACAGTGCTAGATTAATTCCATGCTTACATGGGGCCCATAATACTACCTACATATATATTTGGTCATGAAGAAGTCGTTCGCCTACATTCGGCCCCACTATACTAAGTTGGTCCCGCTTAACCAGCCGTTCCATGTGCCGATCGACACGGCTTCATTGGGATTACTGGAATTTTATCTCCAAGAGATCAAGTATGTGCACACTCGAGTCTACTGACTTTACGTTGAAACTACAATGTATTATAATGTATTATTGTACAATTTCTCAGCATGCCTATTACTGCCAAGGTTTTCTCTCAAATACTCTTTGGGGCAAGGGGTTTTTAATCCTAACAATAATATGTGTGCTCTTTGATTGGGTCCCATAAGTCTATTGGTCTCCATTGATGATAATGTTCCATTCCATTCAATTCTATTACAACCTTGCTTTTCATTATTATCTAACATATATAAATGTTTTAGAAATATGCTTTTAGAATATCCTTGATTGATAAAGTCATTAAAGTCCTAAATTTTTCTAGAGCCATGCAACCATGAGTTTTGTTTCCATCTTATAACATATCTTGGAAGTAGAGTGGTAATTTGCTTACCCCATTTGCACATTTAGCCTTGAAATGAAGCATATGTAGAAATCCACATCCACTGAGCATGTATTTATTTTAATCTCATTAACACATTTACAGTGTATCCTTTCCATTTAGCCAATCTGAACCAAATCATGGTGTTACAATAATAATCACATAAAAGAAGTTGAGCACTGCACCTTTGGACATTCTCCTTAGTCAACCTTAAAAAAGAAAAAACTCTTAACCTTCAAAAAAAGTTTCTCCACATATTATGTTACTGAATGTAATGAGCTTTCCTCGCAATATGTCTATAATGAGACAACTATAAGCAACTAAATCCCATGATTAAAGGGCTGCCAGTAGCTCCAGCATATGAGACATCAAAGACCACTATAATAGTATGTGAGTCTATATGTCTATGAAAATGTAAACATGTGCAGAAGAGTCGATCCCTCCAAATATTGAGGATAGTTATTCTTTGCTATGGACCTTTGCATATGTAATGGGTTTTACAGTGGTAGTTTACCTTCACTTTTGCTTGCTTTTTCTTTTATTGATCTCTGATTGAAAGAAACATCTTGGCCACTAGCTTTTGTACTACTTTGAATATACCCAACAGAGCTAAGATTAGCTCTGACATTTCATATGCCCACATGCATGAGACATTAAAAAAAACATGAAATGAAAAAGTCATGATACGCGTCTAAATCACAATAAGTCGTGATTTTAGATAATCTTTATTCATAGAACTTATACAATCATACAATAAAGCATATATAAAAGTATAAGCACGATAGAATTGCCAAACTTTTCTTTTTGTTAATGGAAATTTTTTGTATCACAACTTTGTACATACAGCCAAAATATTGTACAATGTACTAAGATCAAGGACTAGGACCCATAATCGATGATTGAAACCAAACAAGCAAAGCGAGAGCATTGCTCAAAACTTGACTGTTGTAGGTACCAAATTTGTTAACTTCATCTGCAACTTTGCCAGTAAGTTCAGAGAAGTCATCAAGGCAAGTAGTTTGGTCAGTCATGGCTGCACTGATCCACGCATTTAGGTCACCAAAAAATACGTCGTCAAAGGCACATGTACCATTGCAATCTAAGAATCTAGAAACAGAAGTATTGAGTTGATCAATAGCCATATCAAGGGTATCAGTGCAATCCGAGAGGGCAGAAGAGAGAGGGCCATTGGGTGCTAGAGGAGCTAGCCTATGCACAAGTTTAGAAAATTTGATGGTTTGCTTCAAAGCTTCGGAGAGAGCCAAACTAGCCAAAAGTTTTGGACTTCCAGATGAGGATTCTGGATATGGAGCTAGTGACTCACGGCATGCCACAGGGTAGCTTGTCGTATTGCAGGCATCTGTAAGAGGATCTGCATAGCTCTTCCCTGCAATCATACACAGTAGCAATAACACAGCCATTGTTGCAGTTGACATTTTCATCGCCTTGCCTTCCTTGCTCATCCTTTGCTATAAATGCTTATTCTATATCCCCCTCACTATGTTGACACGAAGATACAACGTGCCACTAGTGCTTCGAGATGTTTTTTAATGCTTTTAAAATACGTGCGAAAAGCCCCATTGCGTTCATTCTACTTCGTTGGCCTCCTTTACATTATAAAAAGGAAACATGTCCCACTTGAAAGGCACGTCTTTTTTTATTTCATTATTCCACTTCCTAGCACTTCCATTATGTCCATTGTTATTGTCAATCACTGTCAACTTTTTTGCAAATGTAGACTATGTGGTGCATCCATTTAAAAAAGATATACAACGACATGTGTAGGGCATCCAATATTTTTCTTATGCGTAAAGTAAACTTTTTATAGAGTTCTCATCATATACTCTTCCTTGTAGATGCATGTGTGTGCTTAATGAGAAGGGCAATGTCTGTAACGTCAAGGAAAGTTGATATACAATCCTGTTTACTGTCCAATGACAGCCTATCATGTGACTACCATTCTATCTAAGAATGAAAGGGCACTATATCATTCTCGCATGATCTGTTGCAGTTAGTTACCTATGCAGTTGCAACATCACCACAGTATCGAAGCCACTACATGGAAAATGCCTGCAAGAGCTAAAGAGCTTGGACACTGCTTGAAACCTAAGGCATTCCCCCAAAAGCTGAAGAAACATAGTTGCACCAATTGCGCCATCGTCGGATCATCCGTTGGCTTTCCCTGATGCCGTGAAAATGGGAATAAGGATTGCATTTTGGGCGTAACAAGGGTAGATGGCTACCACCAACAACTGGTGGGCGTGGCAAAGGCAGACGGCTGCTGCCAGCAGTTGATAGCCTATTAGATCTTATATTAGCTCCTTTGATTTGGTCTTATATTAGCTCCCTTGATTTTTCCTTGTATTAGTTCAACTCTTGCCTTTATGCATTATTCTAGAGTCGTGCATCCAGTGTTTTAGGGTTCTACTCTAGTTTGCCACACTTACTCTAGTCTCCTTTTGTTCGTTGAGGTTTGGTTAAGTTTATTTTCTAAAGTCCTTATTGTTCTATTAATTTTCCTTCTGCACTCATTCCTATTCTTGAACTCTCTCAGATATTGCATTGATTTGAAGTGGTATCCCTATTTGGAAGTTCGACGTGGTTTATTAGGTTCTTTGTTCAAGGTTTTTATGATGTTATTTAATGCACGAGTGCATGTCTGGGTAATGTCCTAATAGTTTTTTGAAGTGTTGTATAGGCTTGTTTTGGTGCTTTATTGTTCTAGTGTTCAGAGGGCATATTGGGAGTTGTCCAATTATCATTGCTCATATGTGTGCAACTTGTGCCTTCATCTTGTTGGATTGTTTTAAGTTGCTTAGAGTGCATTCAACTAGGTTTTAGAAGTATGATTTATTTTTGTTTTGAGATTAGCAAATAAATCTGCTTCTTGAGGCTAGTTAGAGGTTCCTCATAGAGTAAGATTTTCCTTAGAGTACTTTATAGCCTTCTGCATCTTTTGCATCTTCATCAGCGAACTTTGAGCCTTTCCCTTTGTAGTCACTTGTCCCATCCTCCCACCCTTTTTAGTTTTTGGGCCTCGTGCCTTTTGAAATTTGCTTTTAGTCGTCTCACGTTGACTACTTTCTTTGTTTCTTCTTGATCTTGTTATGGTAGCATGTACCATGAGTTGCAAGCTCTAATGCCAAGTATTGCTGTTGTGATGACCCTTATTGTTGGAATTTAAGTGCGGGTGATAGAGGCCTCCATGCCCAATTTTTGCATTCTGGTGGCTTTCGTAACTTGGATTGTGTTGGGACAGTCTTCGTCTCATGAATGGTCATGTGAGTGGTTTTATTGTCAATTGGTCTTTTTGTATTGGCCCTCATTGCATTGTAGGAACAAAGCATATAGGTGGGGGGCATTTCGTTTGTCCTGGACACATTGTGCTTGAGGGCTGCTTTACTTGAAAGAACACATACTTTTCGGCCCGTCAAAGAATTAGGCGTGACGGTTTGGATTTGGCTCATCCTCGCGCGCCAAAAGAAGAACTCCAATTTCCCATTCGATTTCGTTGGGCCAATCAGTGATCTGGAGATGCTTCTCGGGTTCTAGCAGCCCCAAATAGAATTTTGAAAATGGAACCGAGTTTTGGAATTCTGTGTTCTGCAATTTTATGCTTCATGCAATTGACAAGAATTGCATGGCTTGCTTGCTACTTACGCTGCTGAATTTGCAGCTAGGTTTGGAGGTCAAGGTCCTAAAGACCTTGCTACTTCCCTGAGGATTAACGTTGAAGAATCTTTTTCAAGATTTATGGTGCAGAAGGAGGCTATCAATGGAAAGGATATTTCAAAAACCCAGGGGTATTTCAGAGGTATTGTATCTCTTGTTCCTGTTGATAAGATTCTAGAATCTGCTGAAGCATGTCTGGCTATCCTCACTAAAGCATGTTTGCCTAAGTGCAGTAAGCTTTGCAATTGTGTATCCCCTAATACTGCATGTAGAAGAATCCTAGCTGCTAAGAAAATATTACAGAGGTCCAAGAAGAGGCATTGGCAATAAAAAAAGGTGGCAGTTAAAGTAGACAAAGATAAGGAAAAACCTTCTACAAGAAAGAAACAGAAAGATGCTAAGCTCATAGTGGATTTTATCAACAAGTTCTGCTAGCATTATGATTCTCATGACGGAGAGGAGGTGATTTCCAGGGCTGGTCAACAGCTACCTGAGTTTGGATGAATTGGCAACAAGCATCTAAATGTACACAAGCATGTAGTTGAGAATGTGAAAAGCGTTCTTAATACTAAGAAATGTGGTAGGACACAAGACATCAACCAAGCAAGAGCTTCCACTTTGATGATGGCTGTAAACACATCTACCAACTGGGCAGCAGTTGCAAAAGTTTTGAATTTGAGGAGGAAGGCTGTTTATGCTGCTACAGGCAAAAGGAAAACAACAAACTACAGAGGACCATGGTCCATGTTAAAAAAGAAGGCCAGATCAGACAGGTTACGTGATGAAGACCGTGAAAAGTTTCTAAACTTTTGGATTTCTGAAACTAGAGTGTCTCCAAATAGAAGGCAAGTCATTAAATTGAGACGAGATACTAACGGTAATAGAACATAAAGCTGTATAATCTGTAGCTAGTTCATTATCTAGAAGAGACTCAGGTACGTGAATGCTTGTTCTTTGTCAATAGAGTAAATTAGTATCTAACATTCTTTGTTGGCTTTCATGTCATGTTTTTTAGAAGATTCAAGCGGCAACATCCTAATATGAAGATAGGTGTAAGATTGTTTGAAGGTTTAAAGCCTAAATTTGTGAAGAGACTTAGAGAGAGAGAGAGAGAGAGAGAGAGAGAGAGAGAGAGAGAGAGAGAGAGAGAGAGAGAGAGAGAGAGAGAGAGAGAGAGAGAGAGAGAGAGAGAGAGAGAGAGAGAGATGTTGTTGTTGCATATACCACATGAAAATGGAGTTTGTTAGGCATACATTTAATAAATTAAGACGAGATTCTAACATTCATGGTGCAAGCTGCAAATGCAAGTGTGTTGTTTGTGGTCCAGGTCCAATTTGTGAAGCAAGCAAGAAAACTTTTAGTAGTATCAGTGATATGTGGAGAACAATGGTGTGCCCTAAGAATGAAGGGTCTGATTGGTACAAGCCTAAGTGTTTGACAATGGAATGCAATCATTGATGGCTGAATTCTTTCAACAACTGCCCTAAGGAAAAGAGCAAGGATATGATGTTTGATTGGAAGAACTTTGAGAAGGTGAGCATTAATTAATTACATGTTCTGCTTCTCTATGATTAAATATGTAGTGGATTTGGTGTAGATCTGTAGTCTTGGTGCAGGTATGTCTCGAAGGGATAGATCTATTTGGCAAAAGGTTGCTAGTACTCTGCCATTGGTTGCTCCAGATGCTATTGAAGGGTACATGTGGGTTTCCCACCAGAGTGTTCACGAGCATAGGCTTGTGAACTCTATGTATAGGCTGCTTGTCAATGGTGATATCCTTCCGCCATCCACTAAGTGGTCCCTTCATCTTTCACCTCCTAGTTGGAGACGTATGTGGACTTGGGCTTGGGATAAACTACTCCATCCTAAGGTGGCAGTGCTTTGGTGGCAGATTCTTCACAGATGCCCTCGGGTGAATGTGCTTGTCCACAAATTTGATCCTCGAGTGTCAGCACTCTGCCCACTGTGCAAGCAAAGGGACGAGACCATTGAGCATTGTTTCTTTTTATGTGATCATCTCCAGCCTGTTTGGTCTTGGCTGCTTTCTCTTTTTCTTGTGACATTGACAAGTCAGCAAGTGCTTCTGGCTATTTATCCAGATACTTGGAATAAGGTGCGGAGCCAAGCATTTCATTTGGCATCAAGATGGTTGTTATGGTCCATCTGGAAACGCAGAAGATTGTGTATCTTTCAGGGTTTGGATATTCCTCCTGCAGTAGTCCTCCAGAATGCACAAGCTAGAATCGCTAAGGCCTACTGCTGCCATGCCATGGCAGCATGCAAGAGCCAAGCACATATTTACACTAATCCTCTCAGTTTGATTCACTTTGCAAGACATTAGGGAAGTGCTTCACTAGCATACATCACAGTTTGAAGAGCAAAGGAAGGACAATTGACTCAAGTCACTCAAGAGATACAAGAGGTCAAACAAGCAAAGGAAGTGAAGAGAAGAAGAGAAAGAAGACCCCTTGAAGAGCATTCCATGGTATGTAACCATTTGTGATCTTGGTATATTTGGCATTTTGATCCCCATCTACTCCACCATCCCAAATACCATTGAACCTTGACTCCTTGCTCATACACCTCCCAAAGTCAAACTTGACCTTGAAAGTTCTTTCTAGTCAAAATACACCTTCATGAAACACCCACTTGCTTCATCATCCAATAGTTGAAGAGAGACTTGACTAAGTCATGATTTTGCTCATGAAGTCAACATCCCATGCAACTTGAGCAAAAATAAAAAGAGGGTTGCAAAATCCCTAAGGGAAATGCTCAAAATTCAAGCATGCCCAAGGAGATACCTCAAAGTTGCTCCATAAAATTTTTGGCTTCCAAATGAGCACTTGATAAGCCAAGTCCCTCTACACCTCACTTCACACATCAAGTCATCATACCCATCACCATTCTAGCCATTTCATCTCAAACTCTCATTCAAATCAAAATTCATTTCAAAAACATCAAGAATAGCATCATTGTTGCCACATCACCCTTGACACCTCATCATTCACACACATCATCTCCACATCATTCAAAAATTTTGACTAGAGAGAATTTTCAAATTCAAGTGGGCTGACACGTCATCATTCCCATTGGCCACGTCACACCACCTAGCCATGTCATCACTTTCAAATGCCACTTCATTCACTCCTTAAACTCTTCTTTTTTCCAAATTCCAAAGAGCTCTATTGTGAAAAAAGGATCCCAGAATATTATAGGGTACAAAAAAAGATTCCCCTACAAAAAAAGAATTTTGAGAAAAGGCCTTATTTTAGGCATTATATATGTTTTCTAGGGAATCGTGCCATAGGGCTTAAGGGGTGTAAAAAATTTTCCTATCTACCCCCTAGCCTAATTTCTCCTTCCAGCCAATCTCCCCCTGCCGCGTGGAGCATCCGGGCGTGTGGGGCGGTGGAGGTACCGGATCCCACGTGGACACTGCATGCAATAATCAGAAAGAATTGATTTTTTTACCCTTATATACCTTGTCTCCTAAATTCAATCAGGCCTGTGGGATATTTAGCTTCGAACTGCCAAAACCTAAATCTGGAAAACGCCAAGATCCGTTCAATCCGGCCAAACAGACCATTAAATCACTACCCAAAGTGGCCGAATCATCATGTTTAATACCATGAATGCTTAGTGCGAGCTAAAAGACAGAAGATTGGAAGGAAGTAATAAAAATCTCAACGGAACGAAGCCTTCTAGAAAAGGGTTTTTTCTGCACAGAAGATTTTCGAGGGCTTTGAGGCAAAGAAGGACTCTTGGCTTTGAAGAAGGACCGGCTTGATAATCCTGAGCTTGATTCTGACCTCCTATGTTTACCTTTGATCCAGATTATTGACTCAATTTTTCTGGATTTTTATGTATACCTATTTGATCCTGTGCCCAAGACCCCGAGCTTGGGATATTACATTGTATCTTCTGAGTGACTGATTATATTGAAAATCCGACCTTTGTAGCAATTTATTTGTGTTGCATTGTGATCTTTTCCCAAAAGCAAAATTGTTATAGGCTGAGTATCTAGTGCCTGTACAAACTGTCAGCCGTGTGTTCTCTGCCTATGTTGCAAATCCTTAGAGAGTGCAAAAGCCAAACCCCTATCAAGGCAAATTGCAGTATCAATACAAGCTAGCATTGTCAAATCATGAGGTATTGCACAACAAGCATGGAGCACGGGGAGCAACTATCCGAAAGCATCAATCCCCTTAAACTAAGTGTGTGAAACTAGGCAATACTAGACACGCACATAGTCCATCTTTAGAAAACATTTTCTTTCAAGATTATTCTCTTCTTATAGTCTTAGGCTAAAAGTTACCAAAAGAAAAATTAGGTCCCTTCTTGTCAAAAAGAAAAGTTGGCCCCTGGTGTGCAGACAAATCTGAAAAAAATAGAGTTGGTATCTCCAGAAAATTCATTGCCAATATCGAGTTCCAAATTTCAGCTCTCATTAGGGACATTGACCAAAAATTGACTGAGTCAGTGATCTGATTTATGCCTACCTAGCCTACTCTGACCTCGCTGAGTTTTTGCAGTCTGTTGGTGTCAAGTGTTGAGCATCTTGTAGAAAGATATCCACACCCATAGCTTCATAGATCACATACTGCTAGTTATTTTGTGAAGCGGACTTTTTATCTTCGGAAAACACACTCCTAGTGAACTTTTGTGCATTTTTTCTGGAATCTTTGCACTTTCCAGTGGTTGCCTTAAGCAACCTTGGAGGTTCTAAACCATCGAGGTTGAAGGTTTTGCAGGAACACCTTCAACATTTTGGAGGTCCTACCGAGATCACTTTCCTGGAATCTGAACTCATGGCACCCAGAAGAACTAATGAGGCATCAGAGCCTAGTGAAGCACAGGATAATCATGAAGCTACTGCAGCACCAACTGTTACCATACAAGCAAATGCAGGTATGCCTTATCAATACTTTGAGCTAAATGTGCCTATTCCAGTTCCTGTCTTTGATCCGAGCATGAATGCCAATAATTTTCTCAAAACTTTTGAAGAATACTATCAGGAGTATGGTTACAAAAAAGGCTGTAAGTTCTCTGAATTTAAAAAATGTTTCAAGGATGATGAGGTCAGAGCTTGGTTAGAGTATGTTGTGAGTTTAGGCACCAATTCTTGGGAAGAACTGGTTAAAAAATTTTTAGCACGGTTTGGAAGAGTCTTGGACCCCCAAGATTTAATCTTTGAGTTGCAAACTTTTCGCATCAAACATGGTGAGAGTGTGCACCAATATGTTGAAAGATTCAATCACTATCTTGTCAAGTGTCAAGTCAATCATGTTCCTAACCACACCCTGCATCTAGTGGCTTCTTTTATCAGGGGATTAAGCAGCAGACCGAGGGTACACAGAAAGCTTTTGAAGATCCAAAAACAAGAAGGATTTGATACAATTCACAAGGCTTTCACCAAGGCTACTGAAATTGCAGATATGATGTCTTACTTACCAGATGATGTGCACTTACCAAGTGATCCTTTTTTTCCAGATTATGAGCAAGAGTATATGGGAGCAGAACCTGTACCTGTTTATGCTGTTCAAAAGGAGAAAAAAAAGGTTAAAATGGAAGATGATGATGCTCCTACAGCAGATGTAAGGGCGGAGATTACCAAAGTGTCTGAGGCACTGATTGAGGTAACCAAACAACTTCAAGAGCTGAAAAGCTCAAAGGTTGAAAAGAAAACTTACCCTCCATGTGTGCATTGCTTTAGAGATACTCATTCTTCTGATTACTGTTGGTATAGGCCATGCCCTAAGTGTGGAAAGAGAGGTCATTTTGGTAAAGAGTGTCCTGTGTGTGAATTTTGTAAGGCTGTAGGACATTATGAAGATAGGTGCAGTGTTAAAGAGTATTTTGCCAGACAAGAAAAGTCTAAAGTTAATGAGCCGAATGCATCTATAAGGTTTGTGCAGGAAATTGAGGAACAAGAGGAGATAATGGCTGTTCACACCAGAAGAATGAATAATGCCAAAGGAAAAGAAGCAACACATGAGGAAGCTGACATCTTGAAACATGGGGATGCTGAGCAAGCTGTGGCTGTGCCTCCTCCTCCTGCTCAGAAATTTGTCAAGAAAGAAAGAGAGTGTGAGGATTTTGAATTTTTGCTGAAGAATTCGAAAATTTGTGTAGATTTGCTGACCTTGCTCAAGATAGCCCCTTCTTACAGAAAAAAGGTTCTCAATCTGACTAAGGAAGATGAATTTGCCCTAACAAACCACATTGAGGAGCACATGCTCACCCAGGATGATCATGATCCTGGAGCTTTTACTTGTGTAGCCAAAATGGAAGGAAAGATCTTAACTAAAGTTCTGCTAGATGGAGGATCACCCCTGAATGTGATGCCACATCATATTATGAGGCTGTGTGGTCTAGAAATAGACAAGAAAGCTCCAATGATCTTAAAATCTTTTTCTAACACGAAAATCAATCCAGTTGGAATAGTTAGCAATGTGCCTATTGATGTTGAAGGAATAATGGTTGCAGCTAACTTTGTTGTGGTTGCTTTCGAAGGAATAGGGGACAAATCAGATATTTATGACCTGCTCTTGGGCAGAAAATGGCTTTCTACAGTTGATGCTAGGCACAGTGGTCAAAAGGTGAATGCACTATTTCAAATGGCAAGAAAAAGGTAACATTGTACAACAAGTTAGGAGAATTTGAAAATATGAATTTCATTGAAGAAGAAATGCTGTTGTCACATCCGTGTGGAGAGTTTGAGCTGAATGCAGTAGAGTTGGAACCTGACATGAAAATTCCTAAAGAGTTAACTTCAGCCAAAGCAGGTAATTTTGCTTATTTGTGTGGTGTCTCCAAAAGGCTTAATGTGGCATCTTCTGCGGCTATTCTTAAGGATGCCTCCAATAGGCTGTTGGCTAAAGTAGGAAGAATTTATCCAAATGTCACTTCTAATATGGCAAAGTACAAGGCATTAATTGCAGGTCTTCAAGAGGCAAGAAATCTAAACATCAGTGATGTTATCATCTTTGGAGATTCTCGACTTGTCTGCAAATATCGAGAGAGTATCGGGCCAAGAGTGAAGACATGATCACGACTTAGAGATCAAGCTATCTTTGGAACTAAGAAATTTTAAAACACAGGAGCTTTGCCATGTGCCAAGGGAGCAAAATTGTGAAGCAGATTCACTATGCAAAAGTGTGCTATTGGAACACTTAGCTGAGGAAGCAATTCAAGAAGATGAGCTTGAAAAGAAAGATCTGCAACAGCTGTACCCTATCCTGGTAATCAATGCAAGTGAAGACAAACAGGTAAAGGAGATCAAGGTAAACAAAAAGGGTCTAGATAGGGTATTGTATGTTGGTGATTTGTTTAAAGAGGAAGACAATACCTTTGTTACTGAATTCTTTGATGATTGGAAGGATATCTTTGCTTGGGATTATGATGAGTTGGTTGGTGTTGATAAAAAGATTTGTGAGTTTGAAATCAAGATCAAGGAAGGTATGAAACCTGTTATACAAAAACTAAGAAGGATTAATGCTTCCTTATTAGGTTTAATTAAGGATGAGTTATACAAAATGAAAGATGCAGGTGTGATTGCAGAAATTGTAAATCCTGAGTGGCTATCTTGCATTGTTCCTGTTGAGAAGAAAAATAAAACTATCAGAATCTGCATAGATTATATAGATCTAAACAAAGCCACTATCAAAGATTGCTATCCATTGCCATTCCTGGAAGAAGTACTACATGCTGTGGCAGGGAAGGAAATTTACTCATTCTTAGATGGCTTTTTCGGGTTTTAACCAAATAAGCATCAAGGAAAGTGATCAGCCAAAAACCTCATTCATTACACCTTGGGGAACATTTGCCATGAAAAGAATGCCATTTGGATTGATGAATGCATCTGCAACATTCCAAAGAGCCATGGATACAATTTTCAAAAGAAATGCACATTGATACTTTTCGTGTATTTCTAGATGACCTTTGTTTGGGAACTTCTCCGGAAAAACATTTTGGTATGCTAACCTTGCTTGTTTGATTTGTGTAGAAAAGGAGGAGTAAGTCTGAACCCCAAAAGTGTATTTTTTTTATCCTCTAAGGGAGAATTGCTTGGGCATGTAGTATCTACAAAGCAGAATTCAAATATCTGAAAGTAAGGTTGAAGCCCTAAGGAAATTAGCACCTCCAAAAACTCTCAAAGCGGGGTTAAAAGCTTCATGGGGATGACCAGCTTCTTGAGAATGTATGTCCCTCATTTTTCCCACACTATGAGCCCAATTTCTAACCTCACAAAAGGTTGGGAAATTCTCCAAAAGTGAAAGCAAACATATCCCGGTAGATTGGGATGAGCGGTGCCAAGACTCTTTTGACAAGATCATTGAGGCCATTTGCAAATCTATCTTACTTAAACCCCGACTAGAGAAGCCCTTCAAAGCATATATCGTGTCACAAAGAAGGCAATTGGTTTGGCAATCTTTGCAAGAGGACCATGTGATTGCTTTTGCAAGCAAAATGTGGTCGACATCTTGAATTGAGATATCCCAGTTGGAGAAAAGTCAGCGACCTTGATGTTCTTAATAGAGACACAAGGACATCTTCTTCTTCGAACAATCAGTGCAAGTGTTCATGAGACAAAATCCTTTCTCACTCCTCTTTGCAAAAAAACAACCAAAAGCCAAATTGTGCAGGTGGGCCTGTAAAATCCAAGCTTATGATATTACTGTGAAGGTGGTAAAATTGATCGAGAACCCCAGCTCCTATCTTCCACATGTGTTGTTTGAGCATGAAGATCAAGATGATTTGTGTAGTAATGACAATCTAACAAACTTGATTTCTTTTGATGCAGAAAATATTAACTGGCAGTTTGACATCAGAAACTATCTTCAGAGCAATGAGTTGCCCAAGAATTTGAGTGGCAGTCAAGAAAGAAGATTCAAAGACAAGTGCAAAAAGTTCAGGCTAATTGAAGGGATCCTATGCAAAGTTGACAATGAAGGAGTCCTGTTGAGATGTGTGGATGAAGGCGAGGCCAAAATGATAATTGAAGCATGTCATGAGGGAGTTTGTGGAGGACACTTTGCAGCAGATACAACTGCAAAAAAGATCCTAAGGTCAGGCTACTTTTGGCCCACTCTTTTTAAGGATTGTTATGAGACTATAAAATGCTGCCATAAATGTCAGATCTTTGGGAAAAAGACCTTGCAGCCAGCTGCCCTGACTGCCATAACTTCCCCTGGACCTTTCCAAATGTGGGGGTTGGATTTTATAGGCCCCATAGACCCACCTTCTTCAGCTCAACATCAGTTTATATTAGTTGCCACTGATTACTTTACCAAATGGGCAGAGGCAATTCCTTTGAGAGAAGCCAATGCTCAAGCCACTGCAAGATTTCTCGCATGAAAATATTTGTGCGGTTGGCATTCCTTTCAAAATAGTTTCGACGAGGCAGGCCAGTTTCATCAACCATACAATTGCATTACTACTAGCCACCTTGAAAGTCAAGCACACCAAAAGTTCATCCTATTACCCTCAGGGAAATGGCCAAGCAGAATCAACTAACAAGACTCTCAAATCTATCCTCAAAAAAACCATCAATGTTTCAAAAAAGGATTGGCACCTAAAACTCCATGATGCACTCTGGGCATATAGAACTACCATCAAAGTTGCCACAAAACACACTCCTTTCGGTTTGGTATATGGGATAGAGTCAGTCTTTGCCTATAGAATTAGAGCTTCCATCACTCGGTTTGGCTTATCAGTTAATTTGGAGATGGATGAGGCTCTAAAGGACAGATTTGTAAGATTGATACACTTGAGGAGCATAGATATGAGGCCGAGAATGCGATGAATGAGAAAAAAGCTAAAGATATTGCAGCCTTCAAAGCGGACACACAAATTGCGGGGGAGTCTTGAAAACGGGAGAGTTAGTGTTGAAGTGGAACAAGGCAAGGGAAGACATAGCATCCAAATTTGAGAATCTTTGGGAGGGACCATTTGAAGTGATAGGGACGGTGGCAAGGATTCATATTGGCTGAAAAGATATTACGATGGCGGAGAATTGATGAACCCTATCAACATTGTGCACCTAAAAGGTATTGGCAACAACATGTTGCCCTTGCTCTGCTCAACGAGATCTTTATGGTAAGATGTAGCTAGGTTTAGTTAATGCATAGGGTAAAAGCAAATCAATTAAGCCTATTTTAGTAAGTCTAGTTACGCCTTGAAGTTGTTATTCGTGTACTAATGAGTTTCGAGTTTTGCAAGTACTAAAGGGCTATGCAGTTTGTGATCAAGCGAGGGAGTGAATTAATCTTGATCATAGTTCCATGCGGTGCATCCTCAACATGTCATTCACACATCTCTTCCACTGCATCATATTATTCTTCATCATCACGAAGTTCTTGTCATTGCCTCCACACGAAAGAACTCATTCAAACTAACAAGCTTTATCTTCACATGCAGGTGCATCCTTATGTTTGCCTCCATCTCTCACCTGATCAAGAGTTGACCTCATTACATCAGAAAACTCATACATTTTCATAAATGTCCCAAGCTGCTGTCATTCCACCATCCTGCAGCTTCTCATAACTAAAGAGATTTATTTTCCATGCAGGTTCATCTGAAGGTAACATCATATGTACATTCATAATACCAAATCTGTCACCTTCAAATCCATATGCAGGTCATTGAGTTGCCAACCATACTCTCACATTGGCAACTGGCTGGAGCTATGTCAAGAGTTACCAAACAGATGGTCAAAGGGGCTGGTAGACCAGCCTTCTCTTTTAGTTTGGCATAATGCTGCCATGCCATGGCAGCATGCAAGAGCCAAGCACATATTTACACTAATCCTCTCAGTTTGATTCACTTTGCAAGACATTAGGGAAGTGCTTCACTAGCATACATCATAGTTTGAAGAGCAAAGGAAGGACAATTGACTCAAGTCACTCAAGAGATACAAGAGGTCAAACAAGCAAAGGAAGTGAAGAGAAGAAGAGAAAGAAGACCCCTTGAAGAGCATTCCATGGTATGTAACCATTTGTGATCTTGGTATATTTGGCATTTTGATCCCCATCTACTCCACCATCCCAAATACCATTGAACCTTGACTCCTTGCTCATACACCTCCCAAAGTCAAACTTGACCTTGAAAGTTCTTTCTAGTCAAAATACACCTTCATGAAACACCCACTTGCTTCATCATCCAATAGTTGAAGAGAGACTTGACTAAGTCATGATTTTGCCCATGAAGTCAACATCCCATGCAACTTGAGCAAAAATAAAAAGAGGGTTGCAAAATCCCTAAGGGAAATGCTCAAAATTCAAGCATGCCCAAGGAGATACCTCAAAGTTGCTCCATAAAATTTTTTGGCTTCCAAATGAGCATTTGATAAGCCAAGTCCCTCTACACCTCACTTCACACATCGAGTCATCATACCCATCACCATTCTAGCCATTTCATCTCAAACTCTCATTCAAATCAAAATTCATTTCAAAAACATCAAAAATAGCATCATTGTTGCCACATCACCCTTGACACCTCATCATTCACACACATCATCTCCACATCATTCAAAAATTTTGACTAGAGAGAATTTTTCAAATTCAAGTGGGGTGACCGTCATCATTCCCATTGGCCACGTCACACCACCTAGCCATGTCATCACTTTCAAATGCCACTTCATTCACTCCTTAAACTCTTCTTTTTCCAAATTCCAAAGAGCTCTATTGTGAAAAAAAGGATCCCGAATATTATAGGGTACAAAAAAAAAGATTTCCCCTAAAAAAAAAATTTTGAGAAAAGGCCTTATTTTAGGCATTATATATGTTTTCTAGGGAATCGTGCCATAGGGCTTAAGGGGTGTAAAAATTTTTCCTATCTACCCCTAGCCTAATTTCTCCTTCCGGTAATCTCCCCACAAGGGAGCATCCCGGGTGTGGGGGCGATGGAGGTACCCGGATCCCACGTGGACACCGCGCAATAATCGAGAAAAGAATTGATTTTTTTTACCCTTATATACCTTGTCTCCTAAATTCAATCAGGGCTGTGGGATATTTAGCTTGAACGCCAAACCTAAATCTGGAAAACGCCAAGATCCGTTCAATCCGGCCAAACAGACCATTAAATCACTACCCAAAGTGGCCGAATCATCATGTTTAATACCATGAATGCTTAGTGCGAGCTAAAAGACAGAAGATTGGAAGGAAGTAATAAAAATCTCAACGGAACGAAGCCTTCTACAAAAGGGTTTTTTCTGCACAGAAGATTTTCGAGGGCTTTGAGGCAAAGAAGGACTCTTGGCTTTGAAGAAGGACCGGCTTGATAATCCTGAGCTTGATTCTGACCTCCTATGTTTACCTTTGATCCGGATTATTGACTCAATTTTTCTGGATTTTTATGTATACCTATTTGATCCTGTGCCCAAGACCCCGAGCTTGGGATATTACATTATATCTTCTGAGTGACTGATTATATTGAAAATCCGACCTTTGTAGCAATTTATTTGTGTTGCATTGTGATCTTTTCCCAAAAGCAAAATTGTTATAGGCTGAGTATCTAGTGCCTGTACAAACTGTCAGCCGTGTGTTCTCTGCCTATGTTGCAAATCCTTAGAGAGTGCAAAAGCCAAACCCCTATCAAGGCAAATTGCAGTATCAATACAAGCTAGCATTGTCAAATCATGAGGTATTGCACAACAAGCATGGAGCACAGGAGAGCAACTATCTGAGCATCAATCCTGCCAAACTAAGTGTGTGAAACTAGGCAATACTAGAGACGCACATAGTCCATCTTTAGAAAACATTTTCTTTCAAGATTATTCTCTTCTTATAGTCTTAGGCTAAAAGTTACCAAAAGAAAAATTAGGTCCCTTCTTGTCAAAAAGAAAAGTTGGCCCCTGGTGTGCAGACAAATCTGAAAAAAATAGAGTTGGTATCTCCAGAAAATTCATTGCCAATATCGAGTTCCAAATTTCAGCTCTCTGTTAGGGACATTGACCAAAAATTGACCGGGTCGATGATCTGATTTATGCCTACCTAGCCTACTCGACCTCGGCGAAGTTTTTGCAGTTTGTTGGTGTCAAGTGTTGAGCATCTTGTAGAAAGATATCCACACCCATAGCTTCATAGATCACATACTGCTAGTTATTTTGTGAAGCAGACTTTTTTATCTTCAGGGAAACACACTCCTAGTGAACTTTTGTGCATTTTTTCTGGAATCTTTGCACTCAGAGTGGTTGCCTTAAGCAACCTGGAGGTTCTAAACCACTGAGGTTGAAGGTTTTGCCAGGAACACCTTCAACACCTACCATTGTTCTTCGCTTGCTCCTGCCAAGCGACAGTTGATATTTGAGTCATATTTGAGTGTGTTGTCTTATGCATAGGCTGGTGGTTCTGCTCAGTGGATCATGACTATCCTTTGAGATTTTATTCCTGCCTCTGCAGTTGTATCTGGCTTTTGGCTTGGTGTTTCAATAAAGTTTGTCGTTCTACAAAAAAAAAAATTGGTGCAGGTATATAATCTGCCTTTAAACATGCTTACCAATCAAGTATGTTATGGTGCAGGTCAAGGAAACTTTTGTAAAGGACGTGGGCAAGGGTGGTAAACCAATTGTCAATACGACGGACACTATGAGGTTGGTTTACAAGACCACATCTTTGCACGAATTCATGGAACATGCTGACAAAGTCATCAAACAATTCATTCCTGACAATTACACGGTGAGGTGGCAACCAGAGCAGTTTAAAGTTTGCTTGCAAACATTCCCAGAAGGTAATATTGTTTCTGTCATAGACTTTGCGGAGAATTATACATTTAAAATTTAGCAGGAGGTTCAGTCAATGCATTGGAGGAATGATCAGTGTTCCATACTAGTGCATATCATATACAAGCACGCCAGGAAAGTTGATGGCACAAAAAGTGTCCCCCTCTCCATGCTTGACCCTTTAGCTTGTCTCATTAGGAACCAGTTCCAAGTCTAATAAATCTTGAAGAAAATATCTTGCCTCATTGGTTTGTGCTACTAGTCTTCTTGTCTATTAAATATGTATGCTGCAACTCCTAAGTGTCGTGTCTTGCTCCAGTCTATATACTACAAGTTTCCCAAATGCTTTCCCCAGTCTACATGCTACATCCTTCCAAGTGTATTGCACCCTTCATGACTTTGGCATGGCTCTGAAACATTTTTGCAAATTAATCCAAGTACTATTATACAAGGTGTTCATTCTTTCACATTACTTCAAAGGCATATTCAAAATAGATAGGGAGAATTGAATAACTAATCATGGTGCGTGCCTTATTCTACAAAGAATAGAATAGAATAGAATAGAATAGAATAGAATAGAATAGAATAGAATAGAAT
Source organism: Isoetes taiwanensis (assembly GCA_021234155.1). Taxonomy (NCBI): domain Eukaryota; kingdom Viridiplantae; phylum Streptophyta; class Lycopodiopsida; order Isoetales; family Isoetaceae; genus Isoetes; species Isoetes taiwanensis. The sequence goes on along the minus strand of JAJEKV010000012.1, from coordinate 18,983,235 downwards.
AGAATAGAATAGAATGATTTTTATCGTCCACGGAGACCAATCAGTCTATGGGACCCAATGCAGGAGTGCAGAAAAGAAAGAGAATCCAAACTTTATTCACTCTCAATATACAAACAAATAATGCTACTCAATCTTTACCTTACCATATACAAGAAGGCTTTCTAATGGCTTTGAAAATAGCTGCAGCATATTGGGACACAACCTAGATGCATATGCAATTCCACAATACGAACGTTTATGGGCAGGATGTTCAAGCTCATTATAAAAAGGAGTAAGCAGACATCACATATACCTTTTAGCTATAGCTCCAAGAAACATATGTGCAGCTTTTCAAGGCCCTCCAATGTGACAAATTTTGCAATGTATCTAAATCAGTAGCTAAAAACTTTGTATTTCAGTAGCCAATGAATCACGCATTTCTTCATTATGCCTTCAAGACAAGGTCACTATGGAATACATCCTCTAGAATTGCCTAACCATAATGCAAAAAAAGTACAATGCAATGGAAAAGTTTAGGAAATGTAACTGAAATTGTTTCATTAAAGCTTTGAAAATATAGTGTGCCCTTGCACCAACAGCCTTTGTTCTTACGACACGCATTTATGTATAATAAGGAACAAGTTGAACGAACATAAACCTTGTATGATTACCAAGCCATCAATGAAGAACATATTCAGACACCAAAGAAGCAAAAAATCAGGCGACAAAATTCTAAATGCATAGAATATCTCTCTAATCTGATATATAACAACCCCCGAAAAACCTTTACTCATCAACATCACAGACTAAATTCTCCTACTTTATTGGCTCAGGGTAATCAAGAAAAATTCCGTGACAGTTGAGAATACCTAGTTAATAATGTATGCATTGGATGAAGATATACTTGCAACACCTTCTAATTAATAAGAAACAAAGGAAATGACAGGCCCAAACTACATGCCCCAAACATTGCAGATGATTCTTCTAGATTTTCCATGCTACCTCCTACTAACAAAAATTGTGCATTCTAAGAGTTCCACGAGACACTGTCGTATGCAGACATTAGATAAAAAATAACAAGGGCATCCATCAACTTTTCCATGTTTTGAATGTACGACAAGCATAGAATGCCATGCTGACTCATCTTGCGTCAACACTTTTACAAAATAATGTCAGTTTACAAAATTGCGCATGCGCAACAGCAACCTCTGAATCTGTGTCTCCTCCATCGTGCATAAGGTAAATCTTACATGCTATTAAAGCTCCCTCAAAATGACATGCTTTGTAAACTAAAACCAAAATTAGGAGTCCATCATTTCATTTAATAAAAAGGAAATAAGAGCAACCTGAAGCTGTCAGAGTTTTCTTTCTTCCATTTGCACATCTTGGATCAGAAGAAGCTTTTCCAAGCAGAACCTAGGACAAACAGAGCAAGAAGTGTTTTACAAACCTATAGAAGTGATAGAAGATGGAATGGAAGAACCCAGGGTCAATGAAAGACTGGTTCATAATAACCTAGCCTTCCTGATTGTATCTCGAATAACAAAAATTCGCTACTATGACATTCTGAAAAAGACAAAGAAAACCATCTTAAACTGGGGGTGGCAGAGGAACTTCAATGTTCATGACAACTGATGACTTACAATTCCAATTGGCAGTCGCCAGAAGTGCAGGTGTTCCATGTTACAAGTAGTTACTAGCTATGGTTTTTGAGTATAGTAAAGAACTTAGGACAGATTATCCTGATAAATGCACAAAGACATGATCTTAGTCATAGCATGACTAATCAAGAAAAAAGCTTGTGACGCGACAAGTTCCTGACAATTCAAAGCTGATAATTTGTCACATATATACGCATTGCCTGCTTCCCCATTGCCAACTGGTAAGTATTACATGGAGACTACATGTGAAATCTAAAAGATTTCAAAATTTACTATTAAGAAAATAAGGTTACAAAATTGCATGTGAGATGTGAGATGTCAATAAGATTAAGAAATCATCAAAATGATTAAGACATTAAACCTCATCTTCTTTTTTAAAATGGGATGGGGTTGGGAACCGCGCCGGAACGCCGCATGTAACGCCGCATCCGGCGTTCCCTCTCCCCGCCTGCGGGTCTTTTTTTTTTCGTCTGCGTCTGTTGCTTTTTGGTCTACGGTGGTCTTCCTCCTACAGTAGTTCAAATTCCAGAGGGAAAAAAGCGGCATAGGGAGGCGATGGTCTTGGCCCAAGCTTCTCTTCTGAAATGGTGTTCTCACGCCCGAGATGGGGAGCCAGCATTTTCTTCTTCGGCCCCATTCAAGGTACCTCTTTCACGCATCATTTCTTCTCCATCCGAATTCAACTAGGAAATTGCTGAATGAAAACAGCAACTTTGCCGCATAGATGCCGTCCTTGAAAAAAGCTTTGGCGTTATAGAGCTTCATAGCTGAAGAGGAGGTTGCAATGCTTGAGAACCACTCTTGGCGTTGCTGCTCTTGGCACATGACAATAGCAGATGATCATACAATCCTTGCCATTTTCTATTCCTTCGATTTTTATTGAATAGTGCACCATTTCCTTGACGCAACTGCCATATTGTACTCTTGAGATCTTGCTCTGTTCTTTTTTCTTATCTAATTTTTAGTTTGCTTCCTTACCAATTGATGTAGATATCAACATTGTGATACAATCATGTGTTTGTCTTGCAGGTTATTCTTGCTCATAACAAAAAGTTACCATTGTATTTATGACTGTTTGGGTATGTTTGGGTATGCCCAGGATGTAGCAATCTGATGAGGTAAGCATGCATTGGGTTATGCTTTGAATTTGTAAGTTTTATCCTTTGATTTAGCATATCTTGATTGTTTCTTTAATGGACTTGCATTCTTTAGATGCCCAAATGTATTTGCATTGATTCCTGTGATTTACACAATTGCTATGATTACCAACACCCAAGATTGAAATGTGTGCTAATAATCACGTGATTCTCTTGCAGGTTATTTTTACTCCCTACAAAAAGTCCTCCCATCATCATGTATGAGTGTCTGGGTATGCCCACCCAAGATGTAGCAATATGAAGTAAGCATGCATTTCAATGATAATAAGGTATGTGGAAATCTTTTGGATTTTCTCATTCCAACAAGTTACTATCTTCCGTCAATATAAATGATCAGTTCTACCTCATCTTCTGTCAATATAAATGATCAGTTCTACCTCATGCAGATGTTTGGTTCTGTGTTGGTCCTGTGAGGCCACTCTCTATATCATGCTTATAGGAGCTGGTTTACCAGCAAGTTTCTCAATATGCATGGTCTTTTGTGCAGATTAGGTTTTACAGAAGTTCTTAAAGTAGGCTTTATAGAGCTAACTGCTATTTAACTACAAGGATGACCAATAGCATTAAAAGGTTGTGACCTTATTGGGCTGCAAAATTTTTTCAAGGACAACCCTGGGATATCTTTTGCCAGCTATAGTCCTTTTGCACATATGGATTGTGGCAGTGGATGTCGATAAATATAACCCGACCACCATTGCTTGCACTTATTTCTTTTCTGCACTGCACATCTGCATTTCACCAGTGGTTTGCTTTGACATTCAGGAATACGTTTTTCAATTTCTAGGCCTATCATAAGAGTACCACCTCAAGCAGAAGGATAATACTAGCAAAGTTAGAACGAGCTATTCGCAATATGAAAGAGCAGCGACAAATACGATCACAAGGAACTGGTTGTGGCAGTTTCTTACCTTTACAACATTTATATGATATGCAGATGAATTAGTTTTTCCATTTAAACAGTTCAATTCTTTATAAGTTACTGATAAATCATCTTTTGCTACACAACTTTGCTGTGAAGCTGTTTTCGAGGCTTAAGACCTGAAGAAGCGCTTTAAGGTAGAGCTCTCTTGCCATTGTTTTCCGATTTTAACTTCAAAGTGATCAAATTCAAGCTCTTTCAATCAGGTAAAGCAAGTGATGATGATGACACTATCAAAGTTATTGGGATGCATAGGTTACTATTACTGAACTTATCCATACTTGCAGCGATATATCCAGGTTGGGTCACACTTGCTTAGATCAGCCTTTCTTAAGTGACTAATATGATCATGTGCTCATGAGGCGGTGCAGAATGAGATTAGGTTTCAGATATTTTAACAGATTTGGTAATAACACTGGCTGTGCTTGATGCAGAAAGGGTGATTTCAGTTCAGCAGTCTCTAGCATTGTCACCTTGCAATAAAAACTATGGATTTGAGTTTAGAAATCATCAACACGTAAGTCACTCATGTATGTCTTTCTCTGTTAAACATCAAAATTTAAATCTCAATGGTTTTGCAATGATGGGCTTTCAATTAAGGAAGCTCCTTTTCAACATGACTTCAAATCCTAAACTATGAGTTGCAAGAGTTAAATCCTAAACTATGAGCTGTGGATTGTATTCCTTCGTGTTTTTGTTTAAAAAGGCATCTTTGCATTCTCTCTTTTTATGTATCTGCATGGCTTATTGGAACTATATTCTCATTTCCGTCAATTCGCGGTTGATGGGTGGCATGGTTTGCAGGCAATATTCTGCACCATGGTTTGCATGGTTTGTCAGCAATATTTTGTAAGAATCTCACTGCTTATATCTATGACATCTCATTTGGAGGCATGCATATGAGATCTATTCTTAGTGATTCAAACTCTGTTTGCATGGAGGTCCTTTTTTGTTTGGACTCAATTCCTTATCATTCTTTTGGAAAAAAATGCATATGCATGCATTCTATGATGCAAATGATGCATGTTTTAGAACTCTTTATTTTGCTTTGCATTATTTGTGCAAAATTATTTGATCAATTGTGTACTACTGTGTAGTGTACATGAAGAAATAGTTAACATCCCACATGTACTTTTATTTTCTTTTTATTTTTTTTGCATAGTCTTCTTTTATGACTCGAACCTGGATCTTTGTAGTGCATCTGATATGTTGCAGAAGATGAGCAAAGATTGGCAGCAACATATGATGTAAGTATGCTTTTCACCCTTCTAATTTCTCTCTTATTTTATCTATCATTGTTTATCATTAAAGGGATCTTGTGGACTTTGAATTTGTCACTTTATTTAAACCAGTCTTTGAATGGACTGTTTACTTTTGGCTTTGCATTATGCAAGTGATACAATGCACAATGCCCCTACTTCATCCAGAAAGCTGTTATTTTTAGAAGAACTACCCTAATCCAATGAAGTTCCCCAAAATATTTTCTTCTTTGGACAGAGGCAAAACCTGGCCATCTCTTATGAGAGAGTGCAAGGACCAGGTGAAATCTTCCAACTTTCTTATTGAACGACCTATGTTGCTTAAACCCGAGAGCCTTTGCTATCACAGATCAACTTTTAGGAGAGGTCACATATTTGTTCTGCAATTTGATAGAGGCAAAAACTGGCATTTGGAAACTTGAAAATTATTGTACTATAATGGGGTGCACATGTAGAATTAGTAGATGTGTGGATCCAATAGAATAAAGGCTTACATAATGAGGTTTCCTTTAAGATGGTGGTGTGTTAAGTATTGAGGCACATGGAATACATACTTATTGGTTCTCCAATCCACGACAGTATTCACTGCTTTGTATTTTGCTTAAGTGAAGCCTCTTTCTGCTCAAAGTAGAAGCTAGCCATTTTGTAATAGCTACTGTTAAAAATACTGCCAGTGTCTAGCCTTAAGTAAATCTCTGATACATTACGATGCAACAGTTGTCTCAGACGGACGTCCTTCCTCATCTCTGCAAAAACCAGAGCTAGACATCCTAGCCTATCCTAATCTGCAAAAGACTGTGTCGATCTGGCTGCACATCTCCACGCCGCTAGATGAACTCGGAATGGAGCTACTTCTGTTATATCATTCACAAATGTAGGCTAAGAAAAAAGGCACCACAACCATTGCAAAAAGGGTAAAAAAGGAAAGGCCAGGGCTTTTTTGGAATTCCAAAATTTAAACCAAATACCAGAAACAATTGCAGACCTAATCCAATGATGTGTATTACATAATTTTTTTTGCATCAATTTCAAAGAATATTGCAGAATGCAGGAGTAATATAATGGAAAAGGTTCAGTTTGGTTATTGTTGCACAAACGTAAACTAAACAACATTTTGGCAAAGCTTCTATTGATGTTCGAGGGTGAAAATGAAATCATAGCTATACTCATTGTACATAAGTCCATTCACTAAAGTTGAAGGGGTTCAACATATGTGCATTTTCTTTAAGCTTATAAAGTCTTTTTTTTAGTTTAAAATGATTACCTCTGCCCAACTTTTATTGAAGTTCCTTTAACATCTAAGAATGATATGCAACCCATGTTTAGAATGTAATGTGTGCATAGCAATGATAAAAGTTGGCTTTGACCTCTTGCAACTTTGTCGTATGCACTAAAAAAGATCTTGATTCTCTTATAGAAAAGACAGGATCTTGATTTTATTTATCTATTTGTTAATTTTTCTATCCTGGAATCATATTGGTTATCAAGTATTGCTAACATTGGCCGATCTTTCCTTCATTTGAGCCAAAGTAAAGAGCAATATAATCAAAAAGTGTGTGCACAAATATACCCAACAAACATCTAACACAACACATATCCACTACAATTAGATGTCTCTACAATGCCAGTATTCAATTTCAAATTGCAATTGTGTTTTGCTATGCATTAGATATGCTATCCACAAAATACAAAATCATCACAAACAATAATACCATAAACTCTATATAATCCAATTCCATCTATGCACTCCTTCATCTGCCCATTCCATTTTGTCCTACACATTAGCATATTCCTACCCACTCCATGCGCCTATGGTTAATGTCCAGCCTCCCTAAACCCTTCACAGTTTACATTCCATTATATCTATGGACACATTTATATTTACAAATTTTATTCTTACGTCTATTCATCACACGTCCATAACTAATGCCCGGCATCGCCGGGCACACGTCTCTAGTTGTGATTAAGAAAAGAAATGATGGAGCCAAGACACCCAAAATCATTGATGGATGATTTCACAGTGAGTGTAGGTCTCTGAATTTGCTTGCTGCTTCTTGATTGTTTCTTGCAAAAATGAGATGCTACTAGGCACCAGCCACCTCGAAGGGGGCTCGTGGACCCCCCAGGTTTGGCCCGCCAATTCTCGATTGATTTTGGCTCTTTGAAGGGAATTTTGGCACCTTTGGATTCTCCAACTCGAGAGGAATCCATCATTCAAAGAAACCCGACAATTTTTGGGCCATCAATTGAAAATTGGCCTCTTTTAAGTGTGCGAAACATAGAGACCCTCCCCTAGGTCCTGATATATTTTCATGACCGTTAAATAATGACGGAGCACCTACCTACATACATGGCATTTTTTATGTAGGTATCCCATTTCATTTTATTTTTTAAAGCAGGAGAGTATGCGTCATTCCGATATGTGGCCTTGGCTATGGCTGCCGGACTTGAACCCTGCAAGATTACGCTTCGTAAGCCTCGTTGCAGATCCAGAGCCTTCATCAAGACTTCCATTATTCTGTCTCTAACAACTGTATGTGCGTTTCGCTTTTCTGTATTTCTTTTGGCAGTCCTTTTTCCCTCTCAAATCGATCATGTTCTCCCTACAAATACTCAGAGTGAAGCTCAACCCTTGGATATGTCTTTCCCAGCCCTGACTTTGTTTGAGAGAATGCAACACCATGGCTCAGTTCATCAAGCAGAGATTAGGCACTCTGTTTTGGCCCAAAGTGGGCATACACCTAATAAATCCCATCCTCCAATCCCTTTTTCCCGCATTGGGTCTACACGAAATCAGATTATATCTTCTGGTGCTGGTCTACCAGGTATTGATTTATTGCAAAGTTCCCCCTATCTAATTTCACAAATGTTTTCTGTACAAGTAACAAAAATGGGAACAAAAACTGAATCTTCCCTTCATTTACTTCAGATGCAGATCTTCAGACATTGACAACAATTCCTTTACAGATAACAAGCTGCATTCAGCTTACCATTCCAAAAAGATTTTCCTACAAGATTACAAGCAAATGATTAAGAAGTTCAAGATTTTCGTCTATCCACATTCTAAGGATCACCCATTCTGGCATATATTCTTACCCTTAGACAGGTCGCCAACTGGGAACTATGCAAGTGAAAGCTACTTCAAAAAAGCCTTGATGAATAGCAGTTTTGTTACAAAGGATCCAGCTAGAGCTAATCTTTTCTATCTTCCATTTTCAATTGCAAGGCTAAGGCATGATCAAAGGGTAGGAGTGCCAGGAATTCCAGGGTTCTTGAAAGGATACATGGCAAATATTACTCAGCAATGGCCTTATTGGAACAGAACTAGAGGAAAAGATCATTTTTATGTTGCATGCCATTCTATTTCAAAGGTTGCTCTGGACCAAGCAGAGTATGTGAGAAAAAATGCCATCCAAGTTGTTTGTTCTTCAACATATTACTCCTCCGCATTTATTCCTCATAAGGACGTATCCATACCTCAAATTTGGCCCAGAGAAGGCACTCCTGCTCAGGCTGGATCCATCATTCAAAGGTAAGAAACAAACCTTGTTGCTTCAAAATTTTACTTGATGGATAACTAAACTTGTTAAAAACCTTACGCAATTCATTTAGCTTGAATATGGTTTGTAAGGTTGTTACGAAAGAACATCTTGCTAGATAAATGTACATACTCCTTGAAACAAGAAAAATCTGTGTTGCTTAACTTGAAAAGGCGTATGTTCTTTGTGTTTTTTTTTGGTTCCCTTTTTTTGTTCCTCTCCTCATAGTTTCTTATCAAAATGGGGGTTCTTGCTTCTGTTATTTGGTTCCTTCTTCTATGTTTGAAGTCCTATCTATTTGCTTATCAAATTGTAGGTTTACCTCCAGGTCTAAACTCATTTCTTCTTGGATCTGTGCAGAAAGACATTAGCATTTTTCGCAGGAGGAGCAAATTCAGAAGTGCGAGAAAAGCTAGTGAAAACATGGGCCAATGATTCTGAAATTTTGGTCTACTCGCACAGGATTGAAACACCATATTCAGAAGCATTGGTGAGCTCAAAATTTTGCCTGCACGTTAAGGGTTATGAGGTAAACACTGCAAGGATTGCAGATGCAATGCATTTTGGATGCGTACCTGTGATTATTGCAAACCATTATGACCTCCCCTTTGTGGATGTACTGAACTGGAAAACCTTCTCCATAGTTGTTGCCACTCTTGATATTCCCAAGCTCAAACACATCCTCAAAGCCATTGGTAAAAAGGAGTATGCACAAATGCATAGACGAGTTATGGAAGTCCGACAACATTTTCAATGGCATTCTCCTCCTCAAAGCTTTGATGCATTCTACATGGTTATGTATCAGCTATGGCTTAAACGGCATGCTCTGTTATATCCTCTTCCATCGTCTTCCCTTATGCCAAGTTAATTATTTTGTTTTTGTGAAGTCGTGGAAGATGATGTTTGCACAATCAATGCTCTATTCAAGAAACTGATAAAAATGTACATTACATGGTTTATTATTCCAAGGAAGATCATTATTATTAGTTAGAAGATCTATAATGTAGCCATACATTAATTGAAGTTGCAACTCTTGCTTCCACCAAATAGACTCGGATTTAGTGTAAGATAGATAGCTAAAGGGGGTTTCATGAGCATGGGGTTGGCTTTGGAAGTGCCATGAGGTAGCACAAGTTCAATTGTAACCATCTTCTAGCAATTTTAGCATGTCATTGAGAAGTAGTGAAAAGGGTTGGGCCAAGGGCACCTCTATTCAACAACCTTGTTTGTCCTTTTTGTTGCGTCCTTTATCCTTTTCGTTGTTTTATTGACAAGAAAGCATGCCACGGTTGTGAAACGCATGGGAACTCAAAATCCTTGGCTTAGTTTTCAAACTAGTTTGTTGGGTTGGCCATTGGAATTTATCCTAAGCATGGTTCAATTATAAATTGAAAAGTGGTTCTCCTCATAAGTAGCTAAGTAAATACAAAGGCCAACTTGATCATTTGATTGATAGTCTTTCAGTAGATCTAGCAAATTTTGTAGTTACACTATGTTTTTACAGGTGCTGAGACTCTAACGAGTTAAGCAATATAGAAGCAATGACTTTACAAGGTTCATGAAGATTGTGAAATCGAAGGTTTACATATAGAGATTTAGTAAACATCAATGGACATATTTAAGAAACATACTCACTCTAATTACACTACTTTGAAGTTTGCCTCCTACCTATTATAAGAAGGATTTCAAAGATAGATAAAGAGCTTTTGTCTCTATAGATTGAAGGGCTTCCTAAGATGAGAACAATAAGAGAATTTTTGGGTTGCCCTAGCCGCAAGCTTCCATTTTTTTGTGGTAGGTGGGAGGAGAATTTTTTGTATGGTCAATGGGGGGTCTTGTTTTTGGAAAAATATTCTCGTTTTTACATTTATTCACGCTTGAAATTTGCAGAGCATCCATGAATATCACCTACAAACTATGTGAAAATGAAAGGGAAGATAACTTTTTATGCAGTATCTCATCTCTATTCTCCTTCTATATCATTATTTATAATGTCTTTCTATCTTCTTTCAATGTGGCATGGCGTAATCTCTCTCTCTCCCTCCCTCCCTCCCTCCCTCCCTCCCTCCTTCCCTCAGGCCACATGCACTATTTTTTTAATCTCTCGTCACATACAACGAGAGACGGTTTTTATACAGTATTCGTTGAGAGATGAACGAGAGACAAATGTCTCCCATTTCCAACGGGCCTGTTAGCCCCCCTTCGACCGAATTTTCGAGCCTGCTCCACCGGAATTTCTTCGCACCTCTATCTTGGCGGCAATATGACTTCGAATTATCCCACATTTCAGGTTTTGAGTTTCGAATTATCCCACATTTCTGTTTTTTAGCTTCAAGAATCCCATATTTTAAACACAGGCCTCATTTTTCCTCATTCCCGATCTCAGAATCTAATATTTTCGGCCTCAGCTGCAATACTTTAATGGATCCGGTAATCCTCGGCATGATTGCCATGCTTCTGAGGGCTCATAATTGTATTTTGCACGTACAAAATCAACACCATATAGTATTTCGTTTGAAATCTTATAGTATTTTGCGAATCTTGTTATACAGTATAGCAAATTTTGTACTTGCATACCCCACAAACGAGGAACTTTACGTACGGTGTAGATTAAGGAATAAGGGGTGAATATGCCTATCCAACGACTCGTTTGCGAGTCACCCCCTCGTGAATATGCACCCAAACCAAAGAGGGTTTAAGGGGGAATTTTATTTTTAAGTGTGGAATGCAATGGTTTTTAATAATTAATGTTAATGATAGTTATGTGTTGGTACTTATACTAAAAAAAAATTTTGGCCCTTCGGGCCCTAACAAAAAAAAACCAAAACCAAATAAACAAACAAGCAACAATACAACATATACACAGTCCAAACTCCCTTGAGTGAATATGTAGCATCTAAACAAAAAAGAAAGTCATATAATCATTGTTTATTGTCATATATTGTTATATGTTTGTGAGATGAGTGAAGAACAAAAAATTTAGGGCCTATAGAATATAAAAATCATAAAAACTATGCAGATGAAAACTTGTACACAAACTAGCATAAGGGGTTCTCATACTCGTCTAACCCTCATACTCGTCTAAGGGGTTCTCATACTCGTCTAACCCTGGCCCTTGATCCAAGTAATATTCCATGGATTATTCCAAACCTACAAACTATGGCCGTTCATCCAAAAACAAGTTGGGGTCAAACCCCATTTTCCACCTCACCCAAAGGTTGTCTCAATTGTATTCCGTTGAAGTCAAACATGTACAGACAGACTACTTAACACCAATTCCTGTTCAATGCTAGAGCTGCTTGCATTACAACCTGCAGCTCTGTAAATTTGAATTACATGAACAACAAGAAAACTCTAATATAACTCCAAACTTAACAGAGCTTGTAGACATAGACGGCAAGCAGATTAGATGCACCAATAACATACATTTGAATAAGAAGAAAGTATGTAGAACAAGTACAATAAATTGGACTTGCTGAAGCAACACAGTGTGTTGAACACACAGTTTTGCCAGAGGGATTTCCACAGTGCAATTGTAGAAGTGCATGGCAGTTTGACACAAAAGATTTGCGGTCACACAAAAATGCCCAGACTTTCGTGAACATCCTCTTCTGATGGTACATAAACCTGAAAGAAGTGCAAATTGACTTCATCAATATATCACAATATCATGTACATGTTTTTCTAGAAAAGGCCTTTGTTAGAAACAACATTACAACACATAAATTGTTAAGAAGCCAAAGAAGGAGATATACCTGATTACGCATTGGTACCCTAACTGTCCTGCTGCGGCTATGTCCTTCTGTTACTGGTCGCTTGATAGAAACAAAACGTTGCTTACAGAGTGGACAACGTGATTCTACTTTAGACCATTCCCTGATGCATGGGAAGCAAAAATAGTGATCACAACAATCCAATTTACTCTGTTCTACTTCGTTGCTCTCTGAGAGACATATGCCACATACTACGGTTGTCCCCCCTTCAGTAGCAACATTTTTGCCCAATGCATTATTCTTTGTTGCTGTGCGTGTTTTATCAGCTTCAACAACTGGCATATTCAAATTCTTTAGCTCACGAAGCCCAGAATCTTTGTTACTTTGCTCACTAACATCAAATTCCTGTATTGGATTCCTTTGAGATTCTGCGCCTGCTTCAGATAGGCCACTTCTAGCATGAAAAGGAGCATGAGAGAACACTATGAACTGCCAGACATTAAAACATCTCCGGTGTCCTGTGCGCTAGCCCTAAGCCTGCCAGAACCCTGTTGCAATGGAGCAGAAGCCATGTATCCAAATCCAAGAAATAATATGAAGGAAACCCCAAACAATAAAATATGAAGGAACTAATCTCCTGAAATAATATGAAGGAAACACCATGCTTCGCCCTGCAAATCCGGCATGCCCATGCCATCAAGGCCTATGCAAAACATCCCCAAACAACTCTGAAATCTGGCTCTTCACGGAACTCCTCCGACATGGACCAATTAACCCTGTATCAGAGCCATCGATGTCAAATCCGGAACCCTAAGCGCTTCAAAAACGTTTCTTTTGAAAACCACAAACCCAATATTATCCTGAAACCTAAGCTAAAAAAAACATGCAAACAATAGAATAGAAGCCCCACAACCACACAATTTTTCCTCTTCTTTAAAATCAATGGCTAACAAATGGGTGCACTCTAGAAATACCGTTTAGTACGTCCATGTGAATACGCCCGTGAAATCATATGAAAACCATGCTAAAAAACGTATAAAATCACAAAAAAACCCCTGTTATAATGCTACATATTCTCCTTGGATTAGCATTCCAAACCTATTGTCTTCATTTGATACAAGAAATCGAACAAGCAGACCCGATGGATTTCTTTGACCAGGATGGAGATGTAAAAGACAACATAAATATATATATGCATCTTCCATTTTGCTTCTGGCAGCTTCTTCGAGACTAAAGAGGCCTTCAAGAAGATTTTGGGTTTGTCCAAGGCAGACAACACAATGGGACAACATTGACAATCATGCTTGGAACTGCTTTCCCTCATTTCAGGATGATATGTGGCACCAGTTCTATCGGATGAAGAGGGGTGCATTCGAGACTCTAGTTGGGCTCATTGTCCCTTACCTAATCAGACCATGAATTAAGGTAAGATGCCCTGTTGATCCCAAAAAAGCAGTGGCTATGGTTTTATATTTTTTAGCACATGGTGAGAAGCCTTTACATGTAGGTCACAGATTTTATGTTGGTAAAGCTACTGTACAGAAATACACAAAGAAAATAACTCTGGCCTTGGCTTCTAAGACCATGCTTTACAAGAGGTTTATTGCCTTACCAACAGGTCAAAGATTGTTAGATATAAACAAAGAATTTGAAGATGCTACAGGTATACCTAATATCTTTGGAGCAGTTGATGGTTCTCATATATATTTATGCAGAAAACCATGGGGCAAGGACAAGGGTGATGATTATTATTCGAGGCACAAGAGGCATTCATGCCTAATGCAAGGTGTGGTTACTCACTCAAGGTTATTCATAAATATTTGTGTCAACAGGACTGGCTCTGTTCATGATGCAAACTAGTTTAAAAAGAGTTTGTTATATAAGAGGCTGCTGCTAGACAAATTTTGCAGGGTCCAACAGTTCAAATGAGTGGTAAAAAGATTAGTAAATGGCAAATGACAGATCAAGATATTACTGTCACAATTCCACCAATGTTGCTCGGGGATTTAGCATATCCCAGTCAAAGATTTCTTCTCAAAGGGTGCACGCACGTTATTGGGGGACACGTTTTTTGTCTTGCGACACTGGGTGCTTGTGAGGTTCTTTACCTTTTTATATATGCATTTTATGTCTCCTTATATTAGTCAAGATTAGGTTTTGACGGGCGCTTCCACAGCCCGCGCAAATTTGAGTTTTCTACCTCTCCTAATTTGGGAATTTATTAGCCATGTCATCAATCCGGTTGGTAGGAGCAGATCTCCCGCTTCTCAGTGGAGCTTTGGTGATGGAATTGAATTTTGAAGAATTGAAACAAAGATCTTGGTTCTGTAGCAAGTGACTGTTTACTTTTGGCTTTGGATTATGCAAGTGATACAATGCACAATGCCTCTACTTCATCCAGAAAGCTGTTATTTTTAGAAGAACTACCCTAATCCAATGAAGTTCCCCAAAATATTTTCTTCTTTGGACAGAGGCAAAACCTGGCCATCTCTTATGAGAGAGTGCAAGGACCAGGTGAAATCTTCCAACTTTCTTATTGAACGACCTATGTTGCTTAAACCCGAGAGCCTTTGCTACCACAGATCAACTTTTAGGAGAGGTCACATATTTGTTCTGCAATTTGATAGAGGCAAAAACTGGCATTTGGAAACTTGAAAATTATTGTACTATAATGGGGTGCACATGTAGAATTAGTAGATGTGTGGATCCAATAGAATAAAGGCTTACATAATGAGGTTTCCTTTAAGATGGTGGTGTGTTAAGTATTGAGGCACATGGAATACATACTTATTGGTTCTCCAATCCACGACGAAGATTCAATTTGCTTTGTATTTTGCTTAAGTGAAGCCTCTTTCTGCTCAAAGTAGAAGCTAGCCATTTTGTAATAGCTACTGTTAAAAATACTGCCAGTGTCTAGCCTTAAGTAAATCTCTGATACATTACGATGCAACAGTTGTCTCAGACGGACGTCCTTCCTCATCTCTGCAAAAACCAGAGCTAGACATCCTAGCCTATCCTAATCTGCAAAAGATCGTGGTCGATCCGGCTGCACATCATCTCCACGCTAGATGAACTTCGAGAATGGAGCTACTTACATTATATCATTCACAAATGTAGGCTAAGAAAAAGGCACCACAACCATTGCAAAAGGGTAAAAAGGAAAGGCCGGGGCTTTTTGGAATTCCAAAATTTAAACCAAATACCGTAAACAATTGCGCACCTAATCCAATGATGTGTATTACATAATTTTTTTTGCATCAATTTCAAAGAATATTGCAGAATGCAGGAGTAATATAATGGAAAAGGTTCAGTTTGGTTATTGTTGCACAAACGTAAACTAAACAACATTTTGGCAAAGCTTCTATTGATGTTCGAGGGTGAAAATGAAATCATAGCTATACTCATTGTACATAAGTCCATTCACTAAAGTTGAAGGGGTTCAACATATGTGCATTTTCTTTAAGCTTATAAAGTCTTTTTTTTAGTTTAAAATGATTACCTCTGCCCAACTTTTATTGAAGTTCCTTTAACATCTAAGAATGATATGCAACCCATGTTTAGAATGTAATGTGTGCATAGCAATGATAAAAGTTGGCTTTGACCTCTTGCAACTTTGTCGTATGCACTAAAAAAGATCTTGATTCTCTTATAGAAAAGACAGGATCTTGATTTTATTTATCTATTTGTTAATTTTTCTATCCTGGAATCATATTGGTTATCAAGTATTGCTAACATTGGCCGATCTTTCCTTCATTTGAGCCAAAGTAAAGAGCAATATAATCAAAAAGTGTGTGCACAAATATACCCAACAAACATCTAACACAACACATATCCACTACAATTAGATGTCTCTACAATGCCAGTATTCAATTTCAAATTGCAATTGTGTTTTGCTATGCATTAGATATGCTATCCACAAAATACAAAATCATCACAAACAATAATACCATAAACTCTATATAATCCAATTCCATCTATGCACTCCTTCATATGCCCATTCCATTTTGTCCTACACATCTACCCACTCCATGCGCCTATGGTTAATGTCCAGCCTCCCTAAACCCTTCACAGTTTACATTCCATTATATCTATGGACACATTTATATTTACAAATTTTATTCTTACGTCTATTCATCACACGTCCATAACTAATGCCCGGCATCGCCGGGCACACGTCTCTAGTATCCTCTATAATGCGATTGGTACGCTCTGTCTGACCATCCGTCTGAGGATGATATGCCGTACTCATAGCAAGCTTGGTTTGGATGGTGGTAAAGAAATCTTTCCAGAATGCACTTACAAATTTGGGATCCCTGTCGGACACGATAACTCGTGGCATTCCATGCAATCTGAAGATCTCCTTTGTAAACAGCAAAGCGGTATCGTAGGCTGTATCCGTGGTACGACATGGCAAGAAATGAGCCATTTTCGACAATTTGTCGACCACTACCATCAATGCATCATATCCACGGAAAGTACGTGGAAGGCCCACAATGAAATCCATGGTTATCACTTCCCATTTAGCGTTGGGCACATCCAGAGGTTGCAACTCTTCTGGAATCCTTAGTTGCTCAGCCTTGGTTTCTTGACACACCTGACACTGCTTAATATACCTGGCAATGTCCTTCTTCATACAAGGCCAAAAATAACTGGAGCGGATCTTAAAGTAGGTCTTCATGAAACCTGCATGTCCAGCTATAGGGCTGTTGTGTGTATCATGTAGAATAAGCTTACGTACTCCTTAAGTATCAGGTACACACAACTTATCTTTGTAATATAACAAGTTGCCCTCTTTCTTATACGAACGGAAAGCTTCACGTTCTTTATCTGTGCGTGCCTCCTTAGCCAAACTATCCCACACATCACGGAACTCTGGATCTGTGGCCAAGGTCTGCTCTATCTGCTTTCCGAACTCACTAGTGAGTGTGGAAATTGCATTACAATGGATGCGGGTTACCAAGGGATGGCGTCACAACGCATCCGCAACCACATTGTGTTTCCCAGGCTTATACATAATCTCAAAATCGTACTCCTCTATAAATTCCATCCATCTCCTTTGACGGAGGTTGAGATTCGGCTGGGTTGATAGATAACGGAGACTCTGATGATCCGTATCAAGCTGAAATCTTCTACCAAGAAGGTAGTGTCTCCATATACGCAGAGCGCGGACAACGGCCAACAACTCCTGATCATGGGTAGGGTATCGCTGTTCGGTCTCATTCATTTTCTTTGAATCATAGGCAATAACCCTCCCCTCCTGCATTAGGACTCCACCGGTAGCGATCTTACTGGCATCCGTTGCTACTAGTTTATCCTTTTCGGGGTCCGGCAATGTGAGGACTGGTGCTGACGTTAAAGCTTCCTTAAGTTTCTGAAAACTTCCCTGGACCTTTGCTTTCCAATGCTCAATCCAATCCTTCACTTTCTCACGCTTTGTAAGATCGGTAAGAGGTGCTGCAATCTTTGCAAAATCCTTAACAAATTTCCGGTAATACCCCGCCAATCCTAAAAAACTTCGGACCTCTGAAACATTACCTGGAACGGGCCAATCCTTGACTGCTTCTATTTTTGCTGGGTCTGTAGCAATTCCCTCGGCCGAAATGACATGGCCTAAATAATCCACCTTGGGAGTGGCAAACTTGCATTTAGAGAACTTGGCAAAGAGCTGGTGACGTCTTAGCTTTTGTAGGGCCAACCGAAGATGTTTCTCATGCTCCTCCAGGGTCTTACTATAGATGAGAATGTCCTCAAAGAAAATAACGACAAAATCATCCAAGTATTGTCGGAAAACATCATTCATTAACCGCATAAAAGTTGCGGGGGCATTAGTTAATCCAAAAGGCATAACGGTAAACTCATAATGCCCATATCTAGTGTGAAAAGCAGACTTATGGATGTCCTCCTCTTTAATTCTTATTTGGTGATATTCGGAGCGTAAGTCAATCTTTGAGAATTACTTGGCCCCTTGCAACTGGTCCATAAGATCGTCTGCTCTAGGCAAAGCATAGCGATTCTTGATCGTATGCTTGTTGAGCTGCCGATAATCGATACACATCCTCAAGGAGCCATCCTTCTTCTTAACAAAAAGGATAGGAGCGTCAAAAGGCGAAACATTAGGCCCAATGAAGCCTAGGTTTAATAACTCCTGAAGTTGCTTCTTAAGCTCTGCCAATTCAGGGGAACTCATACGGTACGGGGCCTTACTGGTAGGCTTAGTACCTGGTTCCAAAGCTATCTCACATTCTACCCCTCTAAATGGAGGAAGTTTCTGGATCTCATCTGGAAAGAGATCGCTAAATTCCCTGAGAAGATTAGCAATGCTCTATGACAACGCATCAACTACTTGCTTCCGTTTAGCATCCGACTCAATGGATGCAAGTCTGATGACGCAAAGTAGCGTGTCCTTGCGTATGGCCTTATTTAACTGCCTGATGGACATAGACTGCATAATGGGGTTTAAGGGATCACCTTTTATAGTTACGCGGGCTCCATTAGCTGCGTTGAAGGTAACCTCCCGTTTTTCGCAGTCTATATTGGCTTTTGCAGATGCCAAGAATTCCATGCCAACAATCAGATCATATTTGCCAATATCCATTAACTCGGCACCCAATGCAACTGGTGCACCTGGCCTGCATTTTAAGGTTAATGCGACGGCCATGAGTATGTCTGATTTTACCACTGGCTAAAGTGACAGGTTTCGGTCGGGATCTCAAAGTCTCTAGCTGCAATACCTGGGCAATTCTAGGAGAAGCAAAATTATGTGTACTTCCCGTATCCATAAGAATTATGAAAGGCTTACTGTCTACTTGACCTATAGTGGAAATAACAAAGAGGTGACTTTCAAAGCATTGCCGGTTTCAATGGCTGCAAGGATATGGGGCGACTTAACCGCGTGAATATACTCGAGCCTCCTCCTCGTCGGCGATGGTGCAAACTTCGAGATCGTCCCAATCAAGGTCGGCCATGGCCACCGGGCCGATCACAGTGACATAAGGGCAATTCGCATGAAGTGCCCGGCCGCATACACACCAGAACATGCCTTCTCTTTGCGGATCTGCTCTCGGGCCTCTTTGGGAATAGATTGTAAGAGGTTCCGAACTGCGTTACCGACATTGTTCGGTTTGTCTGGCATGTTGAAGGTGACTTTCTTTTCCTGGCGACCGTTAGAGTTCTGCTGAGAAGTCCCCGGACTTGGTGAGCGGGGCTTGTAAGGTGTGTCTGGCCTTGGGAGTAAGAGGCGGGGCGTTGGTACTGGTTTCTTGGTGTGTCCTCTTCAAGGCTCAATGCCTTAGCCTCAGCCTCTGCAACTGACTTCGGGTCTATGGCCTTAACCATTCGTTTAATGGAGGGGGCCAACCCTTCAATATAGCCCTCCACCGCCCTCTTTTCGTTCATACCTGGAACATACAGCCTCAAGCGCATGAATTCATCTGTGTAGGCCTGAACTGACATACCCTTCTGCTCCAACCTGTAAAAAGTCTGAATCTGTTGGCATTTGTGCGCACGGGGCACATAATGCGACTTGAAAGCTTTGGCAAACTTTTTAAACTTGCATCTGCTTCTGTCTAGATGCTTGGCTCTAGCATAGCCCTTCCACCAAATACGAGCGGCCCCTGTAAGGTTTGTAGTGGCAACTTTTCCTGTATCTTTCTCCGTCATTCCATAGGATTTTCCGAACTCCTTCATTTCGTCCAACCAAGACTCTGCGTTCAGGCCACCTCTCGATTTTCCATCAAACTGAGCCAATTTCCTATTTTTCCATATACTGGTAATGGCTGTGTCAACCGTCTTACGGTACTCCTTGTTCCGGGCCTTTGCATGGTCACCCGACGATATAGATGACTCTGAAGACACAGAAGTGGCTGATTGTGAGGATGTGGCACTAATCCGTAGATGAGCTTCGACGACGTTTGGAACGGTGCCTCCTTTGTGCGGGTATAGGGCCTGGTTCTGGTGCAGGTGGCTGCTGTGGTGGTGGACTTGGTGGTAACGGAGGTAACTCTGGTCCGTCCTCCTGCATATGCTGTGGTGGGTTGGCATTTAACACATAAGCCTGTAGCTCTACTAACTGCCGCTTCATCAACATAAGTTCTTGCTCAGGTGTTAGTCTACTAGCATTCGAGGGTGTCTGCCATGAGGCGTTACGTGCACCGTCTATATTGACCATAAAAAGGTATAAGCTGAATTACGGCGATATCAAGTCTCACAAAGGAGATCATTTTGAGTAGTGCTACGAAACAATAATAAAGACAGTACAAGAGAATTGAAGAAAAGATCTGTATTATAAGTCAAAGTGATAGTTACATTGGAGGTGTGTTTTACAAAAACTTAAGGTTGTACAACACAAAAGTAGTGATTATACATTGGGCAATTTTTAATCAACTCACACTTAGCCATAACAACAAAAAAAACTGAAGAAATCAGGCCTAGGGCTGCGCAAAAGGGTACAGGATAGAGTAACGGATGCTCTCCCATACTGCCCTGACTACCTTGTAGCGAGCCCATGCCTGGATGATAACGTACTGGTAGTCTAACATAGGGCTAATGGTGAGTAAATTAAAAAAGTCTCTTAGCGCATAAAAGAGCTGCCATAAATGGTCATTGGCATCGGCATAAGCCTCGTGCTTAGTAATCCCAGGTACGACGAAGAGTTTGTTGAAGATGCTCAAAGGCGCGCTCACGGAGGATATTGACTATTTCCAAGCCTTTAGTTGAATAATAGGGCTCTCCTTCTTCCACGGGTTCCCCTACTTCGTAATCATCATCCCGATCCTGATACTCCCCATACTGTTGACCGTAGTCTTGGTCGGGAGGTACCTGATCGTCCCTTCGTAATTCGTTGGTTATCCTGTCCTCGATTTCTTCGAGCTCATCGTCTGTAAGATGGCAAGAATGAATATACTATATTGAACGATCTCTTATACTCCAAACTCTAAAAGAGACAACAAGTACCATAGGGAAACAATTCAATCGTACTCAACGATACAATAATCATAAAACATGAGAAAATAGCACATATATTATACGATGGCTTAAAAAAAAATGCCAATCAAGGATTACATATGCTTGAGTAGCCCAAAGGCTATACTCATATAATATATACTATGAAGGACTAGGAGCTAGGCCCCGCATCCTGATCCATTGTCGTAGGAGATGGTGGCTCCCGCTGGCGAAGTAGCGCGACACCGGGGCTAATGGTGAGTGCGGCGGCTGAAGCAACTGCGGGAGGAAAAGCAGTAGCTAAGGGTGCTGCCACGAGCATTTTCATACTCATCCAAGCCGCAATGTCCTGGCTTAAAGCAGCAAGTGCCAAGTCACGACTCACAAGTATGGCAGAATGGAGATTTGCAGGAAGCTTCCAGTGTCCTGGCGTAACTGACAAAGCCTTTAGTGCCCAGAAAGATGCTTCAGCCTCAGGAGCGAGAGCTCTAACAAAGAATAACACCTGGCCTTGGCGAAAAGCTGAAAGGAAGAACCGTGTAAGGTGGTTCTTAAAAGCTACTACGTCTGGATCTCTGGAAGTCGCTATTTCCCTTTCGAGATTGACATGTACCTGCTCCGCATAAGCCTCTTCCTTATCCTCTTTCAGATGGTCTTTGTTATCACACAACTCTTCCCCCTCTTCATCTTCCTCCATTGGTATGGCCACCTCGTTAATATTAGGAACGTGGGGTCCCATGGCAGCAAAAGCATCCTCAGGTGGCGGAGAAGGGGGATCTTGGAGCATCAAATGCCTTAGCTGTAGCAAGGTCTCAACAGGTGCAAGGTCCTCAGGGTGAAACCTAAGTAGCTGTTGGACCTCCGCAGGATAATCAGGAAGGGAGAAGTCAATGAAGTCATCCTGACAATATTCGGCGAGCTCATACAGGACTAGGTCCTTGGTCATGTGTGGGAGGTTGGCGATGACGTGATATACCCACATAATGTCATCGAGGAGCAAATACTCTCGACCATTGTGAATGATTGGGGGAAGTGCATCCAGCCCCGCAAGCTTGCGACCCTGGGTTCGTACGATGGGCGGTTCGGTGGCGAGCTGCTTCCATTGAGTAAAATCTGTATGGCTGATGCGCTCATCCTCCTCTGGATCATCCGACATAGGTAACTTCCCTTTTTCCAATGGAGTGGAATCAAACTCCACATATTGGTCCATAAGAAAAGCGGACCTCAAATTAGGTCTGCTGCCGTCCAAGCTGAAGAATAGGAGCATGCCTAGCACGGCGCTGGATACCCCTAAGTGTATCTTCGGCATGGCCGTCATCCCCAAGCATCTGCACAAATCTGTGGAGGTAAAGCTGAGGAGGGTTGCCATACGGAGTGCACTGGGGCACCATCTCTTGGATATAGAACTCCAAGAAGTCGGCATAATCGGGATGGGCCTCCATATTGGCGATGAGATCCACCTCTTGTAACAAGTAGGGATGGAGATGCTCGGAGGGAACATCAGGATCCCACTGCTCACCATCGTGGTACCATTGCTGGCGCTGGACATGATCCATAGTGATTCTAGGAGAAGGAGGAGGAGAAGAAAAGGGAGGAGCTTAGCACAATATTTGAAACCCTAAAAGGAAAGGGATACGTTTCAGAAAAGTGAGACCTTTAAAAGGGAATATTCCCTAAAGTAAATTACTTTATTATTATTTCTATTATTGAAAAGTTGTTGTTGTTTTTTTTTTTTTTTTTTTTTTCAACTGGAGTTTTGTATATGTTGGTTGCATGCAGATGAAGTAGTAAAACACCCTGTTAGGAAAACATATTACATTAATCACAAAACTGGATATACACAAGATACAGCATATATTACAAAAATGGGGAAATCTAGGGCCTCTCCCCACGTATCCTTCGGGCCAAGGCCAAATCCTTGGGCATAATAGTCACACGCTTGGCATGTATGGCGCAAAGGTTTGCGTCGCCAAGAAGCGCGACCAGATAGTCCTCAGCTGCTTCCTGAAGGGCTAAGATAACATGAGCCTGGAACCTAAGGTCGGTCTTGAATTCCTGTGCGATCTTCCGAACAAGGCGCTGAAACAGCAACTTCCTGATGAGAAGCTCCGCGGACTTCTGATACTTGCGGATTTCCCGCAAGGCCACGGTCCCGGCCTTAAACTGGTGGGGCTTCCTCGGTCGAGGAGGGGGAATAAGAGGAAGTGACTTTCCCCCTGTGGCCGGGTGTCGGGCTCGCTCAACTAAGGTGTCTCGTCGAGTGTCCCCTTTCTTCTTTGCAATCCCACCCATCACCTGGAGTTGGGTCTTGTATTGTGACCCCAAGCGAGGCGGGCTGGTGGTCTTCCTTTTCCGCCGGTAGAAACGGTTAACGGGCTCCTCAACTCGAGTATCAGCCTCTGCTACTAGTTTCGCTGCCTCTTCAGTAGATCTGGCGACTTCCTCGCACTACTACAAAAATAGGTAGAAATGGCACAAAAGTGACATTTATCCTCTGCCTTTTTACGGAGCATAAACGTCACTTTTGTGCCATTTGGGGAGCACAAACGTAACCAAACATCGAAGAGTTAAACAGTCCAACTAGCTTAAACTCCCACCTAACTACCGAACTAACGAGTTAGGGGTTTGGTCAGTGCTATGATTTCGGGCTACCAAAATCACGGCTCTGATACCACTGTTACGCTCCCAGAACATATACTACACCCGGGCGTATACATACGGGGACTTTCCCCATGGCAACCAACTCGCCATGAGCAGGGCCCTCCGTCTAACTCAGACCACCTATGGAAAGATGCTCGAGTGAAGGACACAGAGGTGTCATTCGGCCCACGCCTTCAATGGGGCTTCTATGTCGCGGAAGCGTGCATACAAGGTTAGCATACAACATAATCATATCATAAATAACCACCACGAAGGGTGGCACATCCATCCAACTGGTAATAACAGAGAAGATGCATTTAATACTAGAGAAAACACCCCCCATGGTTCTACCCTGGCTCAGACTCCAATGAGGATCGACTGACGGCTAGGTCTCAAGAGATCAGCAGACCGAATCTTGGCATGGCGTTGGCTGGCATAGAACATCGGCTGGGATTGTCCACTCCATCCGCCCCTCCTGTGCACACTTTGCAGATGAGTCGAATCATGCTATGGCATCACTATAGCCTTCCGGAGACGCAGACTCAAGGTACCACCCTTCGAGCCTACTCCAGGTTACATCTCCCTGGTCCGATAAGGCAGGTCGAGGAAGTGTCCCCTTCCAGGATCGCAGCGGTTCCATGGGTGAGCTAGAGAATACGTGCCGCATCAGCGACCCCCGCATCCGTACCCGACCTACTCCCCTAACTTTATCTTCAAAGTACAGGATGCCCCATACGGGTCACACCTCTGCACCCAGGGAGTGTCAGACCCATACCCGGCCCTCTACGTGACCGGCTATCAGGCCTAGCCCACTGTAGGAGTCTCAGGAGCCTTTTATGTTCGTGCAAGACCCCACCCCCACTTCACAACTGCATCCCTTCTCTGGTGCTGAGCAATTCCATAGCATCCACGGCTCGGTGGTCTCTTGTGCACAGGCCGCAATAGTAGGGAGCTAAGGAAACTACTAGGAGCATACTAAGAACATGAGGCACAGAGGTCTCTACCCCCCTTTAATCCCTGCTTTACGGAAGGCTATAACAGAGATACTATTATAGGTTCATCCATCCATCCATAACAAAGCATAATTCATATTTGAAATATAATCCTAAGTATCAAAGAAGGGTTAATCTTAACAAAGATAACCAGAGAAGACTAACTGAGGCGCTATCCTTATCCTAGAAGCTCAAGCTAGACTACCCACTAACCCGAGTTTCTGCTAGATCCGTTATCATGGGGCACTTCCATCTTTCAGCAACTTGGGTGTTCAGCAACAACTTGGGCGTTCAGCAACAACTGGGGCGCTCAACAGCTCCTCCTCCTGGCTCGATTTTGGGGCCAAATGGGGTAGGGATCCAATTTGACGCCCCAAGTTAGCATTTCCCTGCTGGCCAATCGAATTTGGCCAAGTGGCGCCTTCCTAATTATTCATTTATTCTATTTGAGTTAATTAAATACTACTTCCTCAACTTTAGGTAATTATCCTTTAATTACCCCTTTATTAATTGAGCATAGCTAGATTAATCCCTTTTAGGTCAACCCCCTAGGTTCAAATACCCCATGGTGGCGTATCTTTACTGTGTGACGTGTCAGTGTATTTATAGGTATACCGTATAAATACTTGGAACGTCACATGGGCTGAAGGCTTTCCTCAAATGTCCAAAGGAACAGAGTAAATTGAATAGATTGGATTGGAAGAACTTTGAAAAGGTATTCTGGCATATCTTAAAGTGTTGTTTCTTTCAGTGTTCTTAGTTGAGTGAATTAAACATGTCAATGATTAGTGACTATATTGAATTTCTTAGCATTTCTTCACATAAGTTTTGCTAATCAAAGACGAATAGCATTTTTTTAGTAAACATTTCTGCACATAATTTGTGCTGATTAAAGAATTCTTGTGCATGTTGCAGGTGAAAGAGACTTACATGAAGGATGTGGGCAAAGATGGAAAGCTGATTGTTAATACAAAGGATGTTATGAAGCTGGTTTATAAGAATACATCAGCACATGAATTCACGGTGCATGCAGATGCTGTAATTAAGCAATTCATTCCTCATAACTATGCGGCAAGATGACAAACTGATCAGTTCAAGGAGTGCTTACAAACTTTTCCAGAAGATACTATTGTCTCTGTGATTGACTTCGCAGAGAATTATACTTTTAAAATTCAACAGGAAATTCAAACACTGCACTGGCGAAATGATCAATGTTCTATTCTAGTTCACATCACGTATAGGCATGCCATGAATGGGGAAGTTCCAAATATTAAGATCGGCGACCGCAAGTTGGTGAAGGAGACCCATTTCTACATGTCTGGTGATCGAGAACATGATTCTACATTTTGTCCAGCATTGTCTCCAGAAGCATGCTGACTATTTGGCTAGTATAACTTACTCAAAGCATGTCTTTTGATCTAATGGTTGTGCATCGCAGTTCAAGTCTTCTAGAGCATTTTATTATTTGGGAAGGTTTTTTGAGAAAAATGGAGTACAAATTGGCTGGAATTTCTTTGCCTCCTCGCATGGGAAGGGCGAGCATGATGGTGCAGGGGCTGTCATAAAAAGAATACTTACAAGTGAGATGCTAAAGAGGGATAGCACACCTCTTCGTAATGCGGAGGATGCGGTCAAGTTCTTGACATGGTACTTCACATCAAAGAGAGGCCTGCAAGATAAGAACATCATCCGATATGCAAACAATAAGGGTTCTTTATTTGACTTAAACAGTTCCAATTTGCTCATGTAAAGAATGTTAATATGGTATGTCTACACTTTTGGTCAATAGAGGTTGGGGAAGTGTGCAGGAAATAACGTTATGACTGTGATACACTGAAGGGAACTACAAAGATACACACCATTAGACCAATTTGTCAAAACAGACCCACTATGGTGGCTCACAAAGGTTTGTCTTGCTTCTGTAGTAGTTGTTGGAAGGGCTTATGGAATAAATGCTTTCATGTAAAGAGGCTGGGAGATTACACATATTCGGAATTGAAGCCATTTATCATGGAGAATCACAATCCTGTCATTCATGTGCAATATGAAGGTGACAACTAATGGAAAGCGCAACTTGTGGAAGTGGGTGATAATTTTGTCGTGAACGCGGAAGCAAAAAATGAAGAGAATGTAGAGTTTTGGATTATCAAGTGTACTGAACCAAAACATGTTGTGGAAAATGATTTTAGAGACGAATGGGGTTCAAAATTCAGCAGACAAGAAGTTATCTTAACTAGAAAATATTACAAGTTTGTTGGTGAAAATAGGTATGAGTTATTGAGTCACATGCCAGATGTTTCATGCTATTCACATCTTGTCGTATGTGCAAAAGTAGAGTTAATACCTATTGTAGATGAACCATTAATGTATGAGCTGCCATTGGGCTCATATGAGCACATAATAGATTGTTTGCCATTACCTGAATCTGAAATGCTGGCAAGTAGTAAGTCTACTACATCTTTGAAGGAAAAGAAACAAAAGCAGATTTTGGATGCTGTCAGAAAAAAGGTACAGGCCAGAAAGAAGAACTCAAAGCAGGCTATACGAAAAACAAAGCCCGCTGCACGAAAAAGAAAGCCCTCAGGGAATTCAAAGGATGGAAAGATGCCAAAACGAAGAAGAGGAAGACGTGAGCGAATGGAGTAACAGATTGGAGTTATGAAGTTACTGTTTTGAAGCAGATATGCTTGCAGATATGTAGCAGAGCAGTTAATGTAGCAGAGTTTTTGTACCATGTGTTATGCTCTTTTAGCAAACAATATAATTGTGATTCAAGCTGAGATTGTGGATTGGAGTGTATGCTTTTGAAATGAGTGACATTACCATTTGGGAATCAAAGTACATGAAGCATGCAATAACATATGTTAGGCTTGCAGTACGTCTTCCTTGAGTGTAAATTTGTTTGCCTTTTTTTGGAAGTAGTGCTTAGTTTGAGTCTTTGGCACTAAATTATATGGCAAATGCAATTAACATCTCATTACTTGAGTCTACATCATTAATTATAATTTGGAGTCTAAATGATTAATTATAATTAATCATTTATGCTTTAAAGCGCTTATAGTTAATATGCTTCAATTGGACGTTGGATTTCACTGACAACCCTGAGCTTAAGCACATCTTTTGAAAATGAGACTAACGGGAAGATTCAGAGAGGTTAGACAAGGCAAGAAAAACATGTCCAGACCTCTTTTCTTTCCACCCAGCTAGTATCATTTGTATTTTTCTATACTGCAAAAAACAAGCAAAATACTTACCCTCCTAGATATAACCCTCTCAAAAGGAAAGGTTGCATTTCAATGCAGCCTCAAAGGAATTCAAACAGATGCAATTAAAACCAGTGCAACCATTTATATTCAAGACATATTTTTAAAATAAGAATTCCTCTTTCTCTGGACATTATTACTACTGATGCTGATGAGCTGTGGCAAATGTGCACGAAGATAGCGCTGTGGACCACAGGCAAGCATGGGGTTGATTGGACCTTATAGTGTGCTATCTTAACATGTTCAAAGGCACCAGTATCCTAAAGCTTGCTGAGGAAGCAAGCATCTAGGTATTGCCATAGCTGATGGTGGTCCTCTTCAGTTTCAACTTCGATGCACCTATGCTCTTGTACGCCCCATCTGGAGAGCCACTGTGCTCGCCTCTCCTTCCAGCATGCCTTGAGCGATGCGGGTCATGGCCACAGTATAAGCCAGGTTGGGGAGACGTTCATTGCCCATACAAGTCACTTTCTGAAAGTAAATAATGTGGCGATCAAGTGCAGCCCGCTGAAGAGGTAAGAAACTGGTCTCCTGCAGGAGGATCTGATATGGAACAATAGATTTCACCCTGAGCGCCCGGTTCAAAAAGGCTTTCTGTACGTGCTCCAATTGATTCCACGTAACCGGGGATATGACCGGACCCCAAATTTCGACCCCATATAAAAGAACAGGTTCCACCAAAACCCTGAACAAGTTGGACAGATGGGATCAGTCATATAGCTCTGCTTTGTAGCTATTGTTCAAGTCTCTGGGGGTCCGTCATATGTGCTCATGGACGCTGCCAATGTGGCATGACGTAAAAATACTATCTATCTATCTATCTATCTATCTATCTATCTATCTATCTATCTATCTATCTATCTATCTATCTATCTATCTATCTATCTATCTATCTATCTATCTATCTATCTATCTATCTATCTATCTATCTATCTATCTATCTATCTATCTATCTATCTATCTATCTATCTATCTATCTATCTATCTATCTATCTATCTATCTATCTATCTATCTATCTATCTATCTATCTATCTATCTATCTATCTATCTATCTATCTATCTATCTTTGTTCTACATTACTTAATGTGCCTTCCAACTGGCAGTCACCCGCAATTGAATGGAAGTGTCCCAGTATGTGGTAGTGGAAAACTCTATACCCAGGTACTTGTAAGTGTGTGCGACCTCCACATTTTGCCACTGATAAGTGAAGGAGTGAAGCTCTGACTAGCGCGAAGATGAGACAAGCAAGACCTTAGTCTTGGCCAAATTGACCCTCATTCCAGTGGCCTGACAGAAGCTATCCGGAGCATGTAGGTGTTGCTGCATGGCCTCGGGAGTGTGGACTAGGAGGTCCATATCATCTGCGCATATGAGCTGCCTAATGAGCTAGTGTACAAGTCGAGCTCCATCACCCCATGGCAAGCAATCCACCCCTCCAATTGATCAATGTAGAGGCTAAACAATGTTGGGGAGAGCGGGCATCCCCAGCGGACACCTATACTACTATTGACAGGTGGTCCTGTCGGTGTCAGTCGGCCTAAACATGTCTCATAGAGCCTGTATGCCACATTTTGCAAGTCTTAAGGGGCCCCCAACTGTTTGAGTCTTTCCCACAACTTTTCTCTAGGCACAGTGTCAAAGGCCTTTGCAAAGTCGACAAAGCAACAGTAGAGATCCTGGCGGCAGTTCCTGCTATCCTCAACCAAGATCTGGAGCGTGAATATATGGTTTATGGTGGAGTGTCGGGGCCTGAATCCTGCCTATATGAACGCTCTCACTTCTGCCTCCTCTGCCCACATCATGAGTTGCTGTTCAAGGATGCTGGCCATTAGCTTTGCAAAGAGTGGAAGAGGCATACATGCTTTATGAAATTCTAGGAAAAAATGATACAAGTTCCTCTTCAATTACAGTCATGTCTAGTTACTTAAATACTATAGCAGAGTAGAAAGATTTGTAAATGCTTACCAACTCATTGATACAATGCATTATAAAATTATTCCTTAAGATGCTATCACTTATAGTAGCATCCTGACTGGGCTTTCCAAATCTGGTTCTATAAACATAGCATTTGGCCTCTTCAACAAATTAGAGCTACTTAGATTATTTCCAGAAACAGGAACACGTGATATACTCGTTATTGCGCTTTGCGATCATGGCAAAGTAAATGATGCTTATCATGCATTATATAGCCCTCAACCGATAATTTCTGGTATAGTAGTTGACGAGTCATGCAAAGTTGAAAAGCTAAACAAAGCATTCAATATTTTGGATTTTTTCTTGGGAAATGATACTAGCATTGAAGGCATGATTTCTGCCACCGTAGTAAAAGGTAAATTTGAAGGTGATCTTCTTTGGGATATCTATGCTATATGCAAAGATAGACCTTATTCGAGATAAAGCATGATATAGTAAATGATACCTACTGTGTCTGCCGGAAGATGGCTTCCAAAGTTTCTGTTACAAATTTTGACAACTTCATCTTGGGAGACTTCAGGATCCAGAGTCACAATTATCTATCTGCAAATTTCATATAATAACCTAACATTACAATACCAAAACATAACTTATACGTAGCTGTCAAAGGGAAAAAAAAAGGTCTCCAAATACTTACATAGGATCAGTATTTAGGAAGCCTTGCAGGAAAGATTTCTGCAGGAACAATGAATTTAGTAATATTTGGACCAAAGTTTGAGCAAAAGAATGTTAATGCATGCAGAATGATGAAGCCAATATGATTTCCACCACAGTATCTTGAAGGATCGCCTGAACAAGGATGACCCTTCAAAGAATGATATGATATTATTAAAGAAAGCATGAACAGAGTAAAATGGAAAACTATGTGATCAAAACTTGCGCTTTGGCAAATCTAAAGGAATAGAAATATCATCTAAAGAAGGGTCAATTCTAAAAACAAGCACTGTTGGAACAGAAATACCAACTGATTCTAAAAATGAAAAAAAATGTGGTCTAAAAAGCTAAAGACTTTAGGCCCAAATTCATATGGAAAACACAGAAATATTTTCCACCGCTGGAAATATAACCTATAATTTTAACTATCAGATCATTAGATATTCCTAGAATATGCCCAAACCCACCCTCCCCTAACCAATTGCCCCTTAACACGGGGCAATCCAAAAAAAAAAATTATTTTGAACATTTCCTTGTCGCGATTCTTAAGTGGTCCACTATTGGTAACGCCCCTCACAATCCAATGAACTGTGAAACTTAAGAATATCTAAAATGCTATAACACTCGTGGATCCCCCTTTTAAAATTCGTTAGACTTCCTTTATTTTTGCCGACAATATATTTTTTAGATTGGTAAGCTTCAATAGATTTTCCCATTACTTTTACATACATGACTATTATAGGTCTTCAGTTCTAACCACTATTTGCTAGCCTTAAACACGAGACTTCACTTGTGTTTTTTATCTTAATTGCCAAGCGTTGGATGCGTTCACAACCTAGTGAGTGTGTATGGCTCATGGAGATAAACAATGATGTCGTCTCCACAATATTAATGAAGATGAATTAGGGCATGATCTTGATGTGGCTTCACAAAAATTGGTTGTAGATCGACTTTGGTGATGGTTATGTTCCTGCACAGGTCATTATCCTATTAAGGGCCAGTCAAGCCCGTGACAGGTCCAAACCAAGCATACTGGCCTAGGCAGAAACATTTCCAGCCGTAATGCTACATGGACATGACCTAATTGGTTAAAAATTTGATGAAATGCCTTCCTCCTTAACATTGCGTTTTCTTAGGTTTTTCTCACGGAGTGACACATTCAACATAGCTAGAGGCTACATATACGTATGCTTGCATGTGCTTTGATTAGTTTAACGTGGGTGATGTGGGCCTAACATTATTGTAGTGCCGTATAAGAGTTGCTTTTTACCAAAATATGGTTTATGGCAACTCTAGGAGGTCGCAAGCATTGCGTTTCTATCTTTTGCTTGCTATTTGTGTCGGCATATGTATACCACATATATGTGTTTGTGAATCAAGGATCAGGCTTGTTGTATTCTAACTTGACCAGAGGTAGTTTGGACATCAGGAGCAACGATAAGGGACCTCCAATTGTTATCGCAACTAGTGTAAAGAACTTAAGCTCAGAAGATGTTGCATCTTCTGGATGGTCGCATCCTAAGGCAGTTACAGTTGAAGGTACCATGGAGTTAATGAACTTTTGAAGCCTGTGAATTATTTGGTATTAATTGTTTAAAATTCTCTATGTTTCCAGGACAAAGTGTGAAATCAGAATTCTCTATGTTTCGAGGACAAAGTGTGAAATCAGGAGCATATCATGCGAGAAGACTTTTCTTGTTAGACTACAGGAACATGATGAAAAGCTTCAAGGTGTATGTGTATCCCTACCCTAGAGAGGGATCATATGGGAATGTATTTTTACGAGAAGAGGAAGCCCCTAGGGGAAATTATGCAAGCGAGGCATATTTCAAGAAGGCACTAATGGAGAGCGAGTTAACAACAGGGGAGGCATCAGGGGCACATTTATTCTATCTCCCCTTTTCAATAGCAGGCATAAGGGGGGACACAAGGCTAGGAGTAGGGGCAATACCAGGCTTTATTGCAGATTATATGCAAAACATAACACAGCAGTGGCCATACTGGAACAGAAGCAGAGGGGCGGACCATTTCTATGTTGCATGCCATTCCATCTCGAAAATCGCCATGGACAAAGCAACCCATGTGGCCAGAAATGCCATTCAGGCCGTCTGCTCTTCGAATTATTTTTCCAAGGCCTATATTCCTCACAAAGACTTTCCAATCCCTCAAATCTGGCCCAGAGAAGGCCCTGTTTCTGATGCAGCTTCAACAGTTCAAAGGTAGCCCAAAAAAGGAACTAAACTGTATTTTTTTTGAGGTCGATCTGTCACAGCCATGTGCTGCATAAATTCTTAGCGAATTTTCTGACTTGTAGGCTAAATTGGAGTTGAATTTTTGCACTGATAAGCGTATTAAATTGGAGTTGAATTTTTTTGCAGGGACAAGCTGGCCTTCTTTGCTGGCGGAGCCAATTCGCCTGTTAGGGCTCTGCTAGTCGACACGTGGCGCAATGACTCGGATATTATAGTGCACCCATCTAGAATCTCCACCCCTTACTCCCAAGCTTTGCTCACTTCCAAATTTTGCCTCCATGTCAAGGGCTATGAAGTGAACACCGCCCGCATCGGGGACGCCCTCTTCTACGGGTGTGTCCCCGTCATCATTGCCGACCATTACGAGCTCCCCTTCCTCAGCATCCTCGACTGGTCCCAGTTCTCCATTATCATCACTGTTTCAGATATCCCCAAGATCAAAGAGATCCTAGCCGCCGTGAGCACTGAGACTTATGCGCATATGCATCAACGTCTTATGGAGGTTAGGCATCATTTTCTCTGGCACTCTCCCCCAGTGGAGTATGACGCGTTTTACATGGTGATGTATGAACTCTGGCTAAGAAGGCACTCGTTGAGAAGCTCGCTCGTTGAACCTTCTTTGACAACTGTTGATTAAGTTGTAAGTTCTCCATCTTTAGGTGCTAGCCACCTCTCTGAGAAGCCGTGCCTCAACAAAATTCCTTTTGGCACTTTCTATGGGACTTGCCTTGCCTTTACCCCGCATTTGTATATGCTCTACCATTTATTCTATCCACGAAACTGTGCCAAAATTGACGTGCTATTCTTCCATGGCAATCTTGCCGACCATCCCCAAACCACCATTGGATTATCTTAAGCTCACAAGTTTCAATGATATTCAAACAAGATACAGTCACCTATCCCATCCCACATTTGCAAATGCGTGCACCCCTCCCAAGTGGCTTTGCACCTATTTTTTGAGGTAACTAAAGTTTTTTTTTTTAATTGCTCAAAACAATAGAAAGGAGAGGATACTTAATTGTAAGCCCGTTTTGGTAGTACATAGACATATTTGGTGACACAATTATACTCCCAAAGTAAAAGAAATTTATATGGTATGTAGCTTCATAAACATAAGATGTGGCTGGGATGTTCACATAAAGGAAAGAGAATTTTGAATATTGGGCTAATGATTTTTGGGTGGGTGTGGGGGGGGGATTTTAATGTCCACGGAAGCTGTAGCTTAAGGAAAATACAAGATCAGAAAATTGAGAAGTGTGTGTTTGTCATCAACAAATGTATCCAAAATAATTTCAAAGTATGTAGAGGTTGTGATACTAATTGGAAGAACGATTTTTTCTCCTCGAGAGCTGTTGTCCCAGAGAATTTCTTTTCCATTATCAGCAAGTTTTGTCTATGATTATCATTTTGACTTGTTGGAAGATCCAGAGGCCCATATTCCTCTCTCTACGTGTACTTTTGTGCATAGTAAACTTTGCCAAATATATTGTAGCATAATGTTCAAATATTGTACTGACAAGCGACTTTAGGCATCAAATTCATCTTCCCTCTAATTCCTACTTGTTTTTAGGTAGAAGAAAGCAATGGTTGTCTGCACATCCAATAATTACTATTTCAGAATTATCTAAAATAGGTGTGTTTTCTACTTTGAGAATTACAAGCATATTGTGATGAAGGACACTCAAGCTTCAATAGTAGTTGTCGATGGCACTTATGCAGCTCCTCGACTCTAGCCCTATGCTTTATGGACTATCCGCTTTTAAGGATGTAAAAAATATCTCATTTCATTTTAATCTAATTCAAGTCTATAATGGTTCATGACCAAAACCAATAACTACATTAACAATCCTAGAAAAAGATGTGGGAAGAACTAGGCGTTAATGCCCGAAGGTTGAGACTCTTACATGCTTAAATAATATTAATTTAAATATTGCAGTTATGAGCTTTATGAGTTCAAACCTCGTCATTCACTATGTGGCCTCTCAAATTATATGAGCTCAAATTTCTTTTCATTTATTATGTGGACTTTGAAGGATAACCCCTTATTCCAAGTTCATTTTCTAGCTAGCTAAACATGCAAAAATACCTTAAATAAGACAATAGATTATTGAAAATTGAACCCCTAAGTGGTTATTTGTCTGGGATATACTGACATATTTAACCCCACCATCATCGAACGATCGTCTTATTTAACAACCATGGTCGTGTTTGAACCAGCATGAAATAAAAAAAACTCCGTGTATTTTTTCCTTCGACGTGGCTTTAACATGACACTCACGAAAAAATCCGTTTAAGTCCACAAAAACCTCGTGTATTTTTTTTGGTTCAAACATGACCGTGGTTGATAAATAAGACGCTCGTCATCCAAGGGCAACTCAAAACCTAGAATGTCTGCTTATGATGATGCACATACCCTATTGCATTTGATGCAAAAGGAACAAATTATGATGATGATGATGATGATGATGATGATGATGATGATGATGATGATGATGATGATGATGATGATGATGATGATGATGATGATGTATAAATCATGCCCACTTTGGACCTTGAAGGTCATGGAGCGGAAAATATACAATATTTTTTCACAGTTTCTTTACCAACGATGTGATTCTACAACTCTAAAATAATAACCAAGTATTATAGGGTCTTTATTAAGTAGTGATAGGAAATCATTTGTTCATCATCTCCTCATACGCTGAGCAATGTAAGAACACATGGGCCTCATCTTCAACCAAATTCTGGTTACATACTATGCAATATCTCTCCTCTTTCGGAATATTTGACCATCTGCCTGTTTTCACACGTAGCTTATGAGAGCTTGTCCTATATTTTGCTATAGACTGCTTCAAAAATCTCTGGATCAACGCTTTTAAGTAATTTTGTTCAGAATAAACCAACAAAGGATTTACTTCCGAAATGTAGGTGGTCATGCGTGAACCTCTAACTGTCCATAGTTTCTCCACACGTGTCCGTAGTAAATCCCAAGCCCTAGCCAATGTTGCATAGTTATCCCCAACATTCAGTCCATCTTAGCAAATCTCGTTACCATCCCGAAGATGTTGATTGGATCATAGCTATCTTAGACAAACGATCATATGGCTGTATGCGAATCCTGTTGACAAAATTTGTTGCCTGATACAGAGCTTCTACTTCAAGAGGAAGCATGCCGGCCTCTGCAAGTAGAATTGCAAAAGGGATCTGCTGTTTAATCCCTAATTTCTCGCGGAGAATACTTTCAGTACTATTTCAATCTATACAAGAGAACCCCCAATTAGTAAGAGAAGCTTCCTGGCATCTAGATAACATACCATACAAAGCCGCTTTGCCATATGCTATTCATTTTCTGACACACTCTTTCCAAGTATAGTTCGATGAAAACTCCAACCCTAGATATTTGTAATAATCAATTGTTTCCATAATATCACCTTTATACAAAAATACCGATCGTCGAGTGGTCTCAAAGACCATCATCATTTGGCTAAGTTGACTTTCATGTGTCTGGCATCATAAAAGGCAGCTAGAGCATCAAGGTGTCACTGCAAACCTTCTGGTTTATCTCTTAACAAAACCACATCATCAGCATACAAAAGAAGTTGTACAAGAAAATTACCTAAGCATGTGTCTGCTAGACTTCTATGGCTCAACCATTCCTCCAACTCATTATATAATGTCCAAACAAAGTTGGAGATAATGGGCATCCTTGTCGAACACCTATTGTGCTTTGGATCTCTGCATCAAAGTCTATTGACAACTTTGCTAACATCTCCAAATAAAGCTTAGCAATAGCTCCTCTGATTGAATGTGTCACTCCAATTTGTTCCAATCTGGTTCCCAAATCTTTCCGAGGGATTGTATCAAACGCTTTCATCAAGTCTATAAAAGTCAGAAACAGAGCCCCCCTGGGACTCATTATAATATATGATCTATGAAAAGTAATATCCTAGTTATCATATTGAGTCTATGTCCAAATCCATGTCTGTGACAAGAGTTGCAACAAAAGCAAATTAATCGTTCCATCGTTACAAAGTCTATGGCTCCATACTTTCCTGCAATCTTTACCATATGGGTGTAAAATCGCTAGTGGGGTACAACTTTTGGCGAAGCGTTTAAGCACTTTAAGTGCTGAAACTCGCGGACGTCGAAGCCCGTCACGCCCTTCTCCCTCCTTTTCCCCTGGGCGCGAAAACTCAGATCAGTGTTTCATTGTTGACGATGGAGGCATGGAGCGCGGATGATTTTCACAGCATCAGAGGTCTGTGCAATTCGGGGGTGAAGCCCCATGAGGAAGAAGCTTGGTTGGAAAATAATGTCACGGATCGAGATTAGGATTCTGTTTGGACAAAGAAGTTGAGCAAGGGAAAGATAAAATGGCACTGTGCAAAGGAGCATCTTCAAGAGAAGTTGGAAACACTCTGCACGAAAAATCTACAAGAATTGTCACAACAAAGAAGTAAGAAAGCAACCCGCCCTTTGCTTTTGCGTTTGAAAAATTGCACTAGATCAATACTTGCACCGAGGAACACAAAGTAAACTGGGCTGCATTTGTCGTGCAATGCCAAAGATACCACAACAATAGACAAGTAAAAATAGAGGGAGATGTTGTAGCACATGTTAGGAAAATCAAATGAAGGCAAAGCCAAAGGTGGCAAACCGGATCAAATGAGATCGATGCATGTGATGAAAACATAAAACCCTTAGAGAATGCAAAGACAGAGATTGGAAAATCGGTTTTACTTATCACAAAGAATCTGGAAGCGATAGGGAAGTGAGCTGAAAGGCAATGAGAGGGCCTCTAAATTACGTAAAAATGATGTTGGAAGAGGCTGAAAACAGTTTAAGACAGCCACAAATGATTTGGCTACAAAACAGAGGAGTTCAAGCTTAATCCAACATGTGAGTTGGAGGCGTAAATTAAAGATTTGGAGCGGATCGTCCGGATGGAAACTTGGCACGTGAACAAGGTACAAAAAGCAATGAACCCTACATCATAATGAGCGGTGTCAAACGTAAACTCAAACTTGAGGAGGAGTTAAAAGTTCTCGAAGAAGAACATAGACTTCTGCATTTCTACATAAACAATTTGTGGAAGCTGAAAATGGATACTCCTGCAACATTTAGCATCTCTACTATTATACGAGATAAGTTGTTAGTGGCACAACAAGAAAAGGGGCATTTAGCGACGCCAATAGCGACGCCCACGCTGACGCCCGACGTCTGGCCGCCCGCCAGACGTCAGACGCCGTTGCGGCACATCGCCGCATGCGACGTGCGCATGCGCCGCTATGTGCCCTCGCCAGCAACATCGCCAGACGTGACACAGACGTCGCGCAGACGTCGCATGGCACGTGACACGTGAAATATACACGTGGAATATACACGTGGAATATACACGTGGAACATCACCAAAATCCACGCGTGCCGTAAAAGCCACGTGTATACGTCGCATGCGACGTGACACGTGGAACGACACGTGGTATATACACGTGGCATATACACGTGGAATATACACGTGCAATATACACGTGCGTAAAAGCCACGTGACACGTCGCATGCGACGTGACACGTGGAATATACACGTGGAAAATTCGAAAATCCGCGTATAGAAAAGCCACGTGGCAAAAAAAAGCCACGTGGATACGTCGCATGCGACGTGTAGGAAAAAAAAATAAAAAAAAAATAAAAAAATATTTATATAAAAAATATAAATATAAAAATATTTTTAAATAATCACAAAAGTGTTTTTATATTCATATTTTTAAATAGTCACAAAATTATTTTTATATTTATATTTTTAAATAATCACAAAAGTGAATTGTATTTATATTTTTAAATAATCACAAAAGACTCGTTAAGAGGAGTATCCACCCTTTTAGCCTAGAGCTACTCTCTCTCAGATTCAGTGGAGTAGTCATCCGAGTACGTAGTTAGAGAACGCCTCGAACCGCCAGCCGCACGGTTGCGATTGGATGGCTCTCCAGCGACGTTTGCAGATCCCTCGCCGCCCCCGAGCCCCATGTCATGCTCTAGACCTTCATTCATATCCGCCACTGCTTCCTATAAAAACCAAAAGAATATGGCGTTAATGTAGTTCATAGAATTATAATAATTTTCTACAACGCACCCCCGCATTCCCGCGAATTGGGAGAGTTCCCTCGTCGTATAACTGTTGATACAGATAAAATGCTCCCACGCCCGCGGGCTACTTGTACCTGCTGCTTGCTAGGGGCAAACCCGTATAGATATTCCTATGACAATATAACGAGTATTAGCTAGTGACATTTAAAGTTCTTATTAAAATTAATGTGAACTAATATAGCTCTTACGAATCTATAATGAAACCCTTTCCGACCGCCGGAGCCCAAATGAGACGGCTTTCGCGTGCTTTTAGTTGCTTTGTCGGTCCGAGCTCTATGTTTTTTTCCGATCCTTTGCGCTCGAATGCAACTGATTGCAAGGCACACAACATTATCACAAGTTAAAGTGAACGAATGACAAAAAAATAAAAAAAAAATACCTTGATATCTTCCTTGTGGAGATTAAGTGGTTTAGGGACTTTTGACCAATCGCCTCCTTCTTTTTCGCAAGTCTGCTTCAGTTCCTTGACCACATTGTGCCTTTGACATACATCGATAGATCAACGCAATATCAAAATAATAAAAACAAGACTATGACTAGGTCATGTACCTCCTTTTTCGTATAAGCTCAGCCCATCATCGAGTGAGCTTCTTCCATTAAAACGCCTTTGCTTTTTCTATCTCTGGGAAACTCTGTTTCATTTTATTTTTGACGCTCTCTATTTCGCGTTGGTCATAAGCACCAGGCCACTCCCCTATACCGCGGGGAGGCCATAAACGAGAGATATTATTTGTGACCGCGTCCCTCAGTGTAGTATAAAAGACACTTCCCTCATCATCCTTCTTAGGAAGAGCGTCCCTGAAGCATAAATGGTGGGTATATAAAAGCGTGTTTATGTCTACCACAATATACATATCCCGTCCGATTAAGAACCTTTTGAGCACTTTACAATGTATTCTAAGTGAAGAGAATGAACAAAACAACAAATTTAGATGACAAAGTACTAATATTTAAGGTTGATATCTTAAATAATATGTTCACATAACTTACATCAAAAAATTATTATTAATATGATAGTCGGGTATATTCGGGGCCAATTCACCCGCAGACTTACGTGTCTAAAACAAAGCGAAATGGACGCTCTTCTTCAGTGACACGTGGACGTCGTCGGGATCCTTCCCTCTCCAAGTCAGGCGAGCGACCATGTTCTTGGATCCCGACCCCCGTGATGATCGTCGCGATCTTGAACGCGTTGTGAGTCTGTTGCTCCACTACTTCTTGACACAGGAAGTAATGAGAGAATGAGCATCTTTAACATGCCGCAACCAAAGAAATGTTTGGTGCGTAGTGGATATATATTTACTGTTGAAATCTTCCTCCAAGTTCCTTGCATTAGAAAAATATGTTCCGCCTCTTGCCTAGAACGGGAGTCCATACTACGCCTAGCATTCTCAATATTCTCGCGAGCGTGGAGGCCGATAATCAACACTATGTCGTTGGGGAATAGGAGCGGGAGGTCGCCTAACCGGGCGTTAGTGTCAAAGAGGCAAAATATCTTTGCAATTTGGTCTCTCTCTCGGGGAGACATGTTTGCGAGGAAGGCGGGAGGGCGTGAGGAGGAGTCAGAAGCACAAATATCATGCAAAAACAATTCATTTATTTATTATTTTTATAAAAACTATCTTAATACCCAAACCTCTTTGGTGTAGTGATAGGTGGAGGTTGGCGCCTTGGAGGAACATCAAAGACGATTGCCCCTACCTCGGGAGTCCTCCTCCTATTTTCTCTAAACTCGTCCCTTTCCTCTACACAACAAATTAAAACTCCATGCATAAACTCACATACCTAATTAGAGGGTAAAGCGTATAATAAAAACTATATAAATACTTACCTTCGTCTTGCTCATTCTCCGTACGATTGCGATTACCTCTATTCATCGCGAGAAAAAGAGCACACCTAGATCAAAAGAAATTGTGAGAGAAACATTTGATAACCATGAATGATATTGGTTGCAATAATAGAATGATACTTACAAACCATAGAGATGAAAAATAGTATTTTTATGGTTCAAATGTGCCACTAATGAGCCCCGGCGGACTTCTGCCAGTCTTGACCGCCTTGGACCGGGGGGCGGAGGGGGAGACGCATAATGCCATGAATATTGCATCAGCAGAAAGAGGGCCACAATGAGGAAAACCGCTAAGAATTGAGCCTCCGCCATGACTATATATATTAATTTGAACATAACGAGAATTAGCGAGAGAAAAAAGCTTTGAACAAGTGTCTTTGAATAAATACCTAAATTTATATTCTTATCTTCTTATTTATATTAGAAAAGTATCTAGTATATAGGTATGGGGTGCATATCGAACTCTAGGTTGCCATATTATCGTGCCATGTATCATGTCATACACCAACCCTAAATTATCCCATGGCATTTTTAGTGCCACATCATGAAACCCCTACGTTATGTGTGGCACATCATCAAACCCTAGGTTGTGTCACGTCGCGACTTCCTATTGCCACATCATAGTAAGTGCCATGTCATCAAACCCTAGCTTGCGTGTGCCACATCATCAAACCCTAGATTGTGCCACATGGCATTTACAATCTAGGGTTTGATGATGTAGCACACAAAACCTAGGGTTTGACGTCTATAGCGACACTTTATCTACAAGTTATGATTAATAATTTATTTACCATTAATAATAATTTTTTTGATTAATAAATTACTTTTTTCATTAGTAATTTTGACTAAAAAACATTTATTGGTTGCAACAAGCCTCAAATAGGAAGACAAAATTATATTAATCACTTCTTGCAAGCATTTAACAGTAGCTTAGCCATCTCAAGTGGATCACCACACTTCATATGTCGTCTCTCTCTCACAACTATATCAGAAGAAAGCCCTGCTGTTTTGAACACATCGACGACGCGAGCAATAGATGGGCGATCCATGTGCACCAGCTCTCTATCCATCATCATTTGGACCTTCATATGTTGGATGATGTCCAATGTGCTAGCCGCATTGCCTGGACAAAATCAAGGAGCATCTCGTAAATGTAGCCCAGGGAATATATGTCAGATATCTCATGCCCCCATGATGCTTGGTCATCTGATGATGATGTAAAAACTCTCTTCTCCCACCAAGGATATCGCACCGTTCCATCTTGTAGTGTATAACGGCTCTTCAATTTGGGCATTCGCTCCTTGCAAAAAAAACGGAGGGCCGTGTCCCAATCACCAATAGCCACCCACACATTTGTAAGCGAGTCATCAAAATGGAGTTTGACCCTTTTGCAATTGAGCTTTGTGTGTGTCCAACCTGGAGCGTGGATGGCATAGACTCCTTCTGCAAGAGCGAGAGCTATTTACGGGGCCGTTTATACACGAAGTCTCATTTTGGCTTTCCACTCGCACTTATCTTCATATCAGCCCTTCTTGGAGCACTATGCATTGCATTTGACCATCTCCTATAAGAAGAGAATTGGCTCGGAAGATGGTCAAGTAATTCTGCAAAGGTTCCTCCATTCATGAATGGCAGGACTACCATTGGTCCCTGTGGCTCATCTCCACAAAAGACCTCAGGGGCAAGTCCAAGGGGTGGGCCAATCTTTGGACTTGGGCTCTTGAAACGGATATACTTGTCAGCCAACAACCATGATGCAGCTCTATCTTGGCCTCTCCACATAATGCCAGTATAATAATCATCTTGATTAAAGTACAGGGTTCCCAAGATCTGGATTTGGTATATCTGGCAGTCTTGTTTACTACCAATGCACTTTACAACTCCAACAAAGATCCACGGAATCTTTGTCAATAAATCTTGACACATTTATCATGAGCATGTAATGATAATCTAGCCCCTGCACCAATAGAGCTCCCACCATGGATAAGACTATCTAACTCCTTCACATGTTCATCATTGAGACTGCTACTGGCCATCTTGTGATCTTTGCGTCGGACCTTTGCACTTCGCCACGAATTAGCCCATCGTCCCACGTATGCCTCAGCATAGGGGCTCATAAGTGGCACTTTATACTTAAGTAGCATCCTCAATTCTGGCTCAGGATTGCAAACCCAAGACTTTAAGTTCTTTCTCATCATATCTTCCAACTCAGACTCATGCTCTGGCCACCTCCCACATAATTCAGACCGACATTCTTTCTCAACTGATGCTACAAAACGGTTAATTCGATCATCAGTTTGCATATGTCGTTCCGGGTCGGTCTGTGCGCATATGTGATTGATGAGGATGCGCCTAATTTCACTAAGCATCTCTGTCCTTACTGAGGCCATTTTTATGCCTACAAACAAAACAAAATAATGAATACAAAAGCCAAGCATGCACAAAGTAAATGCAACATAATACGACAATATCAAACATGTATGCACCATATAATCATTACTTATAACACGCTCCTATGGCGACTAATACCTTATCCCACCCTCCCAGCCCCAAAAAGCAAGAAAAAAAAAGAAGAAGAAACAAGAAGAACTAAATAGGTTAGATTAGGGGTATTATTCGGACCCACGGTCAATTTACATTCGTATTACTAGTTAATTAGTTAGCAGATAGTCCCAAAATTTAGTTAACTTTTTTAACCAAAAACACTACCTAAACTTATCTTCGCACCTTGTTCGGATTAGTTAGCAAAATTAACTAAAAATTAACTAAATTAGAAATTAGCACTATAGAGGTCACTTTAAGTTTAGTTAATTGTACATATA
The DNA here is from genome assembly GCA_021234155.1 of Isoetes taiwanensis. Taxonomy (NCBI): domain Eukaryota; kingdom Viridiplantae; phylum Streptophyta; class Lycopodiopsida; order Isoetales; family Isoetaceae; genus Isoetes; species Isoetes taiwanensis. Next base: position 18,939,480 of record JAJEKV010000012.1, on the reverse strand, counting down.
ATTTTTTATGCCTTTGACTAACTTAACTAGACATGTTAGAAATAATTTAGTTAATTAGTTAAGTTATTTTTTTACCAACGCTTTTAGTGTGAATTAGTACTACATTAAGTTAGCCTAACCTATTTTTTTTTAACTAGCACGGGTGTGAAGGGAATCATCCAGTTACTGTTAACTTAACCTAGCCCTAGCTACCTCTAGCTAAAACTGACAATAAACGTGAACTAAGGCCCGAACACCTGGTCCTCCCCACTCGCGGTGGAGCCGACCATGTCCTTGCCGTAGCCACATCTACCTAAGAATGAGAAGAAAAGTGGACTTGGACCCGGACACCTAGTCCTCTCCACGCAAGGTGGAGCCGACCGTGCCCTTGAACAAGCCACTACAATTTTATTTTAAACCTAAAAAATAACAAGTGGAACTGTAAGTGGACTTGAACCCGGGTACGTGGTCCTCTCCACTCTAGGTGGAGCCGACCGTGCCCTTGAACAAGCCACTCATTAACCTAGGAAACATTTATGATTGTAGTGAAAGTGGACTTCGAACCCGGGTACATGGTCCTCCCCACTCTAGGTGGAGCCAATTCGCCCCTTGAACAAGCCACTCCATCAATTTTTTAACCTACTTAAAACTATAAAAATAAAATGCAAGTCACGATCAACTACTTACCAAAATAAGGACGCGTGTACAAGATCCTGTCGGGTCCAAATCGTAATAGAAAGCTGCAACAGAAGTAACAAAGCATTAGAAGAATAAGAACAAAGAAGAAAAACATCGAAGAAGAAATAAGGATAGAATAGAGAAGAAATAAGAGAAGAAACAAGAAAGAATGAAGAAAAATAAGAGGAAATAAGAGAAGGGAAGGGAATAGAATGGAAGGAAGAAATAAGGGAAGGGAAAGAAAAGGATCGAATGGAAAGTGAGGAAGAAATGTGAAGAATAAGAAACAAATGAAGAATGAAGAAATGAAATTAAAAAGAATGAAGAATAAGAAATGAAAAAAAAATGAAGAATAAGGAAGGGAAGAGAAGAAAGAAATGAGGGAAGGGAGGGGAAAGAATGAGGAATGAGAAAGCATGAGAAAGAATGGAAATGAGAAACAAATGAGAAAGCATGAGAAAGAAATGAGAAAGAAATGAGAAAGCATGAGAAAGAAATGAGAAAGCAAGAAATGAGAAAGAATGAGGAAGAATGAGAAAGAGTGAGGAATAAAGAATGAGAAAGCATGAGGAAGAAAGAAATGAGAAAGAATGAGGAAGAAAGAATGAGAAAGAAATGAGGAAAGAAGAAATATGGGAAGAAAGAATGAGGAAAGAATGAAGCATGGAAGAAGGAGGAAGAAATGAAGCATGAGGAAGAATGAGGAAGAAATGAAGCATGAGAAAGAAAGAAGGAGGAAGAATGAACGAGGCGTGGAAGAATGGGAAGAAAAAAAATCAAGAACAAAGAAGAAGAGGAAGGAAAGGAAACCAAAAAAAGAGGAAGGTTGGGCATGCACCATTCAATCCAAAAAACCTATTCAATCTAAAAAACATGATATACTAACCTTAGAATAGTTGCTTGCAGGTAGATCAGGGTACTAGCGCCGCGGATCGCCCAAGAACCTCGAAGAAGTAGGGCAAAAAGAAGTTCCGGAAAAGCCGGCCGCCCGCGGTTTCAAAATATTACAGAGCGTCGCATGCGACGTCACGTCGCATGCGACGTTATTTCAAATCTGCGTGCATAGCGGCCCCATGACGTATTTTGTTATAGCGACGTTATTGTTTTTGCATCTTTTTTTTTAATGTGAAGCTCATTAAAGTTTGTCCCTAGGCTTATTTGAGCATCTCCCCGGTGGCCGATCCTTGAAACGAGGATTCAAATCGGTTCTGATATATAGGGGCCGAGCTTGGGAGGGTGTTCATTAGCATCTGATCCCCTGTGGGGCGGTGCCAGGACAGGCTGCCTCGAGAACATTTTTGGGGTCCGTCTCCTGGGGACGGGACTCTCCCCTCTACTGAGGTGGCCATTCAAAGTCGCCTTGTTTGACTTGGGGAAGGGTGCCAGTCATGCTTGCCCAACAACGGGCTGCCCGGACCGTTCTAACCCCAACGCTTGGGTCTGGACCTTATCCGAAAATTTTGGAAATTTTCCTGTATGCTGGTGATGACCATGGAAGCCAGCTGACCAAAAACCATAATTTAATTCCATGCCATGCATTAACTATGAATTTATAAACCATAAATGCAATAAAATGCATAACTAAAAGAGTGTGCATCGAAAAAAGGCGAGTCTTTGACCAGGGGGGCAACAAGGCGGTGCGGACACATTAAAAAATTTTTCACTTGGAAACTATGAAGCAATCTTTCATCAAGGTACAATTGTTTACGAAAACAAAACCGATTCATTACAAGTTAGTTATGCCATCCATGTCAAATAGCTTTAGGGAGCGTAAAAACCAAAACAAAAACCCTTCTAGAATCTGGCAAGTCACAGGGTTTACGTCCAATGCAATCTTAGACCAAGTATAACGTCCAGCGAGCCAAGGTCAACCCCAAGTACAACGATCCCACAAACTCCATTCCTTTGACCTTAGCTAACCCTTTGACCTAGACCTTCTCCGAAAATTTCGAAAATTGGGCTGTAGGTCTTTGGAGATGGGTTAGGAATCCAATGGCAAAAAATCAGAATTTATTTTAGGTACAATGCATTAATTGTGAATTTATGAATGTCTTGCCACTGCAAAAGCCCCCCACTTCTACTTGCCACATCGGAGGAGGACAGGCCCAAACTCTGCTCGCGTCCGGTTCCCCTTGCTCCGTATTCTCGGGTGCGGCTCCTCGGCGTGTCCCAAGTGCAAATGGACAAGTCTCGGCCCCAAAACGCAAACCCTTCTAGAACCCGGCAACCCACGGGGTTTACGTTTTGGGAGGCCTCTCCTTGTCGATTCGGGGACCTTGCGCAGCGTGACTTGACGTGGAGTGGGGGTGTTGGCCTTGAGCACGGACCCTAAAATCCCCCGAAGCTGCTTGCCCCACCCTCTCCCCAAGGCCACGGGGGATCCGAGGCGACCTCCCCTCTCCTAATCGCGATTTGACTCGCCAATAGACTTCGAACGCCGACGTTGCCACAGGGACCAAGTTCCGTGGCGGGCCGGAAGACCACCCGACCTCCAAGAAGCGCCAAAGTAGCTCACTTCCATCACACTCGTAGTCAATTGGCCTAGGATGTGGATGCGGGATACTGTCGTGGAGGGCGTGAGTGTTTCTTTCTTTTGCAAAACCGACCTTGTAACTTGCTCCCTGAACAAGGTTTAAAATGAAACGCACTTATTTAAGAAGTGCGTTTGAAAGATTCCTTTATAAAAATTGGAAACTTGAAAAAAATGGACAAAATAGGGAGCAAAATAGATTGTTGAGCAAATAGCATTCGAAATACCCCAAAAAAAGCAACATTTTTGAAGCCTTTTCATTTTTTAAAGGGCAAAAAAAAAAAAAGCTTGTTTTGAGGAGAGAGACATTACATTTAAAAACTCATTAAGTATTTGTTGTTGAAAATAGAAGGAAATATAGTTTTGTGTTTTTGCAAGCTTAATATAAGTACTAAGAAAATCAAACATAGAAAAGAGAAAGAGTCTGAAATCATGAATCAAAAAAAGAATTGTTCTAATTAAGCATTGTTGAAGAGACAAAGTTTTCAGTTGAGAAATCTTCATCAAAATATATTGAAATTCGTAGCACATAGATTACAATGAAAGATAGTTTAAAATGCTGTCTGTATAAATTTATACGGGAGGTGGCTCTTCCCAGTCCACAGGACTCTCTCTCCCCTTAGGATCAGTCTCTTGCGAGGTTATAATAGCGAGCGCCCCCCTCGATTCAATGGTGCAGTGCAGTTTGTTTCTCTGGCTCAGGCACCACAGGCTCCAGATCGACGAACTCCACCTCCTCATTTCTTCTTCCCGTAAGTGGAGGCTGGATTTCTGTATATGTGCCTTTTACATCGCCAGCACCATTTTTTGCTCCCAATTCCTCGTTTTTTCATCGGGGAAAGGATTCACAAGAGTTTATCACGGTCTGATGAAACTTATTTTGTCCGGGTCTATGTCGTGGGAGACAACATTGCGCCCACAGCAAGGCATAAGCTGGCTGTAGTGCTGAGCGGAAAATGCGTCTAAGATCCAGTCCCCAGGGCGAGAAAACCACTGTATCAAATTATTAATAAGTCGCTGTGGCTTCTGATAATGGGACACCACAGCGCCTTGTCGCTGTGGGTCTCTTAATTTTTGCAAAACCGCCGGGAACTGAAACGCATTGCAGGGAGGAGTCTTTTCATTCTGCGTATTAAAGTGAACCATGGTTTTTTTGGCGTCTGCGCTGTAAAACCCTATGTGAAAATGCTCGAAACAACTTACTAAGCGCGGACCACCACCATGACCCTTAACGTTTGTTTTAAGCCTGCCAAACAGCACAACAATGAAATATTAGTAAAATAAAAACAAGGAAAATAAGTTAGCTCAGTAGTGTGGCGGTATAAATTTATACCAGGGTTGCCTTGCGGTATAAATTTATACCGCGGCTGCAAGCCGTATAAATTTATACAGACATTGCCTTGCTATATAAATTTAAACCTTAGGGCGGTTGTGGTATAAATTTATACCGTGGAGTTACTAAAAAGAAAAGCGTTAAATGTTAAGCTTACCAAATGCAGTTTTCAAAGCCGGCATTACAGACAGCTCCCATAGGTTTAAGCACCGACATTGTTTGTAGGTCCGAATGGAAAATGATGACCCTCCAGTTAGCAGATAAGGTGACTTCCTTGAGGCCTTCAAAAAAAGTGGACTTGCGTGCGTGAAAGCCTCCTCGTCAAAAAGCGGCATCCTTAATTTTGAAACCATAGGGAATATACGCAATGCATAATGTGAAGTTACGCTTCTCCAAAAGTGTCCCCGACCTCGTGCGATCACCCTCAACAACTCTGTACATGCGATCGACCAAACGCGTTGTAAATCTTTCATAAAAGTGTCAAAGCTGCTAGTGGCGACCTCCTTTCCCCTGTTCGATTGCCTTAAGTCTCTGCCTCTCTTCCTTGGCCCCTCACGAACCGGGTTTAAAAATCCGGTGAGGAGCCCCTTTTTCTTGTTACAGTAAGAATATTGTGAGAAAAAGGCACAAACCACAGAACATATTTTTAGCAAAACTTACCCGACCACTAAAGTTAACGGCGTGCTCTCTAATGATACTATCCCGATGGTACAACTTGGGTAGAAAGCTTGCATTCCTCCCATCCTCTAGGTTTAGCTTGCTTCATTAACTTCGGCGGCTGGCGGTGACAATGTCTTTTTTAGGCGCAAAGAGAAACATGTTGTAAGACCCGAGAAAATGTAGAAGAAACACGGCATTGCAAATGTGGCTTCGTCTTAGCTTCCTTGGCCATTTAGTCTAATGTAAATTCCTTGGCCACGACTTTTTCCAAAAGCGAACAAAAATTTCTTTGCTTTTTAATCCACATAGCTGCGTCCGGTACAATGCTCATATTTTTTCTGTTTTAATTCTCCACCCTTTTTGGTTTTCCTGCGGGCTGGCTTGCTCTTTAAGCTCACCATCTTGAACATACAAAAATTCTTTCTTGAAGATCCCACACACTGTAAATGGACAAAGCCATTAGTTTAGTGTTGCTTAAGCGTAAGAGAATATGTTGCCTGATCTACTTTCTAAATCGCATGGTGTGTAGTCACGGTATAAATTTATACCGTCCCCCGGACACCAGTATAAATTTATTTATACTGGCGACTATAAATTTAGCACGACTAGGGGCGGTATAAATTTATCTGCGCGACTAAATTTTATCTGGGTGCCCGGCCCGTATAAATTTATCTGCCGTGCGACTAGGCTGCGTATAAATTTATACGCGACGGGGTATAAATTTATCTGACCAGTCGCGGTATAAATTTATACTTAGTCGGGTATAAATTTATCCGTGCCGCGTCTGGTGCTAAAGGCACTTTATAACCAAAACTAAACATAAACATACTACAAAACATAGAAAGAAGAGCATTTACTTACTTGACCATCTCTGAATGCCAGCTGAAAGTAGTTATCGTATTGCTTTACTGCCATAATGGGCTTCTTATCATAGTCATAGCTGAGGCAGCACTCTGTCACGCAGGCTTCTCGAAGCTCCTGCAGCTTGTTCTTTTGCTTTTTAAAATCCTCTCCATACATTTGTTTAAATTCCACGTACTCACGGTGCATGAAACGGATCTTGTCTATTAAACTCATTTTTAATCTGAAGTCATTGTCGAGATTATGACTCACGGCAATGACTTTTGCTTCTTCATCTGTTACACCAACGTATATATGTGCTTCAACGCTCTTCCACACTTCGTTACGGCTTTCCTCTTTTGCTAGTTCTTTCCTTGCCTTGTAACTATGTGTGCCTCCAAGAACGTAGTATGTGTAATCTTGAAGTCACCTTCTTGTAATCTTTTAGTTGGTTGCATGACTCCACATCCCACCATAACAACTAGTGGCGACACATGGGCATGAGGATTTCTTCTCATTCTTTGTTTCGATATAGCCACATGTGCCGCATATCTGACTTCGGACACTGTAGCACTCGACCCCATCTTCATTTTAGGTGGCCTCTTAATGGTGCTCAATGTCAAAAAATAGTTTGCTTTAGCAGTTTAGTGTCATTCACCCGCTTGAGAATAGCACTTGATTTATCTGCAGGCTTCACAACAATATCTGCTCCGGGGCCTTCTGAAGAGCTTCTGTTGACTCCTCTATAGTCAAAGCCTTTGTGCCTCTAGATTTCTTTTTTGTAGGAGCACATGTATCTACTACGAGGGAATGCTTTCTACCCTTTCCCTTTGTTACCACTTTGTTCCTCTTCCTCTTCTTCTTCTACTTCCTCGTCCTTCTCTTCAAACTCTTAGTTAGGAGTGGGGTACCACGGACCTTTGACCAACTTTGTTTCTTCATAAAAGCACAAGCCCGACATCAAAATGTCCACTATATCTGTGTCATGCGGGTTAAGTTAGGAAGATATGCCGGTATAAATTTATACGTAAAGACACTAAACAATACTTACATGGCCACTCTTGTAATTGTCACCACGTACTCATGCACATCTTTGGGTTTGCACATGCTTATTCGAAGCATTTTACTTTCAAACGTGAAGACTTCCCCCTTGTCATGCATGCACTTCATTAAGATTTCATCATCGACCTCTGTAGCAATAAGGTTGACAATTTCGCCGGCAGGGTAATAATCGTCAGTCTTGTACTTGCCCTTCCCTGATTGATGACACAAGTAAAGGTGCGCCTCGATGGGTTTGCTCTCTCTTGCACCCACCCTGTGGGCGTACCACGTCTGAATCTTCTTTTCGGTTATATGTCTGGCTCTATTGGTGCAGCCTTTGATGGTAGCCCTTGTTTACAAACCTGATCTTGGGGCTGGAAAAAGCGTAAAGAAGGCCATTTTATGCAAAAAGCGAGAACCTTTTCGACCTTTTGTAACATAAAAGCGATAAAAATAGAGGCGAAAAGAGCATAAAATCTACACTAAATTATCACTTTATTTGTGTTATTTAAGCTTAAAACGCAAAGAATATTCTTGAAATATTAAGGTTTGCGACACTTCTTTAAGCACTAGACACCAAGATTCCAAAATGGTTCTGGATCGGTATAAATTTATACCGCTCGAGCCTGGCGGTATAAATTTATCTGAACCGTTCTGATCGATATAAATTTATACCGCGGTGCTCGGCGGTATAAATTTATACCGTTCGAACCACGATCGGTATAAATTTATACCGCTAGGTGCTCGGCGGTATAAATTTATACCGTTCGAACCTGATCGGTATAAATTTATACCGCGGTGCTCGGCGGTATAAATTTATCTGCGTGTTGGAGCGGTATAAATTTATCTGCTCGAGCTTTCTCACTGCGGTATAAATTTATACCGATCCAGAACTATATCGGTATAAATTTATACCGACTGTGTTCTGGAACGGTATAAATTTATACCGCTCGTGCTCGAGCGGTATAAATTTATACCGATCCAGAACCATATCGGTATAAATTTATACCGTGGGCGCTTACACTCTAGCAGATTAAAACAAAAGAGAAACTAGAACAGTACGGGTAGTAGACTTACGTGGCCATGACAGTATAGACCCGCGTATAGACGTTCGAGCAAATAAGGGGGGTATATAAGCCGCTGCATGGCGCCCGACTCCATTGCGTATATAGAAAATAGGGTGGCCGGCGCCCGGCTTAAGTACCTCTGCTAAGTGCCGCTTCATATAGCGCTTCTCCATAAAGTTTTCAATACAAGTGTCTGTGAGTTTTCGTATAAATTTATACCGCTCTGTTCTATGTTGCCCTCCTCTGTATAAATTTATACCATCTCCGTATAAATTTATACAGTCTGCCGCCTTAAGTTTTTCTTCCCTGTATAAATTTATACCAACTCTGTATAAATTTATACCGTATGGCTCGAGAGAAAAGAACTGCAGAGCCTCCAACTCCTGTTCGCAGGCTTCCTCCTGCAATGGCTTTCACACCTCCTCAACAGACACCAGGAAGTAGCCACGAATATTCTACATCCGACATTCCAACACCCAGCTCTGTTGAGTTTACTCCAGCAAGACCACCTCGGCTTCCACCACCAGTTCAATTTACTCCACCACACCCTGCTCCTGAACGTCGTTTGCCCCCACCAATGCGTTTCACCCCACCTCGGGGCTAGAGAGGTCGGACTACCTCCTCCAATTCATTTTAGTCGTCGCCCATAGTCCACCAGGGCTCCCTCCCACGGAGGCAAATCACACCAACTCCATCCATTTCACTAAATGGTACTACAACAAGTGGGAGCGGTCGGCGACCGCGCAACTCCCGTGTTCTCGACACCCGGAGGAGCTGGTCAACTACGTCACCAGCCTCGATTACTTTTTCCCAGAGAGAGGGAAAGCACCTCCCCCCAGGCCTTGCCCACATCAAACCTCTCAGCATCTACAAGTACACCTCATGTTGATCTCTCAGACGAAGAAACACCTCATGTTGATGTCTCAGACGAGGACCTACCAAAGCCACAAGACTCCATGTTCGAATTCAAAGCCCACGCAAGTAAAAATCTTAAAGCGTAACTTACACAAGGCGGCATGTACAACCGTTAGAAGAAAGAAACTCATGGGCCGAGGCTCACTTGCGGGCAACACATACAAAGCAACGCTTGTTCTCAACGTTGTTTGCTTAAGATTGGACTAAAGGAATTGAGGTTGCCGTGATAGTTCTGTTCAATGACTACTGCTAGACCAAAGGGGCTACTTAGCCTTCAATATTAGGCCGATGATGGTGAGAAGTTTACTTACACGGTGGTGGCCACACCCCGTCTGTCATCAAGCGGCCTTCAAATTGATTCATGCTTTAGGCGCGGACGACTTGACCGCTGAAGAAAAGGCTTGACAAGAATCCGGGCATCAATGACTCTGCCATTCGGGAGGCATAACCAAATTCATGCTCTTCAATGTGTTTCTGGATGGAAGGTTTCTTTAAGGAGTCTTGTGAGAAACTCCCTAACAGCCCTATGTACCACTTGGTGACAATTTCACGAAACAAAAGTCTCGATAATTATAAGGAGATGTGTGTTGAGGTTTGGAGAACGCTTTATGTGCTACTCTTACTTTACTGTGCTCTGGAAAAAAGAGTTTTCTCGCGTGGCCATTCCTAGAAAGCATAGGATGTCTGTTTGTGCTACATGCTCTGAATTAAAAGCTCAGAGACAAAATGCAAGGACACTTCACACTAAAAGTAAGCTTCCAGGACGTGTTCTTGCCTAGTTCTACTTAAAAGTAGGTTCTTTCCTAAACATGTTTTCCTTTCGGATGCATTGAAGGAGAAACCGAACAAGCCTGAGAGAACAACAATCTTTGGAAAGGAGAAAATTGACAAAACATAGGAAGAAAGCCTTTGGAACAACCACTCAACTACATATCGGTTGTTATTGATGGAATGGACCAGAAGAAGACCACCCTACCACATTTTGTCAATGTGCCTAAGGATGCTGCTTGAAGAAGATTTCATACATCTGCATGTTGTTGGTGCTATGGTATTTAATGGAAAACTATCTTGCAAGGCATTTTTGAATTATCCAAACATTCATGCTGATCCAAATCTCACTATCACAATATTGAATAAGCTTCTTTCCAATCTAGAACATATACCGCCCGTTACGTATCTTGACTAGATAACACGACAAGGGAAAATAAGAATCGGGCGTTGTTTGCTTCTTGTGCTATGCTAGTAGAGAAACAAATCTTCAAGAAGGTGAAGATTGGTTTCACCTTGTTGGTCATACACACGACCAAATTGATCGGATGTTCGATGGGTTCTCTAAGCGTCTTGCTCGAAAAAAAGCTCTAAGCCTGCCAGCCATGATTGAGGTCATCCAAGATTCCTACAATCCTCGTCCAGACATCGAGTTATTGGAAGAAACTTATGATTTCAAGGAATGGATTTTTCGGAGAGATCAACTAGGTCACTGTGCTATTGAGCCCTTGAGAAACATTACATTCCAGCATCAGATCAAAATTTCACTTGTAGATGGCAAGGCCATCTTACAAGAAAAGAAATATGCCACATCCTTGCGGTGGCGGCCGGCCAGTATTCAATTCATTACAACAACATCCCCAATACTAGTTCCATGCTCTCTGCGAAATCAAATGCCTCTAAAAAGCTTGAAAAAAATCACAAAAAGAGTAAAAAGGAGGGAAGAGCATTTGACTCAAATAAATCATTGGATTGTATTGAGACAAGTATTCGATCTGCTCTAACCACTTTGGGGAGGCGGATGCTTTATGGTGGCCTCAATTTTTTCTCGACAGCGTGACATGTTGCAAGCTTCATTACAAGGTCGAAGACCGATTTACATTCAAGCTGGCCATCTAGGCAAACCCTCCCCTGTGCAAGTTGAGAATCAAGAGGAACATGTAGAGATATTGGCTAGCTCGGATGAAGATGACGAGTCATGTACACTGCCCTAGGCGCTACAGCAACAACAAGTTGCTCGAGTATCACAGTTTCGATCTCACGAGATTGAGAAAGGAATGCTCATAGCTGTCGGTGATAATGATGAATCTGGGAGGCCATTACGGCTAGCTAAAGTCTTGGGAGGTAACAAGAGGATGGAATTCCCACTCAATTAAAAGTGCCTTTGGATGAGCAACGCTGCCAATGCTTTCGATGGGAGTTATACTTTGGAGATGGTAAAAGCGCAGTGGGAAAAGAGAGCTAAGTCCAAAGCAAACACTCTTTTGTCATAGATCTAAGCGAAGTAAAGGTTCTTGCATATGACTTTGTTACATTGCTGCTAATAAGTTACGTATGGTCACTCAAACTTTAATAAAATTCGGCATGTGGATTAGACAAACAAGCCAAAAGGTGGCCAAAAAGATGATGATGAAGACTCACTTGTAGGCGGTGAGGAAGAAGATCGTTCGAGTACATCCGGTCTTTGAGAGTGAAGGCGAGGATGAAGGCTCGGTGATCGGGGAATAAATGAGTCGAGAGGATGAGATGCATCCTGATCTTCTTTGCAAAATGTAAGTTTGTCCAGATGACTTCGAACATGTAAAAAAACGAAAAGTGCGGTGATGATTATACATCAAAATATCCTATATTTTTGACAATTTTGTTCATAATTTTGTACAATTTTCACAACCTTGAATATATCACTTCTTTGTCACTCTACTACCCTTGCTATTTTTTTTATTGCCCCTTTTTTGCTACACTTTATAAAAGTAACTATTTTTTGTTCTAGTTTAGGAGGATGAAAATTGCTATTTAAAATTTTTGCACGAAAGTTATGTTCAATCAACCCCTCAAAAATGGTACCTAAATTACTTAAATTGTCACACTGTCAAAAAAAAAAATCTTAAAATGGACTTTTTAAGGGGAATTTTAGGGAATCTTTCAAAGATTCCTTTTTGAAGTCGTTCCGAAGAAATAAGTGCGTTTCATTTTAAACTTTGTTCCTGGGGTAATTTCGCCATTCCGGACGATTTGACAGGGTCGATTTGCCATTCCGGAGCCTCCCCGGTGCCCGAACGACAAGACACTGCGGTTTCTACAAGGCCGACCTCAGGACGCCCCGCGGTTTGACAAGTTCTCCCGGACCGATCTGGAATCTTTTGGGCCTTCTCAAGAGGGGCCTGAATCGGAGGATCCAATCGGATAGGGGAACCGCTCCTCGAGGGTGGTCATTAGCGTGCGGCCCGGGGGCGGGAGCCGAGGAAGAAGGGCTGCCTCGGGAACTTTTTTTTGATCCCGCCTCTTGGGGTCCGGACTCTCCCCCTCTTGTGAGGGATCCCCCGCAAGGTCCCGGCCTCGTTTGACTTGGGGAAGGGTGCCATTTCGGTTGCCCCACAACCGGGCTGCCCGACCGTTCTAATGCTAACCCTTTGACCTAGACCTTCTCCGAAAATTTAGAAAATTGGGCTGTGTGCTGGAAATGGATTAGGATTCCAGCTGGCAAAAAATCAGAATTTATTTTCGTACAATGCATTAATTGCGAATTTATGAATGTCTTGCCACTTTGCAAGCCCCCGACTTCTACTTGCCACATCGGAGGAGGACAGGCCCAAACTCCGCCCGTCGGTTCCCCTTGCTCCGTATTCTCCGGCTGCGGCTCCTCGGCCAGGTCCCAAGTGCAACAGACCAAGTCTCGGCCCCAAAACGCCAAACCCTTCTAGAACCCTCGCAACCCACGGGGTTTACGTTTTGGGAGCCCTCTCCTTGTGAGATTCGGTGGGGACCTTGCCTTTTGACTTGACGTGGAGTGGGGGTGTTGGCGCCGAGCACGGACCCTAAAATCCCCCTAGAAGTCGCTTTCCGAATTTCCTCTCCCCAAGGCCCCGGGGGCCGGACGGGCGACCTCCCCTCTCCTGAATCTGCGATTTGACTCTGCCAATGGACTCAGAACGTCGACGTTGCCCTAGGGACCAAGTTCTGTGGCCAGAAGACCAAAACTCGGCTCCCAAAACAAAAACCCTTCTAGAATCTGGCAAGTCACAGGGTTTACGTTTCGGAGGCCCTCTCCTTGTCAGATTTGGTCGGGACCTTGCACCGTATCTTGACATGGAGTGGGGGTGTTGGCCTTGAGGCGGGACCCTAAACTCCCCCCTAAGTTGCTTGCCCCGAATTCAGTTCATTACAAGTTAATTATGCCATCCATGTCAAATAGCTTTAGGGAGCAGTCCGTTGAACAAGGGCATTCTCGCTATCCATATGCCTTGATACTGAAACACAACCATCATCACAAGCAACCAAATCTAACCCCCCCAACCCGCACTAGTCTTTTGCTTTTCTGTAATCATTTATCTTCATTCTAGTAGTTATGATGCTTTTCTGTAATCATTTATCTTCATTCTAATAGTTATGATGCTTATATTCTCAATGCAATCTTAGACCAAGTATAACGTCCAGCGAGCCAAGGTCAACCCCAAGTACAACGATCCCACAAACTCCATTCCTTTGACCTTAGCTAACCCTTTGACCTAGACCTTCTCCGAAAATTTCGAAAATTGGGCTGTGTCCTGGAGATGGGTTAGGAATCCAGCTGGCAAAAAATCAGAATTTATTTTCGTACAATGCATTAATTGCGAATTTATGAATGTCTTGCCACTGCAAAAGCGCCCCCCGACTTCTACTTGCCACATCGGGAGGAGGACAGGCCCAAACTCCGCTCCGTCAGTTCCCTTGCTCCATATTCTACGGCTGCGGCTTCACCGGCCAGGTCCCAAGTGCAAGAGACCAAGTCTCGGCCCCCAAAGCATAAACCCTTCTAGAACACGGCAGCCCAGGGGTTTCGTTTTGGAGGCCCTCTCCTTGTCCGGTCGGGGGACCTTGGGCCGTGACTTGACGTGGAGTGGGGGTGTTGGCCTTGAGCAGGACCCTAAAATCCCGCTGCTTGCCCCGAATTTCCTCTCCCCCCAGGCCACGGGGCCGGGGCCAGGCGACCTCCCCTCTCGGGTCGCGATTTGACTACGCCAATGGACTCCTGGCGTCGGCGTTGCCACAGGAACCAAGTTCCGGTGGCGGCGGACCACCCGACCTCCAAGAAGCGCCAAAGTAGCTCACTTCCATCACACTTTCGTAGTCAATTGGCCTAGGATGTGGATCTGCGGGATCTTGTCGTGGAAAGGCGTGAGTGTTTCTTTCTTTTTTGCAAAAACCGACCTTGTAACTTGCTCCCTAGGGTAATTTCGCCATTCGGACGATTTGGCGGGTCGATTTGCCATTCCCGAGTCTCCCGGTGCCCGAGCGACAACAAGACACACCGGGTTTCTACAAGGCCGACCTCGGGGCGCCCAGCGGTTTGACAAGTTCTCGGGACCCGATCTGGAATCTTTTGGGCCTTCCCAAGAGGGGCCCCGAGCGGAGGATCCAACGGTTCGGATAGGGAACCTGGCTCCCGGAGGGTGGTTAATGCGTGCAGGCCCGGGGGAGCCAGGAAGGGCTGCCTCGGGGAACTTTTTGATCCCCGCCTCTTGGGGTCTGGACTCTCCCTCTTGTGAGGGATCGCTGCAAGGTCCCGGCCTCGTTTGACTTGGGGAAGGGTGCCACCTCGGTTGCCCCAACGGGCTGCCCACCATTCTAATGCTAACCCTTTGACCTAGACCTTCTCCTAAAATTTAGAAAATTGGGGCAGTCTTTGGAAATGGATTAGGATTCCAGGCGGCAAAAAATCAGAATTTATTTTCGCACAATGCATTAATTGCGAATTTATGAATGTCTTGCCACTTTAAAAAAGCCCCCAGGCTTCTACTTGCCACATCGGGAGGAGGACAGGCCCAAACTCCCTCCGTCCGGTTCCCTTGCTCCGTATTCTCGGGCTGCGGCTCCCGCCGGTCCCAAGTGCAACGGACCAAGTCTCGGCCCCAAAAACGCCAAGCCCTTCTAGAACACGGCAACCCACGGGGGTTTCGTTTTGGAGGCCCTCTCTTGTCGGTCGGGCGGGACCTTGCGCTCGACTTGACGTGGAGTGGGGTGTTGGCGCCGAAAGCTTACGGACCCTAAAATCCCCAGGAAGCTGCTTGCCCCGATTTCCTCTCCCCAAGGCCACGGGGCCGGACGGGCGACCTCCCCTCCCGGAATGCGATTTGACTCGCCAATGGACTCGAGAACATCGGCGTTGCCACGGGGACCAAGTTCCGTGGGCGAAGACCACCCGACCTCCAAGAAGCCAAAGTAGCTCACTTCCATCACACTCGTAGTCAATTGGCCTAGGATGTGGATGCGGGATACTTTCCGGAGGGCGGAGTGTTTCTTTTCTTTGCAAAACCGACCTTGTAACTTGCTCCCTAGGGTAATTTACCGCCATTCCGGACGATTTGGCGGTCGATTTGCCATTCCGAGACCTCCCGGTGCCTCGAACGACAAGACACTACTGCGGTTTCTACAAGGCCGACCTCGGGGCGCCCCAGATTTGACAAGTTCTCCGGACCGATCTGAATCTTTTGGGCCTTCCCCAAGAGGGGCCCCCGAACGGAGGATCCAACGGTCGGATAGGGGAACCGGCCGGGAGGGTGGTCATTAGCGTCTGCAGCCCAGGGAGCCGCCAGAAGGGTCTGCCTCGGGAACTTTTTTGGATCCCGCCTCTTGGGGTCCTGGACTCTCCCCTCTTGTGAGGGATCGCTGCAAGGTCCCCGGCCTCGTTTGACTTGGGGAAGGGGTGCCACCGTTGTTGCCGCAACGGGCTGCCCCGACCGCTCTAATGCTAACCCTTTGACCTAGACCTTCTCCTCAAAATTTCAAAATTGGGCAGTGTCTTTGGAGATGGGTTAGGAATCCAGCTGGCAAAAATCAGAATTTATTTTCGTACAATGCATTAATTGCGAATTTATGAATGTCTTGCCATCCAAAAGCGCCCCGACTTCTACTTGCCACATCGGGGAGGAGGACAGGCCCAAACTCCGTTCCGCAGTTCCCCTTGCTCCGTATTCTTTCTGCGGCTTCGGCCAGTCCCAAGTGCAATGACCAAGTCTCGCCCCAAAACGCAAACCCTTCTAGAACCCGGCAACCCACGGGGTTTACGTTTTGGAGGCCCTCTCTTGTCGGTTCAAAGCGGGACCTTGCGCCGCGGACTTGACGTGGAGTGGGGTGTTGGCCGCCGCAGCACGGACCCTAAAATCCCCCTAAGCTGCTTGCCCCCGAATTTCCCTCCCCAAGGCCCCTGGGGCCGGACGGGCGACCTCCCTCTCCGAATCGCGATTTGACTCGCCAATGGACTCACAACGCGTCGGCGTTGCCACGGGAACCAAGTTCCGTGGCGAAAGACCGAAGCGCCAAAGTAGCTCACTTCCATCACACTCGTAGTCAATTGGCCTAGGATGTGGATGCGGGATCTTTTGTCGTGGAAGGCGTGAGTGTTTCTTTCTTTTGCAAAACCGACCTTGTAACTTGCTCCCCTAGGGTAATTTAAGCCATTCCTGGACGATTTGGCGGGGTCGATTTGCCATTCGGAGCCTCCCGGTGCCCGAACGACAAGACACTTTGCGGTTTCTACAAGGCCGACCTCGGGGCCTTCCCGGGTTTGACAAGTTCTCCCGGACCGATCTGGAATCTTTTGGGCCTTCCCGAAGAGGGGCCCCTGAACGGAGGATCCAACGGTCGGATAGGGGAACCGGGCTCCGGGAGGGTGGTCATTAGCGTGCAGCCCCCCGGGGGAGCGCTGCCAGGAAGGGCTGCCTCGGGAACGTTTTTGGATCCCGCCTCTTGGGGTCCGGACTCTCCCCTCTTGTGAGGGATCCCTGCAAAGGTCCCCGCCTCGTTTGACTTGGGGAAGGGTGCCAGCCCACCGGTTGCCCGCAACGGGGCTGCCCCACCGCTCTAATGCTAACCCTTTGACCTAGACCTTCTCCTAAAATTTAGAAAATTGGGTCGTGTGGAAATGGATTAGGATTCCAGGCGGCAAAAAATCAGAATTTATTTTCGTACAATGCATTAATTGCGAATTTATGAATGTCTTGCCACTGCAAAAGCGCCCCCCGACTTCTACTTGCCACATCGGGAGGAGGACAGGCCCAAACTCCGCTCCGTCAGTTCCCCTTGCTCCGTATTCTCGGCTGCAGCTCCTCGGCCAGGTCCCAAGTGCAACAGACCAAGTCTCGGCCCCCAAAACGCAAACCCTTCTAGAACCTGGCAACCCACAGGGTTTACGTTTTGGAGGCCCTCTCCTTGTCGATTCGCAAGGGACCTTGCTGGCGTGACTTGACGTGGAGTGGGGGTGTTGACGCCAGAGCACGGACCCTAAAATCCCCCCGGAAGCTGCTTGCCCCGAATTTCCTCTCCCCAAGGCCCTGGGGACGGACGGGCGACCTCCCCTCTCCGGAATTGCGATTTGACTCTGCCAATGGACTCAGAACGTCGACGTTGCCCTGGGGACCAAGTCCAAGAAGCGCCAAAGTAGCTCACTTCCATCACACTCGTAGTCAATTGGCCTAGGATGTGGATGCGGGATACTGTCGTGGAGGGCGTGAGTGTTTCTTTCTTTTGCAAAACCGACCTTGTAACTTGCTCCCTAGGGTAATTTCGCCATTCCGGACGATTTGGCAGGGTCGATTTGCCATTCCGGAGCCTCCCCGGTGCCCGAACGACAAGACACTGCGGTTTCTACAAGGCCGACCTCAGGACGCCCCGCGGTTTGACAAGTTCTCCCGGACCGATCTGGAATCTTTTGGGCCTTCCCGAAGAGGGGCCCCTGAACGGAGGATCCAACGGTCGGATAGGGGAACCGGGCTCCGGGAGGGTGGTCATTAGCGCAGCGACCCGGGAGCCGCCAGAAGGGGAAGGGCTGCCTCGAACTTTTTGATCCCGCCTCTTGGGGTCCGGACTCTCCCCTCTTGTGAGGGATCGCTGCAAGGTCCTGGCCTCGTTTGACTTGGGGAAGGGTGCCAGCTCGGTTGCCCTGCAACGGGCTGCCCCGACCGTTCTAATGCTAACCCTTTGACCTAGACCTTCTCCGAAAATTTAGAAAATTGGGCTGTGTGCTGGAAATGGATTAGGATTCCAGCTGGCAAAAAATCAGAATTTATTTTCGTACAATGCATTAATTGCGAATTTATGAATGTCTTGCCACTGCAAAAGCGCCCCCCGACTTCTACTTGCCACATCGGGAGGAGGACAGGCCCAAACTCCGTTCCGTCAGTTCCCCTTGCTCCGTATTCTCGGCTGCAGCTTCTCGGCCAGGTCCCAAGTGCAACAGACCAAGTCTCGGCCCCCAAAACGCAAACCCTTCTAGAACCTGGCAACCCACAGGGTTTACGTTTTGGAGGCCCTCTCCTTGTCAGATTCAGGCGGGACCTTGCGCGTGACTTGACGATGGAGTGGGGGTGTTGGCGCCAGAGCACCTGACCCTAAAAATCCCCCTAAGCTGCTTGCCCCGAATTTCCTCTCCCCAAGGCCCTGGGGACGGACGGGCGCCCTCCCCTCTCCGGAGCTGCGATTTGGCTCTGCCAATGGACTCAGAACGTCGACTTGCCCTGGGGACCAAGTTCTGTGACCAGAAGACCACTCATGTTCACCCAACTAAGAAATGTGTTTTAAACGTCGCTGTGTACGTCGCATGCGATGTCAATACGTCGCATGCGACGTATTTGGTTATAGCGACGTGGTTTAACTATTTTTATTTTTGTTGTGTACATGTTTGATACTGGGGCATGTTTGAGCCTAGACAATGCTTGAGCCTAAGGGTGAAAGCATGTTAGGGTGTACCACTTTTGGAACCTGCAAAAGTACATACACTAGGTACTTTAGAATTGGGTACTTTTTTAATTTTCTTTTCATTAAAACTAACTCAAAAATCTAAAATAAAAGTCAATGTCATGTTAATATTCAATGTTAAGATAAAGGTAATGCTATTGGAGGCCAAAATAAATACAACAATTCTAAAACGTAGCTTCTCTTGAGATCTTACACAGGTACCCAGTACCTAGAGCTGGCTACCTTTTTGGGTACCTTTTTAGTCCCTAAATGATACTTTTTAAGGCACACCCTAACATGCTTTTACCCCTAAGAGGCTTGTTTGAACCTAGGTAGCATGTTCGACCCTAAGGGAAATGCAACGCCTACACGTTCAACGTCTATAGGCTCCTCATGCTTCACTCTATGTATTTGGACTTGTTCACCCTACAAAATACCATTATTATTATCTGTTTGAAAGGTAGAGCAGTGATCCACAACAGAAAGCTAGTGGATAGCATCAAATTAAGCAATGATCAAAGTTAACTTGGTGGTGGTAATCGGTTTAAGGTTAGAGAAAATCGAAGTAACTAAGATACCATTGAAGACTCTTTGCATGTTCTAGTCTAGAGGCAATGCTTGAGCCTATGTGGCTTCTTTGAGCCCATGTTCCAGCCGCTCTTTATTCCTCCCATATAATGTATACCAAAAGGGGAGGGGGGAGAAAAAGAATTGAATTGAATGGGTTTTTATTGCACACGAAGACCAATAGACATAGCCTATCGTAAGGATTGCAATCGAGGATGTGCATAATATTTGACATATAGAATTTAATGATCGCCTCCTCTAGGTGCTAACTAGAGTCGCCATTGTTAGCATTGCCAACATTTGTATTAAAATGCCCTCAAGTACATCCGTCATTTCGTGGAATTGATCCGGTGTAAGATGCCGCATGAGAGCTGGTGGTCCAACCTCTTGATGCTCGCTTTTCCGTGAGTTTGAATGCCTTGATCTGCGCCAGAGGGCTCTTCGGGACGTTATTGACTCCTCTAGCACAACACCTTGGAATATTGGGCGCCCCTCGGTGTAGTTTTGTATGATAAACCACCATGTTGGGTCTTGTCGATCGGTAAAGAAAAAATCTGGTCAAAGAAGCTCGACGGAGATTGATATTGATGGTCTAAATTTTGAAGTGGATATGTGTATGTGTGTACTGCTCACAGTTGTCCGGAAGGACAAGCGCCTCACTACCGGGGTACATCTTGCTAGAGTTGACAAATGAAAAAGCCACTTGTTCTATCATACTTTATCAGTAGGCTGGCCCCTTAATTGAAGGTCAAACCAATCGACATCGAATATGAAGGTCTTAAAATTGCCACCAACATCCACCTCCATTATAGTCTTTAACCTCCCGACCCAATCACGTGGGCTTCCTCGACGATTCGACGGCAACACTTGATTGAAACTCCATCGTGAATGATGCCATGACTCCATGAGCCACAAGTCTTCCCGTATGTCAAGAGAACTCACACGATAGTGGGTCCCATGCCACCATATCGAGGGAGTAAGATATATACCAGCCAAAAGCACCATTAATGTCAATAGATACAATAACATCAAAAGAAAATACTTTCGATTTCGACATCAACATAATTTGTTGCAACTACCTTTTTCATGACACCTTGTGCGATGCCCATTCCAGAGTAGTCGTAATATACTCCCCCTTGTGATATGCATCGGTCAAAGCCTGTAGTACCCATTCTCTTTCCATCTTGTCCGGCAAGGGTTCATATCCATCGTGGTACGGGCTCGCCTCTATTATGTCGCTCCATTCATGCCTCTTCTCTTCCATTTCTTCCTTTATGCTCTCATAACGAAAGCAATCCATTTTGCCATTGGTGCCGAATTGTAAAGAAGAAATTGATTAACCTTAATGATCATATCAAAGGAAATGACTTCGCATACCATTGCCTTCCTGCCACTACCCCCACAATCTTCTCGTCCCCTTCATCACTCCATAAAGCGAGGTGCATCCGATGTACCATGGAAATATATTCTCGCCATATAGAAAAGTGACTCTTTCGCAAGCCATCCCTCTCGCCATACTACCTTCTTCGGACGTGCTCTTTGGCCGCACCATATCCTTCAATACCTTCATAAACCTTTCCAAGAAAAACATCCATCTCGCATGTACAGTTCCTCATGAGCTCCACTTCCTCAATAAGATGTACCAAAAAGATGGGTTTGATGTCAAGAAAGCTCGTAGGGAAACTCCTTCTCCAACAAGCAACATGCCTCTGCCATTTTCACTTTCATCTCTTCAATTTAGATCTTCGGTATAGTTTTTTACACATCCACCTATGAGGTCCAAAACAAAAAACTTAGCCACAAATAAAATAGACGGGAGCACTAAATCAACATGGGTAACAACCTTATGACCTTTGATAGGGCACTTATTGCCTCCAATGGTCCCTTTGTCTAAAACTCCCTAAAGGTCGTGGGCATGAAGAACTGCATGATCCAAACACCAAATATAAGTTATGGGTTACATTTTATAGTAGTGCATATATATGTGGACTTCAATTGCTTACATGCAAGAACTTATGCCACCATGGGACTTTAAACCAGTCACCCCCACTACTTGTGAATGCGGTTTCGCAATGATTGCATGTAACCAACAGGTTCTAAGGGCCCTTAAATCATCATAAATAGCTCGATGGTCAGCCCTAGCAATAACCCATTTTGCCGGAGGAAGTGGTTGCCCTTCACCTCGGATCCATGCCTCTTTCTTTGTATTACTTACCTTAAGGTCCATCCCGGCATTTGTTGTGTCTTTTGACCAAATACATGCTTCCATAAAGAGTTTCCCACGTTCTTGAAGATATGCATCGGGTCTAAAAGGTGTTGAATCAGTAGGTCGGTCCAATATGGTAGTCTATAAAAATGACTTCCTTTTCATATTGGCGAAAAGACTTCCTCCTCCTCCAGCTTCCTCGCCACCATTGTATAATTCCTCATCCTCATCGCCTAGGTCGGCTACGACCTCCTCACCGCAGGTGCCCCCACGGATTTCCCCTTGCGGATTTTCCCCTCTTCCTTCTTATCCCAACGCCACCCCATTCTCGATGGTAATTGCGCTTGGTGGTTCTCAGATAGTCTGATTGCCACACCGGGAATTGTGCACGCCGCCTCTCAAGGCGTGGAGGCAAATACTTCCTAAAACCCTCGTGATACTACTTTCTTCGGATGCTTAGAGTGACGGTGGTTGCAACTTTTCCCCACATATCATGCAAGGGAAGTGCCCCGATGTCTTAAACCCGAACACTCGGAAACCCAGAAAGTCATGCATAGTCCACAATAGTATACCTCTAAGATTAAAAGCGCCATTTTTATGGGCATCGTGACCCTGAATACTGTGTTCCACAAAGGGAGTAACTCATCCACAATTATTCTTAGGTACACATCTAAATTACTTGGTTTTTCTTCCCGTGTATCAATAAAGTCATCATAATGTGCCCACTCTTCATCAACAACCATGGGGGTATGTTGTAGTTCACTATCATCAGCGGCCATGTAGACCATGCAACATTGTGTACCATATGGGTTTACGCCATCGGTGGCGGGCCCAAACGCACGTTACGTGGTTCTTTTCAAAAGTCGCCATGTCGCGATCGACATGCTTCCAAGCCGCGACCGCCGCCGACTCGCATCACATCATCACTAGATGCATGTGTAGCCGCGGAAGTCCATTAGGCTAGCCAATGTCTTGCAACGGAACATCAACTTTAACCTATAGAATAAATTATAGGCAACATATAAGTACCCAAAATAAGTGAATTTACAACTATTTGTAAGAAGTGGTGATGCATATACCTTGGGATTATTGGAAAGTGTCGAATAACCTTCCGAGGTACCGTTTTCCCTTTAGGTCATTCCCTCAGATCTCTGCTTCATTACATAATGAGACAATGAGTGGACTTCTCATGCTCTCGGGGGGATAGAAGATCATACAATCATTTGGACATGCATGTATGACTTTATAACCAAGGCCTACGCTTGAATCATTTTCTTAACTTGAGATCCGTTTCAGTAGGCATATTGTTCTTCTCCTCGAAGGATCTTCTCGTGCAATAACCTCATGCGATCTAAGAGTGGTAAGATAAAAGATGGAGATGGTGGTAAGATAGAAAGACTTGATAAGTATGTCACCTCAATAGAGCGGTAGACACTTGCATTGCTCCACTTGAACTTGGTTTGGAGATTGAGAATTAGCGTGCGCGCCAAAAGCGAGAGGTTCGAGACGCAGAAATAATCGCGTTTACCGCCGATAACAATAGGGTCATCGCCGCGACGACCAATCCTCGAAGGGTATCCAACATCTTCTACCATATCCTCTCCACCACCATCCTCGACATCATCTAAATCAATATCGTAATTCTTGAAGAGCTGCAACATATCGAAAGCATCGGCTGCGTCACGAAAGACTTCGTTCTCGGGTTCGGCAATAGTTTCATCCTCTTCATATTGATCGTGACGCAATATCTTCATATTGGTGCGCCTCGCTTGAAATTCACGGACGATAGGTTTCCCTTTGCCTCGTAACTTAGAACTAATGGATCGGGATGGAGACCGCCTGAATGAGTTCATTAAACAGGAGTAACGTGATTAACCATCATGTCAAATAATGTAATAAGTATAAAATACATACAACCATTTGTATAGACTCACGAATGACAAAAACATATATTAAAAAAAAAACTCTTTATTCCTTTTTTTTAGTACAACAATACTATTGTTCCATCTCAAATGGGAGAGGTCTATCATAGCGATAGTTGATAAATAACTCATCTCCAATGTTTATGCTTTTAATAGCACACACCATGATATATCTGCTTTTTTCGGATCTTGTAAAAAAAATCTTCCTCCCTCCTTGACACTCTAAAATTCACAATTGCATCGCTCACGGTTGTCAATAGAACCTGTTGATGAACCCCCGCAATATTGCCATGAACCCCCGGCCGACCATCAATAAACTTCAACTCCTCATCACATGCCCCCACTATCGACGCAAAGATTGGAATTCATTCCATAAATCCTCATACGCCAAGCATATTTAGTCAAAGTTTGCCAAGTTTTCCAATCGTACTTTGACCTCGTGATATGGCATTAATGGAATGTGGGTATCTCGCTCCACTTCTATACGGCGTCGCGGAGATAAGGCGAATCCAAATTTACGGACAAATGCGGTTCAAGATAATGATGTATCTTCTTCCCCAATAAGCAAATTCTTGATCCATAGGGATAGGTAAGTCATCGCCACAAGCCAAATGTCTTCATAAGTGCCTAACAAAGGGTCGACTAATCTTTGCAATTCTTCAGAATTTCACGCCGGCAAAGGAGGCCAAGCGTTCTTGGGAAATGTGCGACACATGCAATGTTCTCATGATTGTAGCCCTTCGTGTTCTTTCACGCCAGGGAACACTCACCGCGAGCCGCACCCATCCACATTATTGATGAATCGGGTTCATCGCTTGGTTTCATATGCCTCTATGGACAACATTAAACCAAAAATCCACATCTAGTTTGGAGGAGACATCAGCATCATCTACCTACATATTTAGATATCATAAACATCTTGAATATATACTTGAATTGGGAGAGATACTCTTAAAAAAAAAAAAAACAAATAATAATTGTATACCAACCTGATATCCATGACGAGCATCGATCGGTGGGTTGTTCAAATGTACCAAATCTTATCGATGGTCTTCAACAACCGCTCTAAGTCGTCTCTTCAGCCCATACATCTTTTACAATCGCAAAACTATTTTGTCCCTCCGCCAATTACAAAAAGGTAAGTACTATATCTTTTGCACAATAGTTTGAACGGCTGTGATAGATACAATATATGGTAGTATAAACCCTAAACCCTAAACCCTAAACCCTAAACCCTAAACCCTAAACCCTAAACCCTAAATCCTAAATGGACAGAATTGGGCCCGGACACGTAGTCCTCTCCACTCAAGGTGAAGCCGACCATGCCCTTTCCCCGAAAAGTACGACCCTTATATAAGTTTCAATTTCAATAAAGATCTTTTTGACGCCAGCGCTAGCCCGATACATAGAGTCCCCTCCACTCAAGGTGAAGTCGACATATGACCTTGACTACTGCCGACACCTCAATTTTGTAATCTACATTGTACTTAGTAAGGTATGAAGGTGAGTTTGGGCTGGCACACCGGTCCTCTCCACTCAAGGTGGAGGCGGCCGTGTCCTTGACCAAAAACACTGCGTTTTTTTACTACTCATGATTTTGCGTCCTCTCCTAGTTTATATATGTCTAGGCTACTAAATACAAGAATCGATTAACTTACATGTGACGGTTCGCATATCCACCTCCCCTGGTGGTAAGACAACATCAATCTGTCTCCTGGCCATCTCCAGGCGTCGATCATGCCGATGACCATGGCGATCCATGTAGGGCAGCAACAAGTATAAGATATGGTTAAAAAGAAGAACACCAAAGGCGCTAGGCTGGAAGAGGAGCGAAAGAAAATAACAATGAATGCCGAGAAAAAAGTTGTTTATATAGAAATCTGTAACGTCGCATGCGACGTGACGTCGCCGGCGACGTAGTGTCAACGGTCACATGCCAGGTCACCTACGACTTGGCAGTACACCTGGCAAGTACGTACAGACGTGTCATACGTCGTGTAGACCACGTCGCATGCGACGTATAGTCAACGGTCAAAATCCAGGTCACATGCGACCTGGCAGTACACGTGGCGAGTACGTACTGACGTGTCTTAGGTTCTGTAATGTCACATGACGTCGCATGCGACGTCTGACATTTGTCGTGACATTTGTCGTGACATTTGTCGGTTATGAAATTTATGTATACCTATGCTGTTCTGAGCAACCTAAAATCTGAGCAAGTTTTGTGTAACAACCTAAAATCTGCATACCTCAAAACACTTGAACATAGCTTGATTAGCTGCATCACAGAGCAAATTGCGTGACAGGTCTGACATTTGCCGTGACATTTGTCGTGACGATGCCAGGTGGGCGATGGCATTTTTAGGCAAATTTTGATCGGGCGCTTTGACACATGGGACATTAATGCCTTGGATTTGCAAGGAGTCGCCGGCGGTTCTCCCACTATCTTTGGACACCAAGTTCCTCATTCAGATTGCATTTTGTTGCTTCTCTAAAGATGTTGGATCGAGGATATGGGAGTCCCACTTTTGACTACCCAATCTTCGTTGTAGAAATTCTAGGGGTAAATCCATATGTCATTTCTAATTCCTTCTTTTTTCTCTTTCTCTGGATCAACCAGAAGCTAAATTATGAGCTCAAAAAATTCTGGATCAACCATCTCCAACTCCATGTCCATCACTAAATTCATCTGCTTTTCAAAAATACCCATAGCACAAATAGGCCTATATAAATTAAAACAAGCAATATTATTGTCATATCCTTATTCATCGTGGGCATTCATCTTCTTGATATCCATCCTGATCATATTCATCTTCTTCATATTTTTATCTTCAAATTCCATTTTGAAAAAACTCGATTTAAATCTATATCATATCATATATCCGGTTTTTGTATTCTACATCATGCTTATATACATAAGGCGGTGCCTCAAAAAATTTCGGATCAACCATAAGCTAAATTTCGAGCTCAAAAAATTACGGATCAACCAGAGCTAATCCGAAGCTCAAAACTACCATATTATAGTTATATCAAAAGATAGAATTTAAGTTGCTTCAATACCAAATATCGACTCCAAAAAACGGCGAAAACTTTCGCAAAGGGTCATTTGCATCCTCGCATCAACACTTTGTAATTTCCAAAGACCGTGAAGGATCCCTTCGCCACCGGTGATGTAAAATTTTTTACCTTGGATATCTCTCTCAAACGAAAACCACATCATTCACCGCAAATTCTTTGCCTTGACAAATCTGCTCCAAAATTTTGTGAAGACATAACTTTGGGAACTATCCCAATAACTTGAGATCTAAATTTCCACATGCATTGATTTTCATCTTTTTTTTTCCACAATTCCATCGCAAAGGCAAATGTGCTTCGTTGATTTTTTTTGGAATGACGAAATAAACAAAAAATCCAACGCAGAATCGGTTATCAAATCAAGCTGCCCACTTGGTTGCACAAGCACGAAATGAAATGCCGGTCCTCAAGGACTTTCTTATCTAACCAATCTACACTATCTTGAGAGCCAACTAGATCCACCACGTAAATATCCGGTGGAGTGTCTAGCATAATATCCTCTAGGCTGAACTTTTGTGGCACGCATGGCTCGAAGATCAAACGTGAATCCAAGCTCTTTTTAAAGATGACGCCGCATCATTTTCTATACTCCTTGCCAACCCCCGATTGTTTGCACCTTGATTGTTTGCCCTAAATCGCTTTAAAACAATGGGAACATGAATTGAAGGAAAAAGTAGTACCATCCGTCAAGCTATCCGTACATATACCATGAAGATCGAGAAAGAATAAATTGTGTTGAATTTTGTAAGCACGACATTGTGCTTACTACATATGGAACCATTTGTTCAATTACGTAAAGCCATCCTCAAGAGGATGAAAAGAAGCGACCCCGTGCTAAGGGGCACAATGTCGAACATTAGGTGGTTTAGAATTATTCGGATGAAGCTCAATCCATTAGAAATGCTCACACTAAAAGTTCATGTGCTTGTTTGGGGCTTAAGGGCACAATGAAGATGGTGCCTTTACGGAACATCGCGACCTTCTACGACACATATGTCACATACGTCACATATCTGAAAGTTCTAGAATGTTCTAGAAAGTTTTAAAAAGTTTTAAAATATAAGAGAATCTTGGGTGAGCCTAAGGAATCCTTCTAGAAAATTCGAAATGTTGTAGAAAGTTCTAGAATGAATGTTAAGAGAGAATACACTTATTTTCTTCCCAAAGCATTTTGCTAGATGACCAATTAAAATATTTTGGTTCAACCAACTCCACAATTCTCTTGATTTTCGATGAACAAACTTGTCCAAGAAGGCAAATGACCTCCACAACCTCGGAATGGCCATAATGAAGAAATTAAAAAGACAGGTTAAGAGATTTCTCGAAAAAAAGCATGATTTTTTGTTTGTATGTTGTGACCGTCCGGATCATACAATCGCAAAGAAGAACCCATAAAAATCTTGGCGCTCAAACGGAACAAGTTCATGAGTCATGAAGCGAAAACAATCGAGCATGGCGTTAAAAAACGCACCAAAGGATCTGATTTTTGGCATGTAGGAGCGAAGAGAGGTCTGTTTTTTTGGTATTGGGTGTTCGAAGAACCCCCAATGATGTCGGCAAGCTCAACCGCCTTGTGATCCCTAAGCTCCGGTCAAGCCCATTTTCCTTTGCACCATGACATGCTGCGCTTTGAAGACTTCCAAGGTAACGGTGGCGGTTTAGATACTCTTCGGCATAGCGGCGACCCGAGCTATGTTCCAATTCCACTTTCCATGTATGGATCTCAAAACAAGGCCATCAACAGTGTGTAGCCACATAGTATCTCGGCTTTTCAAAATCCTCATCAATGGGGTTCCTTCATATGGAACTTGTGCAATTGAAACGCAAATTCCTCCACCATCATATATCACAAAAATCATCGGGACGTTTGGCGGTGTAAAGTTGCAAGTTCAAGCATTACTGCCGATTCCAACCTTGATGTTGATCTTTCAACTTCCATAGTGCCATTAGAATTACTTGTATACCCAAAGATGAGATTTTAGATCATAACCTTCTTCCCCAGTATTGACGTATCCATATGTGCTTCTTTTGGTTTGTCGATATAGTTCCGCATAATATTTTTCAAGCTCTTGCAAGCTCTCAAAGCCCCCAAAAACCATTTTTCCGCTTTCGGTTTTCAAGAGTCTAGATGAAGGAGGTAATTCGGGCGTCCGCAAAACCCACGCCGCTAAATGACCATTCTCTTTCACATCTAGAGATAAGATTACTTCGAAAGACTGATGAAGCCGCATTGATATGGACGGATCAATCACCAATAATCAATAAATCCCTTTTGCCGGATGTTTTGAAATTAACGCTATGTTTGAAATTAGCCATCGACCTAAACCTAGAATCCGCCATTAGGGACGTCGGACAAGCGGTACCGCAAGTCATATTAAACACTATAATGCTTCTACGGACAAAAGGTAAAAGTGTGGGATTTTCTTGTGTTCTTGCACAAATTTTAAGGCTTTATCCCGTTCTTCTCTCGCCAACAATGATTGACAACAAGCCTATTGTCAAGTTACCTTCAAGGATTGTAAACTTGGAACAACTAGATTTTGACACAGAACAACGTCAGTTTTATAATGAACAATTTATAGCGGTAGCATATCTATCGTGATGATGCATGCGCAGCAACACGCTTAAATGAAGCCGCAGTTGGTCGTCGAGTCTTTTTTTAGGCGGTATCAATCGCACGTGACTATTGAATTTGTAATCCTAAAACCATTAACCTTCGTGATATAAAATATATACGTCACATCGCGACCACCTACGTCACATATACGTACTGACGTGTCATATACGTCACATATACATACTGACGTGTCATATACGTCACATATACGTACTGACGTGTCATATACGTCACATACGTCATATATACGTACTGACGTGTCATATACGACACATACGTCACATACGTCACATATATACGACGTCGCATGCGACGCCACGCCAAACATCCACCGGGCGAGACACACGTGCCGCCCACCAGCGCCTCAAGCCCACCGGGCGGAGACGGATGGGCCAAGACAAGCCGCGATGCGTCGCGGCCAGCCGCAAGCGCCCACTGGCGTGACACATGCCGCCCACCGGCGCCAAAGCGCCCACTGCATGACAGATCCGCCACGCCACCGCGTTGTCGACGGCGCGACCACACGCCGCATGCGACGTGTCTGCGACGTGACGTCGCATGGTGACGTTATTTGCGACGTCACGTCGCACAGACGTCGCAAGCCCACGTCGCTAAATGTCCATTCTCTTGTTGTGTGGAAGATCCATTTTATACATGTTCGGCATGTGGTCTGGAATTCACTAAAGCTTACGAGGTTAAGTTTAGCACTGAATTGCCAACATGAGTATCATATAGCTTGTTGTTCATTGTTGAGAGGAGGACAATGTATTCATGGTTGCCCCGAAAAGGTGCCGAGGGTGTATTTGACGAGCTAGATTTTGGCCATGTTGCAGGTGCTTCAAATAGTACACCAAAAAGGATGTGTTAATCCGTCTCCGCAATTGAGGTCTCACCGCTTCGGGGTTCAAAGAAGGACAATGGTGCCATTTGAAGATGCACAACACCGCAAAGTCCTATAGGAGTACAAATCAATTGTGGATCGATTTGAATGCAACAACCGAGAACCACCACCACCAGTCCAAGAAGCCGCCCAAGAAGTCAGAGAAGAAGTCGTAAACATAGCACCAATTGTAAACGCAAAGACCGGTTAGTGGAAAAACAAATGCACCCGGATTGGCACACCGAAGCACCTAAGGAAGTTGAGGGAGTAATTCCATCGGATGAGGGCAACTTGGGTGACTATTTGCGAAAAAGAAAGGGCGTAAGAACAAAGAGAGGTAAGGCGGAGGATAGCACATAAGTTGTTCGGGCTCCAAGAAAGAGAACAAGAAGTAGCTATGCAAAAGATGCAGAAGCGGTCTCAATCATGACACCACACCTATCGAAGTGTGTTCTCAAGAAAATGCGAATCGGGGCCTCAAGTTTCGGTGAGCCCGATGTTCAAAAAGTGATTGCCGCCTGCGAACCACGGAGGGTCAAGGTGTGGGCATTGCGGGGCAAGCCCGTAAATCGTGTTAGCTTAAGACATTGAATATTATTGATTTTCTTTTCTTTGCATTCACCGTAGGATTACCGGTTGATTACGTTAGGTCGAGAATCCTAACCGTTGATACGAAAAGGTTTCCACATTCAACCCATTTTTCATTTTCATCTTCATCTATTTATTCATGTAGTAATTCTGTTGTGTAGGTATTCGGGATGTTCCAACGCACTAAATATT
Organism: Isoetes taiwanensis; assembly: GCA_021234155.1. Classification (NCBI taxonomy): domain Eukaryota; kingdom Viridiplantae; phylum Streptophyta; class Lycopodiopsida; order Isoetales; family Isoetaceae; genus Isoetes; species Isoetes taiwanensis. The sequence goes on along the minus strand of JAJEKV010000012.1, from coordinate 18,908,691 downwards.
GATTTGGCGAAGAAAAGATAAACTCATTGTCTTGGATTTAAATGGTGTGTTGGTAAAACATTTGGTGCAAATGAACACATACGCTTGGCGGCAGATTGACAATGACATACACTAGCGTAAAGAAAGTGATATTCGCACCGAAGCGTGCTCTTCTTGAAGACTTTGTTACGTATGTTGTGTTGGTATATGGTCATCAATGCAACTCTCTAATGTGGAAGATGTCTTGCAAGTACTATGTCCGTGTTTGAGGGATGATTTCAATTTGTATGGGGGCCGGGGAAAAATGTGTGCGCACCGTTTTCACCACCCTAACAAACACCGGGTCAGTCATCATGATGAAGCCACTTGGGAAAATATATGAGTCATACCCAAGATTCAAAGGTAAGACTTTGCTTCTTGATGATTCATTATACAAGTCTTACCTTAGCAGTCCCTGGAAATTTCTGCGGGTACCTGCATTCAAGATGGATGTCCATGATGAAGTGCTAACAGTACTCACCCCAAAGATAGAAGAAATATTGCAGGCCAAGACTGAGGAAGAAATGAAGTCAAAACTTGATTCTGCATCCGATTTCCAGCCAAAACTTGACTATCTTCATTCATACCAGTTTATATCCAATATCCTACCAAATCCCAATTCCTGAACTTCAATCTTGCCATCCAATCCTCATGATCCTATGTACAACACTTCATCCTCTCACTCTGAATCCAAAAATGGGCACTTTCGGGTTATGTGTTTTTGTTCATATATCACCCTCTACAAACATCATTGTGGCTAAATTTTGGTTCTCCATTGGTTTAATTCAAGAGAGATCGACCGGTTTTCATAACTCCCACAAGGAAGTCAAGGACTTCATATTTCCAAACACTTGTGCTATTTGTTTAGTACAGCAACTATCTATGGCTATTTTGTCTATTTTGATTATATGCTTAATGTTGAGTAGTCAATTACATGGCTCACTCACATCAATGTACCTTTTTCTATAATTAATGAAAAAAACCCCATTCTCTCAAAAAAAAAAAAAAAAAAAAAAAGAAATGAAGTCACTGGTGAAGAACACACACAGATACAAGCCCTGGCCTAAGATAGATAGAAAGATTATGAAGCTATGCTTGGAAAGACTTTCTGGAAAACAGTTGCAGTTCTGCAGGTTTGTGAAGGAGGAATTGGAGAAGGTTTATGGTGATGACGATTGTCATTCTCCATAACTATTGGCCTGTTTGTCATTTATGTAGGCCAAGGAATCCTACACTTTTCATGTACCATCTTTATCTTAATTTAAGAATCTTTTTGCTATATTGTTTATGTAGTTCAATGCAGACTTGTCTATAAGTTTTTGCTATATTGTTTATATCTACTTCAATCTTTGAAAAGGGATGCTTAAAACTTATCAAGTGATTAAAAAAAAAAAAATTGCCCAAAGTGCTACTCCGGTATGAGTCTTAATGGCGAATCTTCGCTTATTGTAATGCAAAGATGGCTTTACTTTTATGTAGTTGCTTAACGCCAGCGTAAGTGTTAATGTCATCATGTGCTTACACGTCATGCGCTTAAGGTGCGGTGCTTATTGTTAAGGTATATAACCGTTTGAAGGTAGTCGCTTATTGCATAAGTGCTCGTGTGTTCGAAAGCTTACTCAATCGGCAGCAATGGAAAATTAAAAATGCTTAGTGTTTGAAACTAATTAAAGAGCTAGAGCATCATTTACATTCAAAGCGAAATCAAATGGACTTGCCACAGAAATTCGAACTTCATAAATGTGATAGATAGACAAAAAATAACATTTGATAGAAGAAGAAGAAGAGATTTTAATGAAACAAAGATAGAAACAAAGTTACAAAATCGTTTGATGGAAACAAGATTTTTATAAAAAAAGGCCCCCGTGCCGTGTACAAAAAACGTTATATACAAAATTTTTACAAAAAATTCGCCCCGAGGCCGGTGTCTTCTAGGGGGGTGTCTTCTTCATCAAGGGGGTGTCTTCTTCAAAGGGGGTGTCTTCTTCAAGGGGAGGGGGGGGTGTCTTCTTCATCTTCATCATACGCATCTTCATTCTCCATCCGCAACAAATAAATGAAAGATTAAACAAGCGAAAAATTGAAAACAAAAACAAATGAAAATGCATGTACCTTTAAGGACCGCCGAACTCCTCCAAGTCGGCTTCCTCTTCTTCCTCTTCCTCTTCTTCTTCTTCCTCTTCGTCTTCTTCTTCTTTCTGACTCGTCCTCTTCTTACGAGTCCCCTATCCATCCCCTCGCATAACAGCGACATATTCCTCGCGAATTCATTTCCGATTCCTCATTTTCCGATTCCTCATAGGAATCAAGATGAGGAATCGAATCGATTCCTCCTCAAACCGGGAGGCGAGGGAGGCGGGGGGAGAGGCAAGCAGAGGGGAGTGAGAGGAGGCAACAGAGGCAAGAAGAATTCCGGCAGAGGCGGAAGAGTGGAGGAACACACCTCGACGCTTAGTAAGCGCCTCTTGAGAGGTGACCTCTCCTCCCCTCGATCTTGCTCGCTTCATCTGAATGGGCGGAATGCGGAATGGGCGGAATGAGGAATTGGGAGGCGGAGTCGCGGAGGAATTGGGAGGCGAGTGCTGAGGAATTGGCGGGCGTGAGCTTGTGAGAAGAGCTTACGCTTTAGGCGCCTTCGCTTAAGTCTCGTGCTTAGGCGCCAAATGCGATAAACCTCACACACGCTGAACAATTAATTAAGTAACTAGGCTTAAATATTTCAGATGACCAAATAATTGACACATGTCATATCGTGGAAATGCCTTGACAATATAATTTTGCCAAGAATGTTGGGATAGTGATGGTACCAAAATAAATAATTGAAGCTTATTCCAATGTCACAACTCTACATTCTTATAAACAACAATTCAATCTTCATTTCGGCACGCGTGTCCATGCACACCACCCTTGTGCATCCTCACTATTGTTAATATATATAAAAATATGTGCTTACGTGCTTAGGTCTTTGGAACAACAAATCACTTGAAAAGAATCACATCAATTTCGTTAAGTGTCAAAGAATTACATTGTTATTGGGAGATCGCCATAATTTTTCATGGGTCTTCGGAAATTGCATACATGTCTCTGCCTTCTATTTTTCCATATCAATTTTAGGATATCTTACCACATGGTCAACGTGCCGGAGGCTTCGGGTTGTTTAGTGAGCAACATATACTTGAAATTACCCAAGAATTGATAATACAATCCACTTAAGATAACCTCGGGCACTCCAAATTTTTGCCCCATCCATCTTTGTATGAATCTTCAAGTGTGCATTTGGGTTCTGTGCACTTGAGGGATGTAGAAGTCCACACCCTCCTCTGAATTGTCTACCTCCGCATTCACCGCAAAATTGTCACCTACCTCTACCAAATTATTGATCCATTCATTGGCTTGTTCAAGAGTCTCCTTTTTCTTCTCAACTCCGGTTTTAAGTCAGTCACCTCCCACTTTCCAAATCTACGTATTGATGCAGGGGAGTCCCAATTATGATCCATGCAAAATGAGCGGAAACATGGCATGGGCATCTATGAGCAAGCCTGTTTGGTCTACTCCTGGCGCCAGTGTCCGATCTGAAATAATCTTCTTTGTGCCTTTGAGTGTTTCAATTTCATATTCTTCCATGTTTGCCACAACAAAGAAGTTCAATTTCCCAAAAATATCTTTTGATCTCATCTCGTTTCATCGACCGGTAGGATCAAAAATATGTACACGTAAATTTTACAATATCTTTAGCATGCCTCGCTTGCACACCATTGGGTTTGAGTTGTTCCTTACTTAGCGACCTTTTGATAACAAAGACACGCACCATCATGTTCACCTTTACCATGAGCAAGGGCAAAGTAGTTCCACACTATTTCCTTTGTCATTGATTGTGAAGTACCGCCTAAGAAAAAAAAAGGTTTTCCCCGACTTGAATTGTGATGAGCAGCCATCACTCCAAACCCAATGCTTCTCATACTCTATTTCCTGTTCCTTAAGCCATGCAACATGCTTTTTGTAGGCGGTGTTCCACAAATAATGAGTCATGCACTTTATCATCGAAATGCATAAGTGAGTCTCTTTTATGATCTTCCTACCATTGTTGAGTCTATTCCCGATCCGCTCCAACCTTACTCGTTTTTTTTTTTCTTTGGGCCAGGTCTTCTTACATGCGCACGAGAACAGGAATATCGGCACTTTTGTCATGTCTATATGTTATGTGAACAAGTATAGAAACTTGGTGCGTATGCCGGTGCATTGACCGGGGCTCGTTCGATCTTGATGTTTGTAATTTTTCGCAAAGTCAATAATAATGATACAATTGTATCTTACGAAATGATGAGACACACTTGTTTAAAACGATTGGCCTTTGCCAATGTGCTATGTAATTGTGTGGAACAAAATCGATATTACCTTCTTCACTTTCTCTTGAAACTCTTTGGGACTTCTCTTCTTCTCACGTACTAATCTCAATACGGGTTTGTACCTCAAAGCCTTTCTTGGATCCCCTCAATTCTCGTCACGGTCCACGGGTTGCTTTTCAAATGTCTTCCAAGTAACTAGTCTTGAACCCGTTGCCATCCATTTCACTCGTGGACATTTTTCTAATTCTATCCAACCCACATTTTTACACGCCAACATCAAGCGGTTATGATCAAACCACTCCTCATCATCACCTTTGCTACTGACCACTTGTCTCCATAAATCACCGGTGCACTTGATTGTATGCTCCTTGGCTGCACATTACGGGCGGGGCCACAAATCTCCGCGATGGCGCTTGCAATTGTCATGAACTCCACCCGATTTTCTCATCTTTGTTCAATCCCTCGCATGATGTATTCAAATTTCAAGTGGTAAATGCAACAAAGATGTATGCCTCTCCGCATCCTCCTTACAAAACTTCGGTTTCAACCTCTCAAAAGTCTGCAATGCAATTTTGATATGAGGATTCTCCTCTCTAAACCTGAGGGTAGAATTGCAACCTGCAGGGGAAATCGTGTGAATGCCAAATAAATGGTACATATAATGAACCCTACAATATAGGATGAATACTTACTTGGCTGACTTCAAGAAGGTGAATTGGATGTTCCATCTTTATTCCCGTCTCTGTTACATACTTCCTCCGCCTCTTTCTTGTATGGAGAAACTCTTGTATTTTTCGTCGAACTTGATAACAGCTTTCTCTATTGTAATCTAACATGCTATCCATCCGCTTCCTCCTCCCGAACATTGACCAAGGTCCTTCCCCTTTGTTAGCTTGCACCCTTCTTTGAAAAGCATTTGAAATTGTTTTTCCGGGGATCTTTGAGCAATCCGGCCACTTCTGCTTGATTCAATGGCTTGACACCATTTCTACCTCCTGCTGCCATTATCAGGGTGGACTTCCTTGCCTGAAGCATGTCATGATTCCTCTCAAACTTATGTTCTTGCATTGTTTCCTTCAAATTCTTCACCATTTGCTCGGCCATAGTAACTGCTTAGATTTCTTTATAGAAGCAATTGGTAAATCCCTTGCCCTCCAAAGAAGACTGTCAAGGATGCGGCCTTTGTCATTGTCATCAACATTTGTACTAATTTGGTTGAATACTTCATAAATTTCTCCTGAAATTTCTCTTACTCGATCTCAATTTCTTATTCTTCTTTGAAGGCTAATCTTTAGAAGGGGAATTCTTCTTCATTGCTACCTTCTTTGCATACAATCTCTCGCCTCGATCTCTCTTCCTTCCTTTGCATCAATGGCTCAAATTGAGCGGGGAGAGGAATTGGGTTTCATCTATCCCTGGTTTTACGTGTATTGCAAAATTGGTGAGGGCAAATTGTTGAATTTCTGTTCGAGGCAATTCTTGGAAACAATTAGTCCCTCCATTTTGCTTGAATTCAAGATGGGTTAGCCCGCCATCCGGGGAATATGGCGGGCTACAGGCATTCATGTTTCCGGCACCAAACATGTTCATGATTCTCTCGACAAATTGTCATTTGATCGGTAGCGCCCCTACATGTCAATACTTCAATCACGCACGTCGTGTTTAAAACACACCGATTTTAAGCACTTGTAAGCGGCGTCCGGACGGTGGTTTCTGCTACCCAGTACCGATTTTGCACCCATATAACTCTTATCGTATTTGGTTGGGGTGTTCTACCATTCTCATGGAATTTGATTGACTTCGATGGCTTTACCACATAGGCAAGGGCAGCTAGAACAAAAGCTTCACCATTTTCATGCAATAGCAAGACCTAAATGACAATCTTAGCAACTTTTGGAAGTGCAACAGGAAGAACAATAGTGATCTCAAGACGATTGAACAGAAGTTGATTATTATTGGCCATCCTCAGTTTAGTGATTGTTGATTTTGCATGAAAATTGGAGCACATGTTGAAGATGCTTCTGATAGTACAAAAGCTCAAGTTGGAATAGGGACTTGACTTCGTGGAACTTTGTGCATGGACAAGCAGACATGTAGCTTAAGGACAATGAACTGCTACTTGGATGTGGTATAAGCATGGTACTTGTGGGACATGTTGAATAACATTCTTGAGGTTTAATATTGATCTACTATATGATGAAAATATTTGATAGTTATGTGTTTTGTCGTTTATTCTTCTTATCTTGAGTTGATGCATTAAGTAAACACCATGACGAGTGCATATAGCAATTATGGCAAAGCGTTGAAAGTATGGAGTTGAAAACTTGAAAGGCTTCAAGAAGTCTAAAACCATTAAAGCAAATGGATAAATTCATATATCAACCAAAAGACGTGTGTTATATAACTACAACTTGTAACAAAGAATAAAGATCCTATAATTGAATTGAATGTGCATGTCAATTTCATGGATGAACCTCCTTAATGAGACTATATGTTGGTAACAGAAGCATGGCATGGAACCATTGGTCGAACATGGACCGACAAAAAAAGAAATAAATGGGCTACACTCATGCATAAAACAATTGTGGACAAAAATGCACTTGCACTTCAAAGGATATTCTTTGAGTAAAGTGAAGGCCTAAGAGAATGCCTCTTTAGCCATAACTCATACATCACCATGTAGAAGGCGTCATACTCCACTGGAGGAGAATGCCACTGAAAATGATGTCTAACTTGCATGACACTTTGATGCATTTGCTTGTACTTCTGAGGACTTACTCCAACAAGTATCTCTTTTAGTCGAGGAATATCGGGCGTAGTGATCACGATGGAGAATTGAGACCAATTGAGTATGTTTAGGAAGGGAAGTTCGTAATGATCAGCGATGATAACAGGAACACAGCCATAGAACATGGCGTCGCCAATACGAGCAGTGTTAACCTCAAAGCCCTTGACATGAAGGCAGAATTTGGAGGTGAGAAGAGCCTCAGAGTATGGAGTAGCTGAGTAAGGTGTAGAAATACGTCTGGGATGGACCACAACATCAGGGTCATTCTTCCATGTGTTCACTAGAAAAGCCCTCACTGGGGAGTTGGCCCCTCCAGCAAAGAAGGCTAGAATTTTCCTGTAGAAAAGATGGAAAAGAGGAACTTAAAAGACAAGACAATAGTATTCTATATACAAGGGGGTCTGACATGATTCTTTTTTCTAACGTAGTGATGAGATAAGCAAATTGTTTTTTTGCCAAATGAGGTGGCCATGAAAGGTACGTTTGAATTTGAATGAAAACTAAAAAATTAGAAGACTCAGGACAAAAAAATGCAAGTTTTTTTCCATGCTCATACCTTGAATTCAGGATAGATGTAATGATGCATATGCCTGCAATAAATAATGCAGCCTAAAATTTGGAATATAGATTTGATTTTTTCTTCACCTCTGCGCTGTTGATCCCGCTCTCGCCGGAGTGCCCTGACGGGGCCAGATCTGCGGAATCGGCACGTCTTTATGAGGAATATACGTTCTCCAAAAATAATTTGATGAGCAGATCACTTGAATTGCATTGTGGGCCAAATAATCTGCCTTTTCCGCAGCAATTTTCGAGATTGAATGGCATGCAACGTAGAAATGGTCTGCTCCTCTGCTTCTGTTCCAATACGGGAATTCGGCAGTGATTTTTTGCATATAATCTGCAACAAAAGATGGAATTTTGGGTACCCCGAGTCCTTTCTCGTGCCGGATTGCTGATACAGAGAATGGGAGGTAGAATAGATGCGCCTGTGATGGATCCTCTGTTTTTAACCGACTGTTTAGCAGAGCTTTTTTGAAGTAAGCTTCTGATGCATAATTTCCAGCAGGGGAGCCCTTTTGTGGTAGAAATATATTGGCAAATGGTCCGTTGCTGGGATATGGGTATACATAAATTCTGAAATTTTTTATCATGTCTTTGTAATCTGACATGAAGATGCTTTTCGAATGATATGCTGCACAGTGTCGAGAGCATTATCTTCAAAAGGACGCACTTTGGACAGTAAAAATTGCACTGCACATAAAAATTGAAATTGAAAGCTGTAGATTTTACTTAGTACTGACCTGTAATAGAATTGATCCTGATAAAATGAGAAGTAGAATTTCTGTAAGATCCAGCATCTTTTGACTGCAGACTAACAGAAGAATCTGTGACAGGTACTGAAGAATCTGTAACAGAAAGCGAAGAATCTGAGCTTGAATTGTGAGGAATTTGAAGCGGCAATTGTGCTGCATTTTGTGAGACAATTGGAGGAAGAATTTGGAAAGGCGGGGGGTTTAAAAGGAGCTGAGAAACAGAGGTATTAGAAAAACGAGAGGTGTGGACGGATCGGCCATGTTTTTTGAATTGAGAATTGGGAAGGGGAAATGCAAGCAAGCTTCTGAAAACAAGAGAAAGTTTAAAGAAACAGGCCGATGCAAAAAAAAGCAAGCACAAGAGCTTGGCTATGGAGACGCATTGTGGGCGCCCCCCTCCCTTTGCCATTACTTGGCCATCCCTCTTCCAACATCACAAACTAAATAATTCTCAACTCAAATAGGTGTCACTTTTTTTTGGCTTTTTATTTCACCATAGTCAATTCATAGTTGACAAAATGGCCACCATCTTAGGGTGCTTTCCCATGGATCTCAGACCTCCCAGATAACGGCATGCACGTTCCCGTCGGCGCCTCAACCTCAAAGACTCAGGTTTTTGACCTGAATCAGAAGTAATCACCAAGCATTTCTTAACGCTGAGGTTTTTGACCTGGACCCAGATTTCCAGGTCGCCAATCTCATGGGAAAGCACCCTTACCCCTTGGTCTAGTACCTTGCAACCTCCATTTCATGGAAATTGCACCATCATAGTTGAACACCATTACCATTCATTCCAATTGCAACTCTCAACTTCCTCCTCCATGTCATTCTACTCCTTCCCTCACCCAGCTCCTCTCCAAAGCTTCAATTTCACTTACGATCACATCTCTCTATTCTATTCTATTCTTTCGAATATCAGTTTCACTTGCATTCAAATCTCTCTTTCAAATACGAGACGACCATTCTCCATTCCAGCTTCAATTTCACTTACAATCACATCTCTCTATTCTATTCAAACACAAGACAACCGTTCTTTGTTCCAGCTTGCAAAGAAGAGGTTTCTTTACTTCTGCATTTCTGATGCTAAAATTCCTCTTCGTTCCAGCTCACAAAGAAGGGCTTTCTTTACTTCCGCATTTCTTATGCCAAAACTTTAATCCCTTGTTCTTAATATAGAAGTACTTGAAGCTACTAGTGCCTTTGTTTAAGCGCCTTATCCATGTAATATGCTTCACCATATGGACCTTAGGGTCTTAAATGGCGTGATTAATATTAATTAAATTAAATTGCATGGCGTACACTTATCTACATATAATCTTAGACACATAGAATTCCGTTTGGACTCACCTATCGATGGATAATAACAACCTTGAATAACTAGTAGAATATTGGATGTAAAAAAAGGAGAAATGAAAATGTATAGTAATTTATCTAACGTCTTTATCACAATATGTGACTAGAAGTATGTTACTATTAAGAATCTGTCGTACAATGTTGTATCTTCCTTTTGTTTGTACATCTCAAATTATACAAGCCAATATTTCAGCATAAGGTTGGTGGTTGTGGCAAGATTCTTATTATATGACGTCAATGCCACTTACCCAATTGGCCACGATTTCCTAGGCATGAACAAAGAATTGAGCATATACGTGTATAGCAAGAGACAAGAAGCCTTGTGGAAGGGACACGAAGAGGAATCCATTCATGACACTATGAGTCTAGTACTGCTAAGTTGGAGACATAAAACTTATATTGAACATATGTCAAAGGTGGTTTAAGAAGCCTCTAATATTCCAAATGAGATACAAAATTTGGCATCATTGATATGAATGAAATCGACATCTAGTTAAGGGAATCAAACTCTCGGTCATTTTTTGCATACTGACTAGGACATAGAGTCCTCATTTGGAGTCTCAGTAAAGAACCTCAAGTGCAGGCAAAATTGATTAATTAAAGGCACCATATATGCCAAATTTAGATAACTTCATGAATCTTTCTCTGTAGCAACTAAATTTAGATGACTCCATAGATCTGATGTAGCAATTAAAGAACTCCATGGATCTCTCTTACAATAGCAACCATAGCCGACAAAATTATGTTTGTGAAAATATGGGCATCTCTCAAATTTTGTATTGCATACACTTATAATAACGTGGCACAATGCGTCCAGTTGTTAATAGTGTTCCTTTAGACAAAATGGAAGTTGGGTCTCCATTTTTGTTTGAAGTTTAATTTGGTGATGCCATGTGGCAATGTTTCTAATTTGGAATGGAAGTTGGGGTTCAAAAATGAAGGGAATTGAAAACAAGTGACCCAACAAAAGACAAGAAGGACAAAATCTTAGACGACCCAACTTCCATTTTGTTGGGGAATGCCATAGGGTCCCCCCTTTCTGGTTTGGAAAGGACCCCCTCCCGGCTAACGCCGGTCCCAAACTGGAAAGGGGGTCCCCTATGGCATTCCCCAATACATAAAGTGCAAGAATTGAGGTTTGGTTTTCCATATGGCCTTCTTAATTATTGTTCCCTATAATATTCTTATAATAGGATCTAGTTGTGATTTGCAAGTAGTAGGAACTGAAATTTAGTTTTCAATTTGCCCTTTTCTAATTATGTTCACAAGAACATCCTTATGATACTTACTTATGATTGTGCATGGCTACTTGCAAACTCTACTCATTCCAGATTTATATACGTTGTGTATATAAATCTTAATATCTATCCCTTTTATGGTTTCCAATGGTAGAAAGGGGTCTTGATTATAAGGCCTGGATTATGAGTAGATTTGGATGTGTCCTGGAGCAATTATTAAAAGCCAATTTGAGAGGTTGGATTGGACAAGACCAAGGAAAAAAATTTTGACATTCTTTGTGCTTGATATTCCATGCTTCTATTTTTTCACGAATAACAATTTTGCTATATATTTAGCCCCATCATATCGGATTATATGATACAATTGTCCATGCATTTAAAGCATGTTTGAGTAATTTTCAAACAAAAAGGCCATAACAAAAAAGCTTTTCGATGTTAAGCTTTTCGAGGACATGTACAACAAGGGCACTTTGTGGATGCTCTTCGACTATCTATGCAAATGCTGGAGCATATACACAAAAGGGATATTCCATGGAGGCTTTCTAACTTCTAGTGCAAATGCATTTGCAAGATATGATGCCTAACTATCTAATTCTTATTAGTAGCATTCTGTATGCATGTAGAAATGTTAATATCATAGATGAAGACTGCTTTAATGATATATGCCATGTGTATCAGTGTACAACAAATACAAGCTCTATGTTGCTCTTCTTTCATGCATGCTTCCACATACATTTTTGCCACAAACATTTTTCTTTCTCTATATGAATGTGTACATTCCCACAGATCATATGTCTGTTGCAGCTAGCTCTATTTCTCATTTGCTCAATGAGGGCTCTTCTATCTTTACTACTAACTCTTGGCAAGTAAAAAGTAGACCTTTAACTAAGCTTTGTTTTTTACAGTCTACCCAACCTTGCTTACCTGATGTATTGTTCCCATGGTTTGTTTTTTGAAAAAGGAATGCATGGATCCGAGGTTATTTGAGATAGATCTAATGCAACATATCAAATCAATTGAAAAACTTCTATCTTCACTACTAGCTCTTTGCAAGTAAAATATAGACATTTAATCAAGCTTTGTTTCTGGCAATCTGCCCAATCTTGTCTACGTGATGTATTGTTTCTATGACGTATTTTTGAAAAAGGAATGTATGCATTCGAGGTTATTTGAGAAGATCTAATGAATATTAAACCAATTGAAAGACTTTACAATATGAAAAACAACCTCAAATGCTTTTTCAAATAATTCTAGAAGGAAAGTTGATAAGTTCCAAAACCATTCCATCTGACTCGCCTTGTTTGTGCAGCTCTATAATAAGAAGTAAAGATGGTGGGAAGGGACTCGCAATAGACACAAAACCGGCCGAAACACATAACAGGGACCCCACATAACAGGGTGGGAAGGGAGGGAAGCAACGGAAATAGAAGAAGGATCTGCTGTGAGAAGACGCGATAACCGAGCCGAAAGAGGAACGGTCCTGATATAGGAGCTCGTCCCTTCCCAGAATGTCGATCCGATGGCTCGGATCGAAGCTATGGGTTTTTGCTTTGAGACATTTGCAAAGCTTATAAAAATAATTATCAAGGTTTGTGGATACGTCATATTGCAGCCCATATTAAAGGTCAGCATTGGAAGAATGGTCTCAACCTTACTCTTCAGCTGAGGCTTGAGGCAATTGAATTAGCAATTTGACAAGTTGTTTCCTTTTTATCACTTGGGTCAATCTGCTCAACAATCTCACCTTCGCAGTTGTGACGTCCCCTACTCGTATACGGTGCACTCACCGCATACAAACAGGAGTTCATCCCCCATACCAGCTCCACACTGATACAGGGCCCTCCACGTATCACTGCAACCTTGATGAGTTCCAGTGGGAAGAATGAAGGGGTCATTTACCCTGTCTCCCTCAAGGGTCGACCTAGCTGCGGAAGCGTAAACATATATGTCAGTATACAACATCAATATCGCATACCACCTCATAGGGTGGCTCATCACACATCTGCATAGACAATGATCAGTACATCACATGGGAAATCCTACCCAAGCTCAGACTCAAGGGATGATCGGCGCTTGGGTCTCCGTGAGTTCATTGCGCGCATTGAATTCATGGCAATGGATTTGGCTGGCATGAGAACATGGCTTAGGGTTATCCACTCCATCCGCCCCTCCTGTGCACACTTTGCAGAGTAGGCTGAAAAGTGTTGGGACCTGATTGTAGCCTGCCGGATGCATAGCCAAAGGGGCTACTCCTGGGTTGCATCTCCCTAGTTCCGATGGGGCAGGTAGGGATCTCTCCCTCCAGAGATCTACATGCTGACTCAAGGTGACTAGAGGGTCACTGCCCTTATTCGACTTGAACCCACTGGAGAGTGACGCATCACTCCACGGGTGTCGAGCCCATGCCTTGCCCACACGCAGTGGCAATCCATTAGACCTAGTCCACAATGATCCCCGGTAGACTTTACACACCAGAGGGATCGTTCAAGAGTCAGAACACGAACCTCTTTATAAGCCAGTCTGGCCCCTTCACCCACAACCAGGTGTGGCTCCTGTGCACAGGCCGAATCTACAGTGTGCTAGAGAGGCTAATCTAGGAGCATCAACTACCAAGCTTTAGGGTCTCTACCCCCCTTCCCAATACAAGGAGTTCATAGAGATACATCATCCATATACATCATAGAAGAACTAAAGAACTAAATCTAATCTATATCATAGAGTTAGGTTCTTTAGTTAGAGTCTGGTACCTGAGAATCTAATTGGCTGCTATGGGCAATTTAATAGGCTAAACCTACTGATGCAATGACTGGAAGACGGTTTAGGCTATTAAATTGACTAAATACCTGATCCTTGGCTCGCTCCTCCTGCCCTGAGTTCAACCATCCTGCTGAACTGCTTGAAGATGGAGCTAACAAGGAAAACTAATGGTGCAATTCGCTCAGACAGAGTCTGGGAGGCGGTTTTGACCCTTTGAGCGAGCAAAACAGAGCTCTAAAACCCTATGGACGAAAATAGCAAGTTAGGGTTTCCTTAACCTAAATACACAAGGGGTTAGGGCTAGGGTTTCCAATTATCCCTTTAAGCATGTGGGATAATTGGGTATGGCCCACTTGCCTTTAATGTCTAGGTGGCATATAGGTGTCCACATGGGAAAATGTGCACCTAGATAAATGTGCACATTAATAAATGCACACACTCTGCAAGTTGCCCCCTAGGGGCTACCCGCTTGGCTACACGTCGGCGTACACACACTGACCCCAATTTTTGGTCCACAGTTGTTTTTTAGTTGTACGGAAGTGTTGTTTTATGTCAAAAACAACACCAAAATGGCCCCAAAAGACCACGTGGCCCTTTTATCCGGATTTGCACAAAGGGACAGTGGTTTTTTGGCAAAAAAATCCCACGGTGGTCTTTTGACAGAAAAATCCACGCGTAGAAAAAATTGACATAGTTTTTGTGATTTTTTGTCAACGTGTATTTTTTTTCCTTCACTGTTGTTTTTAGCGGAGCCATGCGTTGTTTATCTTCAGAATTACATGCGTAGGTTTCGATATTACCACACGTGAAAAATAAAATTACAACATGAAAGTAAGATTGTTTTTAAAAATAGTTACATGTTATTTAGCAAAGTACCACATATGTTATTAAAATATTGCTATTGTTTTTTATGCTATTAAATATTGATTTTTTAAAATAAGGACATGTAAAAAAGCATTATTATAACACATGGAAAAAACGAGGTGTTGTTTCTAATATGCCTTGTAACTAATGAAATATTGACATGTGTCCTAGTTTTTAAATAAACACATAGATATCAACACATAGAGATGCAAAGAAGTGATGTTGTTTTTCTCAATAATGCACACGTTCAAGTGTTGTTTTTGCTAAGAAAATAAAAAACCACCCATGGCCTCTTTTAGTTTACAAAACAACACGTGTTGTTTTTGCCAAGAAAATAAAAAACCACCCATGGCCAAATAAAAAACCACCCATGGCCTCTTTTAGTTTACAAAACAACACGTGTTGTTTTTGCCAAGAAAATAAAAAAAACCACCCATGGCTTCTTTCAGTCTACAAAACAACACGTAGTTTTAAATAAAATGATATTTTAATAAAAGAAAAATAACCACAAATTATATTCATATCTTAATAAAGCCTTTTGGGAATTGAACCCAAACAATTCCATTTTAGACATAATATTTTTTTTTTTACTGCGACCAAATCTAGTTTTTAAGTTTCTATTCTATTCTTAAGCAAACTATTTAACACATTTCATTAATGTATTTTTAGTGGTACAACTAAATGAATGTGCATTAAAAGGTACAATTTATTTTTTATGTGTTCTATTATTCTGTAATAGCTTGGAGATTACATTGTGAAATTAGCGGAAACATTCTTTTATGGTACAGCTTCACAATGTTTAATAGCTTGGAACTGGGATCTATTACTTTGCCAAATGTTATTGTAGATTATAATAATGCAGTATCTCTAGACATAGGAGTCTTGTACAGCTTTTCAATTATTTTGCATACAGCCGAATCTGTTCTATTAAGCCAATGAAATTCCCATTTACCCTGGTTGGCAGGTGATCCAGGCTAAACAAGAGTATGTGTAGATCTGAGCGTAGCTTAAATGCTAGCAACCGCTATAGTCCTTAAGAGATCTGAGGAAAAAGGAAAAAGATAAGAATGATTCATGTTCGGGAAGGGCTACAGAAAAAAAAAAAAAAAAACAAGGTAAAGAGAGAACTTATCTGTTTTAGATGGCCTTTAATCTGTAACTCCATCATTGCAAAGAGCCAAAATGGAAAAGAGATTTATGCTGTTCTTGGCCGCAAGGCTGGAGATGCATCATTCCGGTGAACTGCTGATCTATAAACAGAGTAAATGTTGGTTACCCGATGATTTAAGCCCCATAGCAAGGCGCACAAGTCGCAAGGCAGCCATTGCTCTGCAAACCCATCACAGAATGGATCAGATTTTGCTACACAACACAATAATCAAAGACCTGAAAGCTCACATGCTTAAAAAAAACCCCAACGTTTACCTTGCCATCTGCGAAACTGCGAAAGAAAAACCCCAACGTTTTACCTTGTCATAGGGAACTGCGAAACTTCCAAGGATTTATTGAAACAATAGAGTATTTCATAATTGCATGCAAGGTTTCCTTTCCCAAAAGGCATTTGAATGGATTCATTCATACCAGTCCTTGGATGCCACAGAGAAATGAGCAAAACCCGAAGGTTTGTCCAGCAGAAGCACTGCGAAGATTTCAAAATATCCTTATGTATGGTAAGCATAAGCTGTTTTGTCTTGCCATCGCCAGAAATCCCATAGCTTACTCCAACGTTGCCTCTAAAGTCCCTGATGGCGGAAATCTGAGAGCTGCTACAGAGCCACCAATGCGACCTCGTCCTAACTAGAAACATCTAGTCCGTGATGGCGAAAATCTGAGAGCTGTTACAGAGCCACCAATGTGACATCTGGGATTCAGCATGCCATGGCAAAGGCTGTTACAGACCCTTGTCCTCGCCCATCTGAGATTGAGCATGCCATGGCAAAGGCGGCAAGTCAGCAAGGAGGGAAGAACGGGAAGAACGGCAAGGGGCGCCATGGCAAATGCGGCAAGTCGGCAAGGCGGGAAAAATAAAATCATGATCTGCCCGTTAATCTCGGCCGTCAATTCTAGAGCCAATAAGAACAAAGGGCGAGGATCGCCATCTTGGCCATTCATCTTATTAATCTTAGCCATTGGATGTTATATTTTTTTCCACACCAGAATGACCATCATTTTTTTCCTCAACATATGTTTTATTCCTCGGCATATGGTTTAATTGCTTCTCTCTTTCAATCAAAATATCTTTGACAAAATAATGGCAACGCCCATGTCAATGATTTCCAGTTGAGTTGATGTAGGCACTCAAGCCTTGTTACTGTAACATTATTATCTATCTGAAGCCAACTTTTATCTTAAATTTCGGCTTAAACCTATAGCAAAGGGATATGAAGGCTCCAACCATCTAAGTTGGTGGCTTTGAACCTTCATACCCTAAGATTGACCACAGTATAGGCGAACATCCTTCCAAGGAGGGCTGAAACGAAAGATTGCATAATATATTTTGGGTCGTTCTTCTCGACCGTTCTATATAATGCAGCTTTATCATGCGTTGCATAAAACTATCATTTTCTTTTTCACACATGACCAAACCATTAATTGAGTTCTCCATTATATTCATTGATGATTTATGGTTTTTTACTCCGTTTTCCCATTTCTGCCATCATTTTGTCATCTCCTTTTGATCTGCTTGGCTAAATTGTCCCATTTCCTATTTTTTGACCTAGAAAACCCCTTTGTACAAAGATTAACCTAGTCATTTACGACCAAAAGTGTATAAAATTCTTTGTTATCATAACATGCCACATGTGATTTGGTGACATGGCATGACAAGTCAAACAAGGTCAAGTTCTGACTAGGCCAAAAATGATAAAAGGTGTACATCTTTGATTTTTCATTGGATGACATTGGCAAAATGTAGTGACATAGACATGATGACTAGGACTTTTTTGCAAGAAATTGATAAAGCAAGAAATACAACTACCTTCGGAGTTCTCGGTAGAGGAATTTGGTAAGGGATAGAGGGAACTTTAAGAACTTAAATAAGTTTTTTGTTACCAAAAGGGGCCTTCGTGCTTAATGTCAACTTGTGGTGGTAACTCTCAATAGGTATTCGTATGTTGGTGATATAAGTCCCCGGATAGTGTATAGTTATGTTTGTGTAGTAGGTTATTGTCTTCCCTTGCCTTCTTGGTCACGGAGTAATCCCCCAAGGCATTATGTCAAGGGTTTGACTAGTTTCTTCGTATGGAAAAGACTTGTGGCATGTTTTGACCCCATCGTGTTAATGGGTACCAAAAAACCAATTCAGTGGTTTTCAACTACCAAATTGTACAACGTCAATGCATACCAAATTCTGTGATAGAGCCCGGGGAGTTGCTCCCCACCTAGGCTCAAACATGTCAGGGTGGCTCAAACATGCCAAGGTGGCTCAAACATGCCACCTAGGCTCCAACATGCCGAGGTGGCTTGGGCTCCCAACATGCCACCTAGGCTCCAACATGCCGAGGTGGCTACATGCCACGTGGGCTCCCAACATGCCACCTAGGCTCCAACATGCCAAGGTGGCTCAAACATGCCACTCGGCTCAAACATGCCAAGGTGGCTCAAACATGCCAAGGTGGCTCAAACATGCCATGTGAACTCCAACATGCCACCTAGGCTCCAACATGCGAAGGTGGCTCAGGCATGCCAAAGTGGCTCAAACATGCCACCTAGGTTCCAACATGCCAAGGTGGCTCAGGCATGCCACCTAGGCTCCAACATGCCAAGGTGGCTCAAACATACCACATAGGCCCTAACATGCCAAGGTGGCTCAAGCATGCCACCTATGCTCAAACATGCCAAGGCGGCTCAAACATGCCACGTGGGTTCCAACATGCCACCTAGGCTCCAACGTGCCAAGCTGGCTCAATCATGCCACATGGGCTCCCAACATGCCAACTAGGCTCCAACATGCCAAGGTGGCTCAAACAAGCCAAGCTGGCTCAAACATGGCACGCTGAACAACATGCCACCTAGGCTCCAACATGCCAAGGTGGCTCAAACATGCCGGGGTGGCTAAATGGCATGTTGGAATCTAGGTGGCATGTTGGGCCTAGGGTGGCATATTTGGAGCCATCTTGGCATGTTGGAGTCTAGGTGGCATGTTGGAGTCTAGGTGGCATGTTTGAGCCATCTTGGCATGTTGGAGTCTAGGTGGCATGTTTGAGCCATCTTGGCATGTTGAAGCCTAGATGGCATGTTGGAGCCCACATGGCATGTTTGAGCCAAATTGGCATGTTAGAGCCTAGGTGGCATGTTTGAGCCTAGGTGGCATGTTGTAGCCTAGGTGCAATGTTGTGAGCCACCTTGGCATGTTTGAGCCTAGGTGGCATGTTGGAGCCACCTTCGCATGTGAGCCACCTTGGCACGCGTGGAGCCAAGATGACATGTTTGAGCCACCTTGGCATGTTTTAGCCTAGGTGGCATGTTTGAGCCACCTTGGCATGTTGGAGCCCACATGGCATATTTGAGGCACCTTGGCATGTTGGCACCTTGGCATATTTGAGGCACCTTGGTATGTTGGCCCACATGGCATATTTGAGGCATCTTGGCATGTTGGCACACATGGCACGTGGGCTCCAACATGCCACGTGGGCTCCAACATGCCACCTAGGCTCCAACATGCCACGTGGGCTCCAACATGCCAAGGTGGCTCTAACATGCCACCTAGGCTCAAACATGCCAAGGTGGCTCCAACATGCCACCTAGGCTCCAACATGACAAAATGGCTCCAAACATGCCACCTAGGCTCCAGCGTGCTCAAACATGCCTCCTCGGGCTCCAACATGCCACCTATGCTCCAACTTGCCAAGGTGGCTCAAATATGCCACGTGGGCTCCAACATGCCACCTAGGCTCCAACATTCCTAGGTGGCTCAAACATGCCACCTAGGCTCAAACATGCCATCTGAGGGCTCACTTAGGCTCAACATGCCAAGGTGGCTCCAACATGCCACCTAGGCTCAAACATGCTAAGGTGGCTCAAACATGCCACCGGGCTCCAACATGCCACCTATGCTCCAACTTGCCAAGGTGGCTTAAATATGCCACGGGCTCCAACATGCCACCTAGGCCCGGACATGCCAAGCGGGGCTCCAACATGCCATCTAGGCTCCAACATGCCAAGGTGGCTGGGGCATACACCTAGGCTCAAGCATGCCACCTAGGCACCCCAAGTGGTGACATGGCATGCCAAGTAAAGGGTCAAGTTTTGGCTAGGCCAAAATGAAAAGGCGTCCATCTTTGGTCTTTTCATTGGGTGATGTTGGCAAATTTTAGGTGACATGGCTAGATGATGGTGACATGGATATGATGACTAGGACTTTATGCAAAAAATATGATAACCTTTGAAATTTTTAAGTAGAGGGGTTTGGCGAGGGATAGAATAGGGATCTTGGAGAACTTAAAGGCGACACCCTTCCCCAAATCAAACCGGGGCGGGGACTTTGCGTGGCTTTTCTCACCAAAGGGGAGAGGCGGACCCGAGGCGGACCTACGAGCGGTTGTCAAGGTAGCCTTTCCTATCAGCAGCTCCTCACGGGAGGCAAATGCCAATCCCCCCCTTTGGGAGCTCAATTTTCCCTATCCGGCCGTTGAATCCATCATTCAAGTAACACCTTGAACACGCTAAAAAAAAATCCAGATCCGTCCAGGAGAACTTATCAAACCGCGAGCGTCCTGGGTTGGCCGCGTAAAAACCAAGTATTTTGTCATCATTAGGCGATTACAAAGGCTCTGGAATGGAATTCGACTTAGCCATAGATGGAATGGCGAAATTACCCGAGGACAAGTTACATGGTCATTTTGGCAGTTGAAAACAACCACGAACCCTCTACATAGCGGTATTCGCTGACCATCTCCTAGGCCAATTGACTACGAGCGTGTTGGACATGAGCTACTTTGGTGCTTCTTGGAAAGGGTGGTCTTACGCCCGAAACTTGGTCCCGGGGGTAAAGTCGACATTTGAGTCCATTGGCGGTCGGTTCCGGAGTTTTGGAGTGAGAGAGTTGCCGTCCGGTGGCGAGGGCCTTGGAGAGGACCTTTAGGGGCGGCCCCTTCCGGAAGGTTTTAGGGTCCATCTTACGGCATCAACACCCTCCCTCTACTTGTGACATTGTGCAGATCTGATCAAATCGACTGGGATCGGCCTCAGAAATGTAAACCTATGTGTTGCTAGGTTATTGAAAGGTTTGCGTTATGGAGGTCGAGTTTTAGTCGGTTGCACTTGGGACATGGTCGAGAAGCTGCAGTTGGAAATGTGAAGCAATAGGAATGGAGAGAATGGGATTTGAATTTATCTTCCTCCCAGTGTGGCAATTAGAAGTCAAGAGCACCTTTTGCAGTAGCAAAATTGTTTGGGATCATTCGGGATGGCCAATAGATCCAAACTCTGTTATTTCAGTTGCCATGGCTCCGCATATGTGTTTAGCAAAGCACACCTAGCTATCAAGAAAATTCCGCGTTTGACCTCCGAAACGTAAACCCTGTGTGTTGCTAGGTTATTGTAGGGTTTACGTTTCGGAGGCCAAAATGTGATCGTTTTCTCAGATAGCTAGGTGCATTATTGCTAAACACACATGCGGAGCCATGGCAATTGAAATAACAGAGTTTGGATCTATTAGCCATCCCGAATGATCCCAAACAATTTTGCTACTGCAAAAGGTGCTCTTGACTTCTAATTGCCACACTGGGAGGAAGATAAATCCAAATCCCATTCCCTCAGTTCCTATTGCTTCACATTTTCAACTGCAGCTTCTTGACCATGTCCCAAGTGCAACCGACTAAAACTCGACCTCCATAACGCAAACCTTTCAATAACCTAGCAACACACAGGGTTTACATTTTGGAGGCCGTATCCTAGTCAGATTCGACCAGGATCTTGCACAATGTCATCACGTAGAGGGAGGGTGTTGATGCCAGAAGACGGACCTTTAAAACCTTCCAAAAGCAGTTCGCCTCAAAGGTCCTCTCCCGAAGGCCCCTGGCCACGGACGGGCAACTCTCCCACTCCAAAACTGTGAACTGACTCTGCCAATAGACTCAAAATGTCGACTTTACCCTGGGGACCAAGTTTCGTGGGCAGAAGACCACCCCTTCTCCAAGAAGCACCAAAGTAGCTCATGTCCAACACGTTCGTAGTCAATTGGCCTAGGAGGTGGCTGCGGAATACCGCTATGTAGAGGGTTCGTGTTTCTTTCGTTGCCAAAAATGACCATGTAACTTGGTCCCTAGGGTAATTTCGCCATTCCAGATGACATGGCGAAGTCGAATCTCCATTCCAGAGCCTTTGTACTGCCCGAACGACAAAACACTTGGTTTTCTACGTAGTCAACCCGCAGAACGCTTCGTGGTTTGATAAGTTCTCCTGGACGGATCTTGGATTCTTTTGAGCCTGCTTGAAGTAGGTTACTTGAATGACGGATTCAACGGTCGGATAAGGAAATTGAACTCCCGGAAGGGGGAGGGGGTTTTGGCATTTGCCCTCCCAGAGGAGCATTGATAGGAAAGGCTGCCTCGCCAACCTTTCTGAGGTCCATCCTTAGGGGTCTGGCCTCTCCCCTCTGGTGAGAAAGCTGCGCAAAGTCCTGGCCTGGTTCGATTTGGGGAAGGGTGTCAGCGCTTTAAGTTCTCCAAGATCCAGGCTATTCTATCCCTTTCCAAACTCCTCTACGAAAATTTAAAAGGTTATCATATTTCTTGCATAAAGTTCTAGTCATCATATCCATGTCACCATCATCTAGCCATGTCACCTAAAATTTGCCAACATCACCCAATGAAAAGACCAAAGATGGACATCTTTTCATTTTTGGCCTAGTCAAAACTTGACCTTGCTTACTTGGCTTGGCATGCCATGTCACCACTTGTGGGTGCCTAGGTGGCATGCTTGAGCCTAGGTGGCATGCCTAAGCCACCTTGGCATGTTGGAGCCTAGATGGCATGTTGGAGCCTGCATGGCATGTTGGAGCCACCTTGGCATGTTTGAGCCTAGGTGGCATGTTTGAGCCACCTTGGCATGTTGGAGCCCACGTGGCATTATGGACTCCACGTGGCATGTTTGAGCCTAGGTGGCATGTTTGAGCCACCTTGGCATGTTGGAGCCTAAGCCACCTTGGCATGTTTGAACCTAGGTGCCATGTTGGAGCTAGGTGGCATGTTTGAGCCCACCTTGGCATGTTTGAGCCTAGGTGGCATGTTGGAGCCACCTTGGCATGTTTGAGCATAGGTGGCATGTTTGAGCCACCTAGGAAAGTTGGAGCCTAGGTGGCATGTTGGAGCCCACGTGGCATATTTGAGCCACCTTGGCAACTTGGAGCATAGGTGGCATGTTGGAGCCCGTGTGGCATGTTTGAGCATGTTGGAGCCTAGGTGGCATGTTTGAGCCATTTTGTCATGTTGGAGCCTAGGTGGCATGTTTGAGCCTAGGTGGCATGTTGGAGCCACCTTGGCGTATGGGAACCACCTTGGCATGTTTGAGCCTAGGTGGCATGTTTGAGCCTTGGCATGTTAGAGCCCACATGGCATGTTGGAGCCTATGTGGCATGTTGGAGCCCAGGTGGCATGTTTGAGCCACCTTGGTATGTTTGAGCACGTTGGAGCCTAGGTGGCATGTTTGAGCCACCTTGGCATGTTGGAGCCTAGGTGGCATGTTATGTGGCATGTTTGAACCCACCTTGGCATGTGTGAGCCCAGGTGGCATGTTGGCGCCTAGGTGGCATGTTGGAGCCACCTTGGCATGTTTGAGCCTAGGTGGCATGTTTGAGCCACCTAGGAATGTTGGAGCCTAGGTGGCATGTTGGAGCCCACGTGGCATATTTGAGCCACCTTGGCAAGTTGGAGCATAGGTGGCATGTTGGAGCCAGCGTGGCATGTTTGAGCATGTTGGAGCCTAGGTGGCATGTTTGAGCCATTTTGTCATGTTGGAGCCTAGGTGGCATGTTTGAGCCACCTTGGCATGTTTGAGCCTAGGTGGCATGTTGGAGCCACCTTGGCATGTGGGAGCCACCTTGGCATGTTTGAGCTAGGTGGCATGTTTGAGCCACCTTGGCATGTTGGAGCCCACATGGCATGTGTCTATGTGGCATGTTGGAGCCCACGTGGCATGTTTGAGCCACCTTGGCATGTTTGAGCACGCGTTCGCCCTAGGTGGCATGTTTGAGCCACCTTGGCATGTTGGAGCCACCTTGGCATGTTGGAGCCTAGTTGGCATGTTGGAGACCACGTGGCATGTTTGAGCCACCTTGGCATGTTAGAGCCTAGGTGGCATGTTGGAGCCTGCTTGGCATGCTTGAGACACCTTGGCATGTTGGAGCATAGGTGGTATGTTGGAGCCCGCGTGGCATGTTTGAGCACGTTGGAGGCCAAAACGTGGTTGACTTCTTTGATACTAGGTGGACCATTTCTAAACATGCATGGGGAGCCATGAGAACTGAAATAACAGAGTTTCGATCTATTGGCCAACCCGAGTGATCCCAAACAATTTTGCTACTGCATAAGGCGTTCTAGACTTTTAATTGCAAAACTAGGAGGAGATTAAATCCAAACCCCATTCTGGCAGTTTCTACTGCCTCGTGTTTTCAAACGCAGCTACTCGACCATGTCCCAAGTGCAACGGACCAAAGCCCGACCTCCATAACGTAAACCCTACAATAACCTGGCAAGGCACAGGGTTTACGCTTTGAAGGCCATACCCTAGCGATTGGACCGGATCTTGCACAATGTCATGAGGTAGTGGGAGGGCATTGACGCCTTGACGGAGCCCTAAAACCTTCCGAAGCGATTCGACCCAAAGGTCCTCTCCGAAGGTCCTTGGCCACCGGGCGGGCAACTCTCCCACCCCGAACTGTGATCTGACTCTGCCTACGGACTCGAAATATCGACATTACCTTGGAGACCAAGTTTCATGGGCAGAAGACCACCCCTACTCCAGGAAGCGCCAAAGTAGCTCATGTTCAACACGTTAAGTAGTGAATTGGCCATAGCGGGTGTGCGTGAATCTTGCCATGTAGAGGGTTCGTGTTTTTCTTTTGCTGCAAAAATGACCGTATAACTTGGTCCCTAGGGTAATTTCCCATTTGTTTTGGACGACACACGAAGTCAAATCTCCATTCCGAGCCTTTGTACTGCCCAGAACTACAAAACACTTGGGTTTCTACACGGTCATTGCGGGACACTTTGCGGTTTGATATGTTCTCCTGATAGATCTTGAATTTGTTTGAACCTTTCGAAGCAAGTTACTTGAATGGAGAATTCAACGGTCGGATAGGGAAAACCGATCCGGAAAGGAGGCATTGGCATTTGCCCCCCGAGGAGCACCGTAGGAAAGCTGCCTCGGTAAATCCAAACCCCATTTCGGGGCTTATTGCTTCTTGTTTTCAATCGCAACTTCTACCATGTCTCAAGTGCAATCGAATAAAACTCGACCTCCATAACGTAAACCCTACAATAACCTAGCAACGCCGCAGGGGTTTACGTTTTGGAGGTCAAAACGTCGTCGACTTCTTTGATAACTAGGTGGATCATTTCTAAACATGCATGGGGAGCCATGAGAACTGAAATAACAGAGTTTCGATCTATTCGCCAATCCGAAAGTGACCCCAAACAATTTTGCTACTACATAAGGCTCTACACTTTTAATTGTAAAACTAGGAGGACAATAAATCCAAACCCCATTCTTGCAATTTCTATCTTGCCCCTTGTTTTTCAAACGCACCGCCGACCATGTCCCAAGTGCAACGGACCAAAGCCCGACCTCCATAATGTAAACCCTACAATAACACGGCAAGGCCACGTGGTTTACGTTTTGGAGGCCATACCTAGCCGATTGGACCAGGAGCTTGCATAATGTCATGAGGTAGTGGGAGGCGTTGATGCCAGAAGACGGAGCCCTAAAACCTTCCAGAAGCAGTTTGACCCAAAAGGTCCTCTCTGGAAGGTCCTTGGCCACGGACGGGCAATTCTCCCACCCCGGAACTGTGATCTGACTCTACCAACGGACTCGAAACATCGACATTACTCTGGAGACCAAGTTTCGTGGGCAGAAGACCACCCCCGGGGAAATCCAAAGTAGCTCATGCCCAACACGTTCAGTAGTGAATTGGCCTTAGCGGATGGTGCGTATCACCTTGCCATGTAGAGGGTTTGTGTTTCTTTTCTTTGCAAAAAATGACCGCGGTAACTTGGTTCCTAGGGTAATTTCAATTTGTTTTGGGCGACATAAGCGAAGTCAAATCTCCATTCAGGAGCCTTTATGCTTTGCCGAATGACAAAACACTTGGGTTTCTACACGATTCATTGCGGGACACTTTGGTTTGATATGTTCTTAGTGCAAATCGTCTAAGTGCAATAAGTTATCTTGTTTTCAAAGAACCATTGCATTCTTAGAAAGAACCATTGGATAAGATAAATTAGATACAATTAAAACCATTGGATGGCGTGGATAACTATTGGATCGTCTATAGCGAACCTTAGTACCAACTAGATGTAGGCATGGTTTAATGGTGTTCCACTAATGATATCCAAAATGGGGGGATAATGTTAGGATATTGCATAGTCTTGCCATTTTATAATGCTTGGGGATTTGTTGCAATGGTCCTATTCACCATAAACAAATACATCTCAAATTCTTAATGGTATAAATTATAAAAAGATGTAGGAACGGTTTAATGGTGTTCCAATAACGATATCAAAATGGGGAATAATGTTAGGATCATGGTCTTGCCATTTTAATGCTTGGGGATTTGTTGCAATGGTCCTATCCTCCATAAAGAAATACATCTCACAATTCTTAATGGTTTGTTATGCAAAAATGTAGGCGTGGTTTAATGGTCTTTCTCTAACAATATCCAAAATGTTAGGATATTGTTAGGATTTTGCTTGGTCCTATGACATTAATGCTTAGGGATTTGTTGCAGCGGTCCTGCACTCCCTCAAGGAATACAAATCAAATTCTTGATGGTTTTGTTATGCAAAAATAGGTGTTAAGTAATTGAAGTAGTTGAAGTAACTTGTCTTACATGGAATACTAGTATAAGGACATGTGATGGTGCCGTGCATCACATGTAGCAAATGAAGTACTACTGTCCTACCACTATAAAGACCCGTGATATGGAAGGATAGGACATGCAGAGAATCAAGTATTCTTTCCTACTTCTATAAAGACATGTGACAATAGAAGTATTACACATGTAAGTAATTCATGTATTCTTTCCTACAATGCCTTAGCAAATAAAGTACTCGTCCTACTACTATAAAGACATGTGACATGGAAGCATAGGACATGTAGAGAATCAAGTATTCTTTCCTACTTCTATAAAGACATGTGACAATAGAAGTATTACACATGTAAGTAATTCATGTATTCTTTCCTACAATGCCTTAGCAAATAAAACTATCTGTCCTACTACTATAAAGACATGTGAATATAAGTATAGGACATGTAGAGAATCAAATATTCTTTCCTACATCTATAAAGACATGTGACAATAGAATTATTAGACATGTAGAAATTCAAGTACTCTTTCCTACAGTGGATTGTATTATAAAATGACATGTCACAATAGAAGAAACTACAAAACAACAGTGGATGTTTTAGTCCACTGAAAAAAGAACACCATTATCGAACAAAACTATACCTCCACAAATCCACATGTAGGATTCTTTGAAAACAGGACATGTAGACCTACCAAAACTGATGTTTTCAACAGTGGACCAAAAACCGGGGTGAGTGTGACACGTTAGTCGAGGTGGCGTGTACGCGTGACGAGGCAGTACAGTATACATCCTGGGACCGTATACTGTGCTGGAACGTCACATTCTCCCCACCTCGAAATGATGTTGTCCGCAGCATCGTGGGTCTCCCCACCTTGGAATCCTGCTAACCTGCAATCAACCTGATGCATACAATATACTACTATAATCTTACAGATTTATTAGGATTACCTTAAGGTAATATTTTTAGGACATTATTACGCCATTATCTTATGAATTAACTTATCAATTCGTAACATCATTAAAACAAGTTACTCAATAGTTTCACTTATCACGACATTTTAGTTTATCAAAATTTTAATATTTCATATATATAATTATCGTTCGAGGTACTCTTCATTCCTTGCAACACATTCCAACAAAATTTGTGTTGCAAGTCTTCGTAGCTCGACCTCCTTGCCCTCCGGAGCGCTCTATTGGCCTGCAGGTCGACACTACGTTAGTACCATTATTAATAAAAATTTTTGGTTATAAGGTGACCACCCCACCTATCTACATGAATGCATGGCTAATCTCCCGACGTAGGAAGAGGATGCTTCTTCCATCGTGGCCGAGGAGACAGCGCCCTATAATGCCTATATGGCGCTCATGCCTACACCTTTAGTTGCCTAACGTGGAGGGTAGGGTCCTTCCCGTATATGGGGCGTGAAAGATAGGGTCCTCCCCGTAGGCATTGACTAGAGGTGCTTTCCCTATCAATGCATTCCTGAATGACCTCTTTTCTCTCGAGGTCGTCTACTTCCGTGGGACAGAAGTAGACTTTCTAATCTACCTTCCACTCAACCAAGCGGAACCGCGGTCATGCCTACATTGACATTATACCACGTCCTAGAGATCACCGTAGCGGTCTCATCATCGGTAACAACGCATGCAACCCATACCTTAGCATAGGTTGCATGCGTAGATTAATCTTAACTACACATAGAATTAATCTACACAAATCGACATGCCTGAGCCGATTTTTTCGGAGATGACCTTGCCGTCCCATTGCTCCATACACTGTGGGTACTGCTTTAATAGATCTTTCTTAAGTACCCATGTCGCGTCTTCCACGGGCAAGTGTTTCCACGACCAAATATTGGAGAAACTCTGATCTCCTTGTTTTCTTGAAGGCTTTAAAAAGAATCAATTCTGGAACTATTTCCAGCTGGTCCTCCGTCATTTCTAACAACGTTGGAGTATCCAAGACTTCGTCTGGATTTGGGGTATGCTTCTTCAACAAACTCACGTGGAAGACTTTATGAATCTGTAGGTGTGCTGGCAAGTCTAACTTATAGGATTGATTTCCTACTCTCTGGACTATTCTGAAAGGTCCAGCCCACCTTGGAGCAAGCTTCTTACAATTTCCGATGCGGAGCTTCGCCTGCTTCACCTTGATCTTGAGCCATACGTTGTCGCCAACTTGGAACTCTCTGATTGTTCGATGCTTGTCGGCGATGCTCTTTTGTCGACTCCTTGCTGCCAAAAGATATCCTCGAACTTCTTCCACCAGCTGCTGCATGTCGGCCAACATTTGCTGCGAAACCTCTACTTTTGACATGGGATTGTGCCAAGTGTCTGGAGTTAGGCATTGGTAGCCGTAATTGATCATAAACGGTGACATTTGGAATGATTCCTGCTTGGTGCTATTATACGCAAACTCCACCAAGTGAATAAATACTTCCCACATACCTTGCTTGTTCCAGACATAGTTTCGTAGCATATCCTCCAAAATCCTGTTGGTCCGCTCCGTTTGCCCATCCGTCTGAGGATGATAGGCCGTGCTCATGGATAGCTTCGTCTGAATTGTCGCAAAGAGGTCTTGCCAAAAGGCACTCATGAACTTCGGATCCCTGTCGGAGATGATCTCCCTTGGCATGCCATGGAGCCTGAAGATTTCTTTGGTGAAGAGCTTCGCTGTATCCATAGCCGTGTCTGTGGTCCTACAAGGCACAAAATGTGCCATCTTCGACAACTTGTCGACCACTACCATTAAGGCATCCTTCCCTCTTACTGTCCTTGGAAGCCCTGTTATGAAGTCCATGCTGATGACCTCCCACTTAGCGTTTGGCACCGCCAAGGGTTCCAATGCCCCTGGAATTCGAAGCTGCTCTGCCTTCGTCTGCTGACATAGCTGACATTCCTTGATGTAGCGAGCTACTTGCTTCTTCATCCCTGGCCAATAATAGCTGCTGCGCACTTTGAAATATGTCTTCATAAATCCTGCATGGCCAGCTATTGGACTGTTGTGGGTGTCGTGTAGAATCAATTTCCTTACGCCCGATGATTTCGGCACGCACAACTTGTTCTTATGGTACAAGAGGTTACCTTCCTTCTTAAAATTTTTAAAGGTTTCCTTCTCCTTGTCTGTCCTTGCCTCCTTGCACAAGCTTGCCCATACTTCCTTGAAGTCCACATCTGTTGGTAAGGACTCTTCAATCTTCTTACCAAAGTCGCTGGAGAGCGTCGAAATTGCGTTGCAATGCACTCTAGTTGTCAGGGGATGCCTTGAAAGCGCATCCGCTACCACATTGAGCTTCCCCGGCTTGTAGACTATATCAAAGTCATATTCTTCGAGGAACTCCATCCACCTTCGCTGCCTCAGGTTAAGGTGTGGTTGCGTGAATACATACTGGAGGCTCTGATGATCTGTATCCAATTGGAACTTCCTTCCTAAAAGATAGTGCCTCCAAATTCTTAATGCCCTGACAACTGCAAGCAATTCTTGATCGTGCGTCGGGTAGCGCGTCTCGGCGTGGTTCATCTTCCTGGAATCATAGGCTACCACACGCTCTTCCTGCATGAGCACTGCACCTGTGGCTATCTTGCTCGCATCTGTCGCCACAAGCATATCTTTCTCTGGGTCCGGCAGGGTCAAGACGGGGGCGGTTGTCAAAGCTTCCTTCAACAATTCAAATCCCGCTTGGGCTTTCTTGTGCCAATGATCTGCCCAATCTTTCACCTTTTCCGCCTTCGTCAAGTCTGTTAGCGGGGCCGCTATCGTTGCAAAGTTCTTCACAAACTTCCTGTAGTACCCTGCTAGGCCAAGGAAACTTCTGACCTCATGCACATTCTTCGGTGCCGACCATTGAATGACGGCTTCAATCTTGGCAGGATCCGTCGAAATCCCTTCCGCTGAGATCACATGACCCAGGTATTCCACCCTTTCCGTTGCGAAGTGACACTTCGACAACTTGGCGTACAACTGGTGCCTCCTTAATTTCTCAAGCACTCTCCTTAGGTGTTGCACGTGTTCCTCCAGGGATCTGCTATACACCAAAATGTCATCAAAGAATACTATCACAAAGGTGTCCAAGAACTCCCTGAAGATGTCGTTCATGAGCCTCATGAACGTTGCTGGGGCATTCGATAAGGCAAAAGGCATTACCGTGAATTCATAGTGCCCATACCTGGTCCTGAAAGCCGTTTTATGCACGTCTTCTTCCTTTATTCTGATCTGGTGATAGCCTGACCTTAAGTCGATTTTGGAGAAGACTTTTGCCCCTTGGAGCTGGTCCATCAAGTCATCTGATCTAGGGAGCGCATACTTGTTCTTGATGGTGTGCTTATTCAACTGCTTGTAATCTATGCACATCCTCAAGCTGCCATCCTTCTTCTTTACAAAAAGAATGGGTGCTCCAAATGGCGAGACGCTAGGTCTAATGAAGCCTAGGTCGAGCAACTCCTGCAATTGCTTCTTTAGCTCCGTCAGCTCCTGCGTGGTCATTCTGTAGGGGGCTTTACTTGTCGGCTTCGTTCCTGGTTCGAGTGCTATCTCACACTCGACTCCTCTATAAGGAGGGAGCTGCTTGATTTCATCTGGAAAGAGATCGTGGAACTCCGTGATCAACTTAGCTACTTGCTTGGGCAACTCGCTGAGCCCCTTATCTTCCTTACCTTCTTCTGATTCGGGCTCTTGGATCTCGAGCTTGAAGATATATGCTACCTGCTCACTCTTTATGCACCTGAACAGCTGCTTACTAGACATGCACTGCATAATGGGAACAACTTCTTTACCTGTGATCTCTATGATCTTGCCATTGGGTGCTGTGAGGGTCACCTTCCGCTTTCCACAATTAATGAGGGCTCTTGCTGGACAAAGATACTCCATTCCAATGATTAAATCATACTTTCCAATATTCATTACCTCTGCCCCCATTTGAATGTTGATTCCTGGCAAATCAATGTCGAAGTTTATCCTTTTGCCTGCTGTATGCCTTACTCCCCCGTTTGCTAATACCACGGGTCTTGGCTTGGACTTCAATGGTTGAACTTCAACATTTCGACCATTCTTGGGGATGCAAAGTTGTGGCTACTTCCCGAATCTATCAGGATTGTGAATGACTTGGCTTTGGCCTTCCCTATTGTGGATATTACCTGATATTGATTCTCCGC
Source organism: Isoetes taiwanensis (assembly GCA_021234155.1). Classification (NCBI taxonomy): domain Eukaryota; kingdom Viridiplantae; phylum Streptophyta; class Lycopodiopsida; order Isoetales; family Isoetaceae; genus Isoetes; species Isoetes taiwanensis. The sequence continues at coordinate 18,876,837 of JAJEKV010000012.1, read as the reverse complement.
TTGTTCTGTGTCTATTGCGGCAAAGATATAACACTCGCCCTGAATATAGTCGCGGGCTGCCTCGCCGTCGTCGTCAGATGGAGTGTCCCATCCTCCCAACTCCTAGCGCGCTCATGGCGTAAGGCGGCGTTCGGCGTCCTATGACTGGCTGGAAGCACCTGAAGCAAAGCTGCTTTTCTATGCACTCCACCGCCTCTTTTCCTTGGGCATTGCTGCAAAAGGACCGCCTTTGCTTTGGAGTAGTTTGACCCCTCCTTGTCCTTGAAGGACACCTGCTTCTTCTCCTGCTGCTTCCCCTGGTTGCCACCATATGGAGCTCTAGCTGGACCTGGACTGGCTGCCCTAGGGCTATAACTCCCTGTTGCCTTGCCTTTATCCTGGTAATATATCTGCTGCCTCGCGCTTATTACGAGGGCCCGTCCCTTGCAAGCTTATTGCCTTGGACTCGCCGATCTTGTCTTAGGGTTTATTGCCCTTACAAACTTATGGATCTCATCATTCAGCCCTTCAATATAGCTCTCTCTCGCATGCTTTTCACTCAACTTTTAGCACATAAAGCCTTAGTCTCATGAATTCCTCTCGTATATTTCTGGGTGATTTGTTTCCACTGTTGCAACACAATAGAACTGCTGCATCATGTTGGACTTGTGCTCTCTTGGGACGTAATGGCGCTTGAAAGCTTTAGCAAACTTTTTGAACCTGCAAGCATCCCTGCTTAAGCCATGGGCCTTGGCGTACCCCTTCCACCAAATGCGTGCTGCCCCCTTCAGGTTGGCTGTTGCCACCCTGTCTTTATCCTTGTCTTTCATACCATAGGCGTTACCATACTCACTCATCTCATCGAATGAAGTCTGCCTCCATGCGACTGTTCTCTTTGAGAATTGCTCGAGCTTCCTGGCCTTCCAAACGTTTCCCAATGCAGAGTCTACCTTCTTCTGGTAGTCGGAGGTCTTCGTCTCCTTGTGTCTGTCGTCCCTTCGGTCCTGCACTTGTTCAGCCTCTTCCTCGGAATCAGAGTCTGAGTCCGAGCTTTAGTCGGAGGATTCCGTGCTGGGGGACCTCCTTCTCTTGCTCCTCCTCTTGTCCTTTCCTGCTTTCCGAGCTGATGCTCCTTGATTATACTGGCCAACTGCATATCCTTCCTCATCAGGGTTACTCGCTTGGCATGCACGGTGCAGGCTGTGGAGTCTTCAAAATGCTGCACTATCTTTTGCTCGGCCGCTTCCTATAGTGCCAGCAGCATCTCGTCTGTTACCCTCATGCCGGTATTAAAGTCCTGCATCACTTCTCTAACTAGACGGGCAAAGGGGGCATGGGGGATTAAGAAGCCGTAGCTGCGCTGGAAGTGCCTGATCTCCCTCAGTGCTCTTCTCTCTGTCTCCTTTCTGCTGGCTTTCTTCTTGGCTGGCTTCTTGGGGGGCTTGGGCTTCTGTGGGCTTCTGTGGTGGTGGCCTTAAGGTCTGCTGCTTTGTTGGACGTCCACCCTCGATGATCCTGACCCTGTTCTCCTGGTAGTAGGAGTTGTAAGCCTCCCACTTCTTCATGTAGGCATTGTGTTCCCTCATCCTCCTCTCGTAGATCTTGACGGGGTCTGTCACATAGGATTCTCGGGCAGGCTATGGCTGTTTCTTTCTGTCTCAAGTCGGATATGGAGGGGGCTTCTGCACTTGATCCGGCTGCTCCGGGTCGGGTTGCTCCTGGTCGGGTATTGCCTGCTCATCACCTGGGGGTTTAGAAGAGCTTCCACCTTCGGTGTTGGGGATGAAGTCTTCATCTTCAGAGTCGTCGGAGGAGGGCGGGGGCTGGTCAGCTGATCGTTCGGTGATGACGACCTTGGGGTTGGGGCTTTTTATTCGTTTAACCTTCATGAGCTTTCTTTTGCCCACCACCACGAACTTCCCCTTCTTCTTCTTCAGCTCGTCGGTTGCTTTCGCCTCCTCGTCCCTCTTTCTCTTTTTTTCTGCCTTCTTCTCTGGACGGCGTTCCTTGGCTTCATACTTCTTGATCCACGCCGCGAGGTCTTGTTCTTCGCTTGGCTCGAGCATTGGCTCCCTCTATTCTTCTTGCTCCTCTGCCTCCTTCTCGCGAATCCAGGCTTCGAGTTGCTCGTCGATGGTCGGCTCGGGAGTCGGCAGTCTCTACTCTTCACGAGCCTTGGTTCTCCTTTCTCACTCTGCTCCCTCCTCTTCCTCTTCAATCAGCTCTGTCCCTGCATCTGAGTGCACCTCCTCTTCTCGGTCGACCTGCTGATCCATCTCCCCATCCTGTGCTCCTCCCTGCTGGGATCCTTCCTCTCGGTGCTCTTCCGAAGGTGTTCCCTCGCTCGATGAAGTCTGGTTCCTTTGGTTGAAAAGGCGCTCCTGAAGCATCCTCTGTATCAGGCTAGGATCATGGGCACTGGGCGATTCACCAGGTCGAGGAACTCGAGCGGTCTGCTTGGTTCTGGCCATGTTTGACGGTTCGTCGATCCGAGGTCGGCGCCGAAAAATCGCCTTAACAAGCGGGAGCAGATTTCTAAGGAGGAAACGTACAAATGAGGGGGGTCTATGTCTATTTATAGCTTGGGTAATTTTAGGTCAAAATTCAAGTTGCTCTATTTAATGTGCCAGGGCACCTATTGACTTAAAACATACACTTATTTCAGAGTTTTCTAAGTACTGGTCTCACACGTTGCGCTCAGATCAAAAACTAGAGTTTGGTTTTTAGTCCTGGCGCGACGTGTGAGACATTGTACATTTTTGACTAATTTACGTGATTGAAACATACTATTCTAACTAAATCTTACCTTAGAACTCGATTTACCATGTTACTTTTCTGAAATTTATCAAGTTTTAAGGTGTTCTTGGCCCAATGTCTCACACGTTGCGCCCAGCTAAAAAACTGAAGTTTTGTTTTTAGACCTGGCGCGACGTGTGAGACCACTTTGCCTTAGAAGGTTTTGGCTCACTGTTTTTAGTCTTTTTATGTTCCAATTCACTTAACTGTTACATAGCTTAGCATATACTACAAAAATGAGAAAAAAAAATTTCCACTTTTCGAGGTTTGAGGATCCTATCAAGTTAGTACTACTGGGAGCATGGTCAGTGCTTTGCTCTTGGTCTCCAAGAACATTGCTCTGATACCACAGTGACGTCCCCTACTCGTATATGGTGCACTCACCGCATACAAACAGGAGTTCATCCCCCATACCAGCTCCACACTGATACAGGGCCCTCCACATATCACTGCAACCTTGATGAGTTCCAGTGGGAAGAATGAAGGGGTCATTTACCCTGTCTCCCTCAGGGTCGACCTAGCTGCGGAAGCGTAAACATACATGTCAGTATACAACATCAATATCGCATACCACCTCATAGGGTGGCTCATCACACATCTGCATAGACAATGATCAGTACATCACATGGGAAATCCTACCCAAGGCTCAGACTCAAGGGATGACTGACGGCTTGGGTCTCCAGAGTTCATTGCAGACAGAATTCATGGCAATGGATTTGGCTGGCATGAGAACATGGCTTAGGGTTGTCCACTCCATCCGCCCCTCCTGTGCACACTTTGCAGAGTAGGCTGAAAAGTGTTGGGACCTGACTGTAGCCCGCCGGATGCATAGCCAAAGGGGCTACTCCTGGGTTGCATCTCCTTAGTTCCGATGGGGCAGGTAGGGATCTCTCCCTCCAGAGATCTACATGCTGACTCAAGGTGACTAGAGGGCCACTGCCCTTATTCGACTTGAACCCACTGGAGAGTGATGCATCACTCCACGGGTGTCGAGCCCATGCCTTGCCCACACGCAGTGGCAAGCCATTAGACCTAGTCCACAATGATCCCCGGTAGACTTTACACACTAGAGGGATCGTTCAAGAGTCAGAACACGAACCTCTTTATAAGCCAGTCTGGCCCCTTCACCCACAACCAGGTGTGGCTCCTGTGCACAGGTCGAATCTACAGTGTGCTAGAGAGGCTAATCTAGGAGCATCAACTACCAAGCTTTAGGGTCTCTACCCCCCTTCCCAATACAAGGAGTTCATAGAGATACATCAACCATATACATAGAAGAACTAAAGAACTAAATCTAATCTATATCATAGAGTTAGGTTCTTTAGTTAGAGTCTGGTACCTGAGAATCTAATTGGCTGCTATGGGCAATTTAATAGGCTAAACCTACTGATGCAATGACTGGAAGACGGTTTAGGCTATTAAATTGACTAAATACCTGATCCTTGGCTCGCTCCTCCTGCCCTGAGTTCGACCATCCTGCTGAACTGCTTGAAGATGGAGCCAACAAGGAAAACTAATGGTGCAATTCGCTCAGACAGAGTCTGGGAGGCGGTTTTGACCCTTTGAGCGAGCAAAACAGAGCTCTAAGCCCCTATGGACGAAAATAGCAAGTTAGGGTTTCCTTAACCTAAATAGACAAGGGGTTAGGGCTAGGGTTTCCAATTATCCCTTTAAGCATGTGGGATAATTGGGTATGGCCCACTTGCCTTTAATGGCTAGGTGGCATATAGGTGTCCACATGGGAAAATGTGCACCTAGATAAATGTGCACATTGGTAAATGTGCACATTGGTAAATGTGCACATTAATAAATGCACACACTTTGCAAGTTGCCCCCTAGGGGCTACCCGCTTGGCTACACGTCGGCGTACACGTCAGTCGAGGTGGCGTGTACGCGTGACGAGGCAGTACAGTATACGTCCTGGGACCATATACTGTGCTGAAACGTCACAACAGTCATTGGCAATGTGCAATGCACAATATAAAAGCACATGTAGCAGTTCATAGCATTTGCATATTGGAACAAGGCCTCACGTTGGTCTCATTCTAAAGGAGGCGCATCTTGGACTACCTCAGTCATCGGATTCATCCATCCTATGACCAAAATTGTATGTTGGGATCTATAGGTCTCTTATCTTATCTTATCTTATCTATGAGTGGGGGCACCTATTATTTTAAAAATGAGGTGCATACCTCAGTCATCGGATTCATCCATCCTACGACCCAAATTATGTTGGGGTCTATAGGTCTCTTATGAGTGGGGGCACCTATTATTTTAAAATCTGACATACAGATTCGCGAAAGGTTTTGAAATAGAAGACTCGAACCTCTACCAAAATAATTTAATATCTTAATAAGAATGCTTTAACCAATGCAACCAATAAGCTAATGTATTTATTTTTTCTATTGAATATATATTTTTGTTTATAATAACCCATTCAACTGTTTTAGGGATATAGTATATGGTCTTAGGAATGATGACATTATGCATCCACATCAAATCTCCTTGAAAACCCTTGTGATTGTGCTACATATTGGACCTCAGACTAACATGCTTTTTGTTACACATGTACAAGAATATATATACGAGTTGGACTCTTTGCAATTAGTTCACTTTTGCTTATTCTTCTCCTTTCTTTTGTCCATGCATGGCAATGTTTAACTTGCCTCAACAAACAGTCAGACAAAAATTTCGAAAAAAGGATCCCAACAAAGCAACAATTTCAAATGTTGCTGATGTTGAAGGGGAGGTTGCTATTAGATCCATATCTAGCATAATTTTTTTTTTTTTTTTTTTTTTTTGAGAGTAAGAGTTGATTTTTCCATTAATCAAGAAAAACAGTACATGGTTCTGCTTATAGCCGCAGAATACATTTTAGCAAGGTCTATCACCAAAAATATGTAGCATAAATACGATAAGTGTTGCTCAACATATGTGATGCCAGTCGAGTTTCAAAATTTTGTGATCTTTGAAAAATAACTTATAAGTTAAATATGACTTCAATAGAGCGGGAGGAGTCTCGACCCCATCCAACACAGGACCTGAAACAAGCAACCAAAAACTCCAGCCAGATTAAGAAATAAGATTGAGCAATTGATGACAGAGTAGGGCCGGTAATGAGTTCAAGATAGGTGATAGAGAGAAGGTAGGCTAAAGGCATAAAGAGTCAAGTCTAGAATTGAAGTAAGCATAGAAAGGAGCAGCAGAATCAAAGGCATATGAGTCAGTAGTCTGTTCAGCAATCTCCTCAATGCAAGAAGTGTCAACCTCACTCAAACAGAGCAAGGAGCCATATAGATCTGCCAACATTCTATGTGTGTAATACTGCTCCCTGAATCCTGAGAACTGATTCTCTGTCATGAAGTGATGATACATGGAAAGAAAGTCGAACATGTTGTAAACCTGCACCACTTCCCTGCAGAATAATCTTACTAACATGATGCTATTGTTTGCCTCTGCTTCCACCAAAGAGATATTGCCAAAGAACACACTGAAATCTTGACCAATGTCTTTCTTAAGAAGGCTGTCTTCAATCTCCCCCAGACTAGTTTTACATATCTTCAAGTAAGCTAGCATCATCATGAAAGATAGAATTAGAATTAATGACACCAAGATTGGATGCAAATAAATCAAAAGACCCCCTGAAAAGACCAATTGAATTCCATTTCCTGTTGTATTTATCTGCATATTTCCTTTTATGGGTTGATGCAGTGGACTCAACATCAAATTGAAAGTGCACCTTGATCCAAAAAGTTGAGAATTTTTTCATACCATAAACCACCCTATTTCTAGCTTTCCAGACATTCCACAGAGCAATAAACATTAAAGAGTTAGCAAAGGCACACTTATTTTGAATATAAGACAAAAGATTGCCAGGAATCCTATTGGGGAAAAGATGCCCTAGTTTATCAAAGAACCAAGACCAAAAGGAGTTTAGCTTGGGACAGAAGAAGATGTGCTCAAGATTTTCCTCCCTATTACATCCAAGATGGCAAAAAGCAGAAATATCAGCATTCCTAGTGGCAAGCAATTGTAAATTGGGGACACTTTTATTAGCTATCAGCCAAATAAAGAAACTGGTCTTAGGGAAGCAATATGAGTTCCAGACCTCCTTGAACAGAATGTTGCTTTCTTCCTCTGAGATAAGCCACTTAGAACTTGCCTTGGAAGGTTCATCATTTCTACTTATCAAAGAGTATATCTTGCTAACTTTGTAATGAGATTTACCCTCCAGAGTCCAATTAGTTGCCTTTGGCACAATATTATTTACCCAGATATGAGGCAGAATAGATTTTATGTGAAAATAAACCTTTTTATCACTCGAAGTACCATGGATAATGTTCTTCAGATAGGTCCAAGAAACTAACTTGTTGTTGATGTATAGGTCTTGTACAAATTTGAAGCCATAACCAGACCATATCTAGCATAATAACAGGGGTTTGTTTTTGTGTTTTTGTACTTTTCCTCCTATGGTTTTTATATGATTTGATTGTCGTATTGCACGAGATCTACTACAAGGATAGGTTCAATACTCCGTACGTTTTATATGCAATATGTCTTATTCATATGATACGATGCAAATTCTCCGTATAATACGTAAAAAATACGCAAAAAACAATTTTGGAGCCGGAAGATTTTTGCGTATGTGAAACACTGAAAACAACGTACGCAAAAAGTCGGGTTTTTTTTTCGCGTACGCAAATTATACTATATCGCATTCGAGAAATCTGTTTTGCATACGTAAACTAGTATAATTCACGTACGTGGAAAAAAAATCGATGCGTTCTTTTTTTTCCCTTTTTTTTTTTAAGCACATCAGCCCAACCAAGCCTATAGCCTTTCTTGCAATTCTAGCATATCCACATGGCACCTCCACCTTAGCAAACACTGATGTGGCATAAGCTTTCGCCGTTGGATCCCCCATTTTAAAAATCAAGGGCTAGAGAAATTAAAAAATGCCCGAGAAATAATGACGGAGATAGGAGGAGGCACAACCCCACCGAGCGCCTCCTATATCCTCCGTTTGCAACCTACATTGCATTCATGAACTAGTTTTTTGTTTACGCTATTTGCTTGGCAGATTTGGCCATAATGAAGTTGCAGAACATTCATGGCCGACCTAAAGCAGAGATGCCCTTTCCAATCACATTATTTTAATGGAAGGCAAAATCTTTGGATTTGAGGCCACATCCCACCGCCGGATATCTGTTTCTTGAATGCATTCCACGCCTCTAACTGGCGAAGGAGAGACTAGGGCTGAGGTCTTTCTTCAAAGAAAACGGCCTGGTGGTTTTACAAAAACCTGCCCTTCCTCAAGAATCAGATCTTTATTTCCTGCAGTTGGAGAGGTCAATGTTTGCTAGATTGGGCAATGTGTCTAAATCGATCAGTACCAGAGACATTGTTGGTTTATACATTTTTTTTGCAAATAAGCACGGGCCAGCTGTAGCCCAATACTGGATAGGTAGTAAGTATCAGAGATCATCTGACCTCTTTTACCCACATATGCTCTTCATCTTGATTTTGCAGCTGAATTTTTGTAGTTCACTACCACGATTTCTTTCGGCTATCCACTACAAAAATATTGCATCATATCGACGCCTATAACGACGTCTAGACGTAGACGTCGTTTTTACATCGTTAAATGACGCTTACTCGTTGTTAAGCACGTCGCAATCACGACGTCGTTAAACGATGCCAATACGTTGTTTAATGACTGTTACAACACGTAGCCTTACCACGCGTTGCTGCATCCAGCACGGACGCTCGCGTGGTGGACACGCTGGCAACGTCGTTCAACGATGTATAGAACACGTGGACTACCAGCGTGCCGGTGCCAGCGCGACACGTGCCAATGGGGATGCTGGCGTGGCGGACACGCTAGCCACGTCGTTCAACGACAGAAAGGACACGTCAGATGTCCATGTGTTAAATACGTGGCGCGTCGTTCAACGATGTGCCACGTGTCTTCGCCACGATATGCTGATGTAGCGCAGAACACGTCAGTTGGACACATATTCATGTGCCGTGCCACATGGCTGACGTCGTTAAACAACGTCGCCCGGATTATAAAAGGAAGAAAAGAACAAGGTGCTGCGCACGGAGGGTTCTCCCAAGCTTGCTTCAGTGAACTGCTCTTCTGCGCGACTCCTGTCCCCTGCGCTCCATAAGATAGCAGCCAAAGCAGCATTTCTTCCATTCTCTCAAGCTGCTCCAGTAAACACAATTAAAGAAAAGGGATGGCAAAACAAATAAAAAATAAAGATTCTCAATATAAGAACCTGAAAGAGAACAAGAGCTTGCTTAAGTCTATATCCTGCAATTCCTGGGGCTAAAATTGATGCTCTTTCATAAGCAAGAAGGGCATCATTGTAACTTTGCATCATCACATTGATATTGCCTAAATTGTACCATGCTGCATATTCCTGTCAAAACAGGGTGACCCTATCTAAACAAATTAATTTGCAGTCAGGCTTAATCATTTCAAACTTAATCAAAAGCAAGAAAAGTTAACTTATATTTTATGCATTTTTTGCTCTGGAGTCACAAATGTCGCCATATATAAAATGTGGCATTCATAGGATCATTCACAATGGCACTTTTACAATCTGCAACAGCTTCTGGATATTTTCCAAGTACCTATCATGTAAATAAAATTGTTTTTAGACAAGAGAGAAATGTAGTTCTAGTCTGTCTTTGATCTACTTAAGAAGCTTTGCTTAAGACAAATTTACCTCATACAAGATGGCCCGGTTTAGGAAAGGAATAGGAGCTAAAGGAGCCAATTCGATGGCTTTAGTAAAATCATTCTTCGCTTCCTCATATTTGCCCATGGAAAGCCTTACACTACCTCGATTTGACCAAACGCTTGAGCTATTTGCATCTTGGGTAATGAGCTCAGAAAATAAACTCTCTGCATATTCTAAATCACCTGCCACTGCAGCCCTTAAAGCATCCTGAAGCTTCTGATTGTCCACGTCCCTCAGTCTAACTATTCTAGATTCTGCATTTACCCTGTCACAAATCGACCCAAACCCAGCCAGAAAGCAAAAACCATTTACCAACTCTCGCCGTAGAAATGGCCGCGGCTTCGTTTCAACTTTTGAACCAAATTTCGGGAAATGATTATCACTGTCCGAAGCAAAAATGAAGAAATTTCGTTTCCTATGGCATATTCTATCATGGGTGGTGCCGACTACTCAGTGGGAAGGAGATAGACGCCATAGCCTATGGCACTCTTGGCCAGTTACCCGGTCCAGAACATCCTTGATCCACAACGCAACTGACCGTGCATTCACAGGGAACAAAGGGTTTTTAGCAGTCATCAACATATACTGATTATATTCCAGCATATACTCCACTTAGTCACGAGGACTAACTCTCTTGAGTGCATGTGCAGTGAATAATCAAGGCAATGGTAGCAGCGCATTGGAGTTCGTGGTTGGGGGAAGCTTCTGGATAGCTCTAATTCTGCCTCTAAGCTGGAGCATAATTTTTAGGTAAAGTTTTTTCATTTGCTGGAAAGTCTTCCGGAACTTAAAGGGATCATCTACCCTTTTTATTTGACCTATGCTTCTGGAGGATCTTCTGTGGGAATCTTTTGGATGTGAGCTATTATCATTAGAAATCCTCTACATAGATGAATTTCTACCTTCGTTCTAAATGCATTTACACACATGGTAGCAGACTACGTTCTTTAGCTTCTACATTGATGCTGTGCTTGCATGTTCAATAAACATAATTCAGTATGCTCTAGCCATTCTAGCAACTCTACCACTTTAACCCTTCTCTTACAAAAAACCTCCATACCATAAACTACTCTTAAATCATCATTGCAATTCTGCAAACTTATTTCTTTCAATTTCGTAAAAAACACATGCCTATATGTTCTTCCCATGTACACTTTCATGCTACTCACGCTCATTTCCATTAAGTTGTCTTACTCTAAGTTAGCCCCTTCATAAGGGCAATCCTTTGTGCAGCACCCACAAACTTAAGGTGCAAAAGCCCCAATAATTGATAAAATAGACAAAACTTTGACAAGCATTTCTTAGTCGAAATGGTAGAACTATCTGATTAAAATTTGAATTTGGGGAAGAGAACTCTGTTCTTTGGCAGTGTAATAAGTAACTATAATTTCTTCCAGTTGAGCCGGGAAAACAACATAATCGCATAGAGCTTTTTGCAAGGTGATATGAATTTCAGAGAATAATAAAGGCATTCTATCTTCACATTTTCAATGTTGCCTATGCATATTCTCGTTTGGTTTGACATTTAGTCCCGTATTCTTAGGTGCAAGAATATTGAGGCTTTGGGGCAGTCCAATATAGCATGAAAGCTCAATGATTCAATGCCATCCCTGCAAAGATCAAGATTTCAGAAATCATATTCTTTTGCATAAAATGAAAGGTTCCTCTCTCATTGTTGCTTAGGGCAGAGCTTTGAGGTCCAGTCATTTCACTTAATTCAAGGCACATGTGGATGTTTTACAATGCTTGAGGTATTTAGTTAAGAACTTACTTGCACGCACAGGATATATCCTTTGGAACTGCCAGTGAGGCTCTAACAATGCCTCTGCTCCCGATCCTTAAAGAAGCCCTGTAAGTTTTTACCATTGTGCATGGAGGAGTCTCATGTGAGAAAGGGTAATGGAAAATGAAGACTAATGCGCAGAAAAAAAAATGGATGCATACATCTTTGGAAGTGCCGGACTTGATCCCAGCCCATTATTGAAGACGAGGCAAGTGACGTTAGCCCATTACAGAAGGCGAGGCAAAGGTTTAGAATATCCTACAGGCATTCGTAAGTAACAAGTCACGCAAAGATATAGAATATATCCCACAGGCATTCACAAATAGCAAATCTTGAACATATAGGAAAGGCTGAAGTGAAACGCAATTATACTTGATGAACAGGATTTGTTCTATAGTTTGTATAAGGTTTCCCAATGCTTTTAAAGGGGCGGAGATTCCTTCGGTTTTATTGGATTGATCCAAAATAAGGCACGTGTACCTTATATAAGCGACGAATTTATCTACTGCCGACCTACTCCCGATGAGGGTTATCCTCTCAAGAATATGAAACTATATCTAGTTTCAATATGGAAACTACATATATTCAACTTTTAATCATTTCAATCTTACCCATCCGCGCTTCTATATCTACCAGTAAATCTTTTGCTTGTAAATACACTCGGTAGCATTTAATGCACGAAATTCTTGAGCATTCTTTTCTCATCTCCAAAATTTCAGCATTTTCAACCCAACATCTAATTTTGAATGCCATTTTTGAGACATTGAAGTGTTCTTGAATGTAAGAATATTGCGCTTGGTGATTTCTTCATGGTATTTCGTGTGATTTTTATAAGAATGGAAGATGAGTTTCTTTTTATTGATCTAGAAACTACCGTCAAATCTTGCCATCGATGGTGTTTCTTGCATGTTGCCGACTCTACTCCAGCCCTACATTTGCGCAGATTGTGCCATCACCCCGGATTTCTTCGTTCCAAAGCATGCGCTATGTTTTCAATCCTACAATCATCTTGGTGTAATCGATTTGGATCCAGATTAGGGTCCAAAAGAATGGGATAGGCATGCCCAGCTGCTAAAGGAGACAAAAGAATAAAGGTTTTTGCAAAGGCTCACAGTATCAAAGATGGTAATTTTGAGGAAGTGGTTCTTAAATCTGATGTCCTAGTTTTGGTGGATTTTTGGGCAGATTAATGCGGACATTATAAGTACACAGACGAAATTGAGGTATAATGCAGACATTCTAAGCTATACAGATGAAAATGAGGTATAACCTGATGCAGTCTGTGTCGGATTGCGCCATCACCCCTGCCTATGTCGTGGATTTTTTGGTCGACAGGGATTCCGGGTGCTTGTAACCCGGCCCCTTTAAATCACATATTAAAACTTTATCTTATTGTTCATTCTTAAGCAAACTTAGGTAGATGGAGTAATCCAATTAAATACAAGAGGTCACAATTTGAGTGCAAAAACATCCTAGCATGTCTTTTGTCATTTCCCATTCCAATGTTGTCCAAGCACCCAATTTTTACTACATAGGTAACTACATAAAATATGAATTAAACAATTGCTTCAAAATACGACGACTTCAATTCAACAAGATCATTTAGCTGGTTGAGGTATTCCGAGTTCATTTGCCATGTGATCCTTCTTGGCTTGTGATCTAGAACATCTTGGAAACCTTATATAGTTTCCATATTCAAATTCAGAATGTTGGCATGTTCCTTATGCTAAAAAGATGCCATTTAATGCATTTTTGTCATACAATCTTACACGTGCCACAGATCATATACGGGTAGACTCATTTATGTTATTTCCAAAGCAGAAACCTTATAAACTTTCCTTCTTAATTGAAAACTATATATAGTGTTCAACAAAGGAAACAGAAACTTGTTTCAAAGAAACTACATTAGGTTTCCATTGAAACTACATAAGGTTTCAACAAGGTTTTCCATACTCCCGATTTGCGTTGGACTTTGCCGGAAACCTCATAGGGTTTCTTGTTGAAATTTAATGTGGTTTCAATGTACACTTGAAACCACATCAGGTTTCCACTGAAACCACATACTACCTTAGGCTCCCTGAAAATCTTGTAAGGTTTCCAATATGGAAACTATACATAGTCTATTTTTGAGAAAACTCTATAAGGTTGCTGCTTTTTAAAATAAAATAAAAGAGTCTAGGCATGTGGCGATGGTTCATCCAGTCAAGAGCTTGCCTCAATCGCACATTCACAACTGCAGGTGTCATTGAAGGAACTCGAAACACACATTGCAAGTGCAGATGATCAAGCTCAGTACCACGCTCTATAACTAAGTGTGTCAAATGTGAAACTACACCGAATGTGCATAGCTTGCAAATAGTTTATGTTTATATACTTCATGGTTATGACTAATAATGCACTTGACAATGTCATGTGTACATGTGTGCAGTAGTTGTTTCTTTGCTTGCAACAACTTTGTTTGCAACAACATGGCACTCTAGAAACCATATATCACATATATTGTTTGAATGCCCTTAGCAATGCCCAAGAAGGTTTAAAGTAGTAGTTTCTTTGCTCACAACAACATGGCACTTTAGAACCATATATCCCATATATTGCCCGAATGGCCAGCAATACCCAAGAAGGTTTAAAATTCACACAACAAACCATCGAGAATAAAAGAAATTGTAGGAGTCAAAGGTACATCGAAAGTGGAACATTCATAATAATTTTATGACAAAAACTTAATCTATATTTTACTGCAATGTATAACCCCACGCCCTAGTTCATATTTTACTCCAATGTATAACACCACATACATCACACATGTCTTGCTTGTAGTTTCTATTGCACATGTTTTGCTTGTCGTTTCTCTAAATTGAGGCAAATGCAGGTTCCTATGAATAGAGATAGATGCCAATAATATCTTTTGCTATAAATCCTAAAAGCAATTTCATAAAGGAATGGTTTTCCAAGAACTTATCAAAATGCTTTAGATCTCAGCTGCAATACAATGACCTCATGGACTGCTTTGAAAGGTCTTATCAATAGGTTAGAGGGCGTAAAATTCTTTGATTGCCAAAACACAAAACATAAAAAAACAATAGAAGGCATCAAAGGTAGCGATCATATGCATTTGTTTAGGAGCTGGAGAAGGTCTTGCATTAGCAAGAAATGCAGACCAAACTGAACACATGGAATATGTCTAGCAGAAAATCTCCCAACAAAGTCGTATGTGCAAAGCGATTCAACAAAAAATATACTTCCCAACAGGCTCGAATCTTCATTATTATTGACAAAGGCAGAGAATCAGAACATTTTAAATTAGAAATAAGCAGCAAATTCAAATGCAGAAAAAATGCCAATTAAATTCTTAAAAATTTATCTGCAAATCGTGGCTTACAAAATATGCGGCAGGGCCTTCTCTAAGTTTACTAAAAGTAACAAAAAAAACTTGCATATGTTGGTGCATCGGCTTTGTTCTATTCCTCCATGCAATGAATAGCTGCAATTTTGATGAAGTCGATATCAATGATTCTTTCCAAGAAAATGTGTACATATGCATAATAGATCAACATAATACCCATCCTCTCATAGTCGGTAATTGGCACGTATATAGAAGAACGATCTGACAAACAAAAATATAAAGGAAGAATCTTCATTATGTACCTCAAAAGACCCATCTTTCTAGCTTTCCAAGCTGTTTCATGCCCAAGTTCAAGTCTGTCACAAAAGACAAACAAAATACTGCATTCCCCGAAAGTAATGGTGAGAGCAGAACATATATCAGGCGCAGCGAAGCTTCAAAAAATGAAGTAGAGCTTTGCCATTTGGGGAAAGTTTCACCTCTTTCTGTACCGTCATGCATTTTAAACTTTCACTTTAGTGCATTGTGTGAAACTATTGATCTACTCCCACAATTAAGAAGGAAGAATATAAAGATAAGTTAAGAAGCTTCAACTTGCCTTCACTGGGGAGCAGAACTACAAAAAAGAGTTCGTCCAGCATATATGCAGTAGGAGCAATTTCTTGAACAAAAGAAAACAGACATTTTTAAATTTATGCACATGTTTGGATCGACCTCTTCCAGACAGTTTACTGCTCCATTGTTCAGTCTATGATGTAATACTCCTCTATGATGTAATAGTCTTGATGAATATGAGTGGCAGACACTAAAAACAACAAGCATCCAACAGATAGTAGTTTCTCCAACATGCACAATCCACTATTCTATTCTATTACGTTTGCCAACATGCCCGCACTTCTGTACAGGGCTCTTGGTAACTATAGCAAAAGGTGTTGTAGCTGAGGGAGAATCCATATTATTTTTGTAATGAACAGGCTTACATCTATCTCTTTCCAGTTATTTAAATATAGATCAAAATGTTTATTGCCAATCCAAAACTCTTTGATGAAGCTCAAGACAAAGAGGACATACCTTGTTAGTAGCAGATGCAGAATAGATGGCCATGCAAAGAATTAGCATGTTTATTCTTGCGAATTTTGTTCCTTTTGGCATTTCAGACTTTTTAAAAGTTTGGAAATTGAAGGGCAAAGAAGATCATTTAAGTACATGTTTGAGCAAATTTGTATGCAAGAGGAGCATTTACGTACATGTTTGGGATCAAGCTCTTTCTCTATGATGTAATAATCCTTATGAATATAAGAGTCAGACACTAAAAAACAACCAGCTTCCAACAAAAAGCAGTTTCTCCAACATGCACATATTCACTATTCTATTCTATTATGTCCGCCAACATGCTTGCTCTTCTATACAGGGCCTTTCTTTTGCAGCCTTCTTTTGCAGCTGAAGCATTTGTAGTTGTAGTAAAAGATATTGTAGTTGAGGGCGAACCCATATGATTATCGTAATGAACAGGCTAACATCTATCATCTTCCTAGTTATTTAAATATAGATCAAAATGTTTATTGCGAACCCGGACTTTTGATGAAGCTCAAGACAAAGAGGACATACCTTGTTAATAGCAGATGCAGAAGGGATGGCTTTGCAAAGTATTAGCCTGTTGGTCGTTGGTATTGTGTGAGACATATCATAGATGCAGGAGCTATAGTCGTGCAAAGCATCATGAACCCTGAGAAGCAGCCGAGAAAACTACGATAACCAGGAAATATGGCTCATGGGCATCTGCCGGGATCACACTCTCTAATCACGCTCTCCAAGCAATGGAAAAAGATGACCAATGAAGTAGCTCAGATTGGTCCATCATAGCAGGGAGTGGATACAATATGATGAGGTAGCAAGAATTGGACACGGAGATGAAGACAGTTGTTGGTGAAGAATAAAGTCAAATAAAAAAACTGGGTCAAGTGTGGATGCTCAATCATTACATATGGCTGGACAGATAAGAGGCATATGCATGTCGTGAATATTATGATATCTAGTTGCATGGGCACCATTTTCCATTGTGTAGTTGATTGTTCTAAGGTTGGCCTTAGAACTGGTAATGGACCTAATTGCAAGAGCATGGAACTTAAGCACCTTGAGAAGGTTGGACGCCTTGTGCAAGTCACTCCTCAAATCTGCTTCTTGAAGAAATTACCAAGACTCGGTAAGTAATGTGATTGAAGGGTAATTAACAAATTTCTTTCATACAAAACCTTTTGCATTAAGTATCTATAGAGGAAGTAGGCTAAAAGAATTTCCTCCCGCTCAGGAAATTTCGATGATGGCCGAACGAAGGGCAAAAATTGAGTGACGAACGAAAAAGAGCGTGACATTTGCGTTTGAAGTTCGAACAACGGTTTTCAAGCATAGGTGTCGCCCATATGCTTTTTTGCATATATCAAGCAAAAACACGCCCATTTGTGTTAAATCTCAATGGATGCAATATGGGAATTTGAAGAATTAGCCAAATATACTCTTATAAATAAACCAGCAAAGAGGAATGAGTCAAACAAAACAAGGTTGTGGACACTATGAATTTATTACTCTTTTCGACTAAGCATGGAAGAACTGGAATTTAATTTGGGATAGGTGGATGGATAAGGATTTAAACGACTGTATAGGAAATCCCCCTGGAAAGCCAAGCAATACATTCTTCAGCATTTCTTTATGAGGCTAGCACAGGGTCTGGGTGATGACATGATCCCACTAACAGAAAAAATATTAAGGGGTGAGGTGTTATTAAAGCCAAAGGAAAGAAATGATCTAGTTGATGTGGCTGATCAAAAATCCCATATGGATTGCATAAAATAATTAAGCGCGGGACAACCTAGCATTTTCTTCTAGTTCAAAGAAAAGCCAAAGGATCCCCTGTAAAAACTGGGGCCATCTGAAGCTCCTATCTTCGAAAGATGCAAATAACAATAAAAGCTTATGGGAGCAAGTTTTAGGCTGCGCGCAAACTTGGACCTGGACTACCATCCTCCATAGAAGTACTAGAATAGGCGATACACCCTATCTTCTTGCTATGGTCTATTCACTCCCCTGCACATCCATCTACCAATATAAGCCACTAAATCCTCTTTCTTCATTCCAAATGTGCAAACATGAACCTGCTTGAAGAACCATCTCTTCCCCTTGCTGGGACAGGGGGCGGCCAGCAGTAAAGAAGGCCACAGCCTTTATGGTTTTAGGCACAGAGGGCAGACTGTGAGAAACTATCCGCCACATTCTCCTAAAATGCATAAGGTTGCAGAGCCTCTAACTGTCTATTTGGCTCTCAATAAAATCAAGAACCCTAGCATTAGCCAAGAATCGCTAACTGCTAGCCTAAACTGCAACCTCAAAGTAGACGAACAACAATTGGAAGCTCTATTTCTTCTGATGTCAAAATCCATCACAAGAGTCGAAGCAATGAAGGCAGCAGACCCCCTCACCAACACCTATTGCAATGGTTCTAAATAACAAAGAAATAAGATAGCTCTTCCATTGTACACTAGGGCTTCATAATAAACCTCTTCTTTTAAATGATTGGGACCGTGGCATCAATATCTAGCAAGGTTTCTTCAGAAAGATGGATCTATTCAAAATATCAACAAATGCGCAATTCACTTCATCTATTCAAAATATCAGCAAATGCAAAATTCACTTCATTTATTATAAAGCATGAAGATTTTTTAAGCACCAAGGGTCAAATATCTGCTATAGTCAATTCATCTGTCTGTGTTACGTGTTGAGACCTTTGAAAACAATAAGTTTGAAAAAATTGGCTCTACGTGGAAAAGTTACAGTCCAACAGATAGAGACCATTGGAGAGCAACTAGACTTGTCACAAAATTTTTAGAAATTGTGGCTCTGTTTGGAAAAGTCATTAGGAAATCATGACCACTTCTTAACATGTTCCAACGATATAGGTGCTTTCTTGCATCAAACAAAGTCTTGGAGGTTAGAATGTAATACTGCAGGTGGCACACATCAAAGCAAGATATGATTGAAGTCATACTTATTCAGTACTATAGTATGACAGTAAGACATTATGCTAATACGACACTACAGGGAAGATCAAAGATGGATCTGAATCAAGCTTTGAGTTTATTACAGTAGGAAAAAGTGGTGATAAAGTAGAGATGGAAGCGTTTAAAGGCAAGTGCAAGGGCCCAGACTCTCGTGGCGGGGAAAATGTTGGAATATGAGAAATAAATAACAGTGGCATGTGTCCTGTGGCAGGTGGTGTGCATGTGAATGGTGTAGCATATGAATCAACCTCCACATTAGCTTAGGATAAGGCAGTATAATGCTTTCTTCTTCATTTGTGTGTTCATCTGTTTTCTTCCTTGAGATCATTATATGCACAATCTCTGATAGAGACAAGTGTCTCCAAGCTTCACGTTCATGTGCTCTGCAGAAATCGAGAAGCAATCAGGATGAGCAGCAGGAAATTTTGAGATAATTTACAAAGTATCCTACACAGCCAAAGAGATCCACTATGCAGATAAAAATTGTTTGGTCTTATGCCATAGTTTCTCACATGGAGATGAAGTGCCTCTAAATTCCATCCATAAGGACTTGCATTTCTCACCATTTCTTGACCTAACAGCTTGTCAAAATATTACATGCCATCCATAAATTCCCCATACCAGTGAGATAATTAGATCTGCAGACTGTCGTGAATAACTCGCCCACGTTATTTATGCTTTCAACTATGTGAGTTTGTTTGACATGTTTTATGCTGCATATTTCTGAAACATTGAGTGAAAGAAGTGTGTAAGCATTCAGCAATTAATCCATGAAATATCACTATATCTCTTGCAATTGCATGCCTCCTTTACACTGCCAAACTTTGCGTATGTCAACAAACAGACTGCCTACAAAAATACGAGAATAAAACCCACGTGCACATCTTTTACAGAAATGCGTTTCCCCAGTCACCTGCTCTTCCCAAGTTAATAACTGCTATTCAATCATTTATATAAATAGATATACTGAATGCTTGGTTTGCCTCATCTAAACACCACAAGCTAAAAATATTTGAATTAGACACTCAGCTGAAACATTAATCAATCCAAAGCAAACCATTATACGAAAATGTCGTTCTGGTTGCATTTAATTTGCAGGGTAGGTGGTACAGTAGATTACATTTGAAGTCAACTTTAAAAAGCCGAAGGCCTCGATTTCACTTGATGGGTGTCGATTTGCCTTGAAGACAAGAACTGCCTTGCTTACATGATTTTGGAAGTTCTGTAAAACGCATTTGCAAATCCACGTGGCTGATATAGAGCAAAACAACAGCAAGCTTCCGGGGGAACTTGCCCAGCAGGAGTTAGATCGATGTTTAACGACTCCAGCATTAAATATGGAAACTCGAAAAGCAATGGAATTGCTTATTTTAAAGCTTTCTTATTGGGCCATGTTGTGGCACCAAATTTCCCTAGGAACCCCAACCCTAAGAGACATTACAAGCTGTCTATGCCAAGGGATGAAGGCCAATGACAGAGCATCCTAAAAATTGATTCATGCACACAATTTTCTTTCCCTTCCCTTCCTTCTGATATCTTTTTCGTGTTTACACTGCATTGTGTGCGGATGCAATGTGAAGCTGCACGTGCCTACAACAATCCAGTTTTTCCTTTTGCATGGCTACTGATGCACTAATTGCCTTGCCAATATATTTCAGAAGTTTCTTTGACATAAAGCAGTTTTGTCATTATGAAAAGGGTAAACCTCTAAGAGTTGGGTTCCTAGATGAGCAACATTTCCATCTGTTGCAGTCAAGATTGATCTTGCTTCATTAAATTTTATGCTTGCAATGGAAAGGCACCAACAATATCCTAGTGGTCCTAGCTCCCATATGGCTTTCTTTACCATATTCTGCACGAAACTAGGTCACCTCATATTGGATGGCAAAACTCAGATTGCTGCAAGGTATTACAGCACAAATTAAGACGTTGCAGCTGTCTTTAAAATTGAACACGATAATGCTCATGGTAAGAATCACACTGTCAAATATTCTGGAGCAAGGAACTATACATAAGCATACCTAGAGGCTTTTTACTTTAAGATCAGTTAGTCTTGCAGGTCTTTTGCGAGAACTCGGTGCAGTTCCTCGGCTAGCATAGGATTAGCTTAGAAAGCATACTGAAAATCAGCACAAATATTTGACATAAGCACATAACCTTGGCCACAAGTTGATTTCAAACTAACAAGCTTTGCAAAACATTGGTCTCCAAGCTTCAGATTTCCATGTGCTTTGCAAGAACCAAGAAGTGATTTCTAGCAGCAAACATCATGTCGAACAGCGGAAAAGTTGAGTAAATTTTCAGCCTCCACAAAATATCCTGCACAGCCATGGAGATCAACCATGCAAGTATAATGGAAGTTATTTGGCTTTATACCATAGGTTTCTCTCATGGATGTGAAGTGCCGACGACATTCATCCACAAGCCCTGCATGGGCTGCATGCAGTAAGAATGGCAGTGAATGCCATATCATCTAGTGTTGTACCAACCCAACAGCTAACCCAACATCACCATTCTGGGCATGTCCAAGAACTATTGTACCCCAAGTTATCACATTTCGAATTAACAACTTGTCAAAGACATTGCATGCTTCCTCCATGTTCCACATTTAGCATACATGTCCAGAACCGTATTACCTATTATAATATCAGACTGCAAACTGCCATGAATAACCTAGTCATGGTATTGCCTGCCATGCTCTATGGCACCCATGTTTCCACATGCTTTCAAAACTCCTAAATATGTGACTTTGTTTGGGTGTATGTTCTCCTGCTGTATACTTTCAAAACATTCCAGAGCAAGAAGTTCATAGCCATATTGAGCAAATCCAATATGTAATGCGTTAAATGCTACAATATCTCGACCTTGCAACCCATCAAAAACTCTGTATGCCTCTTCTAAGCTACCAAACTTTGCATACATGTCTATAAGCATACTGCCTACAAAAATATGAGAACGCAACCCATTTTTTATAATCTCATCACGTAGTAACCTTCCTCGATTGAGGTTTAATGTCAGAAGACATGCTTGCAAAACAGAAATATAAATAAATGTGTTGCTTCTGCCACCTAGAAGCCCTCATTCGGTCAAACAGCTTAATGGCCCTCTTGCTCTCTCCAAGTTTAGAATTAGCCGTAATAACTGCAGAGCATGTATACTCAGTAGGCTTTACAACTTTGTTGAATGCTTGGTTTTCCTCATCTAGAACACCGCAAGCACAAAAAATTCGGATAAGATGATCAACTAAAACATTGATCGATTCAAGGACATTTTTGGCCTTGAGTGACTGCACACGCATACAATATCCCAGATTTTTATTTTTTATGCATCCGCAAAGCAGATGATAAACTTGATCCCTAGACAAAGAAATTCCTTGCATTTGCATGCTTTCTGATACGCCAATTGCCTTGCCCAAATCTTCGAAATATCTGTTTGACATGAGGTAGTTTTGATTACTAAAACAAATCCATGAGAGTTTAGGATTATCAAGTCCATACCTGAGCAAATCTCCATTTGTTGCAGTCGAGATTGACCTTGTAATACTCTGACAGCAATCATCCACCATGTTTCATTCATTTTTATGCTTCAAAGGAAGGCTCTCGCCTGTTTATTCCTATCTTGGCTGGGAAAAACATCTCAGCGGTTGTAGCTCGACATAGCCTTCTTGCCATATTCCGCAGTAGAGCGTCAATCCATGCAGACCAAAAAGAACAAAATAGAATAAGGTATATTCTTGCTCATTCATCCAACTAAAGACTCATCAATCTTATGTTCCTTGTAGATCAATCTGGTAAATTCCTTATGATTCCTCCTTCCTAGAACCATTGTCTCGATGAACTACATATTACAAATTATATGCATGTCTTGCAGTTCATCCAAATCCAAGTGAAGGAGCATTTAGCAATGGGTGTAGATCATAGATGTTTCAAGAAATCTCTAGATGGAAATTTTAAAGCAACTTCTATCTTTATGCATGCCTGAGATTACTTCGCACTAGGGAGGCGAGCTATCTACCACAAAAGACAATTGTGGAGGGAAGGGGTGTCAATTGTTGACAATCTGCACATCAATTGACAGCTGGTGACATACAATTGTTGTAATTTTCATGGCCAACAGATTTCCTGTCAAAATTTATAGATTTTCAAATTGGAAGGGGTCTATTATCCACCTCCCTGCCTGTTTATTGCACACCTAATCGCCCATCCACCAGGCACTACTGCCATGCTCCATTTGTCCATTCAACATGAGACCATTGCCCATCAATTGTGCGTAAACAACCCATTCAACGTGATATCCTTATCTATACAGCATAAACCCATTCAATGTGATATCCTTATTTATACAAGAAATTTATCGCGGCGGCCAAGGCCGCCGCGAACATTTCTCTTTCTCGACCCATCTTTACTCTGTCGCCTCATTAACTGATTCGAACTTTGTCTAGTTATTTTGAGTAAATAAATTACTTGTTAGTTACCATGTCGGTTTCTCAATACCCTTTCTAGTTGAAAAAACGTCATTCGCTTTGTTTATTACATGGTATTCAATTTCTTCAAACTTTAACCATTTGCATGTCTAAATTTTGCATATTTCTAATTTGATGTATTGTCTCTAATTTCCTCTTATAAAGTAAATGTACCCTTCCAAACAATAAGCTGTGATGGCAAATCAAAAGGGGTTATTTGCTACTCATTCTTCAGGCAAAAAGCAATAAAGAAACATGCAATGTTTATGGGGATGATATCTTCTCCACAAATCCCAACATTACCTCCCTCCCTCAATATTAGCATCTTATTAGCTTCTCGGCAAAATAATTGCAAGGGTTCTTATAAATGGCACAAGGGATGACTTCAACTAATATGCACTTCGGAGGCATACATCATATTGCAGCAATGCACAATCAATTTTTTTTTTTTTTTTTTTTAAGGTTCCAAAATATCGTCTTCCATGATCGGCGTCCTCAAAAGCCTGTGTAGCTTCAAACATCTTTCCCAATTGGGTGGCTGTTTCAGGCTTTATTTGGTCTTTTAGTCTTTGCATATCACATGTATGCAAAGTTCATTGCCTGCATTATGTATGATGAGTTTTACTAAAAATCAAAATGCCATCAAGAACAGAGTGACTATGGTATCCACTATTAACTCAGACTCTCAGCAAAACAACAGATTAACCCTTCACATAATTTCTCTGTTTAAACATACAACTTGTTTCAACATACTAATTTCCACATGTTCACAAAACTCAGAGGCTGTTAATGACAGTGATTAAGAATTCTATAAATTGGTGCATTTGCAGGCAACGCTCTGACCCTATTGAAGATTAGTATGATTCGATCTCATTGATAATATCTGAAAGAACCTTGAAGCACTTGAGTTGCAGATATACTGCAGAATGTACTTCCTTTGGGACATGAAATGGGGTTGCCACTAGTAAGGCGCTGATGCACAATATTCCTGTAAGATTTCTATCGGCTTTATGTGGGCAAGCGAGATAGCAATAAAAAATAGGAACACTTGCATCTTTTGACTGTTAATAACAGAACAACAAATCTCGCTCTATGGGATGAAGAGATGCACAAAACCAGAATATGTAACTTACCTGATGATGGAAAAGGTCTTCTAAAGCTGCCGCACGCATTATGAGGCTTCACAAGAGCTAATCAGCACTGCAAATAGGCCCGAAGCTGCACCAAAGATCGAACTCCCAAGTTCAATTTCAGATACTTTCCTTAAGGCTCCAGATCCCCTGATTCTCAACGAAGCATAGGCATGACAGCTTTGGTTCTACGTCATGTATTGCTGTGATTATATCTAAATTTACAGGCCTGAGATCAACCTGTCTTATGAATTTTGAGAACGGTTTTGGCCGACATTCTGCAATTGTAAATTGCAAAATTATGAAGCTCTAAGAAGAACGGGGAAAGAAACAGGGGATGCTGGGATGACAGAGTTTCATACACACAGGGGGTTTGGGAACTTTGCCATGGCCCTAATAGAGGGAAGAAAAGAAACCTGAAGGTTTTTTATGAATGGTGACACTGCTGCATCCCTTCTTCGGCCATCGATGCAGCTTCTCGGATCCGACTTCTCTGCCAGGCAAACAATCTCCGGCTCCGGTAGTGCGGCGGAAGCAAGGAGGGCTGGACATGTATCGCCCTTGGTATTTTCAATTTTTTATTTTCCTGATTTTTTCCCCCGGACAGGCTTAGATACGTGTCACTTAGATAGAAAAGGAATATAAGAAAATATTCTCAAGGTATCTTCCCTATAGCAATTATATAGTTTAGATATATCATATCATACCTATATATGTTCTTACATACCTATACATTCTCTTGAGATTCTAATACATTCTTTAAGATTCTCCTGAGATTCCTTTAGATTCTTTAAGATTCTATTTGGATTTTCCTAAATTCCTTTACATTTCATGAAGAATCCCATATATTCAAAATTTATAAGATATGAAGATTCCCTTTGGTTTTATAAAATTTCCTTAAATTCCTTTACATTTTATGAGATTCTCTTAAATCTTCCTGGATTCCCTTACATTCTAGACTTTCTAGAACATTCTAGCATTTTTTAGAACAAACTAGAAGGTTCTAGAACGTTCTAGAGCTTTCTAGAACGTTCTAGCAGTTCCTGAAAGGATTCCCTTAGATCCTTTAGATTCCCATACCTTCCCTTATATTCTTACAAGAAATTTATCGCGGCGGCCAAGGCCGCCGCGAACATTTCTTTTGTTCAACTCGGTGCAAAAGATATTGGATGTAAAAGATACTCGGTGCGAAAGAAAAAATAGTAGAAAATGTAGCCATTGCAAAAGAAAGTTTGTGCCAGTTTAGGACTTTGTTTGAGAGACCCAGTATTCAAAAGTTGTGGTCATGTTCTTTATGGTGCATGATTATCTTGTGCCCGTTCCATATTAGGCTAGGGCGTAATGTATAAGAATAGCCTCTCCATGCCCTAAAAAGTAATGCTCTTTTGAGGCATGTGCTTTATGCTTGACAATTGAAATAAATTAAAATATTCTTCATGACATAAAAAATGAACATAAAAAATGTTTTTTCTGCAACATCCAATCAAATCTTACACATGCCAATCACGTATACAATTTCCACGATTAGATTCTAGCTACCATATTTAGTTTACTAAAAATGTTCCATTTTTTAGCACCTCGCGTGACAAGTTTTTAAGGTGTGGCACATAATCAATGACTATCATTTAGGTCTCTTTGACATCTTTGGGCAAACAAAATATCTTTTCAAAGTTGTCATCGTGTTAGTGCCATCGGTCAGATCAATTATAAAAAGCATATGCATGTATACTGAAATATCGATTGATAACCATCAATTTTATCAACTGTCATATGCATTTGCTTATTACAACATGTGTCGACAGTTCATTGAGATTAACATCAGTTATCTCAACCTATGCCTTTGACAAACAAGTGAATGGCATGCAATGCTAAAAGGGAGAAAAATTAGTAAGCAAAATGAAGAATGCAGATTCTAAAGTCTCAATGTTAAGTTATAGAATAGCAACAAAATAGAGCCATGAAAGACATACAATTAGAAGTGCAAATCATTGTTGAAAGGACATGCATTCTAAAATGCATGTAACCGATGAAAGAAAATTAGCAACCTCAGTTAACCTTCTACATAAGTAGATATCTGCAATAACTTCCTTCCCTACTCAATGTAGCTCTCTACTCCATTAACCTGAACCAAAAATCAAACGGTAAATTGGAACAAACTAAAATATCACATTAATTTCTACTTAGATTTATTTAGAATGCCCGCCTTGCGGAGAAGGTTTAGGGCTATGCCAGGCCTGTACAATAGAGCAAAGCCTTGGCAACAGATACTACACTTGATATCACTCACATTATTCTAATGATAAATTGACTAAAGATCACACATTGTTATTTTACTCACACATTATTTCTTGGGCCAAAGTTCTTCAAGCATTACGGAATAAAGCAAATGCTACAAATGGGAAATATCCTGCTCGTGTAGAACATACTAATTGTCCATTGCTCTAGAATATCAAATCCAAGACCATTGAACTTAGGGTTAAACTAATGAACATAGGACTAATTATACAACCTAGATAAATATGATCCTGCTAGGTCAACACCTCGATTCATTTCTGATATGGGCGAATTCTTCTTGAGGTTCAAAACCAACATTGCAGATATAACAATATCAGAAGAAACCTAACTTCACTTGAAATCAAGAAACTCTCAATTTGGTCACTAATGTCCAATATTATGCCCATATTTTTTGAGCAAAGGTCATTATACCACTTTTCTTGAATAGACAACATGTGCATAATGTTGGATTCGAGAGTTAATAACATGGAGCCAATCCATACCACCTTTTTTAAAGAGAACACGTCCACAATGCTGGTTTTTAGAGTTACTACATAGAGATGATCCAGACGAACGAACGAAGGAAGGAAGGAAGGAAGGAAGGAAGGAAGGAAGGAAGTTCTTTTATTGTTCGTGGAGGCCAATCAGCCTATGGGACCCAAATTACATTGCTACCCGGATTAAAAAACCCCCCCTTAGGAGGGAAAAACCGTCAGCGAAGAACAAACTGTGGCTGGCAAACAGACAAATATATATATACACATGAATTCCCTAAGCACCTCGGGTAGGCAGAGAGGTGAGTCCGCAGATCCAAAACCTCCGGAGGTAGGAGCCAAGGGATCGAACCCCGACGGCGTCTTGAAAGTAGCTCGTCGCGGCGGACCCGTGTCGCACCAAGAGAATGTAGTGAGCCCGAATCCGACTATAGGCTGGACAGCTCTGGAAGGCATGGCTTTCATCCTCAACAACCCCCAGCGGGCAACACTGACAAAGCTCGCCCCGGCGGGGCTCTCCAACCCACCGACCCGTCTCAAGCCGAAGATGGTGGGCCCCTCGCTCAATGGACACGATGATCCCGCGCTTCTTCATGGGCAACCGAGAACGCCAGTGGGCCTCGAACCGGTGGGGTTTATGTGTCGCTTGTAGTGTGCCACCTTTACTGCTTCGAGCATGGTGGTCCCGAGCTTCCCGTGAAACAAGAGTCCAAGTACCCCCTCGGCCTATCTCTACCGGGCGCTCGTAGTGCACTGGGGCGCACCTATGTCGTCGTTCAGCCAGCTATGCCACTGGGCTCTCTTGTCCTTCCAACAAGCCCTGAGTCATTGCGGGCTCATTGCCACAGCGTAAGCCAAGTGCGGGAGCCGAGTGTCGCCCATGCTGGCCACCTTCTGGAAATAAACAATGTGTCTATCGAGGGCCGCATGCTGCAGGGGCATGAATCCTGTCTCCTGCAACAAGATTTGATATGGAACTGAGGGCTTGACCCCAAATGCCCGCGTCAGAAATGCCTTCTGGACCTTCTCTAAGTCGTTCCAAGTCGCCAAAGACACCACTAGGCCCCACACCTCGACCCCATACAGAAGAACTGGCTCCACCAGTGCCCGGAACAAATGTGACTAGTAGCCCCAATCATACAGACTCGGCCTGTGGATCAGATTGCATTATGCGTCTGGCTTTCCAACTCAAGGTCACCCGGCGAATGGATGCATCCCAATACATTGAGGGCCGGAAATTCCACCCCGTGTACTTGTAGGCGGGTGTAACCTCTACCATCCGCCTCGATAAGTGAGCCGGAGGTGCCGGATGACGGAGGAGGATATGAGGACCACCTTAGTCTTGGCGGGTTGACACGCATGTCCGCCGCCGCGAGAATGTGTCCGGGGCATCTAGGTGTGCCTGCATGCCCTCTGGTGTATGGGCCAAGAGGTCCACATCATCCGCATAGATGAGCTGCCGGATGACCTGGTGCAAGAGCTGTATACCATCCCCCCCATTGGCAGCAAGCCAGGCTTCCAACTGGTCAATGTAAAGTCCAAAGAGTGTGGGTTAGAGAGGACAACCTTGCCTAACTCCAATGCTACCGGCAAATGGTTTTTCTTCCGGTTGCATGCGGCTGTGGCAGCTCTCGTCAGATCACGTACATCGCGTTCGCAGATCCATAGGGAGCCCCGTGATGGTGCAATCTCGCCCACAACTTTTCCCGGGGCACTGTGTCGAAAGCTTTTGCAAAGTCCACGAAACAGGAGTACAGGTCCTCCCGACGGTTCCTGCTGTCCTCGACTAGGGCCCTGAGTGTGAAGATGTGATCAATGGTCGAATGTCCGGGGTCGGAAGCCCCGCCTGGGTAAGTGCCCCGACTTCCGTTGCCCTCGCCCATCCGGTTACCTCTTTGTTCGAGAATGCCCGCCGCGCTTTGGCAAACACCGAAATGACCATGATGGTTCGGGTAACTTGTAGATCTAACAACCACCGCTTGTGGTCCATGATCGGGAAAACCCTCTTGCAAAGCACCACGTTGAACGGTCGCAAAGGGCCGGGCACCATGGGCTGTCCTGCCCACTTGAGCAACTCCGCTTGCAGGCCATCCAAGTCTGCCGCCTTCCCATTAGCCAGTATTGCGACCCTCTTCTCGCATCTTCTTTACGTGATCACCGGTGGCCATGTTGCGGGGGGACATCTCGTCTGTTCCCGGGATCATAAAGTCAAGGTGAATATCGCTCCCCATTACTGCTTGGCGTGATGTTCCCCATTAGGGCGTGGCGGCTTTGCGAGTACCTGCGCCCGAAGAAGTTCTGGGTGAAATCAAAGAGGGCCGAACATTTCTCCTTGGTGCCTTGCTAGGTACCTTGCCTTTGTTTCCTTGAGGAAGGCGGTAATGGCTGGTGGCACGAGCTCAAGCGTGTCGATCCACGATGAGGCGGAGTGCGCGCGTTTGCGTTCCTTACACCGACATCAAACCATCTACATTGCAGCGGGGAAGGTTGCGGCCTCGATCTCTCGCGTGGGTCTCCCAAAGCGGTATGCGCCCACGTTACGAGGAGCTCAACCAGCTGGGTTTGGTTTGCTCCTCGTGTGGGCCCCTTGAATCGCTCTGGGAGGGCTTGCGGCGTAAGCCTCCGCTGCTCATAATCCCGGCCATGAACCGGAGGTCGGGTAAGGTAAATCGCTACTGAGGGGCCCGAAGCGGCCGGGCCAGCCAGCTTCACATAAAGCGGGAGGTGACTGAGTCGCCCCCCGTCCGAATCGGCCCGCGTCTTACGCGTGAAAATGGCTGACAAGGTGTACATCCTGCGCAGCCACTATGACATAATCCACGACACTAGTTCCGCCGCCGTGATTGTCCTGTCTGCAAGTGTACCCGTGGGAAGAGGGCCATTGTGGTAGGCCATTGCATATGAGCAGGTCAAAGATACCGCACATCAGGAGCAATTGTCCGCCGGGCCGGTGACCTGGACGGTCATCGAAAGTGCCGCGGTGCAAGCCGCCTGTGGGGGACGAAACTGCAAAGACGCCATCCGCGAGGGGGTCCAGCCGCATGGCCTGTTCCACCCCTGTCCGCGCATTGAAGTCATTAGAGGTAATTTGAGATCTCCTTTTGTCCCCATAAGAATCCTCCAATAGAATGAGTACTCTACATCAAACTGCAATTAATGCAGCATTAACAACTTCATTGCTGTTGTTTTTTCCCTATAACTTTTGATCTACTCATGAAAATGCTGCGGCGTTTGTTGCATTAGATGCAGAATGAAAAGATCTTTCAAATGATATATGGTTATGATGTATTTCAATACAAGCCATATGTCTTAACCTTAAAAAATATCTATTTTTGCTCTTTTCTTATATATTTACATCCCAAAAGATATAACAATGGGTTGTCATTAGAAAGATCTTGAGGAGACGAATCCATTGCCACAAATAGTGTTCGAATCGGAGTTTTTGATCAAAAGTTATAGTAGAAAAATGACACTGCAAAAGTTAGTTAGAACTGCATTAATTACTGCTGCCACATAATACTGGAATAAAATACACTGGAGCTCTTCTCTTATTGGATAGTTTAAAAAGCTGATGTGGCTTTTTAAGCATCCCTTAATGGGACAAAATGAGATCTCAAATTACCTCTAATGCTCCAAGGAGCATGACTCTGCCCATCTGCTTGTGCTACTGTATGTCATCATATAGATCGACATACGGGTCTATCCTGTCCACCCCCGGATGGCTGTGAGAAGGGACTCTCTGCATGGGAAAAGTAGCAAACAGCTAGGAAGAGAGGATCTCCGCCAGGGTGGTGCACTCGGATCCACAAGTAGCGGTTATGTCTGTCAGTCTTCTGGAGGGAAACCAAATGTGCCAAGGCTATCCGGTAGTAGCAGGCAACCCCACCGTGCCCAGGTCTCCCTGTACAACCATTGAACACTGAAAAATGCTGGTACCCTGGCAGATCGGGCAGGCTATAGCCTGGGTATTCCCATGTCTCCATGAGGAAGATGAGGTCCATGTCCACAGCTACTGAATTGAGGCTATTGCCCTTCTGCCACGGGAAACCCCGACAGTTCCAGACCACCACTTGGAGGCACAATTCCTATTGAGCAGTCAGAGATGCTTGTGTAGTGTGTCACCGCGGATGGACCCGGCCCGGGAAGCTTGAGTTGCCCGGGTTCGCGAGGCAGACTTCGGACAAGCGGAAGCGGAGGCGCAGGGGCAGCATTTGGGGCGGGGAGGCTGGAATTGTAGAGGCGGTGCGGAGGATCAGGAGGCGGGAGGCGGCGGGGTAGCATTTTGCTGGCGAGGTTGCAGCTGTAGCATTTGATCAAATGCGGCGTCCACGACCACAGCAAACTCCCTCCTGCGTGCCTCTGTTATCGGAGTAAGATCCCGCTCACCTCTGGGAATGTACCCCTACGCGAACTTTGCCCCATCCGGTATTATGGCCTCGGAACGTGCATCCGGCGGCCGTGACACCACGACTGGGCCGGGCACGGGCGGCGTTGGACCCCACCGGGCTGGTCGCGTAACACCTCAAGTCCTGGACCGAAAACGTCATGCTTCCCAGGATCGTGTGTGTATCTTCTGGTGAGATTCTCTCCGGCTCTTCGGCGGGCTCGAACTACCGGGTTGTGGCTCGTCGCTGGCGGCTCATGGAGCTCGGCGTCGGTGAGGGCACCGCCCACTCGGCCGGGTGGTGGCACGCGTGATGATGGTGGTGCGTGAGGCGGGCTGCGGCTGCCCGCATTCCGGGTTGACTAGGTGACCCGATTGGCGTCTTTAACGGGTTGTTGGGCTTGCGCACCGGTGTGTCATGTGGCGGCTTACGCATTCTCTGATACGGAGGTCAGCTCTTGCAAGGCTTGGTCCTGCCTTTGCCATCTCCCAGCGGTCGCCATTGTTCATGCGCCCTGCCGGAGGCCTTTTGCCTTTGGCGGCAATGACAGATCGGGCTTCTTTGCATTTCCGGTCCCGTGCCAAATCCTTCTCGAAGGCGGGCTTCGATGCTGCCTCGTTAACCTCAAGGCGGCTTGCAACCTGCGGCTTGCAGCGGTAGCCTCCTCAACTTCCAACCGGGTGTGGCACGATGGCGCCGTGCCATGGCATTGGCCTCATCAACCTCGATCTGCGGGCTGAGGCGTGATTACAAGGTGTCTCGGCTGCGGCCCTGTCCCCTGTCACCGGCTCGCAGCGTCCAGGGTATCCATGCGAGCCCGCATATCTGCGAGCACACCGGTCTTGCTGTCTCTCAGAGTGCACCAAGCGGATGATGTCGTCCAGCCGGTGTGCTTGGAGTGCAACTTCGGTGATGTTGTTTTCGCTATCACCAAGCGTCACAAGAACACGTGGGATGTTGCGAGACTCCATCTCCGCCTCTCGGCCCGAATCACGACCGCTGGCTCAACCCGGCGGATGGTGGCCCAAGGTTCTGCCCACGGAGGGGGCCCTGTGGGGCCTAAGCAGCCAACTTTCGGCTGCCGAGCCAGCCTGGCTGTGTGGGCCTTGGCCCGGGCCTCCTTCTTCATGGAGGATGTCTCTCCCTTGCTCGCTAGCGTGCGCGCGGGGCAGCTTGTTGGTGGCCCTTCTTGGTTTCCCTGTGCGGGCTCGGGCTGCGGAGAGTCGGCAGGCTGTCTTTGGGGTTTGCAGAGGTGGGGTGTTGTGGTGCGTGGAAGCTCACCGCTAGGGGTGAGTCCGGACACCGGTCGCGCTGGGCCATGACGGGGGGTATGGCACGTCAAGCAAGGTTTAGGCTATGGCAGGGGATTGTCAGGTCTGGCAGGGCTAGGCAGGCTATGGCAGGGCTGTGGCCAGGCTAGGCAAGGCCAAGAGGCAGTTGGTTGGGCTATGGCAACGTCAGGCAAATGTTGGAGCCTAGCTCAACATTACTTTGTGCGCTGACTTCCAAAGGCAGTGGGGTCTCTGGCATACAAAATTGCGCTCAGAATCCAATTTGGGGACCAAAAACGTATGTCAGAGCATCTTTTAGGGGTTTGATTACATTAACTTTGGCTTGGTGAAAGCAATAGCTTCAACATGGTGTTCTTAGAATCATCTTTTAATTTCAAATCTGGCATGTATTCTTCACATCCACATATGCTAATAGTGATGAGGTGGATTCTGCAACAAACATATTTTTTTTTCATTTATGTAAACAAATGTCAAAGCACTTGACAATGGCTCAGATCAGCATTCTGGAAACGGACAAGCCATCTATCTAGGTGATGTTCATTCTTGTGGCCATTTATCGACGTCTTCTCACAAGCAACATCTCTTGGCCGATCTCTGTGTTCTTTGCGAGTCCCTTACCGGAATTGTACCACAAGCAAACCAACAAAAAATGAGCAAGCAATTATGCAAAACCATCCCTAATACTACAACCCATAAGGTAGTTGCAATCCGTAGTGTCTTTGCACCTTCTTAAGCTTAATGTCACTGACAAAATCTGTGATGTCTTAGTCGAATCAATCTTGTCTACAAAATCCAAATTTTTTCCTCGCCAATGTATCTTGAATAATGTTGTTGTTGCTTATGAAGACATGTAAATCACATTCAAAGTCATAAAGCGGTGTATCTTAAGCTATATGATAGATTATGTTTACTAGAGACGTTATGAAGCTCCATATACCAGTAAGGTCAACAATGCTTTTCTAGGAGAACCACCTAAATCTTTTTGGTTGGTACCATTTTTATTTACAATTGTAGCACATATATGGGCATAAGCATGCTACACCCTACCACAAATCGTACTAATAAGGGACTATAAAACTACCTAAAAGGGTACCTAACACTGGGTACTGGATACTTATATAATGTCTCATTAACTAATAAGCCTTGAATTAGATGAATTTATTTTGGCCTCATAGTAATGTCCTTATCTTAACCTTGAATACTGACATGATTTGGACTTGTATTTTGAATTGTTGAATTAGTTTTGATGAAAAGAACACGATACCCAACGCAGAAGTAACTAGTGCAGGTACTTTGGCAGGTTCCAAAAGTGGTAGGCTGTAGCATGTTTATGCCCATATTGTCTCAATTATTTTCCGTTATTACTCATGAGCGCATCATTCAAGATTTGCCTATGCCCATGTTGTCTCAATTATTTTATGTTTATCATTCAAGATTTGCCTATGAATGATGGTTCTTAAGAGATCGAATGCCACCTGAAATTTGCCATAAACAAATTTGCCTATGCAAGAAGACAAACACGTGTATTGAATGGGAATCTAACTGATGAAGAGTATATTCAACTTTTCGTACAATTTAATAATATAATTGCTAACACTGTACAAAGAGCCTCTTATTGAAAAGCTCCAACAACATAGATATCAATATAAAGCTTATGGCTGCCCTCCGCAAGCTCTAACTGGGATATCAAAATCTTCAGCCTGGAAAGTAAGTCTTTTACTATATTCTTAACAAGGTTACGATCGCGATCCTAATGAGTTGTTGAAGTTATGACCACGCTAAAAGTCGAAGCATTTAAAGATGAGAACCAATTCATCTTTATGCAAGAAAATACTTGGTCTAAGCTAAGGCAAGTTGTTTCTGACTGGGCAATAAAAAACTGGTTGATGGTCATAACACATTGCCTGAAAAAACTTAAAAAGATGTAGTAAAACCTTTCTGAGGTATATCCGTGGAATTTCCATTGCAAAAGTATCCCAGTTGATGGAGGAAATTGGAAAAAAAAATATTTCTGAAGGTGCAATCTAGATACATTGGTCATTTTGACTGTAAGCAAAGGGTCCAGACATTAGGACTCTGACTCTCATTGGTCGTGAAATACTAGCACGTGCTAATAGTATATATTATAGAATAGAACTAGTTTTGACGAGCTTTTCAGCAGTTTCTTATAACTTAATAAACATTGCCTTTTGGATATTGTTGATTCTGATTTTGAATATGTTAAGTGAAATTATAACAAAGAGCATATTCAATAGAAGCTATATCAGGCCAAAAGAAGCTTAAGACTCTAAAAGAGAAAAGAAAAAATGTGCAACTTGTAAAGAATTTGAGAAGTCCTGTGTCAGCACCTATTGTTGAAAATGCCACGATGATCTTCATTGATATGTACTACTCCACTAGGGTTTGGCAAGTAAAGAAATGTCTGCCATATTTAGCAGAACTGCTGGCATGACAATCGCCAAATTTTATCATATCAAGTACAATGTAGTCTGCATGTTTCTATGAGGGCATATGAAGAACAATGTTGGATTAGCAAGAAAATAGTAAAGGAGTTCCAATATTATGTGACACATGTACTTGTCAACAGAATTGAGGCTCAGGTGATACCATTGCAACTAGATTTGGAACTTCAACTACTCAAGTGATAAATGCTTCCAAAAAGCATATTTTTTCCACATTATGAGTGGATGGGCTGAAAAGAAATATCTAATGTATTTTACTGGTAAGCCTAAATTTACTTGGGTTGGTATGGATGGAGGCTTTCTTCTCAAGAGTCTAGCTCAAACATCTTATGTCTATCATAGGGTAAAAGCACGTGTGGGTATTCCAATTCGGCTGTCCCCCCCCCCCAAAATGTGGCATTGCATCACCACTTTTGTGGTATGAAAGTATAATTATGGCACCGCTCAAATGCCCAATTATTTAAGAATAGAGTCTCAATTTGTGGGGAAATTCTAATTTCAAAACTAAAATTCAAATTCAAATTCCTATTCTTTGGCCCCTTCTTGTTCTTTGCCTACATCATGTTCTTTGGCTCCCTCCCTGCTGCAAGCTCCAATCCATTGTGGATATGGATGTCAATGAGGTAATCTGTCCACAAACCGGCATTTCAGACAGGAGAAAACGAAGAACCAATGAACAAGAAATGTTGAAGAAAAGACGCCAGATGAAAAGAAGAAGAGAAGAAAAATTGGAGCTTGCGAGATTGGCGTAAGGATCCGGTTCAACAAGAAGTGCAAGCAAAGAACGCCGTGATTGTCCTTAACTTGCTAACGCCTTTCCATAAACGTACCAAAGAATGGAGGATAGCATGAAGAAAGAAATTTTACTTGAGTTTTTGAGGGATAAAACATTGGAAAAATTCATAGGTGAAGAATTAAAGGATTTGGAAGCCAAGAGCATCGTTATAAGGAGCCTCTGGGACTCCATGCCGACTGTCAAACTCTCTACCAAAGAATGACCGCCTAGCGCCCAAGAATAGCTGCCTTGCAATGTCTGTACCACGCCAAAAGATTCTCAAAAAGTGACAAAATCAGCCAGCTGAGATCTTGGAAAGGTATTAGGTGTTCACCCAAGAAACCCGCAAAAAGGCAAAAGAAAAAGAGGGAAGAGATTGATTACAATGGTGGAAAATGGGTTTCTTACAAGAGGGCTAAAAGATTCGATGCAATTTCAGATGAACATATAGAAAAGATTCAAAATTTTTGGATTGAGAACACCAGAGTGTCTCCTAACACAAAGGATGTTAGAACTAGAAGATTGAGAGAAATGTAAGATAAGAACATGCTGCCCACTATCCGGAGGAATCACAAAGTTAGTTTATTTCTGCTATTCATGTTTTCTTAGTTATGGTGCTTAGTGTAGTGGTGCATGTGGTGGTTATTGTGTTGTACAAAGGATTGTGGTGTATCAGATGCAAAGATGTGAATTGTGTGTAGTTGACTCTAGTCCGAAATGTAATATTTAATGTTTGGAATATTAGAACATGAGTGTAATTGAGTACTCCTTTATCGTGTGTGTACAAATAAAAGTATTTGAGAATGATAACTAACCCATCCTAAGATACAATTTTTGTTGAAATAAAGACAATTTTTGTCGTGTTCAAGCACAAACTGTTGGAAAGTATAATATATTAAAAAAGGATCTTACAAAATTTGACTTTACAAAATTTGGCTTTCCATTGAAAGCTCACTCTGAGAACTAAATTTACATGCATTTCCTAAGCAACGAGAAAATGCTTTGGTATGACCGGCTCTCGAACCGGTGCATCCAAAATTATTGTTTTCTGCACTAAAGCATCTAAGCTTTCTGCAGTCATCCCAGAATTTAACAGGATGAGGTTTGCTAGTGCTTCCTGCATCCCCTGGTGGTAAGAACGCAACCCTGCCAGTAATTCCCGTTGTTGCAGAGTCAGAGCGGACAAGTGATAGAGAACAAATAAACCAGCTGCCCTTGCAGCAGCATGTAACATAAGCTCATGGACCTTGTCTAAGAGCTCACTTCTTGTCAATCTGACCCCAAGCATAGCCATTGAAGGCCCAGCATCCAGTCTGT
Organism: Isoetes taiwanensis; assembly: GCA_021234155.1. NCBI lineage: Eukaryota > Viridiplantae > Streptophyta > Lycopodiopsida > Isoetales > Isoetaceae > Isoetes > Isoetes taiwanensis. The sequence goes on along the minus strand of JAJEKV010000012.1, from coordinate 18,839,541 downwards.
TGTATGCCTTTAGGTTGGATTCGAAATCAGCAAAGAAGGTGGATTTACACATTTCCACCTTCAGACATTGGTCACGAGCCCTATTTAACATGTGCTGAATGCCCTCCTCGCTCACCCTACAATAGCCGTAGTGATCTCTGAACATCCTTCCTACCATGTTGCCGGAATGAACTTGTTCGAATTGAGAATGAAACGCCAAAAATCAGATGCAGGAACAGGATTTAGGACCCAGATCCTTTTCTAATGATTAGAAGAGGAATGTAATTATTATCAGGGTGTACGAATTTCGGAAATGTTTATGAGAGCAGGCTAGGCAGATTTCTTATGTCAGATGAAATAGGATAAAAGTGATGTGATGTGATGTATGGTGTCGTGATGGTGTGGTGTGGTGTGGTGTGGTGTGGTGTGGGTGCGTTATGTCCATGGTGTCATGTGGGTGTGTGCATGTTAATGTATGATATGTGTGGATTCAATTTTATTTATTCTCCCCCCTCACCCCACCACACCCCATCATCTATCCCACCACCATAGACTACCACCACATCTTTGCGACCACCACATTACCACCACATGCACCACATTGTCCATTACCACCACACTCCACCACACTCTACCGTATCCCACACCACACCCCTCCACCACACTCCACCATATCCCACACCACACCCTCCACCACACTCCACCATATCCCACACCACACCCCTCCACCACGCCCCACCACCACCACACTCAAACCATGTACCACACCACACCCCTCCACCACCACCACCACCACCACCACCACCACCACCACCACCACCACCACCACCACCACCACCACCACACCACATCACACCACAATCCACAATACTACACCACCACCACTACACCCCCACCACACTCCACCACCACCACAATCCACCACACCACACCACATATACCACCACCACACCCCACCACGACACTCCACCACACACCACTACACACACCACCACCACCACACCCCACCACTTAAATTTGCAAAATGAAGATTGTGTTGTTTATCATTCTTATCAAGTAATGAGATTAATATAAACGTTTTTACAAGGGCATGGATTCGGACCAGGGCTCGAATTTGACGGCTTTCATGCCTGTTTTTTGGATTTTTGCCCGTCAAAACAGGTGAAAAAAAAATTTGTATGGCAAATGAAAGGCCGCAGTTGGGCAATCGCCCGTCATAGAGAAGGGCAACTACAAGACATATTCGCCATTTGAAAGGCTACCTAATAGAGAAATGCCCGCTATTTTTTTCTTGCTATATATCTTTATAAATTTTAAACATTTATATTATTATTGATCATAAATCTATAGAGTATACAATGATACAATGACACATATACCAAATTTCCAATGATCCCTCCCTCCCCCATCCCCTTTTTTAACCTTTTATACATTATAGTTAATAGACCACACGAACCGAAATTTATGCTAAATTGCTTTAATTCAAGAAAATAGATCCTAAATCTATGCTAACAATTCGAATTTTTTTTGGTTTCGAATCTTGATTCTTCTTGATGCCCGCCCGTCGCCTCATGTCTCCCTACCGCCTAAGATCAATCGATTAATCGAGTTCTTGGCTTCCAATGGCTGGCTTCTTGCCTATGCTGCATGCATTCACAATGCCGAATCTGTGCTTTGATTGAATCGAATGTTGCCGATCTGATCATGCTGGTACAGTGGTACGAATCAGACGAATTCTTGGCATCTACAATTTGCAAGCAAACCATGGAGCGGGAACCAGGTAAGCCTTTGCTTAAATGCTTCTGTTTATTGCTTTCTTGAGTTTGCTTTTTCTTAGTGATTCTTATTTCAATTTGCAGCATCTTCTATAAGGAAAAACAAGAGAAGAAAAGGCAATGAATGTAGGTCTATGCTATCTTTCTATAAGTCGAAATCAAAATAAAGTGTCAAGTTCTCGCTAGCTCAGATCCGAAATGCAACAGCAAGGTTTAGTTTTTGAAGAGACAAATCAGACCATAGAAATTATTGAGGTCTATTGACGATGGAGGAGATGCTGGTGTTACTTCTGGTTCTAAGAAAAGAAAATGGAGAAATGAATGGACGAAATTTCACAAATGTTACAAATGTTCAAATGTTGCTTCACAAATTTGAAAGCATAGATTGGCAAGCATGTTACAAGGATTGGTATGAAGCGAAGCAAAGGAGAGGAATGCCACTTGAATAAGTTTTTGTAATTGATTTTAAACTTTAAACTATTATTTTTATTTCAGTAGTATCTATGTAAGAACTTTATTATGTATTTGATGAACTTAAATGGAAATATGCTTTGTTTTATGTATCTATGTTTTTTAGGAAAAAAACTGGTTTCTGTCATTTTAAATTTTTTTATTGCATTTGAAAGGCTTGAATTTAGGAACTTCCTGTCACGCGAAAGTTGTAAAATTATTTTGCCCGTCCCTGGAAAATTAAGGGCGGGCCGTCAAATTCGAGCACTGATTCGGACGTAGATGTGGCATTAGTGCTTTATTATCAAACTAGATTAATAGACCATTAATTGCAAGAAAGAGTTGTAAATCAAAATTGGCAATAGCAGTTACAAATGTTGCCTGTATAATCTATTGCTCCTCGCTCTTGATTGTTAGGAAAGGGACAAAAAAATAGACAAGGGGTCAAATAATACAGCTTGGAGAGAAGAGTAACATGAATTGGTCTCCAAGTAGCAGAAGAAAAGATTGATAAACAGCCCAAAAGGCATCTTGCAAAGGTATCGATTGCATTTGAATTAATTTACAATCTGTACTCTTACATATCTATTCAGGCTCTCATATCAACCATTCCAACCATGGTTATTAAGAGAAAACCAAATTTGCAATCGGATGATGATCGTGATTTGCGCTTCCTTCTCTAGATCTCGCAACCAAAGTCGCACTACATTTTAAATGTTTAATGTCAAGCAATCTATTATATAGAGGTGGAAGGACAAAGAAATTGATGATTTTTGTATTTATAATTCCTCTCATTGCTTATTGGGATCAAATCTATTCCAGTTCAGATCACCGTGTTTCCCATGTTGGTCTCATGTGTATTTGTGTATAAAAGTCAGGGTCCCCTCAAGCAAATATAACGCCCCGAACCCACTCATTTGTGAAATGTTAACGGTTCTCATAACATCGTAGTTAAGAGAGAAATAGTGATTGAAATGCAATTGCTCAGCTACTACCTTTGGCTCAACTTTTGACCCTTTGCAGTTGGCGACAGACTATATCGAAATGCGGGTAGAACAACAGAGAAGTAGACGATTCATCTCATTACTCTCTTTGGAAAAGCTAGAAGGCATAAAATATAAGGTAAGTCGGGTTGCTTGAATGCACTTATGGGATATATACTTTGAACTAAGGTATAGACTGTCTTAACATAGTGCACATCATAACTTGTGGTAGCAGGGACTTGCGTGCATGTGGCCCCCTCAAATCAATTTAATTCATATTTCATTCTAACTATCTTGATGCTTGATACCAATTAAATGTCAGCTAGAAAATATGTCAGGCAAGAATTTTAGTTAGAACTTTCAGAGGTCAAATTACATTTGTTAGTGAAGAGTCTAACTAGTTTGATACTTGGAAAGCACTATCAACGTGCAAGATACTTACTTCTTTTTTGTCCTTCAGTTTTGGCACCCCGTCAAGTTTTTGTTTTCGATCTTGTCAGCGACTAGAGATAAGCCTAATTTACATGCTGTCGACTTTCTTTATCCCTTGGATATCGTCCGAGACCCTGATTCATGTAAGAAACATGCTTTTTTATCTCCAATCAATAGGAGTGTTGATGATTTTAACACTCGCATATTAAGTATGGTATTGAACCAAGATAAGTCATACTATAGCTTTGACCACATCACCGAGCAAGACGAAAATCATACATGACCATCTATATGCAACGCCGACTTATGTAATAACTTCACACATTCGTGGATCCCGAATCATGAACCAAGCTCAAGGTAGGAGCTATATGCCACTTGATGAAACGTTTAGACATGGAAAAGGTCTCATAAAAATGCAAGGGTCATGATTGAATCAATGCATTCAAGGTTTGTAATGGTTAAGGTTTTGGATGAAGCATCCATAGAGTATGGAAGCGATACCCAATCTCGAGAGTCGACTTCTTCTATAGACCAAAAAATCGACCATGGACTATTCATAGACGCCAATTGCCCCTTCGACCGCATATACAACTACATTCAATAGCTGCCAAGGGTTAACGTTGAGTCGAAGTTGTTATTGACCTGCGAACCAATGTGTTCGCACACGGGCAACTATACACAAATACTACCGCATAATGCACGCAATGCACAAGATGTGCTCATTCTCCTTGCACCGTAAAAATACAACAAAGTGTACTACAAATGTTGTCTACAAGGAGTTACTCCGGCTGATGAGGTATGTTCTATTTAACCTTCCGTTATTGACCTACGAACCAATGTGTTCGCACATGGGAAACTATACACACGGCTTTACTCGCATACGCAATGCACAAGATGTGCTCATTCTCCTTGCACCAAAAAAAATACGACAAAGTGTACTACAAATGTCATCTACAAGGAGTTACTCTGCTAATGAGGTACGTTCTATTTAACCTTCTGCCTGGACGTTGCCAGGTACATTTTGATCCATCTATAATTCATATTAGAGATGTTGTGCGCATTTCTAACAAGTTTTGTCAACCCAACCTCTAGATTGCATGACAAAGTTACGTAACAGTATAGTTCTCTTCACATTAACAAAATACTTTCATAATAAGGTAACGCCCTTTGAACCTTTTTCAAATCCTTATATTTCATCCATCAAATGTGTGTACAAATTCTAAGGACGCCATCATCCTCGAGAATGCACGTTGACTCAATTCCAAGCCCGCAGAATAGATGCAAGTTTTTGTCGCGGCGATGATCATAGGATTCCATTCGTTCATACTTTTGACAAAGGAATGAAATACATGCTCATCGCGTTGGTAGCCTAGTGGTCAGGTCATTGGTCATGGGCAATTCCCATTCAGGCTCATAACCCTATCGCCGGATGTGTACTCAATAAAAGAAATAAAGAGAGTGAATAAACAAAGAGAAAGTATAAACTCATCGCGGTGATGGCCGAGTGGTTAGGTCATTGGTCATGGGCTAGCCCACCGAGACTCAAAACCCACTGTCTGCCACGGGACGAAGGAAAAGAAAGGGAGGGAGATAGAGAGCAAACGAGAGTGATAAGGTTTAAAATTTAATAAATAAAGAGGAAGTATAAACTCATCGCAGTTGTGGCTGAGTGGTTAGGTCATTGGTCATGGGCTAAGCCCACCCAGACTCAAAACCCATTGTCTCTGACCGGATGAAAGGGAAAAAAAAAAAGAGCGTTGGTATTCTATGATTATTAAGCACAACATCCATTTATCCTACAGGCCCAAGGACGTATAGCTATAATATGGTGGGTTCAAATCCCACTAGTCTCCACATTGACAAAAATATTTGAAGTAAACAATAATGCAAAATGTAGATGAATGTGTATGGTAGATATACAATATTTGGTTCAAACCAAATGGGCGATGTTTTCTCGTGCTATGATTTGAAGGGTCTTAACTATGTCATCAGATTTTGGACAACACCAAGTCTAATCTAATGAGGAGTGAAGAGAAATGTTCGCAGCCTTGGCCGCCGCGATAAATTCGCAATGATGGCGACATAGGGCCATGCTAATGATTCTAATCTCTTGCTCGTGCTAGTATTTTACAGGTGCAAGGAGCATTTCAATCCATCTTGTTCAGCACAAAATTGCATCATCCTAGAGGCGTCTGTACTTCGAAATAAGCAACTAAGCAACTAGTTCATTTTGGAGATCTTTGAAGTATTTCTATCAAGACAACTAAGCTTGTAGATAAGATTGCATTGTTCATAAAGGCAATTTCTACTGGAATATGCAATGTAGTTCTTGATGCTTCCTTCAAATATTTGTCATGAATCTATCATCTCAAGTGCATAGAATTGCTGAAATGCTCAAGGAAGGAGGAACTGGTTTTTGTCACTTCAGGCTACAAAAGGCAGTCTTCATAAAAGCATATTTTATCTCTCTACTATCAAATAAGTCAACATTATTGTGTAATAAACGATCCTTCTGAGCAACCCTCTAATTCTCGCCTTGTCCTCACACACTTTTTTACAAAGCATAAAAATTATATGCCTGAATAAAGATTTACAACCTGCAATTACAGCCCCCTTGCATTGCTTAATGCGGCCAGTGGATCTAGCTTCTCTTTTTAGTTAGTGGACCAAAACCTAAAAGGTCTTTAAGATGCGCAGAAATTATCAAATGGTCCCTTGAATCTGATCCTTTAGTGGACCAAGAAACTGAAAGCCCTCTAAGAGTATGAGCATGAGCCACTATCCATACTGCATGCTTATTGAATCTATGCACAAAAAATATCTAATGGTCCTCGGATGTCTGCCAGCACTAATTCTTGGCAGCCTCTAGCAACGATTTGGACCAAATTGTAGCATAGCCTTGAACAAAGTCGTGCTTATTCAACCACAGAGAACCGCCACAAATTTCATGGCTTTGATTATGCCACTGGTAGAATGCAGGACATCAAAACGCAATTGAACTCGGTCCTTCTCAAAGCTTAATGTAGCACCACAAACTCATTTGTCAACTGCCATATGCATCTGCTTATGGCAACATGTGTCGAGAGTAAATTGAGATCAACATCAGTCATCTCAACCTGCATCTTTGACAAAACAAGTGAACCAACATCAGTCATCTCAACCTGCATCTTTGACAAAACAAGCGAACGGCGTACCATTTTAAAAGGGAGCAAAATTAGTAGGCAAAACATATTGGTGTAATAAAACATTCCTTCTGAGCAACCCTCTGATTCGTGCTTTGCCTTCACACACTGTTTTACAACCATGAAAATTATGCCTGAATGCTTATTGCGTTTGCCACCATCAAAAACTTACATGCTGCAATTAAAGCCCCCTTGCATTGCCACAGGCGGCCAGTGGATCTAGCTTCTCTTTTTAGTTAGCGGGCCAGAACCTGAACGGTCTTTAAGATGCGCAGAAATTATGAAATGGTCCCTTAAATCTGATTCTTTAGTGCGCCAGAACCTGAAAGCTCTCTAACAGGATGAGCGTGAGCACGATTCATACTGCAAGCTTATTGAAGGTATGCACAGAAATTATCAAACGGTCCTCGGATGTATGCCAACACTGATTCTCGGCAGCGTATATGCAATAGCTCGGACTAAATTGTAGCATAGCCTTGAACAAAGTCGCGGTTATTCAACGTGACAAACTTCATAGCTTTGATTATGCCACTGGTAGGGTGCAGGAGGTCAAAGCGCAATTGAACTCGGTCCTTCTAAGTTTTATATAGCACCACAAACATAAGCGCCCATTTATCAACTGCCACATGCATTTGCTTATTGCAACATCAGTCATCGTCACCTGCATCTTTGACAAACAAGCGAATGGCATGCCATCCTAAAAGTTTGCAAAGTTAGAGAATTGCGAAAAAAAAACAGAGCCCTGCAAGACATACAGTTAGAGGTACAGTAACCCTCTTTGAAACAACTTGTCTGCACTAGTTTATTAGAGTGATATGCCACAAAGTTAGAGGAGTTGAAAAGAGCAATGCATCACAGTTGAAAACACGGACATATGCGTTCTAAGTTGCATTTTACTGCAATAACTCCCTCCTCTACTCAATTAACCGGAAACAAAAGGCAAAGATTAAATTGTAACAAACCTCTTACTCTCGCCTTGCCCTCACACACTTTCTTACAAAGCATAAAAATTATGCCTGAATGCTTATTACATTTGCCACCATCAAGATTTACATGCTGCAATTACAGCCCCCTTGCACTGCCAAAGGCGGCCAGTGGATCTAACTTCTCTTTTTAGTTAGTGGACCAGCCTGAAAGATGCGCAGAACTTATCAAATGGTCCATTGAACTGATTCTTTAGTGGACCAACAACCTGAAAGCTCTCTAAGAGGATGAGCATGAGCACGATTCATACTGCAGGCTTATTAAACCTATGCGCAGAAATTATCTAACGGTCCTCGGATGTATGCCAGCACTGATTCTTGGCAGCACTAACAACAATTTGGACCAAATTGTAGCATAGCCTTGAACAAAGTCACGCTTATTCAAATGGCTTTCATTATGCCACTGGTAGAGTGCAGGAAGTTAATGCGCAATTGAACTCGATCCTTATATAGCCACAAGCCCATTTATCAACTGCTAGATGGATATGCTTATGGCAACATGTGTGGAGAGTAAATTGAGTTCAACACAACCTGCAATTTTGACAAAACAGCCGAATGGCATACCATGCTTAAAAGGAGCAAAATTAGTAGGCATAATAAAGAATGCAAATTCTAAAGTTTCAATGGCAAGGTAGAGAATAGCAGCAAAAAGATATACAATTAGAAGTAACCCTCTCCAAAACAACTTGTCTGCACTAGTTTATTAGAGTAATGTGCCACAAAGGTAGAGGGGTTGAAAAGAGTAGTGCATCACAGTTGAAAAGACATATACGTTTCTGAATTGCATTTTACTGCATGTAACCGATTGAAACTAAATTAGAAACCTCAGGAAACCTCTGCATAAGTAGCTAGCTATCCGCAATAACTCAATGTACCTCTCCATGCAGTAAACCTTTGCATAAGTAGCTATCTGCAATAACTCAATAGCTATCTGCAATAATCTCTCCATGCAGTAAACCTTTGCATAAGTCTTAGCTATCTGCAATAACTCAATGTACCTCTCCATGCAATATCTACTCAACATATCTCTGCAAACAGTAAAATGCAGGAAACTAAAACATCAAATCAAATTTTACTTGGTTTATTTGGAACCCTCTCCTTTCAGAGAAGGTTTAGGGCTATGCCAGGCCTCTACAATAGTGTAAGGCAGAGGCGACATACGTGAGCCTTGGCAGCAAGCTGCACAACAGGCCCACAACCCACAACAAATTAGATTAATAGCATTGGGGCCCTATGGACCCCGTATCAGCTATTAAACTGATAAGAACAGATACTACACTTGATCTTAGCCAAAAGGCCGAGAAAGGTATGAGTTTCCTTTGTTTTCTTCGTCCTCATATACTACAAACAGTATCCTCTCATCTAAAATATGCCGGTGGGATATTTCTGGTGAAAACCTAATAGAACTCATCTGATCAAGAACATTGAATACAGAATCCCGAATTTCCTGAAAGGCAAGGATCATCGTTCGCGGACGCCACACTCTGATCCGACGAGCTTTAGGGTTTGTCTTCGGAGCCTTCCATCCTTTGATATCTTATATCTTATGTCCAACTGTGAGTCGAGCTTGAATCATTGATTCTGAACATGCACTCCCCTATAGAAATACCATAAATCTATTGCCCCACAAATACTCACATATCATGGTTGCAAAAAATTATAAGCTTAACTATATCCACCACACTGTGAGAGTTCAAGGTTATGGGTATCGTTGGAAGCAATTGTTATTGTGGTCGCACTTTCAATGATAGCTTGTGGATATCTCAAGCTAAGGTGTAATGTCTGTTACAAGCTCTTGTGCCGTAAACTTGGTAGGTTTAGTGAGATATAAGGCAAAAAACTTATGATGATGGGTTTTTTTTTTTCCTGGAGCTAGGGCTATAGGGGTTTGTGCCTGTGGTTTCATGCTTGTGATGCCATCATTTGGAAGCGCCTTCATCAGATATCAAGCTTCTAGGTCTCTGTCTCTTTTATTTCCTTTTTGCCTTGTCAAAAATATGAAGCTTTTTTCTTTCTATTTTGTTTTTTGGTTTCAAAATGTCTTTTGGTTTGGAGGTTCCCATATTTTGGAGTTGTTTCCAGGTATTATTGGTCGTTGAGGCTGGCATAGTTGCACCGCAATATTACAACACAAGGGAACGCAACAGGACAAAACAAAATCTGGAATGAAATTTTGACCCTTGCATGTGCAACGTGTTTCGGAACAACTTTTCCTTTTTGGCCCAAAAAGATGGGTTTTTCTAGTTTTTTTCTATCTTTTACCAATTTGGACCTTTAAGGAACCTAAATCTGGGATATATTTACCAAATTTAATTCCTCTGGCTCTAATCTCTACCATTTATGTGCATGGTTGCTGGAAGATGCCAGGCACATGCCTTTTCTTCAGTCTAATTTGCCCAAGTCTCTTCCTCTTCTTTCCAAAGCGCTCTCTCTTCTTTTTCAACCGCTGCCTTCTAAAGCCTGTGAGAAGAAAATCAAGGTCCAAGATGAAGGTGACGGAAGTCCATTGGCTCTTCGCAGAGCATACAACTATTTTAAGGAAGTGTACAGAGGGTTCAGGAGCTAGAAAATGGAAGTGCAATTAATGTGAGGATGAGATAACCTCTAATTTAAATAGAGGAGAGAGCATATGCATGCCACTACCAAAATCAAAGGAAGTTGTAAGAAATTTCTCCAAGATATAGTGAAGAAGATACTTGAGAAATTAGAATCATCTTCTACAGTTGAAGATGCTTGTAGAAATCATGGAAGAAGACATGTTGCTAATACATGTAGAGGATCTCTTTTTAAAAAGATGAAACGAGGACGATTAAGTAAGACAAGTTGGGCCAATACACATAAGAAACAATCCAAGATAGAGGTGCGCATGTGCATCATAATGTGCAATTTGTCTTTCAACATTCTGCGCTCCAAGCAATGGAAAAAGATGACCAATGAAGTAGCTCAGATTGGTCCATCATGGCAGGGAGTGGATAAAATATGATGAAGTAGCAAGAATTGAACACGGAGATGAAGACAGTTGTTGGTGAAGAATAAAGTCAAATAAAAAAATTGGGTCAAGTCTGGATGCTCAATCATCACATATGGCTGGACAGATAAGAGGCATAGACATATCATAAATATTATGATATCTAGTTGCATGGACACCATTTTCCATTGTGTAGTTGATTGTTCTAAGGTTGGCCTGAAAATTTTCGGGTCATGTTGAAAGAGATTCAAAAGACAATAGAGAAAATTGGGCCATCAAATGTAGTCCAAGTTAGAACTGGTAATGGAACTAATTGCAAGAGCATGGAACTTAAGCACCTCGAGAAGGTTGGACGCCTTGTGCAAGTCACTCCTCAAATCTGCTTATTGAAGAAATTACCAAGACTCCTTGGGTAAGTATCTATGCAAGTAGGCCTCTTGAACTCTTGTTGCCATCAAGCACAAGATTGGCTTGCCAATATATTATATTGGAAAGATTGTTATGGATTCGAGAACATCTCATTCTTAAGGACTATTGTTGTGGAAGGGAGGGAAGGCCATAAAGAGCGTGATGCACTAAGAATGCAAAGAATGTATTACGACACAAATCTTTGGGATGATAAGGAATTGTGAAAGGATTATCTCCAATCTACACTATTTTACACATTTCTGACATGGGAGACAGCATATTTGATTTATGAAAAATTTCCTACGCACAAACTTTCAATGCTGGTTGCAAACACAATGCAAGTTCGTAGCTTACATATGCAACATAATCTATACAATAAGAACCTTAGAAAAGTATATTTAATATTGCAAAATTTCTTGTATGCTCGAATTTCACGGTAGTACAAAATTCAAAACACTGGAGCAATAGAAAAATGTCAATTTTGCACTGTTGAAGCCTATAGCATACAAATGCATCAATTTACTATTCACCTATTCCCCTGGGAATAGATTTGGCTGCTCCTCAGCTTGATAATTATGTAATCATTGGAGCTTCCTATATTTAGTTCGGATCCAATCAATTCGAGATTAAAAGAAGCTATTTCTATTTGTATTGATCTGTTCCAGTCAATCGACTGGTTCAGTTTCCATGTATAGTCAATAGCCGACCAAAAAACTAAGCTGAGGAATATAACCTTTGGGCACGCACACTATTCACATATAATTCTGAACCATTAGGCTAACATTTGGACTTCAATTTCATTTGCTCTTGCTCTTGCATGATCTTGTTTGGACTGCTAGAATGTTGTTTTATGATCAAAATAACTTTTCATTCCCCTTCCTAAATCAATATTCAACTATTCAACTACCTATATATTACTCAAAGAGATTTCTAAATTTGTGACTACCCACATATCGTCAACCTCTATCCACCCCCCCCCCCCAAAAAAAAAGGGGGTGGTAGATGCTTTCATTAGGGCGGATTTGGGGTCTCAAAATGGCCTCCTATCAGCCATTCCACGTCATATTTCCGTTCCTTTTTTCCCATGCCACCTAGGATACCAAAATCTCATCATTACAGATTTACTTGGAATATTCTCCCGGAATAAGGGGGATCGCGCATTCATGGCGCCATATGTATTTAATTATGTTGGTTGTCAGACAGACTGATGCAACACGTGGCGCTTCTAAAAAGCCACTTGCATTATAGCATACTGGCAACTCATGACGGTGTCTCTTGGTTTGTCAGATACCAAGCGTGCGCGTCACCGATTCTTGCGCTGTTTTCATTTAGAGGCCATGGCCATACAAGCTTCCCGCCTTCCACATTTCAAAATTTGAATGTGTAGGTTGAAGCTTTGTATCAGACTTTCATTTCGAGGGCGCCATGCGGGTCTTTTATGGGTGGTTCACATGGAGAAGTTTAGGCCCTTCCGCCGTTAAGCGAGTCGGCCAAGATCGAAAAAAATTCAGCCACTGCATCAGCTACGCAAGTTGGATCTTGCGAGGGCTGATTTTCCAAAACGGGGCTGAATTTTTTTGCCTCATTGTTCGCAAAGTTTTAAGCCCGATTAGCCCGCGGTTAGTCCATGTGAACCCAGCATTAACCGGGATCTTTACTTCATCCCAATGCAGGCTTTCCGCCCCCTACAATTCGAAATTTGGATTTGCTTAATGTATAAAAGCATGGATTGTAGGAGAATGCACTTTTCGATTTCCATATGCACGTTGCAAATTTCAAAAACGAGGTTAGTACGGACGTTCGGCTCACACGAAGCGAATTGTGCTGGGGCATACAAATTGTACACCTTCATTTCGCGCCGTGCGATCCACGCAGTATGGAAGCTCCAAATGATGTGTGGATAAGGATCCAACTGACTCACGAATATGCTCCAGTCTTCAATCGCAAAAAAGGAGGTCTAAAAAATAAGAACTTAGACCTCGACTTGCGTCTTGCAGGCTCAAAAAGTGTCGACATCTGGGGGGATGGCAGTTTATATCCATTGGATCCGTTGAGTGGCAAGAAACTGTCATTTTGGGACGTTTCAAGTTTAGTCCGATTTTGTGGTGACGGTAACTCTGGCCTCCGGGGATATTGTGAGAGATTGAGAGAGGATGAAGGCATTATACGATTCCTTGAGATGAGCTGCTTCCGATAAGGAAGGGAAAATGTCTGTGAAGATGCTAATAAATGACATTCTTGAAGTGTTTATACATTCTTGAAGTACAAAGGTTATGGTGTTTGTGTTTAGATACCTCTAATACAAGAAGTCTTTGACTACTTTTCACAATAGATTCCTTTAAAAATCTATTGCTATTTAAATTATAGCAAAAATGAGTCTTGAAACTCTTTAAGTAGTAGAAGAACTCTTTGACTAGTTATCCATTTGATGACCATTTTTTAAGAAAATATGATATGTGACATTCTTATATGCAAACATTCATAAAATTTATGAACATTGAAGGTCAAAGCCATCCTTGTTTAAAGAGGATCATATGATGCGAAATCTTCATGCGCAGAAGTAATTGCATATAAGAAATTCGCCTGGTGTGATCCTTGCGTAAAAAAAGTAAATAGAAACACAAATATTGAACTTACAACTTAGCGTAAACAAATAGTATTTTAATAAACCAACACTTTACATACTAACACTTTACACTTTAAATAAGACATTTCTTTCTTTAACCAACACTTTACATACTAACACTTTACACTTTAAATAAGATATTTCTTTCTTTCTTTGGGTCCTGTGGTAAGACGTTAAACTGCCATACCCAAGGTCACGGGTTCAACGCCTCGTTGTGAAAGTGGCCATGCAATTAAAGTTGGTGGGGGAAGGACCCACTTCAGCAATGTAAAGTGGTGGGGGCATGACCCATCTGGGTGTGTTGTAAAGTGTCACATGTCCGATAGGACGCTGCCTTGTGGGTGACGTTAAAATCTCTTCTTCTTCTTCTTCTTCTTCTTCTTCTTCTTCTTCTACTTGAAAGCTATTTTTTTTTCAAGATGGATCACACCAAGCGAATAATACATATGCAAAAAAAAAAGGACACACTAAATTCGCATGGTGTGATCCACTTTCTTATTTGTTGTCAAATTAAAATTAAACACAAGTACTCATTCCTATTTGTATCTAAAATGCTTTACCACTCTTAAGTACATAAGTCATTATCCCTTTTCAAAGAGTATATTCTTTTTCAAGAAGGATCACACCAAGCGAATAGTACATATGCAACAAAAATGGAACACACTAAATTTGCATCGTGTGATCCACTTTCTTATTTGTTGTCAAATTAAAATTAAACACAAGTACCCCTTCTCATTTAATGCTTTACCACCCCAAGTGCATAAAGTTATTAGTCCTTTTCAAAGAGCATATCTTTTTTTAAGAAGGATCACATCAAGCGAATAATACATATGCAAAAAAAATAGAACACAATCATTTCGCATGGTGTGATACGCTCTCTTGCTTGTTGTCAAATTAAACTTAAACACAAGTACCCCTTCCTATTTGCATCTAAAATACTTTACTAACTCTAGTAGTACATAAAGTTATTAGCCCTTTTCAAAAAGCAAACACTTTATCAATAAATGAGCACGTCACATATCCACACTTAACTTCAAATAAGACACATATATATTTCTTTTATTAAAAGTGATCAACGTAATTTTACTATAAGAAGTCATCTTTTTCCAAAAAGATCACACCAAGCGAATTTTGTATAAGCTAAAAGGTTGGAATATACTAAATTCGCATGGTGTGATCCACTTTCTTGTTTGTTGTCAATAGATAATAACACCAAGTCCCTCATCAATAGTCTCCCATTTGCATATAAAATATGTATCATTCCAAGTTATATTATGTTTTATGAACTAAACCTTTTCAAAGAGGGTCCCAAAGCAAAATACAAACACTTAATCAATAAGCCAACACTTTACCAACAACCAAAGCTTTATTAAATAAGATTTTTATGTTATTTTATCAAACCGAACAATGTTTCCATATGTGACACTTTGTGTTAACTGATCCAAAGGCTCACGAAAGCGACATTTTATACAATATGTCTTTGGAGCTTTTGTGTCGTGGCATTAGTAAACACCTCTAATGGAGCAAATATTTTGTAACTCATTTTTTCAACAACCCTGGATGCACGTCTTATCAAACATTTCTTCATTGCAAGGACACCATTCTCATAACTTTGAGGCTTGCACTATTCGCTTAAAAGAGGTCATGGGACAACTTTCAAGCTCGGCTCCCACAACTTTACAACGTAAAACTAGATGCCCATTGCCCTGAATGTATATCTGCATGTCTCTTATGTCCATATGTTAGACAACAACGATGCTAGTAATGCTTTTCCCTAGTCTCAAATCACCGACATCTGATAAATATAGCCCAAAGAAAAATATGTGATTCAGTGGGTGAATATAAATCAAGAAGAGGGAAGAAAAAAGAAGCAAGGATCACATGACGCGAAATCTCACTACACATTTACAAAGTGCATATGCATTTTCGCATGGTGTGATCCATGTATTATTGAGGGTGCAAATTTGCAAATATCCTCCTCTTCAAATCCCTTCCCCCCTTCCCTTCCCTTTTTTTTTTTGCAATATACTATCCATAGCATTTATTTTGAACCCTATAGTTCTACCTATTCATTGCGTATGAATGTCGCTCCGGCGATGTAACTCCATAGTCACCCTTCGTTAAGGATAGCATTCTCACCCACGAGCCTATGGATAGATATCCTTCCACCGTCATGCCTTTATTGTTTTGTAAGTGATGAACTACTTGAGAAGCAATGTAGGAGTACTAGGAGCAATGATGGTCGCAATTAGAGATCTGATCGATCGTTGAATTGTAAGAATGAATGGCGTGGAGCAATACGATGAATGGGAAGAGCTGAAAAGTAGGAAAACTTCGAATGAAAATTTGGGTAGTAAAAACATGGCATGTAACGTGACGTTTGCTTGTCCGCTTTATCGCCTCGCCGTTGTTGCTTAACTCTATGCTCGCCCCGCAAAAACAGACACTATTGGAGACTTGGATTCCAAATGAAGAGTGAAGGCGGAGAGGATGCACGTAGCGGTCCTAATGTGAACAATGGAAATCTTGGTGCCAAAATTTGATAAGGTGGTTGGTGCATGTGGGCATGTGCACAGTAGGCGGAAAAAGTAGCCATTATTTTGGTCCGCGATACGATGTGCACAGTAGGCGGGAAAAGTAGCCATTATTTTGGTCCGCGATACGATTTTCGAAAAATGCGGGCCATTAATGTGGTTGCAATGAATGCACAAACATGTCCTATGAAATTTCGCCATGTGGATGCCAAGTAAGCCTGCTCCTCTTTCTACTTGCCAACTAATACTGACTTTGGAAAAAAATGCGCAAACATCATTGGTCGCGAGAAACATGACGTGGAATTCTGGCATCCAAGATATGGGCCATTTTGAGACCCCAAATCCGCCCTAATGGTTCCATACTTACCTGGGCGAGGTCGATCGATGATAGAGAAGGCCGATGGCCTAGGATAGCTTGTGCCATTGAACTAAGGCATGGATTGTCTTAACATAGTGCACATCATAACTTGTGGTAGCGGGGGCTTGCGTGCATGCGGCCCCCTCAAATCAATTTAATTCATATTTCATTCTATTTCATTCTAACTAACTTGATGCTTGATACCAATTCTTAAATGTCAGCTAGAAAATAAGTCGGGCAAGAATCTCAGTTAGAACTTTCAGAGGCCAAATTACATTTGTTAGTGAAGAGTCTAACTAGCTTGATACTTTGAAGCTAGTACAATAAGGCAAAAATCTCAGTTTGAACTGTCGAATTAAATTTGCTAGTGAAGATTTTGTTGCTTACTGTTACGGCTAGTGAGGTTTATATAAGGATACGAATGATTATATTCCAGGTTGTATCTGCAAAACAATCATCAGGAAGTAAAACAAATAAACACAAATCCACCCCTTAAGGGTAAAGCTCATCACCCAACTAGGCTATCTTGAGCAAACAAATCTCCGAGAAAGAGTGAATATTGGAATAAAAAAGGCTTAAGAGAAACAATTTAGCTACTAGAGAATCCTCAATCTAGCAAATCATGAATTTATGGAAAGTTTGGCTTAAATATTTGGCTCGAGACTTTGGTATCAACATTTGTAACTTTCTTTCTCATTCTGTTGCTCCCATAGCCATTACCCCGAGCATCACCATATCAACTTCGATTCTCTTACAGTAGGACAAAAATATCAGGTTGAACTGCCAAATTAAATTTGCAAAATGAAGATTTTGTTGCTTACTGTTACTGCTAATGAGATTAATATAATTGTTTTTGCAAGGGCATGGATTCGAACGTAGATGTGGCGTTAGTGCTTTATTATCAAAATAGATTTATAGTCCATTCATCGCAAGAAAGAGTTGTTGAATCAAAATTAGCAATAGTAGTTACAGATGTTGCTGGTATAATCTATTCATCCTCGCTCTTGATTGCTAGGAAAGGGACAAAAAAGTAGACAAGGGGTCAAATTATACAGCTTGGAGAGAAAAGTAACATGACCAAAAATTGGTTTTCAAGTAGCAGGAGAAAAGATTGATATACAGCCCAAAAGGCATCTTGCAAAGGTATCGATTGCATTTGAATTACTTTAGAATCTATACTCTTACATATGTATTCAAGCTCTCAAATCAACCATTCCAACTATGGTTGTTAAGAGAGAGCCAAATTTGCACTGGCAGATGATCGTGATTTGCAGTTCCTTCTCTAGATCTGCAACCAAAGTCGCGCCACATTTTAAATTTTTAATGCTGAAGCAATCTATTACATAGAGGTGGAAGGACAAAGAAATTCGATGATTTTTTGTATTTATAATTCCCATCATTGCTATTGGGATTATATCTGTTCCAGTTAGGATTTCTATGTTTCCCATGTTGGTTTCATGTGTATTTGTGTATAAAAGTTGTGGGGTCCCTAAAGCAAATATAACGTCCAAAATTGACCATTTGGGAAATGTTAACTATTTTCATACTATCGTAGTTAAGAGAGAAACAGTGATTGAAATGCAATTGCTCAGCTACTCCTTTGGCTCAACTTTTGACCTTTGCAGATTGGTAGGATTATATCGAAACACAGGTAGAACAACAGAGAAGTAGACGTATTCGTCTATTACTCTCTTTGGCAAAGCTAGAAGGAATAAAATATAAGGTAACCTAAAGTTGCTTGAATGCAATTATGGGATATATATCTTGAAGGTTATAAATAGGTAAAGGTAGATAGCCATCTTGTCGGCATTAGCGACATGAATGCTTGGACATGGCAATCTCTGCTCACATAATTACTCTACGGTCCTATACCTGTGGATCTTATATCATATGTCTTCATCAGGATTCGACTTGAATGAGAAATCCAATTAAATGAACACTCAATCACAAGATAACAAGATTTTGGAGCATGTGCATGCATTCCAAACCTCAATTTAAACTCTTGCAAATGAATGCCATATATATCTGAAGTAGCATTAAGCTACTTTGGAATGAGATGCTTCTAAAGAGCTTGTCCAATGCAGCCTTCTAGATGAGATCTGTAATTAGCAGACGTGTAAAGGCTAGTGATGAATATAGCAATTTGAACATTGCATGATAAAAACAGCATCATGACAATCTGTGATCTTTGATTTGCATGATGTTACTTTGTCGACTTATAGCCAAGAATTGGGAAAAAAAAAACTGAATTTGTCTTTACACTTGGATTCGGATGGAGCTTCTCTAGTATGAATCTGCTATGACATGAGACTTCTAGAAGAAGTTGCAACCTTTGGACCATCTAAAATTATGCATCAAAGCTGAAAAAAAGGATCAGCTCAAAATTTGCGATGGTTCATGGCTCTTTAAGATATACCCAAAATACCACGAGACAAACAAAACCTCACTCAAAAAGAATTTGGAGTGGGGAGATATCCTTGTGAATTGACGTAAACCAGCAAGTATTTGGACATGAATGCTAGTAGTAGAAATAGAAAAAGACGTTACCAGACATCTAAAGGTATCTAAACTTTGTTTGTTTTGCTACTATTTTGGTTGCCAGGCTCATTTAATTGGAATCTTGGTTGCATTTTAACAATCTATACTTTTTTACTATTTATTGACATTGCTCGCTCATCTAAATGGGATTATGTTTGCAACATCTTCTTTTTTATTTTTGGAGTGGGTTGGGTTCCGTGCCAAGGGAATGCCGCATCTTACTCCGCATGCGGCGTTCTCTTCCACTTTGCGTTCCCCCTAGCGGGACGCTGGCAGACGGCATTGAATAACAAATTTGAACTGGCTATTTTCTTCAATGCCAACATCTGGATGCACCGCTCCCTATGATTCTTCGGTGCCGCCTCTACGAATTTTTTCTCATCCATTTTGGCTCAAAGTTGAGTTGCACCACTGGCTATTGAGCTTGAGCTGGGTCATTTGCATGATCAACACGAGGTGGGATATTTTGTAAAGCTTAGAATGTAGAACGTGATGCAAGAAGTATTCGTACGATTGTCTTATTTTTCAGGATTGTCTTATGTTCTACAGCTTCGAGATTGGCTTATGGTTTATAGTGCTTTGTAGTATGCTGTTTATTGAAGCATATAAGAGTATTTCTTTTGCTGATATGAATCGTCTCTGTCTTTTTTCTTCCTTTGTAAATTTCGTGGAGGAATAGGGAGAGGATGCAACTTGCTGTGCACCCATCTTCTCAGGTATAACTTCTATTATTTGCACCATGAAGCTTTACAGTAACAAGGTCTTCATTTTGAACTGCTAATCATTTCTTTCTTTGTAGATTCGGTGCAGGAACAGAGAGAGAAGGCAACTTACTATGCAGCCCATCTTCCCAGCCCATCTTACATTTGCAAGTAAGTGAATCTTCCCAACGTCATTTGCCTTATGGTCAAAATCAAGTGAGCTCTCTGTACTTGCAATTGGAGATGTGAATAAATTTGTGAAACCAGCATTAGTTTGTGCAACAGGCAGCCACCCAGCCATAGTTTTCTGCATTTTTATTGCTTAAACCTGATAAGCTGTGGTAGGGATGTTGCCCATAATAGAGCCTATGGAGTGATCAGTGATCGACCTGAGAGGCTCAAATAAGAGGAGAGGACAAATAGATCATTTATGCAAGTATTTTTGGAAATATCATAAATCTAAGTTTTTTTCATGTGTTCTGGCTTCAAGCTAACAGTCCACCAACTAATTATATCCTGGCCTTCCAATCATTGCTCTGCGGAAGATTGTCTTTGCAAAATTTGCTTTCCTTTGAACAATGTTCCTTAAGAAGCAGTCATGTGAATATCATGTCGAATAATCAGGTTGGTTTTCTATTGAGACAAATTAAGGATCCGCATGCTTTCATTAATCCTCCACCATAATAAGGTTGTTGGCGAAACAAAGTTTTATCCACTGGCCCTGCATCTCTCAATATTTTGGGATGTCGGTAAATAGAAGTTAAGAATGCTTTGTGCAATTTGCCGGGTTCAAATTTGATGTATGTGTTAATTATGGGATTTAGGGTCTAAATTTCTTTTCTCTTCCTCGCATAGAACTGGCGGTTTGCTAATGTTCCAAATATAATCATCATGCAAAAATGCTTCAATCTGTCGGGCCTGCATCTTTAAAGATTTTGGAGCATATCGAAGATAATGGTGGATTCTGGCAGCGTCACTTCTGGATTTCTTGCATAAGTGGTGCAAGAACCTTTTTAGGTAAAGCTACAATTGTATCGTTTTCTTTGCAGGGTTTAGCCTTTTATGAGTCATCAGGTGCATCAAGATGAATGTGGACAGCGAAACATTAGGATCAAAGAGCTTCAGGTTCAAGAATGTCTTACAAGGCAAATAGCAGAAGCAGTTATGTCTTTTTGTGGTATGCAAGGGATAATGGTAGTGATAGAAGCAACCCATTTTGCATGATGCCCAGGGGTATCAAGAGATAGGTAGTAGTACAACTACAATTGCTGCACTAGGAAGCTTTGCTACTGAGTCAAAAGTTAGGGCTTTGTTTCTGCAGAAGATCATGAAGAGAAATAGATTCACTGGTTCCTGATTCTTTTCTTCAAATATTTATCCTATGCAATGACTACACCACATTTTTTTGTCACGTCTTTGTAAATTGGAAAGGGATTGGCTTCATAATTGAAGCTTTATAGTTCAACATAATCTTCAACAGAAAAGAAAATCTAGCCTATTAGATATTTGAGTTCTTTTGTTATTTACTCAGTATATTTCCAGCTTGATTTCTGAAAAGGTTCTAACCAGTCAATTATTCTATGTGCATCTCTTTTTTTGCTGATTTAGGCTGAAGGAAGATAATTTGATTTATTATTGGAGTTGAATCAGTGCAGGAAAGCATGGTTTGTCGAAGTCGAAGTGTTAGAGCAAGAGCAACCTGCATTGGATCTGTTTCAATCGGTCCTACAATCTGGATGCTTTGCTTTTGGTTTCATTCCGTGTGTACAAAGTAGAGACGGCCGCAATTCCATGACCCTATCCTTAGAGTGTGTGATGAAGGTGAAGCACAGCTTCTGGTAAAACAATCCTTAGACTGTTGGCCTTTGGATATTTCCTTTGGAACAAGTGGCATATTATGCATATGCTAAGCTTTCTCTAAGATATTTTTCCCGTTAGCGGTAACAATCTTAAGTCATGCATGTATGACTGATGGTATTGCTTTGCTGCTGTTGCACTTTGCTGTCAGGGTTTGTTTGAGATTTTTCTTGGTATGAAATGCTTACATTTAGTGATCCTATATAGATGGAGAAGGAAGGAGCTGTATAACAGATAATGCGCCGAGGAACATTGGCGATGTCAGTTTGATACAAACGACATGCAAGTACACCTAAGGTAATTATGTGCCTTCATGATGTCATTGTGGGAAGCCAGTTAAGAGTCGGTGAGATTTGTTTCAGTTGAAGTAGGCATAATTGAACTCAATTATTAAAAGTATCAGACAATTTGAGTTTGTTTAATTGCAATTATCGACACCATCCATTTGGAAAACAAATTGTTTCTTCTGGGGGTTGCGAGGCCAGATCAATGAAAATCTCCCTGCAGAGTTGCCAAGCATGTAGTTATATTGTAATGGCTTTGAGCGGATGCTCCCAACAAGGCAAGAAGCTTAGCACAAGCAGCAAGCAAGAAGCCAGAAATGTTGTTTGCATATCCAAGTGCCATTGTATCCATACGGCTCTTTATACTTTCCATTGTATTATAGATGGCTATCAGAGATGTTAACTGCACAGAACAAAAGTACTGCGATGGTCCACCAGGAATTGGCAAAAGCCACAAGTATAAATATGTGAACTTAGTGTTCTTACATCTCTGCCTGGTCTGTTAAGATACAAATCCAAGTTCTTGCTGGAATCTGAGAACTTTGTTCAAGTATTTGATAAATAGGGTGTTATCCCAGGGTATTATTCAAAGTCGTGCTACAGACTACTGCCCTGCTAACATTGCAGTTTAGATGATAAAGACACATATAAGAAAAAGCTAATTTCCTTCCTTGCACTGTTGGAAATTGGGTATTGTCGGATAAAGGGATTGTTTCAAGAGATTAGAAACCCATCTTTTTTAGAATAATCAAAAGATCTTTCATATCATGTTCTTAATGCCATTGTTCCTCCATGGTTTTTTTTTTTCAACTTTTATGAACCAACAATTTACATTATACAATTGGCAATCATATTTATTAACTTAGAAATGTTAGGGCTCTATTTGCTATGCTTGCTATGCATTGTAACTTTAACAATGGCTTTTTTTTCTCTCTTTTACCAGATCAACTATGGGGGATTTCCCTTATATTTACAACACCTATTCATCGCTATTTGGTCATAAGAGAGATTTAAACACTACATGTTGGAATTGTACCTTGCAACAACAATGTATAATATATGCCCACTAGAAATTACAATGTCTTTAGCAAATTCTTAATCTCCATTGTTAACATTCATGTTCAACTTCAGTGATTGTGTAACAAGCTATGTGTGTGCTTTATGGTTTTTGAACAACTTGAAAACAAGGTTTGCATAAGTGTTTGTCTTATGGTTTTTGGTGCATCAACCTTTGGCAATGTGGCGTCTTTAAGTGCTATTTAAATAAAAAACGTTTGCTATCTAAGCTTCTTTTTGATAAAACATCAGTGTCAGTATCGCTTCTGTCTTAGCACTCACTCAAATACAACTAACTACTCGACATTGTTTAGAGATAAGGGGAGGCAATTTCATAGTTTTAGGGTTTGCGTGTTTAGATATAATATCATGGCTATGTAAGAAATGAACTTACATCTCTTAAACATGAAGACAATTTCAATAGGTTGCCTCCATTACTTCTTTCTTGGCATTCACTCAAATACAACAAACTAATCGACATTGTTTAGGGATAAGGAGTTCATGGTTTAGGCAATTCCTTGGTTTTAGGGTTTGTGCATGGCTATGTAACAAACGAACTTGCATCTTTTAAACATAGGGACAATTTCAATTGGTTGCCTCCATTACACACACTTATTTCTTCCAACTTATGCTTTCCATTATTGCTACCCATTCCATGTACCCACGAAAATCTACCCAACGTCGTTTAGGGATAAGAGGTTTAGGGTTTAGGCAATTTCAGGGTTTTAGAGTTTGTGTTTAGATAGATTATCATGGCTATGTAACAAACGAACTTACATCTTTTAAACATGAAAACAATTTCAATGGTTGCCTCCATTACGCCTCCTTATTTCTTCCACCTTATGCTTTTCATTTTTCCTAGCCATTCCATATGGCCACGACTAATGCCAGTCATCCCTAAGTGCTAAACCTTTTATAGTTGATACTCCATCACATTTACAGACACGATTACCATGCCACACACTCTACATCTTCATATATCTTCAACCTCCCAATTACACATAATTGCCGAGCTTCCAACTACACAATAAATGCAAAACTTTATTACACTTCATTCATAACTTGGGAATTTGACTTTGTGAAAACCCATAGAAGATAAAAAGAAACTAATACCCTTTTTAATCCATAATCGACTAATATCTGAAACTTATGGTACTCAATTCGATCTACATACTCCATGACATTGACCTATTCCATCCCATCTATTAGTTCCATTCCATCCCTTCCCTACTATCCTACCTATTACAATCTACCAACAATTCATTCCATTCCATCTAGGCATTTCATTGCCTCTTATCCATTATGTGTGTCCACGGCTAATGCCCGGCATCGCCGGGCACACGTTTCTAGTTATAAATTCTTTTAATTACTGCTCACTAAGATTCACAACTCAAGATCATGACAGCGTATGCCAAATATATTTGTAATATTGTCCATTGAGATTACAAGGCTATAATATCTAGCATATACTTGCAAACATGATTGTCAAGTCTCTCCTTCCAAAATTGCCACGGTCTTAACCCCATGGAGGTATGATTTTTATAGAAGCATTGCTCAGTTCCCACTACATTATGAGATCATGGCTCTAAATATCTGAAAAGCATCATGTGCCAATAGCCACATGAAAATAACCATCATTTACTTCTACTGTATTTGAGATCATGGCTCTATACATCTCAACGTTATGATCTCTCAAGACAGCATGTGACAGCAGCCATATGAAAATAAGTTTTCAACTCCCATATTCATCTTTACAAGGATTTTTAACGCCCACATAGACCAAATTGGCCATGGGACCCAAACAACAATAGGGGCATGGAAGCCCAAAAGGTATAATGAAAAAGAAAAAGTATAAGAAGACATATAACTTTGAAGAACGCCTTATTTTGTGTAGAGGGAATCCACTTAATCAGTGGTATACAACATGAGGAAGAGATGGATAATTACTAAAGCTCTTCTAAGTCTGGTCCAAATTGATTATATTCTAATGCATATGTAAGTCTCAATTCACAATTACTTAAAAATGGGAGATGCATAGGCTCCCTCATTGCTCAAAGTGTCTCTACGGGGCAAATGTGTTATAATATGCTAATGATTATTCGCAATGATGGCGATATAGAGCCATGCTAATGATTCTAATCTCTTGCTCGTGCCAGTATTTTACAAGTGCAAGGAGCATTTCAATCCATCTTGTTCAGCACAAAATTGCATCATCCTAGAGGCGTCTGTACTTGGAATAAACAACTAAGCATACTTGGAATAAACAACTAAGCAACTGGTTCATTTTGGAGATCTTTGAAGTATTTCTATCAAGACAATTAAGCTTGTAGATAAGATTGCATTGTTCATAGAGGTGTTTCTACTGGAATACGCAATGTAGTTCTTGATGGAGGTACTGGTTTTTGTCACTTCAGGCTACAAAAGGCAGTCTTCATAAAAGCATATTTTGTCTCTCTACTATCAAATAAGTCAACATTATGGTGTAATAAACGATCCTTCTGAGCAACCCTTAATTCTGGCCTTGTTCTCACACACTTTTTTACAAAGCATAAAAATTATGCCTGAATGCTTATTACATTTTTGCCACCATAAAGATTTACAAGCTGCAATTACAGCCCCCTTGCATTGCCTAAGGGGGCCAGTGGATCTAGCTTCTCTTTTTAGTTAGTGGACCAAAACCTAAAAGGTCTTTAAGATGCGCAGAAATTATCAAATGGTCCCTTGAATCTGATTCTTTAGTGGACCAAGAAACTGAAAGCCCTCTAAGAGCATGAGCATGAGCACTATTCATACTGCATGCTTATTGAGTCTATGCACAAAAATATCTAATGGTCCTCGGATGTCTGCCAGCACTAATTCTTGGCAGCCTCTAGCAACGATTTGGACCAAATTGTAGCATAGCCTTGAACAAAGTCGTGCCTATTCAACCACAGAGAACCGCCACAAATTTCATGGCTTTGATTATGACACTGGTAGAATGCAGGACGTCAAAACGCAATTGAACTCGGCCTTTCTCAAAGCTTAATGTAGCACCACAAACCCATTTGTCAACTGCCATATGCATCTGCTTATGGCAACAAACCCATTTGTAGCACCACAAACCCATTTGGTGCTTAATGTAGCACCACAAACCCATTTGTCAACTGCCATATGCATCTGCTTATGCATCTTTGACAAAACAAGTGAACCAACATCAGTCATCTCAACCTGCATCTTTGACAACCATTTTAAAAGGGAGCAAAATTAGTAGGCAAAACATATTGGTGTAATAAAACATTCCTTCTGAACAACCCTCTGATACGTGCTTTGCCCTCACAGACTGTTTTACAAGCATGAAAATTATGCCTGAATGCTTATTGCGTTTGCCACCATCAAAACTTACATGCTGCAATTAAAGCCCCCTTGCATTGCCACAGGCGGCCAGTGGATCTAGCTTCTCTTTTTAGTTAGCGGGCCAGAACCTGAAAGGTCTTTAAGATGCGCAGAAATTATGAAACGGTCCCTTAGATCTGATTTTTTAGTGCACCAGAACCTGAAAGCTCTCTAACAGGATGAGCGTGAGCACGATTCATGCTGCAAGCTTATTGAAGGTATGCACAGAAATTATCAAACGGTCCTCGGATGTATGCCAACACTGATTCTCGGCAGTGTATATGCAATAGCTCGGACTAAATTGTAGCATAGCCTTGAACAAAGTCGCGGTTATTCAACGTGACAAACTTCATAGCTTTGATTATGCCACTGGTAGGGTGCAGGAGGTCAAAGCGCAATTGAACTCGGTCCTTCTAAGTTTTATATAGCACCACAAACATAAGCGCCCATTTATCAACTGCCACATGCATTTGCTTATTGCAACATCAGTCATCGTCACCTGCATCTTTGACAAACAAGCGAATGGCATGCCATCCTAAGAGAACATGTTTGCAAAGTTAGAGAATTGCGAAAAAAAACAGAGCCCTGCAAGACATACAGTTAGAGGTACAGTAACCCTCTTTGAAACAACTTGTCTGCACTAGTTTATTAGAGTGATATGCCACAAAGTTAGAGGAGTTGAAAAGAGCAATGCATCACAGTTGAAAACACAGACATATGCGTTCTAAGTTGCATTTT
This sequence comes from Isoetes taiwanensis, assembly GCA_021234155.1. NCBI lineage: Eukaryota > Viridiplantae > Streptophyta > Lycopodiopsida > Isoetales > Isoetaceae > Isoetes > Isoetes taiwanensis. The sequence continues at coordinate 18,812,317 of JAJEKV010000012.1, read as the reverse complement.
ACTGCAATAACTCCCTCCTCTACTCAATTAACCGGAAACAAAAGGCAAAGATTAAATTGTAACAAACCTCTTACTCTCGCCTTGCCCTCACACACTTTCTTACAAAGCATAAAAATTATGCCTGAATGCTTATTACATTTGCCACCATCAAGATTTACATGCTGCAATTACAGCCCCCTTGCACTGCCAAAGGCGGCCAGTGGATCTAACTTCTCTTTTTAGTTAGTGGACCAGCCTGAAAGATGCGCAGAACTTATCAAATGGTCCATTGAACTGATTCTTTAGTGGACCAACAACCTGAAAGCTCTCTAAGAGGATGAGCATGAGCACGATTCATACTGCAGGCTTATTAAACCTATGCAGAAATTATCTAACGGTCCTCGGATGTATGCCAGCACTGATTCTTGGCAGCACTAACAACAATTTGGACCAAATTGTAGCATAGCCTTGAACAAAGTCACGCTTATTCAAATGGCTTTCATTATGCCACTGGTAGAGTGCAGGAAGTTAATGCGCAATTGAACTCGATCCTTATATAGCCACAAGCCCATTTATCAACTGCTAGATGGATATGCTTATGGCAACATGTGTGGAGAGTAAATTGAGTTCAACACAACCTGCAATTTTGACAAAACAGCCGAATGGCATACCATGCTTAAAAGGAGCAAAATTAGTAGGCATAATAAAGAATGCAAATTCTAAAGTTTCAATGGCAAGGTAGAGAATAGCAGCAAAAAGATATACAATTAGAAGTAACCCTCTCCAAAACAACTTGTCTGCACTAGTTTATTAGAGTAATGTGCCACAAAGGTAGAGGGGTTGAAAAGAGTAGTGCATCACAGTTGAAAAGACATATACGTTTCTGAATTGCATTTTACTGCATGTAACCGATTGAAACTAAATTAGAAACCTCAGGAAACCTCTGCATAAGTAGCTAGCTATCCGCAATAACTCAATGTACCTCTCCATGCAGTAAACCTTTGCATAAGTAGCTATCTGCAATAACTCAATAGCTATCTGCAATAATCTCTCCATGCAGTAAACCTTTGCATAAGTCTTAGCTATCTGCAATAACTCAATGTACCTCTCCATGCAATATCTACTCAACATATCTCTGCAAACAGTAAAATGCAGGAAACTAAAACATCAAATCAAATTTTACTTGGTTTATTTGGAACCCTCTCCTTTCAGAGAAGGTTTAGGGCTATGCCAGGCCTCTACAATAGTGTAAGGCAGAGGCGACATACGTGAGCCTTGGCAGCAAGCTGCACAACAGGCCCACAACCCACAACAAATTAGATTAATAGCATTGGGGCCCTATGGACCCCGTATCAGCTATTAAACTGATAAGAACAGATACTACACTTGATCTTAGCCAAAAGGCCGAGAAAGGTATGAGTTTCCTTTGTTTTCTTCGTCCTCATATACTACAAACAGTATCCTCTCATCTAAAATATGCCGGTGGGATATTTCTGGTGAAAACCTAATAGAACTCATCTGATCAAGAACATTGAATACAGAATCCCGAATTTCCTGAAAGGCAAGGATCATCGTTCGCGGACGCCACACTCTGATCCGACGAGCTTTAGGGTTTGTCTTCGGAGCCTTCCATCCTTTGATATCTTATATCTTATGTCCAACTGTGAGTCGAGCTTGAATCATTGATTCTGAACATGCACTCCCCTATAGAAATACCATAAATCTATTGCCCCACAAATACTCACATATCATGGTTGCAAAAAATTATAAGCTTAACTATATCCACCACACTGTGAGAGTTCAAGGTTATGGGTATCGTTGGAAGCAATTGTTATTGTGGTCGCACTTTCAATGATAGCTTGTGGATATCTCAAGCTAAGGTGTAATGTCTGTTACAAGCTCTTGTGCCGTAAACTTGGTAGGTTTAGTGAGATATAAGGCAAAAAACTTATGATGATGGGTTTTTTTTTTTCCTGGAGCTAGGGCTATAGGGGTTTGTGCCTGTGGTTTCATGCTTGTGATGCCATCATTTGGAAGCGCCTTCATCAGATATCAAGCTTCTAGGTCTCTGTCTCTTTTATTTCCTTTTTGCCTTGTCAAAAATATGAAGCTTTTTTCTTTCTATTTTGTTTTTTGGTTTCAAAATGTCTTTTGGTTTGGAGGTTCCCATATTTTGGAGTTGTTTCCAGGTATTATTGGTCGTTGAGGCTGGCATAGTTGCACCGCAATATTACAACACAAAGGGCATAGCGGGACAAAACAAAATCTGGAATGAAATTTTGACCCTTGCATGTGCAACGTGTTTCGGAACAACTTTTCCTTTTTGGCCCAAAAAGATGGGTTTTTCTAGTTTTTTTCTATCTTTTACCAATTTGGACCTTTAAGGAACCTAAATCTGGGATATATTTACCAAATTTAATTCCTCTGGCTCTAATCTCTACCATTTATGTGCATGGTTGCTGGAAGATGCCAGGCACATGCCTTTTCTTCAGTCTAATTTGCCCAAGTCTCTTCCTCTTCTTTCCAAAGCGCTCTCTCTTCTTTTTCAACCGCTGCCTTCTAAAGCCTGTGAGAAGAAAATCAAGGTCCAAGATGAAGGTGACGGAAGTCCATTGGCTCTTCGCAGAGCATACAACTATTTTAAGGAAGTGTACAGAGGGTTCAGGAGCTAGAAAATGGAAGTGCAATTAATGTGAGGATGAGATAACCTCTAATTTAAATAGAGGAGAGAGCATATGCATGCCACTACCAAAATCAAAGGAAGTTGTAAGAAATTTCTCCAAGATATAGTGAAGAAGATACTTGAGAAATTAGAATCATCTTCTACAGTTGAAGATGCTTGTAGAAATCATGGAAGAAGACATGTTGCTAATACATGTAGAGGATCTCTTTTTAAAAAGATGAAACGAGGACGATTAAGTAAGACAAGTTGGGCCAATACACATAAGAAACAATCCAAGATAGAGGTGCGCATGTGCATCATAATGTGCAATTTGTCTTTCAACATTCTGCGCTCCAAGCAATGGAAAAAGATGACCAATGAAGTAGCTCAGATTGGTCCATCATGGCAGGGAGTGGATAAAATATGATGAAGTAGCAAGAATTGAACACGGAGATGAAGACAGTTGTTGGTGAAGAATAAAGTCAAATAAAAAAATTGGGTCAAGTCTGGATGCTCAATCATCACATATGGCTGGACAGATAAGAGGCATAGACATATCATAAATATTATGATATCTAGTTGCATGGACACCATTTTCCATTGTGTAGTTGATTGTTCTAAGGTTGGCCTGAAAATTTTCGGGTCATGTTGAAAGAGATTCAAAAGACAATAGAGAAAATTGGGCCATCAAATGTAGTCCAAGTTAGAACTGGTAATGGAACTAATTGCAAGAGCATGGAACTTAAGCACCTCGAGAAGGTTGGACGCCTTGTGCAAGTCACTCCTCAAATCTGCTTATTGAAGAAGATTGGCTTGCCAATATATTATATTGGAAAGATTGTTATGGATTCGAGAACATCTCATTCTTAAGGACTATTGTATCAGATTTGTGGAAGGGAGGGAAGGCCATAAAGAGCGTGATGCACTAAGAATGCAAAGAATGTATTACGACACAAATCTTTGGGATGATAAGGAATTGTGAAAGGATTATCTCCAATCTACACTATTTTACACATTTCTGACATGGAAGACAGCATATTTGATTTATGAAAAATTTCCTACGCACAAACTTTCAATGCTGGTTGCAAACACAATGCAAGTTCGTAGCTTACATATGTAACATAATCTATACAATAAGAACCTTAGAAAAGTATATTTAATATTGCAAAATTTCTTGTATGCTCGAATTTCACGGTAGTACAAAATTCAAAACACTGGAGCAATAGAAAAATGTCAATTTTAATTTATTGAAGCCTATAGCATACAAATGCATCAATTTACTATTCACCTATTCCCCTGGGAATAGATTTGGCTGCTCCTCAGCTTGATAATTATGTAATCATTGGAGCTTCCTATATTTAGTTCGGATCCAATCAATTCGAGATTAAAAGAAGCTATTTCTATTTGTATTGATCTGTTCCAGTCAATCGACTGGTTCAGTTTCCATGTATAGTCAATAGCCGACCAAAAAACTAAGCTGAGGAATATAACCTTTGGGCACGCACACTATTCACATATAATTCTGAACCATTAGGCTAACATTTGGACTTCAATTTCATTTGCTCTTGCTCTTGCATGATCTTGTTTGGACTGCTAGAATGTTGTTTTATGATCAAAATAACTTTTCATTCCCCTTCCTAAATCAATATTCAACTATTCAACTACCTATATATTACTCAAAGAGATTTCTAAATTTGTGACTACCCACATATCGTCAACCTCTATCCACCCCCAAAAAAAAAAAAAAAGGGTGGTAGATGCTTTCATTAGGGGCGGTTTTGTCTCAAAATGGCCTCCTATCAGCCATTCCACGTCATATTTCCGTTCCTTTTTTTCCATGCCACCTAGGATACCAAAATCTCATCATTATAGATTTACTTGAAATATTCTCCTAAGGGGATCATGCATTCATGGCCCATATGTATTTAATTATGTTGGTTGTCGACAGACATGATGCAACATGTGGCGCTTCTAAAAGCCACTTGCATTATAGCATAAGTTGGCAACTCATGGCGGTGTCTCTTGGTTTGTCGGATACCAAGCGTTAGGCGTCACCGATTCTTCTTGATTTTTTTCATTTAGAGGCCATGGCCATACAAAAAAGCTCCGCCTTCCACATTTCAAAATTTGAATGTGTAGGTTGAAGCTTTGTATCGAACTTTCATTTCGGCGCGGCTGCTATATAAGGATACTTATGGGTGGTTCACATGGAGAAGTTTAGGCCCTTCGCCGAAGTTAAACAAATAAACACAAATCCATTAAAAAATTCAGCTCATCACCCAACTCAGCTTAACTTGTTGGATCTTCGCGAAAGATGATTTTCCAAAAGCGGGGCTGAATTTTTTTAGCCTCGACAAGTTCAACAAAGTTTTAAGCCGTTTAGCTTAAATATTTGTCCATGTGAACCCGGCGTTAACTTGATCTTTACTTCATCCCAATACAGGCTTTCCGCCCCTACAATTCGAAATTTGGATTTGCTTAATGTATAAAAGCATGGATTGTAGGAGAATGCACTTTTCGATTTCCATATGCACGCTGCAAATTTCAAAAATATAGGTTAGTAAAGGGGACGTTCGGCTCACACGAAGTGAATTGTCTTTGGGGCATACAAATTATACACCTTCATTTCGCAAGAAAGTCGCGATCCACGCGATATGGAAGCTCCAATGATGTGTGGATAAGGATCCAACCGACTCACGAATATGCTCCAGTCTTCAATCGCAAAAAAAGGAGGTCTAAAAAATAAGAACTTAAACCTCGACTTGCGTCTTGCAGGCTCAAAAAGTGTCGACATCTGGGGGGATGGCAGTTTATATCCATTGGATCCGTTGAGTGGCAAGAAACTGTCATTTTGGGACGTTTCAAGTTTAGTCCGATTTTGTGGTGACCAGTAACTCGGCCTCCCCCTTATATTGTGAGAGATTGAGAGAGGATGAAGGCATTCGGAATCGAATACGATTCCTTGAGATGAGCTGCTTCCGATAAGGAAGGGGAAATGTCTGTGAAGATGCTAATAAATGACATTCTTGAAGTGTTTATACATTCTTGAAGTACAAAGGTTATGGTGTTTGTGTTTAGATACCTCTAATACAAGAAGTCTTTGACTACTTTTCACAATAGATTCCTTTAAAAATCTATTGCTATTTAAATTATAGCAAAAATGAGTCTTGAAACTCTTTAAGTAGTAGAAGAACTCTTTGACTAGTTATCCATTTGATGACCATTTTTTAAGAAAATATGATATGTGACATTCTTATATGCAAACATTCATAAAATTTATGAACATTGAAGGTCAAAGCCATCCTTGTTTAAAGAGGATCATATGATCACGAAATCTTCATGCTTGTAAGTAATTGCATATAAGAAATTAAATTTTGTGTGATCCTTTGGCGTAAAAAAAAGTAAATAGAAACACAAATATTGAACTTACAACTTAGCGTAAACAAATAGTATTTTAATAAACCAACACTTTACATACTAACACTTTACACTTTAAATAAGATATTTCTTTCTTTAACTAACACTTTACATACTAACACTTTACACTTTAAATAAGATATTTCTTTCTTTCTTTGGGTCCTGTGGTAAGACGTTAAACTGCCATACCCAAGGTCACGGGTTCAACGCCTGGCATTTGTGAAAGTGGCCATGCAATTAAAGTTGGTGGGGAAGGACCCACTTCAAAGAATGTAAAGTGGTGGGGGCATGACCCATCTGGGTGTGTTGTAAAGTGTCACATGTCCGATAGGACGCTGCCTTGTGGCGTGACGTTAAAATCTCTTCTTCTTCTTCTTCTTCTTCTACTTGAAAGCTATTTTTTTTTCAAGATGGATCACACCAAGCGAATAATACATATGCAAAAAAAAGGGACACACTAAATTCGCATGGTGTGATCCACTTTCTTATTTGTTGTCAAATTAAAATTAAACACAAGTACTCATTCCTATTTGTATCTAAAATGCTTTACCACTCTTAAGTACATAAGTCATTATCCCTTTTCAAAGAGTATATTCTTTTTCAAGAAGGATCACACCAAGCTTAATAGTACATATGCAACAAAATGGAACACACTAAATTTGATCGTGTGATCCACTTTCTTATTTGTTGTCAAATTAAAATTAAACACAAGTACCCCTTCTCATTTAATGCTTTACCACCCCAAGTGCATAAAGTTATTAGTCCTTTTCAAAGAGCATATCTTTTTTAAGAAGGATCACATCAAGCGAATAATACATATGCAAAAAAAATAGAACACAATCATTTCGCATGGTGTGATACGCTCTCTTGCTTGTTGTCAAATTAAACTTAAACACAAGTACCCCTTCCTATTTGCATCTAAAATACTTTACTAACTCTAGTAGTACATAAAGTTATTAGCCCTTTTCAAAACGCAAACACTTTATCAATAAATGAGCACGTCACATATCCACACTTAACTTCAAATAAGACACATATATATTTCTTTTATTAAAAGTGATCAACGTAATTTTACTATAAGAAGTCATCTTTTTCCAAAAAGATCACACCAAGCGAATTTTGTATAAGCTAAAAGGTTGGAATATACTAAATTCGCATGGTGTGATCCACTTTCTTGTTTGTTGTCAATAGATAATAACACCAAGTCCCTCATCAATAGTCTCTCATTTGCATATAAAATATGTATCATTCCAAGTTATATTATGTTTTATGAACTAAACCTTTTCAAAGAGGGTCCCAAAGCAAAATACAAACACTTAATCAATAAGCCAACACTTTACCAACAACCAAAGCTTTATTAAATAAGATTTTTATGTTATTTTATCAAACCGAACAATGTTTCCATATGTGACACTTTGTGTTAATCTGATCCAAAGGCTCCTCATTATTAAAGCGACATTTTATACAATATGTCTTTGGAGCTTTTGTGTGTCGGGCATTAGTAAACACCTCTAATGGAGCAAATATTTTGTAACTCATTTTTTCAACAACCACGGATGCACGTCTTATCAAACATTTCTTCATTGCAAGGACACCATTCTCATAACTTTGAGGCTTGCACTATTAAACTAAAAGAGGTCATGGGACAACTTTCAAGCTCGGCTCCCACAACTTTACAACGTAAAACTAGATGCCCATTGCCCTCTAATGTATATCTGCATGTCTCTTATGTCCATATGTTAGACAACAACGATGCTAGTAATGCTTTTTCCTAGTCTCAAATCACCGACATCTGATAAATATAGCCCAAAGAAAAATATGTGATTCAGTGGGTGAATATAAATCAAGAAGAGGGAAGAAAAAAGAAGCAAGGATCACATGACGCGAAATCTCACTACACATTTACAAAGTGCATATGCATTTTCGCATGGTGTGATCCATGTATTATTGAGGGTGCAAATTTGCAAATATCCTCCTCTTCAAATCCCTTCCCCCCTTCCCTTCCCTTTTTTTTTTGCAATATACTATCCATAGCATTTATTTTGAACCCTATAGTTCTACCTATTCATTGCGTATGAATGTCGCTCCGGCGATGTAACTCCATAGTCACCCTTCGTTAAGGATAGCATTCTCACCCACGAGCCTATGGATAGATATCCTTCCACCGGCCATGCCTTTATTGTTTTGTAAGTGATGAACTACTTGAAGCAATGTAGGAGTACTAGGAGCAATGATGGTCGCAATTAGAGATCTGGATCGGTCGTTGTTGAATTGTAAGAATGAATGGCGGGGAGCAATAAACTTGAATGGGAAGAGCTCATAAAAGTAGGAAAACTTGTCCCTTCAATGAAAATTTGGGTAGTAAAAACATGGCATGTAACGTTATGTTTTAATTGTCCGCACATCGCCGCCTCGCCATCTTGTTGCTTAACTCTATGCTCAAGCCAAAAAAGCATTACACTATTGGAGACTTGGATTCCAAATGAAGAGTGAAGGCGGAGAGGATGCACGAAATTGGTCCTAATGTGAACAATGGAAATCTTGGTGCCAAAATTTGATAAGGTGGTTGGTGCATGTGGGCATGTGCACAGTAGGCGGAAAAAGTAGCCATTATTTTGGTCCGCGATACGATGTGCACAGTAGGCGGGAAAAGTAGCCATTATTTTGGTCCGCGATACGATTTTCGAAAAATGCGGGCCATTAATGTGGTTGCAATGAATGCACAAACATGTCCTATGAAATTTCGCCATGTGGATGCCAAGTAAGCCCCTCCTCTTTCTACTTGCCAACTAATACTGACTTTGGAAAAAAATGCGCAAACATCATTGGTCGCGAGAAACACGACGTGGAATTCTGGCATCCAAGATATGGGCCATTTTGAGACCCCAAATCCGCCCTAATGGTTCCATACTTACCTGGGCGAGGTCGATCGATGATAGAGAAGGCCGATGGCCTAGGATAGTTTGTGCCATTGAACTAAGGCATGGATTGTCTTAACATAGTGCACATCATAACTTGTGGTAGCGGGGGCTTGCGTGCATGCGGCCCCCTCAAATCAATTTAATTCATATTTCATTCTATTTCATTCTAACTAACTTGATGCTTGATACCAATTCTTAAATGTCAGCTAGAAAATAAGTCGGGCAAGAATCTCAGTTAGAACTTTCAGAGGCCAAATTACATTTGTTAGTGAAGAGTCTAACTAGCTTGATACTTTGATTCTAGTACAATAAGGCAAAAATCTCAGTTTGAGCTGTCGAATTAAATTTGCTAGTGAAGATTTTGTTGCTTACTGTTACGGCTAGTGAGGTCTATATAAGGATACGAATGATTATATTCCAGGTTGTATCTGCAAAACAATCATCAGGAAGTAAAACAAATAAACACAAATCCACCCCTTAAGGGTAAAGCTCATCACCCAACTAGGCTAACTTGAGCAAACAAATCTCCGAGAAAGAGTGAATATTGGAATAAGAAAGGCTTAAGGGAAACAATTTAGCTACTAGAGAATTCTCAATCTAGCAAATCATGAATTTATGGAAAGTTTGGCTTAAATATTTGGCTCGAGACTTTGGTATCAACATTTGTAACTTGCTTTCTCATTCTGTTGCTCCCATAGCCATTCCCCCGAGCATCACCATATCAACTTCGATTCTCTTACAGTAGGACAAAAATATCAGGTTGAACTGCCAAATTAAATTTGCAAAATAAAGATTTTGTTGCTTACTGTTACTGCTAATGAGATTAATATAATTGTTTTTGCAAGGGCATGGATTCGAACGTAGATGTGGCGTTAGTGCTTTATTATCAAAATAGATTTATAGTCCATTCATCGCAAGAAAGAGTTGTTGAATCAAAATTAGCAATAGTAGTTACAGATGTTGCTTGTATAATCTATTGCTCCTCGCTCTTGATTGCTAGGACAGGGACAAAAGAGTAGACAAGGTGTCAAATTATACAGCTTGGAGAGAAAAGTAACATGACTAAAAATTGGTCTTCAAGTAGCAGGAGAAAAGATTGATATACAGCCCAAAAGGCATATTGCAAAGGTATCGATTGCATTTGAATTACTTTACAATCTGTACTCTTACATATGTATTCAAGCTCTCAAATCAACCATTCCAACTATGGTTATTAAGAGAGAGCCAAATTTGCACCGGCAGATGATTGTGATTTGCAGTTCCTTCTCTAGATCTGCAACCAAAGTCGTGCCACATTTTAAATTTTTAATGCTGAAGCAATCTATTACATAGAGGTAGAAGGACAAAGAAATTCGATGATTTTTTGTATTTATAATTCCCTTCATTGCTATTGGAATTATATCTGTTCCAGTTCGGATTTCTGTGTTTCCCATGTTGGTTTCATGTGTATTTGTGTATAAAAGTTGTGGGGTCCCTAAAGCAAATATAACGTCCAAAATTGATCATTTGGGAAATGTTAACTGTTTTCATACTATCGTAGTTAAGAGAGAAACAGTGATTGAAATGCAATTGCTCAGCTACTACCTTTGGCTCAACTTTTGACCTTTGCAGATTGGTAGGATTATATCGAAACACAGGTAGAACAACAGAGAAGTAGACGTATTCGTCTATTACTCTCTTTGGCAAAGCTAGAAGGAATAAAATATAAGGTAACCTAAAGTTGCTTGAATGCAATTATGGGATATATATCTTGAAGGTTATAAATAAGTAAAGGTAGATAGCCATCTTGTCGGCATTAGCGACATGAATGCTTGAACATGGCAATCTCTGCTCACATAATTACTCTACGGTCCTATACCTGTGGATCTTATATTATATGTCTTCATCAGGATTCGACTTGAATGAGAAATCCAATTAAATGAACACTCAATCACAAGATAACAAGATTTTGGAGCATGTGCATGCATTCCAAACCTCAATTTAAACTCTTGCAAATGAATGCCATATATATAGAAATTGTTTTCTGAAGAAGCATTAAGCTACTTTGGAACGAGATGCTTCTTAAAGAGCTTGTCCAATGCAGCCTTCTAGACGAGATCTGTAATTAGCAGATGTGTAAAGGCTAGTGATAAATATAGCAATTTGAACATTGCATGATAAAAACAGCATCATGACAATCTGTGATCTTTGATTTGCATGGTGTTACTTTGTCGACTTATAGCCAAGAATTGGGAAAAAAGAAACTGAATTTGTCTTTACACTTGGATTCGGATGGAGCTTCTCTAGTATGAATCTGCTCTGACATGAGACTTCTAGAAGAAGTTGCAACCTTTGGACCATCTAAAATTATGCATCAAAGCTGAAAAAAAGGATCAACTCAAAATTTACGATGGTTCGTGGCTCTTTAAGATATACCCAAAATACCACGAGACAAACAAAACCTCACTCAAAAAGAATTTGGAGTGGGGAGATATCCTTGTGAATTGACGTAAACCAGCAAGTATTCGGACATGAATGCTAGTAGTAGAAATAGAAAAAGACGTTACGAGACATCTAAAGGTATTTAAACTTTGTTTGTTTTGCTATTATTTTGGTTGCCAGGCTCATTTGATTGGAATCTTGGTTGCATTTTAACAATCTATAGTTTTTTACTATTTATTGACATTGCTCGCTCATCTAAATGGGATTATGTTTGCAACATCTTCTTTTTTATTTTTGGAGTGGGTTGGGTTCCGTGCCAATGGAACGCCGCATCTTATGCCGCATGCGGCGTTCTCTTCCACTTTGCGTTCCCCCTAGCGGGACGCTGGCAGACGGCATTGAATAACAAATTTGAACTGGCTATTTTCTTCAATGCCAACATCTGGATGCACCGCTCCCTATGATTCTTCGGTGCCGCCTCTACGAATTTTTTCCTCATCCATTTTGGCTCAGAGTTGAGTTGCACCACTGGCTATTGAGCTTGAGCTGGGTCATTTGCATGATCGACACGAGGTGGGATATTTTGTAAAGCTTAGAATGTAGAACGTGATGCAAGAAGTATTCTTATGATTGTCTTATTTTTCAGGATTGTCTTATGTTCTACAGCTTCGGGATTGGCTTATGGTTTATAGTGCTTTGTAGTATGCTGTTTATTGAAGCGTATAAGAGTATTTCTTTTGCTGATATGAATCGTCTCTGTCTTTTTTCTTCCTTTGTAAATTTCGTGGAGGAATAGAGAGAGGATGCAACTTGCTGTGCACCCATCTTCTCAGGTATAACTTCTATTATTTGCACCATGAAGCTTTACAGTAACAAGGTCTTCATTTTGAACTGCTAATCATTTCTTTCTTTGTAGATTCGGTGCAGGAACAGAGAGAGAAGGCAACTTACTATGCAGCCCATCTTCCCAGCCCATCTTACATTTGCAAGTAAGTGAATCTTCCCAACATCATTTGCCTTATGGTCAAAATCAAGTGAGCTCTCTGTAACTTGCAATTGGAGATGTGAATAAATTTGTGAAACCAGCATTAGTTTGTGCAACAGGCAGCCACCCAGCCATAGTTTTCTGCATTTTTATTGTTTAAACCTGATCAGTGATCGACCTGAGAGGCTCAAATAAGAGGAGAGGACAAATAGATCATTTATGCAAGTATTTTTGGAAATATCATAAATCTAAGTTTTTTTCATGTGTTCTGGCTTCAAGCTAACAGTCCACCAACTAATTATATCCTGGCCTCCCAATCATTGCTCTGCGGAAGATTGTCTTTGCAAAATTTGCTTTCCTTTGAACAATGTTCCTTAAGAAGCAGTCATGTGAATATCATGTCGAATAATCAGGTTGGTTTTCTATTGAGACAAATTAAGGATCCGCATGCTTTCATTAATCCTCCACCATAATAATGTTGTTGGCGAAACCAAGTTTTATCCACTGGCCCTGCATCTCTCAATACTTTGGGATGTCGGTAAATAGAAGTTAAGAATGCTTTGTGCAATTTGCCGTGTTCAAATTTGATGTATGTGTTAATTATGGGATTTAGGATCTAAATTTCTTTTCTCTTCCTCGCATAGAACTGGCGGTTTGCTAATGCTCCATCATGCAGAAATGCTTCAACTGTCGGGCCTGCATCTTTAAAGATTTTGGAGCATATCGAAGATAATGGTGGATTCTGGCAGCGTCACTTCTGGATTTCTTACATAAGTGGTGCAAGAACCTTTTTAGGTAAAGCTACAATTGTATCTTTTTCTTTGCAGGGTTTAGCCTTTTATGAGTCATCAGGTGCATCAAGGTGAATGTGGACAGCGAAACATTAGGATCAAATAGCTTCAGGTTCAAGAATGTCTTACAAGGCAAATAGCAGAAGCAGTTATGTCTTTTTGTGGTATGCAAGGGATAATGGTAGTGATAGAAGCAACCCATTTTGCATGATGTCCTAGGGTATCAAGAGATAGGTAGTAGTACAACTACAATTGCCGCACTAGGAAGCTTTGCTACTGAGTCAGAAGTTAGGGCTTTGTTTCTGCAGAAGATCATGAAGAGAAATAGATTCACTGGTTCCTGATTCTTTTCTTCAAATATTTATCCTATGCAATGACTACACCACATTTTTTTGTCACGTCTTTGTAAATTGGAAAGGGATTGGCTTCATAATTGAAGCTTTATAGTTCAACATTCTCTTCAACAGAAAAGAAAATCTAGCCTATTAGATATTTGAGTTCTTTTGTTATTTACTCAGTATATTTCCAGCTTGATTTCTGAAAATGTTCTAACCAGTCAATTATTCTATATGCATCTCTTTTTCTGCTGATTTAGGCTGAAGGAAGATAATTTGATTTATTATTGGATTTGAATCATTGCAGGAAAGCATGGTTTGTCGAAGTCGAAGTGTTAGAGCAAGAGCAATCTGCATTGGATCTGTTTCAACCGGTCCTACAATCTGGATGCTTTGCTTTTGGTTTCATTCTGTGTGTACAAAGTAGAGACGACCGCAATTCCATGACTCTATCCTTGGAGTGTGTGATGAAGGTGAACCACAGCTTCTGGTAAAACAATCCTTAGACTGTTGGCCTTTGGATATTTCCTTTGGAACAAGTGGCATATTATGCATATGCTAAGCTTTCTCTAAGATATTTTTCCCGTTGGCGGTAACAATCTTAAGTCATGCATGTATGACTGATGTTATTGCTTTGCTGCTGTTGCACTTTGCTATCATGGTTTGTTTGAGATTTTTCTTGGTATGAAATGCTTACATTTAGTGATCCTATATAGATGGAGAAGGAAGGAGTTGTATAACAGATAATGCGCCGAGGAACATTGGCGATGTCAGTTTGATACAAACGACATGCAAGTAGACCTAAGGTAATTATGTGCCTTCATGATGTCATTGTGGGAAGCCAGTTAAGAGCCGGTGAGATTTGTTTCAGTTGAAGTAGGCATAATTGAAAGTATCAGACAATTTGAGTTTGTTTAATTGCAATTATCGACACCATCCATTTGGAAAACAAATTGTTTCTTCTGGGGGGATGCGAGGCCAGATCAATGAAAATCTCCCTGCAGAGTTGCCAAGCATGTAGTTATATTGTAATGGCTTTGAGCGGATGCTCCCAACAAGGCAAGAAGCTTAGCACAAGCAGCAAGCAAGAAGCCAGAAATGTTGTTTGCATATCCAAGTGCCATTGTACCCATACGGCTCTTTATACTTTCCATTGTATTATAGATGGCTATCAGAGATGTTAACTGCACAGAACAAAAGTACTGCGATGGTCCACCAGGAATTGGCAAAAGCCACAAGTATAAATATGTGAACTTAGTGTTCTTACATCTCTGCCTGGTCTGTTAAGATACAAATCCAAGTTCTTGCTGGAATCTGAGAACTTTGTTCAAGTATTCGATAAATAGGGTGTTATCTCAGGGTATTATTCAAAGTTGTGCTACAGACTACTGCCCTGCTAACATTGCAGTTTAGATGATAAAGACACACATAAGAAAAAGCTAATTTCCTTCCTTGCACTGTTGGAAATTGGGTATTGTCGGATAAAGGGATTGTTTCAAGAGATTAGAAACCCATCATTTTTAGAATAATCAAAAGATCTTTCATATCATGTTCTTAATGCCATTGTTCCTCCATGGTTTTTTTTTTCGACTTTTATGAACCAACAATTTACATTATACAATTGGCAATCATATTTATTAACTTAGAAATGTTAGGGCTCTATTTGCTATGCTTGCTATGCATTGTAACTTTAACAATGGCTTTTTTTCTCTCTTTTACCAGATCAACTATGGGGATTTCCCTTATATTTACAACACCTATTCATTGCTATTTGGTCATAAGAGAGATTTAAACACTACATGTTGGAATTGTACCTTGCAACAACAATGTATAATATATGCCCACTAGAAATTACAATGTCTTTAGCAAATTCTTAATCTCCATTGTTAACATTCATGTTCAACTTCAGTGATTGTGTAACAAGCTATGTGTGTGCTTTATGGTTTTTGAACAACTTGAAAACAAGGTTTGCATAAGTGTTTGTCTTATGGTTTTTGGTGCATCAACCTTTGGCAATGTGGCGTCTTTAAGTGCTGTTTAAATAAAAAACTTTTGCTATTTAAGCTAAAGGTATATGGTGCCATGATATTCATTTCTTTTTGATAAAACATCAGTGTCATTATCACTTCTGTCTTAGCACTCACTCAAATACAACTAACTACTCGACATTGTTTAGAGATAAGGGGAGGCAATTTCAGGGTTTTAGGGTTTGCGTGTTTAGATATAATATCATGGCTATGTAAGAAATGAACTTACATCTCTTAAACATGAAGACAATTTCAATAGGTTGCCTCCATTACTTCTTTCTTGACATTCACTCAAATACAACAAACTAATCGACATTGTTTAGGGATAAGGAGTCCATGGTTTAGGCAATTCCTTGGTTTTAGGGTTGGTGTGATTATATAGAATATCATGGCTATGTAACAAATGAACTTGCATCTTTTAAACATAGGGACAATTTCAATTGGTTGCCTCCATTACACACATTTATTTCTTCCAACTTATGCTTTCCATTATTGCTACCCATTCCATGTACCGTTTAGGGATAAGAGGTTTAGGGTTTAGGCAATTTCAGTGTTTTAGAGTTTGTGTTTAGATAGATTATCATGGCTATGTAACAAACGAACTTACATCTTTTAAACATGAAAACAATTTCAATGGTTGCCTCCATTACGCCTCCTTATTTCTTCCACCTTATGCTTTTCATTTTTCCTAGCCATTCCATATGGCCACGACTAATGCCAGTCATCCCTAAGTGCTAAACCTTTTATAGTTGATACTCCATCACATTTACAGACACGATTACCATTGCATGCCACACACTCTACATCTTCATATATCTTCAACCTCCCAATTACACATATCCCAATTACACTCTACATCTTCATAATTGTCGAGCTTCCAACTACACAATAAATGCAAAACTTTATTACACTTCATTCATAACTTGGGAATTTGACTTTGTGAAAATCCATAGAAGATGAAAAGAAACTAATACCCTTTTTAATCCATAATCGACTAATATCTGAAACTTATGGTACTCTATTCGATCTACATACTCCATGACATTGACCTATTCCATCCCATCTATTAGTTCCATTCCATCCCTTCCCTGCTATCCTACCTATTACAATCTACCAACAATTCATTCCATTCCATCTAGGCATTTCATTGCCTCTTATCCATTATGTGTGTCCACGGCTAATGCCCGGCATCGCCGGGCACACGTTTCTAGTTATAAATTCTTTTAATTACTGCTCACTAAGATTCACAACTCAAGATCATGACAGCATATGCCAAATATATTTGTAATATTGTCCATTGAGATTACAAGGCTATAATATCTAGCATATACTTGCAAACATGATTGTCAAGTCTCTCCTTCCAAAATTGCCACGGTCTTAACCCCATGGAGGTATGATTTTTATAGAAGCATTGCTCAGTTCCCACTACATTATGAGATCATGGCTCTAAATATCTGAAAGGCAGCATGTGCCAATAGCCACATGAAAATAACCATCATTTACTTCTACTGTATTTGAGATCATGGCTCTATACATCTCAACGTTATGATCTCTCAAGGCAGCATGTGACAGCAGCCATATGAAAATAAGTTTTCAACTCCCATCTTCATCTTTACAAGGATTTTTAACGCCCACATAGACCAAATTGGCCATGGGACATGGAAGCCCAAAAGGTATAATGAAAAAGAAAAAGTATAAGAAGACATATAACTTTGAAGAACGCCTTATTTTGTGTAGAGGGAATCCACTTAATCAGTGGTATACAACATGAGGAAGAGATGGATAATTACTAAAGCTCTTCTAAGTCTGGTCCAAATTGATTATATTCTAATGCATATGTAAGTCTCAATTCACAATTACTTAAAAATGGGAGATGCATAGGCTCCCTCATTGCTCAAAGTGTCTCTACGGGGCAGTTGTGTTATAATATGCTAATGATTATACGCAATGATGGCGATATAGAGCCATGCTAATGATTCTAATCTCTTGCTCGTGCCAGTATTTTACAAGTGCAAGGAGCATTTCAATCCATCTTGTTCAGCACAAAATTGCATCATCCTAGAGGCGTCTGTACTTGGAATAAACAACTAAGCATACTAACTAAGGAACCGGTTCATTTTGGAGATCTTTGAAGTATTTCAAGCTTGTAGATAAGATTGCATTGTTCATAGAGGTGTTTCTACTGGAATACGCAATGTAGTTCTTGATGCTTCAATTCCTTCAAATATTTGTCATGAATCTATCATCTCAAGTGCCTAGAATTGCTGAAATGCTCAAGGAAGGAGGTACTGGTTTTTGTCACTTCAGGCTACAAAAGGCAGTCTTCATAAAAGCATATTTTGTCTCTCTACTATCAAATAAGTCAACATTATGGTGTAATAAACGATCCTTCTGAGCAACCCTTAATTCTGGCCTTGTTCTCACACACTTTTTTACAAAGCATAAAAATTATGCCTGAATGCTTATTACATTTTTGCCACCATAAAGATTTACAAGCTGCAATTACAGCCCCCTTGCATTGCCTAAGGGGGCCAGTGGATCTAGCTTCTCTTTTTAGTTAGTGGACCAAAACCCTCTAGTGGACCAAGAAACTGAAAGCCCTCTAAGAGCATGAGCATGAGCACTATTCATACTGCATGCTTATTGAATCTATGCACAAAAAATATCTAATGGTCCTAGGATGTCTGCCAGCACTAATTCTTGGCAGCCTCTAGCAACGATTTGGACCAAATTGTAGCATAGCCTTGAACAAAGTCGTGCCTATTCAACCACAGAGAACCGCCACAAATTTCATGGCTTTGATTATGCCACTGGTAGAATGCAGGACGTCAAAACGCAATTGAACTCGGCCTTTCTCAAAGCTTAACAAACCCATTTGTCAACTGCCATATGCATCTGCTTATGGCAACATGTGTCGGAGAGTAAATTGAGATCAACATCAGTCATCTCAACCTGCATCTTTGACAAAACAAGTGAACCAACATCAGTCATCTCAACCTGCATCTTTGACAACCATTTTAAAAGGGAGCAAAATTAGTAGGCAAAACATATTGGTGTAATAAAACATTCCTTCTGAACAACCCTCTGATTCGTGCTTTGCCCTCACAGACTGTTTTACAAGCATGAAAATTATGCCTGAATGCTTATTGCGTTTGCCACCATCAAAACTTACATGCTGCAATTAAAGCCCCCTTGCATTGCCACAGGCGGCCAGTGGATCTAGCTTCTCTTTTTAGTTAGCGGGCCAGAACCTGAAAGGTCTTTAAGATGCGCAGAAATTATGAAACGGTCCCTTAGATCTGATTTTTTAGTGCACCAGAACCTGAAAGTTCTCTAACAGGATGAGCGTGAGCACGATTCATACTGCAAGCTTATTGAAGGTATGCACAGAAATTATCAAACGGTCCTCGGATGTATGCCAACACTGATTCTCGGCAGCGTATATGCAATAGCTCGGACTAAATTGTAGCATAGCCTTGAACAAAGTCGCGGTTATTCAACGTGACAAACTTCATAGCTTTGATTATGCCACTGGTAGGGTGCAGGAGGTCAAAGCGCAATTGAACTCGGTCCTTCTAAGTTTTATATAGCACCACAAACATAAGCGCCCATTTATCAACTGCCACACATCAGTCATCGTCACCTGCATCTTTGACAAACAAGCGAATGGCATGCCATCCTAAAAGGGAGCAAAACTAGAGAACAGGTTTGCAAAGTTAGAGAATTGCAAAAAAAAACAGAGCCCTGAAAGACATACAGTTAGAGGTACAGTAACCCTCTTTGAAACAACTTGTCTGCACTAGTTTATTAGAGTGATATGCCACAAAGTTAGAGGAGTTGAAAAGAGCAATGCATCACAGTTGAAAACACTGACATATGCGTTCTAAGTTGCATTTTACTGCTCTACTCAATTAACCTGAAACAAAAGGCAAAGATTAAATTGTAACAAACCTCTTACTCTCGCCTTGCCCTCACACACTTTCTTACAAAGCATAAAAATTATGCCTGAATGCTTGTTACATTTGCCACCATCAAGATTTACATGCTGCAATTACAGCCCCCTTGCACTGCCAAAGGCGGCCAGTGGATCTAACTTCTCTTTTTAGTTAGTGGACCAGCCTGAAAGATGCGCAGAACTTATCAAATGGTCCATTGAACTGATTCTTTAGTGGACCAAGAACCTGAAAGCTCTCTAAGAGGATGAGCATGAGCACGATTCATACTGCAGGCTTATTAAACCTATGCGCAGAAATTATCTAACGGTCCTCGGATGTATGCCAGCACTGATTCTTGGCAGCACTAACAACAATTTGGACCAAATTGTATGCCAGCACTGATTCTTGGCAGCACTAACAACAATTTGGACCAAATTGTAGCATAGCCTTGAACAAAGTCACGCTTATTCAAATGGCTTTCATTATGCCACTGGTAGAGTGCAGGAAGTTAATGCGCAATTGAACTCGATCCTTATATAGCCACAAGCCCATTTATCAACTGCTAGATGGATATGCTTATGGCAACATGTGTGGAGAGTAAATTGAGTTCAACACAACCTGCAATTTTGACAAAACAGCCGAATGGCATACCATGCTTAAAGGGAGCAAATTAGTAGGCATAATAAAGAATGCAAATTCTAAAGTTTCAATGGCAAGGTAGAGAATAGCAGCAAAAAGATATACAATTAGAAGTAACCCTCTCCAAAACAACTTGTCTGCACTAGTTTATTAGAGTAATGTGCCACAAAGGTAGAGGGGTTGAAAAGAGTAGTGCATCACAGTTGAAAAGACATATACGTTTCTGAATTGCATTTTACTGCATGTAACCGATTGAAACTAAATTAGAAACCTCAGGAAACCTCTGCATAAGTAGCTAGCTATCCGCAATAACTCAATGTACCTCTCCATGCAGTAAACCTTTGCATAAGTAGCTATCTGCAATAACTCAATAGCTATCTGCAATAATCTCTCCATGCAGTAAATCTTTGCATAAGTCTTAGCTATCTGCAATAACTCAATGTACCTCTTCATGCAACATCTACTCAACATATCTCTGCAAACAGTAAAATGCAGGAAACTAAAACATCAAATCAAATTTTAGTTGGTTTATTTGGAACCCTCTCCTTTCAGAAAAGGTTTAGGGCTATGCCAGGCCTCTACAATAGTGTAAGGCAGAGGCGACATACGTGAGCCTTGGCAGCAAGCTGCACAACAGGCCCACAACCCACAACAAATTAGATTAATAGCATTGGGGCCCTATGGACCCCATATCAGCTATTAAACTGATAAGAACAGATACTACACTTGATCTTAGCCAAAAGGCCGAGAAAGGTATGAGTTTCCTTTGTTTTCTTCGTCCTCATATACTCATCTAATAGAACCTAATAGAACCTAATAGGTTCTATTAGGTGAAAACCTAATAGAACTCATCTGATCAAGAACATTGAATACAGAATCCCGAATTTCCTGAAAGGCAAGGATCATCGTTCGCGGACGCCACACTCTGATCCGACGAGCTTTAGGGTTTGTCTTCGGAGCCTTCCATCCTTTGATATCTTATATCTTATGTCCAACTGTGAGTCGAGCTTGAATCATTGATTCTGAACATGCACTCCCCTATAGAAATACCATAAATCTATTGCCCCACAAATACTCACATATCATGGTTGCAAAAAATTATAAGCTTAACTATATCCACCACACTGTGAGAGTTCAAGGTTATGGGTATCGTTGGAAGCAATTGTTATTGTGGTCGCACTTTCAATGATAGCTTGTGGATATCTCAAGCTAAGGTGTAATGTATGTTACAAGCTCTTGTGCCGTAAACTTGGTAGGTTTAGTGAGATATAAGGCAAAAAACTTATGAT
This sequence comes from Isoetes taiwanensis, assembly GCA_021234155.1. Lineage (NCBI taxonomy): Eukaryota > Viridiplantae > Streptophyta > Lycopodiopsida > Isoetales > Isoetaceae > Isoetes > Isoetes taiwanensis. The sequence goes on along the minus strand of JAJEKV010000012.1, from coordinate 18,790,916 downwards.
GATGGGTTTTTTTTTTTTTTCCTGGAGCTAGGGCTATAGGGGTTTGTGCCTGTGGTTTCATGCTTGTGATGCCATCATTTGGAAGCGCCTTCATCAGATATCAAGCTTCTAGGTCTCTGTCTCTTTTATTTCCTTTTTGCCTTGTCTCAAATATGAAGCTTTTTTCTTTCTATTTTGTTTTTTGGTTTCAAAATGTCTTTTGGTTTAAAGGTTCCCATATTTTGGAGTTGTTTCCAGGTATTATTGGTCGTTGAGGCTGGCATAGTTGCACCGCAATATTACAACACAAGGGAACGCAACAGGACAAAACAAAATCTGGAATGAAATTTTGACCCTTGCATGTGCAACGTGTTTCGGAACAACTTTTCCTTTTTGGCCCAAAAAGATGGATTTTTCTAGTTTTTTTCTATCTTTTACCAATTTGGACCTTTAAGGAACCTAAATCTGGGATATATTTACCAAATTTAATTCCTCTGGCTCTAATCTCTACCATTTATGTGCATGGTTGCTGGAAGATGCCGGGCACATGCCTTTTCTTCAGTCTAATTTGCCCAAGTCTCTTCCTCTTCTTTCCAAAGCGCTCTCTCTTCTTCTTCAACCGCTGCCTTCTAAAGCCTGTGAGAAGAAAATCAAGGTCCAAGATGAAGGTGACGGGAGTCCATTGGCTCTTCACAGAGCATACAACTATTTTAAGGAAGTGTACAGAGGGTTCAGGAGCTAGAAAATGGAAGTGCAATTACTGTGAGGATGAGAAAACCTCTAATTTAAATAGAGGAGAGAGCATATGCATGCCACTACCAAAATCAAAGGACGTTGTAAGAAATTTCTCCAAGATATAGTGAAGAAGATACTTGAGAAATTAGAATCATCTTCTACAGTTGAAAATGCTTGTAGAAATCATGGAAGAAGACATGTTGCTAATAGATGTAGAGGATCTCTTTTAAAAAAGATGAAACGAGGACGATTAAGTAAGACGAGTTGGGCCAATACACATAAGAAACAATCCAAGATAGAGGTGCGCATGTGCATCATAATGTGCAATTTGTCTTTCAACATTATGCGTTCCAAGCAATGGAAAAAGATGACCAATGAAGTAGCTCAGATTGATCCATCATGGCAGGGAGTGGATACAATATGATGAAGTAGCAAGAATTGAACACGGAGATGAAGACAGTTGTTGGTGAAGAATAAAGTCAAATAAAAAAATTGGGTCAAGTCTGGATGCTCAATCATCACATATGGCTGGACAGATAAGAGGCATAGACATATCATAAATATTATGATATCTAGTTGCATGGACACCATTTTCCATTGTGCAGTTGATTGTTCTAAGGTTGGCCTGAAAATTTTCGGGTCATGTTGAAAGAGATTCAAAAGACAATAGAGAAAATTGGGCCATCAAATGTAGTCCAAGTTAGAACTGGTAATGGAACTAATTGCGAAAGCATGGAACTTAAGCACCTCGAGAAGGTTGGACGCCTTGTGCAAGTCACTCCTCAAATCTGCTTATTGAAGAAATTACCAAGACTCCTTGGGTAAGTAATGTGATTGAAGGGTAATTAACGAATTTCTTTCATACAAAACCTTTTGCATTAAGTATCTATAGAGCAAGTAGGCCTCTTCAACTCTTGTTGCCATCAAGCACAAGATTGGCTTGCCAATATATTATATTGGAAAGATTGTTATGGATTTGAGAACATCTCATTTTTAAGGACTATTGTATCAGATTTGTGGAAGGGTGTGACGCTCTCTACTAAATATACGGCGCCCGGCCGTACACTCCATATGAAATCCCCCATCCGGTCCTTCAACCGCACGGGCCCTCCGTCTATCCCGCACTCTGGGATGACCTTAGTGCGGGAAGGGGACACGAAGGTGTCTTGCGCGCCCTTCCCCTATGGGCTCCTATCACAGCGGAAGCATAAACAACGTCAGAACTAGCAATACAACACATCAAAGGGTAGCTCATCCACATATCCGTAACTACAAAGAAGATAAACATATGCCATAAAACATGAGAGCTCCTACCCATGGCTCTGACTCATAAGGAGGATGACTGACTGGCTAGGCTTCAAGATAGAGCAGACCGAGTCATAACAATGGCGGGGCTGGCTATAGACAATGGCTAGGGTTGACCACTCCATCCGCCCCTCCTATGCATACTTTACAGAATGAGCTAGATCGGGCTCTGGCATGACTCTAGCCTTCTGGATACGTAATCCCATGGCATCACCCATCGGGACTACTCCAGGTTGCATCTCCCCGGTCCGTTGAGGCAGGAAGGGTTGCATCTCCCCTTCCCGGGGTCTAGAGATTCCACGGGCGGCTAGAGAATCGTGGCGACACACGATTCGTACCCGACTTAACCCCCCCAAAACAGGAGCCAAGCCGACACTTGCAACTCCTGAGAGGCAGGGCGACACCATTGCCCCAGGAGGTGTCGGACCCATGCCCGACCCACACAAAGTGACCGACCATAGGCCTAGCCTGCTATGGGGTCCTCAGTAGCCACGCTCAGCAGGGATCCTCCCTCCGTATTGCCTCTAGCCCCGTTGTGTAGTGCTGAGTCACATCATTATATTTATAAGTTATACAAAATTATATAGTCATAGCAACTATTATTATAAAAGTATACACATATAGTTCATAGTTAGTCTAATATCTATGACTCCTATCTTCTCGTAACGTGCTCCCTCCTTCATGCTTCCCTTCACTGGCCTGCACAAGTAGCACATTACGTTATATAGAAGTAGGCCTTTATAGATTCTACATGGTGGGAAATAGGGCTATTATGCGTGTCATGGAAGATTTTTCTTACTCCTTATGCTTTAAGTATGCATAGTTGTTCTTTGATATTAAAGATTGCCTTCATTTTTAAATTTCTCTTTCTTAATCCGTCCTTGCACTCTTGCAAAGACTAGCCCATATGTGCTTGAACTCCATGTTAGAGGGGATGGCTTCTTCTATTTTCTTGCTGAATTCGCTTGCCGAAGTGGAGATGGCATTGTAATTGATGCTTCAAAAGCTTGCCAAGTACAGTGAAAAGCATTTGGAAGGAGATAGATTGTAGAGGGATTGCTGAAGGAGCGAATTGCGTGCATAGCTTTGGGAGCGTGTTGGAGCGCAAAAGAAGCAAGCGGGATTCCAGGTGGGGATCAAGCCTTACACCTGGGGTTTTCTAGCGTAGCAAAATTATGTTGATGCAGTAGGATTGTTTTGGAACTTAGCATGGATTTTGGAGTTTAATTATAAGTGTGTGAACATGAATAAGCTTGCATGATTGTATGTGGATTGATATTCAATTAATTTGACTATTATTGCTATTATCTTATTATATATAGGCTTGAAGTTAACATTATTTAAAAACTTTTGATGTTGTGTGGGGTTTTTGCTGAGCAATGGCAAGTATAATTTTTGGGACCTTAGAGCATGTATAAAGATTAAATTATTTACCTAAGTCATTAGGGATTTTTTGAGATCATAAAAGGGCCTTCTAAGAACTGCTGACTAAGCTATATGAACTACCAATCAGAAAACAGAACTGGTAATCCAGTCAGCAAAACAGTTATAACTAACTCACTGGATCACATTTGCTAGCATAAGTGTTGATAGAAAAGTCCAAATGAGCTTTTGTTTGGTGCAATAGATATATCTCATTGAGATCTTTCCAATCTTGGGTGGTTTGCATATCTTTTAGCCCCGTAGGATAGTGGAAAATGGTAAAAACCATATTTTTTGGAGTTTTGACAATCATAAGTGGTTAAAATATGTGTAAAGCACCCAAGGTTGGAAAGATCTCAACAAGATCTATCTATTGCACTAAACGAGAGATCATTTGGACTTTTCTATCAATAGTTATGCTAGAAAATGTGATCCAGTGAGTTAGTTATAACAGTTTTGCTGACTGGACCCGTCAGGCTCTGATTTCTGATTGGTAGTTCATTTATCTTCATTTGGCTTAGTTGGCATATTTTGAAGGCCCTTTTTTAATCTCAAAAAATGCCTAATGTATGCATGTATCAATTTCCTGAGTTCCAAGAGTTTAGTAAATCCAATGGTAGAGATCGATGGGATCTCCAGTTACTGAGAGGTTAACTGGCCAGGCCAGGCCCGTCACAGTTGGTCACGATGTCGTCGAAGAGAATTGATGAAGAAAACATCCAAGGAATCTTCGAAGATGTCGTTCCTCAAATGCATACAAGTTGGTGGAGCATTCCATAGACTCAGGGGCATTACTGTGAAGTCATAGTGCCCATACCGTGTTCTGAAGGAGTCTTATAATTATCTTCGCTCTTCATCCTTATTTGATGGTTGCCCGAGCTTAAGTCGATTTTGTAGAAGAATCTTGCTTCTTGGGGCTGATCCATTATGTCGCTTGCTTGTTGAGCTGCCCATGGTTGATATACATCTTTAGACTTCCATCCTGGCCGAAGGGATCCCAAGTCGATCAACTCGTACAACTGCTTTTTGAGCTCTGCTAGCTCGGAAGTGCTCATTCTATAAAGAGCTTTGCTGGTCGGCTCTGCATCTGGTGCAAGAGTGATTTTAGACTCTATGCCTCTATAGAGCAAAAGCTCTCAAATTTCGTCTAGAGGTATATCATGGGCCGAGGCAACTGTTCCGAAGTAGCACCTTCCTTCTTACTCTTGTGGTCGGGGTCGACGATTTGTAGCTTAAGTATGTACGACCTCATTCCTCATGATGCACTTCACAAGGTACTTTAACTTAACTTCAATTATAAGGTACTTGCCCTTTGGTGCTGGGATAACATCTCTTGTTTATGATAATCAATTATTGCCTTAGCCGGCTTTAATATTCCATGCCTATTATGCGGTCATACTTGCCAATGTACATAAGTTGGTGCCGATGCTCTACTTTGCTCCGCTCAAGGTTGATGTCGAACTTGGCTCTTGTTCCTTTGATGCTGCTAATTACTTGGCCTTGCCATAATTACTGGCCTAGATTTAGACTTAAGAGTCTTGCTCTTAAAGATGTCCGCCATCTAGGAGGTGCAAGGTTACAAGTTAAAGAACTACTTACATAAATCCTATGGCCACAAGTTTAGTAAGCATGACCTTACCTTTGGGCACACATAAAAACTATGTAATTAAATAATTATTCTTGTTTTAGATCTAATCTATACTCTAGGATCTTCCCTTTCTTAATTATTGCCCTCTTGAAATAGTCCCACCTTTGAGTTGATGCCATCTAAAAGTTGGCCGGACTTATTAGATTGCTTCCCTTCATTTGGTCGGATTATTCCTTCTGCTGTGGGAGTACTCGTCATATACATGGTCGACGGTTATCCTATTATTGAATCCTTCTTAGCAAGGTGATCAAGCTCATGAAGAGGTTCCAATATGTTGGATATCTGCCAGCAATGTATGTAGTTATTGTACCCCATACGTTTTTCTTCCCAATCCTTGAAGCTTTGCTCCATTCTTGAGTCCATCCTTTCTAAAAGAAATGACAAAAATCTACTCGAAATCGTCCCAATCCCATCATGGATGTTATCACCCATATTTCTAAGATATTCAACTATCTGATAGGTCCCCTAGCTTGCTTAAAGCTGGTGTAGTCGTTAGTCGTTGGAGTAGCAAGGCGATGATCCATAATTTGTTGAAAGAATCTGGTCTCCTTGGAGTTGTTGTATAATCATTCAAGTGCCTTGCTTTCTTTTATTGCACATATTCTGACTCTGCTCGTCCTTAATGTTGATGCTGACTACCTTCATTAAAATTATCCCTCTTAGTGGACTTGTTGATGTAGTGGCGACATAAGGCTCGGTGTCACGTCCTAGAGCCTTGAAGGTAATGTTCTTCACATTCTAGAATCTTTCATGTCGGCTCATCTGCCGTGGAGGTTACGAGATTTGAGGATGATTCTTCTAACTCCTGAATTGATATTGTTGTATTGACCTTGTCGATTCGATTCTTCATCCTGCTGGTCACATGCTGTTGTTATAAGGCTGATGAGAATGTTGAGTGCTTTACCACTTCTAACTGTGCAACTTCTCTTGCTGAGAGGAGTTTATGTGCATCCATGTGCAGGGACTAATCTTGACTGATCAATTAGTAATGCTGGTATTTGGTCCCCCATGGTGCCTCTTCTTGATGGTGTTTGCCTTCCATCTCTAAGGTGGAAGATCTCTAAGATGGTGCTATCGAGGTTGATGCAGCTGCTCTGAAGTATCGGGGCTGATGAGGAAGAAGTTTGTTGCAGTCTAGCCATATTCATATTCATGAGGAGCTCACCCTTGCTGGCTTGTAATACCTCCTTAGTCAAAGCATGTTTGCGTGAAGTCCAAATCTGATACTACTATGGCCTGGATATCTGTGATAGTTGCTCTTCCGAGGAGGTATGTCCAGTCTCATCCTTTAGAGCTCTTGATATCATAAGTCGATGAAGTCATCTACTTGTTGGTGGCATAGCTGTGACATTAGTCATCGATGTGGGGTCGTTCCTCGAGACAATATGGCACTTGGAGAATATCCTTGACTAGGAGATGTTCCTCCCCTAATGTGGTCAATTTTATAAGTGCCCTGATGCCCATTGATTGTTGCATAGCCCTCTTGGCAACTCCTGTGTCTAATCTTGATGTCACAATCGTCCTTCCTATAGGCTCCCCTTTATTATTTATGTTCAGGCTTCCCTGTACACCATCTTAGCCTTTGATTTGCTGAAATTTCTTCCACAAGGTTGCCCTCTGCTTTCAATTCGTTGATGTTGTCGAGTGGCTCCACTGTCGAGGCTCGAGGATCTGCAATGAAGATTCTCCTAACCTATTTGACTGCCCTAAAGTGCACAAGGCAACAAATACTACCACAACAACAATTACTTATGTCTACTTACTCTCCAAACCCTATTTTTATACCTTTATCCACTCTACCGCAAATGACCCACTTGGCATTTGGCACTTTACTAGGCACTGAGAAAGGTACTTATTTACTGTTATGGGGTAGTAGAAAGAGACTCGTTCACTGGGTGTACTTGGTGTGTTAGACTAAATTACCTAGATAGAATGAATTCCTAGATAATTATCTATGATATAAAGGCATGGCAGAAGATACTTGATGGTAGTGCATCTATAACGTGTGTTGGTGTATCATACCAATGTGTGACAACAATTTCTAAGGCCTTGGCAACTAGCTGGGTTTCTAGGAAAAAGGTTTAATTATACTACCTATATGTAGACAAGAAGACACTTAACAAGATAAGAGTGACAACTAAGCTATGATGAATGCAGATGCTGTCTCTATCTAGCTTAAGGGTCTTGGTTCTAACTCTAAGGCTTGGCCATTAATATTATCTAACATGATTAAAGCTTAAATGTAATTAAGGATTATAATTCAAACACAAATGATGCCCGCCCTCAGTGGTTGGCACGGGGGGGTTTGGGGGGGTTCATCCCTGTGGGTAGGAGGTTCGATTCTCGCTACTGTGGGAATCTTTTTAAGATGAGGTTCAAATGGATTGAAAAGCTAGAATGGGGTACTACAAGACCCTAGAATGCATGATAGGAGGCTAGCATGTGCACTAAGAACTTTTTCAATGCAATTTTGCAAAATGTTTGGACGACATCATATGAACCGGGTGTGTTCGCGCCTTTCATATGAACCGGGTGTGTTCGCGCCAATGAGGCCTGCGTTCGCAACGCATGAGCCTCTGGCACGGACTCACCCGAGCACCCTGATCTATGCTATAGGTCAACAATTTTAAGAACTATATAAGATCCTAAAATGTCTATTTGGGTCAATCCTAAACTAACTAGCAACTCCGCTATAGGTCAACAATTTTAAGAACTATAAGATCCTAAAATGCCTATTTGGGTCAATCCTAAACTAACTAGCAACTTATTTCATGTTAAAAAGACATCTAAAAGTGCAAATATGGGTAAACCGGGTGGGTTCGCGTGAATGGCCTTTGCGTCGCGGACGCAGAGGCGTTTGGCGCGGACTCACCCGGGTTGGCCGTTTTTTGCTATTTTTGGATATTTTTAACAAATTGAAAGTGCTACACTGCATTTCTAGACAATTTCTAAGTATTCTAACATCTTTTTGCACAAATTTTGGATCAATTTTGCCCCAATTCCTGGCACTCGGGTGGGTTCGCACGGATCGCCTCTGCGTCGTGGACGCAGATGCGTTTGGCGCGGTCCCGCCCGGTTCGGCCAATTTTGAGCTAAATTTGACTATTTATGTGCTAAAACTTATGCTACTTTATCAACTACAAGCATTCTAAGCACAGTACAAAAGATTCTACTACAATTTAACTTATTTTATAACATTATCATGTCAAAAGACAATTAAATTACAGAGAGAGAGAAGAGAACTTTTATATATATCAAAAAGTGAGATGTGCAGGGAAAACTTTTATATCTAAGTTATTTACAAAACTTGGGGGTCTTCAAGGCTTTTCCTTGCGGATCCTCCTCGCCAGGTGCAGGTCTTTGGGCATGACAGTCACCCGCTTGGCATGGATCGCGCATAGGTTGCCTTCCTCGAAGAGCTGCACGAGCTCCCTCTCTGTTGCCTCCTGCAGGGCCTGGACCATCAGGGGTGCAGATCTTGGCCTCCTCGGCTTTGGCCGCTTCCTGGCGAGACCCCACCGTCGTTGATGTGGCTCGGTAGTCGTAGCCCATCTTGAACTCTTGCATAGACCTTTGATGTAGGCACTCAAAAGGAGACTTTCTGGATCATCAGACTGGTACGTTGTTGGCAATGCCAAATATGCTGAGCAGCTCTACTGTGCTGGGGATTTGGCCCATGGCTGACCCTCGGAGAATCGAGTCGAGGTGGTGGAGGCTTGCTTTTCGACCCTGGTCGGCTACCTTGTCAGATCCATTGGCAGAGATAAATCTTGCATGTTGCCTTCTTCTTCTCGCACTCCATATCTTGCTTCAGCTTTAAGTAGCTTCTCGCTGATCTTGCCCTCCTTGGACTGCATTGGATATGGTTGCCGAGCGTAGGCCTCGTCTGTTCTTCGGCCTCCTCCTCCTCTTCTTCTTTAGCCTCTTGCTCCCCCCTCTTGTTGGTGTGGTCTTTCCTCCTCAGGCTCATCCTCCTTCAGTTCGTCCGGCGGTGGTTCTCTGATAACCACGCTCCCCCTACGCCTCTTTGTTCGCTTCTCCCTTGTCTACGTCTCTTCCTTCCTTTTCTTCCGCATTGATTGCTCGCTCTCCTTGCTGCTGTTCCTGCTGTTGGGGTTGCTCGTATTGCCGAGGTTGCTCCTACTGCTTGCTGCTCACCTACTCTTCCTGGTGTTGGGGTTGCTCCTACTACTGGGGTTGCTCTTACTGCCGGGATTGCTCCTGCTGCTTGCTGCTCACGTACTCTTCTTGGTGTTGCGGTTGCTCCTATTGCCGAGATTGCTCGTACTGCTTGCTCCTCACCTGCTCTTCCTGTTGTTGGGGTTGCTCCTGTTGTCGAGGTTGCTCTTGCTACTTGCTCCTCATCTGCAGAAGCGGATGCCACGATCTCAATTTTCCCCGAGGCTTGCAATCATTCACCTGAAGTGCCAAGTCATTGCTCCTCCATTGAAACGATTCGTCTGAAGAGCTTGAGTGGCTAAGTTCGTCGTCTGGCCTAGGTCGCAGGACTTCAAGAATTTGCTTGTCGCCGCCCACCGTGAGTGCTTCAAACGTTCCGGTGCAAGCTAGAGCTTCCAACCTTCCTAGCTACTTGTTTGGTCCTCCCAACAACTTAGCTTCCTTGATGGTGGCCTCTTCGAGCGATCTTGCCTCTATCAATGGTCGACTATGTCTATTCGCGGCTCCTTTGGATCGATCTCGTCGGCTGTTCGTTCGGTGGACACTCTTATGGCAGCCTCGAAGATTAGTTTATAATTCGCCTTACAAGGGTAAGGGAAGGTTCAAGCTACTATTTGAAAACTTCTAAGGAGTAGAGGTGCTTCCCTAGATTTAATAGCTACTTTTCTTAAGAATAATTTTATTATAACTATGGGTTATTAATTAAGGTACTTTCCCTAATCACTTAACTATTTCTCAAATTTTCCTAATTCCTTTTGGGCCAAGTAGTGGCCATTTCACGCCATTTTCTTTCAAGCTTTCTTTTGAGCCATTTCTCGTTCAATTTTCGCTTGAAAGGTGCGGTTCATGAACAGCTTGAGCTCAATTTTACTAGAAGGTTTCTTTTGACTATATTATTTCTACCACTTAGACTATACTTAATCTAATTTACGACCCCACTAATGGGAAAAAAATTTCTCCCACATTTCGCGGTTCAAGACTGGAATTCTCATTCCATTCCTTAGCTAGGCCAGTTAATCTACCTATTCAGGGATATGCTCAGGGCTAGCTCTTGGTCAACCAAGAACATTGCTCTGATACCATTGTGACGCTCCCTACTGAATATACGGCGCCCGGCCGTACACTCCGTAGGAAATCCCCCATCCGGTCCTTCAACCGCACGGGCCCTCCGTCTATCCCGCACTCTGGGATGACCTTAGTGCGAGAAGGGGATACAAAGGTGTCTTGCGCGCCCTTCCCCTATGGGCTCCTATCACAGCGGAAGCATAAACAACATCAGAACTAGCAATACAACACATCATACTAGCTCGAAGGGTAGCTCATCCACATATCCATAACCACAAAGAAGATAAACATATGCCATAAAACATGAGAGCTCCTACCCATGGCTCTGACTCATAAGGAGGATGACTGACTGGCTAGGCCTCAAGATAGAGCAGACGGAGTCATAACAATGGCGGGGCTGGCTATAGACAATGGCTAGGGTTGACCACTCCACCCGCCCCTCCTGTGCATACTTTGCAGAATGAGCTAGATCGGGCTCTGGCATGACTCTAGCCTTCCGGATACGTAATCCCATGGCATCACCCATCGGGACTACTCCAGGTTGCATCTCCCCGGTCCGTTGAGGCAGGAAGGGTTGCATCTCCCCTTCCCGGGGTCTAGAGGTTCCACGGGCGGCTAGAGAATCGTGGCGACACACGATTCGTACCCGACTTAACCCCCCAAAATAGGAGCTAAGCCGACACTTGCAACTCCTGAGAGCAGGGCGACACCATTGCCCCAGGAGGTGTTGGGCCCATGCCCGGCCCACACAAAGTGACCGACCATAGGCCTAGCCCGCTATGGGATCCCCAATAGCCACGCTCAGCAGGGATCCTCCCTCCGTATTGCCTCTAGCCCCGTTGTGTAGTGCTGAGTCACATCATATCCCCCATAGCCCGGTGGGCTCTTATGCACAGGCCGCATATAATAGGAACTAAAGGGTCTAAACTAGGAGCATCACTAAGTAATGGCTACTAGGTCTCTACCCCCCTTCCCAATACAAGAGGAGCAAACATGATCAACCAACATCACATATCCACATACATGATAATAATGAGAATAACATCTAAACCTAATCATATACATCTAGCTTATAGTTAGGGTTCATTGATTAGGGTTTAAGAACTAGACTGATGGTTCTAGGAAGGCTTTACTAGAGACACAAAATGCTAACTCATCTGGAGTCCTAACTTCCAGATGATCTACAAGGAAATCTATGCCAAAATACCTGCTCCCGAAGAACTCCCTCCTACTCCCGGCGTCTCCATGGTCTTCGAGGTGTTCGAGGTAGCTCCCACTCCTACTGATACGTTCACGCTCTGGGGGCTGCTATGCTATGCTGTGCCACAGCAGACGGTTCTCAAAACGGAGTTTCGAGCGCAAAGAAGGTTCCCAGACTGTAGGCCTAGGGTTAGGGTTTAGGCCTTTATAGGTTAGGGTTCACATGTTATGCCACGTGGCTCCAATAGGGTAAGTCCGTGTGGCGGGTGCCCAATAGGTTAAGGCCACGTGGAAAATGGTCTTAACCTAAGGTTGGCTAAGTTATATGAATAACTTAGTCATGCCCCCTAGTGCCACAATCTATGGTATACAAGGCTATGAAGATTTTTTTTTTTTTTTTTTTGAAGAACGACAAACTTTATTGAAACTCCAAGCCAAAAGCAAAATACAAATGCAGAGGCGGGAATAAAGTCTCAGAGGATAATCATGATCCACTGAGTATAACCACCAGCCTATGCATAAGACAGCACACCCAAATAGGACTCAAATATCAACTGTCGCTTGGTAGGAGCAAGCGAAGAACAATGGTATGCCTTAGCGATTCTAGCTTGTGCGTCCTGGAGGACAACTGCAGGAGGAATATCCAAACCCTGAAAGATACACAGTCTTCCGCGCTTCCAGATGGACCACAACAACCATCCTGATGCTAAATGAAATGCTTGGCCCCGCAACTTATTTTAAGCATCCGGATAAATAGTCAGAAGCACTTGCTGTCTTGTCAATGTCACATGAAAAAGAGAAAGCAACCAAGACCAAACAGGCTGGAGATGAACACATAAAAAGAAACAATGCTCAATGGTCTCGTCCCTTTGCTTGCACAGTGGGCAGAGTGCTGACACTCGAGGATCAAATCTGTGGACAAGCACGTTCACACGAGGGCATCTGTGAAGAATCTGCCACCAAAGCACCGCCACCTTAGGATGGAGTAGTTTATCCCAAGCCCAAGTCCACATACGTCTCCAATTAGGAGGTGAAAGCTGAAGGGACCACCTAGTGGATGGCGGAAGGATATCACTATTGACAAGCAGCCTATACATAGAGTTCACAAGCCTATGCTCATGAACACTCTGGTGGGAAATCCTTCAATATCCTCTGGAGCAACCAATGGCAGAGCACTAGCAATCTTTTGCCAAATAGGTCTGTCCCATCGAGATAATGAGAATTTTGTTTGAAAGATTTGCCATGTCACTAACTGCCCAGAATCATACCATGCCGCAACTGTCAAGATTCCTGCTAACCTCCAGCGTCGTTGAGTTAATGGATGAACCGAGGCACAAAGTGGAAGATTATTTTCCACAGCTATCCACCAACAAGGGGCACTCAACTGATGACATGCAACAAGATCAATACGAAATAGGGTCCGTATTGCCTCCCAAGACTCCAGCAAACCTTTCAAAAAAGGAGAGGCATTAGGAAAAGGGCATAGCTGATAAAAGAGACTCCAAGGAAGAAGCCGTTTTAATGAAGCTTTCCCAAAAGGAACACAATGTGCAAGTGACTGCCTCACCAACCGCACTCCAGGTGAGTCAACCATATCCTTGAGGATCCTCCAAATGAATTTAGAAATTAGAATCTTACTCTGCAAATGGAAGTCTGTCATACCCAAACCACCTGCAAATTTCGGCTTGGTGCATTTGGACCATGCAACCTTGACCACAGCATGCTCCTCAGTCCCACCCCAAATAAAATTACGGACAAGGCTTGAAGATAGACTTGTATAGTGACGGACCTGGAAATATACGTATTTATGGTGTATATTTCCCTAGAACGTCACAAAGGGAGAGAAGGCTATAAAGAGCGTGATGCACAAAGAATGCAAAGAATGTATTACGACACAAATATTTGGGATGATAAGGAATTGTGAAAGGATTATCTCCAATCTACACTATTTTACACATTTCTGACATGGAAGACAACATATTTGATTTATTAAAAATTTCGTAAGCACAAACTTTCAATGTTGGTTGCAAACACAATGCAAGTTCGTAGCTTACATATGCAACATAATCTATACAATAAGAACCTTAGAAAAGTATATTTAATATTGCAAAATTTCTTGTATGCTCGAATTTCACGGTAGTACAAAATTCAAAACACTGGAGCAATAGAAAAATGTCAATTTTGCACTGTTGAAGCCTATAGCATACAAATGCATCGATTTACTGTTCACCTATTCCCCTGGGAATAGATTTGGCTGCTCCTCAGCTTGATAATTATGTAATCATTGGAGCTTCCTATATATTAGTTCGGATCCAATCAATTCGAGATTAAAAGAAGCTATTTCTATTTGTATTGATCTGTTCCAGTCAATCGACTGGTTCAGTTTCCATGTATAGTCAATAGCCGACCAAAAAACTAAGCTGAGGAATATAACCTTTGGGCACGCACTCTATTCACATATAATTCTGAACCATTAGGCTAACATTTGGCTTCAATTTTATTTGCTCTTGCTCTTGCTCTTGCATGATCTTGTTTGGACTGCTAGAATGTTGTTTTATGATCAAAATAACTTTTCGTTCCCCTTCCTGAATCAATATTCAACTATTCAACTACCTATATATTACTCAAAGAGATTTCTAAATATGTGACCAGGGATAGGTTCTGTACGTACGAAATTATTTTTCCAGACATATAAAGTCCAAAAATACATATTTTTAGGTTAAATACGTATTTTCATATTTTTAACCTGCCGGCCGGAAAAATAAATTTTGCGTAAGCGAAACCTTAGGTCCGCTTACGCGAAAATTTTTTCGCATAAGCGAAAGCATAATTTTTGCTTACGCGAAACTCTTTCCAGGTTTCGCGTAAGCGAAACCTTCCCCGTTCGTTAAACAAACTTTTTTCGCCGAAGAGAAACCCAGGTTTAAACTACGCCAAATTTTTTGTTCAAGTTTGTTTTTAAAGGTTTAAACTACCGAAAAAGTTTTTCGCTACAAGTAGTTTAAACAAGGTTTTAAACTTCTGAATTTTTTATATATAACAAGGCGCTGTTTCAGTTTTTTTTGCGCAGAATAAGGTAAACCTTCTGCGCCCTGCTCCACAACCTGTGCCCCTTTGCCTCTTTTTTACTTTTTTCTTAGTTTCTAGCCAAACTTAGTTAGTTTTTTGTTTTTGTTTCTTTTATTGTAGGTCTAGGGTTCCTCCATAGTGAGGCCGTTGCCTGTTGCCCCCCTCCATCGAGGGGCGTGACGATGGTGAGCGTCTTGTTCTATGGACGAATCCAGACTGGTTTTTGTAGTGAAAATAATGAGAAAAAAAGAAAGAGAAAAAAAAAACAATAAAACAGAAACAATAAAATAACGAGAAAAAAAAACAATAAAATAAAAACAAAAGAAAAAAATAAGAATTAGAAATTTGGTTGCCTACTCTTTTTATCGACAACAGTAGCAGTTAGGGAGTTGATTAAAAGAGATTATGTTTTAGAGTTTAATGAAGCAGCGATCCTTGGTCGAGGGATCCTCGCTGGTGTGCCACGTTGAATTGTGCCATGCCGAGGGTGGGTGTCATTGTTGATGTCGAGGATTGCTAGGGTCAACCTTTCATCGAGGTGTATAGCCCTCTCACGGTGCGCTTTGTTGGTTTTGGTCCACGGTTTGAAAGGTGGGTGTTGTACTCTTATGGAAGGTCAGAAGAATATTTTAATGAGATATACCCTATTTTCTGACGGTGTTGTTGACGAAAGTCCAACACTAATATAGGGATTGGCGTATATTTCATTAAATATTCGTGAGTTTGCCAGGTGGTCAAATGCAATATGTTCAGTTGAGTGCCAACCTCTATGAGGGAGTTTCCTCATGGAGTCAGTAACTGGGTCAGATCATAAGTTAAAGTTGTTGAAGAGAATGAGAAAAATGCATTTCCTATAACCGTGAACCGTCAAACTCAATAGATTAACCATAGGGTGCCTATAACCGTCAACTTGAAACTTAGTAGGGTTTAGGGTTTAACCGTCAAACTTGAAACTCAGTAGTTTACTAGAATCTTAATGAACTATTTCACAGCTTATTGACACTCACTAAAGTGGTTTTTTTTTCCCCAGACTTTTAGGTATTGTTGCTGCTTTGCTACTGTTGGCATATTGCTAGCTACACAGTTTCTTCTAAAGCTGCTATGAATCCACAAGAGTTAGAAGGACTTAGACTAGAAGCAGAGCCTCACATGAGCCCCAAAGAAGGACCTAGGCTAGAAGCAGAGCCTCACATGAACCCAGAGGCCGAGTCCTCTACTCAGATGCAGAGGAAAAGATCAAGACCCAACAGCCATGGTCTTCTTTAAGACCCGCTTTGATGAATTGGCTCTGTGAGCGAATATGCGCCACCACCCCATCTGAGTTAGAGTTGATTACTCCAACAGACGAAGGAATGGCTAGACTTCCACTCAATTCTCATGAAAGATGCTGAGAGAGCTTTTGGGCCTCGAATGATAGAGCTAGAACCTGGAAAGATTGATTCTGAAAGGTATTGTGACGTTCCAGTACGATATATGGTCTCAAGACGTTATACCGTCTTTGCAGACCGCCACGCCGACACCGCCATTCCATCGGCGTGTAATGCGACGATAACCAAGCAAGTAGCGCCCTAGGGGGCAACTTGCAAGGGTGCACACACTTTAGACCATTAACCTTTAAAGAGGCATACCAAGGGTCATGGAAACCCTAAACCTAACTGATAGCCTATGTAAGGCAACTAAACCCTAATTCTTCCTTTTTCGTCCACGAACCTTTCGAGCTCCAGTTCGCGCGCCTCAAGAGTCCATTCCGACTCCCAAGAACTGCCCGTGCACCCTAGCTCGTCAGATTCCCTTTCCGACCGCATCCCCAAGCGAATCAGCGACATGGGCATTCGGATCAAGAGGAGAACCAGGGATCGGTATTTAGTCAATCTAATAGCCTAAACCATATTCCAGCCATCGAACCAATAGGTTTAGCCTATTAAATTGCCCATAGTAGCCAAGTAGATCCCCAGACACCAGCCCTAACTAAAGAACCTAACTCTATGATATAGATTAGATCTAATTCTTTAGTTCTGCTATGATGTAGATGGATGATGTTACTCTGTGGACTCATTGTATTGGGAAGGGGGTAGAGACCCTAAAGCCTAGTAGTAGATGCTCCTAGCTAGCCTCCTTAGCACTAATTGTAGATTCGCCTGTGTACAAGAACCACACCAGTTGTGGGTGAAGGGGGCGGGCGGCTCAGGAAGGAGGTTAGTGTTTCGACTCTTGACCAATCCCTCCGTGTGTAAAGTCTACCAGGGGATGGTAGTGGACTAGGTCTAATGGCTTGCCACCGAGGTGTGGGCAAGGCATGGGCTCGGCTGCAGTGGGATGATGCATCACTCTCCGGTGGGTTCAAGTCGAATAAGGGCAAAGTGGCCCTCTAGTCACCTTTGAGTCAAGATGGAGATCTCCGGAGGGAGTGATCCCTACCCGCCCCATCGGGCGGGAGATGCAACCCGGAATAGCCCCTTTGGCTATGCATCCGGGCGGGCTACTGTCGTCCCAACACTCTTCAACCTACTCGCAAAGTGTGCAATGGAGGGGCGGATGGAGTGGACAACCCTATGCCATGTTCTCATGCCAGCAAATCCATTGTCATGAATTTTGCCTGCGCAATGAACTCTGGAGACCCAAGCCGGTCATCCCCCCAGAGTCAGAGCCTTGGGTTAGAACCCCATATGTATTGTGCTGATATTTGTCTATCAGATGTTGATGTACCACCCTTCGAGGTGGATATGTGATGATGTTGTATACTGACATGTATGTTTACGCTTCCGCAGCTAGGTAGACCCTGAGGGAGATGGGGTAAAATGACCCCTTCACTCTTCCCACTGGAACTGATTACGGTTGCAGTGATATGTGGAGGGCCGTGTATCAGCATGGAGCTGGTATGGGGGATGAACTCCTGTTTTGTATCACGGTGAGTCGCCCGTATCACAGTAGGGGCGTCCACAGTGGGTATCGAGCAATGTTCTTGGAGACCAAGAGCAAAGCACTGGCCATGCTCCCAGTAGCACTAACTTGATAGGATCCTCAAACCTCGAAAAATGGGAAATTTTTTTCTCATTTTTTATAGTTTTATGTTAAGCTAGTAACAATAAGTGAACTAGAACATAAAAAGATTAAAATTAGTGAGCCAAACCCTTCTAAAGCAAGAAGGTCTCACTGCACGCCGCCCGGGAGCAAAATGAAACTCCCATTTTGAGCTGGGCTAACGCGAATGAACATTGGACAAAAAAACACCTTAAAAGTGATGAATTTCAAAAAGTAACATGGTAATTCGAATTCCAAGCTAAGAACTAGCCAGATTAGTATATTACATTCCTAGAAACATGCTTAGAAAGCATAAAATTTAGCATCAAAATCCACCATGTCTCACACGTCGCGCCAGAGCAAAACGGAACTCGGATATTGATCCGGGCTAGCGTGTGAACCAATAGTTAGAAAAGTCTAAGTTAAGCCCATGTAACGTGTTAATAAGTGTCTTGGCTCACCCTTTGAAATTTGACCTAAAATTGGCCATCTATAAATAGACCTAGACCCCCCATTTCTCACGTTCCTCTTTGGAAAATCGCTCCCCTTGCTAAAGGCGATTTTTGGGCGCGGACATCGAATGTGAGCCGTCAAACATGGCATGGCCAGGGCCGAAACAAGCTGCTAGAGTTCCCCGTGAGAACTCCCAAATACCTACTCCAAGAAATGCTACGGAGCCTTTTTCACAAAGGAGGCCATCCTTCATCTAGTGAAGGGACAGAGTCCGAAGAGCACCCCCGACAACCCCCACCAACCAAGGAGGGATGAGGCCGGGAGGTCGAGGAGGGCGACACACGATCGGGAACAGTCCCCGACAACCGAGGAAGGAGACGTAATGCAGAAGGTCTTCGAAGAGATGGAGGAGGAAAGGAGACAAAAAGAGGAGCAAGATTGGGTGGTCGAGCAAAATGAAGAACAGAGGGAGCCGACGCTCGAGCCAGCCGAAGAAGAAGAACTCGAGGCGTGGATTGCCGCGACATGAAGCAAAAAAAAGAACCCGCCGAGAAGAAAGAAGCAGTAAAAGAAGAGGAAGAGGGACGAGGGAGGAGGCAAAGGCAAAGGCGTCAAGAAGAAGAAGAAGGGAAAGTTCGTGGAGGTAGGCAAGAGGAAACTCAAGAAAGCCCCACGAACCAAGGTAGTTATCCAAGAACGGCCAGCAGACAAGCCCCCATCCTCCTCGGATGACTCGGAGGATGAGGATTTTAACCCCCACGATAAAGAGGCAGGTCCTTCGAAGGATCCTGGCCAATGAGCAGCGATGCAGGCCGGAGCAGCGAAAGCGTATGTAAGCCCCACCATACCCAACGTGGGATAGAAACAAAGCACCGCGGCCGGCCCGAGAGGCGTATGTGATAGACCCCGTCAAGGTCTACGAGAGGAAGATGAGGGAGCACAACGCATACATGAAGAAGTGGGAGGATTACAACTCCTATTACCAGCAAAACAGAGTAAGAACTATCGAAGGTGGACATCCGACGAAGAACCAGACTCTAAGGCCGCCGCCATTGAAGCCCAAACCTCCTAGACCACCAGCCAAAAAGAGAGCCGACAGAAAGGAGAGCGAGAGGAAAGCACTGCGGGAAATTAGGCATTTTCAACGCAGCTTCGAGTTCCTAATCCCCCGTGCACCCTTCGCCCGATTAGTTAGGGAAGTGATGCAGGAGTTTAACACCGGGATGAGAGTAACCGACGAGATGTTGCTGGCGTTACAGGAAGCGGCCGAGCAAAAGATAGTGCAAAGACGAAGATTCTACAGCACCCGCAAGACATGCTAAGCGAGTCAGCTAATGAAGAAAGACATGCATCTCGCCCGGTTATATTAAGGGAGAATCGTGTAAAATTTTTGTACATGATGAAAATTTTTTGTTAATATAAAGAGTTTTGGACTAAATAACATGTGTAATCTTGCTTAATTAAGTTTAGTTAGTAAGTTCCAGCTTTTGTTTTAGTCAAAACAGACATGTTAGACCAATTTGAGAGGATGTCTCATACGTCGCGCCAGGAGCAAAAATGAAACTCTCATTTTTGATCACGGCGAACGATGTGACCATGCTAAATTCACCCAAAAACAGACTCAAATCGACCAAATAAGGGATCAATTCTACACTTCTTTCGATGACTCTCTGGGGACTAGACCTTCATATCACCCAAATTGGACAAGTTTAACCCACTTAGAGTCGATGTCTCACACGTCGCGCCAGGAGCAAAAATGAAACTCCCATTTTTTGATCTGGGTGCAATCTGTGAGACCTCTTAGCATTTTCTCCACCATGCCATATCCAAATGACCTCCAGTTTATTGCAATAGGTTCATTAGCTAATCTTAACATGCTCAAACCCCAAAAGTAGCCTTCAAATCCTCATTTGGACCTCCTAATAGGTCAGAATTGCCCAACCCCCATAAATTTCTAAGTCACCCAAAAATTAGGGTTTTTTCACTTGTCTATAAATAGACCCCCATTTCCCACTTGGCACCCTACAAGGCTGCTCTCGATCCTCTAGGCGATTTCCCAGCTCCTATAGGCGCTCCTGCATCTGTTTGTTATTCACATCGTCCCCAAAGCAATGGCAACTGATGACTTCAAGCGATGGTACAACGCCAGTGCACATGCAGCTGAGACCAATGTCAACACCATCTTCCAACTTTTCCAGAAAGAGATTGATGTCCAAGCAACTAGGGTAGGTAGCCTAATAAAGATATAGGCGAGTTTTAACCCCAGTTCTAAGCTAGGGTAGGTCAGTCCACGAACATTGCCAAGTACTTGACCAACAAGGCCTGAGGTTGCGGTTACATGGTCACGGCGGTTGGCGGGGACCAAGTATTTTTCCTACACGCGCCTTGGCCATATTCCTTTCCACCGTGCTGAAAACCCAATGGGTGAAACCTCTATTCCTCCCATGGAGGTGGACCCCATAGCATCCTCGAAGAGACCGGTACTTTTCTGCGATACCAGCGAGCAAGAAGGAAGAAACGAAGAAGAAGAATCGAAAAGATGAGGAATACATGGAGCTTCGACCCGGCGGAAAAGCGGCTAGCGAAGAGGAGTTACCCAACCCGAAGCCCGACCGACAGACCCTCGAAGTCGCTCCCCCACTTGGGCTAGGCATCACAAGCCTAGCCCCCATCATCATTGGCGGTGAGGAGTACACTCCTGGCCCGATATCGAATCTCCACGAATGCGGGGGAGAGAACTCCGACTTCGGCGAGTTCTTTGCACCAACTATGGAAGCAACGGACCTAGATGATTTCATCGTCCGGGAGTCTCAAACTTCCCACGCTTCAAAGAGAAGCCGACACCTATATCGAGTCGACTTGAACATCAAAGCCTCTGACAACATAAGGCAAATAATGGAAGCTCATGACGCCCATCCGAGGAGGAGTTCTATGCCTTCGAGGAGCGGATGGAGATCGTGGCAAGACCACAAGCATTTTGATGCGAGCTCTTGACACCAGCTCACTTAAGAGGAGTAGGAATGTCGACGCCGTAGCGAGTTTCATCGACAATCGAGATTCTGGAGAAATCGAGGTAGGAGTTGATGAATCTGTAGGAAGACATAGAGCTGGAGGCCAAAGCGGGTGGCAGTCATCAGCGACATACAATGACAGTTAAATTGAGGTACTACCTTCCCTGCTGGATATGGGAGAATAGCGGTAATACCTTAAATTCAGTCCCGCGAGAAGAAGGAGTGTTTATGCTCATTGCACTCTCGGCTTTGGCATGCATGCTCGGATGGCTGCAAACGCCGACTATCTTTGTCTTAGTCAAAGGCGATAGCGCCTGACATCTTCGACTTTACCTGCCCCTACCGCGGTAGGGAAGATTAGCGATAACAAGGCCTACACCTTGACGCGAGTAAGGGGGTGGTAGCTGACCTTGCGGGCGGGGCGTCCAGCCGATATCCTCGGGAACTTGGGGCGCTTCGGTAGGAGCGGCCCAAGTTAAGAAAAATTTCTTGAGGATAACCCATCCCTACCGTGATTTCAAGAATAGTTAAACTCTTGATCCCTGGAGGACTTGTATCTAAAAATATTATATAATAAAAACATTTTGTTGCCAATATTAAACTACTTTGTTGATTGTATTTGGTTCCAAAAATTATATCGGCAAATACATGAATACAATAAAGTAAATGAATCTAACCATAGGCCATGGTCAAGCTGTGTATCTTGAATAGAGAATAAAAACGGTCGAACAAAGCAGGGAGGCCCAATGAGAACCGAACTTCGACCGGATAAAGGCTCTACTACTAGGCACAAGCATCAGTAGGGCATAAACAACACCTCGAAAGTCGGGGAAGGATAAGAAGAGGAGTAAGAGAAGGAGGTCTCCTAGTACAAAAAACCTCAGACTCAAGCTCGGTCTCGGACTCTGAACCGGAAAAGAAGCTGAACAAGTCACCGAGGACCGTGGGGGAGACAAAAGAAGGATCTAAGGCCTTTGACTACCAAAGAAGGTAGACTCGGATTGGGCAACGTATGGAATGCCGTGAAAGCTTGAACAATTCGGCGAAATCAGTCGCTTGGAAGCAGAGGAAGCATACCGATGAGATGAGCAGTATATGGTAACGCCTATGGGATGAAAGACAAGGACAAAGGCGAGTTGTACAGCCAACCCGGGCTTGTCAATTTCTGGTGGAAGGGTTATGCAAGGCCCATGGCTTAGCGCGCGAGATGGGTGCGATTCAAAAGTTTGCTAAAGCCTTCTAAAGCCATTATGTCCCACGGGAACACAAAGTCCAACATGATGCGGCAGTTTTACAGGGTTGCGGCAAAGGGTACAAAAAATTGCAATAAACCGAGGAGTTCATGAGACTAAGGTCAGATAAAATGGAAGTTGAGTATGAAAAGCACGCGGTGGAGAGCTACATTGAAGGACTGAACGAAGAGATCCGTAAGCTTGTAGGGCAATAGACCCCAAGGCGCAGATCGAAGCGAAATCCAAAGCAATCGGCTTGGTAAGGAACGGGGGCCTCGGAACAGCGGGCAAAAGCAGCCACACTACCAGGATAGAGGCAAGGCAACAGGGAATTATAGCCCTAGAGCATCCAGCCCAAGTCCAGCTAAATCCCCATATAGTGGCAACCAGGGGAGACAGCAGAAGAGGAAGCAGGTGTCCTTCAAGGACAAGCAGGAAGGGTCGAACTACTCAAAAGCAGTGCGATCTTTCTTACAAGCAATGCCCAAAGAGAAGAGGCAGGTGTATAGAAGCAGCTTTTGCTTCGGATGCTTCCAGCCCAGCGGGGTACGAAGCGGTTGCCCCGTCATGGCATGGCCCTTCATGAGGATTAGGTGGATGGGACACTCCGACGATACGACACGATGGCAAAGACGCGATTATATTGAGGGTGAGTGCCACATATTTGCTGCTATAGATACAGAACAAGCAGAGAATCAGTATAGAGTGATTTCCACAATAGGGAAGGCCAAAACCAAGTCTTTGTCTTTCATAGTCTTAGCCACAACTTCGCCTCCCCAAGGATGGTCGACATGTTGAAGTTGAAACCCTTAAAGTCCAAACCAAGGCCCGTAATCTTGGCAAAGCGGGCAAATAAGACAAACGGCGGGGAAGAGGATCAATTTCGACATTGACTTCTTAGGAATTAATATCCCGATGGGGGCAGTAATGGGCATCGGCAAGTACGACTTGATAACGGGAATGGAGTACCTTGGACCAGCGGGGGCCATCATTGATTGTGGAAGCGGAAGGTGACCCTCACAACGCCCGGCGGCAAAGTTATTGAGATCACGGTAAAGTTGCTCCCTTCATGCGCGTGTATGTCTATTAAGAAGCTGCTCAAATCTATCAAGAGCGAGCAAGTAGCATATATCTTCAAACTTGAGATTGAAGAACCCGAAGGGAGGAAAGCAAGGAAGACAAAGTGCTCGAAAAGTTGCCCGCTAAATAGCCAACTTGATCCACGGAATTCCACGATCTCTTCCCAAATGAGATCGAAGCGACTTCCTCCATACGGGAGTCGAGTGTGAGATAGCACTTTCGAATCAGGAACAAGCCGACGAGCAAGGCTCAGGTATAGAATGGCGGCGAACCCGGCGAGACTAAAAGAAGCAATTTAAAATTACTCGACCTAGGCTTCATTAGACCTAGCGTCTCACCATTTGGGGCACCCATTCTCTTTGTCAAGAAGAAGGATGGCAGCTTTTGGGATGTGCATAGATTCTGCGGCTGAATAAACACACCATCAATCAACAGAAATGGCGCTCCCGGATCCGGACAACTTGATGGATCAGCTCCAAGGGCAAAAAGTCTTCTCAAGATCGACCTAAGGTCCTGTTATCACACCGATCGGGATAAAGGAAGAAGACGTCCACAAAAAACGGCCTTGAACCAGGTATGGGCATTACGAGTTCACACTAATGCCATTTGGGCTATCAAATGCCCGGCTGGCGTTCATGAGACTCATGAACGACATCTTCGAGGAGTTCTTGGACACCTTCCATTGATAGTGTTCTTTAGCGACGATACGGTGTATAAGCGGATCCATTGAAGAACATACACAACACGTAGAAGGGTCTTGGCGAGAAGTTGAGAAGGCACGGTTATGCGCTAAGTTGTCGGTGCCGCCGCCTTGAGAGAAGGTGGAATACGGGTCATGTGATTTCAGCAGAAGGAATCTCGGCGGATCCTACCAAGATTGAAGTAGTGATTCAATGGCGGGCAAAAAGAACGTCCGCGAGGTCGGGAGTTTCCTTGGCCTAGCGGTACTCACGAAGTTAAGCGAAGAACCGCGAAAGATAGCAACCCACTAACGGACTTGACGGCGGGAAAATGTGAAGAATTAAACCATTGGCTCAAAAAAGCCCAGCAGGCTTTGAATTGTTTGAAGGAAGCTTTAAACAACCGCCCGTCTTGACCACTGCGGACCCGAGAAGGACAAGTTAGTGGCGGCAGGACGCCAAGTAAGATAGCCACAGGTCGCGGTGCACATGCAAGAAGAAGCGGGTAATAGCGTATGACTCGGGAAGATGAAACGGCGCCCGAAGCTGCGTTACGGACGCATCGATCGAATTGCTTGCGGTTGTCGTATTAAGAATTTGGAGGCACTACCTCTTAGGAAGAAAAGTTCCAATTGGACCCGCGGATCGCCAGGCCTCCAATATGTATTCCGCAAACCACACCTTAACCCGAGGCAAGGTGGATGGAGTTTCCCCGGCGTATGACTTTTGACATAGTCTACAAGCCGGGAAGCTTAATGTAGTAGCAGATGCACTTTCAAGGCATCCATCGACAACTAGAGTGCATTGCAATGCAATTTGACACTCTCCAACGATTTGGGAAGAAGATTGAAGAAACCTTGCCAGCGGATGTGGACTTTAAGGAAGTATGGGCAAACTTGTGCAAGAAAGCAAGAACGGACAACAGAGGGGAAACCTTCAAAAATTTTTAGAAGGAAGGTAACCTTATACGTATCATAAGAACAAGTTGTGTGCGTGCCTCAATCATCGAGGGTAAGAAAGTTGATCCTCCACGACACCCACAACAGCCCCAATAGCTGGCCACGCGGGATTCATGAAGACATACTTCAAAGTGTGCTTACAGCTATTATTGGCGAGGGAATGAAGAAGGGTAGCTTCGCCACATCAAGGAATGTCCATATGTCGGCAAATGAAGCGAGCGGCTTCAATTCCAGGTGCATTGGAACCATTAAGCGGTGCCAAGCGCTAAGTGGGAGGTCGTCGGCATGGACTTCATAACGTGGCTTCAAAAACAGTAAAGAGGAAAGGATGCCTTGATGGTTGTGGTCGACAAGTTGTCAAAAATGGCACATTTTGTTCCACTGTAGGACCACCGGACCTGGCCGATGATGGACCGTGGCTCTTCACCAAAGAAATCTTCGGCTCCATCCACAAAAGTCTTCCCGTGAGTTTGCTGAAGAAGCATACTCCCAATCGGGATGAAGTCTTGGACACTTCAGCGATGTTGGAAATAGCGGAAGAAGCGGATAGAAATAGTTCGGAACTGATTCTTGATAAAGCGTTCAAGAAGACAGGGAGATCGGAGTTTCTCAATACTTGGTCAAGTGGAAACACTTGTGCGATTGGAAAGACGCAACATGGGTACTAAGAGATCGATAAAGCGGCATACCTACGATTTATGGAGCAATGGGACGGCAAGATCATCTCCAAAGAAATCGGCTCGGGCATATGATTTGTGTAGATTTATGTCTTGCTAGCTAAGAATAATCTACGCATGCAACCTATACTAAGTATGGGTTGCATCGCGTTATTCATCGATGATGAGACCACTCACGGTGATCTCTAGGGCGTGGTGTAATGTCAATGTAGGCATTGACTAGCGGTCCAGCAGGGAAGTCTACTTCCCCGCGGAAGTAGGCGACCTCGAGATAAGAGGTCATTCAGGAATGCATTGATAGGAAAAAGCACCTCTAGTCAATGCCTCACGGGGAGGACTCTATCCTTCACACCCATATACCGAAGGACCCTATCCTCCATTTGGGCAACTAAAGGTGTAGGCATGAGCCATATAGGCATTATAGGCTCTCCACGGCCGCGATGGAAGAAGCATCCTCTTCCTACGCCCCGGAGATTAGCTATGCATTCATGTAGATAGTGGGTGGTTCCCTTATAACCAAATTTATAAATAATTAAAATGGTACTAACGTAGTGTCGGCAAGAGGCCAATAGAGCCAATGGGAGGGCAAGGAGGTCGAAGTTAATAAGACTTGCAACACAAATTTTGTTGGAATGTGTTGCAAGGAATGAAGAGTACCTCAAAGAATGATTGTGTATATTAAAATTTTTGATAAACTATAACATTCACGATAAGTGAAACTAATGGCTAACTTGTTGTAATGACGTACGAATTGATAAGTTATTTGATTGAATAATGGTGTAATAACGTTCTAAAAATATTACCTTAAGGTAATCCTAATAAATATATAAGTATGATAATAGTATATTGTATGCATCAAGTTGATTGGTGTTAGAAGATCCCAAGGTGGGGAGACCCACGATGCTGCGACAACATCATTTTGGAGATGGGGAGAATGTGGCGTTCGATGCGATATATCGATCTCAAGGCGGTATACCCGTCTTTTGCCAGCGCCAGCATTACCACATTTTATTCAATCGGCGTAATGCAGCCGACGATATAAGCAAGCAAGTAAGCGCCCTAGGGGCAACTTGCAAAATTACTTACTTATTAATGTCGCGACTTTAGACCATTAACCTTTTAAAGAGGCATACCAAGGGTCATGGAAACCCTAAACCTAACTAATAGCCTATGTAGGCAACTAAACCCCTAATTCTTCCTTTTTCGTCCACGAACCTTCCGAGCTCGAGTTCACGCTTTTAAGAGTCCATTCGGCTCCCAAGAACTGCCCGTCGCCCTAGCTCGTCCATTCCCTTCCGATTGCATCCCCAAGCGTAATGCAGGGACATGGGATTCGTGGGATCAAGAGGAGGAACCAGTTATTAGTATTTAGTCAATCTAATAGTCTAAACCATATTCCAGCCATGAACCAATAGGTTTAGCCTATTAAATTGCCCATAGTAGCCAAGTAGATCCCCGGACACGGCCCTAACTAAAGAACCTAACTCTATGATATAGATTAGATCTAATTCTTTAGTTTTCGCTATGATGTAGATGGATGATGTTACTCTGTGGACTCATTGTATTGGGAAGGGGGTAGAGACCCTAAAGCCTAGTAGTAGATGCTCCTAGCTAGCCTCCTTAGCACTGTGGTAGATTCGGCACGTGTCTACAAGAACCACACCCGGTTTGTGGGTGAAGGGGGACCGGCTCGAGGGGAAGGAGGTTAGTGTTAGACTCTTGACCAATCCCTCCGTGTAAAGTCTACAGGGATGCGTGGTGGACTAGGGTCTAATGGCTTGCCCACTGAATGTGGGCAAGGCATGGGCTGACTGCAACGTGGGGGTGATCGTCACTCTCCATTGGGTTCAAGTGAATAAGGCGGTGGCCCTCTAGTCACCTTGAGTCAAGATGGAGATCTATGGAGGAGTGATCCCTACCCCATCGGGCCGGGAGATGCAACCCGTATCAAAAGCCCCTTTGGCTATGCATTACGGGCTACAGTTAGGTCCCAACACTCTTCAACCTACTGCGCAAAGTGTGCCTGAGGAGGGCGGATGGAGTGGACAACCCAATGCCATGTATTCTCATGCCCGGCCAAATCCATTGCCATGAATTTTGTGCCTGTGAACTCACGAGACCCAAGCGTCAGTCATCCCCTGAGTCCGAGCCTTGGGTAGGAACCCATATGTAATGCTGATTTTTGTCTATGCAGATGTTGATGTACCACCCTTCCGAGGTGGATATGTAATGATGTTGTATACTTGACATGTATGTTTAAACTTTTCCTTCTAGGTAGGCCACGAGGGAGACGGGGTAAAATGACCCCTTCACTCTTCCCCTTTTGAACTCATTCACGGTTCTAAATGATATGTGGAGGGCCCCAGACGGATGGAGCTGGTATGGGGATGAACTCTGTTTGTATACGGTGAGTGCAACCGTATAACGGTAGGGGACGTCCGCGCATATGCTTGGATAGATGGGAATGTATCTCGCATTAAAGCGGAAATATATGAGTCATGCGGTGGCAAATTTAATAGTCCGCGCTGAGAGAATCTCTAAAAAATATAAGGCTGTGGAATGGAATATAGATTGGGGCCTAATCGAAAGCTTAGAAAGGAAACCCATCAACCCCCTCACCTAGTTAAGAAAAGTTTTGGCATAGACTATTAGAGCCAAGCGTTCTGGTGAGACTGATAAAGAGTGGAAAAAAGAAAAAGGGCAGATGCCAAGACTATATGGTTTGCAATGGTGGATTCCTCTAAGATAATCAACAGGACTAGAATTGGTTCGGGAACATATGGAACGGTGTTCAAATGCAATATCTTGGGTTCTAGTTTTCTTAAAGGCGAACCCTATTGTGTTAAATTTCCCGAATGATGATGTCGCGTTAGGTGCAGGAGGCCTGATGTGATAGTAAAGGCCATGATGAAAAACATGAGGAAGTCGCACGGGTTAGACCGCTCTATCATATTTGCATTGGCTGCAGCATAACCGGGTTAGAAAGAAGAGGGTTGATATTTCCTTACTGGAATGGGGTTCTTGTGCATCTCTTTTGTGCATCATGGAGATAATGAGTTTGGCGAGGCATGCATTTTAAAGATTAGGGTATAAGCCTAGTGTCGAGGTCGTCCATAAGCTTGAGCAACTGAGGAAGCAAGAGTTATTATCGTTGCTCAAATGATCTAACTATGTCGCTTTTTAAGCGGCTTGCTTAAGCTTCATAAAGAGCACCATTTACACATGGACTTGCACCGGGCAATGTCTTGCTTCATTTTGACTTTTGGGAAGAGAGGATGCACGGACCCCCAGGGCTATTATTTATATTGGTATATGTGATTGGGGAGAAGAAAGGCTAATAAGTGAGCCCGTAGGAAGTGAAGCGGTGGGCATACAAAGGCATGGATGGTGCTGCCAAAAGGCGTTGAGAATGAAAAGACTTGCCTATCCATACATGCACGATGATTTGTATTGGGGTCCAAAAAGAGATGGAACTAAGATGGTGCCCCCGCAAGGGTAGATTTTGACCTTTTTAGGGCAGCCTACATTATCTGTTACCTTGCTGATTTTGCACGCAAGCATTCTTCTTTCTTGGAGGCTATGGGTACCATGAACAAAGCCGAGGTTTCAAACATGTGCGCGATTATTTGAAGCATTGTGTCAATCCCCAATCTGAGACAAAGACACGCAAGTTTGATCCGAACCGACTCTTGAACACCATGCGAGCACTTGGAATTGCTCTCCATCACATTGCACAAGACCCCAAATGGAATCAGATTGGATTCCTCAAGTTGGGATTGGGTCAGACGATCTTGCCAAACCAAGCTGGACCAAGTCAAAAGCTTAGCGTGCCATTTATGAGCTCTCTTGTATGCAACCAAAAAATTTATTGATTGAACAATTGCTTTAGACACATTTAATAAAACATCTTTGGCATTCTTATGTATTTTATTTTTGTTGCACTTGATTTTTTATAATTTATAAGTCATATTGAGTTGTTTTTTATTTTGGCGCGATTAACATAAAGCGTATCACAAGAAAAGCGAACAAACAACTTACCTAGTGCCAAACAAAAAGAATGTCTCAACAACCGAAAGTTCGCCTCATTAGCAAGATACTATTTCGTCGGGGACGAGAGAAGGGGGCTGATGAAATGGGCAAGGAGCCAACTTCTCCTTCCGTCCTCTTTGAGCACCCAGGATGGCTTTGTATTTCCTTCTCTACCTATATTTGTTCGGAGGTTAGGGCTGCTTGACTCTGAGGCGGGAGAGGAACATGCTAGAATAAATGAAGCGTGCAAAAGAGTCATTGAGGTTGAGGGGCAATGGCAAGTGGCCAAGAAAGAAGGTGTCACAATTCTGAGAGGTGCATGGAGTTGCATGACATGGGCCGAGGTTGTTTACTACATGGAGCGCGGATTATGAGGGATATCGAG
Organism: Isoetes taiwanensis; assembly: GCA_021234155.1. NCBI lineage: Eukaryota > Viridiplantae > Streptophyta > Lycopodiopsida > Isoetales > Isoetaceae > Isoetes > Isoetes taiwanensis. Next base: position 18,760,787 of record JAJEKV010000012.1, on the reverse strand, counting down.
GCCAATATAGACGTAAACATTTGGCGTTCGACCGCCGCTGTGAGAAGCGTAAGTATAAGGCATATGGATCAAGATCCACGAAGTCGAGCTAAAGCTTTGGAGAGGTGGGGTCCAAGTGAAAAGGAACAATGATAAAACCATGAATTCAGCAAGACATTTGCCAAGCAAGTGTATTATGAGAGTGTGAAAGAGAACTGGTATATTATGCTAGTAGAAAATGGAAACAAGGAAGCGGTGTGTAGTGAGCAGCAAGAGAGTGAAGCTGCATGATCCATTCTAAGAAAGTGCTCTTGGTGATGAACCCGTGACTATAACCTATTTCCTTCAAGATGCCATAAAACTTTTAGATGTGGCGGGGGTTGCAGCGGCAGTGCAATGACGGAAAGAGGTGGATCTGAAGGCTGAGTTAGAGAAATGAAAAGAAGTCAAAATCTTACTCACGAGGAAACTTGGCGCTTAAAAGATTACAAATGCTCACAACAAGATGACTGCGAAATTACTAGAACACGAAGAATCAACTTGCAGCTTTGAGTAGGGAAAACACGGTGTTGAGGGTAGACAATGAGCATATGCACACCACTGACCGAGCCTTAGATTTTGATCCCATGTCAGCTAGAAAATAAGTTCGGGCAAGAATCTCGCTTAGAACTTTGGGGGGCAAATTACATTTGTTAGTGAAGAGTCTAACTAGCTTGATACTTTGATTCTAGTACAATAAGGCAAAAATCTCAGTTTGAACCGGTCGAATTAAATTAAGATTTTGTTGCCTACATTACGGCTTAGTGAGGTTTATATAAGGATTGAATGATTATATTCCGTAGTATCGCAAAACAATCATCGAAGTAAAACAAATAAACACAAATCCACCCCTTAAGGGTAAAAACTCATCACCTAACTTGCGGGCTATCTTGAGCAAACAAATCTCCGAGAAAAGTGAATATTGGAATAAGAAAGGCTTAAGGGAAACAATTTAGCTACTAGAGAATCCTCAATCTAGCAAATCATGAATTTATGGAAAGTTTGGCTTAAATATTTGCTTTCGAGACTTTGGTATCAACATTTGTAACTTTCTTTCTCATCATTTGCTCCCATAGCCATTCCCAGCATCACCATATCAACTTCATTCTCTTACAAGTGGGACAAAATATCAGGTTGAACTGCCAAATTAAATTTAAAATGAAGATTTTGTTGCTTCTTTATTCTTGCTAATGAGATTAATATAATTGTTTTGCAAGGCATGGATTGACATTAGATCACGGCATTAGTGCTTTTATTATCAAACTAGATTTATAGTCCATTCATACATAAGAAAGAGTTGTTGAATCAAAATTAGCAATAGTAGTTCTGAGATGTTGCTTGTATAATCTATTGCTCCTAAATCTTGATTGCTAGGGAAGGGACAAAAGAAGCGAACAAGGGGGTCAAATTATACGACTTGGAGAAAAGTAACGACCAAAAATTGGTCTTCAAGTAGCGGGAGAAAAGATTGATATACAGCCCAAAAAGGCATCTTGCAAAGGCATCCATTGCATTTGAATTACTTTACAATCTGTACTCTTACATATCTATTCAAGCTCTCGATCAACCATTCCAACTATGGTTATTAAAGAAAGCCAAATTTACCCCAAGATATGATCGTGATTTGCAGTTCCTTCTCTAGATCTTACCCCAACCAAAGTACATACATTTTAAATTTTTTAATGCTGAAGCAATCTATTACATAGAGGTGGAAGGACAAAGAAATTCGATGATTTTTTTGTATTTATAATTCCCTTCATTGCTATTGGGATTAAATCTGTTTCCGGTTCAGTTTTCGTGTTTCCCATGTTGGTTTCATGTGTATTTGTGTATAAAAGTTGTGGGGTCCCTAAAGCAAATATCCAAAATTGACCATTTGGGGAAATGTTAACTGTTATTTTCATAATATAAGTAGTTAAAGAGAAACGATTGATTGAAATGCAATTGCTTTCGGCTACTACATTTGGCTCAACTTTTGACCCTTACTTGATTGCTAGGATTATATCGAAACACCACGGGTAGAACAACGAGAAGTAGGCGTGTTAGATCTATTACTCTCTTTGGCAAAGCTAGAAGGAATAAAATATAGGTAACACGAAGTTGCTTGAATGCAATTATGGGATATATATCTTGAAGGTTATAAATAAGTAAAGGTAGATATTAGCCATCTTGCGGCGTGATTAGCAACATGAATGCTCACATAATTACTCTACGGTCCCTATACACGTGGATCTTATATTATATGTCTTCATCAAGATTGAATTTGAATAGAAATCAATTAAATGAACACTCAATCACAAGATAACAAGATTTTTTGAGCATGTGCATGCATTCCAAACCTCAATTTAAACTCTTGCAAAATGAATGCCATATATCTGAGAAATTGTTTTCTGAGTAGCATTAAGCTACTTTGGAATGAGATGCTTCTTAAAGAGCTTGTCCAATGCAGCCTTCTAGGCGAGATTTGTAATTAGCGATGTGTAAAGGCAAGTGATAAATATAGCAATTTGAACATTGCATGATAAAAACAACATCATGACAATCTGTGATCTTTGATTTGCATGGTGTTACTTTGTCGATTTATAGCCAAGAATTGGGAAAAGAAACCTAATTTGTCTTTACACTTGGATTGGATGGAGCTTCTCTATAGCCTTGCCCTCATACACTTCGTACAAAGCATAAACTTCTCTTTTTTGGTTAGTGGACCAACTGAAAGGTCTTTAAAGATCTGGAGAACTTATCAAATGGTCCATTGAAGAAGATAATGCGCAATTGAACTCGATCCTTCTCAAAGCTTAACATAGCCACAAGCCCATTTATCAACTGCTAGATGGATATGCTTATGGCAACATGTGTGGATAGTAAATTGGGTTCAACACAAACCGCAACTTTGACAAAAGCGGCGAATGGCATACCATGCTTAAAGGGGAGCAAAATTAGTAGGCGATAAAAAGAAATGCAAATTCTAAAGTTTCAATGGCAAGGTAGAGAATAACAGCAAGAAGATATACAATTAGAAGTAACCCTCTCCAAAACAACTTATGCGCACTAGTTTATTAGAGTAATGTGCCACAAAGGTAGAGGGGTTGAAAAAAGAGTAGTGCATCACAATTGAAAAAAGATATCACGTTCTGAATTGCATTTTCGCATGTAACGATTGAAATTAAATTAGAAACCTCGGGGAAACCTCTGCATAAGTAGCTAGCTATCTGCAATAACTCAATATAGCTCTCCATGCAACGAAACCTTTGCATAAGTAGCTATCCGCATGTACACTCTCCATGCAATATCTACTCCACATATCTCGCAAGCAAGATAAAAGAAACATCAAATCAAATTTTAGTTGGTTTATTTGGGAACCCTCTCCTTTGAGAGAAGGTTTAGGGCTATGCCAGCCCTCTAAAATAGTGTAAAGCGAGGACATATTGTGAGCCTTGGCGTAAAAACTACTGTGGCCCACAACCCACAACAAATTAGATTAATAACATTGGGGCCCTATGGACCCCAGTATGGATATTAAACTGATAGCAAGAACGAGATACTACACTTGATCTTAGCCAAAAGGCCGAGAAGGTATGAGTTTCCTTTGTTTTCTTAGTCTTCATATACTACAAACACTATCATCTCATCTAAAAATATGCGGTGGGATATTTCTGGTAAAAACCTAAATCAAAAGGTTGGGGGACAATAGAACTCATCTAATCAAGAACATTGAATCTGAGAATCCCTAATTTCACGAAAGGCAAGGATCATCGGCCACACTTTGATCCCACGAGCTTTTAGGGTTTGTCTTGAGCCGATAAAACCTTCCATCCTTTGATATCTTATGTCCAACCGTGAGTCGAGCTTGAATCATTGATTCTGAACATGCACTCCCCTATACAAATACCACCATAAATCTAGAAATGAAACCATTGCCCCACAAATACTCACATATCAACATGGTTGCAAAAAATTATAAGCAACTATATCCACCACATTGTGAGTTCAAGGTTATGGGTATCATTGAAGCAATTGTTATTGTGGGTGCACTTACCAAAATCAAAGGGCGTTGTAAAAAATTCTCCAAGACATAGTGAAGAAGATACACTTGAGAATTAGAATCATCTTCTACGGTTTGAAGATGCTTGTAGAAATCATGGAAGAAGACATGTTGCTAATGGCGGTAAGAGGGCCTCTTTTAAAAGATGAAACAAGGACGATTAAGTAAGGCAAGTTAAGGCCAATGCATATAGAAACAATCAGGATAGAGGTGTGCATATACCATCATAATGTGCAATTTGTCTTTCAACATTCTGCCCTCAAACAGCGGAAAAAGATGGCCATCATAGCGGGAAGTGGATACAATATGATGACCAATGATGAAGACAATTGTTGATGAAGAATAAAAAAGTCAAATAAAAAAGCTCAAGTGTGGATGCTCCAATCATTTACATATGGCGGCGGATAAGGATAAATAAAACGAATATTATGATATCTAGTTGCATCGCAGAATTTTTCCATTCTCGTAGTTGATTGTTCACAAGATTGGCCTTAGGTGGTAACACACTAAGTCTATAGCAAAAAATTGGGGCAAAATGCACTATGGATGGGTGTCAAAACCCACACCTTAATGTAAGTGGTTGAGGCGAGCCCAACCAAACATTGTAGTGTGGTGTGTGGTCACATGTCCGGATGGATGCTATGTAAAAGTGGTTGGGGGCAGAGGACACCAAGCATTATGTAGTGTGGTGTGTGGTCACATGTCCGGTTGGATCTTTTGCCTAGTGGCGTTTAAAATACTATCTATCTATCTTAAAATTTCTGGGTCATGTTGAAAGAGATTCAAAAGACAATAGAAAATTGGGCCATCAAATGTAGTCCCAAGTTAGGGCAGTAAATGGACCTAATTGCAAGAGCATGGAACTTAAGCACCTTGAGAAGGTTGGGCGCTTGTGCAAGTCACTCCTCAAATCTGCTTCTTGGAAAAGAAATTACTAAGACTCCTTGGGTAAGTAATGTGATTGAAGGGTAAAACTTTTTTCATACAAAACCTTTTTTGCATTAAGTATCTATAGGCCTCTTGAACTCTTGTTGCCATCAAGGCACAAGATTGGCTTGCCAATATATTATATTGGAAAGATTATTGTTGGTGCATCTCATTCTTAAGGACTATTGTATGATTTGTGGAAGGGAGGGAGGCCATAAAAGGCTTGATGCACTAGGAATGCAAAGAATGTATTACAACATAAATCTTTGGGATCATAAGGAATTGTGAAGGATTATCTCAATCTACACTATTTTACACATTTCTGACATGGGAGACAGCATATTTGATTTTTGAAAAATTTCCTACGCACAAACTTTCAATGCTACAGTTTGCAAAATACAATGCAAGTTCGTAGCTTACATATGTAACATAATCTATACAATAAGAACCTTAGAAAAGTATATTTAATATTGCAAAATTTCTTGTATGCTCAGAATTTCCACGGTAGTACAAAATTCAAAACACTGGAGCAATAGAAAAATGTCAATTTTGCCTTTGTTCAAGCCTATATAGCATACAATGCATCAATTTACTATTCACCTATTCCTATAGGGAATTAGATTTGGCTAGTCTCGATATTAATTATGTCATCATTGGAGCTTCCTATATTTTATTTAGGATCCAATCAATTGAGATTGAAAGAAGCTATTTCTATTTGTATTGATGCGATTTCGGTCAATCGGTGATTAGGTTTCCATGTATAGTCAATGTAGCCGACCAAAAATAAGCTGAGGAATATAACCTTTGGGCACACACTTCACATATAATTTACGAACCGGTAGGCTAACATTTGGACTTCAATTTTATTTTACTCTTTGCTTTCTTGCATGATCTTGTTTGTTCTTTGGAATGTTGTTCTATGATCAAAATAACTTTTCATTCCCTTCACGAATCAATATTCAACTATTCAACTACCTGATTTCTCAAGGAACAAATTGTGACTACCCACATATCGTCAACCTCATCCACCCCAAAGAAAAAAAGGTGGTAGATGCTTTTGTTCCATACTTACAGGGGTGTGTCGATGATGATAGAAGGCCCGATGGTCTAGGATAGTTTGTGCCATTTAGAACTAAGGCATGGAGTGTATTAACATAGTGCACATCATAACTTGTGGTAGGGGCTTAGCGTTAAATACGGCCCCCTCAAAATCAATTTAATTCATATTTCATTCTATTTCATTCAGCTAACGATGCTTGATACAATTCTTAAATGTGTGACTAGAAAATAAGTCGGGCAAAATCTGGTTAGAACTTTGAAGGCAAATTACATTTTGTTAGTGAAGAGTCTAACTAGATTGATACTTTGATTCTAATTACAATAAGGCAAAAATCTCGGTTTGAGTACAGCCGAATTAAATTTGCTAGTGAAGATTTTGTTGCTATATTTGTTGCGGCTAGTGAGGTTTATATAAAGGATCTGAATGATTATATTCGGGTTGTATACGCAAAACAATCATGGGGGAAGTAAAACAAAATAAACACAAATTCACCCCTTAAAAAGGTAAAACTCATCACCCAACTAGGCTAGCAGGCAAACAAATCTCAGAAAAGAGTGAATATTGGAATAGAAAGGTAAGAAGAAACAAGTTTAGCTATTAGAGAATTCTCAATCTAGCAAATCATAAATTTGTGGAAAGTTTGGCTTAAATATTTGTTTCGAGACTTTGGTATCAACATTTGTAACTTTCTTTCTCATTCTATTGCTCCCATAGCCATTCCCCAAGCATCCTGCTATCAACCCGATTCTCTTCTGAGTATGACAAAAATGTCGAGGTTGAGCTGCCAAATTAAATTTGCAAAATAAAAGATTTTGTTGCTTCTTTATTCACGCTAATGAGATTAATATAATTGTTTTGCAAGGGCATGGATTTGAGCGTAGATATGGCATTAGTGCTTTATTATCAAACTAGGTTTATAGTCCATTCATATTTGCAAGAAAGAGTTGTTGAATCAAAATTAGGAATAGCGATTCTGAGATATTTACTTGTATAATCTATTGCTCACCAAACAACAGTTGCTAGGAAAGGGACAAGAGTGAATTGAGGTCAAATTATACAGCTTGGAAGAAGAGTAACATGACAAAATTAGTCTTCAAGTAGCGGCGGGGAGAAAAGATTGATAAACAACCCAAAGGCATCTTGCAAAGGTATAGATTGCATTTAAATTACTTTACAATCGTATTCTTACATATCTATTAGGGCTCTCGAGATCAACCATTCCAATTATGGTTATTAAGAAGCAAATTTGCACCGGCAGATGATCGCGATTTGCAGTTCCTTCTCTAGATCATGCAACCAAAGTCACCGCCACATTTTAAAATTTTAATGCTGGAAGCAATCTATTATGTACCTTTTGCCAAATAGGTCTGCCCATCGTAGATACGAGAATTTTGTTTGAAAGATTTTGCCATGTCACTAACCGCCTTAATCATACCATGCCGCGAACCGGCTAAGATTCTCGGCGAACCTTGCCGCTTGAAGTTAATGGATGAACCGAGGCACAAAGTGTGGAAGATTATTTTCCACAAGTCCACCAACAAGGCACTCAACCGATGATACGCGCGACTAATACTAAATAGGGGTCCGTATTGCTCTAAGACTCCAGCAAACCTTTCAAAAAAGGGGAGAGGCATTAGAAAGGGCATAACATAAAAGAGACCTGGGCGAAATAGCCGCTTTTAATGAAGCTTTCCAAAAGGAACACAATGTGCAAGTGGACCCCCACCAACCGCAACCTGTGAGTCAACCATATCCTTTGAGGATCCTCCAAATGAATTTAGAAATTAGAATCTTACTCCAAATGGAAGTCTCATACCCAAACCACACTGCAAATTTCGCTTGGTGCATTTGGACCATGCAACCTTGACCACAGCATGCTCCTCACCCACCCCAAATAAAATTACTTTGACAAGGCTTGAAGATAGATTTGTATAGGACGACCCCGAAATATAATGATTTTTATGGTATATTTCCCCAGAACGCCACAAAGGGAGAGAAGGCTATAAAGAGCGTGATGCACAAAGAATGCAAAGAATGTATTACACACAAATCTTTGGGATGATAAGGAATTGTGAAAGGATTATCTCCAATCTACACTATTTTACACATTTCTCCTCATGGAAGACAACATATTTTGATTTATTAAAAATTTCGTAGTAATAAACTTTCAATGTTGGTTGCAAACACAATGCAAGTTCGTAGGCTACATATGCAACACATAATCTATACAATAAGAACCTTAGAAAAGTATATTTAATATTGCAAAATTGTATGCCTCGAATTTCACTTAGAGTACAAAAATTCAAAACACCGGAGCAATAGAAAATGTCAATTTTGTAATCGCTGAAAGCCTATAGCATACAAATGCATCGATTTATCGTTCACCTATTCCCCCCGAATAGATTTGGCTTTTCAGCTTGATAATTATGTAATCATTGAGCTTCCTATATATTAGTTCGATCCAATCAATTCGAGATTAAAAGAAGCTATTTCTATTTGTATTGATCTGCTCCAAAAAATCGACCGGTTCGGGCTTCCATGTATAGTCAATAGCCACCAAAAAACTAAGCTGAGGAATATAACCTTTGGGCACGCACTCTATTCACATATAATTCTGAACCATTAGGCTAACATTTGGACTTCAATTTTATTTGCTCTTGCTCTTGCTCTTGCATGATCTTGTTTGGACTGCTAGAATGTTGTTTTATGATCAAAATAACTTTTCGTTCCCCTTCCTGAATCAATATTCAACTATTCAACTACCTATATATTACTCAAAGAGATTTCTAAATATGTGACCAGGGATAGGTTCTGTACGTACGAAATTATTTTTCCAGACATATAAAGTCCAAAAATACATATTTTTAGGTTAAATACGTATTTTCATATTTTTAACCCGCCGCCGAAAAAATTTTATGCGTAGTTAAACCTTAGGTCCGCTTACGCCGGAATTTTTTCGCATGTTTAAAAGCATAATTTTTGCTTACGCCAACTCTTTCCAGCCAAGATAAGTTTAAACCTTTTCCGTTCGCCACAAACTTTTTTTTCACAGAAGAGAACCTGAGTTTTCGGGCTTTTACGCCGAAACTTTTGTTCGCTTAGTTGTTTTAGTTTTCGCGACGCTGAAAGGTTTTCGCTGAGTTTAAACAGAGTTTTCGCTGAATTTTTTATATATAACGAAGCGCTTTCAGCTTTTTTATGCTGTACAGGTAAACATTCTCATACCGCCCACAACCTCAGGTTCCTTTGCCTCTTTTTTACTTTTTTTTCTTAGTTTCTAGCCAAACTTAGTTAGTTTTTGTTTTGTTTCTTTTATTGTAGGTCTAGGTTCCTCCATAGTGAGGTTCCTTTGTTCGTTGCCTCCATCGAGGGGGCGGACGATGGTGAGCCGCCTTGTTCTATGGATCTAATCCGTGACCGATTTTTTGTAGAGAAAATAATGAGAAAAAAAGAAAGAGAAAAAAAAAAACAATAAAACAGAAACAATAAAATAACGAGAAAAAAAAACAATAAAATAAAAACAAAAGAAAAAAATAAGAATTAGAAATTTGGTTGCCTACTCTTTTTATCGACAACAGTAGCAGTTAGGGAGTTGATTAAGAGAGATTATGTTTTAGAGTTTCGGCAGTGATCCTTGGCTGAGGCAGTGATCCTCGCCTGGTGTGCCACGTTGAATTGTGCCATGCCGAGGGTGGGTGTCATTGTTGATGTCGAGGATTGCTAGGGTCAACCTTTCATCGAGGTGTATAGCCCTCTCCTGGTGCCGCTTGTTGGTTTCGGTCACGCGGTTTCGAAAGGTGGGTGTTGTACTCTTATGGAAGGTCAGAAGAATATTTTAATGAGATATACCCTATTTTCTGACGGTGTTGTTGACGAAAGTCCAACACTAATATAGGGATTGGCGTATATTTCATTAAATATTCGTGAGTTTGCCAGGTGGTCAAATGCAATATGTTCAGTTGAGTGCCAACCTCTATGAGGGAGTTTCCTCATGGAGTCAGTAACTGGGTCAGATCATAAGTTAAACTTGTTGAAGAGAATGAGAAAAATGCATTTCCTATAACCGCGGAACCGGCCAAACTCAATAGATTAACCATAGGGTGCCTATAACCGCAACTTGAAACTTAGTAGGGTTTAGGTTTAACCGGCCAAACTTGAAACTCAAGAGTTTACTAGAATCTTAATGAACTATTTCACAGCCTTATTGACACTCACTAAAAGTGGTTTTTTTTTTTCCAGACTTTTAGGTATTGTTGTCGCTTTGCTACATCAAGCTGGCATATTGCTAGCTACACGCTTTTCTAAAGTCGCTATGAATCCACAAGAGTTAGAAGGACTTAGACTAGAAGCAGAGCCTCACATGAGCCCCAAAGAAGGACCTAGGCTAGAAGCAGAGCCTCACATGAACCCAGAGGGGCCGAGTCCTCTACTCGATGCAGAGGAAAAAGATCAAGACCCAACAGCCATGGTCTTTTTTAAGACCCGCTTTGATGAATTGGCTCTCAGGAGCCATATGCGCCACCACCCCATCCTCGAAGTTAGAGTTGATTACTCCAACGCATCGGCGGAATGGCTAGACTTCCACCAATTCTCATGAAAGATGCCGAGAGAGCTTTTTGGGCCTCGAATGATAGAGCTAGAACCCGAAAGATTGATTCCAAAGGTATTGTGACGCTCCAAAGACGATATATGGTCTCAAGACGATACCGTGATCAGACCGGCCACGCCGCACATCGCCATTCCAATCGACGGTAATGACGATAGCTAAGCAAGTAGCTCTAGGGGGGTACTTGCAAGGGTGCACACACTTTAGACCATTAACCTTTAAAGAGGCATACCAAGGGTCATGGAAACCCTAAACCTAATCCGATAGCCTATGTAAGGCAACTAAACCCTAATTCTTCCTTTTTCGCCCACCTAACCTTCCGAAAGCTCCGGGCCACGCCCAAGAGTCCATTCCGACTCCCAAGAACCGCCTGCGCACCCTAGCTCGCCGATTCCCTTCCCACCGCATCCCCAAGCGTAACAAATGACATGGACGATTCGATCAAGAGGGAGGAACTGATCGATGAATCAATCTAATAGCCTAAACCATATTCCAGCCATCGAACCAATAGGTTTTAGCCTATTAAATTGCCCATAGTAGCCAAGTAGATCCCTCGCATTGACCAGCCCTAACTAAAGAACCTAACTCTATGATATAGATTAGATCTAATTCTTTAGTTCCTCGCTATGATGTAGATGGATGATGTTACTCAGGACTCATTGTATTGGGAAGGGGGTAGAGACCCTAAAGCCTAGTAGTAGATGCTCCTAGCTAGCCTCCTTAGCACAATCGTAGATTCGCCCTTGTGGTACAAGAACCACACCGGGTTGTGGGTGAAGGGGCCGACCGCCTCGGGCGGAGGTTCGTGGTTCGACTCTTGACCAATCCCTCCTCCGTGTGTAAAGTCTACCGTAGTGGACTAGGGTCTAATGGCTTGCCACCGAAAGTGTGGGCAAGGCATGGGCTCACACCCTGGGATGATGCATCACTCTCCGGGGGTTCAAGTCAACTAAGGGCGGTGGCCCCCTAGTCACCTTGAGTCAGCATGGAGATCTGAGGGAGTGATCCCTACCGCCCCATCGAACCGGGAGATGCAACCCGTGAATAGCCCCTTTGGCTATGCATCCCGCTGGCTGGCCAAGCCGTCCCAACACTCTTCAACCTACTCGCAGTGTGCAATGAGGGGCGGATGGAGTGGACAACCCTATGCCATAGCTCATGCCACCAAATCCATTGTCATGAATTTTGTCCGCAATGAACTGAGACCCAAGCCGGCCAGTCATCCCCGGAGTCTCCAGCCTTGGGTTAGAACCCATATGTATTGTGCTGATATTTGTCTATGCAGATGTTGATGTACCACCCTTCGAGGTGGATATGTGATGATGTTGTATACCGACATGTATGTTTACGCCCGCAGCCTAGGTAGACCCCGAGGGAGATGGGGTAAAATGACCCTTCACTTCTTCCCATCGGAACTGACGGCGGCTAAAGGATATGTGGAGGGGTCGCGGTATCGCGATGGAGCTGGTATGGGGATGAACTCCTCGCTTTGTATACGGTGAGTGCCCGATACCTGATAGGGGACGCCACAAAGGGTATCGAGAGCAATGTTCTTGGAGACCAAGAGCAAAAGACCGCCATGCTCCCAAAGAGCACTAACTTGATAGGATCCTCAAACCTCGAAAAATGGGAAATTTTTTTCTCATTTTTTATAGTTTTATGTTAAGCTAGTAACAATAAGTGAACTAGAACATAAAAAGATTAAAATTAGTGAGCCAAACCCTTCTAAAGCAAGAAGGTCTCACACGTCGCGCCAGGAGCAAAAATGAAACTCCCATTTTTGAGCTGGGCGCAACGTGTGAGACATTGGGCCAAAAACACCTTAAAAAGTGATGAATTTCAGAAAAGTAACATGGTAATTCGAATTCCAAACTAAGAACTAGCCAGATTAGTATATTACATTCCTAGAAACATGCTTAGAAAGCATAAAATTTAGCATCAAAATCCACCATGTCTCACACGTCGCGCCAGGAGCAAAACTGGAACTCCAGATATTGATCTGGGCGCAACGTGTGAGACCAATAGTTAGAAAAGTCTAAGTTACGCCCATGTAACAGGTTAATAAGTGTCTTGGCTCACCCTTTGAAATTTGACCTAAAATTGGCCATCTATAAATAGACCTAGACCCCCATTTCTATATGCTCCTTTTGAAAAATCGCCCCCTTGCTAAGGCGATTTTGGGCTCGACATCGAATTGACGAGCCGCCAAACATGGCCGTGATCTAAAACTCCGCTAGAGTTCCCCCAGTGACAACTCCCAAATACTACCCAAGAAATGCTACGGGAGCCTTTTTCACAAAGGAGGCCATCTTTCATCTAGTGAAGGAACAGAGTCCCAAGAGCACCCCCTCGACAACCCCACCAACCAAGGAGGGGATGAGACGGAGGTCGAGGAGGACGACACCCCGATGCGGAACGTAAGTCCCCGACAAACCAGGAAGGAGACGAATGCGTAAGGTCTTCAAGAGATGGAGGAGGAAAGGAGACAAAAAGGAGGAGCAAGATTGGGTGGTCGAAAGCAAAATGAAGAACGAGGGAGGGACGACGCCACCCGAAGAAGAAGAACTCGAGGCGGATTAAGCCGACATGAAGCAAAAAGAACGCCGGCCGAGAGAAGAAGAGAGCGTAAAAGAAGAGGAAGAGGGACGAGGAGGAGGCAAAGGCACCAAGAGTCAAGAAGAAGAAGAAGGGGAAAGTTCGTGGAGGTAGGCAAGAGGAAACTCAAGAAAGCCCCACGAACCAAGGTAGTTATCCAAGAACGGCCACAGAGCTAAGCCCCCATCCTCCCTGATGACTCCTGAGGATGAGGATTTTAACCCCCACGATAAAGAGGCGTGTCCTTCAAGGATCCCGTCAATGAGCAAAGTAAAGCACCGACCGGGAGCAGCCCGAAAATAAGAAGCCCCCACCATACCCAACGTGGGATAGAAACAAAGCACCGCTGCCGCCCGAGGGCGATGTGATAGACCCCGCCAAGGTCTACGAGGAAGATGAGGGAGCACAACGATACATGAAGAAGTGGGAGGATTACAACCCTATTACCAAAGAAAAAACAGAGTAAGAACTATCGAAGGTGGACATCCGACGAAGAACCGTGACTCTAAGGCCGCCCGCCATTGAAGCCCAAACCTCCTAGACCACCAGCCAAAAGAGAGCCGATTGTAAAGGAGAGCTTAGAGGAAAGCACCAAGGAAATTAGGCATTTTCAACGCAGCCTTCGAAGTTCCTAATCCCCCGCGGCACCCTTCGCCCGATTAGTTAGGGAAGTGATGCGTGAGTTTAACAACGGATGAGAGTAACCGACGAGATGTTGCCGGCGCTACAGAAGCGCCGAAAGCAAAAGATAGTGCAAAGACTTCAAGATTCTACAACCCCCGCACAAAGACATGCTAAGCGAGTCACGCTAATGAAGAAAGACATGCATCTCGCCAGTTATATTAAGGGAGAACGCCCGTAAAATTTTGTACATGATGAAAATTTTTTGTTAATATAAAGAGTTTTGGACTAAATAACATGTGTAATCTTGCTTAATTAAGTTTAGTTAGTAAGTTCCAGCTTTTGTTTTAGTCAAAACAGACATGTTAGACCAATTTGAGAGGATGTCTCATACGTCGCGCCAGGAGCAAAAATGGAACTCTCATTTTTGATCTGGGCGCAACGTGTGAGACCATGCCCAAATTCACCCAAAACAGCTCCAAATCGACCAAATAAGGGATCAATTCTGCCTAACTCGATGACTCTACAGGACTAGACCTTCATATCACCCAAATTGGACAAGTTTAACCCACTTAGAGTCGATGTCTCACACGTCGCGCCAGGAGCAAAAATGAAACTCCCATTTTTGATCCGGTGCAACTGTGAGAGACCTCTTAGCATTTTCTCCACCATGCCATATCCAAATGACCTCCAGTTTATTGCAATAGGTTCATTAGCTAATCTTAACATGCTCAAACCCCAAAAGTAGCCTTCAAATCCTCATTTGGACCTTCTAATAGGTCAGAATTGCCCAACCCCCATAAATTTCTAAGTCACCCAAAAATTAGGGTTTTTTCACTTGTCTATAAATAGACCCCCCATTTCCCACTTGGCACCCTACAAGGCTGCTTCTCGATCCTCTAGGCGATTTCCCAGCCCTATAGGCTTCCCCCAGACTGCTTGTTATTCACATCGCCCCCAAAGCAATGGCAACCGATGACTTGCGATGGTACAACGCCAAGGGCACATGCAAACAGACCAATGTCAACACCATCTTCCAACTTTTCCGTAAAGAGATTGATGTCCAAGCAACTCTCGATGTAACGCCAAAGATATAGGCGAAGTTTTAACCGAAGTTCTAAGCTAGGGTAGGTCAGGCAATCAGTCAAGCAGCCTTTGGGTGATGTCCCTAACATTGCCAAGTACTTGACCAACAAGGCACGAGGTTGTTAGATTACATGGTCCCCGGACAGCTGACAGACCAAGTATTTTTCCTACACCGCCTTTGCCATATTCCTTTCCCCACCGCGGCTGAAAACCCAATGGGTGAAACCTCTATTCCTCCCATGGAGGTGGACCCCATAGCATCCTCGCAGCTGACTCACCGCTTTTGCGCAACACAGAGCAAGAAGGAAGAACAAAGAAGAAGAATCGAAGATGAGGAATACGCGGAGCTCGACCCGCCAGAAGAACGGGCAAGGCTAGCGTAAGAGGAGTTACCCAACTCGAGCCGGCCGCACCCTCCTAGTCGCTTCCCACTTGGGCTAGGCATCACAAGCCTAGCCCCCATCATCATTGACAAGGAGGAGTACCCACCGATATCCGCACTTCCCCTAATGCGGGAGAGAGAACTCCCACTGACGAGTTGCCGCACCAACTACTCTGGAAGCAACCGCACCTAGATGATTTCATCGTCCGGGAGTCTCAAACTTCCCGCCTCATGAGAGAAGCCGACACCCATACGGGAGTCGACTTCAACATCCAAGCCTACAAAGAACATAAGGCAAATAATGGAAGCTCGCGAACTGCCATCTGAGGAGGAGTTCTATGCCTTCCAGGAACGGATGGAGATCCGTGGCAAGACCACAAGCATTTTGATGCCGAGCTCTTCGACACCAGCTCACTTAAGAGGAGTAGGAATTCCATCAGCGAAGTTTCATCGACAATCGTAGATTACAGAGAAATCACCGAGGTAGAGGTCGATGAATACGACATAGAGCCGAGGCCAAGCTGTGACGCAGTCATCAACCACATACAATGACAGTCGTTGAGGTACTACCTTCCCCGGCTGGATGGGAGAATAGCGTAATACACCGCAAATTCAAATCCCCGGGCGCAAGAAGGAGTGTTTATGCTCATTGCACTCTCCGGCTTTGGCATGCATGCTCTGGATGGTCGCAAACATCGACTATGCCGCCTTAGTCAAGAGAGCGATAGCACTTGACATCTTCGACTACTGCCCCTCCACCGACGGAAGATTAGCGCAAGAATCGCCGCCTACACCTTCGAATCAAGCAGAGTAGAGGAATTGGTGACAAATTGCAGTGCATGGACGCCAACCGATATCTCGAACTTGGGACGCTTCAGGGAACGCCCAAGTTAAGAAATTTCTTGAGGATAACCCATCCCACCCATGATTTCAAGAATAGTTAAACTCTTGATCCCTGAGGACTTGTATCTAAAAAAATATTATATAATAAAAAACATTTTGTTGCCAATATTAAACTACTTTGTTGATTGTATTTGGTTCCAAAAAATTATATCGGCAAAAATACATGAATACAATAAAGTAAATGAATCTAACCATAGGCCATGGTCAACTGTGTATGCAGATAGAGAATAAAGAACAGTCGAACAAAACAGGAGGCCCAATGAGAACCGAACTCACCGTGATAAAGGTTCTACTAGCGCACAAGCATCACCGGGGCAAAACAACACCTCGAAAAGTCCGGGGAAGGATAAGAAGAGGAGTAAGAGAAGGAGGTCTCCTAGTACGTAAAACCTCCGACTTCGTTGGCCCCTGACTCGAAGTCCGAGAAAGAAGTCAACAAGTGCGTGACCGTAGGGACGACAAAAAGTGTAAGGACGCTAAGGCCTTAGACTACCAAAAGAAGGTAGACTCAAAGATTGGGCAACGATGGAAGGCCGTGAAGCTTGAACACCCTCGTGCGAACAGTCAAAGCTTGGAAGCAGAGGGCGCACTCGATGAGATGAGCAGTATGGTAACGCCTATGGATGAAAGACAAGGACAAAGGCAGGGTGGCAACAGCCAACCCGGGGAGCAAAGACGATCCGTGGAAGGGTTATGCCAAGGCCCATGGCTTAAGCAGAGATGGGTGCAGATTCAAGAAGTTTGCTAAAGCCTTCGCCATTATGTCCCACGGAACACAAGTCCAACATGATGCAAAGAAGCTTTTAAGTTGGGTAAAGAAGGGTACAAAACAAATCCGGCACACCGAGGAGTTCATGAGACTAAGGTCGATGTGCCGGGTTGAGTGAAAAGCACGCAGCGGGAGAGCTACATTGAAGGACCGAACTAAGAGATCCGTAAGCTTGTAAGGGCAATAGACCCCAAGACTGCATCGGCGTAATCCAAAGCAATCAGCTTGCAAGAACGGGCCTCGAACAGCCGGGCGTAAGCAGCCACACTACCGTGATAGAGGCAAGGCAACAGGAATTATAGCCCCAGAGCATCCAAACCCAAGTCCAAATAAATCCCCATATAGTGGCAACCAGGGGAGACAGCAGAAGAGGAAGCAGGTGTCCTTCAAGGACAAGCAGGAAGGGTCGAACTACTCAAAAGCAGTGCGATCTTTCTTACAAGCAATGCCCAAAGAGAAGAGGCAGGAGTGTATAGAGAAGCAGCTTTGCTTCAGATGCTTCCAGCCAGGGCACAGAACGGCGAATTGCCCCTTCGTCATGAGCGCAGCGCTAGCGGAGTTGGGTGGATGGGACACTCCGTCTGACGATGACAGCGAGGCAGCACGCGATTATATTGAGGGTGAGTGCCACATATTTGCTGCTATAGATACGTAATGTGCTGCAGAATCGATAGAGTGATTTCCACAATAGGGAAGGCCAAAACCAAGTCTTTGTCTTTCATAGTCTTAGCCACAACTTCGCCTCCCCAAGGATGGTCGACATGTTGAAGTTGAAACCCTTAAAGTCCAAACCAAGGCCCGTAATCTTGGCAAGCGGAGCAGTAAGACAAACGGCGGGGAAGAGGATCAATTTCGACATTGACTTGCCGGAATTAATATCCCGATGGGGGCAGAAGTAATGGGCATCGCAAGTACCTAATTTGATAACAGAATGGAGTACCTTGGACCAGCAGGGCCATCATTGATTGTGGAGTTTGAAGGTGACCCTCACAACGCCCGGACGGCAAAGTTATTGAGATCACGGTGTAAAGAAGTTGCTCCCTTCATGCAAAGTATGTCTATTAAGAAGTCGCTCAAATCTATCAAGAGCGAAGCAAGTAGCATATATCTTCAAACTTGAGATTGAAGAACCCGAGCCTGAGGAAATCAAGGAAGACAAAGTGCTCAAAGTTGCCCAAGCAAATAGCCAACTTGATCACGGAATTCCACCATCTCTTCCCAAATGAGATCGAAAGCAGCCTTTCCCTTCCATACAGAGTCGAAAGTGTGAGATAGCACTTTCAACCGTGAACCAAGCCGACGAGCAAGGCTCCGTGATAGAATGACGACGCAGAACCGACGGAGCTAAAGAAGCAATTGCGAAATTACTCGACCTAGGCTTCATTAGACCTAGCGCTCACCATTTGGGGCACCCATTCTTTTGTCAAGAAGAAGGATGGCAGCTTGAGGATGTGCATAGATTACGCATGACCCGAATAAACACACCATCAAGAACAAGTATGCCCCCCCGTCGGACAACTTGATGGATCAGCTCCAGGGGCAAAAGTCTTCCAAGATCGACCTAAGGTCCTGCTATCACCAGATCGATAAAGGAAGAAGACGCCCACAAAACGCGGCCTTCAGACTGTGGTATGGGCATTACGAAGTTCACAAGAATGCCATTTGGGCTATCAAATGCCCAAAGAACGCTCATGAGACTCATGAACCACATCTTCGTGGAGTTCTTGGACACCTTCGCGGATAGTGTTCTTTGACGACATTCTCGGTGTATAGCAGATCCATTGAAGAACATGCACAACACGTAAGAAGGGTGCTCGAGAAGTTGAGAAGGCACCACCAGGTCCCAAGTTGTCGGCGCCACTTCGCAACGTAGAAGGTGGAATACCCGGTCATGTGATTTCAGCCAGGTAGGAATCTCGACGATCCTACCAAGATTGAAGTAGTGATTCAATGGCCGGCGCCAAAAGAACGCCCACGCAGGTCGAGTTTCCTTGGCCTAGCAGTGGTACTACAGAAGTTCGCGGAAGAACTTCGCAAAGATAGCAGCCCCACCAACGACTTGACGGCTAAGGCGAAAAGGTGAAGAATTGGGCGCACTATTGGCTCAAGAAAGCCCAAGCAAGCTTTGAATTGTTGAAGGAAGCTTTAACAACCGCCTCGCCTTGACCCCCGCCGCACCCTGAGAAGGACAAGTTAGTGGCGCATGCACGCAAGTAAGATAGCCACAAAAAGCAAGGTAATATGCAAGAAGAGCTGGTAATAGCGTATGACTCCGTGAAGATGAACGACGCCAAACGCTGCTACCCGACGACGACGATCGAAATTGCTTGCAGTTGTCGTATGCTAAGAATTTGGAGGCACTACCTCTTAGGAAGAAAGTTCCAATTGGACACGGATCATCAGAGCCTCCAATATGTATTCACGCAACCACACCTTAACCTGAGGCAGCGAAGGTGGATGGAGTTTCGCGAAGCGTATGACTTTGACATAGTCTACAAGTCGGGGAAGCTTAATGTGGTAGCAGATGCACTTTCAAGGCATCCACTGACAACTAGAGTGCATTGCAATGCAATTTTGACACTCTCCAGCGATTTCGGGAAGAAGATTGAAGAAACCTTGCCAACGGATGTGGACTTTAAGGAAGTATGGGCAAACTTGTGCAAGAAAGCAAGAACAGACAAGGAGAGGGAAACCTTCAAAAATTTTAAGAAGGAAGGTAACCTTCTGTATCATAAGAACAAGTTGTGCGTGCCTCAATCATCAGGAGTAAGAAAGTTGATCCTCCACGACACCCACAACAGCCCAATAGCTGGCCACGCAGGATTCATGAAGACATACTTCAAAGTGTGTAGCAGCTATTATTGGCCAGGAATGAAGAAGCAGGTAGCTCGCCACATCAAGGAATGTCAGCTATGTCAGCAAATGAAGGCAGAACAGCTTCGAATTCCAGGTGCATTGGAACCATTAGCGGTGCCAAACGCTAAGTGGGAGGTCGTCAGCATGGACTTCATAACAGGGCTTCCAAGAACAGTAAGAGGAAAGGATGCCTTGATGGTTGTGGTCGACAAGTTGTCAAAAATGGCACATTTTGTGCCCTGTAGGACCACGGACACAGCGATGGACACGGCGAAGCTCTTCACCAAAGAAATCTTCAGGCTCCATCCACAAAGTCTTCCACGTGAGTTTGCTGAAGAAGCATACTCCCAATCCAGATGAAGTCTTGGACACTTCAACGATGTTGGAAATGACAGAAGAGCAGATAGAAATAGTTCCAGAACTGATTCTTGATAAAGCGTTCAAGAAGACAAGGAGATCGGAGTTTCTCCAATACTTGGTCAAGTGGAAACACTTGTCGGTGGAAGACGCAACATGGGTACTTAAGAGAGATCTGATAAAGCAGTACCCACAGTTTATGGAGCAATGGGACGGCAAGATCATCTCCAAAGAAATCGGCTCAGGCATGTCGATTTGTGTAGATTTATGTCTTGCTAGCTAAGAATAATCTACGCATGCAACCTATGCTAAGTATGGGTTGCATGCGTTGTTACCGATGATGAGACCACTACGGTGATCTCTAGGACGTGGTGTAATGTCAATGTAGGCATGACTGCGGTCCCGCTTGGGAAGTCTACTTCTGTCCCACGGAAGTAGACGACCTCGAGAGATAAGAGGTCATTCAGGAATGCATTGATAGGAAAAGCACCTCTAGTAAATGCCTACGGGGAGGACTCTATCCTTCACACCCCATATACGCGAAGGACCCTATCCTCCACGCTGGGCAACTAAAGGTGTAGGCATGAGCGCCATATAGGCATTATAGGGCGCTCTCTCCACGGCCACGATGGAAGAAGCATCCTCTTCCTACGCCAGGAGATTAGCTATGCATTCATGTAGATAGTGGGGTGGTTCCCTTATAACCAAATTTATAAATAATTAAAATGGTACTAACGTAGTGTCGACCTGCAGGCCAATAGAGCGCTCCGGAGGGAGGGCAAGGAGGTCGAGCTACGAAGACTTGCAACACAAATTTTGTTGGAATGTGTTGCAAGGAATGAAGAGTACCTCAAAGAATGATTGTGTATATTAAAATTTTGATAAACTATAACATTGCGATAAGTGAAACTAATGGCTAACTTGTTGTAATGACGTACGAATTGATAAGTTATTTGATTGAATAATGGTGTAATAACGTTCTAAAAATATTACCTTAAGGTAATCCTAATAAATATATAAGTATGATAATAGTATATTGTATGCATCAAGTTGATTGCAGGTTAGGAAGATCCCAAGGTGGGGAGACCCACGATGCTGCGGACAACATCATTTTAAGGTGGGGAGAATGTGACGTTCCAGTACGATATACGATCTCAAGACGTATACCGTACTGCACCGTCACGCGTACACGACATTCCAATCGACGTGTACGCCGACGTATAGCCAAGCAAGTAGCGCCCTAGGGGGCAACTTGCAAGGGTGCACGCACTTATTAATGTGCGCACTTTAGACCATTAACCTTTAAAGAGGCATACCAAGGGTCATGGAAACCCTAAACCTAACTAATAGCCTATGTAAGGCAACTAAACCCTAATTCTTCCTTTTTCGTCCACGAACCTTCCGAGCTCCAGTTCACGCGCCTTAAGAGTCCATTCCGGCTCCCAAGAACTGCCCGTGCGCCCTAGCTCGTCAGATTCCCTTTCCGACTGCATCCCCAAGCAGAACAGCGACATGGACGCATTCGGATCAAGAGGAGTGAACCAGGGATTAGGTATTTAGTCAATCTAATAGTCTAAACCATATTCCAGCCATCGAACCAATAGGTTTAGCCTATTAAATTGCCCATAGTAGCCAAGTAGATCCCCAGACACCAGCCCTAACTAAAGAACCTAACTCTATGATATAGATTAGATCTAATTCTTTAATTCTGCTATGATGTAGATGGATGATGTTACTCTGTGGACTCATTGTATTGGGAAGGGGGGTAGAGACCCTAAAGCCTAGTAGTAGATGCTCCTAGCTAGCCTCCTTAGCACACTGTAGATTCGGCCTGTGTACAAGAACCACACCCGGGTTGTGGGTGAAGGGCCGACCGGCCGTAAGGAGGTTCGTGTTCGACTCTTGACCAATCCCTCCGTGTGTAAAGTCTACCGGGATCGAGTGGACTAGGTCTAATGGCTTGCCACCAATGTGGGCAAGGCATGGGCTCGACACCCGGGGTGATGCGCCACTTCCGCTGGGGTTCAAGTCGAATAAGGGCAAAGGCCCTCAGTCACCTTGAGTCAAAGATGGAGATCTATGGAGGGAGTGATCCCTACCTGCCCCATCGAACCGGGAGATGCAACCCGTGAATAGCCCCTTTGGCTATGCATCCCATGGGCTACGCTAGGTCCCAACACTCTTCAACCTACTCGCAAAGTGTGCAATGTGAGGGGCGGATGGAGTGGACAACCCAATGCCATGTTTCATGCCAGCCAAATCCATTGTCATGAATTTTGTCCGCAATGAACTGAGACCCAAGCCGCCGGGCCATCCCCCGAGTCTGAGCCTTGGGTAGGAACCCTTATGTATTGTGCTGATTTTTGTCTATGCAGATGTTGATGTACCACCCTTCGAGGTGGATATGTAATGATGTTGTATACTGACATGTATGTTTACGCTTTCGCAGCTAGGTAGGCCCTGAGGGAGACGGGGTAAAATGACCCCTTCACTCTTCCCACTGGAACTCATTACGGTTGCAGTGATATGTGGAGGGCCCTGTATCAGCATGGAGCTGGTATGGGGGATGAACTCCTGTTTGTATACGGTGAGTGCACCGTATACGAGTAGGGGACGTCACAGGTATGCTTGGATAGATGGGAATGTATCTCGTACAACTGGAAATATGAGTCATGCGGTGGCAAATTTAACTAGTCCGCGCTTGAGAGAATCTCTAAAAGATAAGGCTGTGGAATGGAATATAGATTGGACGAATCGAAAGCTTAGAAAGGAAACCCATCAACCCCCTCACCTAGTTAAGAAAGTTTTGGCATAGACTATTAGAGCCAAGCGTTCTGGTGAGACTGATAAAGAGTGGAAAAAAGAAAAAGGGCAGATGCCAAGACTATATGGTTTGCAATGGTGGATTCCTCTAAGATAATCAACAGGACTAGAATTGGTTCGGGAACATATGGAACGGTGTTCAAATGCAATATCTTGGGTTCTAGTTTTCTTAAAGACGAACCCTATTGTGTTAAATTTCAGAATGATGATGTGCGTTAGGTACGGGGAGGCCTGATGTGATAGTAAAGGCCATGATGAAAAACATGAGGAAGTCGCAAATGCAGGTTAGACACAGCTCTATCATACGCTGCATTGGTCGTACAACTGGGTTAGAAAGAAGAGGGTTGATATTTCCTTACTGGAATGGGGGTTCTTGTGCATCTCTTTTTGTGCATCATGGAGATAATGAGTTTGCGAGGCATGCATTTAAAAGATTAGGGTATAAGCCTAGTGTCGAGGTCGACGTCCATAAGCTTGAGCAACGGAGGAAGCAAGAGTTATACGTTGCTCAAATGATCTAACTATGTCGTTTTTAAGCGGCTTGCTTAAGCTTCATAAAGAGCACCATTTACACATGGACTTGCACCCGGGCAATGTCTTGCTTCATTTTGACTTTTGGGAAAGAGAGGATGCACGGACC
The DNA here is from genome assembly GCA_021234155.1 of Isoetes taiwanensis. Lineage (NCBI taxonomy): Eukaryota > Viridiplantae > Streptophyta > Lycopodiopsida > Isoetales > Isoetaceae > Isoetes > Isoetes taiwanensis. The sequence continues at coordinate 18,737,102 of JAJEKV010000012.1, read as the reverse complement.
CCCAGGCTATTTATATTGGTATATGTGATTGGGGAGAAGAAAGGCTAATAAGTGAGCCTGTGGAAGTGAAGCGGTGGGCATACAAAGGCATGGATGGTGCTGCCAAAAAGGCGATTGAGAATGAAAGACTTGCCTATCCATACATGCACGATGATTTGTATTGGGGTCCAAAAAGAGATGGAACTAAGATGGTGCCTGCAAGGGTAGATTTTGACCTTTTAGGGGCAGCCTACATTATCTGTTACCTTGCTGATTTTGCACGCAAGCATTCTTTCTTGGAGGCTATGGGTACCACTGAACAAAGCCAGAGGTTTCGAAACATGTGCGATTATTTGAAGCATTGTGTCGAATCCCCAATACGAGACAAGGCACGCAAGTTTGATCTGAACCAGCTACTGAACACCATGCAGAGCACTTGGAATTGCTCTCCATCACATTGCACAAGACCCCAAATGGAATCAGATTGGATTCCTCAAGTTGGGTTAGGTGCAGACGATGCTGACCAAGCTGGACCAAGTCACGCTTAGCGTGCCATTTATGAGCTCTCTTGTATGCAACCAAAAAAATTTATTGATTGAACAATTGCTTTAGACACATTTAATAAAACATCTTTGGCATTCTTATGTATTTATTTTTGTTGCACTTGATTTTTTTTATAATTTATAAGTCATATTGAGTTGTTTTTTATTTTGCGCAGTTAACATAAAGCGTATACGCAAGAAAACGAACAAACAACTTACCTAGTGCCAAACAAAAAGAATGTCTCAACAACCGAGTTCGTCTCATTAGCAAGATACTATTTCTCGTCAGACGAGAGAAGGGGCTGATGAAACTGGGCAAGGAGCCAACTTCTCCTTCCCGTCCTCTTTGAGAACGCCAGATGGCTTTGTATTTCCTTCTCTACCTATATTGTCGGAGGTTAGGGCACAACAGCTACAGAGAGCAGAGGAACATGCTAGAATAAATGAAGCGCGTGCAAAAGAGCTGTTGAGGTTGAGGGCAATGGCAGAAGTGGCCAAGAAAGAAGGTGTCACAATTACAGAGGTGCATGGAGTTGCATGTGACATGGGCCGAGGTTGTTGCCCACATGGAGCGGATTATGAGGATATCGAGGCCAATATAGACGCCAAACATTTGACGTCGACTGGCCAAGCAGGAGAGCAGGTAAGTATAAGGCATATGACTGCAAGATCCCTGAAGTCCGAGCTAAAGCTTTGGAGAGGTGGGTCCAAGTGAAAGGAACAATGATAAAAAACCATGAATTCAGCAAGACATTTGCCAAGCAAGTGTATTATGAGATTGTGAAAGGGGAGCCCGTATATTATGCTAGTAGAAAATGGAAACAAGGAAGCGGTAGTGGTAGCAGCAAGAGAGTGAAGCTCGCGAACGATTCTGAAAGTGCTCTTGGTGATGAACCCGTGACTATAACCTATTTCCTTCAAGATGCCATAAAACTTTTAGATGTGGCAGGGGTTGCAGCAGCAGGTGCAATGACAGAAGAGGTGGATCTGAAGGCTCAGTTAGAGAATGAAAGAAGTCAAAATCTTACTCTGTCAGAGGAAAACTTGCGCTTAAAAGACTGTGCAAATGCTCACAACAAGATGGCTGCGAAATTACTAGACACGAAGAATCAACTTGCAGCTTTGAGTAGGGAAAACACGGTGTTGAGGGTAGACAATGAGCATATGCACACCCTGACCAGAGCCTTAGATTTTGATCCCATGTCAGCTAGAAAATAAGTCGGGCAAGAATCTCAGTTAGAACTTTCAGGGGCCAAATTACATTTGTTAGTGAAGAGTCTAACTAGCTTGATACTTTGATTCTAGTACAATAAGGCAAAAATCTCAGTTTGAACTGTCGAATTAAATTAAGATTTTGTTGCTTACTGTTACGGCTAGTGAGGTTTATATAAGGATTCGAATGATTATATTCCAGGTAGTATCTGCAAAACAATCATCAGGAAGTAAAACAAATAAACACAAATCCACCCCTTAAGGGTAAAGCTCATCACCTAACTGGGCTATCTTGAGCAAACAAATCTACGAGAAAGAGTGAATATTGGAATAAGAAAGGCTTAAGGGAAACAATTTAGCTACTAGAGAATCCTCAATCTAGCAAATCATGAATTTATGGAAAGTTTGGCTTAAATATTTAGCTCGAGACTTTGGTATCAACATTTGTAACTTTCTTTCTCATCTGTTGCTCCCATAGCCATTCCCCCGAGCATCACCATATCAACTTCGATTCTCTTACAGTAGGACAAAAATATCAGGTTGAACTGCCAAATTAAATTTGCAAAATGAAGATTTTGTTGCTTACTGTTACTGCTAATGAGATTAATATAATTGTTTTTGCAAGGCATGGATTCGAACGTAGATGCGGCATTAGTGCTTTATTATCAAACTAGATTTATAGTCCATTCATCGCAAGAAAGAGTTGTTGAATCAAAATTAGCAATAGTAGTTACAGATGTTGCTTGTATAATCTATTGCTCCTCGCTCTTGATTGCTAGGAAAGGGACAAAAGAGCAGACAAGGGGTCAAATTATACAGCTTGGAGAGAAAAGTAACCTGACCAAAAATTGGTCTTCAAGTAGCAGGAGAAAAGATTGATATACAGCCCAAAAGGCATCTTGCAAAGGCATCCATTACATTTGAATTACTTTACAATCTGTACTCTTACATATCTATTCAAGCTCTCAGATCAACCATTCCAACTATGGTTATTAAGAGAAAGCCAAATTTGCACCGGCATATGATCGTGATTTGCAGTTCCTTCTCTAGATCTGCAACCAAAGTCGCGCCACATTCTAAATTTTTAATGCTGAAGCAATCTATTACATAGAGGTGGAAGGACAAAGAAATTCGATGATTTTTTGTATTTATAATTCCCTTCATTGCTATTGGGATTAAATCTGTTCCAGTTCGGATTTCTGTGTTTCCCATGTTGGTTTCATGTGTATTTGTGTATAAAAGTTGTGGGGTCCCTAAAGCAAATATCCAAAATTGACCATTTGGGAAATGTTAACTGTTTTCATAATATCGTAGTTAAGAGAGAAACAGTGATTGAAATGCAATTGCTCAGCTACTACATTTGGCTCAACTTTTGACCCTTGCAGATTGCTAGGATTATATCGAAACACAGGTAGAACAACAGAGAAGTAGACGTATTCGTCTATTACTCTCTTTGGCAAAGCTAGAAGGAATAAAATATAGGTAACCTGAAGTTGCTTGAATGCAATTATGGGATATATATCTTGAAGGTTATAAATAAGTAAAGGTAGATAGCCATCTTGTCGGCATTAGCAACATGAAGCTCACATAATTACTCTACGGTCCTATACCTGTGGATCTTATATTATATGTCTTCATCAAGATTCGACTTGAATGAGAAATCCAATTAAATGAACACTCAATCACAAGATAACAAGATTTTGGAGCATGTGCATGCATTCCAAACCTCAATTTAAACTCTTGCAAATGAATGCCATATATACAGAAATTGTTTTCTGAAGTAGCATTAAGCTACTTTGGAATGAGATGCTTCTTAAAGAGCTTGTCCAATGCAGCCTTCTAGACGAGATTTGTAATTAGCAGATGTGTAAAGGCAAGTGATAAATATAGCAATTTGAACATTGCATGATAAAAACAACATCATGACAATCTGTGATCTTTGATTTGCATGGTGTTACTTTGTCGATTTATAGCCAAGAATTGGGAAAAAAGAAACTGAATTTGTCTTTACACTTGGATTCGGATTGAGCTTCTCTCGCCTTGCCCTCATACACTTTCGTACAAAGCATAAACTTCTCTTTTCAGTTAGTGGACCAGCCTGAAAGGTCTTTAAGATGCGGAGAACTTATCAAATGGTCCATTGAAGAAGATAATGCGCAATTGAACTCGATCCTTCTCAAAGCTTAACATAGCCACAAGCCCATTTATCAACTGCTAGATGGATATGCTTATGGCAACATGTGTGGATAGTAAATTGAGTTCAACACAAACTGCAACTTTGACAAAACGGCCGAATGGCATACCATGCTTAAAGGGAGCAAAATTAGTAGGCGTAATAAAGAACGCAAATTCTAAAGTTTCAATGGCAAGGTAGAGAATAACAGCAAGAAGATATACAATTAGAAGTAACCCTCTCCAAAACAACTTGTCTGCACTAGTTTATTAGAGTAATGTGCCACAAAGGTAGAGGGGTTGAAAAGAGTAGTGCATCACAATTGAAAAGACATATACGTTCCTGAATTGCATTTTACTGCATGTAACCGATTGAAATTAAATTAGAAACCTCAGGAAACCTCTGCATAAGTAGCTAGCTATCTGCAATAACTCAATATAGCTCTCCATGCAGTAAACCTTTGCATAAGTAGCTATCTGCATGTACCTCTCCATGCAATATCTACTCCACATATCTCTGCAAACAGTAAAAAGAAACATCAAATCAAATTTTAGTTGGTTTATTTGGAACCCTCTCCTTTCAGAGAAGGTTTAGGGCTATGCCAGGCCTCTAAAATAGTGTAAGGCAGAGGCGACATACGTGAGCCTTGGCAGCAAGCTGCACAACAGGCCCACAACCCACAACAAATTAGATTAACAGCATTGGGGCCCTATGGACCCCGTATCAGCTATTAAACTGATAAGAACAGATACTACACTTGATCTTAGCCAAAAGGCCGAGAAAGGTATGAGTTTCCTTTGTTTTCTTCGTCTTCATATACTACAAACACTATCATCTCATCTAAAATATGCCGGTGGGATATTTCTGGTAAAAACCTAAATCAAAAGGTTGGGGACAATAGAACTCATCTAATCAAGAACATTGAATACAGAATCCCGAATTTCCTGAAAGGCAAGGATCATCGGCCACACTTTCATCCCACGAGCTTTAGGGTTTGTCTTCGGAGCCTGATAAAAACCTTCCATCCTTTGATATCTTATGTCCAACCGTGAGTCGAGCTTGAATCATTGATTCTGAACATGCACTCCCCTATACAAATACCATAAATCTAGGCGAAACCATTGCCCCACAAATACTCACATATCAACATGGTTGCAAAAAATTATAAGCTTAACTATATCCACCACATTGTGAGAGTTCAAGGTTATGGGTATCATTGGAAGCAATTGTTATTGTGGTCGCACTTACCAAAATCAAAGGACGTTGTAAGAAAATTCTCCAAGACATAGTGAAGAAGATACACTTGAGAAATTAGAATCATCTTCTACAGTTGAAGATGCTTGTAGAAATCATGGAAGAAGACATGTTGCTAATAGCGGTAGAGGGCCTCTTTTTAAAAAGATGAAACAAGGACGATTAAGTAAGGCAAGTTGGGCCAATGCATATAAGAAACAATCCAGGATAGAGGTGTGCATATGCATCATAATGTGCAATTTGTCTTTCAACATTCTGCCCTCCAAGCAACGGAAAAAGATGGCCATCATAGCAGGAAGTGGATACAATATGATATTGGACACGGAGATGAAGACAATTGTTGATGAAGAATAAAGTCAAATAAAAAAACTGGGTCAAGTGTGGATGCTCAATCATTACATATGGCTGGCCAGATAAGAGGCATATACATGTCGCGAATATTATGATATCTAGTTGCATGCGCACCATTTTCCATTGCGTAGTTGATTGTTCTAAGATTGGCCTTAGGTGGTAACACACTAGGTCTAGCAACTATAGGTCTCGAGTTCGAGACTGCCCAGAATTGCACTATGAACTGTTGGGTGTCAAAACCCACAGACGCAATGTAAAGTGGTTGGGGGCAGAGCCCAACCAAGCATTGTAGTGTGGTGTGTGGTCACATGTCCAGTTGGATGCTATGTAAAGTGGTTGGGGGCAGGGCCCAACCAAGCATTGTAGTGTGGTGTGTGGTCACATGTCCAGTTGGATGCTGCCTAGTGGCGTGACGTTAAAATACTATCTATCTATCTTAAAATTTCTGGGTCATGTTGAAAGAGATTCAAGAGACAATAGAGAAAATTGGGCCATCAAATGTAGTCCAAGTTAGAACTGGTAATGGACCTAATTGCAAGAGCATGGAACTTAAGCACCTTGAGAAGGTTGGACGCCTTGTGCAAGTCACTCCTCAAATCTGCTTCTTGAAGAAATTACTAAGACTCCTTGGGTAAGTAATGTGATTGAAGGGTAAAACGAATTTTTTTCATACAAAACCTTTTGCATTAAGTATCTATAGAGCAAGTAGGCCTCTTGAACTCTTGTTGCCATCAAGCACAAGATTGGCTTGCCAATATATTATATTGGAAAGATTGTTATGCATTCGAGAACATCTCATTCATAAGGACTATTGTATCAGATTTGTGAAAGGGAGGGAAGGCCATAAAGAGCTTGATGCACTAGGAATGCAAAGAATGTGTACAACATAAATCTTTGGGATCATAAGGAATTGTGAAAGGATTATCTCCAATCTACACTATTTTACACATTTCTGACATGGAAGACAACATATTTGATTTTTGAAAAATTTCCTAAGCACAAACTTTCAATGCTGGTTGCAAACACAATGCAAGTTCGTAGCTTACATATGCAACATAATCTATAGAATAAGAACCTTAGAAAAGTATATTTAATATTGCAAAATTTCTTGTATGCTCGAATTTCACAGTAGTACAAAATTCAGAACACTGGAGCAATAGAAAAATGTCAATTTTGCACTGTTTAGGCCTATAGCACACGAATGCATCAATTTACTATTTACCTATTCCCCTGGGAATAGATTTGGCTGGTCCTCAGCTTGATAATTATGTCATCATTGGAGCTTCCTGTACATTATTTCGGATCCAATCGATTCGAGATTGAAGGAAGCTATTTCTATTTGTATTGATCTGTTCCAGTCAATCGGCTGATTCAGTTTCCATGTATAGTCAATGGTCGACCAAAAAATAAGCTGAGGAATATAACCTTTGGGCACACACTTCACATATAATTCTGAACCATTAGGCTAACATTTGAACCTTCAATTTTATTTGCTCTTACTCTTGCATGATCTTGTTTGGACTGCTGGAATAATGTTCTATGATCAAAATAACTTTTCGTTCCCCTTCCTGAACCAATATTCAACTTTTCAACTCCCTATATATTACTCAAAGAGATTTCTAAATCTGTGACTACCCACATATCGTCAACCTCTATTCATTTCCCCAAAGAAAAAAAAAAAAGGTGGTAGATGCTTTGTTCCATACTTACCTCGGGGGTGTGTCGATCGATGATAGAGAAGGCCGATGGTCTAGGATAGTTTGTGCCATTGAACTAAGGCATGGATTGTCTTAACATAGTGCACATCATAACTTGTGGTAGCGGGGGCTTGCGTGCACGCGGCCCCCTCAAGTCAATTTAATTCATATTTCATTCTATTTCATTCTAACTAACTTGATGCTTGATACCAATTCTTAAATGTCAGCTAGAAAATAAGTTGGGCAAGAATCTCAGTTAGAACTTTCAGAGGCCAAATTACATTTGTTATTGAAGAGTCTAACTAGATTGATACTTTGATTCTAGTACAATAAGGCAAAAATCTCAGTTTGAACTGTCGAATTAAATTTGCTAGTGAAGATTTTGTTGCTTACTGTTATGGCTAGTGAGGTTTATATAAGGATACGAATGATTATATTCCAGGTTGTATCTGCAAAACAATCATCAGGAAGTAAAATAAATAAACACAAATTCACCCCTTAAAGGTAAAGCTCATCACCCAACTGGGCTACCTAGAGCAAACAAATCTCCGAGAAAGAGTGAATATTGGAATAAGAAAGGCTTAAGGGAAACAATTTAGCTATTAGAGAATCCTCAATCTAGCAAATCATAAATTTGTGGAAAGTTTGGCTTAAATATTTGGCTCGAGACTTTGGTATCAACATTTGTAACTTTCTTTCTCATTCTATTGCTCCCATAGCCATTCCCCCAAGCATCACCATATCAACTTCGATTCTCTTACAGTATGACAAAAATATCAGGTTGAACTGCCAAATTAAATTTGCAAAATGAAGATTTTGTTGCTTACTGTTACTGCTAATGAGATTAATATAATTGTTTTTGCAAGGGCATGGATTTGAACGTAGATATGGCATTAGTGCTTTATTATCAAACTAGATTTATAGTCCATTCATTGCAAGAAAGAGTTGTTGAATCAAAATTAGGAATAGCAGTTACAGATGTTGCTTGTATAATCTATTGCTCCTCGCTCTTGATTGCTAGGAAAGGGACAAAAGAGTAGACAAGAGGTCAAATTATACAGCTTGGAGAGAAGAGTAACATGACAAAAAATTAGTCTTCAAGTAGCAGGAGAAAAGATTGATAAACAGCCCAAAAGGCATCTTGCAAAGGTATCGATTGCATTTAAATTACTTTACAATCTGTATTCTTACATATCTATTCAGGCTCTCAGATCAACCATTCCAATTATGGTTATTAAGAGAAAGCCAAATTTGCACCGGCAGATGATCGCGATTTGCAGTTCCTTCTCTAGATCTGCAACCAAAGTCACGCCACATTTTAAATTTTTAATGCTGAAGCAATCTATTATGTAGAGGTAGAAGGACAAAGAAATTCGATGATTTTTTGTATTTATAATTCCCTTCATTGCTTTGTATTTATAATTCGCTTCATTGCTTATTGGGATTAAATCTGTTCCAGTTCGGATTTCTATGTTTCCCATGTTGGTCTCATGTGTATTTGTGTATAAAAGTTGTGGGGTCCCTAAAGCAAATATAACGTCCAAAATTGACCATTTGGGATATGTTAACTGTTTTCATAATATCTTAGCTAAGAGAATAGAATAGAATAGAATAGAATATGATTTTATCGTCCACGGAGACCAACTGGCCTATGGGACCCAAGTACAAAGAGAGAGCAAAGAAGCGATATTACTACAGATTAAAAACCCCATACCAAGGGTTTTCTGGGAAAAACCTTAGTAGCAATAAGGATGCCGACATACCGCACGCTTATATACATAATCACAAGTACAACCGAGGTTAATGCCTGACGTGGGGCATAACCGAAGTCCACAGATCCATTACCTCCCTGAGGTATGATCCCAACAAGCCTACTGAGGCCGCGGCTCGGTGAGCTCATGCAAGGCCCGATGGGGCGAGAAACTAACCGAGCATACCGAGCCCGGATATGCTCGTGACGGACACAGAACTGGAGGGCGTGACTTTCATCCTCAATGGCGCTCGCTGACAAAGATCGACAGACTCTATCCTCACGCTGCTCCCCAATCCATCTCCCCGCCTCAATGCGAGGTGGTGTGCACCCTCGAATGGAAGCAATCACCCTGCGCTTTTTCATGGGTAGATGGGTGCGCAGTAGTGGTGTGGGCCCCTCGTGAGCATGGGATTAACCTGTTGTCGATAATTTGCCACCTTGACATGTGACAGGGCCTCTGATCCCAAAGCTTGGCCATGAAGCAAGCATCCAAGTACCGCCTTCAAGGCGGCTGCGTTCCTTGCGGTATGCACCGGTCCACATCCGTGTGCCCGCACATTCCATAGCGAGAACCACCGGGCTTGCTTGTCTTTCCAAAGAAGCTTTGAGTCGCCAAGGGCCCATCGCCAAGCCAAAGCAAGGTTGGGCAGCCGGGCTTCATCCATAGCCACCACCTTCCGGAAGTAAATAATGTGACGCTCCAAATATGACCCTCAGAATGGAAGGAAGCCCGCTCTTGGAGCAAGATCCGATATGGGACCGTGGATTTCACTCCCAAAGGCCCTGCCAAGAAAGCCTTCAGCACTGCTCCCGCATCGTTCCAAGTGGTGAGGGATATCACCGGCCCCCACACTTCTACCCCATAGAGGAGGACCGGTTCAACCAAGGCCCCCGAACAAGTGTGCCTGGTGATCCCATGCATACACTACGCCTTGTGACTGTTTTGCATTGCATACGTGGCTTTCCAACCTGCAAAGGACCCGTAACCCGATGGATGCATCCCAAAGGTGTGGTAGTAGAAAACTCAATGCCCAAATACTTATAAGACCGAGCCACCTCCACTACCTGCCCCTCGGTAAGTGAATGAGGGAAGACGTGGGTGCGGGATGATGGGACCAGCAAGCACCCTTGTCTTGGCCAAGTTAACTCTCATGTCGCTGAATTGGCGTAAAGTGTCCAAAGCATCCGGTGGCGTTGCATGTCCTCCGGGGTATATGCGGCGGTCAACATCATCGGCATATATGAGTTGCGGATTATGTGGTGCATCAACCGAGCCTCCCGTCTCGCCTAGCCATTCTTCTAGCTGGTCAATGTACAAGCCGAAGAGCGTCGGGGATAGAGGGCAGCCACGGCGCACCCCAATGCTACTAACAACGGGCTCCCCCGAGCGGTGTGAGACGGCCCGAGCAAGCCTTGTATAGTCTCAGATATAGCATTCTCGCAAGTCAACGGGGTCCCTAGCTATCTCAATCACTGGCCCCACAACTTATCCCCGAGGCACCGTGTCAAAAGCCTTTGGAAAATCCACAAAGCAACAAAGATGCATTCTCAAGGCCGATTCCGGCTATCCTCTATGAGTGTTCGCAGAGTGAAGATATGGTCAATAGTAGAATGCCGGGGCAGAAGCTCGCCTCACGGCGAGCCCGCCCTTTCTCCATCCTCCCGCCTAAAGTGTCAATCGCCAAGAATCCCTGCAAGCAACTTGGCAAAGACAGAATCGACCATAATGGTACGATAGTTGGTCAACCGGCTGGGGGGGTCCCCGCTTTGTATATGGGCACAACTCTACCGGTAGTCCAAAGGCGGGGAAGCCTTCTTGCAATGCCCTGTTGAAGAGTCTTTGGAGAACCGCACCATTGGGGCCCGCCCACTTGAGAAGCTCTTCCTCGGCCGCATACCATCCAAATCAAATCGCCTTCCCGTTAGCGAGCGCTGCAGGCCCATTATGACATCCCCTTCAGAATGACCGCTAGGCCTAGGCTCATGGAGGTACCGGTGCCCGGCTTCCCATTGGGTCATACACCGCCGCAAGTATCTCACCCATTGTTCCGGTAATATTTCCCTGGGTCAGGCAGGGCTTACTCAAGACCTTTTTCCGTAAGGCCCTAGGGTGGCGGTCTAGAAGACCAAACATCTGTTCTTTGAGTGCTCGAAGGTACCGGCTTTCTTGGTCTTGAGGAAGGAGCGGTATTGACGACGACTGCTTGGGCAAATGGTGGGGTCCAAAGACTTGGCGGAGCCATTGTTTCAGCCCCGACATTCGGCCATCAAACCGCGGATTGCGGGGAAGGTGGTTGCAGCCCCTGTGGATCGCCGAGAGCGGTCTCTCCCAAAGCATCCGCCCCTACCCTCGAAGGAGCCGGTTCACCGGGCCGTCCGTTGAAGTGTGGGGAGTTAAGAGACCCCGGCAGCTCATGCTCAAGCATCCTCGCATAGACCGCCGCATGATCATAGTCCGGACGCAACCGTGGTACATGGGGTGTTGGGGCAATGGGTGCTCTCGGTTGGCTGCCAATCTATATGCAAGAACAGGGGCGATGGTCGAGTCTACTTCCTCGTCCCACCACTGCCTTGACACCGGCGAGTGATCAAGTGTAGGCATTGCTCGCCTGCTAGCACGCATCCACCACACCGGTGCCGCCCCACAGTCCCTCGTCTACAAGTGAAGCGGCCGAGGATCGGCCACCGTAAGCCCCATTGCAAATGACCAGTCAAAGATACTTGCCAAAGAATAAAGAAATGCCGGCCATACCGCGGTCACCGGTCATCATCCGACGCCTTTGGCCAAACCATCTCTCTTGAGGTCCATTTGCAATACATCCTCATTCTAGAGGTGCTGAATTTTGGGATCCGCTCGTCCTTGCGGCGCATTGAAATCTCCAAGCAACATGACCTTGCCCAATTGTTCCAGACTAGCCAGATGTCATCATATAGATCGACATAGGGCTCCCCGCCTCCCCACATCCGTGCGCGTGTGGTAAAAGTTGCTCTCGGCATGTGGGGAAGTAGCAAGCCGCCACAAAGAGGGGTCGCCATCGCCGTTACAGACCTCATTACCCACAGTGTCTGCAGCTCCTGTCGCCTTACACGGGGAGACCGATTGGGCCAAGGCCGCCCCTGTAATAACACGCATTCCTCCGCGGTCCTCGTTTCCTGCACTCATTGAAGACGAGTAGCGCCGGTATCCCCGGCAAATCGTAGCCTAGCTTTGTGACCAGATGTTCCCATGTTTCCATGAGGAAGATAAGGTCCATGTCCATGGCGACGGAATTGAGATCGCCCCCTACGCCATGGAAAGCCACGACAATTCCGGGATACCACGCCGAGGCACGATCCCTATTTAGTGGCATGCATCGCCACTTCAGGTCCGGTGGTGGTGGTGGTCCTGTGGGAGTGGAAGATGTGGATGCTCAGGCGGCTGGGGCCCCTCAGGGGGACTCGAGGGGCCGGAGTGCCCGCTTCCCCTGTTTGGTCGCTGGTCAATTACAAGATCCTTCCCACCAGTCCTGCTTTGCCCCTCCATGTCCGGGCGGTCCCTCGACTTTGGCCACTCACGCCTTCGGGTCTCTTGTTGTCTTTGGGGTCAAGTCCCTGGCCAACGTCTGTAGCCGTCCCCTTCAACTTCCGGCCCTGACGCAGGATGGACACCCGCTCTGGCACGCTCTCAATGTGAAGATGACCACCCGGGGTGATCGTGGCCCGAATTCCATGACGACTCGCCTTTCCAATGGTCACAGTGTTTGGGAACATCATCCGGTCCAAGATCCGGGTCCGAGCTCCGAAGTGAGATGTTCTCCCCGACTCCTCCGCCGTGCCTCGCACTACCACATTGCGGCTCCTAGCGTCTCGTTCCTGGTTCGGGCGGGGCCGCACTGTGTGTTGGTTGAGGTGGGTGAGGCATAGGTCGCGGGCCGCCGGGTGGTGGCGGCCCGGCGTGATCTGATGTGTCCGCAGCATGTGTTCCAGGTTGACGTCCTGTAGGTTGGTGGGTTCGCGGGGTTGGTGTGTTCTTTGCTGTGGTTTCTGTTCTCCGGAGTCTGGAGCTCAGCTCTTGCAGGACGTTGTCATGTCTTGCCATCTCCCGCGTGCAATGGCGGAGTTGCTCATGTGCCTCGGCATGGAGGCCCTTGCCTTGCTGGGCAACGGCCAAGCTCCCCAGTAGCTCCCGATCTCGTGCTAAATCCTTACTCCGAAGAGCGCTCAGTTCTGCCTGGCTAGCTTCCAAAGCAGCCTGGAATCCTTGTCTCACAGTGGCGGCCTCCGCAACCTCTGACAGGAGGGCGGCCTGTGCTCCTCGTGCCGTGGCCTTAGCCTCCTCAACCTCGGCCTGGATCCGAGACAGGGTTACGAGTGTCTCCTGCTCTACCCGGTTCCTGTCCTGCGTCCCAGCTTCCATAGCTGCCAACACGGTGTCTACACGCCCCCTCATATCTGCAAGCTCCTGCTGGTATTGCTGTCTGTCAAATTGTAGCAAGTGGATGCTATCATCTGCCTGTCGTACGCGATCCTCCAATTCTGTGATTCGTCGTTTTTCTGGCACCAACTGCCTGCGCAACATCCGAGATGTTATGTTCTCCACCTCTGTCGGGAGGCCTGCAAGGCGTGCACTGTTGGCCTCAACCCTCGCCTGAGAGAAACAGTGATTGAAATGCAATTGCTCAGCTACTACCTTTGGCTCAACGTTTGACCCTTGCAGATTGACAGGACTATATCGAAACACAGGTAGAACAACAGAGAAGAAGACATACTCGTCTATTACTCTCTTTGGCAAAGCTAGAAGAAATAAAATATAAGGTAACCTGAAGTTGCTTGAATGCAATTATGGGATATATATATCTTGAAGGTTATAAATAAGTAAAGGCAGATAGCCATCTTGTCGGCATTAGCGACATGAATGCTTGGACGTGGCAATCTTTGCTCACATAATTACTCTACGGTCCTATACCTGTGGATCTTATATTATATGTATCCGACTTGAATGAGAAATCCAATTAAATGAACACTCAATCACAAGATAACAAGATTTTGGAGCATCTGCATGCATTCCAAACCTCAATTTAAACTCTTGCAAATGAATGCCATTTATATAGAAATTGTTTTCTGAAGTAGCATTAAGCTACTTTGGAATGAGATGCTTCCTAAAGAGCTTGTCCAATGCAGCCTTCTGGACGAGATCTGTAGCTAGCAGATGTGTAAAGGCTAGTGATAAATATAGCAATTTGAACATTGCATGATAAAAACAACATCATGACAATCTGTGATCTTTGATTTGCATGGTATTACTTTGTCGATTTATAGCCAAGAATTGGGAAAAAAGCAACTGAATTTGACTTTACACTTGGATTCGGATGGAGCTTCTCTAGTATGAATCTGCTCTGACATGAGACTTCTAGAAGAAGTTGCAACTTTTGGACCATCTAAAATTATGCATCAAGCTGAAAAAAAGGGATCAGCTCAAGATTTACGATGGTTCGTGGCTTTTTAAGATATACCCAAAACACCACGAGACAAACAAAACCTCACTCAAGAAGAATTTGGAGTGGGAAGGAAGGAAGGAAGGTACTTTTATCGTCCACGGAGACCAATCGTCTATGGGACCCAATACAAAAACGCAGTAGCGGATTCTTGCCGGATTAAAAACCCCTCACCAAGGGTTTTCGAGGGAAAAACCGTGGCGAATCACCTGGCCGACAAACTAACATACAAAATGCGTAAACACCCAAATATATACAAATCATGCACCGCACTGCGGGCAGCGTCCTAATCAGCGAGCATCCAAAGGGGGCAAAGGTGACCTCGCAGTCCAAGATTTCTCAATGTACACCCGTGGCACGCATCTTGTGGTGTGTTCATCGGCAAATGTAAGGGCAAGTCCTACCGTACTAAGGGAGCCGTGATCCGGCCGGATCTGACCAACGCCAAGCAACTCGGAAAGTGTGAGACTCATCCTCAATGGCACCCGTTTGACAGCACTGACAGAGCCTGTCCTGGCGGGGCTCCCCAATCCACCTGCCCGTCTCGATGCGAAGATGGTGGGCACCTGTGCGAATGGAGGCAATGAGTCTCGCTTTTTAGGGGCAATTTTAGGAACGCTTGAGTAGAGCTGTGGGCCCCGGGCTAACACGGGGTTGATGTGCTCCTTGTAATGGGCCATTTTGACCGCTCGCTCGAGCCGGGGTCCCAGAGCTTGCCAAGGAAACAAGCGTCTAGGTACTCCCGCAGGCTGTCACGATCGGCCGCTGTGTCCACCTGCACGCATCTGTGCTCCTGCACGTTCCATCTGGCGAACCACTGATCTCTCTTACCCCTCCAACAGGCCCTAAGCTGCTGCGGACTCATTGCCACAGTGTAAGCCAGGTGCGGGAGCCGAGCATCACCCATAGTAACCACTTTCTGAAAATAGATGATGTGTCTATCATACGCTGCCCTGGAAGCTGCAAGAATCCAGTTTCTGCGCAGCAGACCGATAGGGGAACCGAAGGTTTCACCCCAAGTGCGTGCCAAAATGCCTTCACTTTTGCTCCAAGTCATTCCATGTCGCCAAAGAGACGACCGGGCCCCAAACCTCGACCCCGTACAGAAGGACAGGGGAGATATCCTTGTGAATTGACGTAAACCAGCAAGTATTCGGACATGAATGCTAGTAGTAGAAATAGAAAAAGACGTTATGAGACATCTAAAGGTATTTAAACTTTGTTTGTTTTGCTATTATTTTGGTTGCCAGGCTCATTTAATTGGAATCTTGGTTGCATTTTAACAATCTATACCTTTTTACTATTTATTGACATTGCTCGCTCATCTAAATGGGATTATGTTTGTGTTGAACCACAAGTGGTTCAACATGTTTTTGTAGGCCAATATATTTGGGGCATATTGCAATGGTTGATTTTAAGGGTTGGGATTAAGTGGTGGAAGTGGATGGTGGTTAAGATGAAGAGGCAAAATTGATGATTGTGATGAAGAGGTGGAAAACAATGGTGGAGATTAACAAGTGTAAAGCATAAATAATTTGAGGAGATACTCTCTCCTCCTCTTCCCTTCACGTTCTTCATTTGGAGCATGGTGGCAGTGCACAAGGAGGGGTGTGGCAGCCCTCTCCATATTTGAAGTGAAGGTCCCTTGGGTTTTTCTGTTGTATCAAGATCATGCTTTGTTGATGTTTATTGAAGAAAAGATTTCTTACTGTGCAAACTTTGTTGTCTTATCATCCATTGATCTTTTCTTGAGATGTTTATGAGTGTTGGCCTGGATGGGGAACCAGGTTCAACATTATGGCACTCCTGGTGGGACTCTGTTCTTATGAGCAGAGTTTTATTCCCCAAAAAGAGCTCTGGTTGCAGTTAATTTCAAGGCTTGTGGATGCAGGAGTCAACAGTTTGTACTGGAAATCAGAATATTGAGTGTTTATAGCCTTGCCAATTTCGTTGCCATTCATTCTGCATCATCATAATTTTGCTTGCTCACTGATCCAAAGACTCCGGTTTATTTAACATCAAAAGCAGGCTTATTGTATCTCCCCTTCGAAGGCCAAATTTACAAAAAAGCTCTGCCATACCATTGCTACCTGCTGGAGATCTTTATCAGAGAAGGCAACTCTGCAGCTATTCTTTTGCCACCATTCTATGCGATTTCGTCCCTTTCTCTTTGCTGGATCTACAACAGTTATTCTGCAACTTCTTAGAGCTAAGCTCTTTGCATTGAAACAGTATATCAAAAGGAGGAACTTATGCTGCAGTAAATCCGTCACATTATTGGGCTCTGCAGCAGGATCTTCGGCAACATAACCGCGGCCTGCTATTTTCTTGCTACCATGCCTGATCTTCTACTTCCCCGCCCACCTCATTCTATTTTTGCCTCTCCCGTTCCACCGTTTGCCTTCCTGATGCATTCCGATTGCATGCCCTAACCCTAAAAGTTTATTTTCCTCTATTTTCTATATTTTGGGGCACCCCAAGGTTTTGTCCAACACTTCGACCATTGCCCTTGACCCTTTGTTTGCTATTGTGGATATTCCCCATGGTTTTGTTGGGCACCCCATGGTTCTTGTTGAGACACCCTAAGGTTTTGCCAATGTGTGATATGCACTAATGATGCTATTTTATAAAACTTTATTACATTATTATTTTGCCAAGGAGTGTTACTTCCGCGTGGACCAGAGCCACAGTAGCCAGTGCGGACGTTGGGAGTACCTTTTTTGGACTTGTTGAGTATGGTTATCCACACGTGGTCCAGAGCCAAAGTAGCCAGTGCGGGCGTGTGGATGTGCCCAGCTCATTTCTATGTACTTCATAATGTATCTTAAGTGCTATATTATGTGTTGGGCCGAGGGGACCGGCCCGCATCTTTTTGGGGCATAATGTTGAACCACAAGTGGTTCAACATGTTTTTGTAGGCCAATATATTTGGGGCATATTGCAATGGTTGATTTTAAGGGTTGGGATTAAGTGGTGGAAGTGGATGGTGGTTAAGATGAAGAGGCAAAATTGATGGTTGTGATGAAGAGGTGGAAAACAATGGTGGAGATTAACAAGTGTAAAGCATAAATAATTTGAGGAGATACTCTCTCCTCCTCTTCCCTTCACGTTCTTCATTTGGAGCATGGTGGCAGTGCTCAAGGAGGGGTGTGGCAGCCCTCTCCATATTTGAAGTGAAGGTCCCTTGCAAGGGGTTTTTCTGTTGTATCAAGATCATGCTTTGTTGATGTTTATTGAAGAAAAGATTTCTTACTGTGCAAACTTTGTTGTCTTATCATCCATTGATCTTTTCTTGAGATGTTTATGAGTGTTGGCCTGGATGGGGAACCAGGTTCAACAGTTTGCAACATTATAAATTCTTTTAATTACTGCTCACTAAGATTCACAACTCAAGATCATGACAGCGTATGCCAAATATATTTGTAATATTGTCCATTGAGATTACAAGGCTATAATATCTAGCATATGCTTGCAAACATGATTGTCAAGTCTCTCCTTCCAAAATTGCCACGGTCTTAACCCCATGGAGGTATGATTTTTACAGAAGCATTGCTCAGTTCCCACTACATTATGAGATCATGGCTCTAAATATTTGAAAGGCAGCATGTGCCAATAGCCATATGAAAATAACCATCATTTACTTCTACTGTATTTGAGATCATGGCTCTATACATCTCAACGTTATGATCTCTCAAGGCAGCATGTGACAGCAGCCATATGAAAATAAGTTTTCAACTCCCATCAACGCCCACATAGACCAAATTGGCCATGGGATCCAAACAACAATAGGGGCATGGAAGCCCAAACGGTATAACGAAAAAGAATAAGTATAAGAAGACATATAAGTTTGAAGAATGCCTTATTTTGTGTAGAGGGAATCCACTTAATCAGTGGCATACAACATGAGGAAGAGTTGAAAATTTACTAAAGCTCTTCTAAGTCTGGTCCAAATTGAATATATTCTAATGCATATGTGAGTCTCAATTCACAATTACTTAAAAATGGGAGATGCATAGGCTCCCTCATTGCTCAAAGTGTCTCTACTGGGGAGTTGTGTTATAATATGCTAATGATTATTCGCAATGATGGCGATATAGAGCCATGCTAATGATTCTAATCTCTTGCTCGTGCCAGTATTTTACAAGTGCAAGGAGAATTTCAATCCATCTTATTCAGCACAAAATTGCATCATCCTAGAGGCGTCTGTACTTGGAATAAACAACTAAGCAACTTGGTTCATTTTGGAGATCTTTGAAGTATTTCTATCAAGACGATTAAGCTTGTAGATAAGATTGCATTGTTTATAGAGGTGTTTCTACTGGAATACGCAATGTAGTTCTTGATGCTTCAATCCCTTCAAATATTTGTCATGAATCTATCATCTCAAGTGCCTAGAATTGTTGAAATGCTCAAGGAAGGAGGTACTGGTTTTTGTCACTTCAGGCTACAAAAGGCAGTCTTCATAAAAGCATATTTTGTCTCTCTACTATCAAATAAGTCAACATTATGGTGTAATAAACGATCCTTCTGAGCAACCCTTAATTCTCGCCTTGTCCTCACACACTTTTTTACAAAGCACAAAAATTATGCCTGAATGCTTATTACATTTGCCACCATAAAGATTTACAAGCTGCAATTACAGCCCCCTTGCATTGCCTAAGGCGGCCAGTGGATCTAGCTTCTCTTTTTAGTTAGTGGACCAAAAGCTAAAAGGTCTTTAAGATGCGCAGAAATTATCAAATGATCCCTTGAATCTGATTCTTTAGTGGACACTGAAAGCCCTATTCATACTATTCATACTATTCATACTATTCATGAGCACTATTCATACTGCATGCTTAGTGAATGTATGCACAAAAATATCTAATGGTCC
Organism: Isoetes taiwanensis; assembly: GCA_021234155.1. Lineage (NCBI taxonomy): Eukaryota > Viridiplantae > Streptophyta > Lycopodiopsida > Isoetales > Isoetaceae > Isoetes > Isoetes taiwanensis. The sequence continues at coordinate 18,717,794 of JAJEKV010000012.1, read as the reverse complement.
TCGGATGTCTGCCAGCACTGATTCTTGGCAGCCTCTAGCAACGATTTGGACCAAATTGTAGCATAGCCTTGAACAAAGTCGCGCTTATTCAACCACAGAGAACCGCCACAAATTTCATGGCTTTGATTATGCCACTGGTAGAATGCAGGACATCAAAACGCAATTGAACTCGGTCCTTCTCAAAGCTCAATATAGCACCACAAGCCCATTTGTCAACTGCCATATGCATCTGCTTATGGCAACATGTGTCGAGAGTAAATTGAGATCAACATCAGTCATCTCAACCTGCATCTTTGACAAAACAAGTGAACCAACATCAGTCATCTCAACCTGCATCTTTGACAAAACAAGTGAACGGCATACCATTTTAAAAGGAAGCAAAATTAGTAGGCAAAACATATTGGTGTAATAAAACATTCCTTCTGAGCAACCCTCTGATTCTTGCTTTGCCCTCACACACTGTTTTAAAGCATAAAAATTATGCCTGAATGCACTTACATGCTGCAATTAAAGCCCCCTTGCATTGCCACAGGCAGCCAATGGATCTAGCTTCTCTTTTTAGTTAGTGGGCCAGAACCTGAAAGGTCTTTAAGATGCGCAGAAATTATGAAATGGTCCCTTGGATCTGATTCTTTAGTGCACCAGAACCTGAAAGCTCTCTAACAGGATGAGCGTGAGCACGATTCATACTGCATATTGAAGGTATGCACAGAGATTATCAAACGGTCCTCGGATGTATGCCAACACTGATTCTCGGCAGCGTATATGCAATAGTTCGGACTAAATTGTAGCATAGCCTTGAACAAACAAAGTCGCGCTTATTCAACGTCACAAACTTCATAGCTTTGATTATGCCACTGGTAGGGTGCAGGAGGTCAAAGCGCAATTGAACTCGGTCCTAAGTTTTATATAGCACCACAAACATAAGCGCCCATTTATCAACTGCCACATGCATTTGCTTATTGCAACATCAGTCATCCTCACCTGCATCTTTGACAAACAAGCGAATGGCAGGCCATGCTAAAAGGGAGCAAAACTAGAGAACAGGAAAGTTTGGCTTAAATATTTGGCTCAAGACTTTGGTATCAACATTTGTAACTTTCTTTCTCATTTTTTTGCTCCCATAGCCATTCCACCAAGCATCACCATATCAGCTTCGATTCTCTTACAGTATGACAAAAATATCAGGTTGAACTGCCAAATTAAATTTGCAAAATGAAGATTTTGTTGCTTACTGTTACTGCTAATGAGATTAATATAATTGTTTTTGCAAGGGCATGGATTCGAACGTAGATATGGCATTAGTGCTTTATTATCAAACTAGATTTATAGTCCATTCATCGCAAGAAAGAGTTGTTGAATCAAAATTAGCAATAGCAGTTACAGATGTTGCTTGTATAATCTATTGCTCCTCGCTCTTGATTGCAAGGAAAGGGACAAAAGAGTAGACAAGAGGTCAAATTATACAGCTTGGAGAGAGGAGTAACATGACCAAAAATTGGTCTTGAAGTAGCAGGAGAAAAGATTGATAAACAGCCCAAAAGGCATCTTGCAAAGGTATCGATTGCATTTGAATTACTTTACAATCTGTATTCTTACATATCTATTCAGGCTCTCATATCAACCATTCCAATTATGGTTATTAAGAGAAAGCTAAATTTGCACCGGCAGATGATCGTGATTTGCAGTTCCTTCTCTAGATCTGCAACCAAAGTCGCGCCACATTTTAAATTTTTAATGTTGAAGCAATCTATTATGTAGAGGTAGAAGGACAAAGAAATTCGATGATTTTTTGTATTTATAATTCCCTTCATTGCTTTGTATTTATAATTCCCTTCATTGCTTATTGGAATTAAATCTGTTCCAGATCGGATTTCTATGTTTCCCATGTTGGTCTCATGTGTATTTGTGTATAAAAGTTGTGGGGTCCCTAAAGCAAATATAACGTCCAGAATTGACCATTTGGGAAATGTTAACTGTTTTCATAATATCGTAGTTAAGAGAGAAACAGTGATTGAAATGCAATTGCTCAGCTACTACCTTTGGCTCAACTTTTGGCCCTTGCAGATTGGCAGGACTATATCGAAACACAGGTAGAACAACAGAGAAGTAGACATACTCGTCTATTACTCTCTTTGGCAAAGCTAGAAGGAATAAAATATAAGGTAACCTGAAGTTGCTTGAATGCAATTATGGGATATATATCTTGAAGGTTATAAATAAGTAAAGGTAGATAGCCATTTTGTCGGCATTAGCGACATGAATGCTTGAACGTGGATATCTCTGCTCACATAATTACTCTACGGTCCTATACCTGTGGATCTTATATTATATGTCTTCATCAGGATCCGACTTGAATGAGAAATCCAATTAAATGAACACTCAATCACAAGATAACAAGATTTTGGAGCATCTGCATGCATTCCAAACCTCAATTTACACTCTTGCAAATGAATGCCATTTATATAGAAATTGTTTTCTGAAGTAGCATTAAGCTACTTTGGAATGAGATGCTTCTTAAAGAGCTTGTCCAATGCAGCCTTTTGGACGAGATCTGTAGCTAGCAGATGTGTAAAGGCTAGTGATAAATATAGCAATTTGAAAATTGCATGATAAAAACAACATCATGACAATCTGTGATCTTTGATTTGCATGGTGTTACTTTGTCGATTTATAGCCAAGAATTGGAAAAAAAAGAAAATGAATTTGACTTTATACTTGGATTTGGATGGAGCTTCTCTAGTATGAATCTGCTCTGACATGAGACTTCTAGAAGAAGTTGCAACTTTTGGACCATCTAAAATTATGCATCAAGCTGAAAAAAAGGGATCAGCTCAAGATTTACGATGGTTCGTGGCTCTTTAAGATATACCCAAAATACTACGAGACAAACAAAACCTCACTCAAGAAGAATTTGGAGTGGGGAGATATCCTTGTGAATTGACGTAAACCAGCAAGTATTAAGACATGAATGCTAGTAGTAGAAATAGAAAAAGACGTTACGAGACATCTAAAGGTATTTAAACTTTGTTTGTTTTGCTATTATTTTGGTTGCCAGGCTCATTTAATTGGAATCTTGGTTGCATTTTAACAATCTATACCGTTTTACTATTTATTGACATTGCTCGCTCATCTAAATGGGATTATGTTTGCAACATTATAAATTCTTTTAATTACTGCTCACTAAGATTCACAACTCAAGATCATGACAGCATATGCCAAATATATTTGTAATATTGTCCATTGAGATTACAAGGCTATAATATCTAGCATATGCTTGCAAACATGATTGTCAAGTCTCTCCTTCCAAAATTGCCACGGTCTTAACCCCATGGAGGTATGATTTTTACAGAAGCCTTGCTCAATTCCCACTACATTATGAGATCATGGCTCTAAATATTTGAAAGGCAGCATGTGCCAATAGGCATATGAAAATAACCATCATTTACTTCTACTGTATTTGAGATCATGGCTCTATACATCCCAACGTTATGATCTCTCAAGGCAGCATGTGGCAGCAGCCATATGAAAATAAGTTTTCAACTCCCATCTTCATCTTTACAAGGATTTTTAACGCCCACATAGACCAAATTGGCCATGGGACCCAAACAACAATGGAGGCATGGAAACCCAAAAGGTATAACGAAAAAGAAAAAGTATAAGAAGACATATAAATTTGAAGAATGCCTTATTTTGTGTAGAGGGAATCCACTTAATCAGTGGTATACAACATGAGGAAGAGATGGAAAATTACTAAAGCTCTTCTAAGTCTGGTCCAAATTGAATATATTCTAATGCATGTGTGAGTCTCAATTCACAATTACTTAAAAATGGGGAGTTGTGTTATAATATGCTAATGATGATTCGCAATGATGGCGATATAGAGCCATGCTAATGATTCTAATCTCTTGCTCGTGCCAGTATTTTACAAGTGCAAGGAGAATTTCAATCCATCTTGTTCAGCACAAAATTGCATCATCCTAGAGGCGTCTGTACTTGGAATAAACAACTAAGCAACTTGGTTCATTTTGGAGATCTTTGAAGTATTTCTATCAAGACGATTAAGCTTGTAGATAAGATTGCATTGTTTATAGAGGTGTTTCTACTGGAATACGCAATCTAGTTCTTGATGCTTCAATCCCTTCAAATATTTGTCATGAATCTATCATCTCAAGTGCCTAGAATTGTTGAAATGCTCAAGGAAGGAGGTACTGGTTTTTGTCACTTCAGGCTACAAAAGGCAGTCTTCCTAAAAGCATATTTTGTCTCTCTACTATCAAATAAGTCAACATTATGGTGTAATAAACGATCCTTCTGAGCAACCCTTAATTCTCGCCTTGTCCTCACACACTTTTTTACAAAGCACAAAAATTATGCCTGAATGCTTATTACATTTGCCACCATAAAGATTTACAAGCTGCAATTACAGCCCCCTTGCATTGCCTAAGGCGGCCAGTGGATCTAGCTTCTCTTTTTAGTTAGTGGACCAAAAGCTAAAAGGTCTTTAAGATGTGCAGAAATTATCAAATGATCCCTTGAATCTGATTCTTTAGTGGACCAAGAAACTGAAAGCCCTCTAAGAGCATGCGCATGAGCACTATTCATACTGCATGCTTATTGAATGTATGCAAAAATATCTAATGGTCCTAGGATGTTTGCCAGCACTGATTCTTGGCAGCCTCTAGCAACAATTTGGACCAAATTGTAGCATAGCCTTGAACAAAGTCGCGCTTATTCAACCACAGAGAACCGCCACAAATTTCATGGCTTTGATTATGCCACTGGTAGAATGCAGGACGTCAAAACGCAATTGAACTCGGTCCTTCTCAAAGCTTAATATAGCACCACAAGCCCATTTGTCAACTGCCATATGCATCTGCTTATGGCAACATGTGTCGAGAGTAAATTGAGATCAACATCAGTCATCTCAACCTGCATCTTTGACAAAACAAGTGAACCAACATCAGTCATCTCAACCTGCATCTTTGACAAAACAAGTGAACGGCATACCATTTTAAAAGGGAGCAAAATTAGTAGGCAAAACATATTGGTGTAATAAAACATTCCTTCTGAGCAACCCTCTGATCCTTGCTTTGCCCTCACACACTGTTTTACAAGCATGAAAATTATGCCTAAAACTTACATGCTGCAATTAAAGCCCCCTTGCATTGCCACAGGCAGCCAGTGAATCTAGCTTCTCTTTTTAGTTAGCGGGCCAGAACCTGAAAGGTCTTTAAGATGCGCAGAAATTATGAAATGGTCCCTTGGATCTGATTCTTTAGTGCACCAGAACCTGAAAGCTCTCTAACAGGATGAGCGTGAGCACGATTCATACTGCATATTGAAGGTATGCACAGAAATTATCAAACGGTCCTCGGATGTATGCCAACACTGATTCTCGGCAGCGTATATGCAATAGCTCGGACTAAATTGTAGCATAGCCTTGAACAAACAAAGTCGCGCTTATTCAACGTCACAAACTTCATAGCTTTGATTATGCCACTGGTAGGGTGCAGGAGGTCAAAGCGCAATTGAACTCGGTCCTTCTAAGTTTTATATCGCACCACAAACATAGGCGCCCATTTATCAACTGCCACATGCATTTGCCTATTGCGACATCAGTCATCGTCACCTGCATCTTTGACAAACAAGCGAATGGCAGGCCATGCTAAAAGGGAGCAAAACTAGAGAACAGGTTTGCAAAGTTAGAGAATAGCAAAAAAAAACAGAGCCCTAAAAGACATACAGTTAGAGGTACAGTAACCCTCTTTGAAACAACTTGTCTGCACTAGTTTATTAGAGTGATATGCCACAAAGTTAGAGGAGTTGAAAAGAGCAATGCATCACAGTTGAAAACACGGACATATGCGTTCTAAGTTGCATTTTACTGCAATAACTCCCTCCTCTACTCAATTAACCTGAAACGAAAGGCAAAGATTAAATTGTAACAAACCTCTTACTCTCGCCTTGCCCTCACACACTTTCTTACAAAGCATAAAAATTATGCCTGAATGCTTATTACATTTGCCACCATCAAGATTTACATGCTGCAATTACAGCCCCCTTGCACTGCCAAAGGCGGCCAGTGGATCTAACTTTTCTTTTCAGTTAGTGGACCAGCCTGAAAGGTCTTTAAGATGCGCAGAACTTATCAAATGGTCCATTGAACTGATTCTTTAGTGGACCAAGAACCTGAAAGCTCTCTAAGAGGATGAGCATGAGCACGATTCATACTGCAGGCTTATTAAACCTATGCGCAGAAATTATCCAACGGTCCTCGGATGTATGCCAGCACTGATTCTTGGCAGCACTAACAACAATTTGGACCAAATTGTAGCATAGCCTTGAACAAAGTCACGCTTATTCAACCACAGAGAACCGCCAGAAATTTCATGGCTTTCATTAGTGCAGGAAGATAATGCGCAATTGAACTCGATCCTTCTCAAAGCTTAATATAGCCACAAGCCCATTTATCAACTGCTAGATGGATATGCTTATGGCAACATGTGTGGAGAGTAAATTGAGTTCAACACAACCTGCAACTTTGACAAAACAGCCGAATGGCATACCATGCTTAAAGGGAGCAAAATTAGTAGGCATAATAAAGAATGCAAATTCTAAAGTTTCAATGGCAAGGTAGAGAATAGCAGCAAGAAGATATACAATTAGAAGTAACCCTCTCCAAAACAACTTGTCTGCACTAGTTTATTAAGATAATGCGCAATTGAACTCGATCCTTCTCAAAGCTTAATATAGCCACAAGCCCATTTATCAACTGCTAGATGGATATGCTTATGGCAACATGTGTGGAGAGTAAATTGAGTTCAACACAACCTGCAACTTTGACAAAACAGCCGAATGGCATACCATGCTTAAAGGGAGCAAAATTAGTAGGCATAATACAGAATGCAAATTCTAAAGTTTCAATGGCAAGGTAAAGAATAGCAGCAAGAAGATATACAATTAGAAGTAACCCTCTCCAAAACAACTTGTCTGCACTAGTTTATTAGAGTAATGTGCCACAAAGGTAGAGGGGTTGAAAAGAGTAGTGCATCACAGTTGAAAAGACATATACGTTTCTGAATTGCATTTTACTGCATGTAACCGATTGAAATTAAATTAGAAACCTCAGGAAACCTCTGCATAAGTAGCTAGCTATCTGCAATAACTCAATGTACCTCTCCATGCAGTAAACCTTAGCATAGCATAAGTAGCTATCTGCAATAACTCAATGTACCTCTCCATGCAATATCTACTCCACATATCTCTGCAAACAGTAAAATGCAGGAAACTAAATAATCAAATCAAATTTTAGTTGGTTTATTTGGAACCCTCTCCTTTGAGAGAAGGTTTAGGGTTAGGGCTATGCCAGGCCTCTACAATAGTGTAAGGCAGAGGCGACATTCGTGAGCCTTGGCAGCAAGCTGCACAACAGGCCCACAACCCACAACAAATTAGATTAATAGCATTGGGGCCCTATGGACCCCGTATCAGCTATTAAACTGATAAGAACAGATACTACACTTGATCTTAGCCAAAAGGCCGAGAAAGGTATGAGTTTCCTTTGTTTTCTTCGTCTTCATATACTACAAACACTATCCTCTCATCTAAAATATGCCGGTGGGATATTTCTGGTGAAAACCTAAATCAAAAGGTTGGGGACAATAGAACTCATCTGATCAAGAACATTGAATACAGAATCCCGAATTTCCTGAAAGGCAAGGATCATCGGCCACACTCTGATCCCACGAGCTTGAATCATTTGATCCATCCTTTGATATCTTATGTCCAACCGTGAGTCGAGCTTGAATCATTGATTCTGAACATGCACTCCCCTATAGAAATACCATAAATCTAGGCGAAACCATTGCCCCACAAATACTCACATATCAACATGGTTGCAAAAAATTATAAGCTTTAACTATATCCCCCACATTGTGATGGAAACCTTATGAGAGTTCAAGGTTATGGGTATCATTGGAAGCAATTGTTATTGTGGTCGCACTTTCCATGTATGTGTCTGATAGCTTGTGGATATCTCAAGCTAAGGTGTAATGTCTGTTACAAGCTCTTGTGAGGTTTAGTGAGATATAGGGCAAAAAACTTATGATGATGGGTTTTCTTTTTCCTAGAGCTAGGGCTATAGGGTTTGTGCATGTCATGTGGTTTTATGCTTGTGATGCCATCATTTGGAAGCGCCTTCATCAGATATCAAGCTTCTAGGTCTCTGTCTCTTTTATTTCATTTTGCCTTGTCTCAAATATGAAGCTTTTTTCTTTCTATTTCGTTTTTTGGTTTCAAAATGTCTTTTGGTTTGGAGATTCCCTATTTTGGAGTTGTTTCCAGGTATTATTGGTTGTTGAGGCTGGCATAGTTGCACCGCAACATTACAACACAAGGGAACGCAACAGGACGAAACAAAATCTGGAATGAAATTTTGACCCTTGCATGTGCAACGTGTTTCGGAACAACTTTTCCTTTTTGGCCCAAAAAGATGGATTTTTCTAGTCTTTTTCTATCTTTTACCAATTTGGACCTTTAAGGAACCTAAATCTGGGATATATTTACCAAATTTAATTCCTCTGGCTCTAATCTCTATCATTTATGTGCATGGCTGCTGGAAGATGCCAGGCACATGCCTTTTCTTCAGTCTAATTTACCCAAGCCTCTTCCTCTTCTTTCCAAAGCGCTCTCTCTTCTTTTTCAACCGCTGCTTTCTAAAGCCCGTGACAAGAAAATCAAGGTCCAAGATGAAGGCGAAGGAAGTCCATTGGCTCTTCGTAGAGCACACAACTATTTTAAGGAAGTGTACAGAGGGTTCAGGAGCTAGAAAATGGAAGTGCAATTACTGTGACGATGAGAAAACCTCCAATTTAAATAGAGGAGAGAGCATATGCATGCTACTACCAAAATCAAAGGACGTGGTAAGAAAATTTTCCAAGATATAGTGAAGAAGATACTTGAGAAATTAGAATCATCTTCTACAGTTGAAGATGCTTGTAGAAATCATGGAAGAAGACATGTTGCTAATAGCGGTAGAGGGCCTCTTTTTAAAAAGATGAAACAAGGACGATTAAGTAAGGCAAGTTGGGCCAATGCACATAAGAAACAATCCAGGATATAGGAGCGCATATGCATCATAATGTGCAATTTGTCTTTCAACGTTCTGCCCTCCAAGCAATGGGAAAAGATGACTAATGAAGTAGCTCACATTGGTCCATCATAGCAGGGAGTGGATACAATATGATATTGGACACGGAGATGAAGACAGTTGTTGATGAAGAATAAAGTCAAATAAAAAATCTGGGTCAAGTGTGGATGCTCAATCATTACGCATGGCTGGCCATATAAGAGGCATATACATGTCGTGAATATTATGATATCTAGTTGCATGGGCACCATTTTCCATTGCGTAGTTGATTGTTCTAAGGTTGGCCTTAAAATTTCTGGGTCATGTTGAAAGAGATTCAAAAGACAATAGAGAAAATTGGGCCATCAAATGTAGTCCAAGTTAGAACTGGTAATGGACCTAATTGCAAGAGCATGGAACTTAAGCACCTTGAGAAGGTTGGACGCCTTGTGCAAGTCACTCCTCAAATCTGCTTCTTGAAGAAATTACTAAGACTCCTTGGGTAAGTAATGTGATTGAAGGGTAATTAATGAATTTCGTTCATACAAAGACTTTTGCATTAAGTATCTATAGAGCAAGTAGGCCTCTTGAACTCTTGTTTCCATCAAGCACAAGATTGGCTTGCCAATATATTATATTGGAAAGGTTTCGAGAACATCTCATTCATATAGACTATTGTATCAGATTTGTGAAAGGGAGGGAAGGCCATAAAGACCGTGATGCACTAAGAATGCAAAGAATGTGTTACGACATAAATCTTTGGGATCATAAGGAATTGTGAAAGGATTATCTCCAATCTACACTATTTTACACATTTCTGACATGGAAAGCAGCATATTTGATTTTTGAAAAATTTCCTAAGCACAAACTTTCAATGCTGGTTGCAAACACAATGCAAGTTCGTAGCTTACATATGCAACATAATCTATAGAATAAGAACCTTAGAAAAGTATATTTAATATTGCAAAATTTCTTGGATGCTCGAATTTCACAGTAGTACAAAATTCAGAACACTGGAGCAATAGAAAAATGTCAATTTTGCACTATTTAGGCCTATAGCATACGAATGCATCAGTTTACTATTCACCTATTCCCCTGGGAATAGATTTGGCTGGTCCTCAGCTTGATAATTATGTAATCATTAGAGCTTCATGTACATTAGTTCGGATCCAATCGATTCGAGATTGAAGTAAGCTATTTCTATTTGTATTGATCTGTTCCAGTCAATCGACTGATTCAGTTTCCATGTATAGTCAATAGTCGACCAAAAAATAAGCTGAGGAATATAATCTTTGGGCACACACACTATTCACATATAATTCTGAACCATTAGGCTAGAATTTGAACTTCAATTTTATTTTCTCTTACTCTTGCATGATCTTGTTTGGACTGCTGGAATAATGTTCTATGATCAAAATAACTTTTCGTTCCTCTTCCTGAACCAATATTCAATTTTTCAACTACCTATATATTATTCAAAGAGATTTCTAAATCTGTGACTACCCACATATCGTCAACCTCTATCCACCCACCACCCACCCCCCCAACCCACCACCAAAAAAAGGGTGGTAGATGCTTTGTTCCATACTTACCTGGGCGGGGTCGATCGATGATAGAGAAGGCCGATGGCCTAGGATAGATTGTGCCATTGAACTAAGGCATGGACTGTCTTAACATAGTGCACATCATACTTGTGGTAGCGGGGGCTTGTGTGCACGCGGCCCCCTCAAATCAATTTAATTCATATTTCATTCTAACTAACTTGATGCTTGATACCAATTCTTAAATGTCAGCTAGAAAATAAGTCGGGCAAGAATCTCAGTTAGAACTTTCAGAGTGAAGAGTCTAACTAGCTTGATACTTTGATTCTTAGTACAATAAGGCAAAAATCTCAGTTTGAACTGTCGAATTAAATTTGCTAGTGAAGATTTTGTTGCGTACTGTTATGACTAGTGAGGTTTATATAAGGATATGAAGGATTATATTCCAAGTTGTATCTGCAAAACAATCATCAGGAAGTAAAACAAATAAACACAAATCCACCCCTTAAGGGTAAAGCACATCACCCAACTGGGCTATCTTGAGCAAACAAATCTCCGAGAAAGAGTGAATATTGGAATAAGAAAGGCTTAAAGGAAACAATTTAGCTACTGGAGAATCCTCAATCTAGCAAATCAATCTAATCTCTACCATTTATGTGCATGGATGCTGGAAGTTGTCAGGCACATGCCTTTTCTTCAATCTAATTTGTCCAAGCCTCTTCCTCTTCTCTCCAAAGTGCTCTCTCTTCTTTTTCAACCACTGCCTTCTAAAGCCTGTGACAAGAAAATCAAGGTCCAAGATGAAGGTGAAGGAAGTCCATTGGCTCTTCGTAGAGCATACAACTAGTTTAAGGAAGTGTAGAGAGGGTTCAGGAGCTAGAAAATGGAAGTGCAATTACTGTGAGGATGAGAAAACCTCTAATTTAAATAGAGGAGAGAGCATATGCATGCCAGTACGAAAATAAAAGGACGTTGTAAGAAAATTCTCCAAGATATAGTGAAGATACTTGAGAAATTAGAATCATCTTCTACAGTTGAAGATGCTTGTAGAAATCATGGAAGAAGACATGTTGCTAATAGAGGTAGAGGATCTCGTTTTAAAAAGATGAAACGAGGACGATTAAGTAAGATAAGTTGGGCCAATACACATAAGAAACAATCCAAGATAGAGGTGCGCATGTGCATTATAATGTGCAATTTGTCTTTCAACATTCTGCGCTCCAAGCAAAGGAAAAAGATGACCAATGAAGTAGCTCAGATTGGTCCATCATGGCAGTGAGTGGATACAATATGATGAAGTAGCAAGAATTGGACACGGAGATGAAGACAGTTGTTGGTGAAGAATAAAGTCAAATAAAAAAACTGGGTCAAGTCTGGATGCTCAAACATTACATATGGCTGGACAGATAAGAGGCATAGACATGTCATAAATATTATGATATCTAGTTGCATGGGCACCATTTTCTATTATGTAGTTGATTGTTCTAAGGTTGGCCTGAAAATTTCCGGGTCATGTTGAAAGAGATTCAAAAGACAATAGAGAAAATTGGGCCATCAAATGTAGTCCAAGTTACAACTGGTAATGGACCTAACTGCAAGAGCATGGAACTTAAGCACCTTGAGAAGGTTGGGCGCCTTGTGCAAGTCACTCCTCAAATCTTCTTCTTGAAGAAATTACCAAGATTCCTTGGGTAAGTAATGTGATTGAAGGGTAATTAACGAAGTTCTTTCATATAAAACCTTTTGCATTAAGTATCTATAGAGCAAGTAGGCCTCTTGAACTCTTGTTGCCATCAAGCACAAGATTGGCTTGCCAATATATTATATTAGAAAGATTGTCATGGATTCGAGAACACCTCATTCATAAGGACTATTGTATCAAATTTGTGAAAGGGAGGGATGGCCATAAAGAGCCTGATGCACTAAGAATGCAAAGAATGTGTTACGACACAAATCTTTGGGAGGATAAGGATTTGTGAAAGGATTATCTCCAATCTACACTATTTTACACATTTCTGACATAGAAGACAACATATTTGGTTTATGAAAAAATTCCTAAGCACAAACTTTCAATGCTGGTTGCAAACACAATGCAAGTTCGTAGCTTACATATGCAACTTAATCTATAGAATAAGAACCTTAGAAAAGTATATTGCAAAATTTCTTATATGCTCGACTTTCACGGTAGTACAAAATTCAGAACACTGGAGCAATGGAAAAATGTCAATTTTGTACTGTTTAGGCCTATAGCATAGAATGCATCAATTTACTATTCACCTATTCCCCTGGGAATAGATTTGGCTGCTCCTCACCTTGATAATTATGTAATCATTGGAGCTTCCTATATAGTAGTTCGGATCCAATCGATTCGAGATTAAAAGAAGCTATTTCTATTTGTATTGATCTGTTCCAGTCAATCGACTGGTTCAGTTTCCATGTATAGTCAATAGCCGACCAAACAACTAAGCTGAGGAATATAACCTTTGGGCACGCACACTATTCACATATAATTCTGAACCATTAGGCTAACATTTGGACTTCAATTTTATTTGCTTTTGCTCTTGCATGATCTTGTTTGGACTGCTAGAATGTTGTTTTATGTTCAAAATAACTTTTCATTCCCCTTCCTGAATCAATATTCAACTACCTATATATTACTCAAAGAGATTATCTTTGACTACCCATATATCGTCCAACCCCCACCCCAAACCCCCAACCCCCCACCACCAAAAAAAAAAGGGTGGTAGATGCCTTGTTCCATACTTACTTTGGTGGGGTCGATCGATGATTGAGAAGGCTGATGGCCTAGGATAGTTTGTGCCATTGAACTAAGGCATGGACTCTCTTAACATCGTGCACATCATAACTTGTGGTAGCGGGGGCTTGCGTGCACGCGGCCGGCCCACTCAAATCAATTTAATTCATATTTCATTCTATTTCATTCTAACTATATAACTTCATGCATGATCTCAATTCTTAAATAACAGCTAGAAAAGAGGTCAAACTATATTTATTACTAAAGAATTCCTGTACATTATTTCGGATCCAATCGATTCGAGATTGAAGGAAGCTATTTCTATTTGTATTGATCTGTTCCAGTCAATCGGCTGATTCAGTTTCCATGTATAGTCAATGGTCGACCAAAAAATAAGCTGAGGAATATAACCTTTGGGCACACACTATTCACATATAATTCTGAACCATTAGGCTAACATTTGAACCTTCAATTTTATTTGCTCTTACTCTTGCATGATCTTGTTTGGACTGCTGGAATAATGTTCTATGATCAAAATAACTTTTCGTTCCCCTTCCTGAACCAATATTCAACTTTTCAACTACCTATATATTACTCAAAGAGATTTCTAAATCTGTGACTACCCACATATCGTCAACCTCTATCCACCCCCAAAGAAAAAAAAAAAAAGTGGTAGATGCTTTGTTCCATACTTACCCGGAGGGGGGTGTCGATCGATGATAGAGAAGGCCGATGGTCTAGGATAGTTTGTGCCATTGAACTAAGGCATGGATTGTCTTAACATAGTGCACATCATAACTTGTGGTAGCGGGGGCTTGCGTGCACGCGGCCCCCTCAAGTCAATTTAATTCATATTTCATTCTATTTCATTCTAACTAACTTGATGCTTGATACCAATTCTTAAATGTCAGCTAGAAAATAAGTCGGGCAAGAATCTCAGTTAGAACTTTCAGAGGCCAAATTACATTTGTTATTGAAGAGTCTAACTAGATTGATACTTTGATTCTAGTACAATAAGGCAAAAATCTCAGTTTGAACTGTCGAATTAAATTTGCTAGTGAAGATTTTGTTGCTTACTGTTACGGCTAGTGAGGTTTATATAAGATACTTATGATACGAATGATTGACTTCCAGGTTGTATCTGCAAAGCAATCATCAGGAAGTAAAACAAATAAACACAAATCCACCCCTTAAGTGGTAAAGCTCATCACCCAACTGGGCTACCTTGAGCAAACAAATCTCCGAGAAAGAGTGAATATTGGAATAAGAAAGGCTTAAGGGAAACAATTTAGCTACTAGAGAATCCTCAATCTAGCAAATCATAAATTTATGGAAAGTTTGGCTTAAATATTTGGCTCGAGACTTTGGTATCAACATTTGTAACTTTCTTTCTCATTCTGTTGCTCCCATAGCCATTCCCCCAAGCATCACCATATCAACTTCGATTCTCTTACAGTATGACAAAAATATTAGGTTGAACTGCCAAATTAAATTTGCAAAATGAAGATTTTGTTGCTTACTGTTACTGCTAATGAGATTAATATAATTGTTTTTGCAAGGGCATGGATTCGAACGTAGATATGGCATTAGTGCTTTATTATCAAACTAGATTTATAGTCCATTCATCGCAAGAAAGAGTTGTTGAATCAAAATTAGGAATAGCAGTTACAGATGTTGCTTGTATAATCTATTGCTCCTCGCTCTTGATTGCTAGGAAAGGGACAAAAGAGTAGACAAGAGGTCAAATTATACAGCTTGGAGAGAAGAGTAATATGACAAAAAATTGGTCTTCAAGTAGCAGGAGAAAAGATTGATAAACAGCCCAAAAGGCATCTTGCAAAGCTATCGATTGGATTTAAATTACTTTACAATCTGTATTCTTACATATCTATTCTGGCTCTCAGATCAACCATTCCAATTATGGTTATTAAGAGAAACCCAAATTTGCACCAGCAGATGATCGTGATTTGCAGTTCCTTCTCTAGATCTGCAACCAAAGTCGCGCCACATTTTAAATTTTTAATGCTGAAGCAATCTATTATGTAGAGGTAGAAGGATAAAGAAATTCGATGATTTTTTGTATTTATAATTCCCTTCATTGCTTTGTATTTATAATTCCCTTCATTGCTTATTGGGATTAAATCTGTTCCAGATCGGATTTCTATGTTTCCCATGTTGGTCTCATGTGTATTTGTGTATAAAAGTTGTGGGGTCCCTAAAGCAAATATAATGTCCAGAATTGACCATTTGGAAAATGTTAACTGTTTTCATAATATCATAGTTAAGAGAGAAACAATGATTGAAATGCAATTGCTCAGCTACTACCTTTGGCTCAACTTTTGACCCTTGCAGATTGACAGGACTATATCGAAACACAGGTAGAAAAACAGAGAAGTAGACATACTCGTCTACTTCAACGCCTCGTCGTGAAAGTGGCCATGCAATGTAAAGTTAGTGGGGGAAAGACCCACTTCAGCAATGTAAAGTGGTGGGGGCAGGACCCATCTGGGTGTGTTGTAAAGTGTCACATGTCCGATAGGACGCTGCCTTGTGGCGTGACGTTAAAATCTCTTCTTCTTCTTCTTCTTCTTTGGTAAAGCTAGAAGAAATAAAATATAAGGTAACCTGAAGTTGCTTGAATGCAATTATGGGATATATATCTTGAAGGTTATAAATAAGTAAAGATAGATAGCCATCTTGTCGGCATTAGCGACATGAATGCTTGGATGTGGCAATCTTTGCTCACATAATTACTCTACGGTCTTCATCAGGATCCAACTTGAATGAGAAATCCAATTAAATGAACACTCAATCACAAGATAACAAGATTTTGAAGCATCTGCATGCATTCCAAACCTCAATTTAAACTCTTGCAAATGAATGCCATTTATATAGAAATTGTTTTCTGAAGTAGCATTAAGCTACTTTGGAATGAGATGCTTCCTAAAGAGCTTGTCCAATGCAGCCTTCCGGACGAGATCTGTAGCTAGCAGATGTGTAAAGGCTAGTGATAAATATAGCAATTTTGCATTGTTGAAGCCTATGGCATACAAATGCATCAATTTACTATTCACCTATTCCCCTGGGAATAGATTTGGCTGCTCCTCACCTTGATAATTATGTAATCATTGGAGCTTCCTATATATTAGTTCGGATCCAATCAATTCGAGATTAAAAGAAGCTATTTCTATTTGTATTGATCTGTTCCAGTCAATCGACTGGTTCAGTTTCCATGTATAGTCAATAGCCGACCGAAAAACTAAGCTGAGGAATATAACCTTTGGGCACGCACACTATTCACATATAATTCTGAACCATTAGGCTAACATTTGGACTTCAATTTTATTTGCTCTTGCTCTTGCATGATCTTGTTTGGACTGCTAGAATGTTGTTTTATGATCAAAATAACTTTTCGTTCCCCTTCTTGAATCAATATTCAACTATTCAACTACCTTCAAAGAGATTTCTAAATCTGTGACTACCCACATATCGTCAACCTCTATCCACCCACCACCCTCCCCCCCCCCCCCCCCAAAAAAAAAATGGTTGGTAGATGCTTTGTTCCATACTTACCTGGGCGAGGTCGATCGATGATAGAGAAGGCCGATGGCCTAGGATAGTTTGTGCCATTGAACTAAGGCATGGATTGTCTTAACATAGTGCACATCATAACTTGTGGTAGCGGGGGCTTGCGTGCATGCGGCCATGGAAAAAATTAGCGGCTATTCTTAGCCAAATGGCGATTTTTTAGGGGGTCTAGGCAATTTTTACGGCGAATTTTATGAAGAGAGATTTCTTTAAAAAAAATAAAAAATAGCCATAGTTAAAACAAGTACTCCATAATTTTTTTAAGGATTAGCCAAACTATTTTTCCCCTTTTCCTTAATGAAAAAGGGATTAGCCTTTCTTTATATTACAATATTTATATATTAGATCATTAATAGCCAAACAAAATGAATTCTTATTAAAGATTTTTACAAATTGCCACCTACCATCATTGGTAATAGTAGTTTTTCAAATTATGAATTTCTATTACATATACCACATATGCATCTAAAAAAAAGGAGTTGTAAGAGATAACTAATATCCATCTAGATGCCCGAGTCGGTTGCATAACTTCCTTCAAGAGTTAGAGATAAGTGCAATTTGATCACCATATCTAGAAGGATGTCATTGCATTGAATGTAGTTCAGACCATGAATGTTATAAGCTATGTTGTGATCTTCTGTTAAAGTTTTTTAATATCATCGTATATTCCTTGATTGTTGATTGGAATAACATGTAATTCTAGTACAATATATCTAAAACTATAGAATCTACATTTTTTGCTTTTTCTAATTAGAAAAAATAGTCAAGTGAAAGCTTAAATGAATACTTAATTCAAAAGTTTCGCCAAGTCCAAATACATATAAATGTAATGTTAATAATAACTTTAGCCAAATATACATCATAAAATATGTAAGATTTTAAAAAATAGCCAAACCATTTTTTATGAAAAAATATATAATGTGCTTAATTTTTTCCCTGCATGCGGCCCCCTCAAATCAATTTAATTCATATTTTATTCTATTTCATTCTAACTAACTTGTCAGCTAGAAAATAAGTCGGGCAAGAATCTCAGTAAGAACTTTCAGAGGCCAAATTACATTTGTTAGCGAAGAGTCTAACTAACTTGATACTTTGATTCTAGTACAATAAGGCAAAAATCTCAGTTTGAACTGTCGATTTAAATTTGCTAGTGAAGATTTTGTTGCTTACTGTTACGGCTAGTGAGGTTTATATAAGGATACGAATGATTATACACAAATCCACCCCTTAAGGGTAAAGCTCATCACCCAACTAGGCTATCTTGAGCAAACAAATCTCCGAGAAAGAGTGAATATTGGAATAAGAAAGGCTTAAGGGAAACAATTTAGCTACTAGAGAATCCTCAATCTAGCACATCATGAATTTATGGAACGTTTGGCTTAAATATTTGGCTCGAGACTTTGGTATCAACATTTGTAACTTTCTTTCTCATTCTGTTGCTCCCATAGCCATTCCCCCGAGCATCACCATATCAACTTCGATTCTCTTACAGTAGGACAAAAATATCAGGTTGAACCGCCAAATTAAATTTGCAAAATGAAGATTTTGTTGCTTACTGTTACTGCTAATGAGATTAATATAATTGTTTTTGCAAGGGCATGGATTCGAACGTAGACGTGGCATTAATGCTTTATTATCAAAATAGATTTATAGTCCATTCATTGCAAGAAAGAATTGTTGAAACAAAATTAGCAATAGTAGTTACAGATGTTGCTTGTATAATCTATTGCTCCTCGCTCTTTATTGCTAGGAAAGGGACAAAAGAGTAGACAAGGGGTCAAATTATACAGCTTGGAGAGAAAAGTAACATGACCAAAAATTGGTCTTCAAGTAGCAGGAGAAAAGATTGATGCAAAGGTATCGATTGCATTTGAATTACTTTACAATCTGTACTCTTACATATGTATTCAAGCTCTCAGATCAACCATTCCAACTATGGTTATTAAGAGAAAGCCAAATTTGCACCGGCAGATGATCGTGATTTGCAGTTCCTTCTCTAGATCTGCAACCAAAGTCGCGCCACATGTTAAATTTTTAATGCTGAAGCAATCTATTACATAGAGTTGGAAGGACAAAGAAATTCGATGATTTTTTGTATTTATAATTCCCTTCATTGCTTATTGGGATTAAATCTGTTCCAGTTCGGATTTCTGTGTTTCCCATGTTGGTTTCATGTGTATTTGTGTATAAAAGTTGTGGGGTCCCTAAAGCAAATATAACGTCCAAAATTGACCATTTGGGAAATGTTTTCATAATATCGTAGTTAAGAGAGAAACAGTGATTGAAATGCAATTGCTCAGCTACTACCTTTGGCTCAACTTTTGACCCTTGCAGATTGGTAGGATTATATCGAAACACAGGTAGAACAACAGAGAACTAGACGTATTCGTCTATTACTCTCTTTGGCAAAGCTAGAAGGAATAAAATATAAGGTAACCTAAAGTTGCTTGAATGCAATTATGGGATATATATCTTGAAGGTTATAAATAAGTAAAGGTAGATAGCCATCTTGTCGGCATTAGCGACATGAATGCTTGGACATGGCAATCTCTGCTCACATAATTACTCTACGGTCCTATACCTATGGATCTTATATTATATGTCTTCATCAGGATTCGACTTGAATGAGAAATCCAATTAAATGAACACTCAATCACAAGATAACAAGATTTTGGAGCATCTGCATGCATTCCAAACCTCAATTTAAACTCTTGCAAATGAATGCCATTTATATAGAAATTGTTTTCTGAAGTAGCATTAAGCTACTTTGGAATGAGATGCTTCTTAAAGAGCTTGTCCAATGCAGCCTTTTGGACGAGATCTGTAGCTAGCAGATGTGTAAAGGCTAGTGATAAATATAGCAATTTGAAAATTGCATGATAAAAATAACATCATGACAATCTGTGATCTTTGATTTGCATGGTGTTACTTTGTCGATTTATAGCCAAGAATTGGAAAAAAAGAAAATGAATTTGACTTTATACTTGGATTTGGATGGAGCTTCTCTAGTATGAATCTGCTCTGACATGAGACTTCTAGAAGAAGTTGCAACTTTTGGACCATCTAAAATTATGCATCAAGCTGAAAAAAAGGGATCAGCTCAAGATTTACGATGGTTCGTGGCTCTTTAAGATATACCCAAAATACTACGAGACAAACAAAACCTCACTCAAGAAGAATTTGGAGTGGGGAGATATCCTTGTGAATTGACGTAAACCAGCAAGTATTAAGACATGAATGCTAGTAGTAGAAATAGAAAAAGACGTTACGAGACATCTAAAGGTATTTAAACTTTGTTTGTTTTGCTATTATTTTGGTTGCCAGGCTCATTTAATTGGAATCTTGGTTGCATTTTAACAATCTATACCGTTTTACTATTTATTGACATTGCTCGCTCATCTAAATGGGATTATGTTTGCAACATTATAAATTCTTTTAATTACTGCTCACTAAGATTCACAACTCAAGATCATGACAGCATATGCCAAATATATTTGTAATATTGTCCATTGAGATTACAAGGCTATAATATCTAGCATATGCTTGCAAACATGATTGTCAAGTCTCTCCTTCCAAAATTGCCACGGTCTTAACCCCATGGAGGTATGATTTTTACAGAAGCCTTGCTCAATTCCCACTACATTATGAGATCATGGCTCTAAATATTTGAAAGGCAGCATGTGCCAATAGCCATATGAAAATAACCATCATTTACTTCTACTGTATTTGAGATCATGGCTCTATACATCCCAACGTTATGATCTCTCAAGGCAGCATGTGGCAGCAGCCATATGAAAATAAGTTTTCAACTCCCATCTTCATCTTTACAAGGATTTTTAACGCCACATAGACCAAATTGGCCATGGGACCCAAACAACAATAGGGGCATGGAAACCCAAAAGGTATAACGAAAAAGAAAAAGTATAAGAAGACATATAAATTTGAAGAATGCCTTATTTTGTGTAGAGGGAATCCACTTAATCAGTGGTATACAACATGAGGAAGAGATGGAAAATTACTAAAGCTCTTCTAAGTCTGGTCCAAATTGAATATATTCTAATGCATGTGTGAGTCTCAATTCACAATTACTTAAAAATGGGAGATGCATAGGCTCCCTCATTGCTCAAAGTGTCTCTACTGGGGAGTTGTGTTATAATATGCAAACCTCAATTTAAACTCTTGCAAATGAATGCCATATATAAAGAAATTGTTTTCTGAAGTAGCATTAAGCTACTTTGAAATGAGATGCTTCTTAAAGAGCTTGTCCAATGCAGCCT
Source organism: Isoetes taiwanensis (assembly GCA_021234155.1). NCBI lineage: Eukaryota > Viridiplantae > Streptophyta > Lycopodiopsida > Isoetales > Isoetaceae > Isoetes > Isoetes taiwanensis. The sequence continues at coordinate 18,696,503 of JAJEKV010000012.1, read as the reverse complement.
TCTGGACGAGATCTGTAATTAGCAGATGTGTAAAGGCTAGCGATAAATATAGCAATTTGAACATTGCATGATAAAAACAGCATCATGACAATCTGTGATCTTTGATTTGCATGGTGTTACTTTGTTGATTTATAGCCAAGAATTGGAAAAAAAGAAACCGAATTTGTCTTTACACTTGGATTCGGATGGAGCTTCTCTAGTATGAATCTGCTCTGACAGACTTCTAGAAGAAGTTGCAACCTTTAGACCATCTAAAATTATGCATCAAGCTGAAAAAAAAGGATCAGCTCAAAATTTACGATGGTTCGTGGCTCTTTAAGATATACCCAAAATACCACGAGACAAACAAAACCTCACTCAAAAAGAATTTGCAGTGGGGAGATATCCTTGTGAATTGACGTAAACCAGCAAGTATTCGGACATGAATGCTAGTAGTAGAAATAGAAAAAGACGTTACGAGACATCTAAAGGTATTTAAACTTTGTTTGTGTTTGCTATTATTTTGGTTGCCAGGCTCATTTAATCGGAATCTTGGTTGCATTTTAACAATCTATACTTTTTTACTATTTATCGACATTGCTCGCTCATCTAAATGGGATTATGTTTGCAACATTATAAATTCTTTTAATTACTGCTCACTAAGATTCACAAATCAAGATCATGACAGCGTATGCCAAATATATTTGTAATATTGTCCATTGAGATTACAACGCTATAATACCTAGCATAAACTTGCAAACATGATTGTCAAGTCTCTCCTTCCAAAATTGCCATGGTCTTAACCCCATGGAGGTATGATTTTTATAGAAGCATTGCTCAATTCCCACTACATTATGAGATCATGGCTCTAAATATCTGAAAGGCAGCATGTGCCAATAGCCACATGAAAATAACCATCATTTACTTCTACTGTACTTGAGATCATGGCTCTATACATCTCAACGTTATGATCTCTCAAGGCAGCATGTGACAGCAGCCATATGAAAATAAGTTTTCAACTCCCATCATCATCTTTACAAGGATTTTTAACGCCCACATAGACCAAATTGGAAGCCCAAAAGGTATAACGAAAAAGAAAAAGCATAAGAAGACATAAAAATTTGAAGAACGCCTTATTTTGTGTAGAGGGAATCCACTTAATCAGTGGTATACAACATGAGGAAGAGATGGAAAATTACTAAAGCTCTTCTAAGTCTGGTCCAAATTGGATATATTCTAATGCATATGTTAGTCTCAATTCACAAGTGCAAGGAGCATTTCAATCCATCTTGTTCAGCACAAAGTTGCATCATTCCTAGAGGCGTCTGTACTTGGGATAAACCACTAAGCAACTAGTTCATTTTGGAGATCTTTGAAGTATTTCTATCAAGACGATTAAGCTTGTAGATAAGATTGCATTGTTCATAGAGGTGTTTCTACTGGAATACGCAATGTAATTCTTGATGCAACTAGTTCATTTTGGAGATCTTTGAAGTATTTCTATCAAGACGATTAAGCTTGTAGATAAGATTGCATTGTTCATAGAGGTGTTTCTACTGGAATACGCAATGTAATTCTTGATGCTTCAATTCCTTAAAATATTTGTCATGAATTGCTGAAATGCTCAAGGAAGGAGGTACTGGTTTTTGTCACTTCAGGCTACAAAAGGCAGTCTTCATAAAAGCATATTTTGTCTCTCTACTATCAAATAAGTCAACATTATGGTGTAATAAACGATCCTTCTGAGCAACCCTTAATTCTCGCCTTGTCCTCACACTTTTTTTACAAAGCATAAAAATTATGCCTGAATGCTTATTACATTTGCCACCATAAAGATTTACAAGCTGCAATTACAGCCCCCTTGCATTGCCTAAGGCGGCCAGTGGATCTAGCTTCTCTTTTTAGTTAGTGGACCAAAACCTAAAAGGTCTTTAAGATGCGCAGAAATTATCAAATGATCCCTTGAATCTGATTCTTTAGTGGACCAAGAAACTGAAAGCCCTCTAAGAGCATGCGCACGAGCACTATTCATACTGCATGCTTATTGAATCTATGCACAAAAAATATCTAATGGTCCTCAGATGTCTGCCAGCACAGCATAGCCTTGAACAAAGTCGCCCTTATTCAACCACAGAGAACCGCCACAAATTTCATGGCTTTGATTATGCCACTGGTAAAATGCAGGACGTCAAAACGCAATTGAACTCAGTCCTTCTCAAAGCTTAATATAGCACCACAAGCCCATTTGTCAACTGCCATATGCATCTGCTTATGGCAACATGTGTCGAGAGTAAATTGAGATCAACATCAGTCATCTCAACCTGCATCTTTGACAAAACAAGTGAACCAACATCAGTCATCTCACCCTGCATCTTTGACAAAACAAGTGAACGGCATACCATTTTAAAAGGGAGCAAAATTAGTTGGCAAAACATATTGGTGCAATAAAACATTCCTTCTGAGCAACCCTCTGATTGTTGCTTTGCCCTCACACATTGTTTTACAAGCATGAAAATTATGCCTGAATGCTTATTGCGTTTGCCACCATCAAAACTTACATGCTGCAATTAAAGCCCCCTTGCATTGCCAGTGGATCTAGCTTCTCTTTTTAGTTAGCGGGCCAGAACCTGAAAGGTCTTTAAGATGCGCAGAAATTATGAAATGGTCCCTTGGATCTGCTTCTTTAGTGCACCAGAACCTGAAAGCTCTCTAACAGGATGAGCGTGAGCAGGATTCATACTGCAAGCTTATTGAAGGTATGCACAGAAATTATCAAACGGTCCTCGGATGTCTGCCAACACTGATTCTCGGCAGCATATATGCAATAGCTCGGACTAAATTGTAGCATAGCCTTGAACAAACCAAGTCGCGCTTATTCAACGTCACAAACTTCATAGCTTCAACTAGCCACTGGTAGGGTGCAGGAGGTCAAAGCGCAATTGAACTCGGTCCTTCTAAGTTTTATATAGCACCACAAACATAAGCGCCCATTTATCAACTGCCACATGCATTTGCTTATTGCAACATCAATCATCGTCACCTGCATCCTTGACAAACAAGCGAATGGCATGCCATGCTAAACGGGAACAAAACTAGAGAACAGGTTTGCAAAGTTCCAATGGCCAGTTATAGAATAGCAAAAAAAAACAGAGCCCTGGACATACAGTTAGAGGTACAGTAACCCTCTTTGAAACAACTTGTCTGCACTAGTTTATTAGAGTGATATGCCACAAAGTTAGAGTTGAAAAGAGCAATGCATCACAGTTGAAAACACGGACATATGCGTTCTAAGTTGCATTTTACTGCAATAACTCCCTCCTCTACTCAATTAACCTGAAACAAAAGGCAAAGATTAAATTGTAACAAACCTCTTGCACCATTCCGGCTCCCTCTTAGCGGTGGCGATGGCGGTAGCGGCAAAATGAGTCGGGACTGAACGTCGATGACAATTTTGGGTGTCGACGACCACATTACCTTTTGTCGTCCACTTTTTGTCGTTTTTTGACGTGGTTTGCTTGGCTCGTTATCAACCATCAGGGGCAACTTCCTCACGATTCTAGACTCCCGACATGTCTGTTCAAGACTCTCTGACCCCGATAGACACCCCAGTTCAATCACCGACTGGGTGCAATGCAGGAGTTGGCACTCCGTATTCACCCACTGCTGGACCAGACATAATGATCGAAATCTCTAACAGACATCTGAGTGAAATGCTTGACAGGATGCTCAGAATGGAAACAGAACTGGTAAGCTTGAAAGCTAAGGTGGTAGAGCAGGACTCTAGAATAATGAGTTTGAATGCCACTGTGGCAGTGCAGGAGAAGGAAATTATCAGCATCAAAGCACAGTCAATTCAGATTGACAAAATTGAGGAATTACAAACAGTTGTTAAGGAACAACAGGCAGAAACTAATAAGTGGGTTGAAGTGGTTAAGAAGCACAGACCTTCTGAACCATTAAATGATATGAAAAACACCATTTCGGCCACCTTAGAAGAAGAGCAAAGGAGAGCCTATAAAGCTCTCAATATCAGAGTCACAGGATTGAAGGATTTATCAGATCCTTCCAAAGCGGCAATTGATTTTGTCCAGCATAATCTTGATATCCAAGATCATGAAATTGATAGATCCTGGAAAGTGAATAATGGAACTCGCAGTCCAGCATTGATTATCCGCTGGTCAGCAAAAGCGAGGCTGGAAGCTCTGAAAAGGAGGAGGAACTTACAGAAATTCCCAGAGATTTTCATGGATGAAGATCTAACCATGATGCAAGTGGAACTTAAGAGGAAGTGTTTAGAAGAAGTCATGAAAGCTCGGAAGGAAAATAAGTGGGCTGTTTATCGAGATGGCCGAGTGATCATCAGGGATAAGCGTCCCAAATAGGGATTGAGGGTCTATGAGACCACAGGCTCGTTATCACTGGCAGTCTGGAATTGCAATGGGAAACTATGGAATGAGCCTGGAGATTTTATGGATGTCGTAAACGAGAAAGATATCGTTTTTCTTACAGAGACATGGGAATTGGAAGAGGAGGGTCTTCCAACTGTTGAGGGATACTTATGGGAATCAGTATATAGGAAGATTCCACCAAATAAGGACATTTTCAAAGGCTCAGGTGGGGTAGGAGTTCTATTTCGCAAGAATCTTGCAAAGACATTACAGGTAGTGAAAAGGGATGATAAAGCAAGGTTTATTTGGATCAAGCTCTCTAGATCTCCATGTCGAGATCTATATATTGCAGCATGCTATTTTCCTCCTAAAGGCTCGGAATATACAGACCAAGAAATATATGAGGGAGCCTCCCCATATCAAGCACTCTATATGGATATTGCGGAATTTTCCACTTGTGGAGATGTGATTTTGGTTGGTGATTTTAATGCGCGAACAAGAGATGAACAGGTCCACCTCAATGATTTTAGCTCCGACCCTATTCTAATCCCAGAGATTCATCCTAAGGAATTAGGTATAGCAAGAACATCTGCTGATATAAGAGAGAATGCACCCATAACTGAATATGGACGCCATCTTTTGAATCTTGGGCAGATTCATAACCTGGTTATATACAACGGGCTCCTCCAATGGCCTGATTCTGCCAAATACACATGTTTTCCGCACAAAGGGGGAAATAGTGTTGTGGACTATATTATTGGTTCCCCTGACTTCATATGTGAGATTGATTCCTTTTACATTGATAAGAGGCCTGCAAAAGGAGATCATGTTCCTTTGGTTTTCACCATTAAATCGCCACATACCCAAGCAGAAATAAAACCAGTCGGTAGGATACTTGATTATCATTTTGAATTTGATCACTGCATGGACACGGTCTATAATGATGTTTTGAATTCTTACCTCCAAGGTATTGAGGAAAGGGGATCACTAGAGAATAAAGCTGCGCTTTTATCTTATGCCATGCTAGAAGCTGCTAAAGGTTGCTTTCCATATTCTGTTAGGGAACGCAAAGAACAGCGGGCAAAAGTTGGATCTATGCCTCAAAATGGCTGGTATGACCATGACTGTAAAACATTGCACAGGAAGTTGAAACATGCTTTGAACTTCAGCCCTGATATAGTACCAGAAATTAAAGCTGAGTACAAAAGATTGACACGGGCGCAAAAAAGAGGGCTTTCTCAATCCAAAAACAGAGAACACATGCTAAATCTTCTTTATAGTAATGCTTCTGGGCAGTTTTGGAGGAAATTGGCAGCTAAAAAATCAGATTGTCCTTTAAAAGATTTAGGGGTATGGTCAGCATATGCAAACTCTCTCTTAGATGTTAAGAACCAACAGTTCTCTCAGGATGAGCTAGATCCGAGGCCTCAAACTTCTACCTTTTTTACGGTCTCTCTCATTGAAAGGGCCATACAAAAGCTAAACACAGGGAAAGCAAAAGATTGGGAAGAATTACAAGCTGAAATGATTATACATGGGGCTAAGACATTGGCACCAATGATTGCAGATCTATTTAATGAAGCTATTTGCATTGGTTTTCCGCTGGTTTGGTCAAATAATGTTATAAAGCCTATCCATAAAGGCGGGTGATTCTATGAATCCTACTAATTATCGCCTAATTATGATTGGGCATGTGATGGCAAAACTGTATGGATCCGCATTGGAAATGGTCCTTAGTGATTTTGCAGAAAATCACAGCCTTAGAGCCAAGGGACAAGCTGGTTTCAGGAAAAACTTTTCCACAATTGATCATATTTTTTCTTTAAGGGCAATCATTGAGGAAGCAAAGGCAAGGAAAAGTAAAGTTTATTGTTGTTTTGTTGATTTTTAAAAAGCCTTTGATACTGTTCCTCGAACAGGTTGTTTCAGAGGCTCAAAACGTTGGGGCTTTCTCACGAGCTGATCTGGGCAGTGTTGACATTATACGAGAATGTAATAGGCAGAGTGAAAATAGATGGGCAGTTTTCAGAGGAAGTTTTCAGTACAATTGGGGTTAAACAAGGGTGCCCCTCTCTCCTACTCTATTTGGACTTTACATTGATGAGCTTGAAAGCTTTGTTCAGTGTTTAGGCGGAGAAGGCTCCATGCTCGCTCAGGAATGCATTCCCATTTTGCTCTATATGGATGATGTGGTTCTAATCTCACCATCTCCTCAAGGACTCCAAAAACATTTGGCTGCCCTAGAAGCCTTTTGCAAAGATAGAGAGCTGCAAGTAAATCTCAACAAGACCAAAGTGATGGTATTTAATACCTCTTGGAAAAATTGGAAAAATAACTCTTTTACTTTCCAAGGACAACCTGTAGAAATTGTTTCTACATACACCTATTTGGGGGTAGAGTTTGCTGGCCCTCTATTCAGATTGAGGGAGGCTGGTCAGGCAAGGATTGCAAAAGGATATGCTTCTCTTGTACAGCTGGAAAAACAGTGCTACCAACTCCATTTCCAAGATGTTCATACAAAGCTCTTCCTGTTTGACACGTTGGTGAAGCCGGCAGCTTTATATGGTGCACAAATATGGGGAGTTGACCTACGAGCCGATGACTGGGGTCAACTAGAGAGGCTCCAAATTTCTCTTCTCTCTAGAATGATTAGAAGCAAACATTCGGTACCCCATGATATAATGCTTGCTGAGTTTAATGCAAAACCTCTGAAGATCGAGATTGCCTTCCAAACAGTGACGTACTTACATAAGTTACACCGTCTTGGACAGTCACAAGAAGGTCAAAGAAGACTTCCCTGGCTGGCATATGTGTCGTCTAAAACATTGGCAGACCAAGGTAAGCGCTGTTGGTTCACAAGGACATCTAAATTGTTTGAGGAGATGGGTTTCTCTATGGGAAATATCCCACCTTTTCACTACAGTATAATGGATGACAATCTGAATTTTACTCAGCAAGAAATCAATCAGCTTATATTTCAAATACATGGGTGAATCCCATCAAAGAGCTGCCTGCTAAAAAGAAATTCTATAAGGATAACTTCCTAAATATATCAGCGGATGGGTTCATTATAAGACCTGGATATTTAGATATGGATCTGCCGAACAAAGTGAGTTACTCTATGGGGCAGTTTAGAGTGTCATCTAACCAGCTGGAGATTGAGGTTGGTAGGGCGAAAAAGATTAGTCGTGAGGATCGGAAGTGCCCAATGTGCGATCTAAACATGGTCGAGTCAGAAGAACATTTTATTTTTACCTGCCCAACCTATTACATTATTAGAGGCAGATATCATTGTCTTTTTAGAGATCCCACATCTCTACGACAGCTGGTAGAGTATTACGATCAGAAATGTGTATCTCACTTTGTATATGAACTATCTCTAGAAAGGAGAAATATTCTCAAACAAAAGAATCCAATGTGAAGCAAACAGAAATAACTGATTTCTTTTCATCTGAGACAAACGATGATAAGAGGTTAGTAGACTCACCACAGAAGAGGAAGTATCCTGACCCTAAAGGGGTAACTTTGGCACTGTCTAAGAAGATAAAACGATCAGCAGCCATGAAACATAAAAAGTCTTTCCAGAAGAGGCCAAGCAGCAAGCAGCAAAGCAGGCCAAGAAGGGGTATTATGAAGTATTTTGCAGCAGCCACAGGAACGAATGGACTGTCTCCATCAAATCCTATCTGAGCAGACTTTTTGATTTTCAATTGTTAAACTTAATATTTTTGTTTCCATATTTTAGATAACAGGAGGGTTTTCCTCCTGAAGGTCTTGAATTCTGTTTATGTTATGGTCTCATAGACCCTTCGGGTCTTACGTAGACGTTAATAAATCTTTCTTTCTTTCTTTCTTTCTTACAAAGCATAAAAATTATGCCTGAATGCTTATTACATTTGCCACCATCAAGATTTACATGCTGCAATTACAGCCCCCTTGCACTGCCAAAGGCGGCCAGTGGATCTAACTTCTCTTTTTAAAAAGCCCCCTTGCATTGCCACAGGTGGCCAGTGGATCTAGCTTCTCTTTTTAGTTAGCGGGCCAGAACCTGAAAGGTCTTAGGATGCGCAGAAATTATGAAATGGTCCCTTGGATCTGATTCTTTAGTGCACCAGAACCTGAAAGCTCTCTAACAGGATGAGCAAAAGCACAATTCATACTGCAAGCTTATTGAAGGTATGCACAGAAATTATCAAACGGTCCTCCGATGTATGCCAACACTGATTCTCGGCAGCGTATATGCAATAGCTCGGACTAAATTGTAGCATAGCCTTGAACAAAGTCGCGCTTATTCAACGTGACAAACTTCATAGCTTTGATTATGCCACTGGTAGGGTGCAGGAGGTCAAAGCGCAATTGAACTCGGTCCTTCTAAGTTTAATATAGCCCACAAACATAAGCGCACATTTATCAACTGCCAGATGCATTTGCTTATTGCAACATCAGTCAACGTAACCTGCATCTTTGACAAACAAGCGAATGGCATGCCATGCTAAAAGGGAGCAAAACTAGAGAACAGGTTTGCAAAGTTCCAATGGCAAGTTAGAGAATAGCAAAAAAAAACAGAGCCCTGAAAGACATACAGTTAGAGGCACAGTAACCCTCTTTGAAACAACTTGTCTGCACTAGTTTATTAGAGTGATATGCCATAAAGTTAGAGGAGTTGAAAAGAGCAATGCATCACAGTTGAAAACACGGACATATGTGTTCTAAGTTGCATTTTACTGCAATAACTCCCTCCTCTACTCAATTCACCTGAAACGAAAGGCAAAGATTAAATTGTAACAAACCTCTTACTCTCGCCTTGCCCTCACACACTTTCTTACAAAGCATAAAAATTATGCCTGAATGCTTATTACATTTGCCACCATCAAGACTTACATGCTGCAATTACAGCCCCCTTGCACTGCCAAAGGCGGCCAGTGGATCTAACTTCTCTTTTTAGTTAGTGGACCAGCCTGAAAGGTCTTTATGCGCAGAACTTATCAAATGGCCCATTGAATCTGATTCTTTAGTGGACCAAGAACCTGAAAGCTCTCTAAGACGATGAGCATGAGCACGATTCATACTGCAGGCTTATTTAAACATATGCTCAGAAATTATCTAACGGTCCTCGGATGTATGCCAGCACTGATTCTTGGCAGCACTAACAACAATTTGGACCAAATTGTAGCATAGCCTTGAACAAAGTCACGCTTATTCAAGCACCGAGAACCGCCAGAAATTTTATGGCTTTCATTATGCCACTGGTAGAGTGCAGGAAGTTAATGCGCAATTGAACTGGATCCTTCTCAAAGCTTAATATAGCCACAAGCTCATTTATCAACTGCTAGATGGATATGCTTATGGCAACATGTGTGGAGAGTAAATTGAGTTCAGCACAACCTGCAACTTTGACAAAACAGCCGAATGGCATACCGTGCTTAAAGGGAGCAAAATTAGCAGGCATAATAAAGAATGCAAATTCTGGTAGAGGGGTTGAAAAGAGTGCATCACAGTTGAAAAGACATACCTTTCTGAATTGCATTTTATTGCATTTTACTGCATGTAACCGATTGAAACTAAATTATCAACCTCAGAAAACCTGTGCATAAGTAGTTAGCTATCTGCAATAACTCAATGTACCTCTCCATGCAGTAAACCTTTGCATAAGTAGATATCTGCAATAACTCAATAGCTATCTGCAATAACTCAATGTACCTCTCCATGCAATATCTACTCAACATATCTCTGCAAACAGTAAAATGCAGCAAACTAAAACATCAAATCAAATTTTAGTTGGTTTATTTGGAACCCTCTCCTTGCAGAGAAGGTTTAGGGCTATGCCGGGCCTCTACAATAGTGTAAGGCAGAGGCGACATACGTGAGCCTTGGCAGCAAGCTGCACAACAGGCCCACAACCCACAACAAATTAGATTAATAGCATTGGGGCCCTATGGACCCCAATGCACAAAACAATGGCTAGATATGTCATTTCCCAGTCCAGATATGTCATAGATGTCTGGACCACTGGGAAACAAATCTATTAGCTAGATTGGGACGCAAAATAGACGTCTAATGTGCAACTGGACAGGAGTTACTTGCTATTCCTCGTCTACATATGTGCAGAAAATAACCATCTATGACATATCTTAGTGCATTACCCAATTCCCCTGGAATGAATGTCCTCACAGATCTAGATATGTGAGGACAGCACAATTACCCAACTCCCCTGGAATGTTGGAATGTTACCTGTGAGTGCATTATCAGACAGATCCAATGTCTGGAGGCACAATTACCCAATTCCCCTGGAATGTTACCTGTAATAATATTCCCACCAAAACTAGATCTCTGAGAGCAGACATCCCTGATATTTCTGATAACATTTCTGCAAGGTTACCAGATAAGTTGCTGCTAGAGATATCTGCGAATTGAAGAGCAGAACAATTGGTAAATCCTTGAGGAATGCTACCCAAGTGGGTTTTAGAGAGATTTAAGTGTCTTAGAACAAAGCAATTGGTGAACAATCCACTTGGGATCTCACCCGATAACTTGTTATAGCTTAAATCTAAATATCTCAGAGTAGAAAACATACCAAGATCTTTTGGAATATTACCAATTATATCATTACCTTGTAGATCTAAAACCCTAAGGGCAGATAGTGAAGCAAAAAAAGCAGAAATTGATCCATTTAACTGGCCATACACCGTCAATTCCTACAGGCCTCTGCATTTGCATAATTCATTTCCCAGTGGTCCAGATATTTCATAGATGTCATAGATGGTTATTTTCTTCACATATGTAAACGAGAAATAGCAAGTAACTCAAGTAACTCCTGTCGTAACTCCTGTCCGGTTGCACATTAAACGTCTATTGTTTGCGTCCCTATGAACAGATACTACACTTATCTTAGCCAAAAGGCCGAGAAAGATATGAGTTTTCTTTGTTTTCTTCCTCCTCATATACTACACAGTATCCTCTCATCTAAAATATGCCGGTGGGATATTTCTGGTGAAAACCTAAATCAAAAGATTGGGGACAGTAGAACTCATCTGATCAAGAAGATTGAATACAGAATCCCGAATTTCCTGAAAGGCAAGGATCATCGTCCGCGGACGCCACAGTCTGATCCGACGACCTTTAGGGTTTGTTTTCGGAGCCTGATAAAAACCTTCCATCCTTTGATATCTTATGTCCAACTCTGAGTCGAGCTTGAATCATTGATTCTGAACATGCATTGCCCCACAAAAAATTATAAGCTTAACTATATCCACCACATTGTAAGAGTTCAAGGTTATGGGTATCATTGGAAGCAATTGTGGTCGCACTGTCCATGTATGTGTCTGATAGCTTGTGGATATCTCAAGCTAAAGTAATGTCTGTTACAAGCTTTTGTGGTCATAAACTTGGTATTAGTGAGATATAGGGCAAAAAACTTATGATGATGGGTTTTTTTTTCTTGGAGCTAGGGCTATAGGGGTTTGTGCCTGTGGTTTCATGCTTGTGATGCCATCATTTGGAAGCGTCTTCATCAGGTATCAAGTGTCTCTTTTATTTCCTTTTTGCCTTGTCTCAAATATGAAGCTTTTTTCTTTCTATTTTTTTTTTTTTTTGGTTTCAAAATGTCTGTTGGTTTGGAGATTTCCTATTTTGGAGTTGTTTCCTGGTATTATTGGTCGTTGAGGCTGGCATAGTTGCACCGCGCAACATTACAACACAAGGGAACGCAACAAGACGAAACAAAATCTGGAATGACATTTTGACCCTTGCATGTGCAACTTGTTTCGGAACAACTTTTCCTTTTTGGCCCAAAAAGATGGGGTTTTCTAGTCTTTTTTTTATCTTTTACCAATTTGGACCTTTAAGGAACCTAAATGTGGGATATATATATCAAATTTAATTCCTCTGCTCTAATCTCTACCATTTATGTGCATGGCTGCTGGAAGATGCCGGCCACATGCCTTTTCTTCAGTCTAATTTGCCCAAGCCTCTTCCTCTTCTTTCCAAAGCGCTCTCTCTTCTTTTTCAACCGCTGCCTTCTAAAGCCTGTGACAAGAAAATCAAGGTCCAAGATGAAGGTGAAGGAAGTCCATTGGCTCTTTGTTGAGCATACAACTATTTTAAGGAAGTGTACAGAATAAGAGAAAACCTCCAATTTAAATAGACGAGAGAGCATATGCATGCTACTACCAAAATCAAAGGACGTTGTAAGAAAATTCTCCAAGATATAGTGAAGAAGATACTTGAGAAATTAGAATCATCTTCCACAGTTGAAGATGCTTGTAGAAATCATGGAAGAAGACATGTTGCTAATAGAGGTAGAGGACCTCTTTTCAAAAAGATGAAACAAGGACAATTAAGTAAGGCAAGTTGGGCCAATGCACATAAGAAACAATCCAAGATAGAGGTGCGCATGTACATCATAATGTGCAATTTGTCTTCCAACATTCTGCCCTCCAAGCAATGGAAAAAGATGACTAATGAAGTAGCTCAGATTGATCCATCATAGCAGGGAGTGGATACAATATGATGGGGTAGCAAGAATTGGACACGGAGATGAAGACAGTTGTTGGTGAAGAATAAAGTCAAATAAAAAAACTGGGTCAAGTGTGGATACATATGGCTGGACAGATAAGAGGCATATACATGTCATGAATATTATGATATCTAGTTGCATGGGCACCATTTTCCATTGTGTAGTTGATTGTTCTAAGGTTGGCTGGAAAATTTTCGGGTCATGTTGAAAGAGATTCAAAAGACAATAGAGAAAATTGGGCCATCAAATGTAGTCCAAGTTAGAACTGGTAATGGACCTAATTGCAAGAGCATGGAACTTAAGCACCTTGAGAAGGTTGGACGCCTTGTGCAAGTCACTCCTCAAATATGCTTCTTGAAGAAATTACCAAGATTCCTTGGGTAAGTAATGTGATTGAAGGGCAATTAATGAATTTCTTTCATACAAAGCCATCTATAAAGCAAGTAGGCCTCTTGAACTCTTGTTGCCATCAAGCACAAGATTGGCTTGCCAATATATTATGTTAGAAAGATTGTTATGGATTCGAGAACATCTCATTCATAAGAACTATTGTATCAATTTTGTGTAGAGCCTGATGCAAAAAGAATGCAAAGAATGTGTTACGACACAGATCTTTGGGATGATAAGGAATTGTGAAAGGATTATCTCCAATCTACACTATTTTACACATTTTTTGACATGGAAGACAACATATTTGGTTTATGAAAAATTTTCTAAGCACAAACTTTCAATGCTGGTTGCAAACACAATGCAAGTTCGTAGCTTACATATGCAACTTAATGTATAGAATAAGCGAATTTCGCGGTAGTACAAAATTCAGAATATTGTACTCTTTAGGCCTATAGCATACGAATGCATCAATTTACTATTCACCTATTCCCCTGGGAATAGATTTGGCTGCTCCTCATCTTGATAATTATGTAAATTAGAGCTTCTTATATATTAGTTCGGATCCAATGGATTCGAGATTAAAAGAAGCTATTTCTACTTGTATTGATCTGTTCCAGTCAATCGAATGGTTCAGTTTCCATGTATAGTCAATAGCCAACTAAAAAATAAGCTGGGGAATATAACCTTTGGGCACGCACACTATTCACATATAATTCTGAACCATTAAGCTAACATTTGAACTTCAATTTTATTTGCTCTTGCTCTTGCATGATCTTGTTTGGACTGCTAGAATATTATTTATGATCAAAATAACTTTTCGTTCTATTTCCTGAATCAATATTGTTTTTTTTTTTTTTTTTTGAGTGAATGGGGTTTTTTTCATTAATTATAGAAAAAGGTACAACATAGTGAGTGAACCTTTATAGATAGGCTACTCGTAATAATAAAAACTACCAAATGAACACAAGAGAAATAGGTGCTGCTGCAAGCACATAATAATAGCAATGTAATGTGCAGCATAGTAACAAAAACAGTAGTGAACTGAAATAGAAGATGAGAAATATGCTGTGCTGCCTCTAAGTGTGTAAGCAGCATAAGTGAACAATTCCTGCAGAGAAAAAGTAAATGTTAATAAGCTTTAGAAGTTATATGCAAAGTCTGTTTCAAGCCGGTGGGTCTTTGTCAATTGATTTGGAAGGGTAGGGTGGTTTGTGTGAAAGTGATATGTGTGTAGGAAGTCATAGTGAGCTCGAAAGTTTGGTTGAAGTATAAGGGTTCTGCCATTTCCCCAGTTTAGCTCAGTGATCAGCCTGTCAGCATTGGTAGTTGACATCAGAATTATTAGAGTGCCATATGCATCTGCCAATCCCTATGATGGTAGTAGCATTCCCTGTAATACTCAAACCGATGATTTGTCATTCTTCTCTTTGTTACTCTCCATAAACCACCAGATCTCGTGCATAAGGTATGTGCTTCTGCAGAACTCCATAGCCCAATCTAATTCTTCATCGGTATGCTAATTATGTCTATATTTGTGATGCCTCTAATCGTATGCTTTGTCCACATATCATATGTGTATTGTATGTCATGTACCAGCCTCTGCCCTGGGAAAAGTCTGTATTCTGCAGGCTCCACTGAAGTGCCAAAGTCTCTGCTAAGGCTCCCCATGTAATCTAGGAGAAGTACAATGAGTGTCAGTAAGTAAATCATGACAATTTAGTTTGAACAGTCTATGAGCTCCTATGAATTGACCTATATTTAACCATTTTGTATCCAAGTCGTCTTTGTGCAAGTGTTTTTGACTGGTGGCAACCATCTCAATGTCATATATGACTTGTGATTTGATCCAGAACATAGATATTTGTTTACCTCCATACTGGCATCTGTTTCTATGCTTCCAAACATTCCATAATGCAATGCAACACAAAGTATTCTTATAAGCATCATCATTCATCAAAAATTCCAATAAAGTAGCAGGACAATTTATATGAAAGGTATCTTCAAACCATGCCCAAAAAGTAGTAAGCTTTACACAGCCAAATATATGCTCCATAGATTCAACATATCTGCATCCAAGAGGGCAATAGGGATGAACTGAATTGGTTGCAGAATTGGAGTGCCTTGAGATAGTCTCCAGACATGGCACACTCTTATTTGCAATTAACCACGCAAAATAAGAAATTTTGGGGGGCAAGTAGGAAAGCCAAATATTTTTGAATAATCTTAATTCAGTGTCATCTGAAAGATCCCAATAGAGCTTAGATTTGGAAGGAATGTTAGGCTTATTTAAACAAGTATAAACCTTGGATACCTTGTAATTGGATTTACCACCGTAGTCCATTGGGCGATGATATAGGATTGTGTTGGATGTTGACATTGCCAACTCTTTGCATGATGAATCATTACATATTTTTGTCCAAGAACCGCCTCGATTCGATTTTTCTCGATTGGTCCATGATATCCACCTTGTGTGATCCCGAGAGATCACCGAGATGTAATATTCCATAGGACATCCACTTTTTATATATCTTTGGGTGGTTTATGGCCAAAGGAGTGGAATTATCCCCGAGAAATTGGGATTCGGAATAAACTTGTGTTAGAGTGACCGTTCTCAATAGCGTAATTATCAAAGGTTTTGTGAACCCTGTTCCAAGCGAGAATGAAACTTCTCATTAGAGGGGAAGTATTAGGGGCGGTTTCAAAGTTGTGAAAGGCTGAGAAAAAGGTAAACTATGGCTGATCGAAGGATGCCCTTTAGGGTGACCGCAAGATAACCAATATTTGATAAAGACCATGGCTGGGTTGTTGTGATTGAATAAAGATTTCCAAATGTATTTTCCAGCTAATGCAAAACCCTGAAGGGTCAAATTTTTGCAGCCAAGGCCACCATGTATCTTGCTTCTGGTGATAGTGTTCCAGTTAACCATGTGATGATTCTTCCAGATAAAATTTCTCACAATTCTCTCAATTTGCTGATAGATGCCTTTGGGAGCCAAGAGAGCTGAGGAATAATAGATGTGAGAAGCAGCAATGACTGAATTAGCAATTATTGTTCTCCCTGCCAAAGAGAGACAATTGCCATAGTTGCCTAATTTCTTTCTAATTTTTGCAACTATAGGAGACCATAACTCTTTTAAACTGGGATTGAGAGACAGAGGCATACCTAAAAGGCTAGTTGTCTCAGTTGATCTAATGCATTTGATACCAGCAATGCTATCAGTGTTCATGTCTCCAATGATAGTACATTTATTTAGATTCAGCTGTATGCCAGAGGCAGCTCCAAAGATGTGAATGATGTGGAGAAAATTGGCAATGATGCTAGAATCATTTTTGAGAAAGCTGAACGAGTCATCTGCATATTGAAGAATAGACAGATTGGTTGTATTGTCTGGAAGATTAAGTCCAACAATATTCCCCATAGATTGATGGTAATTGATCACTCTAGTTAACATCTCTGCTACAGCCAGAAAGAGATAAGGTGCTAGGGGACATCCCTGTCTCACCCCTCGAGCAAGAGGGAAAAAATAGCCTGGGGAACCATTGACAAGGACAGTTGATTGAGATCTGGAATTTAGGCCCAAAATAAGCTTAATAATCTTTTCACTGAAGCCAAGCTTTTGAAGAGAAAATTCTAAAAAGTTCCACCTAACAGTGTCAAAAGCTTTGGAGAAATCTAGCTTGAGCAGAATGCAGTTTTGCTTAGTAAGATTATTCCAGTGCATTCCCTCCATGGCTGCAATGTAGTTATCCAGGATGAATCTGTTGGGGAGGAAGGCAGATTGATTCAAGCTAATAACATCTTGGAGATGAGATTTGATCCTGTTGGCTATGATTTTGGCACAAACCTTATAGGTGGAGTTTGTCAGAGAGATAGGCCTCCAGTCAGAGAAGGATTGAGGATTGTCAACCTTGGGAATTAGAGTAATAAGGCCAGATGAAAGAGAAGGATGAAGGTGATTCGAGTTCCAGAAGCCTTTAATCATATGCACAAAGTCATCTTTAAGAATTTCCCAAAATCTAATGAAAAATTGGGGTAACCCATCTGGGACTGGACTTTTACCTTTGCAAGGCTTTTAAGGGTGGAGAAAATCTCTTCAACATTTGGAATTGCCTCCATTGCAGGGGTCATGGCAATGTTACTTTGTAAACCATTAGTTTCAATCAAATCAGTGAAAGATTTAGCTTCTGCAGTCTGGACATGATTGTCTGAGGGTTGGGAAAAAATATTAGCATAGTTCGAGCAGAAGAAGTTGGAAATTTCTTTTTGATCTGTAATGGTGTTATCATTTCCATCATTGACTGAGATAAGTTGACTTTTCATAAGCCTAGACTTAGCAACTTTGTAGAAGAACCTAGAGTTTCCATGATCCATGTTAGATAAGTATTTTAGTTTACACCTGATAGATGCTCCTTTAGCTTCTAGCTCTTCAATGGTTTTAATTACCATTTCTAGACTTCCTTCTTTTCTATGAAGCTCAATATTGAAGGGGTCATTTTGTAGATTGATTCTAACCTCCTTCATTTCCTGCAGATAAGATTTCTTTTCTGCCTGCTTGATATCATGAAAATTCTTTGACCATTGTTTAATCCAGGCCTTTGAATTTTTAATATTGGCATAGAAGGTTCTCATAGAATTTGTAGATCTGACCTTGGGAAGAGTGGCATAGTATGCAATGTAATCTTTACAGAAGGATTCAGAATCTAGGAGGCTGCAGTTCAATTTGAAAGGTGTATTACCATGCCTTTTGATGGAGAGCATAAGATTGGTTGTAAAGAACTGAGGCTGGTGATCAGATATTGAAGTACACTCATCACTGTAAACCAGACAATTATTCCATATCTCATTATAAGTGTTGTTTATGTAAAACCTGTCAAGTGCACAATATACTCTGTTACTCCCTTCTTGCTTATTAGACCATGTGTAGACTGAGGTGGAAGATGGGATGTGCTGAAGAAAATGGCTGTCAAGCATTTGATCCCATTGAGTTCTTTCAACAGAGGACATGTTGAGATTTTTCCCAATTTTCAAATCCCACGTAGGGGTGTTATTAAAATCCCCTGCCATAATCCAGGTATTACAATCCTGAGATGCAATATAATTGTTCACATTGAGCCAAGTGTTAGCTCTAGATCTCGACTCAATAGAGGCATAAACATTTATCACACCAAATTTGGAGTCATTATGTTTAAAGATTACTGATTGCCATGTTCTGCAAGGGCTAGTGTAGACAGAGATATGAGTTAGGTGTCTCCAAATAATGCAGAGCCCTCCTGAGGTTCCAGTTGCTTCAATCCATGTGGAGGAAAAACCTGGACCAATCCAATCTGAAAGATTGGAGCACTCAAAGCTGGGGAGCCTTAGCTCCTGAAGCAGAATGATGTCTGCATCATAACTCCTAATTTGGAAAATGGCTCTTCTCCTTTTCAGTGGACCCTTTATGCCTCTTAGATTCCAACTAAGAATCTTCATGGATAAATTAGGCAAAGGCAACCTTGGGGGGAATCAATGAAGTCTGGCAGCTTTTTTGGATTTAAGCCGAGTATTAGCTGCAGGGGTATTGTAGAGCAGACCAGAATTATGTTTGCCTTTTTTCTTTTTGATCTTTTTAGCAGTAGAGTGATCAACAGAAGTCTTATCCTGATGAGCATTCAGGTAGATATCATTATCCCAGAGGCTATCAGTGTTTAATAAGTGGTGTGAGAGGGCATTCTCTTTGTCCGGGTCTAAATCTTCAGAGTCCATGTCTACAGACAATTTCTCATAGTGAGAGCATTGCCAGAATTTTGATTTGCAACAATCAGGTTGTGTAGTCTCCATAGAAGTATTGTTAATGGAATCAGGTATAATATTATCTCTATTAGGATTATTGACCATCAAATTAGCTTCAGAATTTATAATGGAAAGATCTTGCCTGGGATTAACTTGCTGAAGGTGTGTTGAATCTGGAGATGCATGTTGAGTAGCGTCTGTTTGTTTCTCCTTGTCATGTTGGCATTGTACTCCTAATATCTCTGTTTGCTCTTGGGAATCTGCACACCATAAATTTTGTTCCCAAACATTTGATATATCCTTAGCCTTTTCATATCTGTCCTTCAAGTCAACTGACATATTTTCAGGGGATTCTGGCACCTTGTCTGTTACCTTTTCCAACAATATGTCTGCCACTATAACTGACTCTAATTCCTGTAGCTGCTGAGCTATCTCAGGGGAAATGGCTGAAGTTTTAGATGAGTGAGGTGTTGAGTGTGAGGTATCATCATAGTCAACATGCAGGAGGGGGGCTGCAGATTCTATTTCAGGTGAGAGTGTAGTGGTGGGGGGGATGGAGTGAATGATTGATGTAATAGGGGCCAGAGTGTGATGGGGAGTTGGCAAGTTGAGATCTTTGCATATAACATCTGCATAATTATTAACATCTGGATCGTCTGATATATTTGCAAGAATGGCAAAAGAGTTTGACACTTCTATGTCACTGAGGTCACTGTCAATATCTGCAGCATGTTCATTGTCCTGGATATCCATATTTTGTGAGGAGACATATGCACTTGTGGAACCATGCTGTATGTTTCCTTTAGTATGTTCAATACCTTTTTCATTAATTAATGAAACTCCATTCAAACCTTCTGTCTCAGTTATGTTTTTTGATGTAGTTGAGACTGAGACCCTTTTGTTTCCAAAATTGGAATATCCCGAAGTTTTGCTTGATAAATGTTGATGGTCGGTGTTGCTCTTAGAATCCTTTAGGATATTTGATAGGGTCCCCGTGGAGATCAATTCTTGGAGGCGTATGGTACCTTGCCTTTGCCATTGAGCATGTTTCTTGTTGTGCTCAATGTTTGCCTTGTTTATTTGTGAAACACCATGAGATGATACTTTTGTTTGACTCAATTTGTTTGCCTGTTTTCGAGTTGGCTTTTCCATATCTTCAACTAGTCGATTTTCCTTGATGGAAATTCCTTTGTTTAGAACCTTAATTCCCATATGCTTGTCAGAAGTTGATGTTCTGAAAGGTGGTTGGGAATTATTAGGGAGATCATTATTTTTCTGCTGTGCCAAGTTCCTGACTTCCCTTTGTTTCTGAATTCTTCTAGCACTGCCATTTACTTTGCTCCATTCTTTTTGAGGAGGTGGAACATTTTGAACTGGTATGTTAATGCTTGTTTGTTTGGATTGCTCAGAGATAGCAATTCCTTTTTCCTGAAGATCATTATGATTTGTTTCCTTGTCAGGTTGGAAACATTCAATGCCAATCTTATGTCTAGAGTTACAACTCTGGCAATGATTTGGTAAACCTACCCATCTAAGTTGTAAGGTAGATGTCTTTCCAAAGAAGTCCAAGAATGATATGGCAGTAGGGATGACTTTGGTGATGTCCAGCTGTATGAAGCATTTGGGAGGTTTGAATGAGGAATATTCAGTGGTAAGGTAGGTGCCAATGGAGTTAAAAATGGAGGAAAAGCAATCCTCATTCCAGTAAATGGGACTTAATTCACTCATAGTGACAGAAGCAATATGATATTTTCTGAATTCGTTCAGAGGCAGGGTGGCATTCCATTTTAGGAACGAAACTTGGAATGTATCACAGGTAGTGAAGCCAAGCTTCAGTAGATAATTTGAAGTCCTGGAGCAGCCACATTCCACCATAATGTAAGGGAAATTTAACCAGTAAATAGAGTTTATGACAATACCCTTGTGTAGCCTCAAGAGATGGTCCCAAAGCTTTTCTATTTTTAACCCAACAGAATCCACTTTGACAACAACAACAACCTTGGATAAAGATTCAATTTTGGAAGCAATCAAAGGTGAGTTCAGGTGAATACCTCTGAAAAGCTGGATATTTGTAGGGGCTCTTGATTGTTGGTATTCAAACTCGGAGGCAAGTTGTTCATCCGAGATGATTGGTTGTCTTTGGTCGTGGAAATAAAGGTAAAGGTACCCCATTTGCATCCAATCTTGGTAAAGTTTGGGATCCCCTTTGGTCCAGAGCTAGAGTGTCCCAGTTCGGAGCAAAATGGCTGAAATGATGCATTTCTTTTGACAGAGGTTCTTGGTTAGCAAAATTCCCAAATTTAATAATTTTTTATGGATCAAGGTGGAATGCACTTAACTGAGAGAGAAGAGCGTCCCTTTGAGCAGCAGGAAGGAGCATGAAATTATGAAGGATCGAAAGAGAATTTGAATTTAGGGCTGACGGGCCTTGAAAAAGTTTATTTTTTGGGGAAATTAAGCATAAATGCAAAAAAAGGGGAAGTCCGTCCGGAGGCTATGGAGGCTAAAGAAATGAGAGAGAGATCAAGGAAAAAAATTCTATCTAACAGCTTAAAGGGATAGAAATACCATAAAATTGCCAGAGGTACTCAGGAGCACGGATTGAATCTAACTGAATCATTATGAGAAAATTTTGACCATAATTTTGTTCTCTGTCCATCCACAATGTACCTGAAAAGTTGCAGTTGCTGAGATGTTCTTGTTGCCTGTAAATTCTAGCACCCAAGCTTCAATCATCTCGGCTTCAAATTCTTCTGAAGATGGTACAATTGAGTATTCCGGCTCAAACAGGTGATCTGGGAAGAATTGATTGAGAATAAGACTGTCCCAAAGCTCGGAAGATGATCCAATTAAAAAACCACAGGTGATTCTATGATGCTGCTTTAGAACAATGAAAAATTTTGTATCCATGCATAGAGAAAAAGATGAGGAAATCAGATATTGCTGGGCCTCTACAAGGCCAGCAAATTGGGGAGGGCAAATTCGGATCAAACAGTGATTTCTTTGGTGAATCAAATCAAGAACGAGTTTGAATCACAAAAGACAAAGAATTCAAGAAAATTGACGCTGATTGATGACGTGTCCATCCGTCTCGTTCATTCCTGTTTAGAAATATAACTCCAACTCTCACATGTTGCTATATGAAGATCATCTGGTCTTCACGTCAGTGTTCCCCTGATTTTATATATCAATCGTCAGCTTTGACAACCATCCTCTTGCTATATGAAGATCACCTCGTCTTCACATCACGGTCCCCTAGTTTTTTATATCAATCGTCATCTATGACAACCCATCCTCTGGCTTTACTCCTGAATCAATATTGAACTATTCAACTACCTATATATTACTCAAAGAGATTATCTTTGGCAACCCACATATCGTCAACCCCCCCCCCCCCCCCCCCCCAAAAAAAAAGGGGTGGTAGATGCCTTGTTCCATACTTACCTGGGTGGGGTCGATGGCTGATGGCCTAGGATAGTTTGTGCCATTGAACTAAGGCATGGACTACCTTAACATAGTGCACATCATAACTTGTGGTAGCGGGGGCTTGCGTGCATCCGACCCCCTCAAATCAATTTAATTCATATTTCATTCTATTTCATTCTAACTATATAACTTGATGCTTGATACCAATTCTTAAATAACAGCTAGAAAAGAGGTCAAATTATATTTGTTAGTGAAGAGTCTAACTAGCTTGATACTTTGATTCTAGTACAACAGGGCAAAAATCTCAGTTTGAACTGTCGAATTAAATTTGCTAGTGAAGATTTTGTTGCTTGCTATTACGGCTAGTGAGGTTTATATAAGATACTTATGATACGAATGATTAAATTCCAGGTTATATTCACAAAACAATCATCAAGAAGTAAAATAAATAAACACAAATCCACCCCTTAAGGGTAAAGTTCATCACCCAACTGGGCTATCCTGAGCAAGCAAATCTCTGAGAAAGAGTGAATATTGGAATAAAAAAGACTTAAGGGAAATAATTTAGCTAGAGAATCATCAATCTAGCAAATCACAAATTTATGGAAAGTTTGGCTTAAATATTTGGCTCGAGGCTTTGATATCAACATTTGTAACTTTCTTTCTCATTCTGTTGCTCCCATAGCCGCTCCCCTGAGCATCACCATATCAACTTCGATTCTCTTACAGTAGGACAAAAATATCATATTATTATTGTTATTGTTTGTTATTGTTATTGTTATTGTTATTGTTATTGTTATTGTTATTATATCTGATGCTCACTTGGGCCCTGAGAGGCCATGGAACACATGAACAATCGAATTACAGTTTTAGAAGCAAGGAGCGGTGTGCATCCACCGCTCTTATGTATGACCCTAGTGTCATTGGCGCTATAGAGAGTAGCGAATAGAAATCTTCTGCCTGAATATCATAATTGTGCCTGATGTCTTCATATGCAGAGCATTGTATGAAAACATAATATTCATCTTCGATCTGACCTGTTTGGCAAATTTTACATGCGCGTTCTTCAACTGGAACTTTCGCCCATTTCTGTCCTATATCTGGCTATCAGTTTCCTTTGAGCTGATGAGGAGTTTACCTTTAGGTACGATTGGCACTCATATATTGTCATGTGATTGACATCTGTCTGATATATGTGCATCCTTTTCCCAGGGTCGGCCCAAATCTTTTGTACTGCCAGCTTTTCAAGTATGGTTCTGAATTCTTCCTTATTTGTTGGGCATGCCGAAACGTCCAAGCCCCATTTGTTTGCCCACGCTATCAGGTTTTTCGACCAGTCTGAGTACTCCATAGCTTGGTGCAACAGCCTGTCTGAGCCTTGCTCTTTAATTCTGTTATAGAAATTTACAGCTTGGCATAGTCCTTCCAACTCTAACGGGAACAAACCGACTTCTGCAAGCATTATAGCATAGGGGATTTGTGCCCTTATTCCGAGTTCTGTTCTCAGAAACATCTTTTCCATTTGTGTCCATAGTCGTGAAGAGATGTCTGGTCCCCAAATTGGGGCACCATACAGTACTACAGTTTGGACTAAACATTTGAACAGAATTTTCTTCAAATTCCAATCTGTAAGGGAGGCTTTGTTACACTTTGCTAACATCTTTGTATAGAGCCCCCGAGAACTCTTCTATTAATGCAGTTCTTCCAACTGTAATTTGAAGCAATGTCAATCCCGAGGTATTTGTATGAGTCCACAGTTTCTAGGACCTGTCCCTTATATGTAAATTCTGGTCGGTCTCTCGTTCTAAAGACCATTATCTTGGATTTTGACAGATTAACATTCATCTTTTTCTCGTCACAAAAGCTTTCCAAATTTTCTAAGTGTTCTTGTAATGTGTTCTTCCTCCCAAAAAGCGAGAACCACGCCATCGAAGATATAGGAGCAAATTGGATGAGATATGTACCTAGTTTGGTTCCTGCTAGTGACCTGGCTCTTAGCCAGTCATCTAGTTCGTCTATGAAAACTCCAAACAAAGTTGGAGATAACGGACATCCCTGCCGGACTCTAATAGTGCTTCTGATTTTGGTATCTATATCCCATGATACTTTGATTAGAACCTCCTTATACGCTTGAGAGATCACGCCCCTTAGTTCTTATGGAACTCCAATCAATCAATCATCAACGAGCTCTTTTCGAGGAATTGTGTCGAATGCCTTTGAAAAATCAATGAATGCTATATACAAGGACGCGTTTGGTGCTTTGGCCTTTTCTATCAAGGATCGGAGAGTGAGCACATGATCCAAAGTATTGTGTTTAACTCGGAAACCAGCTTGGCATTGGAAGCGTGCACTGCTTGCTCGCCTGCCAGAACTAAGTTTATTCTCCAGTAAGCCTCCCAAAATTTTGGAGAATATACTACCAATTAAGATAGTCCTGTAATTTCCTGTGATCTTTTTATCTCCTCCTTTATATATTGGGTGGACCTTTATCCTCCAATTGGCTGGTAGCCCATGCATGAGGCTTTTATTTAGCAGCTCTGTTAAAATAGCCATTGTCTTTTTGCCACTCCATTTTAGGAGCTCCACACAAAGCCCATCTGCATCGACTGCTTTATTGTTGGATGCTTTTGATAAACATGTTTGAACTTCTGCTGTTGTGAAAAGTTCCACCATGGGAGCCATTTTTGGCATGCTGGCGCCTTCCTTTTCATAAAGGGATTTGACCAGATTTACCAGCTCTGTACTATCCAATTTTGCTTGTTGTTGGGCGCCTTGCAGTGCACTCCAAAAGCTTTTTGGGTGCTTGCTCAATTGATCAGACAACTATAATTGTCTTTTAACATTATAAGCACGTTTTTTATGCCTTATAACCGCTTGTACCACTTGGATTTGCAAATGCAAAATTGTGGCAGCTTCCTTCTCGCTTCCTGGCACTCTAAGTCCCACCAAGAATTGCAAGGTTTGCCTTGTGTGTGTTTCCTAGTGAGCCCGAAAACTCTCTTCCCTGCTGTAAGTAATAATTCTTGGAAAAGATTTGTATCTTTTTCCAATTCCCCTGATCATGACGCAGCAGCTACCAATTCTTCTAAGTTGTTCTCATATGCTTTATGCAGATTGTACATGACCTTCAATCTTGGGTGGAAAGTGGATACTGTTGTGTCTAAATGGGCAGTTGATTTAAGCACCATGTGTAGAGGAGCATGATCAGATTCATGAAGATGCTCTCCTACATAGAAATCTTCAATAAGATCTTTGTTTCGTGCTAACATATAATCAATGGTACTGCCTCCTACATGGTTTCTTTATGTCAAATTTCCAGAGCGAGGAAAATATTTGATTCCATTCATTATCTTCAGTTGGCAGGTTGTGCTTAGTTCCAGCAATCTTTGACCCATCTCATTTGATAGTGTATCTGCTGAAAATCTGTCATAAACTGGGTCCCCCAACTCATCAAGGTGTACATTTGTGAGATCTTCATATGTCTTGGCTTGTTGGCAGCCTGTTCGGCCATTAAAGTCCCCTACCACAAATGTTTTCCCTTTAGCAGAATACTCCAATATGTCCGAGTAGATGTTTCCATATGGATTATCCTTGTCAAGGTCAAGCCAGCTGTAAGTATGCGAGCTGTCTGGTGCGTAATAGCACGCAGACTAAGAATAATGGTGGTTGCCCATTCCCATTTATCTGAATCCAAATATACTGGTTACTTGGATCTTGTTTAAGGACCTGTATCTCATAAACTATGTCTATCTTCTTGTAGATGGCGATTCCTCCGAAGCCATGGCCAGCCCCTGTTATCTTTTCATTCCACACTTGACTTAGCAAAGACATAACCGTGTACCTCGGAGGAAGTCTAAATTGGTGAGCCCAAGTTTCGGTGAAGCAGAGTATATCTTGGTGTCTCCAGATTTCCATAGTTGCATTTATCTTGGCCTGGGTTAGTCCATATGTATTCCATAGACTGACTCTCAAGGCCCTTACTTCCTATTTGTGTCTTCTGTTTGTGACAATAGCCTTTCCATTCTGATCAAGGTAATCAACTAAACCCTTGTCTCGAAGCTTCCTTCACTCTAGCCCATTCTGTTTTGCGTTACTTCTAGGCTCGAGTTAAATCCCACCCATATATCCTTTCTCCTTTCAAAGCACTCCCTTGAGGAGCACCCGTCCCCGGCTTCTTTTGTGTGAAATTTCACTAGTATTGGGCATATGAACCCGGTTTTCCCAATCTACGGAAGAAACATATGAAGGTGCATTGTGTCCGAAAAGAATCTTCTTATCAGGTTCCGTCGTCTTCTCCTTCAATCTCACGTAATCCGGATATCTTGATTTTTGGTACGCAATTTCTTGGTCCATTTGTTCAGATGATACCTCAGCTTGGTGAATTCTCATTTGTTCTTTGGTGGTTTCAGCCACCAGAGAAGCTAACTTGTGTTCTAGCTCTGTAATCTGTGCCCTAAGATCAGTAGACGGTTTTTGCAATGTGGAAGTCAATTCTACAGTTTGGTCTTTGTTTTGGGCAAGCAACTCATTGAGAGTGCCCCGGATTCCTGCTACTTCAGACCTTAAAGATTTGATCCCGGCTTTCAGATCCAAGACCAAAGCTATCAGACTGGTTGTGTCTCCATCAAATTCGATGGAGCACTCATCTTTCTTTGCCTTCGGGGGCATCCCCTACGAAAAAAACCCCTGCGCCCGAACCTGCACCCGAAACTGCGCCTTGTTATTGAACTGTCAAATTATATTTGCAAAATGAAGATTTTGTTGCTTACTGTTGCTGCTAATGAGATTAATATAACCGTCTTTGCAAGGGCATGGATTCCTCGGGGGGTTCACCTCTATGTTAGGGGCATATGGCATGTGAGTGCATCAGGTCGGAAGAAACCCCTATGTATATAGCTCGCCCTCCATAGAAACCCCTATGTATACAGTCCTGTATTGTCGAAGCAGAATACCCGATTCCATACTTTTACACCGAGTCTAAGCACAATTTAGCCTACCCTTAATCGTATTTTTACATTCAGTATTTATTCATGTAGCCTACCCTCTACCTTACATTTACATCCAAACCACAAATGTTGCAAGCTTCACAAGTTTTGTCGATTTCCAATGCTAAAGCCATTGTAGACTCTCTCTTACCTCTTCACCCAACAATAAAAGACTGTAAGGTTACTGGGTTTTTCAAAATCATGCAAATTTTTAGGATAGAGATCATGTTTATCAGCTGCCTTGTTGGGGCTTTCAATTTTAAAGTTGTCGGAATGTCTTGTTGGGG
The DNA here is from genome assembly GCA_021234155.1 of Isoetes taiwanensis. NCBI lineage: Eukaryota > Viridiplantae > Streptophyta > Lycopodiopsida > Isoetales > Isoetaceae > Isoetes > Isoetes taiwanensis. Next base: position 18,668,763 of record JAJEKV010000012.1, on the reverse strand, counting down.
GTTCAAAATAGTGCAAAATTTAAGGCTGTAAGAATGATGTTTATCGGCTGCCTTGTGAATGCAGAGGGAGAAGGAAGATGTAAAAGAGCTAGTTGATGCCCTGGTTGAAGTAGGTTGAACAAGCAAGGCTGGCAACCGCAGTGCAAGCCAATGCAAAAGCACCCTTCTCTTTTTGTACATCAAATTATTTTCATGGAGAGACGTTAAATGCTCCAACTCAGCCTTTCAACAAGGGGAATATGAAATGCCATCATAATCATGATTCATATTTTGTTTTCTGGGCAAATAGGAAAAGCACACATTGTACCAGCAAAATCTCTTATAATTTAGTATATATATACTAAGTGTGATCTCATGCATAAATTCTATGGTATATATTTGAGTATTCACAAACTCCATGTCCTCCCCAGAGAACTGTGCAGCCAGATGCTCAAGGAAGTCTTCCTTTCATGTGATGGTCCAGTTCCAGTCAATAGTGGATGGCAGGCTGTACAACGAAATCACATATCAATAGATGACATGACCTTCATAGTAGGCACTTTTCTGGTGTCCTTACAAAGAAATTTTAGCAGCACCAGTTTCTGAGCTGCGAGGCGATCCGTTTCCACTGGACTGGAAAGAAATTTCTGAGTTATCAACACTATAGCCTCCATCCTGCACTGGAAAAATATCACAGATGTGAGCAGCATGCTAGCTGTATAACTTGTGTAGAAGGAATAGATAGGTGACATACCTTTTATCTTGTTGTTATTGGCTGTTTTTCTCAGCCCAGTTAATCTATTAATTTCCATTAAGAAATTTAAGTGCACACTTGAAATTAATACAATAATGGAATTAACTACTCACAATGCATATACAACAAAAAAAGGGAGTTTAGATACTCGAGCTGAAGGTCATATTTAACCCCAAAGTTTTAGAATTGTAAGCCCAAATAATCACCTGCTCATCCATATCGTGTCTCAGTTTTAATATGGCCAGACAAAACCATACCATAACCATTTAAGTGCTGCCTTACCTTGCAGTTTGATCATGTTTAGTATCAATCCTAGAGGCCATTCAAACAAAGCAGTATAGACTTTGAGACACTTAACCGAACAGTCCCATGACTGTTTAAAGGAAGGAAGGAAGGAAGGAAGGAAGTATATTTTAACGTCCACGGAGACCAACTGGCTTATGAGACGGTTTTACAATATAGCGGAAAGTTTCCAAACACAAAATAAAACCACAGAAACCTTGTACAATGTGTCTCTACCACTGGGATGAAAAAACCCCCTGTGTGGGAGGAAAAACCCTTGTAGTAGGCGTTGAGAGGCCCTATTTGGGCCAAATTCCATGGCCGTGAGGGACTCCCGGACGGTGGAGACTTGCGTAATGTAGGGCGTAAGACGTGCCACCATTGGCCCGGCTGCCAGCTTGGTGAATTGCTATCTCGCAGCATCCGAGATCGGCATGAGCTGCTTCCGATGTGTGCATATCTTTGGGCATTCATCTTCTACTATCCGCATGTGACAAAGACTGCATAATCTCTCATCTTAGGGATTCCCCGCCTCCATCCGCAATACCCAGCCCTGTCTCAATGCGAGATGGTGGGACCCTATCCTTATTGCAGCTATAGCTCTTCGTTTCTTGGTGGAAATGTGTGCCTTCAGATCTTTTGTGGGGGGCCGTGTTCAAGCGGACGGATTGACCAGTGTGGTAGTGCTCGCTTTTGGGCTTTGCAAGAGTGGGCATCCCACGAGAGGCAAAGAAGCGCGCATTCAAATGCAGCTCACTGCTCTGCGATATCCCACATATCCACAATGCGTTGATAGTCTATGGACCATCGTCGGACCATCCCCTACAATGCTCTTGCCATACTCTCTTCAGACGTTGCGGCCCTTGTGCCAATAACAGAGCCCGCGTGGGGGGAAGACGTTGTGCATCCATTTCGTCAACCTTATGGAAATACGCGAAGGTGCACATATAGCGTATCGCCGCGAGGGGCCAAAAGCCGCCTCATACAAAGAAAATTGGATAAGGCACCGTGTCCTTGGACGCCTAGGGTCATTTTCTATGTCGAAAAGCCTTCGCACCCTCTCTCTAGCTTATCCCAAGTACCCTTGCTAATCGGCCCCCCCCGCACCTCTACCCCATACAACAATCTTTGGTTCCACGAGTGCTTGGAACAAGTGTGCTTTGCGTGCCCAATCGCAAAGATCTATTCTATGACAGCTATTCTGCATTGCATACAGGGCTTTCCATCCCGCACTGACCCTTCTTTCTACATAGTCATCCCATAGCATGTTAACAGAGAAATTGATTCCCAGATACTTAAAGGTCCTTACAACTTCCATCCTTTGTGCTCTGTAATAGAAGTCTGGCATATCATGTCACAACACGAGTTATTGGCAACAGCTTGGTTTTCTGTTTGGTTGACCATCATTCCCGCTATGTCACGTAATTGACTGAGAGCATCCAATGTTCCTGCATACTCATTCTGTATGGGATAATAAGCCCGGATCGTCGCATAGAGCAACCGCTGTTTATCAGATATGCCTTTGGCAACTCAATGGCCACCACCTCCATGTTCTTGCATCCAGGTCTTCAACTTGTCAATATAGAGTCCAAAAAGCGTTGGAGATAATGGGCATCCTTGTTTAACACCTATGGTGCTGTTCACCCGGTGGTCTGACGCAGGCAAAGTGGTATATATTCCGTCATACAGCCGGTAGATGGCATTCTGCAAATCCTGTGGGACATGTAGCTCTTGCAAGCATTGCCACAACAGGTCCCGAGCGACCGTATCATATGCCGTCTTAAAATCCACGAAACAGCAATACAGGTCACGTCGTACATTGCGGCTAGCTTCCATAAGGATTCTGAGAGTAAAAATATGATCACTCGTGGAGTGGGCAGGGCGGAAACCTGCCTGGCCAACTGCACGCTCCAGTTTCCTCCGCCCATTGCGTTAACTTCTTCTCCAGCACCCATGCTAGAAGTTTTGCGAGTAATGGGCTCACCATGATCATACGGTAGTTGGTGGAGTCATCCCTACTTCCCGACTTATGAATAGGGGTGACCTTGCTAACCATCCATTCCTGCGGGAGGCTCTCTCTGATGGCCTGATTGATTATCCCTGTCAAAGGTCCGAGCAAAGCTGGCCCACCCCATTTCAACAGCTCAGCCTGAAGTCCCTGCAAGTCCTTTGCTTTACTATTAGCAAGATGCCTAAGACCCTGGTGGATGTCCGCCTCTGAGAGCTGCAGTGTTTCTCCTAGCTGATCTGGCACGTCAACAATTGCTCCTGGGGGGTCATACAACTCCTCCAACTGCTGTCTCCACTGGTTTGCGGTAATATTTCCGGGTGGTTGATGCCTCTTATACAGCACTCTACGCCAAAAGGCTTTTGGCTCGATCATCGAGAGATCAAACACGCCGCTTGCTGATTTTCTCAAGAATGTAGCGATGCTTTTGGATTTCAAGAATGCCTTATAGTCCCTAATGGCCCGCGGGGCGGAGCTATGGATCTAAGATGGTGTGTAGCCGACTCTTTAGAGCCTTACATTCAAGCGCCAACCCGTGGGTTTTGAGGGAATTGCACGTGTCCTCGCGGGGGAGCTTTCTTCTTTAAAAGCATTTATTGGGTCGCCGCCGGTAAAGTCTTCACCAACCATTCACACTTATCATGCAATGTATAGAGGGCATCAATCCCCCTCGTAGCTCACGCTCAAGCTCCACCTCATATCCCGCTTGCTTCCTATAGTTTGGGTTGTATCCCAAACCCCCGGTGCTCGCCCCGTGGGCCACGCCAATCGAAAGTGCCTCAATCCAAAGTGACATAAAGTGGATAGTGGGCTGACAAAGTCTCTTTATCTCTTGTTCCTCGTGTTCGCCGCGAAATCACGAATGATATCAAGTTCGCACCGGAGCTAGGGAGATAGTCCACCACACCGCTCCCACATCGCCTCGCCGCCGCGCAAGTGAAGCCCCCGATCGCGCCACCTAAGCATACCATTGCGGATCACCATGTCAAAGATCGATATAGCTGGATTTAACTCTCTTCCAAAGGCTCCGAAACCGTATCCCGGAGCGCCTTGCATCTTTGGGATGCCTCCGCTTTCTAACCAAAGTGGGTTGGAGTCGGCATTTCCCCGAAGGTGACCGACCGCACCGTCGGTCGTGCATTGAAATCTCCCAATAAAAACACATGACCCTCCTGGTGATACTGCTCTATGTCATCATACAATTCCCTATGGGGCATATGCACATCGTATGCGCCTCGATGCACCCCAGAGAACTTAGAAGTTTCATGGGGTATATAACATCCTGCGATAAACAAGGCTTACTTCCGGTGAGGTCAGCAAAGACTTTCGTATCCACGTAGCGGTTGAGTCTATCAGCCTTGTGGAGCGAGAATGTGGATGCTATAGCATCTTTGAAGTAGCACGCGATCCCTCCATACCCTCACTTGCCATGGCGCTCATTGGTCAGTGAGAAATGATGGTACCCCGGGATGTCCCAAGAACAAAGACCACTATATTCCCATGTCTCTTGCAAGAAGATGATGTCCATGCCTCGGCAGCAATTTCAGCAATGCCGTTGCGCGCTTCCTGGAAATCCCCTACGCCTCCATGACACAATTGAAGGCACTCTTCCTATCTTTTGTCGTGGTGGCCTTCCCGGCCCCGGGCCCCTATGGAGGGTGCGGGGAGTTGGGCCATTGGCAGTCTTTGGGGCTCTCATGTCAGCTCTGCTGGCGTGGGTGGTGCCCGGTACTTGGTCCCGGATGCCGTAGCGATCCGCCATTCGAAGTGGGGGATCCGTGCTTGGTCCCGTTATGGCTATACGCCAATGTTGGCCGTGGAGGCACAAATACCTTCATCTTGCCATTCACCGGGCCTGCCGATCCCCACCGCCTGACTGTCTAATCTTTGCGAACTCCTCCCCTGCCTCTCCTTACGCGGTAGGGTCCGATCCCTGTCTAAAGTACACCGATGTCCCCTTCGCTTTACTAAGCGCCGCTTTGCGGCATCAACGTCTTCGGCGGCTTGGTCGGTAATTTGTGAGTTTAACTAGTCGAGGTCTCATGCTTGGCCCTCCGGCTCGGTCGGGTTTCTTCTCAAGTGCTACAATTTGGAGCCTCGCTAAAACCGGGGCATAGAGCTTAGGCGGGAGATCTTCCCCATGTTCTTTCGAGCAAGCCGAGCGACAATGTTCGGTCGACGAAGGCGGCGGTCCTTCTCCTGGCGAAGGACCCGGCTCTAATTCCACAGTGCAACCTGCGCCTCGGTGTATTGGGCATGGTGGTGGTGCTGCCCTCGTAGTGGTACTTTGTTCGCTTCATCGCATGCGCCCGATCATACATCTCCCGCCGAACTTCGGCCATCCTCTTCTCAAGGGCCGAGAAAAGCGGAGTCTTTGCCTCTTGACTTTGTTTGTCTCTTCTCCCCTCGCATCCGAAACATTGTAGCCCTCGCTGGTTCGCCAACCGACCGTTTAGGGCAACCAAGCTGTGCAACTGCGCATGCTTTGCAATTCGAGCTCGTTTTGCAGCTATACCACATCCTCTGACATTTGCCGTTGGAGCTGCTCTAGACGTCGGGTTGCATCGGCCGGAAGTGCGGGACATCATTTGCCACTTCACTTCGTCTTAGCTGGGCGACAGTATGACGTGCTTGTCTGCGCTCAAAGTCAGCGAGGCCAAAGCGGTCATCCAGTGGCCTGATGTGCTCTTCCAGTGTCGAGATATGTTCTTTCTCTTTCGCCAACTGTTTCTTGGGAATAGCTGCCGGCTGGGTATCCCTTGGCATCTCCACACCGCCGCCTTGTCCCTAATGGCGCTCGCCTTTCCCTCCGTGACATGTATTGCCTCTGTCTGTGTGATGAATTCCGAGGGGGGGAGCCCTCGGCATTACGTGCCCGCTTCTTTAGCGCATGCAGATTCCCCTCCATCCTTGTGTGCTGACTTCCAAAGGCTATGGGGTCTCTGGCTGTAAAAAGTGTGCTCAGACTCCAATTTGGGGACCCAAAATCGCGGTCAGAGCACCTTTTGGGGGTTTGGGGGTTTTGGGGCTAGAGAGAGATTGTAAACCCTAGAGAGAGAAAGTCAGAAAGGGGCAAATCATGGGGGCTCTATGCAAGGGCAGTGAGGGCGCTAGAGAGAGAGTGGGGGCGCTAGAGAGAGAGAGTAAAGGCAAGCCCTTAATTTATTGTGGTACGAAATTGAAGTATCAGAGGGAGGATCACATCTAGAAGGAAAACTGTACTTTTTCTTTGAGTTTTGAACATGTGCATATATGTTTATGTCTTAATTTATGTCTTTGTTTTATATCAAGAAAGTTATAACAATGATTATGATTGCGCCATTTATGCTACATTATGGGCCATTTACTTTGTCTATATTGAATTACATTGTAATAACAATAAATTCAATGTCTTTGTCCAAAGGCTTGAATCTTTAAAAATAAGGATATTGCGATGGTTAATATATGTTTCTACATTTTGTAAAAGTTTAGTTACTGCTGGTTATCCGATCCCTTAGATTGTTGCAACTTGGGCACCAAAGGCCCTAAATGATGGAGAAAACCCATTTAGTTTAGCCAAGTGTTATAAACTTCTAGTCCAATTTGAAGGTAGTTTAGCCAAACCTATTTTGGCTATACTAAAAATATAGAAGTAGTAATTCCATGGGTCATGCATAGCTCTATCTATCTCAACGCTATGATCTCTCAAGGCAACATGTGCCAACGACCATATGAAAAGAAATGTTCAAACCTGACTGTCATCTTCGTCTTTACAAGGAAATAACTACCCGCTCCATTGGTTGATCATAAGTTCAGAATGGCAGTGATCAACAAAGTTTATACCACTTACATATTCAATGATAATGCTAGCATCTTATTTTATGGTGGCTTCAAAACATGCATAACAATAAACATTATGACAATGTAAGTTTGCATTTGAATGAAAGTAAGTTTTTACAATATAAAAATGGTTACGTGGTGCCGATGACATATTGATGCATTGGCTAAAAACGTTATGCAAGTAACCTCTTTACTTCGTTATTCTATTGGTAGCATTGAAATAATGATTGAATGCAAATACTCGAAAGCATCAACATCACAAAAAAAGAGAAAAATGATTAATAATCAGCCATTTGGAATCCAGATTTTCCACCAAAAGGTTACTTTGCATGAGAACACATTGGGAATGCTAGAAAGTAGACAGAGGCCTTGCTTTTTCCCACATCAGAGGAGGATATAGATTTGCTTCATAAACTTAAATACTTTCAAGTTCTTGTGGCGCTTCAATGCCAACACAGTTCAAATGGCACAAACATTTGAAATTCAAACTCCAGTCTTGCAGCCATCTACTATGTCCTACACTTCAGACGATGTTTAGCATACCAAGGCCATCTAAGCATGCGTCTCCAATCATGCATGTGTGGAACTATATGTGTAAGTACCTTAGTGCATTTGAAGTATAATACATAATTTGAAAACAATCTAATTACTAGTGACTTCCAATTGATTACTAAAGTGCAGGCCCAAGCATATCTTGAGCACGTGGTTCATGATGCAGCTCCTTGAAGTATTTCTATCAAGACAATTAAGCTTGTAGATCAAATTGCATAGTTCATAGAGGCGTTCATACTGGAATACAATTCCTTGACACATTTCTATCAAGAGAACTAAACCTATCTTCTCAAGCGCCTAATTGATCAAGGAAGGAGGTACCAGTTTTTGTCATTTCAGGCTACAAAGGCATTCTTCATAAAAGCATATTCTATCCGTCCACTATCAAATAAGCCAACATCATGGTGTAATAAAACGTTCCTTCTGAGCAACCCTCTAATTCTCACCTTGCCACTGCTTTACAAATCATGAAAATTATATTTGAATGTTCTTGCCACCATCAAAACTTACATGCTGCAATTGCATTGCCAAAGGCGGCCAGTAGATCTAGATATTTAGCAAACCAGAACCTAAAAAGTGTTTAAGATGGCCAGAGATTATCAAATGGTCCCTTGAATCTAATTCTTTTGTGGACCAAGAACCTCAAAGCACTCTAAGAGGATGAGCATGAGCACGATTCATGCTGCAAGCTTATTGAACCTACGGTCCTCGGATGTATGCCAGCACTGATTCCTGGCAGACTCCAGCAACAACTTGGACTAAATCCATGAACAAAGTCGCACTTATTCAACCATAGAGAACTGCCACAAACTTCAAGGCTTGATTATGCCATTGGTAGGGTGCAGGAGGTCAAAGCACAATTGAACTCGGTCCTTCTCAAAGTTTAGGATAGCAACATAAGCATAAGAGCCCATTTGTCGACTGTGCTTATTGCAGCATGTGTGGAGAGTAGTTTGAGGTCAACATCAGTCATCTCAACATGTACCTTTGACAAACAAGTGAATGGCATATCATGCTAAGAGGGAGCAAAATTGGTAAGCAAACGAAGAATGCACAGTTCTAATGTTCCAAAGGTCCTGAAAGACATATAATTAAAAGTAAGCATCAAAGGATGATATGCACTAAAGGATGATATGTACCATTTCCAAATTTCAAAGCGTTAGTGATATATATTTGAATGGGGCACAATTTTACCTAATATAAACTACCTAGCTAGATCTGGTGGAGGTCGACTTACATGTAATTAAGCAATTTTTAAGTTCAAATTCATTTTCTAAAGCCTTCAGAGGCGGCATCATGGACTCAGTAAAAATAATGCATTTTATTCAAAACATTCAAGGTAAGCATCAAAGTGAACCTGTACCTAGCCTCATTGTCAGCATTCTGGCTTTTTCACAAAGGTATGTAGATGGTTGTTAAGACATTGTTTGAGACAACTTTGAGTTTTATTGGTTCAGCCTACAGTACCAAACCTAAACACAGAAAATTAAAGGCCTATTGCAATGACTTTGAGACAAACAGAAAGGAAGGTAGTAACACCGTCAACATGATAGGTTTAACTCTTTGTTTTGGATCTTGTCACTACATTAAAGTGGAATTGGAGTGATGAATAGATTTCTCCATATTATGCAGCAATATTGAGGCTCTTAGTTAGCTTTGCAACTACTGTTTCACATTTCTATCTATTTCATATCATGATGCGTTTCACCATATAGGTAGAGGCGTCTTCCTTGGCATTTCCGTATCAACACAAAACATGCAATAATGCCGCTCACATCCATACTGATTTTCACACCTTCCTTCCTTTTCAGCATCATGTCTAATACAAAAATTGTCACATTCTTTGTTCTAGCCAACAATCAAACAACCACCCCTTCAAATTGTATTAAAGTCCGACAAAGCCGGGCACCATAACTAATTATCTAATAGATTCTAGAATAGGGCTCGCATGAACCAACAAACCGCCCGATAGATAGGCTTCTCATTCATCTCAGCAGATTTTCTACAATGGTGGACAGTGGATAGCCGCACACATGCGAACTATCCACAAAAATAAAGGGGAAATCCAATTATATCATTTGGACCCCAAAAAATACAATGCTAATAGATGAGTGGCTGATGTACCTGCCGAAAGCTTATCACCGGGATTAAAAAACCCCGCCCTTTCGGGTTTTCGAGGAAAAACCCTAGTGATAAGCCTTCGGCAAGGGGCTTAGACAAACGGAAGGCATAAAAATCGCTCCCAAAAACCCCCGCATGGAGAAGTCGAAACAGATGCCGCTCGCCAACCTGAACCTGCACATCACCAACACAACAAACGAGACAACACAAACATACCAGAGGATAGCATCACCCAGCGGGTGGAAGAAGAACATGATAAACAAAAATTTATGCACAATACAATAAACAAAGAAGGGGGGGAGGGTGGGTTCAAAGAGAATAAGGTACTGCTGAGAGAAGAGGAAGCGCCGATGAGACGAAGATGCAGAACCACGCCTAAAATAGCGAAACCTTAGCCAGAAAGGGCATGCGCCGCCCGCATGCATGCAAGACATGCATGCTCGCCCTATTCTAGAATGCCGATCCGCTGTCGCGGATCGATGCGATTCTAGAATAGGGCTCGCATGAACCAACAAACCGCCCGAATACCAGAGAACTTCCTTCCAAACTAGGATCGAGGACGAAGGTCACAGGACAAAGGCTAAAGGCCGGAAAAGGACAGCAAGAAAGAAACGCCAACTTGGCCAAACCAGGCAGGAAGAAGCCCCTCCCCTGCCCGGAAACAAATAAAAGAGAATAAGGTACTGCTGAGAGAAGAGGAAGCGCCGATGAGACGAAGATGCAGAACCACGCCTAAAATAGCGAAACCTTAGCCAGAAAGGGCATGCGCCGCCCGCATGCATGCAAGACATGCATGCTCGCCCTATTCTAGAATGCCGATCCGCTGTCGCGGATCGATGCGATTATATTTTGTATTTGTTTTCCACTTTTGTATCGGTTTAATTGTCATGTTACAGGTAAAACCAAGTTGAATCAAGATCCTTATATGCAAAATCTTGAGATTGATGAGCTCTTTTTACATCATAAGATTTTAAGAATCGTGAGATTTGATTTTGATTGTGTCTCCATTTTGACAGGAAAGAAACAGTTATTTCAATAAGACTTTAAATTAACTATCCTTTTTTACAGTCATTCATTGCATTGTTCATCAAACTGATGTTGCAGTCCAAGGTGCTTCTATGGTTGCTGATATGAAATGGACATTAGAGATTGAGAAATTAGTGAATTATTTAGCATCTTATTTGGATTTTGATAGCAAAAGAGTTGAAATTTTTAAATTGTACATTCTGAAAAGATTGTTTACACTCGTTGACTAAGTAAACACAATGTTATTAACAAGGTTTATGATCAGAGTTCAAGTGTTATGATAAGATCAGAGTTTAAGTGTTATGATATTGTGATCATAACACCTAAGCTCTGATCACAATGTTATTAATATGGTTTTGATCAGAGCTTAAGTGTTATGACATCTTTAAGTAATTGCATGTCAAAACAATATACCAAATAGCATTCCTAAACCATTGTTCTAAGCTGGTTATAAATTTGAAAAATGACTTGGCATGTTAATAACTGTGGATATCAATCAACCCAAACTACATACCACTTGATGGATGGTCGGTCATATTGAGAACATCTATTCATGATGATGGGTATAAAAAATATAAGATCTTGAAAGAATTTAATGGAATCAAATCTAAAATTAATCATACTGTTAAAAAAGAAGAACGGATGACAAAGTAATATCTAATTGGCTGCTGCCAACTATATTATTCCATTTCTATCTTGCTACATTTCAATGTACTTTCTCCTTTGAGCATGACTACATTGTCTTGTTGTAACCCATAGACTCTCCTTCCTGTCATGTAGAGCTATCTTGTTATGTCGAGGTATGATCAGAACCAAATCTCACTATTCTAAAAATTATGGATATGTTGCAATATGGTATCATACAAGGAAACTACATCAGTTTGCTCCTCTTTTTTTGTTTCCGTGGACGATAAAAATATATTCTATTCTATTCTATTCTATTCTATTCTATTCAACATGCTAAGAAAACTTCAGTTTTGGTTACAACTATCTTCTAAATAAGCTTACAAGATAATAACTGAATATGTAGCAAAATAACAGGGGGTCCTATGGGGATTTGGTATCGATGTAAAAATAACAATTCTTGAAACCATAGGCCATATATCCCTAAAAAATAATAGGGGGTTCCAGGGGGATTTCATATCGATGTAAAAATAACAATTCCTGAAACCATAGGCCATATATCCCTAAAACAATTGAATGGGTTATTATAAAAAAAACATAGATTCAAGATAAAAAATAATCACATTAGCTCATTAGGTGTATTCGTTAAAGTAATCTTATTAGGATATTAAGTTATTTTGGTAGAGGTTCGAGCCCCCGTATTTGATATTTTAAAATCTTAGGCAAATCCGTATAGAGGTTTAATATTCTCTCAAAACCTTAGGCGAAATCGTATTTCATATTTCAAAATCATAGGCGCCTCCAATCATAAATGACTATAAGCGAAACGAGAGCTGCCCACAGGCCCCAACATACAATCTGGGTTGTAAGATCGACGAATCCGACGACTGTGGTAGACCAGGGTGCACCTCATTTAGAGTATGTAGCAAAATAACAGGGGTTCCAAAATAACAGGGGGTTCCAGGGGGATTTGATATCGATGTAAAAATAACAATTCCTGAAACAATAGGCCATATATCCCTAAAACAATTGAATGGGTTGTTATAAAAAAAAACATAGATTCACGATAAAAAATAATCACATTAGCTCGTTAGGTGTATTGGTTAAAGTAATCTTATTAGGATATTAAGTTATTTTGGTAGAGGTTCGAGCCCCCGTATTTGATATTCTAAAATCTTAGGCAAAGCCGTATAGAGGTTTGATATTCCCTCAAAATCTTAGGCGAAATCGTATTTCATATTTCAAAATCATAGGCGCCTCCAATCATAAATGACTATAAGCGAAATGAGAGGTGCCCACAGGCCCCAACAGTCGTAAGATCGACGAATCCGATGAATGTGGTATCCCAGGGTGCACCTCGTTTAGAATATATAATTGATTCATCAGCTTGCAAGCCAATGAACATGTTACTTTTAACTTCCTCAACTAGATCCTCTTTCTATGCAGTTACTTATGCAACAAATAAACCTTTGACAAACTTTATCAGTATGATATAGTTGTCTTGTGTTGAATGGACAATCCCTCGATTAAACACGACCAATTATATGCTCAAAATTGTAGAATGACAATGATCTAGATGCCACTGTGCATACTCCCCTGAAACAAGCCCACAATATCCCATCAATAGTATTATACATTTTTTTTTATCATCAGCAATATCAAAATGACTTCAGAGTTTCATAGTATCCACTTGCTTAGTCGTCTTTTACAATTGGAGTTGTCTCTACACAAAAATAATATAAGATTGAACAAGTAACAAAATTAACATAAAATAATACATGCACTTGTGTGAAATATAAAAACATCATAATACTAGGGAATACTTCTTGGAGGGTTTTTTCTTTATTGGCTAAGAGGGGTTTTTTTTTTTGTTCGCTGGTAGATAAAATTACAGACAATTTAATGGCATTAACAGTTAACCAAAGAAATTCAAAATGACAGTTGATGTAAATGGAGAAAAACTTGGAACACATTCCAAACCATATTGGGAGGGGGAAAAAAAAAAAGCAGCACATTAACATGTTTCAAAGGACTGATCGAAGGGCATCATCTGTAACTACAACTTGGATGATATCAATAGACAATCTTGGATCTCAGTTTAGTACCCTTGCAAGGACATACGCTATATGCTTGCATGGAGTATAGTGCTTCTTCATTGTTCTAACCTAAAAATCTGCACAGGTGCATGTTGGACATTTGTAAATGCTTACTTTGTAAGTTCCGTTGGGCCTTCTAATACGATATTCAACACGTGAATGAGGTGTGACGACTCTCTTTGATACCAATTCACATTCCAATTGCAGAGCTTGTTCAAGCCAAATTTTTGCGTCCTTCCCCAACTTTGATATTTGTAGTACCGCTTTTGTTAAAGAGTTTTATCTTTCTGTGTGGTGCAACACTCCATTTATCCATTGACATATCCTAATGGCCAAGAAAATAGTGAACTGTCAGGGATGCAAATTATCAAAGCAGTATCTACATTCAAAATAGTACCCCCATTTATTGCAAAGAGGCTCCAGTTAAATCAGCAACCCATTAATTTCATCTCTGACTCACATGCGAATGTCAGAAACTTCCTTTGAAGATATCAAATTATTGATTGTCATTTCCATGGAAATCTTCTTGTCTATTTCTCTTGGCCCTTTTGTAGCAGGAGATCCACTGGACTTTGATTGAACCATTTGCTGCATTTGCACTAGTTCTTCATGACTTGATAGTGATCTAACTGGGTGTTCATGCCTCCCAACATGAAGGGTCAATCAAGTGTACTTGGAATTGTCAAGCAATACATAATAGATTATATGTTGGCATAATGCGATGCAGGAAGGTTGCTCATCACAATATTCACAAGCCAGTACACCTGCATTCTTAGACAATGCGCCAAAAATATGTTGCTCTTTCAGGGTTCCCCTCCATTGAACATCGTTTTCAAAACCTCTAGAAAGAAAATAATCACAAGTTTGGAATATTTAATCACACCATCAAATGCTCGACTTGTTTTCTTTGGCCTGCTCCAGTATCACCACCATAGGCAAAAGTATCACCACAACCCGGTTTTTTCTTTTTTTTTTTTTTTTTCTTTTTTGGTGCTCTGTTTGAGCTCTGGTTTAAGCCCTATTTTGTCGTGTAATAATTAAAAGAAAGTTAGATGCTTAAAACACCATAGGAAGATACACGTCAAGGATTAAATTGAAAATAGATAGTATATTTGTATATGCTATAGAAACCTCATATGAGACATTGTTCTTGCGCCAAACTATAGAAGACCCTCTAAACCCTTCCCAAAAAAACCCTCCAAAAATCTGCACTCATAATACTACATCTAATTCCTTGTCATCAAGAATTCACATTTGTATTGGAACGAAGACGTAAGGCCCATTTCATATTGCTTTCTTATCAGAGCTCATTCTATTTTATTCTTGAGCTTCTTTTTCCTTTGTTGGTGTTGACATGCTCCTCCAAGCTTGTGCCACATCAACTTAACACGAAAGGCTACTTTCATACCAAAATATAGCTAAATTTTTATTAAAACTTTAACTTAACAAACACCTAACGACCAAGCAAAACATGGTTTGCACCGGTCATGTCACATTAGTTGTAGCTAAATACTTAACAGGTACAAAGTCACGAAAGGTATGTGGCTAAAATACTTAAAAGTGACCTACAAAGTCAAAAAACTTAATAGAATCATGTGTGAAGACAGGTAAAAACTAACGAAATAATGGATTTGAACCTTCGATGCAATCCAAAACGAGGATAAATATATCTTAACTTTGAATGTTAGACATGAAATCTATGAATATTTCAAATCTTATTAGGGGGAAGACAAAAGAAAAAAGAGCCCAAGGCAGAGGCGTATTTCATAAAGGTGGAAGCTGTTAGTAACCAATATCTCTCTAGGACTCCTACTTCCTCTCGTATTGGATGAAAGGGCAGCACTATGGCCTTCCTTAAACTATAAGGTCCATTCTCAAAGCTTGTCCATTATAGTGATGGAGACATGGTCCTATCAAGTGCGTTTCCTACTGGTTGTTCTTATAAAGGTCAATTTTGTCCTAATGGTCTGTTTATACAGTACAGTACCCAATTAAAGCTTCAAATCTTTTGGTTATGTTCCTCAATCTCTTGCCTCAATCAAGTTGCTGTAAATAGTCTGTATCCTGCGGCATGCATCTAGCAATGGCTGACCACATAGCCACATCAGGTTCCAAAGGAAAGCTAGATACAAATTCCTCTCCTTCAGTTATCCAGTCAATACGTCCAAGAAGGTCAACTATAGATCCATAATGTTCTGAAATCCCTCTGGTGTCAAAACTTCCAATAAAAGAAAGGAATATATGAAAGCTCTCATCAAACAACCTTGCATGACTGCAAGCACAAAGGATGCAAAGAATTGTAACACTGTCAGGTTTTGCACCATTTTC
This sequence comes from Isoetes taiwanensis, assembly GCA_021234155.1. NCBI lineage: Eukaryota > Viridiplantae > Streptophyta > Lycopodiopsida > Isoetales > Isoetaceae > Isoetes > Isoetes taiwanensis. The sequence goes on along the minus strand of JAJEKV010000012.1, from coordinate 18,653,174 downwards.
TTGCATTTTGTTAAATAACTGAAGGACCTCTTTTCCCTGCCCATGATGGCCATATATTGCGATCATAGCAGTCCATGTCAATGTATTCTTTAGAGGCATCTCATTGAACATTTTCTGTGCATCCTCTAAGCTTCCGCACTTGCCGTACATGTTGATGATTGCAGTCCCAAGAACAATATCCGGTTCCAGGCCGCTAGTCATAATGCTTGTGTGAACTGGCCTGCACTCCTCTAAAGATGTTAGGGAGGCACATGCATTCAGCATATTTACAAATGTGACCTTATCTGGCTTAAGACATTGCTGAAGCATTTCCTTGAAAAGGCTCGCAGCCTTCTTGCCATGGCCATATTGGGCATAAGCAGCCAGCATGGCATTCCATGCAACGACGTCATGTTCCATCATCTTGTTGAACATTCTCCATGCTTCGGCAACATTCCCACACTTGCCATACATGTCAACAAGGGCAGTTCCTATAAGCATATCCAACTCTAATTCAGCATCAAGGATGCAGGCATGGATAAGCTTGCCACTACCTAAGCTTTTTAAAGCATAATGGGCCTTCAGGATAGCTATAAATGTGACTTTATCTACCCAAATGCTCTCTTGTTGCATTTCCCTAAAAATGGCACAAACTTCTCTGCTATCAGCACTTGGGTTTCCTATCATTGTAGTCCATGATATAGCATCACGTTCAGGCATCTGCTGAAATACGAATCTTGCTTCTCCCATGCTACCACAATTGTTGTACATATTCTGAAGGGCATTCCCAACCATCGTGTTTGAATGCAAACCAAGGTGACAAACGTAGGCATGTATCAGCTTACCCCTTGCAATTTCTTCACCTGAATCAAATCCACCAAGAATGATGAGAAATATGATATCATTCGGCATTAACCCAGTTGCCTGCATCTGATAAAATAAAGAAATAGCTCCACTAGCATATCCATCCAAAACATATGCTGCAATTAAGGCTCCCCAGGACACTATATCCAACACATCAGTTTTCCTAAATACATCTATGGCATCTTTCAAATTTCCACACTTGCCATACATACTAAGAAGGGCATTTCCAATTTCGAGAAGAGAATATAAACTGTCTTTCACAACTACGGAATGCAAGTACTTGCCACCTGCCACCATCTGCAGATTTGAACATGACTTTATCATTATTAGGCAAGTAACTTTGTTAGGATGAACACCCTCCACTTGCATCCTCCAAAGCAATGCAAAGGCCACCTTGAGATAACCTTGTCTAGCATAGAGCGATATCAATACTGTCCATGATACTACATTTGGCTTGGGCATGATGTAAAATGTTCTTGCTGCGCCTTCCACACACTTACATCTTCCATACATACCAATGACTGCAGCCCCAACTGCAATATCTGATTCCAATCCACTACAAATAATATGACAATGAATCAACCTACATTGTGGTAGAGAATGGCACCTATTAACAAGAGCGAGACATTCCAGCTTGTTACTGTTAGGACTCTGCTGCATTTCAACTAATGCAACTGTATTTCTATAGACAACTTCCTGCTGCATTTCAATTACAGCAGAAGTATGCTTCTTGCAACATTGGTGCCCACTTTTGGATGCGCCATATGACATATTGCGTCTAATCCATCCAATAGGTGATTCAATAAACCAATCATAACCATACTGATTTCTTCGTATACTATTATATGACATTGCAGAATTAAAATTAGCTCCACTGCTTAGCGCCTATATGCCAAACACTTTCCAGACACATCCAAGTATCACACTAAGTCCACCAATGTGTAAAAGTCGTGCAACTATCATATCCAAAGCAAGGCAACAACAGAACACTGTAAGTAGTTGGGATGCTGACTATTCCAATTTGCAATTTCTTATTAAATCTGGCTTGACATATGAACCTGCCCATGTCCGATATAAATAGACCCAGCTTGCAAAGGATATGGCCACCAGGTCATGGCCACCAGGTCACTCCATGGTCAGCTGAACAAATATAAGGCTGGGACCATTGCTCTTAGATTGATAGTCTGAATAAGTTGCTAACCTGTGAGTTAGTATATGGTAGCATACAATCACTCGTCTCCAAGCAGCTGGTCTTCGTGGGGTCTGTTGTCTTCAATACTTACCTGAAATAATGGCCAAAAGAAGGACACTTAACTTTTTTAAAATAAGTTAATTAGACAACTGTTGCCTTCGTCTGGATGATATTCTTTCACATACAGATGCAGAATATAACAACATACATGGTAAACACTTTTTGTGAGGATAAAATCTAAGTCCCAGCACGTGCCTCAAATAATGCTAATTCTCTCTTGGGCTGGTACTGCTTTCCATTTTGCACTTGCTGCAACAAATATACCAGCAAGTACAGTATAGACTCAAAACCAACCTAATGTTGTCATTATTCGCACTACAAATTGAATAGTTCGTCAGGAAACAAAGAATTAACATGATTCTAATCCCATAACATGAAACCAAAACTCATGCAAGCTATTGTATAAGCACTGCTTTTCTGACTCAGAAGCTAGATTTTGCATCTCTATTACAAAGATGAAACCTGTCAGAAAAATAGTTCTCCAGAATGCAGAGCACAAATATCATACCTCCATTGCTTGCAACTACTCTAATGTGATAGCCATATAGACATCAAATCTGTAGAGTTGATTATTGGATACTCTAATGGGCGTCTAGCGAAATATACATTTATCACTGATGATCAAATCTAATTTGATTTGAAAATAGATGATTCTTTAATCATGCCCCAGATGTACATGTCTGTGCTCTAATATTAGTTACATAGATCAAGGCCCCTCACGGATGTTAATGAACTCTTCCTTTTCTCTGCTCCTTTCTTTCATTCTTCCTGCAATCTTCCTTTCTCCAATTATTTTGTCATCAGTCGGTCAGAACAATGTCCCATAAACAGCTAAAAATACTACCTCAGACTGGCTTGATGCAAGCAACATAGTTATTTCCTTATCATGATTCTCATTCATGATATTCTGCCTGCAATTCCAGTCTTTCTAATGACACACTACTCTTGGCTTGCACAGTTTTGGCAATTGATAGAGGTGTATGCTTACCTTCTCTTCTTCCCAAAGATGTTCATTCTTTATGACTGTCCATTAGGTAGCCTTTCTATCTCGTTGGGTTCTCCAAGGAAAAATTTCCAAAAGCACACAAAAGCAAATTCTGTTGCTTCCTCGGAGAATCCTGCATTAGACAAGACTTAGGGCATGTGGTGTTCAATTTTTTCCCAACTTAGAATGGTAATCACGCACAGAAAAAGAGAGAACAGCCAATCCCGAGGGATTCTGGAATCCAATAAAGTCGTCCTAAAAATCAGTAAGCTCATTAGACTCCATACCCTGGCTATATAAATCTTCCCTTTGGCCTTTATTGTCCCATTTCAAGATGGAAGGGCAAACAATCCACATAATCTTATTATCTCACCTGGTAATATCTTTTTGAAAAGTACTAGAGTCCCAACACACTTACTGACGTTTGAAGAGACCAAACAACTGCATGTTACACAATATATATTTTTAAGAAGGAAATGGATCTCAGCCAGCGGCATATAACAGACCAGATAAATATCCGGTAGCTATGTATATAGATGGGCTGATGGTATGAACTTAAGTATGGCCACGGCACAAAAATCAAGTGGCAAAGATCAAATTTGTTTTTTATCTTCCTAATTTGGATGCGATTGAACCTTCATCTAAGTGAAGTTGAAAAATGGTTTTTGCAACTTCTAGATGGCCAGACCTATGAGTAAAGATACAATGGAGAGAGGTTAGCACCTTACGCACAATGAAGGGCCATTATGCTTCTTCTCTCCATTTCAGATTCCAATTATGCTTTCTACTGCTGAAAGTTTCATCAACGCAAAAAAGTAAAAAAAAATATTTTGTGTATACCTCTTCACCATTGTCACTAATGGCATTCTTCTATAATTGTGGAGATGGGGTTTTGCCCGCTATTTTGTGCAATCTTGCATAATTAACTGGTGAGGATTTTCTGCTGTCACTGAACCAAACTCACACACACTGTTGTTAGCCTTAAAACAGGATGGCAATGGCGGCTTCTGTGCCCGTGCATATTTCAGGTTTCCTACTCCAGAGGACTCCTCTGTCATGCAAGCTCTAGCATAAACATCAGACATGAGCACATATGCTGCCCCATATGTTACATTTAGGTGAAGGATTTCATCAAAGCACCGTCTTCCTAGCTCAACATTGTTATGCATTCTACAAGAAGTGAGCAGAGTCATCCATATACAAATATCAGGTTGCATGGTGGTGTCAAGTACATGCTCAGCTTCTTTGAAGCATCCAGCACGTCCTAGAAGATCCACCAGACAAGTCGCATGAAATAATTTTGGCTCCATTCTATAGCATGTTCTCATGGCTTTAAAGTACCAAAGGCCTTCATCCACCAGACCCACATGGCTAAATGCACTAAGAACTCCGCTAAACACCATATCAGTTGGCTCAATGCCATGATATTCCATGTCTTCAAAACATTGCAAAGCCTTTTCAGCTTCCCCAAACTCCGCAAAAGTCGCAATCATTGTACTCCATGACACCACATCCCTGTTTGGTAATCTGTTAAAGGCTCTGCAAGCCTCCTCTAAATTCCCGCATTTACCATACATATCTACAAGCGTATTTCCTACGGACAAGTCAAAATAGGTTCTAATATCAAATATTTGCTCGTTCATGTACCTGGCCTGCTCAATGGCACCTATATTACCACAAGCTTTGAGGACACTCAAATATGTAACTCTGGTAGGATGTACGCACTCATGCTGCATGCATTCAAACCACTCTAAAGCAAGACAGCATTCATCATTCTGAACACATCCAGAAATGATTGCATTCCAGGAAACAACATCTTGTTTTGGTAATCTATGGAAAAACCTATGTGCTTCTCCCAGGTTTCCACATTTAGCATACATATCAACCAGAGTATTTCCCATAACAATGTCAATGCTAAGTCCAGAAGAAAGAATCTGCTCATGTATCCATCTGCCGTGCTCTATGGTGCCTATGACACAACATGCCTTCAAGATGCTCAAAAATGTCACTTTGCTAGGGTGTAAGGCCTCATATTGCATGTCTACAAAGCAATTTATTGCACAATGGCCTTCTTCATGGAGTGCATATCCTGCAATCATTGTATTCCATAATACCACATCCTTAGATGGCATTTCCTCAAAGACTCTGCAAGCCTCTTCTAAGCTTCCACATTTGGAATACATATCTATTAGCGTGCCACCCAGCACAATGTCGGACCGAAGCCAGTGTCCAAATATATACTGATGGAAGTATCTCCCCCATCCGACACAACATGCCCCTTCCAGACCACCAATACTGTTGCTTGCTCTCAAAGTGCTTAAAAATGTGAATTTGTCTGGTTTAGTGGCGAGCTCCTGCATTCTATCATACAGCTCAAGGGCTAATTCAAATCCACCAAGCTTGGCATGTGCATCAATGATGGCGTTCCATGTATATTGGCTGGGCACTGAAGCTTTGTTAAATGCTTCGTTTGCTTCAACTAAGCTTCCAAAAGAGGCAAAAAGGCGAATCAGATAGTCAGCCAATAGAGCAATTGAATCAAGCCCATTGTGAAGGATTATGAACTGTAATCGTCTGCCACATTCCAGGTCTCTCCATTTGGTACATTGTTGCACCAATTGATAAGCATGGTCTATTGATATAGGAATACTTTTTTCAACATCACGCTCACAAAAATGGAGTGTCTTATCCAACCATGCCGATGTGCTCCAAACTCGAAAATATCTATCATTGGTGATGGTAGGGAAACCTAAACCCAACCCAAATATGTGTATATCAGAGAAGAACTACAAGAGGTCAGCTCTTGTAAACGAAGCCAGAGTCCAATCTCTTACCCGAAAGAGTAGCAACTCCATGATGTGGCAAGGCCCATAGAGCAAGCATAATTGTTGCAGATGCAGCTTTGGCACTCTCATACAATATAAATAAAGGTTTTACATGGGCTCAAGGTAACAACCAATTTTACTAGTCCGACAATAGAGATGGCTGAATAAAAAAAGAAGAGAGTTTATCTTTCCCCAAGAACAACAAAAGGTGACCAAATTACTACGTTAACAAAGATCTGAAAATACCTTCCTCGCCATCACAAGCCCAAGAATCCTTGACGTGTTTCAGAGTTCCTTTTTGGGATTGCAAGGGAATTTGTTCTATCTGAACATGCGATTGTGGTTTTGTATTTTGGAATATTCTGTTTGGGAATAAAAAGTAGTCAAGTCGTAGTTCAAATGTATTTTAGGCTAGCATTGACAATATAACAATCGGGTCGAGCTTTCTTCCCGTGGTGCATTTCTGTGCAAATATCAGGGAATGATAATCCGGTCCAGCTATTCCCTGTTACAAGCTCAACCCGCTCACACTATCGCCCCGATTGCGATGGTTCTAAGTACTCCCTATTTGGGTTGGCCTCCCCTTCCAAATTTCCATGGAAACCCTTCCAATTTTCCATGGAAAATAGGAAGGGTTTCCATGGAAACCCTTCCGGCTTTCATTAAAACCAGGAAGGGTTTCCATGGAAACCTTCCTATTTTCCATGGAAACCCTTCCTATTTTCCCAAGGAAGGGTTTCCATGGAAAATAGGAAGGGTTTCCATTCCTTTGGAAAATAGGAAGGGTTTCCATGGAAACCCTTCCTGGTTTTAATGGAAAATTGGAAGGGTTTCCCATTTGAAAATCGGAAGGGTTTCCTCGGAAAATGGGAAGGGTTTCCATTTTTTTTTTTTCAAAGCGCCACGGCCCAACACTGACAGCCATTAATGGTGCGCTTGTGCATGCTCATAAATATGCCGACACTCAAAATTTAAATTTAAACTCAAATGGAAACCCTTCCTATTTTCCAAAGCCATGGGAAAATAGGAAGGGTTTTCTAAATGGGGGAAAATAGGAAGGGTTTCCACGTTTGATAAAAATTTCTAAAGGCTTCTTGCGCTTTGCTCTCATTGCATCTCCTTATGGATCCGGAGCTTGGCGCATTTGAAGAATCGAGGGAGGATCTTCTACCGATTCATCACTATATGATTCGGACGAAACTGTAAGTGATTTTGCTTTTGAAAATATTGACAATGCTGCAAGTTTTGAGGATTTACAAGATGAAGACAATGCAAGACCAAATGTGGAGTATGATCCCTTGGAAGAGGAACGTTACGTTCAACGGTTTCCTCCTATTTCTATTATCGCCTCTGCTGAGGGCTACATTTTCGACGAAGCTTCATATTATTTGATGGTGCATTGTGTCCAAAATTCCGTCCATCCCTCTGTTCAAGATGTCCTTCAAGCAGATCCTAATTTTCCTGCGGGGTATGTTCGCCAAACACAAATGCCACGAGATACACAAATCATAACGAGGTGGTCGAAAGTCCATACAGAATCTCGTATAAAAGGTATGTACACTTATCCAACATGGAAGGAATGAAATAAGTTTTTTTTGTTTTTTGGGTTACCACGCCTATTGTGTTGCAGGAGCATTACTCGGGCCAGATTGGGAGCACCATTGTCCCTGGGGAGCACCATGAAAGATTGGCATTGGGAGTGGCCCTGCGTGCAGTCTTTGCCCGCATGGGCATCGTTCGACCTAGGGCTATTACGATAGACCTCGATAATGCAGAACGAGCAGCATTAGATGATGTCATTCTCGAGGACCCGCATTGCTGGCTAGGGGAGATCATTCTCGTAATAGTGTGTTGTAATTACTTGCTCATAGTTTTATGATTGCGTGATTGTAGTTGCATGCATCTTTCAATCTAATAGTATTTCTCAATCTCTAGAAAAAAGCAAAGAGATTGTTCCTTTGTAGTGGATTTGAACCAATGCACGTTGTCACCATAAAACATTAGGACCTAGCAGCTTAAAGATTGCAGCTTTTTTGTGCATCTACTACAACTTATAACAAATACAATACAATGTTAGATCCCACTTGTTATGCCCTGCTCTTAACTGAATACCTAACAATCATACTACAAACTTATCGGACCTTCAATGTTGCGTTGTTTAATTGCAACTTCTCTAATGCATCCTCTAAATCTTGAAACCTGGAGATCATAATAAAATGAACCTTCAATGTTGCGTTGTTTAATTGCAACTTCTCTAATGCATCCTCTAAATCTTGAAACCTGGCATAATAAAATGATCGTTACGTTATAAACTTGAGCGTCAAATTTTAAGGTAGGTTAGTTTAGAAATTCAGTCAAGATGCACTTTAATCTTCTTTCTGAAAGGGGCATATGACATATCATGCCCATTGGTTTGAGAAACGTATAGTTCTCAATTTTTGCTAACGCCGTTATTTCTCAAGTTAAGCACACATTTATAAGGAAAAGGGTTTAGGGCCAAATTCTTCTGTTTCCTAAAACATGAATATTACAATGTAAAAGTCCCCAACTCACAGCATCATATGCATTCTGGGGTTGGCGATCGTTACACTCCGTATATAACCTCAAGTCTCTTTGTGCTTGAGGCCATACATACCTTCTTTGGAGATATAAAAAGCAGTTCCTCATCAACTCAAAATCTAATTTTATAGTTAAAAAGGAAATTAGGCAGCCATAGGAATAAAAAACTTCAAAAAAACTCCAAGCCCAACTATCCTTCATGGTGATGCTCAGCGCATCCTGTAATGTTGTATCCTGGCAGCTTGAGATCGTTTACCATTGAACGAATATTGCACAGTGATATCAATGTCCCTTGGATTCTTGCTATTTCGAGAGACAGTTAATTTCCCAACAAGAACTTCACCTTCACAAATTGTAATGGCATCCTCCAAGTACATCACGATCAGCTTCCGATTAATGTAATGCTCTTGACTTTGGCCACGAAATTCAGAAATGGAAGCATGACAAAAGACCCATGACCAAACAAAAGAAACCAAAATGTCAAATAAGATAGAACTTACCTGTGGAAAACCCCATGGGTTTATGACACTTGGTAAACGAGACATCAAAATACGCTACCACAGCGTGAATAAAATCATTTCTATTGGCTACAAGTCTGAAAGATGACGAAAATGAGACATCCCCAAAGCACAATGTCCATGGTCTGCAGATATCATACCAAAGTTGTCATTGTTTGTTGCATTATCAAAACTAACCTCCGCGAAATTTGCGCTGGACTGTACATTCAGCAATTGTGTGTCGGTAACAATCTGATTGTAATCCACTGTATCAACTAATGGCTCCAGCATAGCTTGCTTCTTTATGCAGCTCATATCAAAACCATGGACAGAATTCCAAACTGCAAAATGGGTAATCTCACATTGGTTAACAAAAGAATGGCAACAAGGCTTCAAATAATTCAACCAGGTCCCCTACTACTAATAATATCAAATATTCCTTTTGCTAATTGATAAATTAATTTTAATACCCGGGTAGATCAAATGTAGTTGCAGCCCAATTTACAATACTTACATTCTAGTATGCGACCTTTAATAAAAGCACCAGTATTGACTGAAACAAGCAAGAAGAATAATTTGCTAACTGTTGCTAAGTGTGCATAAAAGCGAGAACAAAACACGAGCAATTCTCTTTGTAGTTTTAAGAGAAAATGCGGGGAAGAGTCGGGACTGAAAAGCATTATAAATTAGAAACGGATCAAGATCCGAACAAAAACGAGCGTGGGAGAGGGGAAGCACGATGCGAGAATCATGGATTTGTTGGCAAAATCGATCGAAGGCTTAGGGACACTAAGAGTGGGAGGCCTAAACCTTGTTCCAAAACCGCCAACAAGAATGAAGGCCTTCATCCTGCAGAGCGACTCTGTGGCAAAGGAAGCTAGGGTAGACGCGAATTCTAAGACCTTGAAAGGTCTTAATGTAACGGCCTAGCTCAAGAGATCTGCAAATATCATCCCAAAATTATCACTTGAATAACTTGAATAAACAAAAGCTAACAGCATAGGGACAAAATCCTGCTATTGGGAAGGTGAACAAACAAGGAATTTCTTGAGTACAATGTGATGGGCTGGAGAGGATACCCATTTTCTGTCTGCTTATTGGGGTAGTCTTCGTTTTGCAGCCCCCCCCCTGACGTGGCATTATGTCAGCCCTTGATTTGCAGATTGTATGGTCTGGATCCATGCCACGTCAGGTGGGGGGCTGTAAAACGAAGGTGTCCCGCTGGGTAGTCTTCGTTTTGCAGCCCCCCCTCTGACGTGGCATTATGTCAGCCCTTGATTTGCAGATTGTATGGTCTGGATCCATGCCACGTCAGGTGTGGGGCAGCTTTGCAGGGCCATCCCCAATAAAACCCAGGTCCAAAACTAATCCAAGTTGCTTTCTTGCACTTCTCCGAATCAACAGCTCCGAATCGACAACTCCTGGTTTTCTGGTTTTCTAGTTTCCTGCCAGAATGGAGAGCTTTCAATCAGTTAAAAAGCCAAAAAAAAATGAAGCCAAATTGAAGCCGAACTCCGGAAGGGTTTTTTTGACCTGATTGCTCCTATAAAAGGCTTGCTGGATCGACTGTAGGCCTTCCTCAATCGCCAAATGCAAAGAAAACCGCCGCCGGAGGAAGAGCAAAGAAGAAAAAAAAATCTTTTTCTGGAAAAAGCCCTTATTGTAGAGCCGTAGAAATTTAATTCTAAGCATTAATTACTATTAATTAGTGGTGGATATTTTGGAAATCCAAAAAAAAATTATATTATTGTGGAAACCTTTCCGGATTTCAGGGAAATTTGGAAGGGTTTCCATATATTTTTTTTTAATAACCCCAATCGGGGCGATGGTTCTAAGAACCCCCTATTTGGGTTGGGCTCCCATGGAAACCCTTCCAAATTTCCATGGAAACCCTTCCAATTTTCCATGGAAAATAGGAAAAACCCAAAACCCTTTCGGCTTTCATTAAAATCCAAACATGGAAAATAGGAAGGGTTTCCGTGGAAACCCTTCCTGGTTTTTATGGAAAATTGGAAGGGTTTCCAATTTGAAAATCGGAAGGGTTTCCTCGGAAAATGGGAAGGGTTTCTTTTTTTTTTTTTTTTTTTTTTTCAAAGGCGCCATTTTAACCAACACGCTCACCGCCATTTAATGGTGCACGCTCATAAATATGCACGACACTCAAGAATTTAAATTTTAATTCAAATGGAAACCCTTCCTATTTTCCAAACCCATGGGAAAATAGGAAGGGTTTCCACAAATTGGGGAAAATAGGAAGGGTTTTCACGTTTCATCAAAAAAAATTTAAGGGGAACAAATTTCTAGTTTTCTTGTTATCACATAATTGTATAAGAGGATACATGCAATCATGTAATTTTATAAGAGGAAACACACAAGGGATGTAAAAGCGCCAAGCCAAACACCCCTAACATGACAATGAAAGTGTAGCATCTAGATTCGAGCATCTAGATCCGAGCCGAACAAACAACATTTACAATCAACAAGTTCCAATGTTACTTTGGCTAGGGGATGAAAAAACAAAGAAACACATATGCAATCCTAAAAGGCATATAAGGATTGTAGCCAACTCAGAGAAAAGAGAGGAGAGAGAAACTAGTGTTGTAACACATGGTAACCAAGATAATTTCTAATGCAGAATTGGCTAGCAACTTTCATTCTACAATGTAAGGGAATGTCAGTGTAATGTGTAACAGCATCACAGCTCATCAAAAACAAAATGCCACCTGATTTCTATATTGTTCAATTATAAAAGCCCATCTCATGTAACAATGGAGCAGCATGTATTGTATATATTAAGCCAACTTAAACAACTTAAAATTTGCAAGTAACATTCGTGAAAGAGCTCTAAGGTCTATCTCGACTCAAGTGCGGCAGTTCAGATAAATTTCAATATGGCTCCACTAAACTGCAATTATAGGAAGCCTTGGGCGTTCTCTTAAACAACTTCCATAAACATTACTGTCAATCTCACAATTTATCAGTCACAATTTGCAATTTCACAATTTGTTCCACAATTGCAGAGTCGCAATTTACCAAAAGGCAGTTACAAAGCTATGCAGGATACCGACTCTGCATGCATGAGCAATGAGCCTTCCTATGCACAGTGACTGCATAAAAAGCTGAATAAGATTTCTAAAGTGAATATATTACCTTGCTAAACTGCATATGATATCACTTTTAGAAAGTCTATTGAAGACGTCATCCTCAAACAAAAGCATTCTGCACACAGTCCCTGTACTTCAAAAATCGTGTAAAAATCTTTTCTGGCCAAAACCTGCAGATCGAAGTCTAATGTATGAAGATGCTGGGAAGAGTTCTTACCAAAAGGAGAGGATGTAACAGATAGGATGCCCGCTGCCAGAGGATGCTGCAGAAAGAATCAAATTTCATTACTTATTGGGAGAGCTAGCAAGGCTGGCCCTCCAATCCTATCAATATGTGCCCTGCTTTGAATCCCTCTGCTCTATATCTTGATTTGCAAGCAAAAAGATGGGGAGAGGAAGGAGTATGAAAAAGAAAAGAAGAGAAGAAAGAAGAGCTGCCTGCTTTTGCCATAGCCCTTTCTGTTTGCCGATGTTGCAAAGTCTTGCCATTGCTATCTGCATACTGCCCATCCAACAAGATCTGCAAGAACCCAAAACCATCTTCAAAACCATCTTCTGTTGTCTGCTCATCGCCATAGCCAGAAAAGCGCCCATCCTCCATATGCCTAACCTTCTCTATCCTATATTAATCTGCCATAGCTGCCTGTATCTGCACGAGAAAGAAAAAAGGTTGAAGAGGCAAAACCATAGCCCTGTGTCTGATCTGAAGAAATCTGCAAGTAAGAAATGGGAAGGAAGGAGAAAAGAAGAGAAAAAAGGAGAGTTGCTGCTGCCGCTCGTTGCCATTCCGACTGCTTGCCGCCCACGACCTCCTTGATCGACAATCGCCAATTGCAAAGAAAACTGCCGGAGAAAGAGGTAAGAACAAAATTTCTTTTATGGAAAAAGCTTTTCAAGAATAGCCGTCCAAATTTAATTCCAAGAATTAATTACGGTGGATAGCGTGCACCCAAAAAAAAAAAAAAAATATTCTGGAAACCCTTCCGGATTTCATGGAAATTTGGAAGGGTTTCCATATTCAAACTTGGAAGGGTTTCTGTTTTTTATAAATATAACCCCAATCGAGGGGAGATAGTATGAGCGAGCTCAACCGATCAAGAACCCGATTGCACTATTTCTGCTCTGATTGCACTATTTCTGATCGTGAGCATATCAGTAGCTATAAACCATCTCCTCGGTTATGCTTCGGTGTATGAAATTTCTACAGTTTGAAATTTCAGCAGTGAAATTTCAGCATCAAATCCCGATCCTTATAGCTAAATCGTCCTTATGGCTAAATCGTGGCCCTTCGGGCCAGCACTAAACTGGCATATTCCTCCTAAAACCAAATCCCAGCCACTGTCGTGGAAACTTTAAATCCAAAATACCAACAGTATAACAATGGTTGAACTAAATTAATGCACGAATACATGATGGATGAATATGCTCACATAGCACACTTGCATCTACCTTCTTCATACAGTGCACTCTGAACTGAATATAAATGCAAACACAAATACACTAGCAAGTTCCTAAGACACCAATTCCTATCTAACATCTTGTCCTACACAATTGCAATCAGTTGCTATTTAACGCTTTGTATGAACTTAATCTTACTCTACACAAAGGAATGGAGTTGAATAAGCTCCTTGGGAATCGAACCCAAGTGTTGCCAGCAAGCTTTTACATACATGGCCTCTTAGCTCGATGATCCAAAGTTTGATTTCATCGTGATCCAGTGCCACCTGCATATACCCAGCAAACCACAAACCCTACATCTTTTATAAGTCATTAATCTTACATTAACCGTGTCATAAAAATATAAGACTTCTTCATGATACAGAACACAGCACATCAACCACAAGTGTGGTGGCATCATTACCTCGCCATCGTACATGTAAAGCATAATCATACTGTGGTGGTGCCATCACCTCGCCACCACAAGTTCTAACAAAAAAACTAGCAAACGAAAAATATAAATCAAAACACATTATCAAGATATCAACAAAAGCCAGTAGTTCAGTTCAGGTGTCCATTCATACAAGAGCGCCAAAGCATATCCTATCTTCTCATGTTCCTGTGCATGACATCCCTAGCTCTACTAAGAGCTATTGTCGTGATTATTGCCTGACTGACAGTTGGATGCCTTCCACCCACATCCATGCAGGTGAGCCACAGATCTACACAACAATTTATATTTTCCATAGTATCACAAAGCTGACCAACAAAGGCAGATATCCTGCCACAGAGATCGTCCACATTCAGAAGCTCTTTCAAACCAAGGACTAGTCTAAAAGGAACGGGGTTATCAGGCCTTGCAATTTCAACTAGTTCGGGCCTTTCTTCCTCTAGAAACGCATCTGCGAACAAAAATTGTAAAGACAACAAACATACCTAGACAAAACCAAATCTTCTAAGCCCATTATGGGGCTTCCACTATAAGCCAAATTGCTGCAACTACCCGTACCAGATAGAGGTACTGGCATCTTCACGAAAAACCAGAACAGAATCACTAGGAAGAAAAGTAGGTCGGAAGCGTAGGCGGGCGGACTCCACACCAAACAAACACAAAACACCATCAACACCAGACCAAATAGATAGGATTTAGGAAAGCATCTTACCAGAATAGAAGTTCTCAACAATTAAGGCCTGCTTGACATGGTTGGCCCAAGCCTGCGCCTCACATGCCATGAGAAAATCCCTTGCCCATCCAAGAAAAATACCAAACATATAAAAAAACACACAAATACTTGATGGCAATACAATTAAGAACAATACAAAAATTATATCAAGAGCTTGGCCCTGCCTTGTTCTGCCTAAGGAAGGGAGGTTCAGACCATTTGCGATGACGAAGCAAGGTGATGACGGGGTTGACAGTACGGCCAACAACACAAGAGTGTGATTTTGGCAGTTAATTTTCTTGTGGCCCGCCATGGTGGCCAAGGCCCTGATTGCCCACCAGGGTGTCACTGCTTGAGGAGCTAAATCCTTGGCAATGAATAACACTTGGCCTTCCTTAAAAGTAGAGAGGAAGAAAGGAGTAAAATGGTTATCCAAGGCCTTTATTTTCTCCAAAGTGGAAGTGGCGACTTCTTTGTCAAGATCCATCGTCAACTTCTCTTAGCTTCCTTTTTCCCTTCACGGGCATGATACTTGTTCTCCGTCAAATCCTCACCTTCTTCGTCGGATTGCATAGAAATCTCCACATCGTTGATGTTTGGAACATGGGTCCCATTGTCGCGAAGGCTTTCTCTGGTGGCTCAGATGGAGCCCTCTTGGAGGAAGAGGTGTTGCAACCATCCATAAGATCAAAATCTTCTTGCTGATAACTTAATAATTGTTGAACTAAAGGGCTTAGGAGCAGAGAAGTTGAAGAGGTCATTCATGCATTTCTCAACTAACTTATAGAGGACATCTGTTTTAGTCTTGCGTCTGATATTGCCAATGACATGGTACATCCGCATGATGTCTTTGAGCAAGAGATACTCCTGCCCGTTGATGTCAATGATCGGTAGCTTATCTAGCCCGATGAGCTTGTATCCCTAATTCTATGAACTGGCATCTCCTCGGCCAGCTGATTCCACTGTGCGTAATCATCCTTATCCACTCTCTCACCGTCCTCTTGAGGCTGAGGGATGGGCATCTTTCCTTTCTCTTCCTCTATGTCCTCATCTTCAGTATACCGATCCATCAAAATGGCAAATGCAAAACGAACCTCGAAATAAGTCTGACCCTCTCACTGCAGAATAGACAATGTTTACCACTGCGAGTGATGCCATTGAGTACTTGATAAGCATGACGGTCATTTAACATCTGAAACAGAAGACTCTGGGGAAGACATAGCTGGGTGGGGTCGCCGGGTCGGGCACAGTGGGGGACCATCTCTTGGATGTAAAACTTCATCTAGGGGTCATACTCATGATTGGCCTGCATGTTGGTGATAAGGTCCACTTCTTGAATAAGGTATGGGGGGAGATAATCAAAGAGGATATGAGGATCCTAGTGCTCACCATCGGCATACCACTGAAGGCGCTTGGATTAGAGGCAAAAAGGGCAGGAGGAGAGGAAGGTGCTAAAGGAGTTGCAAAAGTGAAACTCTAAAAGTGAACTCCGCTTTAATATGCTACGTCAGCAACAAAATGTATTTATATACAGGGGTGTACAGTGATATTACAAAAAAAATAGTTACACGGGACTCGTCTTAATGGTTATCTCCTCTAATCCTTCGAGCTAGATGCAGATCCTTTGGCATTATAGTAAGCGCTTTGCGTGAATCACACAAATGTTAGCATCACCGAATAGGGCTAGCATGTATTTCTCTGTTGCCTCTTGCAATGCAAGGCATGGCATAGGTTTGTAATCTAAGGTCAGTCTTGAACTCTTGGGCAATCTCCTGAACTAACCTCTGGAAGGGTAACTTACGTATCAGAAGCAGGGTCCAAAATTAGAATTTGCCCTAACCATTAAAAATGCCTGCTTACATTTAAGGCTACTAGAAATACGCGAAATTATAGTGTAGTTTTCCGGATCCTTAGAAACTTCTACGAAATTGGTCTGAAAAAACACTGGGAATGTTTTTTGGTTATCGGGAATTTTTTAGAATGGCCAGATTTTTCAGGGTCAAACCCCTCCTCCCCCCTCCCTCCCCTCCCTTCCCCCTTCCCAATTTCAAACCCTGATCAGAAGTTCTGTGGACCTCTAATACTTGCGGATCTCCCGCAAGGCTACTGTGCATGGCCTCCATCTATGAGGCTTCTTTGGGCCAGCCCGTGATCGAGAAGGAGCTTGCCTCACAGGTGAAGTTCCTTGAGGCAATCATGAGCAAGATAACTATAAAATAACTATGAGATAACCATAGTGCAATGTTAGCATAGCTAACTACGTCCTATTAACTAATTACCATTACATACCCATGGTGACGCGTCATGTATTTTGTATGTATAGCATATAAAATACGTGGAATGTCACACACCACTTCACCTACCAGCAGTTTTGCTATTATGGGTTCAAGGCCATTGTATTGTATCTATTGTTTAAATTTGGATTTTTTAGTCTAGAGGAAATCTTTTTGGATTTTTTTTAGTTGATTTCCATAAGGTTTTGGGGGTATTAGCAACGGGGAAAAATTCTCGACTGTCCAAAAATGGGAAAAAAAAAATTCTTCTAAAAGATTTGGCGTTTAGGTAGGTTTTTGGAGATAGAAACTTCTAGCGGGCTGGAAAGCCTGTGGCTTGACGAAACCATATCGGCATGAATACCACGATTCAGGGGAAGGCTTGAAGATTTTCCAATCGATCTGTTAGAATGTTTGGGATCGATTTATAAACCCAATCTCTACTTTCTGTTGTAGATTTATCTTTCCCAAAGGATCTACTGTCACGGTTGTTGCTTACTTCCGCCGACATATTGGAGTGTGGGTTTAGAGATTCAGTCTGGTTTGTTATTTGACTATGCTTCGATTTGTCACTTAGATAGTCTGTCAGCAGATTTTTAGTAGACAATATGGAACCCTGGATTTTTATTTTGCTACATATTCTAAACGAGGTGCACTTGGACTACCACAGTCGTTGGATTCATCGATCCTATGACCTAGATCATATTTGGGACCTCTGAGCACCTCTCGTTTCTGCTTATAGTCATTTATGATTGGAGGCGCCTATGATTTTGAAATATGAAATACGATTTCACCGAAGGTTTTGAGGGAATATCGAACCTCTATACGACTTTACCTATACGGGAGCTCGAACCTCTACCAAAATAATTCAATGTCCTTACTAAGATTACTTTAACCAATATATCCAGTGAGCTAATGCGATGATTTTTTATCTTGAATCTATGTTTTTTTTTTATAACAACTTATTTGATTGTTTTAGGGATATATGGTCTATGGTTTCAGGAATTGTTATTTTTACATCCATATCAAATCCCCCTGGAACCCCCTATTATTTTGCTACATATTCTCTACATCACGGACTCATCATTCCGGTGATTTTAAGTCTTTATGTTGTTTTCAATATTGCCTGCACCTGTGAATAACTTTTACTTTAGGGTTCGAAGTAACCATAGGGAGCACAGACGATGCATATGCCAAGCTCTCGTGCGTCATGTTCTTGACTGCTCTGATCGAAGCCACCAATCCAAGACGCTACTTCTAAGTTCTCATCTTAATATTTGAATGTAAATTACTATCTGTTCAGAAGGCTGATTTAAATAATGGCATGCTTGACAGATATTGAACAAATATTTTGACGCTGCGCTTTTTGTATTGGGTCCCATAGGCCGATTGGTCTCCGTGGACGATAAAAACAATTCTATTCTATTCTATTCTATTCTATTTATCCTCTAAGCTATCTAATATGATTAAGTAGATGGAGAAGCATATCATATGACGTTTTAAATTCGATTACAACTTTTAAGTTGTAAGTATTCCCATTATTATTTTTCATGACTTGCTATTTAAATAGAAGTTTCAGCATCATAAGTATGGAGTTAGACAAACATGGAATGTTATTGTATTTGCCTAGGTATATCTTTCAGCCACAACAAGTGACATAGACAAACCATACACCGAGCAAGGTTATCCCTTTTTTAAGGTAGTCTCATCTTACTTTGTTAGATGATTGATTATTTATTCACTTACATGCTTTATTGTTTCACTTACATGCTTTATTATTCTAGGCTACATATAAATGCAAATTGCAACATGAAAGCTGCAGAACTCATATCATGTTTTGATTCAGTTGCATCTGTATTGCAGTTGCTATTTGTTAGTACTATATAGGTTTTTGGAATTAAACATATGCTCACGTATTTTATACAGAGAATTTGTTATTGGCATCCTATGTGTTCCTTGCTTTATTTGAGAACAAGATAGTGTGCATAACGTTATTCTCACAAGGAACTCTTTGAGCTTGGTTTCAAAGAAACTTCTCAAGCATTTGATTTGCAGATCTCAACAGTTGTAATTATGATCTCAACTGGACTTCACAATATGCTATTAGAGTCCAGATATTATTATTATGATGGAATAAGATGTGGTATTGTCCCAGAGTTAGAATTGTTATATTCTATTCTATTCTATTCTATTCTATTCTATATTTGAGGAAGACCTAAATGTAAAGAAGTGAAACATTGTTCAATGTCATTCTGCAAAAGAAGCATTATCAAAATTAGCAATTGGTAGTTACATCGATGTACAAAATTTTCAATTTGTGACAACTACAAACCTGTGATATTGGGAAGTTTAGAAATACATATATGCTTAATCAAAGATGAATTTATAGAATGCAAATACTAGGCCATGCTCCTCTGGAAAATATGCATGATTAAACAAAGATAATCAGAGAATGCCAATATTAGACCATGCTCATCTCAGACATGCACACATTATAGAGATACAAAAGGACATGCAATACTATTAAGACTATTACCCATGTGGGAGGTAGGAACTCAAGTTCAAAAGACATGAAATAATATTATAATATTAAGACTGTTACCCACGTTTGGGAGTTAGGAACTCGATCTCAAAAGACATGAATGATATTAAAACTATTACCCATGTTTGGGAGCTAGGAACTCAAGTCCCAAAGACATGAAATAGTATTAAGATTGTTACCCACGTTTGGCAGTTAGGAACTCAAGCTCAAAAGATAAGAAAAACTATTAAAACTATTACCCACATTTGAAAAATAAGTTGAAAGTTTTTGTAATACTGGCATTAAAGTTTTTGTAATATAGGCATCTTATGGGTTAGTTATATTACATCTTTACGCGTTTTTGTTTCTACCTTGCATGGGAGCCATTGTCTATTGGAATATTCCTCCTATGGGTCTAAGTTAGATATTGGGGTACAAAAGCACCCGTCCGGACGCTCTGCTTTTCGTGCTTGATCTGCTGTGCTTGGGGGTGCTTGGAGAGCGGGAACACGATGTTCCGTTTTTAGCAAATTGCTTCCGGATCGATTACATGGCTGCTCCGAAAATCAAATTCGGTTCCGAAATCGGTCTGTTTTGAGATGGCGGGGTCTGTTTCTTGAATTCTTTTGTGGCGGGAATGATCATTCAGCTTGTACCTCTGAAACGAACTGTTCTTTGTAGATCACGGTTTCTCTGTACTGCAAAATTCTCTGTACATCACGATCCTCAATGGATCAATCAGTTTCTGATTTGGATGAGGAAAAGAGACTCAAAGTTTTCCGGGAAATTCAAGCCGAGAGAAGAAGGCAATCAAGACAGCGAAAAAGAGAAAGGGAGAGAGAGAAAGAAAACTTGCACCACGAATTGAGCGAGGGGCTGAGTGCGAGGCGGCTTCAAGAATTGTCCAAAAAAATGGACGATTATTTCAACGAAATCACAAAGCCTTTGAAAGAAGGGGATAAAGCAATGGTGGTGCACAGATTTGTGAAGAGAGTGAAGGCGAAATTGCCACTGGAAGTGGATTTTGTTGATCATGATCAAAGCAAGATCATGAAGAATGTGATTAAAAATGTTCAGGAGACACTCAATGAATAAAAGAAATTAAGGAAGACAGATGTATTGCAAGCAAGAAAGTCTACTTTGCAAATGGTATCTTCATCGACAAAATCCATCAACCAATCTGGTTGTGCATACGTCTCCTTCATATATCTAGAAACTCTGTTGTTCTTTGCAACCCGAGAAGAAGAATAATGGCAGACCAAGAATGTGGTCCGTGGTCAATGTTTTCAAGGAAAAAAGGTGTGATGCATTGAGTGGCGAGGTTAGGAATTGTGTTTATAAGTTAAGAATGAGAGAAAACACACGAGTTTCACCATCTGAGGAAGCATGTGAGAAAGTTTGTTCTGGCGGATGGCGATAAAATTGATCATCAATACAAGCTGCTTGAAATATCTCGGGTGATTTCCACTTAGTATGTTTCTTACATTTGCATATATCTGTTTCTATATAGATCTTCTTTGTTTTGCGGTTGCAATTTTACATGAACTTCAAGAAGGAATATAATGACATTAAGATTACCCAACAAGACATTTGAATTCTTTGAAGCCATCATTTGTGAGGCGCTTAAATGAAAGAGAAACTTCTGCTGCCAATATCACATGCACTTTGAATATGTGATGCAAGCACTCAACAAAATCGGAACAGATCAAATGGCGTGCATAAAGATTGCAACTGTACTTGTCTTTGTTTGTGGTGATGGTAACTTTTGTGCGACCAAGAACCATGTTTATAAATCCACTAGTGATTTTTGGAGGCAAATGATCTGCCCTAAGGATGAAGATGAAGAGTGGCACAAACATAATTGTCTGCGGGTGGCATGCAAGGATTGTGGATTGAAAAGGTACTCTTTTTTAATGTTAAGATGTTTGATATTTTGAGTTGTTAAGATGATTGATGCAACATCTTACAAAACAAATTTCTGTGTGGTATTAACGGGGTTGCCAATATGTCCAAAGGAGAAGGGAGGAGTCGATTACAAAGTGGAGTGGAAACGGTTTGAAAAGGTAGTGTATTTGGCATTTATGCTTAAATGATTTTTGTGCTTGTGATTGTTGTGCTTGTCTTTTGCAAACTTACAAGCCCGATCTTTGTTTTCAAAAAAAAGACAAGAGGTTGGTTACATGAAGGAGACCACCAAGAAAAAAAATGGCGGGAAAAAGAAACCAACAAAGGTAACTAGACTTGCATACAAGAAAGAGAGCACTGCCCCAATTCCAAAGACATGCTTGAAGACACTGGTACAATTCATCCCACACAATTATGTTTACTGCTTGGCGGCAAAGCAATTCAGGAAGTGCTTGGATACTTTTCCTGAAAGGTCGCGGTTGTCTCGGTTATTGATTTTGCTGAAAATTACAGTTTAAAATTCAGAAAAGAGGCACAATCTTGCCAGCGGCACACGAATCGAGGCATCAATTTTGGTTCATATCACATATAGACATGCAACCGGGATGAGATAGAAGATATGGAAGCTAAGGAAGCAGAGAAAGGGAACTAGAAAGGAAAAGCAGCAAAAGAAAGAGGAAGACAACTCAGCAGATCATCAGCCCGTAATGAGAGGAGAATCATAAAGGAAGTACATTTTTATATTTCGGATGATAGAGATCATAGCGGTGAGTTTGTACAACATTGCTTGAAAGTTCATGCAGACTGGCTCAGTACAAAATATTTTGTACAACAAACATATTTTTGGAGTGATGGTTTGCAGCCACGGTTCAAAGGAGCAAGACCTTTTTGGTATTTAGGAAGGAACTATGTCAATAGTGAAGGAATTGAGTATGAATGGAATTTTTTGCCGCTCTCATGGAAAAGGAGAACATGATGGACAAGGTGCAATCCTAAAAAGGATTTTGGCAAGAGAACAATTGAAGTATGATTCCGGAAATTGGGCGTGCCAAAAGGCGTTGTGGATTTCATGAATTGGTATATGATGAACAACCCACCGGACCCAAATATAAGAAGGTAAAATCAATCGGTACCATTGCATTCTTCTTCATTTGAGGTGACATTTTTCATTTCTATATTGCGGGTTTTTGGCATATTGAACCCGAAAATGTAGACAAATCTGAAAAGAAGGAATGGAGATCACTTTGTGGGAGCTCTAAACTTCATTCCATCAGACCATGTGACAAAACAAATCCTGCAAAAGTTGCCCACAGGTGCCTCTCTTGTTTTACGTCCCTTTTGCTTTCATGGAAAATGGGATGATTGCATGAACAAAGCTCGATTGGGAGCTTGGTCCACAATGAAGCCTGAAGTTGAAGAAATCTACGAAAACAATTAGCCAACAAAAGCGGTTCAAGATGAAGATGAGGATGAGGATGAAGAAGAGGATGATGATGAGGCTAATGAATACCTCGATTACGTTCTAGAAGTTGGAGATAACTTTGCTGTAAATGCAGATCCGAGGATGATGAAGGAGTTGACTTTTATGTTCTTAGGTGTCTGAGAGACTAAAAATACATTGTTAGATGCATATGAAGACTCATGGGGTTACGCATTTGGTGTGGGAGAAGTCATAGTTTAAAGCCACTACTACAAGCGCATGGATGCACTCCACTTTGAGTTATTAGTGGACAAGCCGGTTGCTAGTGTGTCTGATCACCTTATTAGACAAGTGAAATTTGATATGGAGAGTCTTGGCAACAACAAGTTCAAGATGAGTGAAGAGACATGCCAAAAGTGATGGCATCCCTTCACGTAGGCTGCTAACACTGGCGACCGTTTTTACGCTTACGCCCGAAGAGGTAGAAGCACATCATTCACATGTAAAGTGGCTCATTGCTGCTACATTGTTTCTAACAAACCTATTGTTTCTAACAAACCTATCAATGGAAGCTAACAAATTCTTTGTTGCACGAGAAATTTGTAGTCTGGCCCGACTTGATCAATGTCTTTAGCTGGCTGGTGCTTTGTGCGTTTTACGCTTTGTC
Source organism: Isoetes taiwanensis (assembly GCA_021234155.1). Lineage (NCBI taxonomy): Eukaryota > Viridiplantae > Streptophyta > Lycopodiopsida > Isoetales > Isoetaceae > Isoetes > Isoetes taiwanensis. The sequence goes on along the minus strand of JAJEKV010000012.1, from coordinate 18,629,723 downwards.
TGGCGGCGTGCTAATTGTTTTGAGTTTATGCTTAACTGTCTGTCCCCTTGGTTTGGTCCTTGAAACAAATGGTGGAAACTTTACTGCAAGTGTTCAATTGGGGACTGCTCAAGACAATGCACAAAGTAAATACTCTAAAGACAATGCATATGTTCAAAAATTGGCTTCATATACAGGTTTGTTTGTTTAACCAATTAGGATTTGGACTTCATCTTTGGATCTGAGAGACAAGCATAGGAGAAACCATTACATTCAAATATAAAAACGGGACAACAATTTTGCAAGTAGAAACTCTGCAAGTGCGGGGTAAATATTATATTCATTAGATACAAAATTGTTACAATATATGTACAAAAGCGTACAACTCACTTGTTTACATTATTCTTCTGTTACATACAAGGCTAAGTTACATAAATATTGAAAAGAGTCTATAGACTCTTATTCTCCTTCTGTGAGAACTCACATTCTTTGCATCATTTGAAGTGCGGTGTCGGCAATAAGAGTAGTATCTTGTGTTTTATCTTCTCTTGTAGGCTCTTCATCCTGTTCATTGACAAAATCGATATTATTACCTGCGAGTTGTTATTATTATCTTCATGTACTTTATCACCTGCATCGGTATGTTTATACTTATATCATCTATGAAGCCTTGTAGCTTAGACATCTCCGGCTACCAACTTGTATACATTTCTATTTTTCTCCAAAACATGCTCCTTGTGAACTGTTGCTTATCTCTGTTTCTATGTTGCTATCATTTTTATTATGAGTGATCGGTGATAGTTACCTCAATTGCTTCCTCGAGGCCTTTGCAACTTCTAGGTTCTGTCAAACCAAGTAATTCAAATCAAACAACATACAAAAAATGCAACTAAATGAATTGAAAGCAATGACATTACTACAATCACTTCAATAGCATAACAACACAACTAAATGAAATTAAACAACATACCTTAACAATTTCCTTCATTAAGCGAATGCTTTTGAGAATAGCCACTTTCCACCTCGCTAGCTCACTTAGATGGTCAGCCCGAGAAGCCTAAGTATGTCGATGTCCTCTTCTTGAACTTTATCTTCAACATCTTTCGTGCAACCACTTTTGAGGATTCTTGGCATGGAGCCAAGTTTGCGAAAAATGCACTAAGAAATTGTAACCTTTGTCATTGATGTCATTATCAAATTTTTCAATTATGAAGCAAGTGTCTTGTGGGGACAAGAAAGTCTTGTACAATGAGTCATCAACTAGCACTAGCTCCCCTACATCCTCAAAAGCCTCATACACTTTTACAATTGGCTTCATAAGCACTGGCTTGTTCGGATTCCCTGGAAAATTGAAAGGCATCACCTCGCACTCTTTCTGACCCCAAATGAACTTGAACCTTCCTATAAAGGAAGGTGGCACTATAACATTTAGGATTTCTATGATGTTGTGCTTCATCATAGAAGACCATATGGCTACCTCAAATCTGGCAAAGCACCCTTCTAAAAACTTTATCAGCCCTAGTCTGCACACCACCACTTTTCCCCCTGCATAATGCTTCACATTATGCAAGTGATAGGCATGTTCACATGGCAACTTCATACTCAAAGTATATTGTGGATTGAATACCAATCCACATGCAGCACATGAGTTCTCCATAAAACCTGGCAATCTGCTCTTCATAGTCATGATAGAGATTCCTGAAGTGTCCTGGTGCATCAACTGCCTAGCAGCTTCTAAACAGACCCTGCTTTCTTGAAGTCTGAATTCTAAAGAGGCTTTTAGCCTTTGCTTCTTCTCCCTTTCGTCTACTGCTTCAACCCTTACCTTTGGAAGGCAAGCTTCCAGTTTGGAGCAGAAAGTAAAAGCTCTCCACTTATTTTATGCTTCAAATCGCAATGGGGTCAAATCTTCATCTGTTTTTTATCGCTTTGTCATTCAAAGCGGATAATTCGTCATGATCTACTCACCTCCTTCTTTGCTATATCAATCATTACTTGCTCCCGTGCTAGGGGTTGTTGTCAACCTCAATCTTACTAATAATCTTAGCCAAATCGTTTTTGATTTATCTAACTCTGTTTCCAACTTCTTTACTTCCTCATCAATCAAAGAAATATTGAAACTACAATTGCAAGCGAAAAAATTCATTTGGCTGACCTGATTTCGCTTTTAATTCCATCTGAGGTGTTCTTACGCTTTGAAGGCTGAGGTGTGCTTTGGCTTTGAAGGATGTCGGGTTTTCATTTTTTAACATCTTCTTTCTTTACATCCATATCATCCCTTGGTTTTCTCGACCAAAGCGGTAACTTGTGACTTGTATGCATCCCCATTTATCTTATGACCCTCATGATCTTGCTCTCTGCATGACCACAATGCTCCCAAGCAAATGCCAAAGCAACGAGTTTCCTCAATTAGTTGTTTGGTAATCCCGCTCCGGGATCTGAGGAAACTCGACCAAGTCCTCCAATTGTTGCTTCGGATGAGTGCGGAGAAAATAAATTTTTATTTTGCCTTTTTCTTTAAAGGATTCGAATGGTTACGTCCATATCTTGTTCCCAATCTTCTTGATCCACACATCCTGCGCAGCCACTTCGGTTCTGGCGAGGAATAATCCCTTCTCCCATCATAAAAGCGTTGAATTAACCAAAGAGCAAGGTATGAAACAAAAGCAGGAAGGAAAAAATCTCGAAAGCGGAGGTACAATTCGAGCTGTAAAATAGGGTATAATCTGCGTCTGACCGAGATCAATTATCGATTCGGTAGCGAATGATTATGGGTCGACAGACCCGGATCATTGTTTTCTTGAAGCGGTAGCGGAAAGCGAAAGGTCGCGAAGAATAGGCGCCAGCGTGCTTAATCTGCTTCCGCTTGTCGCGCTTTTTTGTACCCCAATATCTAACTTAGACCCCTATTGTGCCAAATCCATGGCTCTTAACATTTTCCCAAAAAAACGAAAATGTCATTTTCTAAGGTTTCGATTGAACATATGGTCTGGAAATAGCATTTTCCAAATAAACATATAGTTTTCACATAACCATGGTCTCAGTGCTATCCAAGTTTAAACTTTTATCTGTGCGAACCTGTATTCTTTCTTCTCCTTGTGGGCCAAAATTAATGCGCTACCTATTCCCATCCCCCTCTCCATATCGAATCTCCCCTCCCTGCTGACTAAAACCTCATCAATTTGTGTGCTTTTATCCCTCCGTGTTAGCAGTCCCCGCCCCAGAGCCACATTCCCTGCATCGAAAATTACATCACAAAAAGGCACTTATCAGACTGCATCATCCTGCTAGGTGCTCTCAATCCACTTTCGCTTCCACACCCGGCAGGCGGCATGTTAGAGCATCTCTGCGCTCTGCCGAACCTCATTGTAATCGCGTTCGATCGTTTCTATTTCCATACCATGCAGGCATCGACCACAAAACTGAAAACTTCAAGCCCAAAAAGACATTTTGGCCACTAACTGCCAATGAACTCCTCAAACTTGCAAAAACATATGAATTTTTATATAATACACCAAAAAAATCTTGGCCAAACCATGCCAGAAGACCCCTATACAAATACAAAATGAAATATTGCAAGTGTATTTACATTTGTCACATTTGGTTTGTCCTTTAATTCTGATCTTTATAGCGCATCAAAATAATTATTATCGCATAGACCGAGCATAAAAATTAAATAGGTGCAAGATATTACCAGGACAAACATTATATTTAGGACCATGTTGTTTAACAGTTTCCTTTGTGCATAAGGGGCATCATATCATGTAGCGCAACAACTTCAAGCTAATGCCCCCAAGGAAGATGTTACAACGCAAATTTTTTTCCTTAAGAACAATCTCTGCTCGCATGTTAACGCCGACTAGCTTCCACCCGCACCTTGGATCCCGGATCCCCCTCGCTAATCTTATCGGCTCACTGCTATGTAAACTTTCACACAGAAGCCCGGATTCCTTTAGAGAATCCCCATGAGGTCAGCACCTATCGGATGCTTCACCCTGACCGATCTTTGGCAGTAGCAATATGCTCTGTGATCGTATACACAGCCCTTGGCTGCAATCCGACCTTATGGGTCCAGTGCTGATCTGGCTCCTGGCAGAATCAGACTGCCTTGGGGCCACACTATCCACTTCGGATTGCCTAACAGTTCTAGGTAATGCGACTATGAAGTCCATACTCACGCTTTCCCAGCGTTCATTTGGTATAGGGAGAGGCTGTAACAATCCCGGAGTTTTTCCACGATCCGCCTTCACCGTCCTTGACTTGATCTTGCAACTCTGGCCAGTAGTAGAACCTTTTAACCAACTCATACATCTTCCATTCACCTCCATGCCCAGCTTGTTGAGTATTATAGTGCTCACGTAGAATTGACTCCCTAAGGTCCCCACTTGAAGGAACATAAATCCTTCCCTTATAGAAATGCAACCCCTCTTGCTCAGTCCACAGCTCCCCGAGCTTGACCATCGCCGGATCTTGCTGATCCTCAGGATATGCATCCTTGATCCTTTGTATAAGATCACTTGCCAAAGTCGTCAAGGTATTTATATGCTTAACCCTTGATAATGCATCGGCAACTGGATTATTTTTGCCTGGCGTATGCTCAATGGAACTCATGGAGGAAGTCCAGCCACCTAGCCTATCTCGGCTAACTTCGGCTTGACTTTGCAAGAACCTCAATGGTTTATGGTCGGTATAGACGATAAACTTGCGCAGCTCTTGGCTCGTCCCACTACGTAAGTAGTGCCTCCACGTCTTTAATGCATGTACAATGGGTAGCAACTCTTGCTCATAAGTTGCATAATTCCTTTCCGCAGGACTTAGTTTCTGACTTTCATAAGCCACTACGTGACCATGCTGCATTAGTACTGCTCCTACCGCTTGGCCACAAGCGTCAGTATAGACCTCAAATGCCTGATTCAAATCCGGCACTTTTAGCACAGGACTGCTCACTAGCAAATCCTTAATGCGCCGAAACTCCTTTTGCTGCTCTCTTCCCCACACAAAATCGTGATCTTTTTCCAAAAGATCAGTGAGAGGAGCAACAACTTTAGAAAATTTAGGTACAAATTTACGGTAGTACGTGGCTAACCCCAGAAAACTGCGTAACTCTGACACGTTTTCTGGTGGGAGCCATTGCTGTACCACTTGTACCTTGACGGAATCTGATGATATCCATTACGGAGGTCGATCTTGGTAAACTTTTTAGCACCCCCAAGATGATCCAGAATATTATTAAACCGGGGTAAAGGATATCTATCCTTTACAGTTGCCTTGTTAATCGCCCAGTAATCTATGCACATCCGCATAGTACCGTCCGTTTTCTTAACAAACAAAACGGAACTCGCAAAAGGTGATTTACTTAGTCGTACAAAACCTTTGCTTAACAACTCTTTCACTTGCTTTTTAACCTCTTCAAGATCTAGAGGACTAAGATGATATGGAGCATGCACCATTGGCTTAATCCCTGGTTCAAGCACATATGCTGATCCCCTGAGAAGGTGGTGGCGTTTACGGCAACTCTCTGCTGGGAACACGACTTTAAATCTTTTCAAAAGATTTCGTAATTCTTGATTTATATCTGAACGTAGTCCAATGTTTACATCCATAGAATTACAAGACCTAACCATGTCATCATCAGGCATGATATTCATCAAGAAAAAGGTATCTTCTTACATGCAATTCCTAATTGCATTCTTTTCTAAACACAGACTTGTAAAAGTCCCAAGAATGAACCCAAGTGCCCTTAAATTGCCCGAGGCAATTCCATGGCCTAAACCTTAAAGGTTTACATGACTTGGAATTATTCCTTGATCTTGACCCATTCCTAGTCATTGGGAGTATGTCCTACATTTACTTCGAAAAGTCGAACATGCAACCTTCCCATTAGATAGCATTATCTATTTCCTCATAAGAATTTGGTTCACTAAGTCGACCCCGCCGCTTAGCCAAAATTCCTATGTTTTAATCCTTTTTCATACGACCTTAACTAGGTGCGTACTAGGATTAGTTATAAGATGTCAAGATATTCTAATATCTTTCCCATCTTATAAGTTTTGTATACTATCAAAACATATTTACCCAGATTATAATTGCACTTATTGCATTATAACTTAAAAATTGAAATATATAAAAAAAACATACCTTACTATAGTTCCTTGAACTAATTCGGATACTCACATCCAACAGTTTTCCAACTGTCCATCATTTGTGCCTACAAGTAATAAAAGAAATTTATCTATATAACAAGGTTAATTTTGCTATTAGTTTTTCCTTCTTGAGAACTTTACTATAGTTCCCAATCAAGCCCCTAAGGTAACTTGATTAGATGTTAAGACAATTCCATACATTATGCCCTCTTCTTCCACAACCCAAACAAGGTTTATCTGTATTAACCCCGTTAATACCATCCTGTTCCTTAGAACCACCCAAAACTTCCCGTCTTTGGTTGAGGACTGAAATTGTGCCCGTTAAAACTACTCGAACAACCAAGTTGTTCTTCGTCTTTTAGGCTAAACCTTCTGCTTGGTTGACTGCGTATGCAAGCATAGAATACGGCTGTATCTAAATCCCTCGGATGCAGCCTCTTAAGCTTCATTTTAAGTGCAGTGTCATTTATGCCACGCATAAAATAAAAAAACCTGACTTTCATCATCTAGAGGCTGAACAATTGCAAGCAGCTTCCGAAGCTCCTGCTCATAGGTTCTTAATTCCCCAGTTTGTTGCAAACTATGCAACTGATGATAAGCCATAAGTTCATTCAAGCAGTCAAAACTTCCCTGAGAATTCAAGTACTTCATCAATTAAACTGCATTGCTTAGTAACTAGTTTATTGACTTCTTGTTCAATGGATGCCAAAGACACGCTAAGTTTTCAGCCAGCTCCTGGACTGAAACACTCTCAAGTTCCCGCTCACAGCTCTGATACCACTGTTACAACGCAAAATTTTGTCCTTAAGAATAATCTCTGCCCGCGTGTTAATGACGACTAGCTTCCACCTGCACCTTAAATCCCGGATCCCCCTCGCTAATCTTATCGGCTTACTGCTATGTGAACTTTCACACAGAAGCCCGGATTCCTTTAGAGAATCCCTCTGAGGTCAGCACCTATCGGATGCTTCACCCTGACCGATCTTTGGCAGTAGCAATCTGCTCTGTGATCGTATACACAGCCTTTGGCTGCAATCCGACCTTATGGGTCTAGTGCTGATCCGGCTCCTGGCAGAATCAGACTGCCTTGGGGCCACACTATCCACTTCGGATTCCAAATCCGAACCCAAAGCCTGGTTCTTGAATCAAACACAGATCAATCACAGCAGAATCGGCTGCCTATTTTACTAACCCGGTTTCTGTATCCTCGCTCAATCCTCCCCGTAGGCTTTATAATCCGTCCACTTGAGCTCACAGGCAGTCTTGCATGCCCAAAACCGGCCAGATCAGGCCTTTACTTGACCCGAATCCATGCACTATAGCCCCTTTTAGAGATCTGGCAGCCGGATTCTCTATCCACGATTTCGTCTCCCTGATATATCAGGTTTAAGAAACCCATCGAACCATTTCACACCATGTATCACTTTAGTGTTTCATTCAAACCATAGCTAAACTTCCAACTTACATTTAAATAACATTGGCCCCTAGGGCCTTACATTAACATTAATATCTAATGTTAACCATGTAAGCTTATGGGTCCTCTGCCCCGACAAACCCTGCTAGCTCTTGCCGCGCTAATATTTAATAATATTAGCGTCCCTTAGCGAACTATTACCCGCCGCTAGCCATTAATATCATTTACCCCGCATCCCGTCACCGTAGACTGATTATAGTCAATCACAACTGCTCGGCAATCGCGACCAACATTACCCCCGTGCACATGGACGTCCGTCAGGGACCCGATTCCAGCTATGCCCTTGCGAGCACCTGTAACAGAAGATTACAATGTGAAACTTTTTTTTTTTTTGGATGGATAAATACAATGTGAAACAGTTTGAAACGACATTTTACCACTTTGTAGAAAAAAAGTTAATAAAAGAATTGCAAAAATTGGAAGGATTGAGCTATATATCATGCTAGAAACAAAGGTATATTGGACCATTTACGTAAAGAACCATATAAAGAAAATAATAGCTAGGATCTTTAATGCTAACTTATTCAAGCTGGCTACAATACTGTCTCCAGGGCTATTTGCATAGACGTAGATGTAGACATAGATGAGCAAAACACAATTTTCTTTTCTTTTTCTTTTCTTTTTTTATAATCAAAAGGTCAAAAGGGGCATCTTTAACCTTATATGGGTTGGCAAGTCCAGGAAGAGAGTCTGCCCATTTCGTCACTACATGCTCCTATTCCTAGGTAGACTAACAATGTAACATTATTTACATTTCCACATTAACGTTTCTTTGGATTGCTACCATAAAGGGAGGAGGAGCAGGAGGAGGAAGCTTTAGGCCAATAGACCAATATGTATTTTGAAGCAATAACATATTAGCTCCCTTCTCCTGGCCCCATTCAAATTTAGCAAGGCAATGTGCATGTAAGATTAGACTTAAAAGCAAGACAAGACCTGACATTTCTCTTCTTTCAAATCTCTGCATTCAGTGAGGTTCTGTTGTTTTGGCTTTCATATCACCGTAGAATTCTAGTGATGCGACTGGCATGAAACAACAACATCAGATAGGCTTTTCATTCATCTCAGCAGTGTGTCTCTACAATGGTAAAGAGTGAGTAGCTTCACATTGCAAGCTATCCAAAACAATGAAAAAATATAGGGAATATCCAGTTATAACACTTGGACGCCAAAAAAAAAAAATTTGCTACAGATATTGGCGAGTGTACCTGCCGAGAGCTTATTGCCGGGATTAAAAAACCTCGCCCTTTTGGATTTTCGAAGAAAAACCCTAGCAATAAGCTCTCAGCAAGAGGCTTGGACAATGCAAGGCTGCTAAACGTTCCCAAAAAGGACCACGCTCCATAGAGAATACTGAAGTCACGCATCACCCCTGCACCTCCACATCAACAACACAAAAAACACAATAGAGAAAAATAAAAACCTCGAAAAAAGAGGGGCTGTTTAGGCGAGCCACGCCACAAAACCTCGAAAAGGCGAGGGGCTGATCACACGTGCCATGCGACAATATGTAACAAACAACATTATATAAATAACAAAATTAAGGGAGGGAGGGAGGGAAACAGGGGACACTGCTGAGAGATGAGAAAGCATCGACGAGAAGCTGATGAAGGACTCTAGAAGAAATAACGATCTCCCAACCAAATGAGCGGCCCAAAAAATGCATGCGATGCATGCATGCGACACATGCAATGCATGCATGCTCGTCTTGCATGAGAATCTCGATCCACTATGCGAATCAATTGGATTCTCGTGATGCGACTTGCACAAATCAACAATATCCCGAAACCAGAGAACTTTCATTTAGATCTGAGGCGAAGGTCGAAGGATTATCCCATGCTGGATACAAAAAGGATAACAACCCCCAAGAAAGGCCAACCCATGCAAGAAGAAGCCCCTCCCCTGCATGAGATCATAGAACAAAACAGGGGACACTGCTGAGAGATGAGATAGCGCCGATGAGAAGCTGATGAAAAATCTGGAAGAAATAGCGATCTCCCAACCGAATGAGCGACCCAAAAATGCATGCGATGCACGCATGCGACGCATGCAATGCATGCATGGTCGTGCGCACGAGAATCTCAATCCCTAGGCGAATCGATTGGATTCTTATTTTGTCATTGATATGTCTCTTGTTTTCCCTTGTCTGTCCTCTATTTTCTTTAGTTCTTTTGCAAATAGTCAGAATTATTCTGTTAAATTCAAGGGTTCTCAAAGAGGATTCTTTTAGGCTGTTCATAACTTGATCCAGACCCCAAACACATTAGCAGAATAATAATAATATCAATGGTTCATAAAAATTATGAGGCCTAATAATCTTTATATTAAAGTTTGAAGTTAACGAGTTTTTGAATGTTGTATTCGAGCAATTGAGGTCAGTTGCTTCCAAGAAGATAAAGATAAAGATAGGCAAGTGGCCATTATAATTATGCATGAGGCAAATCATATAAATCTAGGCAAGGCAAAGATTAAAGAAGACTAAAGTCAGGGAGACAACTATAAATAAAAGCAACACTTCAATTGGCTATATCTCTACAACCAGACATCTAATTTGGACGAACTTTACTTCTCTGGACCCGAAAATAGAATAGAATAAGGCTTTTATCGTCCACGAAGACCAATCGGCCTATGAGAGAGATATGACCAAAAGTGTGACAAGGAGACAGAGAGGACTGCTTCACTCCGTCGTCATTAGATCTGGTCCATTACTTTTCCTAGAGCTTCTGCTGATATTGTTGAATAAATTATTGTTATCTCTATGCCTCCTCTATGGATAAAGTAGCACAGCCTTGTCTTTGCAAGTTGTCTAAAACATAGTAGTACAAAATGCACGTTTTAGTTACCATTTTTTGTTGAATGCAATAATTTTGAGAACGAATGCCTTCTTGTGTCTTCAGCCTCAAAGTCAATCATATAATCTCATAAATTTTGCATTTATCCAATATGTTGTAGATCCAAATCTTTTACGCTTCACGTACGCCTTGCACCAACGATAGCATTTGGGTTCAACTCCTAGGGGCGCATAAGTTCCTAGCTCCGCTAATGCTAAACTCTTGTATATATACTAAAAGAGTATATACATGGTCCTGAAGGGACAACAAAATTACTCGGACAGAGAGGTTCCAACTGGTGTTCAAGATGGTTATGCCTAATCTAAACAATAGCTTATGCAGGCATAGGCATAACATACAGAAAAATCTGGATGGGAACTTGTAGGAGTGTAACAATGAAGATTCTCCATACTCTGGACTCAAAGAGAGATACTTAGTATCGACCTTAGTAACTCATGGTTATGCCTAATCTAAACAATAGCTTATGCAGGCATAGGCATAACATACAGAAAAATCTGGATGGGAACTTGTAGGAGTGTAACAATGAAAATTCTCCATACTCTGGACTCAAAGAGAGATACTTAGTATCGACCTTAGTAACTTTAGGAACAAACTTTTCATGCAAGAAATAGATCCCAAACAAATGTGTTTTTATTGCAAGACTAACATGTACCAAAATATTGAACTGAATTGAATTGAAGTCGTCCACCGAGACACATAGGTGTATGGGACCGAATACAAAAATAGCATGGGAAACCCAATACTATGCAGAATTATAAGAATCCTGCCCCAAAGTGTTATCAAAGGAAAAATCTTGACATTAGTAAACTTACTAATGAATAGACATATCAATGTATTGAGGAGGACATCAGTCAAGACCTTCAGGAATAAGATGCTAGAACTGTCACTATATACGTCTGCAAAAACAACACAATCTGTGGCTGATTAGGTGCTTTAGGTATAATCAAGTCGACCTATTGCGAGTTTGGATACACAAACACTAGGTAACTTTGAAGAATATGATGTTCATCTCTAATCCCACCGCTTACAACATTGATACATCATGTTTCCATGTTGTTCATAGGCCATTTTGAGATGATGTGCATTGGTGCAAATAGACGCGATTGTTATACGCCTCTCATCGACAAATGTTGTAGTAGGTATTCATATGTGCCACAAGCTAGTGAATGATTAATATGCATTTTTGTAATATCCTATCTTTACCATCCTGCACTAGCATCCCAAAGGTTAATGAGAAAGCACGCATCTAGATATTGCTTCAGTCAAGTGAGTTATTTATTGTTACACTTGTACACATGCATGTTCCTACACATTCCATCTAGAGAGCCAACCTGCATTTGTTCCTTCCAATAGGCTTTAAGGCGGCGTTGACCCACATTCTGTAGGCAAGGTCTGGGAGTCGAGTGTTTCCCTTATTGACCACCTTTTGACATTATAATATGTGGCATTCTATTACAACATGTTGAAGACGGAGGAATTATGTCTCTCTCAAAAGTTTTTTATTTTTTTTTTTTTTTTTTTTTGTTGAAGGACGTCAGACTTTATTCAATCAAAGAGTCAAATACAAGTATAAATGCAGAGACAGGAATAAAATCTCAGCGGATAAGCGGAGACCCACCGAGTGAAGCAACCTGCCTAAGCATAAGAGTGCACATCCAAAAACTCCTCAAAAATCACTCGCCTCTTGCGAGGGGCAAGTGAAGAACAATGATACGCTTGAGCTTCTTGGAGAACACGATTATCTGCCACATCCAGACCTTTGAAGATTATCAATCTTCGTCTTTTCCAGATAGTCCAAAGCAACCATCCTGCTGCTAGATGAAAAGCCTGGCCTTGTAACTCTGTCCAGGTACTTGGGTAAATTGCCAAAAGCAGTTGTTGACTTGTTAGTGAAACCTGAAAAAGGGAAAACAACCAGTCCCATACATCTAAGGTGTTCACACATAAAAAACAATGCTCAATGGTCTCGGATCCACGCTTGCATCTTGGACACCGATTTGATATTCTAGGGTTAAACTTATGGACAAGCACATTAACCCTTGAGACACCTATGAAGAATCGCGCCACCAAAGAACGCCACTTTAGGATGAAGTAGCTTGTCCCATGCCCAAGACCACACCTTCTGCCATTGTAGAGGAGGAAGTTGAAGAGACCACTTATTAGACGGAGGAAGAATATCAGTATCAAGCAACAACTGATACATAGAGTTCACAAGTTTGCACTCCTTAATTTCTTCATGACAAACCCATACCAAAATATCTTCTTGGTGTGGCAGAATAGGCTGTAGAAAATCAGCAACTTTTTGCCAAAGAACTCTATCCCATCGCCCCAATAGAAACTTTAACTGAAAAGCCTCCCATGTCAGCAACTAACCTGAGTCATACCATGCTGCAATAGTTAGGATTCCAGCACTTTTCCAACGTCTTTGAGTCCATCAACGTTTTTATTTTTATTTTGTTTCCTCTTTGAGGAGTAACCTCAACATCTTCATCCTCTTTGAATGTCTTCTGAAAGGAGCCCATATTTTCTTATCCATCAAGGAGCCCATACATCCTCGATTTGTACATCAGACACCGTGAATTTAGAACAAACACCATCATTTCTACCTATATATATATATATATATATATCTTTTGATGTGAGATAGGCAGTTTTCCTATCACCAAGCTACCTCTTCTTACTCTTACCATGCTACTAAATGAACAATAGAGAAAATAAAATCAGTGTTAGAAGAGCAGCCTGCCACTTTGCTCATAGAAACTGCCACTGTTTCATGAGTTCTGGTTTCTCACCTTATGACCAAGCACATCAACCTGTAAATTAAATTGAATCAAATGCTGCATTGTCAGGTTAGGCATTCAACCTGAAGCTTGAAGCTGACTGGACAAAGAATATGTCTAGCCATCAGACTTCTCTCTTAAAGCCCGGCACAAGATATATAGGTATCAACTTATCCCTAGCTCAGCCAGTCTAATCCATTCAACCTACTTGCATTACAAGATAAAGAATCCAAAACTGTTTGGTACCTAATCTTTATCTGAACCACATATTTGGTCTTTCCGCCAGCAAGAAAGGGTAAGAATATACCAGCAAAAAATTTCAAGAGAGATCCATGATGCTTCTACTGCAGATGAAACCTCCTCAAAAAAACCAAGATCTAGAGTGCAACAATTTGTAAGGCTTAAACTGCAATCTCCATCCTTCCCAGGTCGACCCAGACTTAAGAAAGCATTTACCAAGGAATGACAGATGAATTTTTAAGAACTGCAAGGAAGATTAAAGATGCAGGACAAACCTGAAACAAGATTGAAGACCGCCAACCAGCCAAACCTCAAGAAAATCTGGGAAAGATTTTGTAAACCCTGCTCATGGATGGGTCCCCAAAAACTCCTGGCCTGGCCACTACACAAATTGCTAGTTCTCTTCAAGCCTCCGTTGCTGTACCAAAGGTAGGATGGGGAGGCGGTCGCCTCACCCTAACCGCCGCCTCAAAAGAATTAGATACAAGAATGTGGACTTAATTCCAAGAGCCCAAGGAAAAAAGGCTTTCTGAACACGTTCCAAGTCCACCAATGTGGCAAGTGGTCATTACTGGACCTAACACTTCAACACACTATAGAAGAATCGGCTCAATAAAAAACTCAAAACAAGTGTGCTTAATGAAACCAGTCATAAAGCTCTACTTTGTCGCAAATATTCTGCATAGAATACAAAGCCTTAATCATGTTTGCAGTACCTCCACAATTTGACCTTGACATATAAAGTAAGGTGCTCTGTGGCAATACTAGAAGAACTTTGATTTTAACTAAGTTGACTCGCATACCAAATTTTTGAGTTAAAAATCTGTTGAGAGCATCTAGATGCGCCATGGTAAGCAATGCATTTTTGAAGCTATTTGCATCTATTTTAGAACAAAATAATCAGCAGATGGACAGAGAAAAGGATAAGCAAAGGGCCAAGCAGGATTTAGATCTAGTAGATTAAATATAGACCATCTTTTTACACTCGGAGCAATCATGGACTCGATTAAAAAAAAATCAAGAAACCCCTCTTTGCAATATTCGTTTATATGACAAAAGCCTTTGATATGGTACGAGAGTAAGCATGTGAAAGAGAATGGAAAATTTAGAGATATCAACACACATGAGAAATGCAGTTGAATGCCTTATGAGAAGGTATTTGTGTAGTTCTCCTCTACCTTTGCAGAAGAATGCAATGCACTTATAGATAGTAATAATATAGGGGTTAGACAAGGTTGCCCACTTTTCCCCACCCTCTTTGACATATGTATAGATGGATTAAAAAATGGATTATTGAAAACAAAGGAGAACAGACCCCAATTGAGGGATGTATGCTATTGCGCATAAAAAATGGATTATTGAAAACAGAGAAGAAGGGACCCCAATTGGGAGATGTATGCTATTGCACATAAGAATACTAGCATAAGGCTAACCCCCAAGTATAATATAGAAAAGAAGAGCACTACAAAGCAACTGGAGAATGTACACAACATTCTAAGAGTAGTACAAAGCGACTGGAGACCACATACAACATTCATCTTGTATTGCATGTCCTTATTAGGGTTTAAACTTGAGGACATGAACTCAAGGTCTCATCGGTCAAGCAAACCAACCAATTAAACCCCAACCCCAATCAGTAGAGAAGAGGATGGGGTTAGTTAGGAAGGAACTAGTGGTCATCTAGCAGTCCTCTTTTTTTCAAATACGAGCTATATCTGCATATTGGACTAGAGCTTGCCAAGATGTTTCCTAGTATTGAAGCTTTTGCTACTTACAGATCTAGGCAGACTCATGTGTCTGCCTCTCCAATTGCTTCTACACCATGTCAAATAGCATCTTCTTCAGCTGCATGTCCCGTTGTGTCATCTTCTGATGTGTCTCCTTCTGCACCAATTAATTCACTAGTACTACAATCTCTTGTGTCTTCTCATCAAGCTGCTGCACCGCCACTTTCTTCTAGTGCATCTGCCTCTTAGATTGTGTCATCGAGCCCTTTTATTGAGAAGCAACATTTTCGCCTTTAAGATATTGCTTGCAAACAAGAACTTCTGGAAGAAGAATGGTCTTCCCCGCATATGAAGAAGGCTGCACGCCGCAAGAATAGTTCAACTCCACTGATTCATCAAAAATGTATGGGGGGATGGAAACAGGGGAGATGATTCTAGGGGGTCTCGAAATCATTGACCCTGTTTCGTCCCCCCACATCATGGTAAGTGGGGAGCGCCATCAATTTTTACCTGCTGATCGATTGCAGATGACCGCTTGAGCAGAATGACACTGCCGTTTTCCATTCCAGAGGCAGAACCAGCGACCCACTTTCCATGATGTTACCAAGAAAACCGCCTAACATTTCTGAAAAAGGCACGATTGATGAAAAGGCAGTGGTTTTTACGTTGCTTAGCAAGGATGATTCACAATCACTGTTGGGCAAATTCCGGGGTAGAGAAGGTTTGTTCCGGTTAAAATTAAGAATTTCCGGTTGAATTAGCGCATTGCAGGAAACATTCCGGTAGATTTTTATGCATATTTGTATAAGAATAATACAAATTTCCGATTGGGAACTGAAAATATCCGGCTATTTGATGAAAGAGTAGGAAAATTTCCGATTGGGTTTAAAAACTTTGCCCAACACTGTTCACAATTGAATAATTTTGTGAAAGTTGCCGCCCTAGTTAGTTAAGGTTGCATTATTTTAAGCCTTATAAATACGTATTATTTTTGTCCGAAGGACTGTCCATAGAAAGAACTCGGTGCAAAGCGGTCCGGGTCGAGTACAGCACGAAGCAACACCTCTCCACAAAGCAAGGCAGCGCTAGGAAGGAAGACGGCCATACAGCAGAGCGGCTATGGTGATCACACAGAGATTACACGAGGCCTTCAAGGGAGCCGTGGAACGGATTACTTCTCATCGAACAGTTTCAGCCTTCAAGGAAAAAGGCGTCCTAACTCCGGAGGAGTTTGTTCTCGCGGGCGACAATTTGGTTTCTAAGTGCCCTACCTGGTCCTGGTGAGTCAAAATTCTCTTGACTGATTCTAGATTAAATTTCCCGTCTACTTGCATGTTCAAATCATAAATTTTAGTCGGATTGGGAACTTTCTGTAAGTGGGCGATTCTTTAAATGATTGATAATTGGATTGCTTGAATACTGGCTCGTAGGGAAGCTGGGGATCCGAATAAGCGGAAGTCTTACCTCCCTACTGATAAACAGTTTCTCATAACACGGAAAGGTAACTGAGTCTGTGGTGCCTTTGCATTTGCAGATTTGGATACTTTTTCTTCTCTTCAATAATGAGATTACCTTTTACCAGTGCCATGCCTCCGGAGGGCTATTTCCGTTGAAGAGGAATATGAAGCTAGTGGTGGAGAACTCCTTCTAGATGATGATGTTGATGGGGGATGGTTAGCAACACATGGAGCTCCTCAAGGTAATATTCGTGCATTCTGTATGGGAAGTGTTGTTGGCTATGTTTTTGCCCTTGATAAACTTATTATACACAGGACGGATGGTTTAGGGAAGCAACATGACGAGGAGAATGTGCCGTCGATGGACACAAGCGAGATGCAAGACATTAGCAATATAAGAATCATTAATACCTATGCAGGTGGTGAAGATGATGATGTACCTGACATGGCAGATTTTGAAGACTCCAACAATGTTGTAGATGACGCGGTATAGATTTTATTCCCTTACAATTGAAATGCTTGCATGATATTGTCCCTCTCCTGGTTAGCAAAGTACATCACACATGCATAAATTGGATTCCAATAGCCTCGTATTTCATGTTGATCTACTGATTTATGTTTTTCAGGCTACACTAGAAACTCCCTATCTAATAGCTCAGGAGCCAGATGACGACAACATTCTTCGCACCCGCACATACGATGTCAGTATGACGTAAGTCGTTAATGTTTGAAATATCTTTTGTCTAGATGGCCAATGTTTTTAGCATAAAATTTCTAAGTAAAGGGCTATTGCTACTTGAATGAAACATCTTCTAATGCAGTCAAATCTCTTAACTAATCCTTTGTTAAATACATTTCTGGATGATCATTTACAGGTACGATAAGTATTATCAAACACCTAGAGTCTGGTTAACTGGCTACACTGAGGTTTGATTATTCCATCATTGTAAATCTGATAAAAGTGCTTAGGATCTTAGAAATTGTCTTTTGCAGTCAAGCATGCTTCTGCAGCCTGAGCTTGTTTTAGAAGATGTCAGCCAGGATCATGCACGAAAGACGGTATTTATAATCCACATAATAGCTTACTATGGATAAGCTCCAAATTAAGTGGCTTTTTTCTCAGGTTACTATAGAGGACCACCCACATATGCCTGGAAAGCATGCATCTGTACATCCTTGTCGACATGGTGCAGTAATGAAGAAGATAATTGATGTATTAATGTCCCGTGGAGTGGATCCAGAAGTTGACAAGTATTAAACTCTCTTTTACTTAAAACAAAATTGAGATATTCCTAGGACTGACAATGCTTTGTTCCAGGTATTTGTTCTTATTTTTGAAGTTTGTAGCTTCAGTTATACCGACAATTGAATATGACTATACCATGGATTTTGATCTGGGATCCTCGCGTCAATGATGTTTACAGTAAGCCAATGTGTTACATTTAGTTTCAAGAATGTTGTGTACAGTGTATCACAAGCTGCATCTTCTATTGCTGCAGATTTATCGTCCCAGGCAGTAATGTCTTCAGCATTCTAGCATTAATTGGTCGGATCAAGCTATTCATCATTGGATCAGTTCAAAGTATATATTTTCATGACATGTACATAGCTGTTTCTTTATTAGCATTTAACAATTACTTTTTCAATATTTTTCTCAATGGATTGGAAGTATCCAAATCGAATCTCATATGGCAAATCCCTGCAAGTTCTGATGTTACCATTGCCCTCAATTATATCATTTCTTCCCGTGTTCTATTGTATATGTTCGCTTTATAGCATGTGTAAATATGTTTGTACATATGATTATGTTCAAGTTGCAGGAACCAATTGTTTTTTTTTCGGACCCAGAGTTGTCAGCATATTTTTCTATATTTTCTGCTTTTTACGATGAAGACAAGTGATTCGCATCTAGATCTGAGGCCTACGCTTCTGGTTTGAAACCTTTTTTTTCAGAATTCTCCTCCCAAGAGTTATTTAGAGTCCCCCAAGCATTAGCAGCCTATCGAGATTTTCTTTTTTCTGTTTGCCGATATGGCAGTCCTTGTCGTATGTATTCTTGTGGGTTAGGGATGTGTCGGCATATCTAGTTCTAATGACAGAATTATAGTGGAGTATAATTCCTTAAGATAGTCTTTCAAGGAAGTCTTTTTCTTATCCATCTACAAATAAAAAACTCACATGGGCCTTTTGGCAAGCTGTATATTGAGTATATAGGCCTGAAAATATGAAATGCGTGGAAATATTTGTACTAAGATTCAGCTTTGTCTTGTTTATGTTGATGCCATTGCTATCAAGATAGAAACCATATGAGACGTTGAATGTAATCCAAATTGTGGAGGATAAAAACTCTATTCTCTTCTATTTTATTCCTAACATAAGTTCTTATTGTTGGATTAGCAAGTTCATTTCACAAGATGAAAATATTATTGAGGATCCCTTATATGGCTAGTCTAATCATTTTGAGCAGAAACATTACAAAATATTAAAGTTTTCAAAAGAAATAAATTTTAAGTAAAAAGGCAACCTGATTCCATATGCCCATTAACTTGCGAACGAGTGCCAAAATTGAGTGGCACTAATGCCATTAGCTGCTCTCGTTGTTTTGGTTTTTGGTTTTGGGGGGAGGGGGTGTGTTCAGAGAATCTTAGAGAACCTCAAGCAATCTTTGTGAACCCTAGGTAACCTCTAGGAATCTTCGCCTAATCTCGAGGAACCCCCAAAAAAAAAACCACCACCCCAAAAATAAAATAAAAAAGATTATGCAATTTCAAATGGCAAACAACAATTTACAAAAATATAAGGAGCCAAAATGCACAAAAACCCCTTCATTTCATAGCCCTGGTGAAGATTAACTTAAAAACGTACAATATGTATGTTCAATCAGTATAATTATACATGAGTGGTGGTAATAAATGGAGAATATCCTTCCATCAATTTCCTTTTAGAGGAGGGCCCATTTTTGTTTATTGCCATGTTCCAAAGCTATGACGTAAGGCATTTCAAACTTTTTCTCTTTTTAAGCTTTTGTTGCTTACAACCTTACAAATCTCTTCCATTTGGGTCTTGAGCAATAAGAAACAAAGAAAATGCGTCTCGATAACCTAATTGCCTTCTGCATTTCGGTTTTAGTTGCGCTATTGCTTATTGTTTTTAAATTTTATCCTTGTAATACATTTGTATTTTTTCGAGCTCGCCATGATTGGAAGGAAACTCCTGAAGCTTACATGTTGAAGACAATTATGCCGGGTGAGTGACACAATATTCTACACCCTTCTTATTCCTCTAACCTTCGTTTTCCTATTTTATTTGAGTTTCTTACCTTTGAAGTCTTTTGGAAGCTAGGTATTAGAAAGGAAGATATCTCAATTGAAATTGGGCAGTGTCGAATTTTGTACATCTATATAAGAGATGATGGTGAAAATAAGAGTGTTAGGCATGGTTTCTCCATTCCAAAAGGCCCCAACTTGAGAAGCATGGTCATGGCAAGGCTAGAAGATGATGTTCTCATTGTGTATGTCTTTAAAGACACTACTAGTCTTCTGCGAACATTTTGTATACTCCTTTGGGCCAAATTGGCACCAATTCTCAAGTTGCTCAGGTCTCCTGTCTTGCCATGACCAAATTTGTAAGTTAAGTTCTTTGCTCACAAAATGTGGAAAGCTTTGTATAATACAAGCTTCAACGCAGAAAACACCATCCTGAATATAAGTGAATTATGTTAATGTGTTGAACAACCACAACTACTTATATTGTGTGCTTCTTACTTAAGGTTTATTCTTCAATTTCATTACTATAATCTCTTATGGTCTTATGGTAGTCTGTGTATTTGGGTTTGTACAATGTTTAAATACAAGAAATTTATCATGGTAAGGCCCCCTCGCACATTTGTTTCTACAGACTCAATCATAGAGGGAATTTGTAGAAGTTCACCTTTATTATCAATTTCTAAAAAAGTGTCAATTCAAAACTTGTGAATGCAAACAATTAGATGCCTGTGTTAAATTTACCTTGCTTATTAAGCCCTATATAAATATTGAATGTTTTGATATTAAATTGATTGTTTTGTATTATGAGAGTCCAATGTCAAAGAGCAAATCAAGCTTGTGATTTTCCTGTTGAAAATGTTGAAATAATGTTGTGGAGAATTGGAAATATTTGGTACACAGATAAATGATTTAGATTTGTCTATTTGGATCAAGACATTAAATACTAACAATTGCGATGCATAATCTTTCATAGCAACGAGCATAATAACAAAATATTTTGCTTCCAAGTTGTATTCAATGTTAAGTAGCCACCCACATTGACAAATTCCTTCAGCTTGATTGTCTTGAGAATACATTGCATCGAGACCAAGGAAACTCTCAAAATTTGAAATGAATGAGAGCCTTGTTTGGACCGTTATGTGCCCCTGAAGTCTGTTAGTGCTGCCTGAGACTTTTTAAGGGGTAAATACCCTCCCTAAAAAAATTATTATGTAATATATATAATGGATCTATGAAGAGAAATTTGACTATTTTGCTTCTTCTCCATTTCATGTGACGTTCCAGCACAGTATACGGTCCCAGGATGTATACTGTACTGCCTCGTCACGCGTACACGCCATCCCGACTGACGTGTACGCCGACATGTAGCCAAGCAGGTAGCACCCTAGGGGGCAACTTGCAAGGTGTGCACATTTATTTATGTACACATTTACCCATGTGCACATTTACCTATGTACACATTTTCCCATGTGGACACTTTATGCCACCTAGTTAATAAAGGCAAGTGGGCCACACCTAATTATCCCACATGCTTAAAGGGATAATGGGAAACCCTAGCACTAACCCTTTGTCTATTTAGGTAAAGGAAACCCTAACTTGCTATTTTCGTCCATAGCATTCTAGGTCTCTGTTTTGCTTGCTCCAGGAGCCAAACCCGCCTCCCAGACTCTGTCTGAGCGATTTATCTCATCACTTTCCCTTTCTAGCTTCGTCTCCTAGCAGTCAGCAGGATGGTCGAGTTCAGAGCAGGAGGAGCGAGCCAAGGATCAGGCATTTTGTCAATTTAATAGCCTAAACTGCCTTCCAGTCATTGAATAAGTAGGTTTAGCCTATTAAATTGCCCATAGCAGCCATCTAGATCCCTAGATATCGAGCCCTAACTAAAGAACCTAACTCTGTGATTTAGATTAAATCTTGTTCTTTAGTTCTTCTGTGATATGTATGTGATGATGCATCTCTGTGGACTCATTGTATTGGGAAGGGGGGTAGAGACCTAGTAGTTGATGCTCCTAGCTAGCCCTCTTTAATGCACTATTAAATTCGGCCTGTGTACAAGAACCCCACCGGGTTGTGGGTCGAGCGGCTAGACCGGCAGAACAACGGGGTACTTGTCCCAACACAGAACGATCCCTCTGGTGTGTAAAGCCTACCGGGGATCCCTGTGGACTAGGTCTAATGGCTTGCCACTGCGTGTGGACAAGGCATGGGCTCGACACCCGTGGAGTGATGCGTCACTCTCCATTGGGTTCAAGTCGAATAAGGGCAGTGGCCCTCTAGTCACCTGTGTTGGACATGGAAGTCCCTGGAGGAGAGGCGACTCTCTTCCTGCCTCATTAGGACTGGGGAGATGCAACCCAGCAGTAGCCCTTTCGGCTATGCACCTCGCAGGCTACGGTCCGGTCCCAACACTTTTCAACCTACTCTGCAAAGTGTGCACAGGAGGGGCGGATGGAGTGGACTACCCTAAGCCATGTTTTCATGCCAGCCAAATCCATTGCCATGAATTCTGTCTGCAATTAACTCTGGAGACCCAAGCCGTCAGTCATCCCCTTGAGTCTGAGCCTTGGGTAGGATTCCCATATGTGATGTGCTGATCTTTGTCTATGCAGATGTGTGACGAGCCATCCTTCAAGATGGTTATGTGATGTGATATTGTATACTGACATGTATGTTTATGCTTCCGCAGCTAGGTAGGCCCCGAGGGAGACAGGGTAAAATGACCCCTTCATTCTTCCCACTGGAACTCATCAAGGTTGCAGTGATACGTGGAGGGCCCTGCATCAGTATGGAGCTGGTATGGGGGATGAACTCCTGTTTGTATACGGTGAGTGCACCGTATATGAATAGGGGACGTCACAGTGGTATCAGAGTAATGTTCTTCGTGACCAAGAGCAAAGCACTGACCATGCTCCCAGTAGTGCTAACTCAGTAGGATTCTTAGACCTCGAAAAAGTGGGAAATTTTTTTCTCATTTTTGTAGCATGAAGAACCAAGAAAACTAAAAAGTTGAATTTTTTTTTTGACCTAAAGTAGCAAAGGTCTCACGGTATGCGCCCAGGCCAAAAACCAAATTCTGGTTTTGCCTCCCAGCGCACACCGTGAGACATGGGCCATAATCACCTTGAAACATGATGAATTTTAATAAACTAACATGCTAAATCTAGTTTTAAGGTAAGAATTAGTTAGATATGCATGTTATACCCCCAAGAATATGCCTAGAAATCATATAATTTAGTCAAGAATGCCAAATGTCTCACGGTATGCGCCCAGACCCAAAACCAAATTTTGGTTTTGCCTCCCAGCACACACCGTGAGACTAATGGATTAGAAAAGTCTGAAGTAAGCATATGTTATAGGTTAATAGGTGCCTTGGCACATGAAAAAGAGTAACTTAGAATTTGACCTAAAATTGCCCAAACTATAAATAGACCTAGACCCCCAACCCCCCCATTTGTAGACTTCCTGTCTAGAGAATTGCTCCGCGCATCGAGGCGATTTTTTGGGCGTCCGACCTCCGATTGATGTGACGTAAGACATGGCGCGCACCAAACAGACTGCTCGAATTCCTCGACGAGCTGAATCAGCCAGCGCCCAAGTACAGCAAATGCTTCGGGAGAGACTTCTCGCAGGGGGAGACCCAGCTTCATTAGGCGAGGAGACTACTTCAGAGGAGCATCACTAGCAGGGATCCCAACAGGGATCACAAGAGAAGCTGGCCGACTTCATCAACCAGGAGTTAGACGAGCGAGCAGAGGTGCAGTCGGAGGGCTTGACGGAAGTACTCGAGGAGATCGAAGAGGACGACGAAACTCAACGAGTCGTCGAGCAGATGGACAAGGAGAAGCATTTTGAAACCAAAGGAAAGGTGCATAATTGTTGATTAATTAGGTTGAATTAGCAATAATTGCCCTTTATGTTAGTTAAATTGGACATTTTTAGGCCAAATAGTGCCCAATGTCTCACGGTATGCGCCCAGACCCAAAACCAAATTTTGGTTTTGCCTCCCAGCGCATACCATGAGACATCCAAACTTTGAACCTCCCAAACTTGAGCTACAGAGCTCCAAATCACCTGAAATTTGTTGCAATAGGACCTTAGACAGTCTAGAATTGATTTATGACCTCAAATTAGGCTAGAAATGTCAAACCCCAGCTCAAAATGACCAAAATTGTTCAAACCCTTGAATTGTTTTTCCAAACTGTGGTTTGTTTCGAAATAGAAGCAATACCCCATTAGTACCTCGCAAGTATTGCTCTCGGCTCGAAGCTGATGCCTTACTCCTAGAGAGAAGTGCTCAAGAACATCCCTTTGTTATAGGCATCTAGACCTCAGCATAGTAACCCAAGTTCAAGTGTTGGTATATCATCTCTGCTCATGCCAAAGGCATAAACCTTGATCTAATTCTGTGTCCTTCTAATAGAGTTTGACTTATATAGCCGCCACATTGACAATCCCTATTGCCAGGATACCTAAAAAGGAGCTAGAGACTAGAGCTGCCCAAGTCACTCCATGTGTAGAGATTGGAAACCCTCCCCCCCCCAAAAAAAAAAAAAACCAACTTTGCTAGGACCTTAGAGTATGCCTCAAACATCATGAAGGCTTTGCAAAACAAACCTCATTTCATGCCATACCATACGTCCTAATGTCCATAGACTTGAAGATTATAGATATGTCTCCAGTAATGCTGCTCGAGCCATCTTGCTTGCTTATAGAGCCCAGAATGTTGTAGGAGAGCCCTTCAAGTAGACCCTTAGACTCTAGAATATACGAGCGTTGCTTTCGAAGTACAGGGCCAGAGCCACAGAAGAGCTAGAGGCGCAACTTCTTGAAGTCATCGAGGACCCAGCCGATCTACAGACAGATAAGGAGAGAAGACCGAAAAGACAGACCCAAGAGAGGGAAGCACAACGACAAACACCTCAATCGACAAACGAGTAGAACAGGACACTACCGGCCTATCATCAATCTTCATCAAATGGGAAGAATATTTCGTAACCAACGGCCCCCAATTGGGGGATCACATGAGAAGCTGGCCGACTTCATCAACCAGGAGTTAGACGAGCGAGCAGAGGTGCAGTCGGAGGGCTCGACGGAAGTACTCGAGGAGATCGAAGAGGACGACGAAACTCAACGAGTCGTCGAGCAGATGGACAAGGAGAAGCATTTTGAAACCAAAGGAAAGGTGCATAATTGTTGATTAATTAGGTTGAATTAGCAATAATTGCCCTTTATGTTAGTTAAATTGGACATTTTTAGGCCAAATAGTGCCCAATGTCTCACGGTATGCGCCTAGACCCAAAACCAAATTTTGGTTTTGCCTCCCAGCGCATACCATGAGACATCCAAACTTTGAACCTCCATAACTTGAGCTACAGAGCTCCAAATCACCTGAAATTTGTTGCAATAGGACCTTAGACACTCTAGAATTCATTTATGACCTCAAATTAGGCTAGAAATGTCAAACCCCAGCTCAAAATGATCAAAATTGTTCAAACCCTTGAATTGTTTTTCCAAACCGTGGTTTGTTTCGAAATAGAAGCAATACCCCATTAGTACCTCGCAAGTATTGCTCTCGGCTCGAAGCTGATGCCTTACTCCTAGATAGAAGTGCTCAAGAACACCCCTTTGTTATAGTCATCTAGACCTCAGCATAGCAACCCAAGTTCAAGTGTTGGTATATCACCTCTGCTCATGCCAAAGGCATAAACCTTGACCTAATTCTGTGTCCTTCTAATAGAGTTTGACTTATATAGCCGCCACATTGACAACCCCTATTGTCAGGATACCTAAAAAGGAGCTAGAGTCTAGAGCTGCCCAAGTCACTCCATGTGTAGAGATTGGACCCCCAAAAAAAAAAAAAAAAACTTTGCTAGGACCTTAGAGTATGCCTCAAACATCATGAAGGCTTTGCAAAACAAACCTCATTTCATGCCATACCACACGCCCCTAATGTCCATAGACTTGAAGATTATAGATATGTCTCCAATCTGTGCCGCCGAGCCATCTTGCTTGCTTATAGAGCCCGAATGTTGTAGGAGAGCCCTTCAAGTAGACCCTTAGACTCTAGAATATACGAAGTTGCTTTTTCAAGCTGAGGGCGAGAGCCACGTAAGAGCTAGAGGCGCAACTTCTTGAAGACATCGAGGACCCAAACCGATCTACGCATTTATAAGGAGAGGAGACCGAAAAGACAGACCCCAAGAGAGGGAAGCACAACGACAAACACCTCAATCGACAAACGAGTAGAACAGGACATCACCGGCCTATCATCAATCTTCATCAAATGGGAAGCATATTTGGTAACCAATGGCATCAAGAATCTTCTAGATGTCAACCTCCCGGCTACCACGTCCACGAGCTCACATCAGAAAGAGGATCTTGACGCCTTCACCAACTCGGCGCGCATGAGAGTTTCAAATGGAAGAACGCAAAAGGCAAAAAAATACGATGCGGAAGACGTTAGACATCGATGCCGCGTTAGCATCACGAAGCTAGGGCCGGTGGGCATAATCTTCCGTCGAGGAGAGAAAGTCATGGCGACACAAGAAGAGCCAGAAACCGGAGGGAAGACCACCACGACCTTGCAGCCCAGCAGCTCAAGCGAATGTCATGCAACGTCAACAAAAGGAGCAACCAAGCTAGACAACCACAAAGCACCTAAGGCTGACCAGGAGAACTTTCATCGGTTCCAAAAAGTAGGACTCAAAGGACGGAGGAGACGACTTAGCCAGCAGGTACAAATCACACAAAGGCGACCAGAAGGAGCTACGGTAGGTGCAATGGAGATGACCACACTTCCAGGCACAGGAGAGGCACCTCGGAATGAAGCAAAGCCCAAGCAACAGGAGTCGCACTCAGAAATTCAACCTGCGGAGGAATGACAATGCCTGCCTACCGACCACGATCTCAGAGCTTCGAAGCCATTCAAGAATGCCCGATTGCAACAGCCAGGTGATCCTACTCAAGCAATCAACGGCACCGCACATCGGCAACCTTGCAACGACACACCGCATGTAGGGACGTTGAGCGGTCACCGCATTCCTCACGACGGACATACACATTAAGGAGGAGCATCTTTTTCAAGGGATCACATCGACGAACACTCTTCGCAACTTGGAGTGACGAGCTCGAATCAGACATGAAGGTCAACAATAGTAGCAGCATCTCAAGGAATCCTGGAGTCAATCAGAACGAAGAAGATGCAGCAAAACCGAAGAATCTAACGCGATAGGAGGAGGGAAAACCCTAAAGGAGTATAAACATTTAAGTAGATCTTCGTAGTTGTTTTGGAAAAGTGGATGAATTAAAATCCCAATGTAAATGCGTATATGCCTATTGTATATCTCGGGTGTTCACATATATAGTGGAGAAACATGAGTTTAGAGTCATGTTTTACGGATTTAGCGCTTAGATCAAGAAGCTCCTTCACTTCGACTACCAAAGTAGGAAGCACAACTATAGCCCAAGATCAAAATGGAAGAGCAAGTACGAGGGAGAAACGACCAGAGCCCAAGCAAACCTTCGACTCCAAACACTTCGGGAAGTGCCCTCAAGTAGAGGACCGCTCGTTCACCCAATGTCAGAATAAAAGACAACACCGGTCATGTGAAGATCATCAGCACTGCACCAGGATATCGTCAGGGCGCAACACTACCTCTTGTGGCAGCGGCAACACTTGACGAACTTATGACACGAGTGGCCTCAACAATAGAAGGAGGAACGACCCGACATCAACGAGCCAACTAAGAAGGCAACGTCTCGACGACCATAATTCCACCTTGTGGTAATATAGGATGATGCGCTATGACACACATATTAGATGGAGATGCACTTACGAAAGGCACCGCGACGAGGAGATATGCCTCCAACAACTAGGTGATGGCTTCGTCAGGTACTTCCACCAGTAATTAGAACAGAAGAAGCCGATCGCATCTCCGACATGAGGGACCTCAACGCCCAAGGTAGAAGCATTCGACACCTTAACGACAAGAGTATATCTAAAGAAGGTACTTCTTCAACTCAAGGGTCAAGCTGCGCAGATATAAGGATATATTGCTTTTTGACGAAGTTTATTATCACAAATTGAAACAAAGACATGCAAAGCTCTTGAATCATTTTGTATAGCTATAAAACGAGTTACCATATTTAACATTTCCCTCTATAAAGTCCTCCCTACGTTTAGAGTCTTCTATGCAACACGTGTGAAAGAAACACAGTGTTCACGCTACAAAGCTTACTGTTTCAATGTGAATCTGTTTTTTGGAGCACAAAGAAATCTCTGTTTCAATGGTATATTATATGAGTCACAACTTCAATGGTTTGTTATTAGTTCGTATGCATGCGCTCGATCACACTTGCCTTATCGTGGGTATGGTTACAACAACGTTTAAGAACCGCTTTAAGAAGGGGTTAAATCCCTTTGAGAGCCCATTATAGCAAATAAATGGGCGAGCCCGGAGGGATGAGCCCATTTATTTGCCGTGATGGGCGAGCACAGGATTTGACCCTTTTAACCGGGCAGACTATTTCTTTGTTTTTTCAAATCCAATAGTCATGTTCCCGTTGCATTCTTCGGCATTCTTCATACGTTTTAAGCAAGAAATTAGTTTTAGGGCCACGATTTAGGGCAGTAATCTTGCTGCTACACTACCTTGCAAAGTTTTAAGCGAGATTCTGAGGCACATCATACACCTGGAAGATATTTTCAAGCAGATTATATGCCAGGCAGTGCAAATCCGATCAGAAACATGGTTTTTTCAAGCAGATTTGGATGAGGCAGTGCAAATCTGGGGTAGCCATCTGTCCAGGAACAAGGTATCTGGTGCAGATCCATGTTTTATGGGCAATTCAAGTCGGCAGCTGCATGGCTACCATATCCAGCCGCCAAGAACAAACGAAGTAATATATGCCATTTATGATTTGCAAATCTTTAAGCTAGTTTCAAGTCCATTTCTTCGTAAAAACAATAAAGAAGCTTATCAAAACAAAAAAAGAAAAGAGAAGGAAAAAAAAAAACAAAAGAAAAAGGGAATACAAGACCTGACATATGCCGAGCAGGACTGAGTACCCATTTATTAATGGGCTCCAAGATAAGGTACCATTAGATGTGTCAACAACTCTCTTATATGATTGCCAGGGTGTCTTTTATCGAATTGCGACAGATGTGAGAAGGCATATAATGTTCCTTTTCCAACTTGAGCTTTGCAAGTGCCCTCGTGGTAGCGTGTACATTGGACATCAATACAATGCATGCACATTCACACAATGGCATACGCCATTCCATGTTATTACAAACATACAGTAAATGTGTTTTTATATGATGGCCATGTTCACACCTTCTAAAATTTCCAATCTGCTGATTCAAAGATATTAAATTATCAATCCATTGTGCCATTTTTTATTTCGCATTTACATGTGTAAATTATTCCATGGGCTTATAAAGCGCATTATTCCAACAACATTTAAGAACCTGAATAAGATGATGCACTAGTGCCAACTAGTTAAAGACCATGTCATAGCCTACATACAAGTTGGTTTTGCTTTACCACTAAATGCAACTCAACTACCGATCGCATGGAACAAGGCATTATATGTTCCCTTTCCAACTTGAGCTGGAACGCCGTATATATCGGACGTCGTTATGTTATAGCCACGGGCATATCCGTGGTATATCCGTGTCTTTGACATGTTATAGCCACGTCCAAAAAAAATTACACGGCCTTTTTGTGGACAACGGGATTTTTGTCATTTAAGGCTGGCTATAACATGCCCACTTCCGACATTTACCGCGATGCACTTGGGCTTGGCAAGTGTCAATTTGGTTATTAGGATTTTTTTAAATATCGAATGGCGACCACTGGGTTTTTAAGATTCCATGTGGTTGTTAAGATTTCACTATTATCAAACACTTAACAACCAATGGGTTTTGAATGGGTCGCTAAGATGACTAATTGTATTATCATTGTACTCCTCTATTATTAACTTTCGACACTTGGATGTGGGCATATTCTCCTATATAGGACCTGAAACCAGGTCTTGTCTTTATAGGTCAGCGTCTGAACGGATTAAATGCTGATATAGCGCTATCACCATATAGAGCTTCCTTCTACCACATATTGGGACACTTCTATTCAGTTATGAGTGACATCGGGATGGAAGGTACCGCATGTAATGCAAACAACAATTACACGGCAGAGCTGTATGACTAGGCCCATTAGTCACATTTGTTCAGGATTTTGGTGGGGCTCGTCCTTCTTACAGGGTCAAAGTCTAGGGCTTGATGATATCCCTTACCACCTGGAATGACTTGGAACAAGTGTAGAAAGACTTTCTAGTTCAGGCACTTGGGGTAAAATTCACAATCCCAATATCAAATTCTTCTACGTGAAACAGGTTATTCACCTCTACAAAGGGCCGCCTCGACTGCCACATTATCTATTTTCAGAAGGTAGTCAGTATGGGCAATGGTCATCTCCCCAACCTTCGCTAAATTGTGGCTATGAGCCCGCAGTGTTGCAAGGCTTGCTGGAAGGAAAGACGAGCTCAGTGGTTCTCCCAATGCAATGTGCAGGAACACAGCTGCATAGAGATACAAACGAAAGAAGATCACCATCACTTGAGGCAGTATCTTTAAGCTTGTTTCCTCAGCAAACGTTGGGATGTTGATGCCCTAGATTAGGTCAATGCAGCACATTACCAGCGCCAAATCAGTCCCATACTTACAAAGGGTCCATAACACTACCTGCATACACATTTGCCCATGAAGAAGCGTGGATTCATAACTTCAATTCCCACAGGTGCACATCGCCTAAGAATTAGGACATGCAGATGAGCGAGGAAGGCACATGAGCACAAACTTTGTTAGCATTGCCAACGGGGCGTCATTGAGGACGAATGTCACATTCTTAAGAACTGTCTAACATTTGCCCACATTCTGGCTGCCTATGATGAGTCGGTCTCGCCTAATTAGTCGCGCCATGTGCTATGTGCTGATGGACATGGCTTCAGTGGGGTTACTAGAGATAATGGATGCGTGCACACAACTACGGTGATTCCATCACAAGCTAGGTGTTTACGTCTATTTGGCATAATAACCTAGGTGTTTATGGGCCTTTCAATGTGTTACTGATGGATAACACTACTGCAACCAACGGTTGAGATCTGATCTCAGCTATAAAACCTGAGGGCCAGGTTGTTAAGGGCGCCTCAATGCATTCCACTTCTGGGTTGTGTCTACATTGCAGCTTATCCAGGGCACTAGCCTTCTAACCAGCCACCATGAACTTCAACTTCCAAATGGCGATCTCGGACTCAAGGCCACTTCCACCAGTGGTATCAGCCTCTACAACCTCTTCGACTGGACCCAGATGATCTTTTTCATCATACCCCTTTGTCTCTCCCTTTTTGAATTTGCTATAGTCATAGCTATGGAACATTTTCATGTCATGACAACGCAATCTGGAACTCGGGAATCTGTAGTTGTGCTCATCATATTCTACTCCATTGCTTTGTTGGACTCAATTACCGTTCTCTTAGGGCTATGTTACCAGCATAAGGGAAGGAAATCATTGTGAGATACCAGAGGAATAAGCTCCACATTTCAGAGCATGCCTACTTGTCGGATCCATATATGTTTACCATTCCATTTTGAATGCATGAAGGGGGGCTTGTTTCAATCCACTCGTATCAATCTTGCAGAATTTGCAACCGTGGAAATTGAATCTAATATTAACAGCAGACAGCAGTGTCCTGCTCCTGCAAAAAAAAAAAATAATTCTCAATCTTATAGACCTCGCCTTATATACCGTTTGAAGGTTTTGACTGTGTTGCTTGAAATAATTACTTGGAATGATTGGAGAGTCGTACTCGATGCACAGCATGTACGCGAGGCCAGATGCACTGCATCAAAAGTTCTTTTACAACTTGTCATTGAGTGTCCGACTTCTTTCTCAACATTGCTAGTATTCCTGGATCATATGAAATAATATTTTCAACTTTCAGTCCACACTAGGAACATGTGGCTGGACAATGTGGGAGTGACAACAAAACCATGGGCATTCTCAAAATCTAGATAAGCTCTCTCTTGCAGGACTCCGAATAATGCAGCAGCTCGCTATGGATCCAATGAATTTAGAGAAAATAAAGTGTGTGCAAAACTTGGTGAGTACACTCAAATCAACCATTCTTCTTTTCACGCGGCCCTCAAGCCTCTATAAGGAATATCCTACAAGATATATCACGATCTAAGGGTCTAAATACACCCCAAACTACAAGTTTGAATAAGTCTAACGTATGAGATGGGAGCTTCTCTTAGAGCCGGTTCAAATACAACAGTGGCCAAAGGGGGCCCTGTTATACCCTATGGCCAGTATGGTGGGCATAAAAGGGCGTGGCATTTTACATGAGGGTGAGGGCGGCGATGATGCATGAGAATCCAGCCTTATCCCCGCATTAATTGGCCGCGTAGGCAGATGTTCCTCTTCCAGCTTTAGGTGAGCTTCGAGTGGCAGTTTGGTTCTTAGAATTTTATTTTTATCATCAGATGGGGTTTTGAATATATAAGCAAAGAGCATTGGGCTGAATATTCTATCATGGAAATTCTATCTGGCGCACCCATGGCGTCGTATTCTCACAATGGTCATGAACGCTTGTCTGATGAAACCAAAGCTCTCAAGGGATTCGAAAGCGAATTACAATGGCTTGCTATTGGAACAGCAGCATTTGATGTAATCTCGTCCATAATGGGGAGAGTGGCGTTTCTGGCAGCCTCAGTTGTGCTCCTCAGCGGTCGCTATGGCCGCCTCAATATATTCCACTTCTGGGTCGTGTCTGCATTGCTGCTTATCCAGGGAACTGGCCTTCTCACCAGCCACCATGAACTTCAACTTCGAAGTGGCCGCCTCGGAATCAAGGCCAATCCCAACAGCAGCTCCTTATTCAGAGGTATCAGTCTCAAGACCCTCTTTGATTGTGTCCAGATGATCTTTTCCATCATGCGCCTTTCTCTCTCCCTTTCTGGAATTGCTGTAGTCATTGCTATGGAGCATTTTCAAGTCATTACAGCATTCCAGGAATCTGTTGGAACTCGGGAATCCGTCGTTGTGCTCATAATATTCTACTCCATTGCTTTGTTGGACTCAGTCATAGTTCTATTAGGGCTAATCTACTTGCATAGGGGAAGGAAATCATTGCGAGATACGGCAAGAAATAAACTGGACATCTCAGAGCATGCCTACTTGCTGGATCAGTATGTTTACCACATCCATTCTGAATGCATGAAGGAGGGCTTGTTTCAATCCACTCATACCACTCTCTTAGATTTTGCAACCATGAAAATTGAATCTAATGTCAACCGTGAGCAGCACAGCAGCATCCTGCTCTTGCACAAATTCGAATCCTATAGCCCTCGCCTCATACACTGTTCAAAGGTTTTGACGGTGCTGCTTGAAATAGTTACTTGGGATGATTGGAGGGTCATACTCGATGCACACCATGTATGCCAGGCCAGATGTACTGCAGCAGCTATTCTTCTAAACGCTGTCAATGAGTGTCCAACTTCTTTCTCAACACTTGCTAGTATTCCTGGAGCATATGAAAAAATATTTTCATTGTTCAGCCCACACCAGGAGCATGTGTCTGGACAATGTGGGAATGAACATGATGATGGGAATGTCAATAAACATAAGCATGATGAAAATCTAAAGGAGCTATCTCTTCGAGGACTCCAAATAATGCAGCGTCTTGCAATAGACCCAATGAATCGAGACAAGATACGGGGTGTGCGATATGCCACGCCCTTGGGGCGTGACAGATCGCAGGTTGTCCATGAATTGAGGCATACACTCGAAGCATATAGAGGTAGGCGCTCCCCATTACCAGAAAATCAACAAGATGCAGAGATACAACAGGCGGCATCAGATTTACTTACAACGTTGTTTCCTGACCTGCAACTGAAACCTGATACAATGCGAAGATAGCAAGTGAATCTCAGCCAATTAATCAAGCAACGTATTTTGATGTGAAAAAACAGGTAGAAGCCGTAGGTCTGTACACCCTCTTCGATTGGACCCAGATGATCTTTTCTGTCATACCCTTTGCTGTAGTCATAGCTATGGAGTATTTTTATGTTCTGACAACATTCCAGCAGCAATCTGGAACTTGAAAACCCGGGGTTGTGCTCATCACATTCTACTCCATTGCTTTGTTGGACTCAATCATAGTTCTCTTAGGGCTATGTTACCTATAGTTCTCTTAGGGCTATGTTAACTGCATAGCAGAAGGAAATCATTGCGAGATACTACGGGAAATAAGCTCGACATCTCAGAGCATGCCTACTTGTTGGATCAGTATGTTTACCATATCCATTCTGAACACATGAAGGGGTGCTTAATCCACTCATCCCAGTCTTGTAAAATTTGCAACCATGAAAATTGAATCTAATGTCAACAGTGAGCAGCACAGCAGTGTCCTGCTCCTGCACAAATTCCCATCCAATAGACCTCGCCTCATACACTGTTCAAAGGTTTTGACGATGCTGCTTGAAATAGTTACTTGGGATGATTGGGGAGTCGTACTCGACGCCCCGCATGTATGCGAGGCCAGCTGTACTGCAGCAGAGATTCTTCTATAAGTTGTCCCCTTGTGTCCAACTTCTTTCTCAACACTTGCTAGTATTCCTGGATCATATAAAAAAAATATTTTCGACTTTCATTTCATACCAGGAACATGTGGCTGGACAATGTGGGAGTAGACAACAAAACCATGGGCATTCTTAAAAGCTAGATAAGCTGTCTCTTCTAGGACTCCGAATAATGCAGCAACTCGCAACGGACCCAATTAATCTAGAGAAGATAAAGTGTGTGCATGACTTGGTGAGTACACTCAAATCATATATAGGCCAAATACCAGAAGATAGTCACATTGGAATTATTTAATATGTTGTTTGCAAGGTTGGATCTTAGCACAGGTACTTACCTTTGACCTGATACAATTCTTACTATCTTTGGCATTTCTCTCAAACTTAACTCGGATTGTATGATCAATGTGCCGTTTCAAAAAAAGTAGGGATACTACGTTACCCAGGCTCCGTTTTTCCTGCAAAAGATTTGCATCCTGAATGCTTGAAATCCCTATGAATGACATAACTGTATAAATCATAATCATATAACAATATAACTTTTTGCTGTCATTGCATTCTAGGCATGTATACAGATCAAAAAATGAAAAGAAGAATTAGGATTTGCAACACATTTTAAAATAGCTTTGTTTATGGAACATGCCTAATTTTGCCGTAAGTAAATGTCTAGAGTCTCATTTGAATCAAACCAGCCTTTAATGCAGCCACTGAAAGAAACTTGCGCTGGCTTGATCTGCCCACTTTTATGCCTAGTCTATGATGCAATCTGGTGGCTCTCAAGCAGCAAAGAATGCATTGAATGCTGCAATCTATCGACAGGAACTTTTATGCAAAAAAGTAGCACAAAATTTCGACGTATTTTTCCTGACTTTCTTTAGATACTAATAATCAACTGCATAACTTGAACTTTCTTATTAGATTTTACAATATAGAAATCAAAAGAGGCACGAGGTTGAGGTTAAAGTCACCGGATTATATGTCAAGGAACTATGAGAATGGATATGTGACATATTCATATATGGTAGATATCCAGGATTTCATCATACTAGTATTTAAAGTCCAAACAGAAGATGCACTCCAAATTCTGGCAAAATTATGGCATCGGCAGCTGTAAGACTTACCTGCAGCCTTCTAAAGAAGTTGTAAGCAGACTCCAGATTTCACCTCCATGCATAGTTAAAGCAGTAAATGTTTTACTGCAACATCCAGGAACTGCAACTTTGAACACCTTTTTTCCACACTAGAAAAGCTGCAGATTCGTTGTTGCGCCTCAAATCCATATAGGGTAATCTAAAAAAAGGCCCAGCACAACAGACATAACTTAACAAGGGTATCCAAAGGTATATATAACCCACATCATCATCTGCAAAATAGAATATACGCATGCTGCTGTCACATTCTGAGATGCTTTCTTCATAGATTCAGTTGCAAAACATCAACTTACAACCCAGACATAGTGTATATCACACTATTCGGGTGCATAAAAAATCATAATTACTGTGATCAGTAATCGATCCGCTGCATGCTGCCAAATAGCATTTCACTTAGGACGGCATCAAATGCCCTTAGGAAAAGAAGCAAGAATCAGCAGATTCGAATAGAACTCACTGCCAATACCTGTGGATTAGGTATACCGTTAAAATTCCTCCGTGGAAGATGAAAGATCAGTTTTCTCTAAAATTCATTTGTTTTTTTTTGGGTTGCCCCTAGGGGGGCAAACCCTGTTTATGTGGGTTTGTGGCATATCCTAAGTATATGCTAGAATATACTTAGGATATGCTGATGACTGCTCTAAACCTGCTCTTGGCTGTAAACTGGCGGTCGTGATTGTTGCTGGGCGGATGGTGTGGAAACTGGCTAACCGACACCCTGGGCATGTATTTCATGCAATGCTGCTGCTGCCGCCATAGATATTTGGAGCCTTATTCCTGCTATAGCCATGGTCAGGGCATTCGTTCTTGGCGTCAAAGAGTAGACACTGGGGAGGGATGAAGATCCAGCTCCTGCAAATTTTTTATGTACATGCACAGTGCCACTTCGAAATGTCTATGAATTGGAGGTGGAGTTTCTATCAGGCACTGTGCATTATAATGTTTCTATCAGGCACTTGACCCATAATGCGGACATCAGGAATTTTTCTTTATATTTGGTCAATTTTTGAAATGTGAGAATATGAGATCCATTCAGCCAGAAATGCTCCTTAACAATGCAGGTCCCAACTCGTAGGAAGATGGCAGGATCAGGTGGAGGGCTCTACCACCGATCTCTGTCTGGTTTAGGCTGTGTCCAGCGGCTCCCACAAGCCCTATTGCTAGAGAATTTCATGGACCCTCGTAGAAGGAAAAACAAGGTAAGTTATCAATCACATATTAAAATTGTAAGAAGTAGATTGCGAAGTAACTGGTAATAATACTAACCAATTCACAGGCCCCTGATTTGAAGCATTGCCATAACCCATTTTACAAACTTGAAAGAACCCATGAGTTCAATATAACTTATAAAGAGCTTGCTCAGGATAGTATAGTATTTGCAGAATGTCAGAAGGCACACTTGTAGTTTTGAACCAGGTGACAGAGAAGCCTTCTGTTGGTAACGTAATAGACAGCTTATAGAAATGCAGGAAAAGGAAGAATCTTCAAAATGCAAAAAAATTGCATGCACATTCTGATGCAGAGCAAGCTTTCAACAGTATTTTTAATAGGAATCAGTATTCTTGGTGTTCTCTTATCTCAGGATGTGCTAAAAATGGGCAATTAACTCAAACTTTCAGTCTTCACCAAAAAATGCAAGAGGATGGTTTGGTTTCTAGTAGTCATGCATTTACAGTATTAGTGTTTGCTTGTGCTAGACTAAAAGACATAAAGCAAGGTCAGAAGATCCATAAAAAGATTAGGGAGAATGGATTTGAAGCAGATATTTTTGTTGGCAGTGCTTTGGTGGGCATGTATGCCAAATTTGGTATGCTTAAAGAGGCACAACAAGTTTTTGATAGGCTAGCACTTCGAAATGTCGTGAATTGGACTGCATTAATTGCAGGATATGCTGACCATGGACCTGCCCAAAAAGCACTAGAATGTTTTGAACAGATGCAACTGAACAGTGTATATCCAAATGCAATCACTTACATTTCTAGCTTGAAGGCTTCCAGCAGCATTAGAGCTATAGACAAGGGCCGTGAAATACATGCTAAGATTGCAGAGAAGTGGCTGCTAGATACTTTTGTTTGTAATAGCTTGATTGACATGTATACCAAATGCGGTTCACTTTCAGAGGCAACGGAAGTTTTTGACAAAGGAACGGACTAGCATGGCGAGCAAGCAAAACAGGATCGGACTAGAATGGAATCTTCGTATAGGATCACCTCTAAGTCTTGAGAACCGAGCAAGCAAAACAGGAACGGACTAGGATGGAAGATCCACCTATGAGGCAAAATGAAATGAAGAAAACAAAAAACAAAGGTAATAGCCATTCCAGGTTTAAATGAAGCACATGTGCTCGGTGCAGAAATGTCTGCAGAATATATGTATTAAACTCCCACGGCTGTAGTGGAACCTAAAGGATATGGTCAAACCTGGCCCAAAATTAATGTGTGGAAGAACAAACAAAATATATTATGCAGTCATGAATATCGCCCGTCACAGGTTCAGACCCACCTGCTTGAAAATGCAAATATGT
This sequence comes from Isoetes taiwanensis, assembly GCA_021234155.1. Lineage (NCBI taxonomy): Eukaryota > Viridiplantae > Streptophyta > Lycopodiopsida > Isoetales > Isoetaceae > Isoetes > Isoetes taiwanensis. The sequence continues at coordinate 18,591,495 of JAJEKV010000012.1, read as the reverse complement.
GATCTCAGAGTCTGAGAGAAGAGTGTTTATAATTGTGGGCGTCCTTGGAATTTTTTTGTTTGTCTGCAATGCGAAGCCACTGAAGATTCTGTTGGTTGATATGGTGGACAGAATGGACTTAGAATTACAGAACATTTGCTTTAAAGGAAGAATACAGATTAGCAACCCGAAACAGAGGAGAAGCCTCACAGCCATGGTCTTCGTAGACTGGAGAGCTTAAACTACGAGTAATCTTTCCCTTTCTCTTTTTGTTTTCCTTGAAATGAAGCAAAACCAACGGCCTTCATTCTTCATCATACGTTTTGATGCAGATTGGTACAAAATGAGCTGTATAAACAGGATTGGCGCTCTCATTCTAGAGGATTGATATTTTGTTATACTGTCAGCAAATGGGTTGTAGCATGCCTAATTGGTTTCTCAACTGCTGTGGTTGCACTTATTATTAATGTTGCTATAGAGAATATTGCTGGTATCCGATTTCTAGCTACTACATCTCTAATGGATTCAAAGAGGTAAATGTTTTCAGCTTTTATTTGAGTCATCCAAATCCATGTACAGATTTGATGCTGCATTTGACAAATTTAAATTATTAGGACATATATGCATCAGCTTTTGCAGTTTACTCAGGAAGCAATGTTGCACTCGTTGTGCTTTCTGCACTACTTTGCATCTTTCTCTTGCAGCAGTTGGGTCTGGGGTTCCTGAAGTAAAAGCATATCTTAATGATGTTGATGCATCTGAGATGCTGTCTCTAAAAGTCTTGTTATAAAGGTAAACCTTAGAACAACAATTTATTTATATTGTAGATTTAAAGGTCACAGTGTCTTCCCCATTGCACTTCTGGTGAAAACGTTTATGCCCATGTGAAGATCAGCTTGTAACTACTGCATTCCTGGTACCGTCCTGGCTCTGTTCCTTTTTATGAATGTTTTGATGGATGTTAATTTTGGTTTTAACACGTATTTATAACTTTAAAATTTGACAGTTTCAATAGAGCAGCTCGGGTAATGCAGTGTTATTAGAGCGAGCAACATCATACTTGGATTGTTGCAGGTATTCTCTGGACCCTTCATAACAGACCCAGCAAAATTATGTAATACTTAAACATCTATGAAGCTTAATCCACTCAAACGACTAGTTATTCTTCACTCTTTGTGTACTCTAGGCTTCCTCAAATCAACCAGTGGCTATCTGCAACTAGATCAAGATCATTCAGATCCAATGGTAACCTTCTGCATGCCAAATCCAGATCTCCTCCTGTTTATGAGTCTCTTGCACGTGATCTTCAGATTAAAAGATCTGCACGTGAGTCTCACTTACAGATCTTTTCCCTTTCAATATTATATAAGTTTAGAGCCTCAGAATGCCCTCAATCTGGCCAAGGACACCAACATCTTTTGGAAACCAGCCAGCCACATTCTGCATCTTTTCACAAAACTGTCCATCTCTCAAACCTGGCGCTGTGATATCATGTTGGAATTTAGGATTGATGAGAGAGGATCCAAGCGAAGGGGAAAAGAGGAAGAACTGTTTCACTATAAAATATATGTGATATAGGCACATGGTTGATGGTTGTACATATGTACCAGTCACCTACCTCAGCCTTATGTTCGAAGACTGCCTTTGGTAGGTGAGGATTCATATAATTCATCATCCTGGTATTCTTCAGCAGTAATTCTCCCCTAGACTTAAGCTGCGTAAAGGAGATTCCATATTGTTCTATAAAAATGATGAGTTCTTTCACATCAACCACTTTATAGAAAAACCCAACAAAATACCATTTTGCATATGTCAATAATTCAGAAGCTTTAACCTATTCTACAGCAGAAAACCTCAAGCTTATTGCATATGTGGATGCTGATTCTGATGATGTGCGAGTTCATGGGCCAGCAGGAAGCAACAAACAGTTGCACATCCACCACAGAAGCAGAATAATATGCCTTACCTGAAATTCTATGGCTGCATAGGAGTTTGCGTTAAGATGTCATATCTACACCTCTCTATCGTGTAAATATCAGCCCTATGACTATGATGTAAAAACTACAACTAACTAACTAAAACTCCACTATTGAATCCAAGAATACTTAAGTCACGCTAAATAGATCTCGCAGCTTGTTCAAACAAGGATGGCACTACTTTTCTGAATTGTATCACGTAATATAATAAAAGAAATGCACATGCATCATACAAATCATGAAGAAAAATACATCATGAGTGTAATGCATTTGTTAGTTTAAGCAAGTGTAAGTTTTATTGCTTGAATATTGAACCCTTTTTCACCAACATTTGATACCCTATTTGCATACGTTGTGTTATACATGCTCTAGAAAGAACTAAACAAGAAATCAAAACAGTTTTTTCTCTAGAAGGGTTTCTTCCTGGTAATGCACTTATCAGTTGTTAATTCTATATGCTAGTAAGATGATGACATGTTACCTGATCTATCCCTGTTTTGTGGTTTTAGGTGGCGCAACTCACTTCTATGGATATCATTTTTCACCACTGCTATTGTTGTTGTGGTTATTCAAGCTGTTAGTAGACACTGCATCAAAAATAAATGTGGTCTTTTTGGTGAAGGTGGCTTGGTCTTGTTTGATGTCAGCAAGGCATCAAGCAATTTCACTCGTGGATTTGTTGCATGTCATCGTCTTGGGAATAAATGGAGGATTTCTAGGCATTCTTTTCAACAAAATGATACTCGGATGTATCTATTTTATACTCATTGGCTTCACAAGTAAGTTTTGTTTTCTAACTGTCAAATAGTTGTGATTTTCTCAATCACCTTAACAAAGTAGGTTTCATTTTCTTTTATCAAGAAGTGTATTTTCTCAATTGTTGTATCTTTTATCTGAATGCTTCGTTGTTTGATGTTAATCAGGCAGTATCAAGATTCTGCAAGCTTGTTTTACTGCTTTTGATACATCAAGCTATTTTATATTTTCCTGGCTTGGGCCCTGTAGGCCTTGGCCTAAGAAAATACCAGCTACGAAGTTTAAGTTGGGAAGCTAGGCCACAATTGAGCAGAGCATAGCAAAGATCAAGTACCATTCCACAGTTGTTAATCCAAGGCCTTTGCATGACAGAAAAAGAGTTGTGTTAAAAAAAGCTTGAGAGCACATTGTGTTTGTGAAGTATTGATATCATTTTTTTGTAAGTGCAAGCAGTTTCTTTATCCATCCGGAAGATATTCTGATGGGTGGAGCTCATGTGATTTCCGAGAGAAAAGTTTCAGTAAACCTAATCATGATGTTCCTAAAGAAGAGCATGCCAGGTCAATAGGGAAAGGTGTAGTATAATTTCCATTTGAAATATGTAATCCATGAAAGAAAATGAATCTGAAGTTGGATATCCTGCAGGACATACTGGGTGTTGGAGAATATAAGATAGGACGTGATTAGAACTGGTAATCAGCTGTTGCATAAAGTTCTGAGGTCTGGTTGAACCAATGTCCTCAATATGTCTGATAACTGCAACAAATTTCAGCTTCTTGACAAATTGATAAATTCATTTATTGTGTAATATACGATATAATTATACTGCAAGGCGCAAGAAATTGAAGGTAGATGATGACCCATTATACAGTGCACAGATTTAAAAATCACAATAAATGTCAACAGTGTTTATTGACAAAAAATGGAGCAATCTGTGAAATGACTTTGTGTCAATACATAAGATTGAAGCTCATGACTCGTTTAATCTAAGATTTCAAATTTGCTTGACTCAGGGGATTGAATGTGCCTCTTTAGGTCTGAAGTGTATTCTTATTGTACAGCATGCTGAAAATTAAACTGAGTTATAACAGAATGAGCCTACTCAGGATTTGGAGTAATGCGCTCTTGAGTTAAAATCACTTTGATATTGCAACTCTTACATTATAATGGAGGAAGTAAATGTTATAAATATATTGCTAGTAGTTGTTGCCAAGCAAAATGGAAAGGAAAGAAAAATATAGACTGCTTTAGGCTATGGCTGTGCAAAGAACTATTCTAAAACTTCCGCTATGGTCTCTGCTATGGTCTCTGCTTAAACACCTCGCATATTCAAAACATAATAAAAAAAATTAACCAATTCAATATGCCTTCTTGAAATCCAATGATTGACCAAGCCTTTTGGCATGAAGATATACTAGTACATAAAATCTACTGTGTTCGCATGACAACTCATAATCAAAGTCATCAGGTTCGCCATTCCACATCATGACTTGTTGGGCAAAATATACATAGGTCAAATAACAAACGTCAAAGCATCACAAAATGTCCTCTATTCCAAGAACACTTTCAATTACAAATCTTGCATACAAATACCTCTACATCCGTTTACATAGGTTATCCTATACATACTAATGTTTAAATCTAGTCTTTCAATTTAATGGCTAGCCTAATGTTATAAGTTGATTCAGTATAAATAACAATTGCCTAATTTTAATATCCTTTTAGCTAATAGTTTGTCTCTTATTCTTAACGAGAAACTGAATTCAAGCCTAAAACTGCCCAAGCCTCCTGTTGTGCCTTTTTGCTAGTTTTTCTATGTTAACCATCCATGCCCAAGCCATTTGAGCGTGGCCATATGACCCTGGCATTGTTTTTCCCCCATTGATAGACATTCCTATATGAGTATTAGATATGTTTTTGCAGGATGATGGTCCACAAATACAATTATGGTGCTTCTAGAAGGAAACATTGAATTCGATTTATCTAGATGGAAACACTTGGAATATAAGAGGAAAATTGCCATCATTCTATGTAGCCATCGATTTAAGTTCACCAATCCACTTACGGTGCCTATTGGAAGAAACATTGAATTCAACTTATCTACATGGAACTCCATGGAAATGTTGATCGGTCCAACTTCCACTTTCAAATTGAATTATTCGGACACGACCTCTTCGATTTTGTATCGATGATATTGTTGCTATTGGTTTAGCAAATTTGAGGGTGTTCAAGTTAAAAAATGTAAGAAAGAACGAATAAACTGCAGATGCGAAAATCTCAAAACTTAATTCCAATCTCGATTCTTTGGTGTGTTTTAAAAAATACGATCTGTTTGTAGCAATTTAAAATCTTGCAGCCTATTCCAGGAATCGTGAATCTTCCAACAACGGCGACCGAAATAATTTGACAAGTTTTGCTGCATCTTTGTCTGATAGTGAAAAACAAATAGTTATTCTTTTTTACTTATCATTATCATGCACACATAAATCCCACCTTGACACCAGGGCCCCAAGCTTATTTGCTTGCTTCATTGTCCAGGAACAAGCTTGTAGCTATTGCATCAATTCGCACGGGGTCCCACAGGCTACGGATTGAGACAGATAGATGGGAGCGGCCGCAATTGCCACGAGAAGCGAGACTATGTGCCTGTTGCCAGTTACAGGTTATTGAAGATGAAAGCCATACTCTTCTGAGTTGCCCTGCTTTTGAGATAGTCCGGAATCACTTTTTGACCTTAGCATTCCATTCCACACTTCCACAACTTCTTAGAGCACCATCTGTGCATGACTTGGCATTATACATACTTGAGGTTCTTAATAAACGTCTGCAATTACTGAGCCCTCAGTAGTCATTATCTCCGCTTGTCTAGTATCATCATTACTGCCAAGGTTTTTCCCTTGAAAACCTTTCGAGGCAGGGGTTTTTTAATCCTAGTAGTAATGATTGTACTAGCCCATTGTATGGGCCCCATGACCTATTGGTCTCCGTGGACGTTAAAAAATCTATTCTATTCTATTCTACTTCACCTGTGATCGTCGTAATAACATATACATCTAACATACTTGTTTTTCTCTTGAAGCACGTGCTTCTTGTTGATGGGCTTGAGATGGCAATGATGGGACTTGGAGCTGTCTAGTTGTGATAATTCTGAAGGTAGTTTCGCTAAAACTTAAATTTTTTTTATTCTTTCTTGTTATCAGGAAGTGTAACTACTTGTTGTGGCATGATTTCTTATACGTTCAGACTCGTGTAACTGTGGGAACTGTAGTCAGCAAGGTTGTCATATACCAACGGTTTTCATCCTCATCTCTTTTGCTGTATTGCCATATACCTTTTGTTTTCTGCTCCGATCCTTCTTCCTCTTTGGAAACTCAAGCAATAAAAAATGAAAAGTTGGACGATAGTATTGTGCTTATTTAGATATCATTATTTCAACTTGGTTACTGATGGCACTTCTGAAGATTTGATGCAGCACTTTTGTGACATATATGGAAAGAGCACTGTTGATAGGAATTAGAGCATCTTTCAAACATTCTTAGAGAAGTTATACCTTTTGTTGATGAAAGTTTGAAGGTCCTTGAGAACTTTTCTGCACATGATTTAACTGAATCTTTGGATACAATAGACGGCAAGAAAAAGTGTCATTTCATGCAACTAGCAACCTTTGGACAAGTGAACAACTTTGTGAAGCTATCAACAACCAGTTTGGTAAACGACAAAGGATGTTATCCTATAGTAAGAAATTATTTTCTATAGAAAAATATTTTTTATCTACATCATACAGAATTGGGAGACCATTGCCACATGTTTGTTTCTTCAAGTATTGCCATATACCTTTTGTTTTCTGCTCCGCTCTTTGGAAACTCAAGCATAAGAAAGAGAAATGTTGGACGATAGTATTGTGGTCATTTGCATATCATTATTTCAACTTTCATGCTATTAGAAGCACTATAAAGTTCTTCCCTTCAAACAAATAAAGTCATTTAGCACCAGCATTATGCTTAAGAGCTTTAAGAACTTGTTTATAGCACTGCTTCAACCCAATGGATGTATTGAAGGCTTCATAGTTGGTATAACCGATCTTGTTATTTCCAATATACTCCATCCACCAAGTTATCACAATTCAGATGTGAGGCGTCTTCGCAAAAGTCACTGACAGTGAGACTGCCAATATTTTTACAAACCCATTCATTAGCTCTCACATGCTCGCTTTCTTTCCAAGCCAATTGAGCACCTTTAATAAAGGTGCCATCGTCGTCATCATAGTTCATTAAGCAATCCATAATGTTAAGCAATCATTGTGGATACCCAAGCTGCCAACTGAGGATGGGAACAAGCTAGCAATGTCTTGGAGGTACCTAAGCATGACCCTTAAATTTCCAGATTGAATGAGATGGCCCACAATATGCGTCTTGGCCTTAATGTTAGCAGTGCCATTCACATTTCAACCATCGTCAAGGGCCAAGTTTGTGTCATGCCATTCTCCATCACAATCTCTCTCAAAAGAAGAGGAATGCTACACATATATTTATATGTTTCCCTCTAAAGCAATTAGATTAGAATTTGAAGATTAAGATTACTGTTAATAATAACATTGCATTGTGAACTTGAGGTTATTATTAGGAGTTGTCCTAGATACAAAAGTATATGGTGGGCCAACATGACAAATAAATATAGCACCAGAATCGGGCTCTTTTAATTTGAGCCTAAGACAACCTCACAATAATGTGCAATGAGGGGTTTCATAGGGGCCCATTCTAATGGATGCATATTAGCAATTTGTGAAATAAAACAAAGAACTTCTGGGCTAAGAAAACAAATCCTTGCGTTTATATCATTAACAAGGCTCGATACACGCACTCACCAAATAGAAATATAAAAACACACTCTCGAGCCAACGGAGGGCAACCCTTGTGCGTAGCACCTTGTTTTCTTTTGGAAGTTAAATATTTGACGGAAAAATCATGTTTGCTTTTGAAGTTAAATATTTGATAGAAAAATCATGTTTGTGTCTCCAATGTTTGCCATCTTTTGGCAGTAAAGTATATGAGATCCATTGCATCATGTTCAAAGAGGCATGAGTCCCATCTCTTTGGAACGTTGGACTTCACACCCAGTGCATGAGTAAAAAAAGGCTCTCTATACCCCCTCTAAATTGTTCCATGTGGTGCTATTATTACAGCACCCTATATCTCCATGCCATATAGGAGAACTAGCTCAACTAACAGATGAGCAAACATGTGGAACAAGTGTGCATGATGGGACCAATTGTAAAGCTCCACTTTAAGGCAATTATTCTCTACAATATACAGAGTCTTCAGTCCTATAGTTATGCTATACAAGTATCCCAATGTATGATAGGAAGAACTCCAGACCAAGATAACTATATGTCTCAACAGCTCCACTAATTGTCGTTATTAACTGAATAGGATTGACCTAGACTACATGAAGCGGGAACCACTAAAACCTTGGTCTTGGCCAAGTTGATTCTACCAAAATTCTAGTATGCTGACAGAAGAGCACGTCTAGAGTTATGCATTCTAGCTGGTATATGGACCATCTTTTGTATATAAGATTATCTAATGATGTGATGGGCGAGTGCACCTCTATCCCCATCCCGGGTAATCCAACATTTGAGTTGCCTAATCCAGGACTTCAAAATATCATCAATAGAATAAAATAGAATGGAATAGACTTTTTAACATTCACAAAGACCAAAAGGTCATGGGACCCATACAATGGACAATAACAACCATTACTACTAGGATTAAAAAACTCCTGCCTCGAAAGATTTTCAGGGGCAAAAGCTTTGCAGTAATGATGGTACTAGACAACATCAATAAGTAGATCATGGTGACTACTGAGGGCTCAGCAATTGAAGACATGCATCTAGAACCTCAAGTATGTATAATGCCAAGTCATGTACAGATGGTGCTCTTAGAAGTTGTGGGAGTGTGGAATAGAATGCTAAGGTCAAATAGTGATTCCTGGACATCTCAAAAGCAGGACATCTCAGAAGAGTATAGTTTCATCTTCAATAATCTATAACTGGCAACATGCACATAATCTCTCTTCTCGCAGCAATTTCGGCCGCTTCCATCTACATCCATAGCTTATAGGACCCTATGCGAATTGATGCAATAGTTACAAGTTTTTTCCTGGACAAAGGAGCGAGCAAGACGGATGTTAGCACCATGTCAGCACGTTTAGATCTTATATCTTATATGAATTACTTGAACATACTAAGTTTATACAAACAAAACTGAGTGGCTCCAAATTTGGAACTCCCTTATTTTAGCTTGTTATACTAAATGATCTTAAGTTTACCAATCTCCTCTGTCTAAATTTTATTAAAAAGTTTTTTATTTTATCATTCTTAGTCTTAAAAGTTCATATATCGGATTGATTAACGAAGAGATCATAGCTATCCGTTTGAATGCAAGGTTTTTATTCACTTACAATTTCTTAGCCAATCCCAATGAGCCTGAATGGAAGAGAAAAAGACATCAAATTTTGAGGTCCTCATGGATAAACACGTCATTTCTTCTACGACATGTTAATACTTTATTCACTTTTTCAACAATAATATTGGGAATCAAACTCAAGATCTTACAAGTGGTAATTTGAGGTCTTAAACGGACCATGTCCCAAGAATAGATAAACGTGTCATTTGCAATTAATGTTCAATTGTTGAAATGAGAATTTCTATTCTAATGTAAAGCCCGTTACCAAAGGGTAGGCTTTGTAAAACCATTTCATTCTCTATAGGTAAGTGGTCCTATTTCATATCATGAAAACATTAGTGTTGCTGTAAAACACAAAGATTACTCGTTCTTTATATGATAAAAATTTGACAACTCCTTCATTATTTTATAAGCTCATTTTCACATGGGTGAATATTATGTGTAATATTCAACCCTAGATTTCTAGGATTTGATATGGATGTAAAAATGACAATTCCTGAAACCGTAGACCATATATCCCTTAAATAATTGAATGAGTCGTTACAAAAAAATTATAAATTCAAGATAGAAAATAATCACGTTAGCTCATTGGGTATATTGGTTAAAGTAGTTTTATAAAGACATTGAGTTATTTTGGTAGAGGTTCAAGCTCCCATATTTCATAGTCTAAAAAACCTTAGGCGAAGCCGTATAGAGGTTTGGTATCCCCTCAGAACCTTAGATGAAATCGTATTCCATATTAAAAATCATAGGCGCCCCAATCATAAATGACCATAAGCGAAACGAGAGGTGCCCAGAGGCTCCAATACACATTCTGGGCTGTAGAATCGATGGATCTGAAGATTGTGATAGTCCAGAGTGCACTTGTTTAGAATATGTAAGAAAAACCTTTAAAAGAGCTTTTCCCTTTTTTATTTGCATGTTGCCTCTTTATGCCATGAAAGCGTCTTAATCATTTTTGTCATAGGAAATACCTTTGCCTTTTGGTCCTGTAGTAAGACCCTAAACTGCCATGCCCATGGTAACAGGTTCTTGTACAGTTGTTGGGGCAGGTCCCATCTAGGTGTGTTGTGTCCTGTAGTTTTCCATGGACATTAGAAATGTATCTATCTATTTATCTATATTTTTGGAAAATAGGTGATCTTAGCCCGACTTTTTCTAAGGCCCATAGTACCCGAAAGTGGGAAAGTCACCATGCTTTGTCTTTGGGTTCGTCGAACCTCATTACTCTATTTGCTTTTCCACGCCACGATGCGATGGAACTAACTTGAATCATCTATCTGAAGTGTTATCCTGGAAGCCAAGGTTTTGCCCCTTACAATATAAGTTATTGGGTTATTGTCTTTCTTTATCTTTGTCAATTATTGTTGCCAAATATTTCTAGCTTTCCATGATTTAGCCTTGTTGCTTGACCTCAATTGTGCAAAAAGAAAAGAATAATCGAAAATAACATTGTAAGACTCCATAACATCAAGCATTAGTATGATAAATAATTTATCAGTCATTAAGGAACCATTGATAACATTATCGTTTCAACGGTAAGCCCTTAAGTTGTCATACTCAAGGTTATGGATTCAATGCCTCATTATGAAAATTGTTGTAAAGCTGGTGAGAGAAGGACTCACTTCAGCCTTTATGGTGGGGACAGAACCTATGACCCATATGGGTATGTTATATAGTGCCCGATAAGCTACGGCTTTCCGTGGATGTTAAAATTCCATTATCATCATTGTCATTAACACTACTCCCTTAACTTAAAATATAACCAACTCATCTTATGGCTTTCCATAAAGGTGAAAACTCCACTATCATCATCATCATCATTAAGGCTACTCCCTTATAGGACAATCGGTCTCCGTAGACGCTAAAAATCTATTCTATTCTTAATTTGAAATATTAGCAACTCGCGATTACCCACGTACTCGTGGCCCAGGGGGTGCACTCAGTAAAAACCGTAGAAAACATGTGAGTGTACGGGAGGGGGGTTTTTTGGGGCTAAAACCGTACCCGTATATGGGAGGGGGTATTTTTCTTGCTTGAATTCCGTATATATATAAGAGAAATATGGTAGGGGTATATGAAATATGAGTTATATAACCGTACCCGTATATAGGAGGGGGTATTTTTCTTGCTTGAATTTCGTATATATATAAGAGAAATATGGTAGGGGTATATGAAATATGAGGTATATAACTGTAATTTGTCTTGCTTGAATTCCGTATATATATCTTCTTTCTTATTTTTGGAGGGTCTTGGTATTTGTGCCAGGGAACGCCGCATGTAACGCCGCATGCGGCGTTCCCTTCAACTTGCAGCCTCCCCTCCGGCATCCAACTCCCCCGCCAGTTGACGAAATTAAATCTTGGTTTTGAACAGCCCGCTAGCATTCAATGACGAAATTTAGTGAAAGGGCATTTCGGTGGGTTGGTTTTCTACGAAACTATGCTCACCTCATTTTCGTTGCGCCTCAAGCAGATCTGTGACCGGCTGAAGAGCACACAAGCCAGACAATCGGATTTCTAAGGTGAGTGGAGCTGCAGGTGGATCGAATGTGCATAAAAACTCAGTTCATGATCTTTTTTCTCAGGTTCCTCAGCCGGCTCAAGAGCACACAACCCGGACAATCGAATTTCTAAGGTGAGTGGAGCTGCAGGTGGATCGAAATGTGCATAAAAACTCAGTTCGTGATCTTTTTTTCAGGTTTCTCAACCGGCTCAAGAGCACACAAGCCAAGACAATCGGATTTCTAAGGTGAGTGGAGCTGCAGGTGGATCGGAATGTGCATAAGAACTCAGTTCATGATCATTTTTCTCAGGTTTCTCAGCTGTATCTTACCTCTGTAGCCGAGGAAGGAGCTGGGCATTTGCTTGGAGGTTTGCTGCTTATCACGGTTGCTGCATTCTGACTGATCAATAGGTGTTCTTTTTTGTGTAATGCTAAGTGCTTGATCTTTGTAGACTGATTTTTTTCTCAGGTTTTACAGTTTAACTTCGAGATATATCTTAACTTGGGCGCCAGCTTCGGGGCTTGCTGCATTCTGAGTGATCAAGCAGGTGTTTTTTTTTGTGTAATGTTAAGTACATAGAAGGTTTTAGTCTGATTTCTTCTTTATGCAGGACTGTGCATACAAGTTTTGAAGTACTGGTGGATCCATTGCACACCGCAGCAGCGTGGGTTGATTCTTCTTTCTACTTGATGCTTTCTATTTGATGCTTTCTAGGGTGTGGTATGCTGCAGCTGAATAAGTTAGATTGAAATTATTTAGTCTATTGCTTTGGGAATATGAATATTCAGAGTAAATGCAGACTTTGTTTCATTGCCTTTTCATGGGTCCGTTAGGTTAATCCTGTTGCTTTGGAAATATGAATAATCAGAGAAAGTATAAGGTTTATTTGACTTCAGCCATTCATATTTTGAAACACCTCTAATTTACACTAACTATAATTGAAGACTTGATGCAAATTTATACTAACTATAATTCTGGCTGCAAATCTATTTCCTTTCTGACCCCATGACTTAAGCTCAGATCCTAGATCACTGGTTAAGACGCCAACCAGGATGAGATGGTCATTTACATTCTATGACACAGCTTTTTAAGAAGGCTTTTATAAAGCCCTCAGTTACCTAATGGAAAATTTAGCAACAGAATTTACTATATAAGCTTATTTCAAGAAACCTACCTTCTGTATTGTATGAAAATTTCAGAATGAGGCTATATGCAATGGTGTGATATGAGTATTCCAGCCAAAAGTATCATTAGCCTATTTTGACTCATGCCTATATTTGTTTGGATGGAAGACATTGAGATTGGTAGCTAAGCTATGATAGCTATTATGATGATGGAAAGTTTTAGAGATATTACGATGTTAGAGAGGAGTTTGGAAGTTTTAGCAGTATCTTTTATTTATGTTGCAATGAACATATCGAGCATATTTCCATGTTCCTTACGAAAACCTAATTTCCAAGGTTAATTGGAGTTAGAAACTGGTGAGTTGGACTTAGAAAACTACCATTGTACATTAGTGCATATGGGCTCCCCGAGATGTTTACTTGGACAGAACTTAATTGTTTTTCTTCCTAAATTTTGGTTCATTAATTTAATTGGCAAAGCATATGCACAATAATTAGCTCTTTCTATCTTTAGTTAGAGGAAATGGAGTATTAGGGTTACGATTAGATAGTGTTCCCTCTTTTAGATTAAGATAAGGCTCATTTTATAAAGCAAATAAATTGCATCTGTCTTGGATGCTTATTTATTCACATCTTAAATTGTATATTGTGAATGCATGTAGAGGACAATGTGATGCACATTACTTTGCAAAAGTGTGCAAAAGGTCAACCTTGGAAATCAGTTTTTGTTGGTCATGGGGGGTTGGATCCTTACTCAGCAGATCAAGAGCAGCATAGATTAATGCTTGAGCGCTTTCAAGAGGAGGTTCACAATTACCTGAACCTGAATATTGAATTTGATTTCTACGATTAAGTTTGCCTAAGTATATGTTTTACTTTGCAGCACCCTGGGTTTGATTTTTCACAGGCTCAGTTCAGTGGTAGTTGTCCTAATCCAAGAACTTTTTTGGGAGGCATGCCACAATGATGTGGTTGCTTACTGTAACAAGATAATGGAGGTGACAATTTGAGCAATTGTGAATTATGCTCATGTAATCTTTTTATTACTACAGGTTATTGAACTGGAAAAGACCTTCATTCCTTTTTGTGTTTTCTCTCCTCTTAGTGATTGAAGGTACTGGAACACCTCATCGACACGACAAAAACTTGGTATCTTATAGTCAAAGGCTCAGCCACACATCAGAGAAAGTTGACATGCGTGTTAATCGACACTGAGTTAAAGTGCTTATGTGTTTAATTATTGAGCTATTTTTCTTTTGTCTGCCTTATTTGACCCGAGTAACATGGCAACATTGGGCCAGGTTATAGTGAGTGCCATTAGCCATTCCTATTTCTATAATGGAAGGCTTTGAAAGACAAGCTATGTTTATCAAACAAACCAGAAATTTTATATGGAAGTTACAGCGTTGAAAGTAGCAAGCTTGCTAATCGAGCGTCCAACTTTTCTTAAATTCTAAGCTGTACATGGAATGATAATTCTTCTTCTCTGCTTTACATTTGATGTCATACCATCCACAATGGAGAAACAAAAATTAGAGGTGCCATGACTACTCTGTAATATACTCAAAAGTTTTGTTAAGACACTTCATTCCAGAGCAGTAGGGAGAGCATTTGTAGAGTTCTTAGGCATAATATGATTTGATCTCGGACCAATATGATTTGACCAACAGGCAACCCTACGGTTTAGAACTCCATTATGATAAACAAATAATAGGTAAGAGGGAGCTATAAACTAATTACTTTGATTGAGTTGGAAGTACGTGCCAAGTCCAGCTTTAGCATTTTGTTTTCTGCAAGCAACTACGACATGTATTAAAACTTCCAAGTACCAAACACCGAACATTTAGCTGCAAATTGTACATAGCACGACGATATTCAGATATCACCTTCCTTGGACCTAAAAGGTTGACGTGGTGGTGAAGAGATAATAATGCTGCCATTTCCATCCATACCAAGAGATGGAATTTAAGGCGCAAAATAGGTGGAGAAGCCAAGAACTTCTTCTGGCTGAAACATTCATAAGCAGATTCACATGTTCCTCCATCTAAAGCCATCCTGTTTTGTTTGCATTTTGTATTTGAATTATTATTCCTACATTGCTTCATGGGCTACAGTTGTTTTATTTGTCTCATGGATGCAGGCAGTCCTCCGAAGAGGTTAATAGATATTCCTTTGTTTACTTTATGCATGTTGCCTTTTGCATGATGGCACTAGCTTGAAAAAAATTAGCTTGGGTGTTGCTATAAGGGAGGTATCAGAACTTGAATTCCTCAACCTGGCAATATACCACAACTTAGTTGGCATGTTACATTGCCGATACTCTTCCATTATCTAACTGGTCATGGGATGGCAGAAATACAGTAATACATTCCATGCTTGATAGGAGATGTGACAAGCATAAACGAAATTAAATATGTGGTTAAGAAAAAAACTGGAGTATATCAAGCGTACGAGTCATCTTAGCAAAAGTTAGAGCTCTATGTTCCAATTCTCTGATTTTCCTTAACTTCCTTTTTATAAGCTCTTTCTGGCATACCAATCGCCTTACCTGCTCTCTAAGCAGATTGATGTGAGTTGTAGTCTCTTCACTAATAACTGCTTTGTTGCTCCTCTAAATATTAAGGATGGTCATGGTCCCTAATTGTAGGCATATGAGCTTGAACAATGGCACAATGGCACAGAGCATGCTGACATATGATGCAGTGATAAACATTTTTGTTTCATGATGTTTATGAGGTTCCACTTTACACGCTTTATCAATGTCAACTAGCATTTTTAAACATTCCATTTGTTTCTACTTCATTTTTTCATTTAAATGTCCAGTTTTGCAACATGCATCTATTAGATTCATAGATTTGTGCACTTCCATAAACTAAATTCACAAGTGCCCACGACGACTAATGCCCGGCATCGCCGGGCACGCGTTTCTAGTATAAGAGAAATATGGTAGGGGTATATGAAATATGAGGTATATTTTCTTAGAAAATTTACGTATAAGGGATAATTTCTCTTAACCCTATGCACGCATATGCCATATAGACTTTACATTAGGTGCACCCCCCGAGACTCGTGGCTTCCACTTTTGTTCCTGATTAACACCTACTTGTGATTTTTTTGTCTACCACCTAATCGTGGTTTCCACACGATTAGAGGTTGCCACTCCACATGATTCATAGTTGCCATGTACTCATGTGCTACTTTTGACTCACTTATGGACCATTTAGATAAACAACACAATTGAACAATAAATTAAATGTTTTAAAGAATAATGCTTCTCCCACTAAGTGAATGAAAGACTTATCTTAACTCGGCAGACGAAGTCCAATTTGAAGTTTGCTCCTCTCTTTAACATTGCGAGTTGCTCTTGTCTTTACATTATAAGGGTTTTGGTTGCACAATGTTTTATTCCTTCTCAACTCTAAAATTCTCGCCAGTTGATTTTTCCGTAGACTCCACCCCCAAGACCATGAATAGTTTGTTTAGATTACACTATTGATATACTTACATGCCAAATTTTCAACATGTATGTCCTTCAACATGTATGTCCTTCATTTGAGCAACCATGTCTAGAGGACATTTCATCTTGTTGAATGTGATCCCCTTCTCATCTTGTGGACGTTAAAACATCTATTCTATTCTATTCTATTCTATTCTATTCTATTCTTCTCATTATATCACTTTATAATAATCTAGTGGTAGATAATGTCCTTCAAACTCTTTTCTAGAGTCTTCCCACTTGGCAATAATTGGGTGATAGATAATATGCTTAGAACTTTTTTCCTAAATCTTTCCAAGTTGCAACTACTAGAAGGAATTGCTTTTGTCCTTAGCAACAAATCTAGGTTGTGCTTTTAATTGCAAGTGTCCATAACCCCTAACCTTTCATTCTCAGTAGCCTCGACGCTTCAAAAATGACTCCAAATTGCTGAAATATCCAATAAGCATGTTGTGCTAGATAACCACAGAATGACGGCATGTCAAATCTCCATCCAACTGAACTTAGATTTCTTAGTAGCCTCCTTTGACATAACACAACAAAAATAGTGCTCTAATACCCAAGGAAATACCCCCCAAAAATGTCTATAGAATCCCCCTTTTTTTTGGAACAACGGGGTATAAAATGAATTTTTTGAATCGGGGTATTTGGCTATAATCCCCCTTTTTCTCATTTATAAGATAACTGTTACATTTGACCATAAGCCTCCCTTTTCTCGTGTGTAAAATAATACCCTTTTAGCTACATTGACCATAAACCCCATGGCACGCCCTTCCTCGTTTGTAAAATAACACCTTTTGGTAGTATCCTTTTCCTAATTTGTAAAATAATAATACCCTTTTAGCCATAATTTCCTTTTCCTCATTTGTAAAATAATGCCCGGTTTTGCTGGTAATTATATATTTTTGGTAACTTTGGTTATCCATAAATAATGCCCGGTTTTGCTGGTAATTATATATTTTTGGTAACTTTGGTTATCCATAGTTTGAGCATTGCTATTCAGATTCCAAACTCACAATTCACATCATCAAATTCCATTCTTACAAACAAAAGTTATTTTTCATTGCAAAAGAGTTTCAGTTCCAAGTTCTAGTAGAGTAGTATTTCATAGGATCTCAAGTTAACACATTAATTCATAGCAAAAACTTGCATCATATTTCATGAAAGCCAAAGTTTTTTACACAGGTATTTCTTGAACTTGCAGGTTATAGTGAAACTAGAGTAACTTACTTCAATATTCTGTTTGTCTTGTCAATAATAAGAGCTGAGCCAGTAGGTAAATTGTTCCCGTTAGTAAGTTACCTCTCATTCACAGCTTCAAATAAAAGGCTAAAGAGGATGGAGCGCAGAAACATGCATGGCGGATATTTGATGGGTATCTAGCAGTTTCAGGTAGCATTTGGGCATGCAAAACTTGCTTGACCCATGCGAAATTACATACCTGCAAAACAAAAATGATTTATATCAACATGTCAAGGTGTGCCAAGCTATCAATCAGATCTCGAATATATAATGTTCATGAATTTCCCTGCAACCATCAGGAAGGAGGGCGCCCGTAAATCGAGTCCGGGATCCGGTGTTTCCGGACTTTTTTTGTGGTGTTTCTGGCCACCGTTATCAGCCACTGTGCACTTCACAGTTTTAAGCGCAGAATCAACTGTTTTAGGTCATTTTTTGCTTGATCCGGCTCTATCTGAGCTCAAATCTCTTCCTCTCTTCATCAAACTAGTGTTAAAGAGGAAGACAAAGCGATTGGAAGGGCTTTTGAAGCATTTCAAGCCGTCCAGGGAGCTGCAAGAAGGATCCGACCAAAGATTTTGACTCCGCCGCGCAGTTTCGCGCTTGGTTTTTGGCCAGAAATACCACTTTTTGGCCAGAAACACCACTTCCAGAAGCATTGGGTGTTTCTGGACGTCCAGAAACACCATAGGCAAATTGTCCAGAAACACCGGATCCCGGACTCGATTTACGGGCGCCCCAGGAAGGAAAGGTGTAGAAGAAGGAGACAGGTTATGCTTAAGAAATAAAATCCCAGCCAAGATCGTAAGACAGAGCATTTTGTTCTTCTGTTCAAATGACAGGTTTTAGCCACTATGCAGCGGCCTTAATCGCTCTTGAGAAACCTCTCCTGAAGGCGGAAATTAGATCCAAAGAGGCCATCATGGAAATGCATACCTTCAGCTTCTCGTTCCTCCAATGATGAAATACTAAGAAATTAGATCCAAAGACAACATGCCATTCCGGTAGGGAATCATCTGAAGCTCAGAGCTCGATTTCTAAACCAGGAGGAAGCTCATTTCATGCAAACTCCACTCCTCCGGATATTCCCATGAGTTCGATTTTAATTGCAGGAACGGTATCTTTTTATTTTGCTATGGTGTCTTTTTATTTTGCTACTATCTTTGCCATCAATTCAGCATATTCTGACCAGATCCCACCCTCCACAAATCTCGGCCCTCCAATAAGGATATTCATTGCATATTCCCATTTCTTCACAAGCTCGCCTGGTGTTGGCCCTTTGGGCAACCCAAAAATGTTGGTAATTGGACTTATTCTTGCTTAATCCTTACCATTGAATTAAACTCTATTTGCAAAAGATTACATACATCGTTGTTGAACGACCAAGAAAAATATTTCATAATTGGGTATTGTAGACTTTGAAACAGCTGCCAGAACAAGATTCAAAGTCTTACCAATTATTTCGAAAACTCTATAAATACTTGTTCTCGTAAGGTTCCCAAATGAATGGGTTAGTAAGGTTTTGGCAATGGTGGGGAGAGAAATGGGGGTTAGGGTTTGGTGTTTTTTTTTTTGGTCTGTGCAATGGTTTCGTGGTGGAGATTCGTGGCAGGGCTGGCCCGAGCATGGCGGGTGTCTGATGGGTGCGCGGATTCGCTGGAGGAGATTGAGGCTATGCTGGGCGGCCAGATGGTGTCGCTGGAGGCCTGGAGGCTCCCCGGCATATGTCTTGCCAAAAAGGGCGTTTGTGGCAGCATTCTTCGTGGCTGGAGACATGCCTTCTCTGCATTTCTTACTGCTTTATAAGGAGGGGGCGCTTGAGATGGGATTGCCAGTGCCGGAAAGCTTTGTCCTGCTTGCCAGGGAGGAGAAGAAATTCTTCTGCACCTTAAAAAAGGAATACTTCGCTGATAGCAGCTATGTGGCGTGTGGGCTGATTGAGGGATCATCAGGTGTGCTCTTCGATTGCCTAATTGTGGAGCGTTTCCTTCCATTGTCTGTGTTTTCTGTGCTGGAGATGGTAGAGACACATCGGTCATTTGTTGCAGCCACGAACTTTCTTGAGAAGTACATTGGTTGTCTAGCTGCAATTCCAATTGCTACTGTGTGGACGGAGACATGGCTGGTACAGGGGCGAGGGGAGTTGGAGTTGTACAATTGGAAAGACTGAGAATTGGCTGGGTGGTTCTTGGGGTTCTTTGTAAAGCCAGGACTGTTTCTTGTGAATAGAAGGGCTTCTCATGAGTGCAGAGTTCTGTAGTGTAATATAGGGTGCAGGTACATGTAGTATATGAATTGGATAATTGGATGAATCTTGTTCCGTGATGTTTTCTCTTATTTTGGACTTCTGTTCATAGTCTGCTTATGCACAAAGGTGTTGTGCATGGACGCCCTTTGTGGAAGCTTCTTCCTCAGCCTTCTTTCATGACTGTTCAGGTTTCAGGTTTCTAAGATATGCACATCTGGGAATGCAGTACATGTGACGTGTTCACTTTTGTTCCCTCTTATGTGATTGTGTTGTCCTCTGCTCATAGTCTGCTGGTGTACAGACGTCTTGGGCAGGGACGCGCTTTGTGAAACCTTGTTGTTGTGAGCTGTGCACTTTGGTTAAGTGTGTATCTAGCAATGTAATATATGTCACTTGCTGACTTTACTGCACTGTTATGTTAGTGTGCATCTGTGGCAATGTAATGTATGTCACTTGTTGACTTCAGTTCACTGTTATGTTAGTGTGCATCTGTTGAAAATACAATGTTATGACCTTCACTATTTATTTGTATGGATGGAAGTATTGGTTGTATGTATGTACGTAGAAAGGCCGTATGCAGGTGCGTACGGGGTCTGATATGGAAATTCCACAACCCTTGATCTGGCACATTCATGGAATAATTCTTCAATCCAATGATCGAAAAAGAGCAATAAGGATAGAGCAAAGCAGCACAAAACACATAATGCTTAAAGCTTGTAACTTGGGTTACATTTGATGAAACACATAATACTTTGGGCTACACTTAAATGAAATGTTTTCTTTAATCATCTCTCTAATGTTTCCTTGCATTTATCACATAATACTTGAAGCTTGTAACTTGGGCTACACTTAGATGAAATGTTTTCTTTAATCATCATTCTAATGTTTCCTTGCATATATCACATAATACTTAAAGCTTGTAACTTGGGCTACACTTAGATGAAATGTTTTTTTAATCATCACTCTAACGTTTCCTGGCATTTATCAAAAATGTAGGTAACTGGGCTTATTCTTGCTTAATCCTTACCTCTGAATTAAACTCTATTTACAAGATTCTCATCGGAGGTTCACATGCAGCGTTGTTGAACAACCAAAATTTTCATTGGGCATTAATCCAATGAAGTCATTTCATAAAATATACCTCATGCTGCAAATTATTGCAGCATCATCCCTAAGAAATACGAGGCATGCATAAGCATTTGCTTGCTACCGCCTAGCTAAAGACAACGACCTGTTGAACGATACCAATCTGTGAGCACAAAGAAATGCTGCTTCCACAAAAAAGAAAAATGAAACACGAAATCACCTCATGAAATCTAAGGAAAACGTGGGTCTTAAGGCCCTTTCTGCAGGAGGCCTATCAGCATTCATTGGTGGATTGGGACTGGTTGGTTCTGAAGGGAAATCTTGTAATCCCTACATAAAATGAAAACCATTAACAGGTCAGAACCAGGTTAGGACTTTTTCACATAAAACAGCTCCATAACAGAAGCAGTTACCTTCAACCCAGCAGAGAGCTGCGGTTTCAAAGGGGATGATGGCCTCGATGTTGAGGACGAAGCTAACTCTGGTGGCTCCAAAGCAAGTTTAGATAAATATGATATCCCCTAAACACTCAATGAACAAGCCAACTTAACTTCAGATAACTTTGTCATTACCATCGAGTATAATTCGAAAAGAAAGACAGGAAGATGCACTCTAATTTTCAAGTTGTTGTAATGAACTTTTGCATACATTCACACACCTCGACAAGTTCAGGTTTCTGTGTCTTCCAGCCCTGGGCAACCTCACAGAGATACTGAACTCCCCTGATTGTTAAGTCCTACAGATGGTACACCACCAAGGTTAGCTCCGCTGATGTTCCACTGACAAAGCCAAAATGTTACAGAACACAACAATCACCTGCTTTGAACAAACTTCTTCAACTCGCACAGCCTGTAAACAATAATTCTTGATCAAGCAGATCGATTGAATTGTTTTCCTCAATGTTTTATTAATTAGAAACTTCATTGTAACATAAACAGACATTAGATATTTTACCAGCCCTGCAACCAATTCTTGTACATCCTGAACATCTCCACCAACACGTCCAATGTCAGCACGAGCTTCAACCACCTACAAGAAAATAGAGATTACATAAAACACATATTCATCTATGAACAGGCAAATTATTCTTTGAGTCTTGCAAATAAACAATCCTATAAGCCAGCTACCATGGCAAGTTAATTATATGCCTGGACCAGTTATAACTGCAGTGCAGCAAGCAACGTTTTCTGATAGAAACATTTCCTCTTTACCATAAATGACATGAAAAAAAAAGAAAAAAAACAGGAAACTAGTTTAGAGACAGACATCAAAGATCTCCGTCGGCAATGTACATACTGATAGAAACAACTAGAAGAAACATGCTTCCAATTAAAAAAGCTCAGACAAGGCACATCCTTTTAAGAATAACTGAAAGCCAGCGAAAAAATAGAAGCGATAATAGTGTACAGAATTTCTTCATGATGATAAACCTTGTGCCAACAAAGTGATAGACCTCGCAAAAGTATTTTACCTGATCCTTAATTAATGTAGTTGTTATAACATTGTCATCCAACGTCTTTGATACAGTCTCCAAGCGCCCAGACAGTTGTCTTTTTGTGGCCTGTAGGCATGAATTCCAAGACCATCAGCATAATTATTCCAGCACTTGCAATGAGATTAAAAATTGCTAAAAGCTCCTAGGAGCAGGTCATCAGAATCGAAATACAACTAGCCAATATAAAATGTATTAGATGGTCTATTCAGAGACTTACACTAAGAGCTGCTGAAACTTGCTCCAAGTGACTTGAGAGTGACGTAACAGCAGTTTTCATGCTCCGATTTGTAACATACATAAAGTCCTTCAAGGACCATCCCTAAACATACATTTTCTTTGTAAGCTCTCATGGGAGTAAGAAAACAAGATGATAAAAAAAATCATTACGTTAGAGTAACACAGTTAGAGAATGAAGGTTCAAGATGCCAAATGTACAATCCAGCATCAATGGGTTGAAGGAATGTGCTAATATTTCTCTAAAAAGAAGGAATACCTTCCACCATAAGTAGGCATAACCAGCTCCAACTATAACTACTGGCGCAGCTATTAGCATGCCACCTGTAGAAAACAAGAGTAAAAAATTATGGCACTTTGACCCTTGAGACCAGAAACGGTGAGCACTACAATGTATTTGATTTCTTACCACTCTCTCTAGTGGATCCATTGATTATGGTAACAGGTCTTGATGTTTGTATATCCTTTAACTCTTGCCGCAACCGCGAGAGCTAGAAATAATTGAGCATATGAGTTACCAAGACGACGATGGGTAAGCTTATATTACGTGTACCTGTGCGATAATATCTGCGGTTTTATCACTAACTTTTCCGGAAGCATCTTCCTCCTTCAACTGTTTTGACAAGGCCTGGTTTCAAAATTCAATCAAGGTCATCCTCATTGCAATGTATGTATTCAGCATGTATCTTAGTTCACTTTTACAAGTCCTTTATGAAACTAAATATCTTCTAGAACTGCTTTTGTTTCAGACTATCTTGAAGTTTCAGTTTCGTATTTATTACAAGCCAAAATTGGTGCCATATGCATTATTTTACAAATAAATGGATCTAACCTTAGACAAATCGGCAAGAAAGTCCGACACTCTGCTATTGCTTAAGATAAATGATCCAGTCAATCCTGCATAATCATCGCCATCTGATATAAGTACTTAACAACCAGTAAAGAGAATGAATGAGATGATAGGTGAACTTATTCTAGTGCTGATTCAATTGGGGGAAACAAATAACGTTTCTAGAGCACACACCAGCACCGATGAGCAACAGGGCTTGTGCCATACGGGAAAGCACCACCGATGGAATAGCAAGTACAAGACTATAATTCTCGCTTCAATTTCGAACCTTCTAGTTATGCAATACAACTCGCAATGATATATTCTACAGAATCAACCTGCGGAATTGCAAATCCGATAATCGAACCGCGGGTTGGACCTGGGATCAGAGACAATGAAGGCGATGCCGACACAATTGCAGAAGAGGCTCCATTGCCCCTTTGGAACTGGAGCAGGGATCGTCTAGAAGGCGATGGTCGCCCCAGATTGGACGATGCGAAAGCCTGAAAAATATTGCCCTTGCCCTTTTTTTTCCCTGTGAAAAACCCTCGTACATTCTTCCAAAAAGGGCCTCCTTATTTTAGGCCAGGCAAATCTAGGCCGCACGATACGAGAATATCCCTCGGATGTGCTGAATGGTTCCATCGTGGCCCCTGGATTTTTGTGTGTATATATCTTAAACAGCACCATGCTGGTGGCCAAATGGAATTTGTTATACTTCACGGTCCCACTTTATACATCCTGTGTGTATAGAGTGGCCACTTCAACTAGAAAATTAAGATTATTCAATGGTCACAATTAGTGCCTTCAATTGGGAATTCTTCACTTGCATCACTCAACGTTGGCTCTGGATAGTTATACCTTGAACTCGCAGATTTGGATCAAAAACCTCGGCCTCGGGATCCCCCACCTTCCCCCCAACGATTCCGTTTACCCCTCCCCGTTGTCTCTACCTGACGCCTAACTGGGCCCTATCATTACTTCCAGCCCTCCTCATGTGTACGCATCTTGGCCATCAATCTAGAAACTCTGCTCCACTATACTATCATCTATTATGTCTTCCAGAATCACAAACGTGCGGCTCCATGTGGAAATATGGAGCAAGGAATCTAATACATGTGTCCTACCCTTCAGAATCAAGGGTCAAATTTACACATTGTAGTACCATTCTGGATGTCTCCAGCCATGCAGAGAACAGCACGTCATTTTATAGGCGTGTAGAAGAAAGACAACATCAAAAAGTGCCTTTCAAACTGAAATATAAAGAATAATGTAGCCATTCACCAGAATGACTATCATTTTTTTAAATTTCTAATTTTATATACATTATTATATATAATATTTTGTTTTACTTATTTATAAGCCACCCAAGCAAACATTATATAAATAAATATTATTTAATAAGTTTTTGGTTCGTTGTTGTAGTAATGGTGGTGAAGCTTTGAGAAAAAAGTTGGCAAAATTTTAGTACGCAAAATTAATTCATGTTTTGAGTCAAAGGTTTCACGAACAAATAGGAGATATATTGGAAAGCACAAAACTATTCTCTACCAATGAGTATGTTATTGGTATGGTGGAAATAGAGCAGCAAACTGAAAAATGGGCAAGTACTTTGTGCAAGAACTTTCGAGAGGGAGGTATGCATTTGTTGATATTGAAAAGTGCAAAGGATAGGCATTTGCATTTGTTGTGAGATTGCAGCATGGACGTAAAGACATGAGAATAGAATAGAATAGAATAGAATAGAATAGAATAGAATAGAATAGAATAGAATAGATTTCTTAGCGTCCACGGAGACCGATTGGCCTATGGGACCCAAACAAAAAAGAGAGCAGCAAGCGTACTACTGACAAGATTAAAAAACTCCCGCCCCAAAGGGTTTTCGAGGGAAAAACCTTAGAGCATTATGGGATGCTGAGAGCAACAGTTTAACTATGATGTTTTATGATGAAGTAATGAAACTGTAGCAGGCCACTCTTGTTCTTTCAGCAAGTGTTATAGAGTGTGAGCATGGTTTCCAAAGAAAGAATTTGATAAAAAATGATGATAGGGAACGTATATTGTTCACTATACTAAGCAATGTCGTTGTTTTGCCATTGCAATCTTTTTAATATGAGTATAGAGTTATTGAACATTATATTCGATAAAGACAAATTCTTGGTTTTATTACTGAAGTTATCTGGTTAATTTGTAAATTTATTGTAATGAACGGCAATCGAAAGATTTACCATGCAGCAAAACGATAATGTCCAAAATTGCCATTCAAAGCAAAAGGTAAGTTTAGAGAGTGCCCTTCAAAAGAATGGAAGGGCCACCATGCAAATTTAATACTTGTCCATAATCCCACCGCAAGCATCCTATCCTCTGGGAGCCCCATCTGCCATGTTAGGTCCATACCACGTACCTAAAGCGCTATCCCGACCGTAGAACCCCACTTCCCCTCCCCAATCCAGACCATCCATCCGTAAACCGAAATTTGGAATCACATATTTACGATTCACTTCGCTGGAACAACATATTGAAAAACCTAATCCTTGGTATCCCTCCTCCTATGTTCCAGGGACACAGACATGCAAGAGAGCGACGAGCTCACAGTTGCCCCACAAAATGGGAATCCATCTTGACAATCCGCATGGATGACAACCTTTTGAAGGGTGTCAGGAACTCCAGAAGCCATCTAGACCATCCATGTCATCATTGAGTTCAAGTGTGTTGAAAAGCCCTTGCAGTAAGCTTTCCAATTGTGTATGGCATCAGGACATAGGGCAGTGAGAGCCTTTAAAATTGTATAATAGATGTATAAAATCAACACCCTTTAGTATAATGTACCCAAACCAATGGGGGTTTCAGGGAGATTTTAATTTAACAGTGTTGGATGTAATGGTTTGTGTGATCTAACTCCTTTCTGAGCTACGAGTACCGACGAGAAATATATGTGAGAGCTAGCTAGCACAACATTAGCAATTGCTACTCTACCTGCCACCGATAAACCGCGAGCAGAACAAAGCCCAATCTTCTTCCTTAGTTTATCTAAAATAGGGGCCCAGAGACCCTTCATATTGTCTAAAAGGGCAAGCGTCAAACCTAGGACCTTAAATGTTTCCTCAACTGCTACAACTGGAAAGCCTAATCCATTAGCACGGGGGTCAATATCCCCCTCCAAGGCCCATAGCACTATGCATTTATTGGCATTCAGCACAATACCAGATATAATTTCGAAATCAATCAATATTTCACGGAAAGACTGGAAGCTCTCATCATCATTTATGGGGTCTTTTATTTATGGGGTTTCCATTGTTATTTGCCGTCATGCCCCTTTTTTTTTTTGGGGTAAAGTGTAATAAAGGGTACAATGAGTCCTCACAAAGGACAGATAGAAAGAATTAGAGCCTATCCTATGGATCTCTATGCTCCATTGATGTGTATATTGGGAATCCCATTTCCACGACACCATGATGGTAGAGAAACCATACATACTCATTCATTTAGATTGTTTTCCCTACTTGTCCCAATACTTGGGACTAGATCCTCAAAACTCATCCAATGACATCTGAAATAGTTATAGAACCCTTCAATCCCACCAATTCTGTCTAGTCCCTTATGGTAATTCACCCCCATCTTCCTATGGTGGGACAGAGCCATTAAAGCCACTTCCATATTGAAGTAATTCTTTAGTTTCTCAATAGAGATACTTTGCCCCCACAAAGCCACATCATAACGATGTTTCCATATAACCCAAAGGGTCACATTGACCAAAGAAGCCATAATGGAGCATGTATCCGAACTCAGTATTATACCAGGCCATCCAAGTTGGTGTATACCTAGTCCTAGAAAGGGACACACCCAATGCCAAAACTCCATAATCTTACAACATAAAAAAAGATGTGGAAGAGATTCACTAGCCTGGCAGCCAAGAGGGCACTGGTCTATGGTCAAAATTCCTCTAAGGACCAACTTTACCTTGGTGTTGAGACCTCCTTGAAGAGCTGTCCACCGAAAGAATTGTATACTTCTAGAGCATAACGTTTTCCACGAGTTATCTAGGAGGAACTTAGCTACTGATCCATTCACTTGAAGCCTAGCCTCTGCTTTAAGAAGGGAGACACCATAAAGAGCCTGATAAATTCCAGCCACATTATAAATCTCCTAGCCTGCACATGACCATTTTTCGTTGGGACCATCAACACCAACGAATAACTTAACAGTTTCCAAATCTTTTTTTAGTATCCTTCTGCCTCCTTCTCCTGCTCTTTGCACTATAAGTTTGAATGTAGTCCATGAGATCCACGTACCATTCTATGTAAGTTTAGTATCCCATGGGCTCTCCATTTCTTGAAGAGTCGAGGATGAACTAGTGCCAAAGGGAGGCCATCCTTTTCCCAAACACAAGTATTCCAGAATATAGGTATATTCTCCCAGCCTCTTTAGGTATTTCCAAGGGGGAGCAGAACCTATTTCCAAGCGTGGAGAATTCTCCTCAAGACTGGAGAACTGTCGGGGCCACCTTAAAGTTATGGAAATAGGCACCTAGTTCATCCCTAGGGAGGGACGGTTTACCTTGGATCTTGCATAACTCAAACCAGTGCTTAACAAATATCAAAGCAGGAGATGTATCTCCTTGTAAAACTCGCCAGACAAATTTAGCCGCTAATGCTTGAGTCTGCTTAAAAGGACCTTTGCAGCCTAAACCTCCAGCTTTCCTATCTCTACATACCTCGGACCAAGCAACATTAGCCATACTTTCCCCACAAAAAAAAAAAAAAAAAAAACTTTCTCGGATGACATGTATTTGGTTGTAAACTCCTTTCTCGAAAGCTACGAAGTACCGACGAGAAATATATGTGAGAGCTAGCTAGCACAAAGATTAGCAATTGCTACTCTACACATACCTTAGATAAACCGCAAAGCGCACCAAAGCCCAATCTTCTTCCTTAGTTTATCTAAAATAGGTGCCCAGAGACCCTTCATATTGTCTGAAAGGGCAAGAGCCAAACCTAGGAGCTTAAATGTTTCCTCAACTGCTACAACTGGAAAGCCTAATCCATTAGCACGGGGGTCAAAATCCCCCTCCAAGGCCCATAGCACTATGCATTTATTGGCATTCAAAGACAATACCGGATATAATTTCAAATCAATCAATATTTCACAAAAGATGAACTAGAAGCTCTCATCATCATTTATGGGGTCTTTTATTTATGGGGTTTCCATTGTTATTTGCCGTCATGCCCCTTTTTTTTTGAAAGGGGGGGGAGGGGGGTGGTTGTAAAGTGTAATAAAGGGTACAATGAGTCCTCACAAAGGACAGATAGAAAGAATTAGAGCCTATCCTATGGATCTCTATGCTCCATTGATGTGTATATTGGGAATCCCATTTCCACGACACCATGATGGTAGAGAAACCATATATCACATTTAAGGGTCTAGACGGCACTCGAACCCACTACCTCTGGAGTGGTAGCCCCAACCCCTAACCAATAGGTGCCTGTGACCCTTCATATTGATGATTTGGAAACGAAACCAAATCACACGCTCCGCACACGATAGTTAATCGTCACACTATCCTCCCCCTCAAGGCCCCCCTCCTTGAAGGCTTGCAACCGGGGAATCA
This sequence comes from Isoetes taiwanensis, assembly GCA_021234155.1. Classification (NCBI taxonomy): domain Eukaryota; kingdom Viridiplantae; phylum Streptophyta; class Lycopodiopsida; order Isoetales; family Isoetaceae; genus Isoetes; species Isoetes taiwanensis. The sequence goes on along the minus strand of JAJEKV010000012.1, from coordinate 18,562,455 downwards.
ATCAATATTTCACAAAAGGCGGACCGAACTTAGAGCGATCCTATGGATCAAGGGATGTGAACAGGGAGTGTGGCGACCACCATCATTTAAGGGTCCGGACCCCCAACCCTATTACGGGTTGCCCACACCACTAGGGCATGAGTTGTCCAAATCATCTTGTCACATTTAAAGGTGCGGGCCGGGACTTCGAACCCACTACCTCTGGAGTGGTAGCCGTGCAACCTAACCGAAAAGGCCACGATGATTTGGAGGGTTGCCCACACCACTAGGGCATGAGTTGTCCAAATCATACTGTCACATTTAAAGGTGCGGGCCGGGACTCGAACCCACTACCTCTGGAGTGGTAGCCGTGCAACCTAACCGAAAAGGCCACGATGATTTGGACGAAACCAAATCACACGCTCCAGACCTGATAGTTAATCGTCACACACAAGACCCTTAAATGTGGCGGTAAAATTGACTCGAACCCACTACCTGCGGAGTGGTAGCCGTGCAACCCTAACCGAAAGGCCAATTGATGATTTGGGCGAAACCAAATCACACGCTCCATTGGAGCGTGTGATTTGGTTTCGCCCAAATCATCGTGGCTTTTCGCTAGGGGCCGCACGATTTGGCTAAACCAAATCAGGTTGCCGGAGCGTGTGATTTGGTTTCGTCCAAATCATCGTGGCCTTTTCGGTTAGGCTGCACGGCTACCACTCCAGAGGTAGTGGGTTCGAGTCCCGTCCAGACCCTTAAATGTGACAGTATGATTTGGACAAAACAAATCACACGCTCCAGACCTGAACTGTCATGAACCTACTCGAAAAACAAGGAAAATACGTGGAAAATACGCAAGAAATACGGAAGAAATACGCCAAGATTGGCAAAGAATCTGATATATGAACATGAATCGATAATACAATAGCCCGAAGGCAAGCAGGAATACAAGACAGATGCCTAGAAGGCTCAAGACTGGCGTTGAACCGGAATGGTTTGACAAGAAAGAGATGCCTCCTTATATATCTAAACCAACGGTCAGGACCGCGCCACTCCAATGGGTGAGATCGTGCTAAGTGTCGTTTAGGTTCTAGAACATTCTAGAACCTTCTGGAGATAGTCCCACATATGAGGAAGACGTGAAGGAATGTCTTCAACAAATATTGGTAGTGCACTTGGCAAGAGTGTATGACTCGCAACTGGAAGGTTGCGAGTTCAAATCCTGTCTTGTGCAACTACCCTTTTGCATCTGTGTGACGACCATCTTTTGTACATACGAGTATAATGATCGTATGATACGAATATCCGTATGGTCGAGTGTGACGATTAACTATCAGGTCTGGAGCGTGTGATTTGGTTTCGTCCAAATCATCGTGGCCTTTTCGGTTAGGCTGCACAGCTACCACTCCAGAGGTAGTGGGTTCGAGTCCCGTCCAGTCCCTTAAATGTGACAGTATGATTTGGACAACTCATGCCCTAGTGGTGTGGGCAACCCGTAATAGGGTTGGGGGTCCAGATGGTGGTCGTCACACTCCTCGGTGTTCAGTCCCTTGCAGATCGAGTTCGGTCCGCCCCCAATTCCCCCGGTTGCAAGCCTTCAAGGAGGGGGGGCCTTGAGGGGAGGATAGTGTGACGATTAACTATAAGGTCTGGAGCGTGTGATTTGGTTTCGTCCAAATCATCGTGGCCTTTTCGGTTAGGCTGCACAGCTACCACTCCAGAGGTAGTGGGTTCGAGTCCCGTCCAGTCCCTTAAATGTGACATCCCCCTCCTGAGACAGGATCCCACCAAGCGCCAAATCAGAAGCATCTGTTTCGACAACATATGGGCGCATGGGCGCAAAGGATCTGCATGAGCAAGAACTGGCGCCGTGGTGAAAGCATGCTTCAGGGTAACAAAAGCAGATTCCGCTTCCACAGTCCATTCAAATGGCACATCCTTGACCGTGAGGCGTGTCAAAGGAAGAGCAATCTCTGAATAATCCCGGATGAAACGCCGATAGAAATTGGCAAACCCGAGGAAACACAGAACATCGCGAACGGATGAAGGTGTTTGCCACTCCAGAACAGTGCTAACCTTTTCGGGGTCCATAGAGACTCCATGTGGAGTGATGCGATAGCCAAGGAACTCCACATTATCCTGCTCGAACTGACACTTCTCAAGTTTGGCATATAACCCATGCTCACGAAGCTTCTGAAGGACCTGTCGAACATGCCTCTCATGTTCGTCGAGAGTCTTAGAATAAACAAGAATATCATCCAGATAGATGATAACAAAAGCGTCTAAGAACTCTCGAAAAACATCATTGGCCATATGCTGGAATACTGCCGGGGCATTGGTAAGTCCAAATGGCATAACTGATTTAGGCATAACGTCTAAATCAGTCGGAAAACTTCAGGGGCCGGTCCGAGTAGTAGGAGTCTCTCGTCGGCTGGCCGCCTTTTCTCAGACTCCTTCCACATTTCCTGACATGTTTATTCCATTGGATAAGGTCAGCAAGGCATTCTTCATCCCTATATCATTGAAATCAGAAGTTGGAGAATTACAAGTGTTGGCGCAAGTTGATTGTGGTGCAAATGCTTGCTTTATGGATAGTGCGTTCGCCAGTAAGCACGCCATCCCTAGGAGCTAGGTTGAGCATCCTGCCTCTGTTGAAGTGATTGATGGACGGGAGATCTCCTCGGGTGCAGTCACAGAATGTACTGCGCCTCTTCAGGTTTTGTTCGAGGGAGTTTCTTGTAGTATTTCCTTCAATCTCATTGCTAGCCCTCATGCGCCAATAGTCTTGGGCCTGCCTTGGCTCGAGCTACATAACCCGCAGATACTAGATCATTTCGATTTGTTGGTTCTAGCTCTAGTTCCAGTTCCTCTGCAGATCAGGTCTCTACACCAACATCGACTTCGATCCGTGTAGTATCGTGGGCCCCTGACGCCGTCCTTGCTGTTCCATGTTCTGATTCGCCTCTTGCCTCTGCTCCAGTTCATGCCCTAGATTCTGATCATATTCTTGATGATGTCCCAGCTCCAGCTCCAGTTTATGCTCCGGTTCGATTCACTCCATTCCGGTCTGCTCCGGCTCTTGATCCGGTCCACATTTTACGCTCCAGTTCTTGATCCAGTTCATGCTCCAGTTCATGTTCCAATTGCTCCTGCTCACGTTCCTGTTCCTGCTCATATTCCTGCTCCTGCTTTTGTAGAGGCTTCTTCATGCCCTCAGTTTCGTATCTCGAAGATTTCTCTTCGCGAGTTCGATAAATCTAGAAGGCAAGATCCAAGTTCAGTATTTGCAATCCAGGTTCACCCGTCGGCTAGCTCGACACCATCGAAGCCTGCTCCAATGCTCCCAGATAAATATGGCGATTTCTCTGATGTGTTTGACAAAGTCAAGGCCAGTAAACTCCCAGAGCATCGTCCATATGATTGTCCTATTGATTTGCAGCCGGGGACGACGTCGCCATATGGTCCGATATATGGTCTATCTCCTGTTGAGTTGAAGGTTTTGCGGGATTATATTGAGGAGAATCTAGCCACTGGCTTCATTCGACATTCTCAGTCCCCTGCTGGAGCGCCTATCTTCTTTGTCAAAAAGAAGGATGATTCGCTACGGCTGGTCGTTGATTATCGCGGCCTCAACAAAATCACGGTACCGAATCGGTATCCGCTTCCTCTGATCCCAGAGTTGTTGGAGCGACTTCAAGGTGCGCATTATTTTACGAAGATTGATCTTCGGGGTGCCTACAATCTTATTCGGATCCGGGAGGGTGATGAGTGGAAAACAGCTTTTCGTACTCGGTATGGCCATTTCGAAAACCACGTTATGCCATTTGGACTTATCAATGCCCCTAAAGATTTCCAAAGATATGGCCAATGATGTTTTTCGAGAGTTCTTAGACACTTTTGTTATCATCTATCTGGATGATATTCTTGTTTATTCTAAGACTCTCGACGAACATGAGAGGCATGTTCGACAGGTCCTTCAGAAGCTTCGTGAGCATGGGTTATATGCCAAACTTGAGAAGTGTCAGTTCGAGCAGGATAATGTGGAGTTCCTTGGCTATCGCATCACTCCACATGGAGTCTCTATGGACCCCGAAAAGGTTAGCACTGTGCGGGTGGCAAACACCTTCATCCGTTCGCGATGTTCAGTGTTTCCTCGGGTTTGCCAATTTCTATCGGCGTTTCATCCGGGATTATTCAGAGATTGCTCTTCCTTTGACATGCCTCACGGTCAAGGATGTGCCATTTGAATGGATTGTGGAAGGAATCGCTTTTGTTACCACGAAGCATGCTTTCACCACGGCGCCAGATTCTTGCTCATGCGGATCCTTTGCGCCCATATGTTGTCGGGGCGGATGCTTCGATTTTGGCGCTTGGTGGGATCCTATCTCAGGAGGGGGATGACCATGGGTTGCATCCAATCGCCTATCACTCACGAAAGTTTCAGGCTGCTGAAATCAACTATCCCATTTATGACAAGGAGTTGTTGGCGATAGTGGATTCTTTTGAGGAGTGGAGACGTTTCCTGGAGGGATCTCCTTATAAAGTCACAGTCTACACAGATCACCGAAATCTCGAATATTTTCATGCCGCCGAGTGCTCAACCGTCGCCCGGGCCGGTGGCATACTCAAGTATTATCTCGGATTGATTTCGCGTGATCAAAATACCGTCCCCGAGCCCTCCAAGGAAAGCCCGATGCCTTGTCTCGGCGCTCCTATCTTGAGCCCAAACTAGGTGATCCCCGCATATGATCAGCAATCACATGTTATTTTAGGGCCTGACGGTTCCGACTTTTTTGGCTCTCACTTTGTTTGAGAGGCCTCATGATACAGCCTTGTTGGAGTCTGTTCGAGCCTCTCTGCCCTCCGATCCATTGGCTCAAGATGTATTCTCACACATGGGCGCGCATCATCTTCTCGGCCAGATGGGATCGGACTATGATCGTTTTGAGGTCTTGCGATGGACTTCTCGCTCCATGATGGGCTTCTATATGTGCGGATGGTGCTCAGGGCTTCGTTCTTCTTCGGGCTTGCCATGATTCACCTATGGCGGACACTTTGGAGTAGCCAAGTCTCTTGAACTTATCGGTCGAGAGTATTGGTGGCCAGGTCTTCGCCGCTTCTCTGTCGAAGCTTTTATTCGATCCTCGTGACATCTGGCTGTCGAGCCAAGGTTCCAAGGCATCTTCCTCATGGCCTGCTTCAGCCTTTACCAGTTCCATCCGGTCCTTGGAAGAGTATTTCAGTGCATTTTATTGTCGAGCTTCCATTTCACAGGGCCATGATGCCATCCTTGTTGTTGTTGACCGTTTTTCCAAGATGGCACATTTCATTCCTTTGCAAAGCACTTCTATCTCTAGTGAAGCCACAAATTTCTCTTGCTTCGAGGTGGTTCGACTCCATGGCTTACCGTGATAACATTGTCGAGGGCGGCCCCCTCAATTTGTTGCCGCTTTTGGAAGCGTCTATTGCAACTCTTGCATGTGGAACGTTAAGCTCTCTTCCGGACATCACCCAGAGTCCAATGGACAGGTGGAGCGCACTAATCAAACCCTTGAGCAGTATTTGCGATGCTTCATCAATTATCAGCAGGATGACTGGGTTGATTGGCTACTATTGGCAGAATTTGCTTATAATAATTATGTCCATGTCTCCACAGGCCAGACTCCGTTCTTTATTAATTTCGGCATGCATCCCCGGTGGTCTTTGATTGCTCCTGGATATGATTCGATCAATCCCGGTCTTTGAGGACAGCTCTCGAAGCTCCGCATGCTCGGGATGATCTTGACACCATCTTCTCCGTGGCCCAAGCACGTTATCGTTATCATGCGGTCGGCATCGTCGAACGCTCCTCCTCATTTTGCAGTTGGTGATCTTGTTTGGCTCTTGCGTCGGGATTTGCCGACAACTCGCCCTTGTAACAAGCTCGACTACCGGCGCTTGGGTCCCTATCGGATCATTGACCGAGTTGGTGATGCTGCTTTTCGTCAGGAACTTCCGCCATCAGTTCGGCTTCACCCAGTGTTCCATGTGTCTTTGTTAGAACCCTATATGGCGAATCCATTTCCGGATCGAGTACCTCCACCACCAGTCGAGATTGATGATCATGAGGAGTTCGAGGTTTGAGAGATTCTGGACTCCAAGTTTCTCCGTCGACGATTGTATTACTTTATTGATTGGGAAGGTTACTCGCCAAGTGATAGAACCTGGGAGCCTGCCGAGAATCTGACTAATGCGCCTGACAAAATTGCGGAGTTTCACCACCGCTTTCCAACAAGCCTAGTTTGAGTACTCCGGCCCCAGCTTCGAGGACTCGTCGCCGTCGTAGGAGGGGGATGGTGTGACGACCATACGGATATTCGTATCATACGATCATTATACTCGTATGTACAAAAGATGGTCGTCACACAGATGCAAAAGGGTAGTTGCACAAGACAGGGTTTGAAGTCGCAACCTTCCAGTTGCGAGTCATACACTCTTGCCAAGTGCACTACCAATATTTGTTGAAGACATTCCTTCACGTCTTCCTCATATGTGGGACTATCTCCAGAAGGTTCTAGAATGTTCTAGAACCTAAATGCATGCGCGACACTTAGCGCGATCTCACCCATTGGACTGGCGCGATCCTGACCGTTGGTTTAGATATATAAGGAGGCATCTCTTTCTTGTCAAACCATTCCGGTTCAACGCCAGTCTTGAGCCTTCTAGGCATCTGTCTTGTATTCCTGCTTGCCTTCGGGCTATTGTATTATCGATTCCTGTTCACATATCAGATTCTTTGCCGATCTTGGCATATTTCTTCCGTATTTCTTGCGTATTTTCCACGTATTTTCCTTGTTTTTCGAGTAGGTTCATGACACCATACATACTCATTCATTTAGATTGTTTTCCCTACTTGTCCCAATACTTGGAACTAGATCCTCAAAACTCATCCAATGACATCTGAAATAGTTATAGAACCCTTCAATCCTACCAATTCTGTCTAGTCCCTTATGGTAATTCACCCCCATCTTCCTATGGTGGGACAGAGCCATTAAGGCCACTTCCATATTGAAGTAATTCTTTAGTTTCTCAATAGAGATACTTTGCCCCCCCAAAGCCACATCATAACGATGTTTCCATATAACCCAAAGGGTCACATTGACCAAAGAAGCCATAATGGAGCATGTATCCGAACTCAGTATTATACCAGGCCATCCAAGTTGGTGTATACCTAGTCCTAGAAAGGGACACACCCAATGCCAAAACTCCATAATCTTACAACAGAAAAAAAGATGTGGAAGAGATTCACTAGCCTGGCAGCCAAGAGGGCACTGGTCTATGGTCAAAATTCCTCTAAGGACCAACTTCACCTTGGTGTTGAGACCTCCTTGAAGAGTTGTCCACCGAAAGAATTGTATACTTCTAGAGCATAACGTTTTCCACGAGTTAGCTAGGAGGAACTTAGCTATTGATCCATTCACTTGAAGCCTAGCCTCTTCTTTAAGAGGGGAGACACCATAAAGAGCCTGATAAATTCCAGCCACATTATAAATCTCCTAGCCTGCACATGACCATTTTTCGTTGGGACCATCAACACCAACGAATAACTTAACAGTTTCCAAATCTTTTTTTAGTATCCTTCTGCCTCCTTCTCCTGCTCTTTGCACTATAAGTTTGAATGTAGTCCATGAGATCCACGTACCATTCTCCCAAAAATGATGTAAGTTTAGTATCCCATGGGCTCTCCAATTCTTGAAGAGTCGAGGATGAACTAGTGCCAAAGGGAGGCCATCCTTTTCCCAAACACAAGTATTCCAGAATATAGGTATATTCTCCCAACCTCTTTAGGTATTTCCAAGGGGGAGCAAAATCTCTTTCCAAGCGTGGAGAATTCTCCTCAAGACTGGAGAACTGCCGGGGGCCACCTTAAAGTTATGGAAATAGGCACCTAGTTCATCCCTAGGGAGGGACGGTTTACCTTGGATCTTGCATAACTCAAACCAGTGCTTAACAAATATCAAAGCAGGAGATGTATCTCCTTGTAAAACTCGCCAGACAAATTTAGCCGCTAATGCTTGAGTCTGCTTAAAAGGACCTTTTCAGCCTAAACCTCCAGCTTTCCTATCTCTACATACCTCGGACCAAGCAACATTAGCCATACTTTCTGAGGATGACCTGTATTTGGTTGTAAACTCCTTTCTGAGCTACGAGTACCGACGAGAAATATATGTGAGAGCTAGCTAGCACAACATTAGCAATTGCTACTCTACCTGCCACCGATAAACCGCGAGCAGAACAAAGCCCAATCTTCTTCCTTAGTTTATCTAAAATAGGGGCCCAGAGACCCTTCATATTGTCTGAAAGGGCAAGCGCCAAACCTAGGAGCTTAAATGTTTCCTCAACTGCTACAACTGGAAAGCCTAATCCATTAGCACGGGGGTCAATATCCCCCTCCAAGGCCCATAGCACTATGCATTTATTGGCATTCAGCACAATACCAGATACAATTTCGAAATCAATCAATATTTCACGGAAAGACTGTAAGCTCTCATCATCATTTATGGGGTCTTTTATTTATGGGGTTTCCATTGTTATTTGCCGTCATGCCCGTTTTTTTTTTTTTTTTTTTTGGGGGGGTGTAAAAATGTAATAAAGGGTACAATGAGTCCTCACAAAGGACAGATAGAAAGAATTAGAGCCTATCCTATGGATCTCTATGCTCCATTGATGTGTATATTGGGAATCCCATTTCCACGACACCATGATGGTAGAGAAACCATATATACTCATTCATTTAGATTGTTTTCCCTACTTGTCCCAATACTTGGGACTAGATCCTCAAAACTCATCCAATGACATTTGAAATAGTTATAGAACCCTTCAATCCCACCAATTCTGTCTAGTCCCTTATGGTAATTCACCCCCATCTTCCTATGGTGGGACAGAGCCATTAAAACCACTTCCATATTGAAGTAATTCTTTAGTTTCTCAATAGAGATACTTTGCCCCCCCAAAGCCACATCATAACGATGTTTCCATATAACCCAAAGGGTCACATGACCAAAGAAGCCATAATGGAGCATGTATCCGAACTCAGTATTATACCAGGCCATCCAAGTTGGTGTATACCTAGTCCTAGAAAGGGACACACCCAATGCCAAAACTCCATAATCTTACAACATAAAAAAAGATGTGGAAGAAATTCACTAGCCTGGCAGCCAAGAAGGCACTGGTCTATGGTCAAAATTCCTCTAAGGACCAACTTCACCTTGGTGTTGAGACCTCCTTGAAGAGCTGTCCACCGAAAGAATTGTATACTTCTAGAGCATAATGTTTTCCACGAGTTAGCTAGGAGGAACTTAGCTACTGATCCATTCACTTGAAGCCTAGCCTCTGCTTTAAGAGGGGAGACACCATAAAGAGCCTGATAAATTCCAGCCACGTTATAAATCTCCTAGCCTGCACATGACCATTTTTCGTTGGGACCATCAACACCAACGAATAACTTAACAGTTTCCAAATCTTTTTTTAGTATCCTTCTGCCTCCTTCTCCTTCTCTTTGCACTATAAGTTTGAATGTAGTCCATGAGATCCACGTACCATTCTCCCAAAAATGATGTAAGTTTAGTATCCCATGGGCTCTCCATTTCTTGAAGAGTCGAGGATGAACTAGTGCCAAAGGGAGGCCATCCTTTTCCCAAACATAAGTATTCCAGAATATAGGTATATTCTCCCAGCCTCTTTAGGTATTTCCAAGGGGGAGCAGAACCTATTTCCAAGCATGGAGAATTCTCCTCAAGCTGGAGAAGTGCCGGGGGCCACCTTAAAGTTATGAAAATAGGCACCTAGTTCATCCCTAGGGAGGGACGGTTTACCTTGGATCTTGCATAACTCAAACCAGTGCTTAACAAATATCAAAGCAGGAGATGTATCTCCTTGTAAAACTCGCCAGACAAATTTAGCCGCTAATGCTTGAGTCTGCAAAAGGACCTTTGCAGCCTAAACCTCCAGCTTTCCTATCTCTACATACCTCGGACCAAGCAACATTAGCCATACCCCCTCCCCCCCACAAAAAAAAAAAAAAAAAAAAAAAAAACTTTCTGAGGATGACCTGTATTTGGTTGTAAACTCCTTTCTGAGCTACGAGTACCGACGAGAAATATATGTGAGAGCTAGCTATCACAACATTAGCAATTGCTACTCTACTGCCACCGATAAACCGCGAGCAGAATAAAGCCCAATCTTCTTCCTTAGTTTATCTAAAATAGGGGCCCAGAGACCCTTCATATTGTCTGAAAGGGCAAGCGCCAAACCTAGGAGCTTAAATGTTGCCTCAACTGCTACAACTGGAAAGCCTAATCCATTAGCACGGGGGTCAATATCCCCCTCCAAGGCCCATAGCACTATGCATTTATTGGCATTCAGCACAATACCAGATACAATTTCGAAATCAATCAATATTTCACCTGGAAAAGACTGAAGCTCTCATCATCATTTATGGGGTCTTTTATTTATGGGGTTTCCATTGTTATTTGCAGTAATGCCCTTTTTTTTTTTGGGTGTGTAAAGTGTAATAAAGGGTACAATGAGTCCTCACAAAGGACAGATAGAAAGAATTAGAGCCTATCCTATGGATCTCTATGCTCCATTGATGTGTATATTGGGAATCCCATTTCCACGACACCATGACGGTAGAGACACCATACATACTCATTCATTTAGATTGTTTTCCCTACTTGTCCCAATACTTGGGACTAGATCCTCAAAACTCATCCAATGACATCGGAAATAGTTATAGAACCCTTCAATCCTACCAATTCTGTCTAGTCCCTTATAGTAATTCACCCCCATCTTCCTATGGTGGGACAGAGCCATTAAAGCCACTTCCATATTGAAGTAATTCTTTAGTTTCTCAATAAAGATACTTTACCCCCGGGGGGTTCACCTCTATATAAGGGGCATATGGCATGTGCGTGCATCAAGTCATGAGAAACCCCTCTGTATACAGCTGACCCTCCATAGAAACCCCTATGTATACGGTCCCATACTGTTGAAGAATCATACCCGATTCCATACTTTTACACCCAGTGTAAGCACTTCTTGCCATACCCTCAACCTTATTTTTACGTCCATTTTTCATTCATGTATCCTACCCTCTACCGTATTTTTACATCCAAATTACAAAAGTTACATCCAAATCAAGATTTAGGGTTCTTCCCGGCTTATGTTGAGGGGTGATTTGTTTTGGAATGAGGTTTTTGAAACCGGGAGGGATGATTTGTTCAAAGGACATATCTTGCTAAATCATTGTTCGAAATGCCATATGCCATGGGCCATCGTACCAAGATCAAGAACTACAATCATGGAAGCTTTAGGCCTAATTCCGCATCGATAAAACATAAAAACAATGAAATAACATGGAATTTTTAATAACAAATAGAATGGAAAATTTGAAACTCCCACTATTATACCAAAACACACTAATGAACATAATAGTGTAATTACCCAAAATGCAAAGGGAGGGAAAATGTTACATTTCAAAAGCTTAGAAGTTCACCTTCCATTTTCCCTCATTCTACGTGCATCTTAAAAAAAGTGTGCAAACTAAGACATTGAGTCACTTTGTGGGCAGCCCCGCTTATTCACATAACCAGTTGTACCCCATAGTGCCACATATAAAATGTAATGTGGTTCTATTTACATTGTCAAAGTGGACCAAGACAAAAACCAACACGCTTGTTTCCAAAATCAAATACAGTGTGATACACACCCATGAAGACATCACCAAGAATCCTGCCACAAATCAATGGCTCACTACCCATAAAAGATGATGGCAAACAAATATCAAATAGAGCAAAGGTATTAAGTACATACCAGAGTGGTCCAGCAGGGGGTGCTACATCCAGGCCAATCAATCCACTCACACATTGAGCCTGTTTTCCTTCACCAAACTTACGGGGAATGTAATCGGAGCACAAATGAATGTCTTGCCAGAATGTCTTTGGAGCACAACAGAAAATTATATACCTACACCAAATGCAAAATGCCAAGAAATAATAAAACAACCACTACCTGCTCGGGTGTAAGCTCAAATGTGTTATTTCCAATGGAGCAACTAGACAGCCACCACTTCTATGGTTTAAAACTAGACAGCCCATGGGACTCTTTGGATCATTTCAATTTCTGATAACAAATCTGCAGATCCTCTATAAATAGGCCATACAAGGTTTTCCTGCCCAACTACCACGCAGATCGGTTGATCTGTCTCGTGAACATTTAAACTCTCTAGTTTCCGAAACTTGGCATTAAAACCTTCCAAACGGGTTGCTCCGCAATTGGTTATTTTTAGATGTTTCCGGGATAAGGAGAAAGCTCTCGCCTGCGAAGCCTCCAAAACCTCGAGTTAACAACCTTCCAAAAGTACCATCGGCTCATCATCAAGTTGTGTGTTCAGCAGCCAAATGAATGTTCCATATAACTTCTATGCATAGAAGTTAAAACTTTCTTCTTTGGATCCTCGCAGCCCTCGTTTTCCAATATCCTTATTATACCTTCGCCCTTCCCCTTATTGCCCCTAGAAGATGACGATTTAGGCCAATTAGATGGCTTGTTGTTAATGGATTGCATTCCTTCCAATACCATGTGAGTCAAGCTCTTGAGTCCAAACCAACTTGTCTACAATCAAGACATGGCTATTGCTTGGACTTGTGCAAAATACACATCGATTCTATGCTTCGCAAGGTTCTTTCATGCTTCTTTATGTTCAAAATACTAAGACCGGGTATTAGCAAGAACTAAAAATTGCATTCCATGTGGATGCCATGTCATCGTGCATGTTTAGGCGATGACCTATTCTAATAATTACATGACTGTTCTAAGCATTCTAAGGAAGAAACATCTCATGTGATTGGCACAAACAGGAAAGACACTCACATCCGGTGTGGTCATTAAAAGCCAAGATCCGCAGACTTCACTTTAGCTGCCATTAACCTAGAGAAGCAACTTATGTTATCTATTTTACTTGCAAAGAAAAAAGCCATTCAATTGTTGATATTAAACTTCAAAAGCTATGCAAAAAATCCACCTCGCGAACCACAACGCAATATGAGTAATTCCCTGATGCACGATGTGCTTCATCCACCACAAGACAAATTATTTGCTCCTTTGGGCATATGCCCGCAAAGTCATCAAGCCTAAAACTGTTAACGTGTGACCATAAACCCTAATAAGCATGTACAGCAGAAAAGAACTTTGATCGCTAAATCTCAAAACAGGAATGAGTTCCAATGCACAAGGTCTTGATGCACAGTCATTCTAAACCAAGCCCATGCCAAATATTTTTCTGTACAAAGAAAAAATTCTAATGCCTCCCTGTTGTCATGTTAGAAGTTTCTTAATGGTACCATCCTCAGTGCAATGACTTCTTATACATCCTCTTGCACAAAAACCCTAAGAAAAAAAGTGTCCTACCTGACTGTATATCTTTCTCAAGGATTTGTGGAATCACAAAATATACCCTCTTATTTTGCCAAAATTCTACTCTTTGTACAGGATTCATTTGCCCACTCATGTCAATTGTAAATTCCCCGGCGTGCACAACATCATTTTAAAGTAAATCAACACCCATTGTGCTCTTCAATTACTTAACAATAAATAAAAGATGCAATATAAATTGTACTTAATGTGAAATAACCTCCTCCTCTAGACAGCCACCACAAAAAACAGGGAAACATTTCACTTCGCCACCATCATGGTTTGAATTCCATTTAGGTCTAAATGAAGAGAGCAACAATCCTGGTAGCAATTCATCTGCCAGATAAAGAAAAACCCCTGCAGCTCTTCTATAAAGGGATGCAGCATCTACTAGATCTGGCATTCATAAGAACATTGGTTAAATGTTGCACTTCAACTTACTGAATTCATATGCCCCGATTCAAAGTAAACCATTTTGTCCTCTGATTTCGAGGGATGACTCCAGTGGCATTCAACTTAAACGGTGGCGAGTCAATTATATTGCATGCAAATGCTAGTCTATGAAGGATATGCAAGCTACAGGTGTCATTGCTTTTAAATTTTGAAGCATAATAATACAACTCCAGGCAATAGCAATAGCATGGAGGCCAGTGTAACTCAAAGAAAAACAAAGAATCAGACATGCAAGAACCAACTGCCAATGATGGTGGGTGGGCATGCAAAGGAATAGACAAGTATAAAATGCCTAGTAGAGCTTACCAACTCGAAGTACTTCGTTTGCCCTTTCTCGAAGAAGCGACGCATACAGAGAAACAACATCATTGTGAGCTCATATCGTAAATCATCAACTCGGAAATATTTTGGGCCTCTGAGTCCAGACCCACTTGGACCACTCATAACGCTTGTCCAACGGAGCTTGAGATCAATAGTCCACTGTATTATCTGTGCATTCTGCTCTTATGCATATATCCTTCTAACGAGGTTCTCGAGGAGTGGAACATATTTCTCCAACTTCTGCAAATTCTTTACAATCAAATCAAATGAACACGCAGTCAAGCTATTAGAAAGTAAAAAAATGCCTCCGAAACACCAAAATGCCTCCGAAAAACTTCAAAACATTACCTCCAAAACACCAAATCCTAAAACATTTTTCTGGCAGCAAGCTTCGGATTCAAAGCCCTAGAACGTATTCTTACGCCTTAGCAGCTCCAAGAAATCCATCCCCTGACCGTGGAAAATGCATACATCTGGGCGCCAAAACGTATGAGCGCCCGCATGTGTACGTACTATTTTTTTTTGAAAAAAACCCCCTCCCGTCCACGCACATGTATTCTACGGAATACATACGTGAACCCCCCGGGACTTTACCCCCCCAAAGCCACATCATAACGATGTTTCCATATAACCCAAAGGGTCACATTGACCAAAGAAGCCATAATGGAGCATGTATCCGAACTCAGTATTATACCAGGCCATCCAAGTTGGTGTATACCTAGTCCTAGAAAGAGACACACCCAATGCCAAAACTCCATAATCTTGCAACAGAAAAAAGGATGTGGAAGAGATTCACTAGCCTGGCAGCCAAGAGGGCACTGGTCTATGGTCAAAATTCCTCTAAGGACCAACTTCACCTTGGTGTTGAGACCTCCTTGAAGAGCTGTCCACCGAAAGAATTGTATACTTCTAGAGCATAACGTTTTCCACGAGTTAGCTAGGAGGAACTTAGCTACTGATCCATTCACTTGAAGCCTAGCCTCTGCTTTAAGAGGGGAGACACCATAAAGAGCCTGATAAATTCCAGCCACATTATAAATCTCCTAGCCTGCACATGACCATTTTTTGTTGGGACCATCAACACCAACGAATAACTTAACAGTTTCCAAATCTTTTTTTAGTATCCTTCTGCCTCCTTCTCCTGCTCTTTGCACTATAAGTTTGAATGTAGTCCATGAGATCCACGTACCATTCTCCCAAAAATGATGTAAGTTTAGTATCCCATGGGCTCTCCATTTCTTGAAGAGTCGAAGATGAACTAGTGCCAAAGGGAGGCCATCCTTTTCCCAAACACAAGTATTCCAGAATATAGGTATATTCTCCCAGCCTCTTTAGGTATTTCCAAGGGGGAGCAGAACCTCTTTCCAAGCGTGGAGAATTCTCCTCAAGGCTGGAGAATTGCCGGGGGCCACCTTAAAGTTATGGAAATAGGCACCTAGTTCATCCCTAGGGAGGGACGGTTTACCTTGGATCTTGCATAACTCAAACCAGTGCTTAACAAATATCAAAGCGGGAGATGTATCTTCTTGTAAAACTTCGCCCGGACAAATTTAGCCGCTAATGCTTGAGTCTCGCTTTAAAAGGACCTTTTTTTGCAGCCTAAACCTCCAGCTTTCCTATCTCTACATACCTCGGAACAAGCAACATTAGCCATACCCCTCCCCAAAAAAAAAAAAAAACATTCTGATGATGACCTGTATTTGGTTGTAAACTCCTTTTTGAGCTACGAGTACCGACGAGAAATATATGTGAGAGCTAGCTAGCACAACATTAGCAATTGCTACTCTACCTGCCACCGATAAACCGCGAGCAGAACAAAGCCCAATCTTCTTCCTTAGTTTATCTAAAATAGGGGCCCAGAGACCCTTCATATTGTCTGAAAGGGCAAGCGCCAAACCTAGGAGCTTAAATGTTTCCTCAACTGCTACAACTGGAAAGCCTAATCCATTAGCACGGGGGTCAATATCCCCCTCCAAGGCCCATAGCACTATGCATTTATTGGCATTCAAAGACAATACCGGATACAATTTCGAAATCAATCAATATTTCACCTGAAAGACCAAAGCTCTCATCATCATTTATGGGGTCTTTTATTTATGAGGTTTCCATTGTTATTTGCCGTCATGCCCGTTTTTTTTTTTTTTTTTTTTTTTGAAAGTGTAATAAAGGGTACAATGAGTCCTCACAAAGGACAGATAGAAAGAATTAGAGCCTATCCTATGGATCTCTATGCTCCATTGATGTGTATATTGGGAATCCCATTTCCACGACACCATGATGCTAGAGAAACCATACATACTCATTCATTTAGATTGTTTTCCCTACTTGTCCCAATACTTGGGACTACATCCTCAAAACTCATCCAATGACATCTGAAATAGTTATAGAACCCTTCAATCCTACCAATTTTGTCTAGTCCCTTATAGTAATTCACCCCCATCTTCCTATGGTGGGACAGAGCCATTAAAGCCACTTCCATATTGAAGTAATTATTTAGTTTCTCTATAGAGATACTTTACCCCCCCAAAGCCACATCATAACGATGTTTCCATATAACCCAAAGGGTCACATTGACCAAAGAAGCCATAATGGAGCATGTATCCGAACTCAGTATTATACCAGGCCATCCAAGTTGGTGTATACCTAGTCCTAGAAAGAGACACACCCAATGCCAAAACTCCATAATCTTACAACAGAAAAAAGGATGTGGAAGAGATTCACTAGCCTGGCAGCCAAGAGGGCACTGGTCTATGGTCAAAATTCCTCTAAGGACCAACTTCACCTTGGTGTTGAGACCTCCTTGAAGAGCTGTCCACCGAAAGAATTGTATACTTCTAGAGCATAACGTTTTCCACGAGTTAGCTAGGAGGAACTTAGCTACTGATCCATTCACTTGAAGCCTAGCCTCTGCTTTAAGAGGGGAGATACCATAAAGAGCCTGATAAATTCCAGCCACATTATAAATCTCCTAGCCTGCACATGACCATTTTTCGTTGGGACCATCAACATCAACGAATAACTTAACAGTTTCCAAATCTTTTTTTTTCCTTCCTTCGCCTCCTTCTCCTCGCTCTTTTGCAGTAAGTTTGAATGTAGTCCATGAGATCCACGTACCATTCTCCCAAAAATGATGTAAGTTTAGTATCCCATGGGCTCTCCATTTCTTGAAGAGTCGAGGATGAACTAGTGCCAAAGGGAGGCCATTCTTTTCCAAAACACAAGCATTCCAGAATATACCAATTCTCCCAACCTCTTTAGGTATTTCCAAGGGGGAGCAGAACCTATTTCCAAGCATGGAGAATTCTCCTCAAGCTGGAGAAGTGCCGGGGGCCACCTTAAAGTTATGGAAATAGGCACCTAGTTCATCCCTAGGGAGGGACGGTTTACCTTGGATCTTGCATAACTCAAACCAGTGCTTAACAAATATCAAAGCGCAGGAGATGTATCTCCTTGTAAAACTCGCCCAGACAAATTTAGCCGCTAATGCTTGAGTCCGCTTAAAAGGGCCTTTGCAGCCTAAACCTCCAGCTTTCCTATCTCTACATACCTCGGACCAAGCAACATTAGCCATACCCCTCCCCCCCCCCAAAAAAAAAAAAAAAACTTTTATGATGATGACCAGTATTTGGTTGTAAACTCCTTTCGAGAGCTACAGTGAGTACCGAGAAATATATGTGAGAGCTAGCTAGCACAACATTAGCAAGTGCTACTCTACCTGCCACCGATAACCCGCGAGCAGACCAAAACCCAATCTTCTTCCTTAGTTTATCTAAAATAGGGGCCCCTGAGACCCTTCATATTGTATGAAAGGGCAAGCGCAAAACCTAGGAGCTTAACTGTTTTCTCAATCTGCTACAACCGAAAGCCTAATCCATTAGCACGGGGTCAATATCCCCTCAAGGCCCATAGCACTATGCATTTATTGGCATTCAAAGACAATACCAGATATAATTTCAAAATCAATCAATATTTCACGGAAAGACTGGAAGCTCTCATCATCATACCTGAGGAAGATGAAGGTGTCATCTGCATACTGCATAATTGGAAGTTTTTCTCCTTGACTTGGCATCACCAAACCACTGAGGACCCCTTCCAAAACTTTGAAGTTAAACATCTTTGTGAGAAGGTTAGCCATAAATTAGAAAGAGGTATGGAGCAAGCGGGCAATACAGATAGATCATAAGGTCAGGTTTCTTTGACGCCATACTAGAAATTGGAATATGTGTTGATTATATTTGTCATCGAGGGGGCAGTGCTAGGAGGCATGGTTTGCTAGATAGAAGGCAGCCAAGAAAGAGCTTCTTAATAAGATGCAGATTTCACCTTTGTATAGTGATGCCAAGCAACCCGAGTGCAGAAAGTTCTGCCACAATATACATGTGCACTGGGCACGATGGACGCAATCCATGGTCTAAAGATAATGAATGGTCTTGGCCCTTGCATCCCTCTGTTGTAGAAGAAACAACTAACTTGCTGCTAGACACGAGGGATTTTCAAGCTGTGTGGAGTAATATGATCGAGAGGGAAGAAGAGTTGTACCACAATACCACACCAGTCAAGAGAGCCACTTATCGCTTCAAGGTGTCCCACGAGGATATATGGCGTCTTGGGTATCACTTACATATAAAAGGTATGTACACTTATCCAATATGAAAGAAATGAAATCATTTTATTTTTTTTTGGGATGTCACGTTTATTGTGTCGCATGAGCATCCTTGATCCAGATTGGGATGTCGTGGAGAGTGGAATGGTCGTATACCACCAACATTATGCATCCACCCACGATGACCCAGCTATGAGGCCTTGGATTGTTGTCATCCAGGACAAATGGATGCTAGAACAAGCAATTAGATACAACCCAAAGAGGGGTTGGACCATGGATTCCACATTCAAAATTAACATGTATGGGTGTCCACTCTATGGTGCACATGTTCCTAATCTCAATGGTATCGGTGTGCCTATTTTCTACATGTTGTGCACCACTGTGCCTGGTGAGCACCATGAAAGAATTGCATTGGGAGTGGCTCTACGTGCAGTCTTCGCCCGCATGGGTAGTGTTCGATCTAGGGCTATTACCATAGGCCTTGACAATGCAGAACGAGCGACTCTTGATGATGGAATGAGTTATATAATACAGATTATGTTACGTGATGTATTGCTTACAGATCACATGCCATGTTCTTGCGTGTTGGTTCCATATGAAATGAGCATAGCTAAAGTATCTGCTACCAAAGGTACATCCGAAGCACACATATTTTATCATCTCGAAGCCTTCAATTGTTGAGATCCCTTTTTAGGTACTAAGTTCAATAGGTAAGAAAGATATCTTTTCTCACGTTTCCTCTATGATGACTTGCACCACCAGGTGGGAATACCTCGGTCACTTGCACGAGCTTGTGGAGAATTATAAAGACAATGAGAGCATTATGAGATTTGACATTTGGAGTTTCAAATACACGCTACAAGTACAACAACACATAGAGTTTTAAATACATATAGTCTTTCTAATATATACTGAGAGTTTCATTTGCATGCTTGCATATAGTTATCTGTGTCATAACTGGGTCCAATGATCAACTTTTATGGCCCGCCCATCCTTAGATAGATCTCCTCGTTTGTGGGGTATGCATGTACAAGTTTTTGTATACTGTATATTAAGGTTTGCAAAATACTATAAGGTTTGAGAGAATGTACTTAATGGTGTTAATTTTGTACATGTATTGTAAATTTTTTGAGGCTCTCACTGCCCTACGTAACCCCCCGTGTGAATATGCACCCAAACCAAAGGGGGTTTAAGGGGGATTTTAATTTAAATGTGTCAAATGCAATGGTTGTGTTAATAATGTTAGTTTTGTGTTAATGGTTTCTGTTAACTAAAAATTTTTTTGGCCCCTTCGGGGCCTTAAGGATGGTAGAGGTGCTCAAATTATGGAAACGAAAACATTGCATAGAATTAGATATATAATATTCATACCAATGTATAATATTATACAATACAAGAATTTAGCGCAACCCACAATATACAACCCACAATATCATCTTCAACCCACAATATACAAGTTTAGAGTCATAACTAGCATTGGCATTTGTGTAGATCAAAAATATTCATAGGATCAAAGAGGAAAATACGATTTAAAATCATAATGGCACCTCTTCTTAAGGTGCCAAGATTGCAATTTTTCATCTAAAGAATCATGTTATGGCAGTCTTGCATGAGTCTTACACTAAGCCCGGATAACCCGTGATGCTACCGTGAAACAACGGAATAAGAGATGGAGTGAAGAGAATACAAACCAGGTTAAGATATGTGTTGCATTTGTTCCCAGCTCGCCATAGTGGGCCTAATTTTCAAACCGTTGCTCTCTGCTATAAGAACAGATAAGAAAAGAAAGCGGATCCGATCTTTGTTACAACAAGTCTTGTACCATGGCAAGCGTTAAGTAACCATATGGCGATATGTAGAACATGTTTAATCTCATAAAGAGGAAATACAAATAGAAAAGTAATGGCAACAATAATCCGGATGATAACTAGCATTTGCATCTGCTTGGACCAAAAATGTTCATAGGATGAAAATGTTCATAGGCCTGGACAATCCGGCTGGACAATCCGCGTGATGATGATATATGATAATTACAGATTGGCCCTATATCTCTAAACCAAGAATCGTTCATGCCCATCTCCATAACTTGTATTTTGCTTGGCAGTTGGCTTCGGGCATTTTCCCACTGAAAAGAGATGAATGCCATTGCTGTTCAAATGACTCCCTTTAAAAAAAGAATGCATAAAGTTCTCCACAAAAAATAAGTACCGCTCGGTACTTGAAGCTAAAATGCTCTTACTTTTTGCCCGAATCGCGGCCGCTCTTGCTCCACAATGTAGTCATACCTATCGTGCGGGATGTTTGATGCAAAGATTACCCTTTGGGAACAAATCCATTGAGAAAATCTGGTAACTTCAGATGTCTTAGGTCTGTAAACACCCAGGATATCTTACCATTAAGCATGTTGGCACTCAACCTAATTTCCACAAGGCTGCTTAAGTTTCCAAACTCAGCAGGAACATAGCCAGACATAGATTTTTGCTCGAATATCAACACTTTGATTGCTTTGGAGACGCAAAAATCTGCATCGTCCTTGTAGAGCCCTCGCATCGTCCTTGTTTTTGCAAATAATGAGATAAACCGAGAAAACCAGATCCGAAAAGTACCGTAAGTAGAAGGAAAGTCTAGCAACCGGGTTTAGAGCATAGCAATCGGTTTGGTTTGGTTTCTTGACATCCTTTTCTTCTCTCTCGAGGGACATAAGTGATAGCAGCAACAGTGGCACCTTCTTGAGAAAACATGTGAGCAACGGCCCCGCCAATGCCGGAATCTCCACCGTGTGATCGAGCCACACGATCTTGAAAAAAACAAGCGGATCTTGAGTTTATCGGAGGGCACATATGCGGTGGTAGAAACGAGGATGAGGATCCATAGGGTGCTCTTCGCGGGGCTGGCGGTCTTGCTTTTCTTGCTGAGGAAACTTGCCATAGCTCAGAACAAAGTCGTTGATTTTTTGCTATAGATAAATCTTACGCCACAATGGGCTGCTCTTAGCAATGCTCTTAGCTCGCATACCGACTGTGGAGCTCATGTAGGGTCATAAATAGCTAAAAAATACCTCACGAAAGTCTTTTTTTCGCCATGGCTTCACACCATAGACACGTTTTTGCCAAGCCCAATTTACTTAATAATCAACACCCAAGATCGTCTTTAAGCTCTAAACCAAGGAAGCCGGTCTTCAACCGCTTGAAAGTAATGAAGAACCCTTTTTGCCAGAGACCTAAAACCCAAAATTTCAAGCTCTCGAAAGTACCGAAAAGCAAGCTCGTTGCATTTAATTACTTGCTAAACAACACATGAAATCAAAATCCCAAAAGCTCATGTTTCCTTCGGACCCACGGATCGGACACCGGCTATCCCAGATCTTGCGGAGACAGGGAACATAGCCGAGGCGTGCTTCTACTCGGTGCCGGTTAAGCGTTATGTAATGGCCCCAATCCTTTCGGTCCACCTCCTAAACAAAAGAAGGCAACTGTAGCAAACCAAGTCCGGCCCTGCAAATTCCTGGACTTGTGTGCACGCCGTAATAAATTCAACCCTGCAAAATCCCTGGGGTTTATTCTGGAAGCCACCACACAAAAATCATGGAAGCCAATCCTAAACAGAGATCACAGAAGCGTCCTTAAAAAAAATTTTAAGGTCGAGAGAAAAGAGAGGTGGTTCAAAACCCTAATACAAAAATGCTCGAGCTTTGCAAGCCTGAGGGAACGAAATAGGAAAATGAAGGGGGTAGACCATTACAACATGGATTTTTTGATAACAAAATACAATGCGCACTCTAGAAGTACTAATTAGTACAGCTCATTCAATACGATCGCCAAATCATATGAAAACCATGTTAAAAAGTGTATAAAAATACAAAAATTAACCCCCTGTTATTTTGCTACCAACACATAACTACCATTGACATTGATAAATATAACCATTGGATCCAACACATTTAAATTAAAATCCCCCTTAAACCCCCTTTGGTTTGGGTGCATATTCACACGGGGGGTGACTCCGGGCATCGAGAGCTGTCGGATTGGCATATTCGCCCCTTATTCTTTAATCTACACCGTACGTAAAGTTCCTCGTTTGTGGGGTATGCAAGTACAAGATTTGCTATACTGTATAATAAGATTCGCAAAATACTATATGATTTCAACCGGAATACTATATGGTGTTGATTTCGTACGTGCAAAATACAATTATGAGGGCTCTCGGCCCCCTCACCCCCCCGTGTGAATATGCACCCAAACCAAAGGGGGTTTAAGGGGGATTTTAATTTAAATGTGTTGGATCCAATGGTTATATTTATCAATGTCAATGGTAGTTATGTGTTGGTTATTATACTAAAAAAATTTTTTGGCCCTTCGGGCCATAAAAAAAAAACAGACGTGAGAATATAAAAGACATTTAAAACATGTAGCAATATGTGTTATGTAATATGCAGCATTAAGAAAAAAAAGGGTATATAGTAAAATGAAACATGAGTATAATGTAATATAATTATATATGCTATAAAAGCATTTTATTTAGAAATTTAAAGCCAATGCCCGTTTCGCACATCGAAATTTCTTGTTGATACAGGATAGATATAATAAACAGATTGAAATCACAGGGAAAGACTTCTTTCTAGACATCAAATTGCAAGAGTGATGTTTCTGTGTAAAGGAGTAGAAGAATGAACAAGATAAAAAAAGCGACTACCTTAAAAGCAAAACCGTTGCTTGCGTTGCTTCTTCAATTCAAGCCGGAGTAGGAAGTGCTTGGATTCTTCCACGCTTTAAACCAACTATAGGGACCGAACTCAACGTCAAACATTGGGAAGGGCTATCCATGGCCATCTGCTTTGCTTACTTTTATACTTTAGCTCGAGACTAGTCCTTTTACGCAACCTCCCGGGTCCTCTTCATGGTTGCCTTATTCAATCTGAGAGATACACGAGAGTCCTTAAACTGCCCAAAACCAAGTAATAAGATAGCATAAATGCCAAATCAACATGTCTTGCATGGGTAGCATCAATTCCCCTGTTAAGCCATTACTATATAGAATTTTCTCTTGTGAAATAGCTTTCTTTGATGGAAAGCCAAGGAACTTCATTAGGCTTGAGGTTTTCTATAACTACTCCATAGACACTAGTGAAGGTTCAAAATATTTACTACAAGACACTATGAGATGCTATCTTTGGCATCATTAAAGCAGATCCAAAATAGGCTAATATCATATTCCACTTGCATTAAAAAGCGTGCACAAAAAGTTCGGACCAAACACCAATTACCAATTGCCAATCAATTCCTCTAATTTCCTCAATAGTTCCGCTTCCAATTGAATAGTCGGGTCCCTCGGATAAGCACACCCACAAGATCATCTTCTCGCTTACGTGTTGACCAAAAGCGGAAACACCCTTCTTCTAGAATAGAATAGATAAGCAATTACAACCACGAAATCCTCTCCTCCATACATGTAAAACCGAAAATAAAGATACCTTTGTTCTTCTTCTTTAAGCAATTTCAACGGATAAGCAATTACAACCACGGAACCTTGCATGCGCTATGGAGAATGCACTGAACAGGATAAATACCCCTTGTATGTGCTATGGAGAATGCACAAAACGAATAAATGCCCCGATTTAGGCGAGTAAACTTATAAAGCGCAGATAGTTGAGATACTTCCAGCTCCTTACGAACCATAAGGAAAAACCCCAAGCGGATAAACGGATGCAAGATGAAGCCGAGAGTTTTCTCTTAAGAACAATGATGAAGGCAAGATCCCTACTAAGCAATGCAAGCGGGAATGAAGCTATAAATATGAAAAGCGAAACAAGCGGAGGGCAGCTTCTGATTTGCGTATTCGAGAAAAGGAAGGAGTTTCAGTTTGCTTTTTAGATCCGGGGTTTGTGAGATATCATCTTTGCAAGCAAAGATCCATAAAAAAGCAAATGGCAAGAACACCACGGCAACTCCGATCAAACATGCACCACAAAGAAACCACGAAAGGAGTCTCTTTGTTACTGCCGACTGCACAACAACAAAACCTGAATCTTCAAATTATGCACCACAACAAACCTCTGATCCTCTGATCCGGCTTCTTCAGATTTTGCACCTCCGATCCTGCTTCTTCAAATCTTTGCACCTCCGATCCGGGTTCTTGGACTCTTCACGAACCATTGGCGCCAAAGGAAAGTATCGCGATGCTCCGTCTAAGAAAAGCGAGGCCATAACTTCCCGCCCAAAAAAGAAAATTGATTAGCCTGGGAAAACAGATCTTACTCTTGCGGATCTACTCTGCTCAAAGTTTGCCTGCCTCTGTTGCGCTTCAGCTTCTCAAAAAGAGTAAACGATGCGGGCTCAGCATGCAAAACATGATAAAACATGATTTCTCTCTTCCTAACCCTAAAACACGATGGCACGATGCTGGCATGCCAAACTCTGAAAATAACAACTAAAATAAAAAGAGGGCTTTTGTTGTGAGCCCTTCGATGTTGAACCTTTGAAAAAAAAAACTAAATCAACGACTAAGAAATGATGCACTCTAGATGTACGCATTAGTACATCCATTCAAATACGCCATGAAATCTTAGAAAAACCTTTGTGAAAACCGTACAAAAACACAAAGAAAACCCCCTGTTATTATGCTACATATTCAACTATCGGGGTCATGAGAGTGATCGGAATCACAAGACATGGACAAAAAGTTCAAGAATCAGACTCATTGGCATTCCTTCTCCAATCAAACTTCGCTGCTTTGTCAGTGCATCGTGCAATGGCATATGATTCACATGAAAAACATGGCAAGTTAATGCGTGCTTCCAATTCTTTGCATTCCTTTGTATTTTGTTTGCTTTAATGCATTTTTTTTTCTATTCTTGCCAATTCTTTGTTGCATTCTTCTATTCTTTCTTGCATTCTTTATTGTCTAATACACGATCAACAAATTTTATAGCTTGAAATCACAAAAAGGGTTTACGTTCTATTTACATTCTGGCTATGATATGTTTATAAATATATGAACTGCTATGTCTTTTTGAAATAAAAATTACTTTCTTCTCTATAAATGTGGGTTTGATAGATAAATGTTGTTTTACAATGAGTTTTGTAGTAAATAAGAGCAGTTTACATTGTACCATGAAATAAAAAGGGTTGATATAATTTTAACCTTCCCAAAAAAGGGCAACTCAAAATATGCCCTTAGAAAAAAAAAGTAACGTCTACCCTTATAAGTTGATCCCTGACTGGGTCCTTGGAGGACATTGAGATGGTAAATGGCAGAAACATGCTAGAATGTTCTCTCATGGTCATTGCGACACCCCAAACCTAACGGAAGTGCAATGGCGTGGTCAGAAGGTGCAGTTTCTGTAGCGCAATGTGAATGTTCACATGCACTACATATTATCCAATTATCCACCTTGATTGGCTATCCCGATGGAGGGGTTCCCATTGGTGGCTCAATGTTGGAATTGTCCAGCAGTGTCAAGAATTTGGTATGCAATATCTAATATTTTTAATATCGCCTCAACTCAAATTACTAGTGTTTCCTCCAACTATCTTGTAGATGCCAGTGGATGGTTTGGGGGTCGTGGCTGTAGCAAGCGCTTAGCAGCAGCTGAGCGCTTATGCAAGTTGGAAGATGAGCACCGAGGTGCGATTGTTTTGATGGATAAAGAATACATCGTGCTTCATGTTATTTTCGAGTCAAACTCAGAGTTGAGATATCTTGTGGAAATGCATGCAGCATATTGCAGTTGTCCAAGCATAATATCTAGGCAAGCACCTTTTGGTAGCGGAGCACTACCTTATGTAAGATCCTCCATCCGTCTATGAATGTAGATGAGATTGCTGGAGTTGACTATGGAATTGAGGCCGCAAAGGGCACAATGGAGACATTACAAGAAGTTGCCTTCAACTTTGTAAAGAAGAAGCAAGCGACTCTTCAAAAGATACAATTTGAGAGAATCTCAGCGGCAGACAAAGAAGAGCTCGAGCAGATTATTCAAGATGTAAGGCGAGATGTCAGATTGCTCGGTTTCGTGGATGGGCCAGTACCTTTGAGGTTCAAAGGGCCTTATGCACAGTCATAGGATGCTGCGCGAGCATTGTACCTTTATTACACTTTACAAACCCCAAAAAAAAAGGGCATGACGGCAAATAACAATGGAAACCCCATAAATAAAAGACCCCATAAATGATGATGAGAGCTTCCAGTCTTTCCGTGAAATATTGATTGATTTCGAAATTATATCTGGTATTGTGCTGAATGCCAATAAATGCATAGTGCTATGGGCCTTGGAGGGGGATATTGACCCCCGTGCTAATGGATTAGGCTTTCCAGTTGTAGCAGTTGAGGAAACATTTAAGCTCCTAGGTTTTGGCTTGCCTTTTGGACAATATGAAGGGTCTCTGGGCCCCTATTTTAGATAAACTAAGGAAGAAGATTGGGCTTTGTTCTGCTCGCGGTTTATCGGTGGCAGGTAGAGTAGCAATTGCTAATGTTGTGCTAGCTAGCTCTCACATATATTTCTCGTCGGTACTCGTAGCTTCGAAAAGGAGTTTACAACCAAATACACAGTCATCATCGAAAAAGTTTTTTTTTTTTT
This sequence comes from Isoetes taiwanensis, assembly GCA_021234155.1. Classification (NCBI taxonomy): domain Eukaryota; kingdom Viridiplantae; phylum Streptophyta; class Lycopodiopsida; order Isoetales; family Isoetaceae; genus Isoetes; species Isoetes taiwanensis. The sequence goes on along the minus strand of JAJEKV010000012.1, from coordinate 18,535,069 downwards.
TTTTTTTGGGGGTTATGGCTAATGTTGCTTGGTCCGGGTATGTAGAGATAGGAAAAAGCTGGAGGTTTAGGCTGCAAAAGGTCCTTTTAAGCGGACTCAAGCATTAGCGGCTAAATTTGTCTCATGCGAGTTTTACAAGGAGATACATCACCGCTTTGATATTTGTTAAGCCTTGGTTTGAGTTATGCAAGATCCAAGGTAAACCGTCCCTCCCTAGGGATGAACTAGGTGCCTATTTCCATAACTTTAAAGGTGGCCCCGGCCTCTCTCGATCTTGAGGAGAATTCTCCACGCTTGGAAAGAGGTTTTGCTCCCCTTGGAAATACCTAAAGAGGCCGGGAGAATATACCTATATTACGGAATACTTGTGTTTGGGAAAAGGATGGCCTCCCTTTGGCACTAGTTCATCCTCGACTCTTCAAGAAATGGAGAGCCCATGGGATACTAAACTTACATCATTTTGGGAGAATGGTGCGTGGATCTCATGGACTACATTCAAACTTATAGTGCAAAAAGAGCGGGAGAAGGAGGCAGAAGGATACTAAAAAAAGATTTGGAAACTGTTAAGTTATTCGTTGGTGTTGATGGTCCCAACGAAAAATGGTCATGTGCAGGCTAGGAGATTTATAATGTGGCTGGAATTTATCAGGCTCTTTATGGTGTCTCCCCTCTTAAAAGCAGAGGCTAGGCTTCAAGTGAATGAATCGGTAGCTAAGTTCCTCCTAGCTAACTTCGTGGAAAACGTTATGCTCTAGAAGTATACAATTCTTTCGGTGGACAGCTCTTCAAGGAGGTCTCAACACCAAGGTGAAGTTGGTCCTTAGAGGAATTTTGACCATAGATCAGTGCCCTCTTGGTTGCCAGGCTAGTGAATCTCTTCCACATCTTTTTTTCTGTTGTAAGATTATGGAGTTTTGGCATTGGGTGTGTGTCCCTTTCTAGGACTAGGTATACACCAACTTGGATGGCTTTGGTATATCTTGAGTTCGGATACATGCTCCATTATGGCTTCTTTGGTCAATGTGACCCTTTGGGTTATATGGAAACATCGTTATGATGTGGCTTTGGGGGGGCAAAGTATCTCTATTGAGAAACTAAAGAATTACTTCAATATGGAAGTGGCTTTAATGGCTCTGTCCCACCATAGGAAGATGGGGGTGAATTACCATAAGGGACTAGACAGAATTGGTAGGATTGAAGGGTTCTATAACTATTTCAGATGTCATTGGATGAGTTTTGAGGATCTAGTACCAAGTATTGGGACAAGTAGGGAAAACAATCTAAAGATAAGAGTATGTATGGTTTCTCTACCATCATGGTGTCGTGGAAATGGGATTCCCAATATACACATCAATGGAGCATAGAGATCCATAGGATAGGCTCTAATTCTTTCTATCTATCCTTTGTGAGGACTCATTGTACCCTTTATTACACATTACAACCCCTCCCCCCCCCCCAAAAAAAATAGGGCATGACGGCAAATAACAATGGAAACCCCATAAATAAAAGACCCCATAAATGATGATGAGAGCTTCCAGTCTTTCCGTGAAATATTGATTGATTTCGAAATTATATCTGGTATTGTGCTGAATGCCAATAAATGCATAGTGCTATGGGCCTTGGAGGGGGATTTTGACCCCCGTGCTAATGGATTAGGCTTTCCAGTTGTAGCAGTTGAGGAAACATTTAAGCTCCTAGGTTTGGCGCTTGCCCTTTCAGACAATATGAAGGGTCTCTGGGCACCTATTTTAGATAAACTAAGGAAGAAGATTGGGCTTTGTTCTGCTCGCTGTTTATCGGTGGCAGGTAGAGTAGCAATTGCTAATGTTGTGCTAGCTAGCTCTCACATATATTTCTCGTCGGTACTCGTAGCTCAGAAAGGAGTTTACAACCAAATACAGGTCAATGTCTTTGGTTGCAATGTTGATGCTATGGTTGCTTGGTTATTGTGTATGTGGTTTTAATGTTGGAATCAAGTTGCAATGGCTATGCTTGGTATAATTATGCACTGTGGTTATGCTTGTTGGATTAATTACTTGGGTTGCAGGGGCGAGGTTACGGTAAGGCTACGTTATTGTTCTAAGTTAACGCTTTGTGATTATTAATGCTAGACATGTCCTAGATTCCCCGATCCCCACTTAGTCCGTGTGACTAACCCCGTGGTTAATGGTGTAAGCAGAAGTGCGAGATGCTTCGGAGAGTAGCCAAGCTTCTAAAAGGCGAGAGTAGAAGAGTGTGGATTGTTATTCAATAAACTTGACTATTAATACCATTAATATTATATATGGGCTTGAAGCTATAATTATTTTAAAACTTTGGTTGTGGTGTGGGGTTTTTGCTGAGCAATGGCAAGTATAATTTTTGGGACCTTTGAGCATGTATAAAGATTAAATTCTTTACCTAAGTATGCATGTATCAATTTTCTGAGTCCCAAGAGTAAATAGATCCAACGGTAGAGATCGATGGGATCTCCAGTTACCGAGAGGTTAACTGGCCAGGCCCGTCACAGTTGGTATCAGAGCAAGCTTCTGATTAGTGGATTATAAGATTTTTGATTATTGATGATATTTGCTATGGTTCCAGATTCTTGTAGAGATGAGTTCCCTAGGAGGATCCCCAAGAGGAGCTGGGCCTAGTGGAACCTCTGATATAGCCGATATCTTGCAGGCTATCCAGCGAGTGTTGCAGCAGAGTGCATTGCAACAAAAGACAACAGCTGACAAGGCAGTAGAGAAGGTGTTGAAGGACACTAAGAGGGAAGTATTATTCATGGAGTTCTTGTTCTCTTTCTTATTGATTGTGGTAGTACACATTGTTTTATTTCCCCAAGGCTGGCAAAGAAACTAGATTTGAATATGATTAGTCGGGACCCTAGATATGTGGAGTTGGCTGATGGTAAAATTAAGACTTCTTATGCTAAGGTAGACAATCTTAAATTCCAAGTAGGAGATCTTGAGTTCCATACTAGTTTTGAAGTATTGAGCCTAGGGAAGTATGATGCTATTCTAAGTATGTGCTGGAAGGATTGCCTTCATCATTAGTGGTTACACCTTTGTCCCGGAAAAGTTTTAAGAAACAGATTAAGAAGGGTTGCATAAGAATGGGATGTGTTAGATTCATTTTTGGGTAAGGCCCCCAAAAATGAACTTGTATAAAAAAATTAGCATAAACACCAGTATGTATACGGTTTTTTTATACAACAATCTATAATGTAAAAAAAAACCACGTGTCCTTCATGGTTATGCAAAACAAATAGTGGTTCATATCATATTTTTTGTACTGATTTGAAATTTCACACTAGTTTCTAGAAATCATCATTAATTTGTAAGATTGTTTTTAAGTGTATATTGATTTAGCAAAAACATTGCTAGTTCATATCATGTTTAATTACATGAATTCGACAATCATACAATAGTTTTTTTAAATCATCAATAGTTTGTAAGATGCGTTTTATGCATATATTGATTTTGCAAAACCAATAATGATTCATATCATATTTTTTGTACTAATTCTAAATTTCACACTAGTTTCAAAAAAGCATCATTAGTTTATAAGATTGTTTTTAAGTGTACATTGGTTTAGCAAAATCATTGCTAGTTTATATTATATTTAATTACATAAATTCTACAACCGCACAATAGTTTAGAAGATGTGTTTTATGCATATATTAGTTTTGCAAAACCAATAGTGGTTCATATCATATCATATTTTTTATATTAATTTGAAATTTCTATATCATATCATAATATATATAAGGTTTTTATGATGTGAGGTTTCACGCATACCTCCATCCATGTATGCCCATGAATGGGCCTGTTAATCAAGGGAGCAAGGAGTAGGTGAAGCAAAGAGTAGGTGTTTGGCACAAAATACAAGTTCAAGGCATTTGCTGACATAGGCATAAAGACAAAGATAACAGATCTGGAGAAAGAAAGAGCAATCGGTGCCACTGGTCTGTATTGCAGATCATGGTGTAGCAGTTATTGGGAGCTTCCAAAACAAGGTATGCCCATGCATCATTACCAATGTACTAGATCTCAACACAAAGAATCATGAGTTACATAATATTTGTCATATGTTTTCATGGTTGGACTGGTTTCAATAACTATTGTTTTCCTCCCACGTCGTTGGTGCCTAAGACTTTGGTGTTTGCCTTGGCTTGTTCTGCCAATATGGATCTGGTCATTTTTCATTGGCAATCACCTCCTTGGTGGCCTATCTTACATACATATTCGGGTGGTTGGCTCCCTGCTATTAAGGACCATCTCTATTTTCCATCAGGCGGAAGGAGTTTGGTTTCCAAGTTAGCTTCCAATGCTTTGTCTTTGTTTGACAGAACTCCTTAAATATCTCGACACATTTCACCTAAAGACATTGGATAAGGTAAATATATATTTCAAGTCTTTGTTTCCACAGAGTGCCTCGTGTAACATACCATTTCAGATTGTAAAGCACGACCTAAAGATTTGTCTAGGCAAAAATCCAGTTGTTATGAAGGGTTCATATGTTGTGCAAACCCTGCATGCATTGCATCCCAGGAAATCAGATCTCATCGCTACAAATGACATATATCTTCATAAGCAGACTGCTTGTTGTAATAGTTAAACAATTTAATTGCTGACCACTTGCATTGGACTGTTTGTGAATCACCAAGAATGAGAAAAGGCATCAGGGGGTAAAGGCCAATTAGGAATAGGGTGCCAACAATTAAAGTTGAAAAGCTTGTGATTGGAGAGGTTAGCAAAACGGTCAACATCACGAGGACCCCAGGCTTCATCAATGATGCGAAAAGCGGTCTGAGAAAGACTATAGTCATCAAAATCCTGTAACTTAGATAGATAATCAGCCCATTGGTTTCGACTTCTAGGAATCCAAGCAGGCCGCTTGAGGGAAATTTTATAATGGCATAAAGTTAAATGCGCAAGCAGAGAAAATGCAGCTCCAAGATGGGGGATCTGCCATTGTTAAGGATATAGAAAGCATTAAGCATATCCCCAAAGGCTATAACTTGAGAAGACCTCAAGAGGGCCCATGCTGGCTAAGAAAGATAAGGAGGGCTTCAAGTTCCCCAGCTGTAGAGGATGTTAATTCACTAGAAGTGGATAAAAGGCCAGAAAAGTTGAAGCAAGAACCAGACCCAACCACTAGCATCATAACGTAAAGAACTATACAGAGAAACAGATTTTGAAGGTAAGCAGAGTTCAAAATATCAAACCAATTCAACTAGGCATGGATTTTGGTATGCAGAAGTGAGGTAAGACGAAGATGTTGAGACCCAGAAATAATGGATGCATATAAAGAAAATAAATGGAAGGAGAGCAGCCTAACAAATGGGCCGAACACCAAGCGAAAAGAGTCCAACATTCCCATGAAAGAGGCCAGGCTGTGGCCATGTACATGCGTCCAAAGGCCTGGGTGAATGTCAACATGATGATAGCCCGTGTGTAAATCAATGGTGAAAACAAAATCCCCTCGGCGCAAGATAGAAAGCACATCTCTAATAGTCTCATACTTGAAAGTGGTCTACAACAGAAAGGATGTCTTTTCTGTCTTAAAGATATTTTAAACTTTTCAACATAACTTATGCTTACATGTTTATTCCAATTTGATGCTTACAGTGTAACCTCTGTGCTGCTATAATTTTGTGATGGGAAGCAATAAGGAAATAAATTTAGAATCTTATGTGAAGCAATAAGGAATTGAGTTTAAAATTTGAATTTCAATAGCATGAAAGACATGGTAATAGAATGATATATGGAAAAAGATTCAACTTTAAATATGTTACACAAATTCTACATGGTTATTTATAAAATATTATTCCATTTTTCTGTCTAGGTAACATCATCTCAGGGCAAAAGGATACAATTGATGATCAGTGATAAATTGAGAGACCCAATGTACCTTTTGGCCCTTACACATTTACTATTATCATGCTAATCGTGTATTGGTTGGCTGCAGGTGCAGGTTCTCTCCTCTAATGGTCTCCATTTTGTTGTTAGAGTTGGCGTTAACGCGGAAGAGGATGGAATATCTTATATCAAAATTCAAAGTTTACTTTACACTTTATACTTTCAAATTCAAAACTTCATAGATGTAAGATATAAGATGTATGATTTAAGTTTATAGATGTAAGATTATATGACAAGACGTAACATTATATGACAAGATGTAAGATTATTCAAGTTTAAAGATATAAAACTATATGACAAGATGTAAGATTATTCAAGTTTATAGATGTAAGATTATTTGACAAGTTATATGGGCTTTGGTTTGAAGAGTGCATGATGTGGCATGGCCTAAAAAACCAGGGCGCAGATTGAGATAAGTGATCTTGCCTTGAACAAGGTTCTTTTAATGTAATTTTTTGCATAACTGTGACTGTAGTCTTGGCAAGAACATGTACGAAGAGGAGGATGAGAAGGAGGAGGAGGAGCTTCTCTTTGGTTCTTTTTTTCTTCTTTAATTTATAGCTTGGAAAATATGATGACAATCGACTTATTTTGTTGTAAAGCATGTAAAAATGCCTATGGTGCTCTTGGTGCAAGTTGGGTGCTTAATGTGGAATTTATGGAAACCTTGGTGGCAATTTTCCCTTGAATTTTCCCTTGGTGGTAATCATCAAATTGTTTTATGGGTTGAACTTCATCTTATTATGGGTTCTTAATGGCATACCATGTACAAATCTTGAAAATCTAAATGTTTTCATTGTCCTTTTTGAATTTTTGGGACTTGGGAAAATGACAAGCACTTTAAGTACTACAAGAAATTTATCGCGGCGGCCAAGGCTGCCGCGAACATTTCTCTTTTTCAAAACTGTGCAGTTGGACCCGGTCTACAACTGCAAGAACCATATAAATAGTCAAACGAATGTTTATTTACCATGCAACATCATTCATGTAAATCTTAAGATGTTATGCATGTTGGGTAGTTAAACACAAATACGATCATCGGATGTGCACTTGCAAGTGTATAGGATGAATATGACTTCATTCTTGCCATTCATTTGTAGCCATGTGTAAGGTCAGTCACATTAGATGTTGAAAAAAGAAAAAAAAAAAAATAAATGTTTTTGAAGTTCTCTTATGAGATTTTATGACTTTTTGGATGTTAATGGGAGAATGATAAACCAAGGTTAGTGAAAAAAAAAATGCTTAGTGAAAAAAAAATGCTTATAACTTTCTGTTAATTGCAATTGAACAATAAAGGTCTTTGGAATCCTTTTAAACTACAATTATTGCGCCCCAAGATTATATTTGGAAGGTTAAAAACTTAGTGCTTGAGAAATAGTCATTTCTTATCAAGTCGCCTTGAATATTTAACAATCATATCATAGATAATTAATTTATGAAAGTTGACTCTATTTAGTTTCTGCATCCACTATGCCCATGTCATCTTGTACCTTATCTTTTATATGGCATGTGCATAATGTTGTTGTATTGGCCAATTAAACTGTTGCTTGTGTGAAATGGTTGCGCATAGATAGCATTTGTGAATACTTGATCTTGTTTCAGATTGATAATTTCTAGTGACTCATGGTACCACTTTCAAATCCTGCCAACACTTCATATAAGGTTCACAATGGTATGTTATTGCCTGTTAGCACACAAGACATGTCCATGAACTCACTGCAATAAGACAGGACTCAAAACATGTCCATGTATTCTTCTTTCGTTAGCTTGTCTCGGTCCAAGCAACTTGGCGCATGGGAACAAAGTCTTTGACCAACATTCTCGATCATGATTCAAAGAACCCTTCACGCGTTTCAATTCAAAGACGGTCGGACTAAGTTACTTGGAACTTCCATTTGTTCTTGCCCGCGGCTAAACTTTTAGCTCTTAGGTTTTTGTAGCTAGTGCTTAATGCATAGTTTTAATAAACAAACGCATACCATATGAGCGGTATAAGAGCCAGACCTTCTCTTATAATGAGAGGCACGGAAATTACGTTCTTAAAGCGGATACCAAGTCTCGGTTCCTCCCAAAGATCAAGTTTTACAGCTTGCCCGATATACGCTTCGTGAATAAGTTAGCAATGCAATCATGTCCTCAATCGGGAGATTTTATAGCAAAACAAGCAAGATATACAGTTTAGTCAAATAACAAAGTTTATCGGGTTAGAGGTATCAACGAAATCTTACGGACCAACTTTAAGGCTCCGTTTTTAAACACGAGATTGCTCTCTTTGATCTTGAGCCAAAATATCGTGGGCGTATTGAAGAGTGCGCCAATCCACAAGGTTGGGTGGAATTTTACAAAGGGATTTTTTAGACAACAGGGTGGCCTCTATGTATCATTTGCAGACCAACAATTATATTATATCTGTTGCATGTAATCACGACAGAGATCAAAGAGACCGCCTTTATGATATTGGTTTGGAATCTGCATGCTAGAACCGGAAATGCAAGCTTTGGTTAGAGCTCAAGCTCGGATTCGAGCTAGAAGAGTAAGAACTATTTAAGATCAGCTTGCAGCTCAGAGACAAATTTTCACAAAGATATACGGTAATTTTCTTATTCAATCTCTGTTTTTTATTCAAGAATCAAACATTCTGCTTGACTTTGCTTAGATTTTTTTGTCCATTCATGTTTTAAGCTCAAAACGCTAAGAATCATACGAATTTGCTGCAAAATTATGCCTAATTCTGTTCTTGAGTTCCAGAAACTTACCATCCAAGATTTAGACAAATTTTCTTCGATTGGTGTCCCTGATCTGTAACTTGCTGCTCTTTTTGATCGGATTAAACAGTCATATGAAGAGGGCTTCGAAGATTGGAATCATAGCCTTCTTAAAAGGAAGCGACCGCTGATAAAAGAGAATGGGCTCTTGAAAAAAATAGAGCAACCCAATCCAAGAATCCCTGGTCTTTATCTAGCTCTTGTCGAAGTTTCGAACCTGCACAGAGTCAGCCTTGGAGGCAACACGACTAGATTCTGCCCCCCAACTCAAACTCCATCCGGCAACTCCCTAGAACATAAGGTCTGCAAGAAATTCCTGCAAGGAAAACAGAGAAATGACAACTATTTGCATAAAAAATTAAATGTAAAGGCGTGTTTTGCAGTTGATATCTAAGCGCAGACGTCTCCAAGTTACAGTTACAAAGCTCCAAGCCCGAATAACATGAGGGCAATCTTGTCCACCGCCAAGAAATACTGTTTAAGATGCGCGAGAAAACACAGGCTGCATATTCAAGAGACCCCAGCGGCTTCTCAAGCAAGACGACGATGGCGATGGCGATTTGTGAAGCCAAAGCGCTATGAGTCCACGCAGGGGCGGATTGAGCAGGGCGGATTGCTTGTCGCGGCTTACCGGATTGCTTGCACAGCATCGCCTAACCGCCAGCATCGCGGGTCAACCTCCGAGCCATATCTGCTCGCCATAAATGCCTAATCTGCCATAAATGCTCGCCATAAATGCCTAATCTGAAATAAATGCGAAACCCATAACGTGTCATGAAAATAGAATTAGTAAGGAAGAAATTAGGCCGGGGCAGAAAAATGTATCTGCCTTATAATAGGAAGGATAGATGACCTTTGGATTTTTTTATGGCATAACACAATGAATTGCACCGTATAATTGACCTTTTGCTATATTTGAAGATGAATGACGCAATTGTGGCACAAAAATTAATTATGATAAATATTAAATCTTTGAAAAAATATCGTGCATTTCTGGAAATCGATTTAGGGCATTCAAGCCCTAGTTTCTTACGAAGCATGATGGCCGATATGTTTGGAGCCAAGAAGATTGTCCAAATGACCTATTGATGCCGAAATATAAGATGCCACATGGCTTGATTTGTTACAAAATAGATGCAGATAATTGCCAGATTTGCTGCCGAATACATAGTTTCATGGGATGATCTGGCTATGTAAAAATAGTGCATGGCATCATTTCTTGCCGTTTTGCATTTTGAAATGGCTTCACATAGCTATACTGTGATCTATACTGTGGCACAAGGTACGGTTTTTGCAGATAGATGTCATATAATATATCTGGATAAATCTTTAGTCTGGGTAATGCTCTTAATCTGTGGGTGCAGAGCTGATGTATCCATTTGATATATCCACTGTCTGCTCTAATGCCAGCTTGTATATGACAGGCTTGTCTCCAAAAAATGGAAGCCCAAGGATTGGAGTAGACCGTTCTACTGTGAACAGGTGGTTCGTACTTATTTGACATTGTTTCCCAGATTTTATAGCACGATTGCATGGCAGTGCTTTGTAGCTATGGTGAAGCATGTTGGCTATAATGCCTTGGACGAATGCAGTGGTAGGCCAAACAAATAGCTGGCATGTTGGCGAAGATCAGGATGACAACTAATGCCACAATATGGATCGAGCAAATGCATTCGACTACTTTATGGAGTGCGAAAATAAGGTCAGATATAATAGTAGGTGAAATGCTTATTGGTACATGGATATGAACGGAAATACAGATATTAGTTAATCAGTTGCCTATCTTTAAGATGCAGAGAAGCAAAGGCATTTCTGAGGCGACTTTAATTCTTGATATAATGAGTTCCTGCTTGAATTAGTTATGTTGGATTGATAGCCATAGCTACCTGATAAGTTCATATGAGGAAGTATTTTGGTTCTAAGATGTCTAGGTAAATGCTTCCCAGAAGAGTTGAAGCCTTGAGTTATATTTTATAGCATGTGGGTATGTGAATTAATAATGAAACTTTTACCACAATCTGTGGGCATGTGAAGATAGATAGATATGCTCTTAAACTTTAACATAATAATTTTCTATTCTATATGTTTTTCTTATAAATACTATTATGAACAGATGCATGAATTAAGATATCTTTCTAGAACTCTTAGTATACAATTGGGAAGTTTGATAGGTTGTAAGTTTAGTAAGGACCTTGGTACTTTTCTGTCTTAAGCTTTCCTATGCAAGATTTTTTAAACTTTTGTCATTTCAATTAAGCTGTCAATTTTGGCTTCATTGACATTATGCTTTAACAGGCTGTAGATAAAGAGCCACCTTCACAACCTAGCAGGCCGATGCCCTTGATGGCAAATAATTTGAATGGTGATTACGTCATTGACAAGGCCGAAATTTGAGAAGCCCGGTTTGATTTTGGATATCCCATTCCTGGATGGAAACCCAAGTCCTGTTGGACATAAAGAGTCGTCTAACTGACCTTCAAGGTATGATCAATTTGTGCCGTCTAATTTCAGGAAGAATTTTGTTTCTATTACATATGCATATGAGGGTCCAGTTCTCACATATTGGCTCCATTTACACAGAGGTTTGTGTCCATCTCATGGAATTGGACAACAGCCAGTCAGTTTATACATAGGCTCTGGATTTGAAGACCACGGATCAAATGAAACTTGGCGAAAGCCAAAGCCATGCATTTAAGAAAGGCTATAAGAAAGATATTTCATCGGCAAACACCTTACTTGACTTGTGTTAAATATGGCTCACTTGCAGAGGCATGAAATGTTTTTGACAAGATGCCACTCTGAGATGTTGTTACATCACTAGTTTCAGGATACGCAGAAAATGGATTTGGCATGGAAGCGAAGTGAAACGTAAAAATCTCCAAATGTCACCTTTGCTTCTTTGCTTGAAAGTTTGTGGTAGTATGGCGTAAATAGACAATGTGAGCATGCATAAGCAAGTTATTAATATGGGAAATGGAAAGAGATCCTTTGTTGGCAACATCTTTGGTTGACATGTATGCCAAATGCGATCGCTTTGTTGAAGCAAAGGAAGTCTTTGACTTCATTTGCCAAGTCGGGATGTTATTTTCGAAATAGTCTCATGGTATACAGAAAATGGGCCTGCAGTAGAAGCTTTGGATTCTTTGATCAAATCAAGCTGATGGCATTCTCCCAAATATAGTCACTTTCGTTTGTGCTTAAAACAGTAAATATCCATTGGATTGGGTTGAAACTCTGTGGATATGTCAGTTTTTTCTAGAGGAAGATGGATAAAGCGAAACGCGAGCGAGACAAAAATCGTTACAGATGCTTGGTAAGTGCATTTAGAAGGTTTTGAAAAATAACTTTTAGTTATTTGCTTATGGGTTTTGCATTTGTTTTTGGGTTTTTTCATGAAACTTGGTTCATTTCTGAACCGAACAGGATGAGAAACCCAATTTGTCTATAATCAAGAGGGGGACAGGCCAAGGATGTATTGGAAGATGAGTATTGATTTATCGAAACCCTGATACCTTCAGAAGGGTGAGGCTATTGCCATTACACATCTGGTGTTATATATCAAATCTTGTTTTTAAATAAAAAATATTCAGTTTGAACCCTGTTCTTTTAGACCTTGTGCTCCAAATGTTGCCTTCTATCTCCCCTAATTAAAAGAAATGAGTCATTGAAGTAATATTGTCTTATACAATGAAATCTTCAATAATCATTACATACAACAGCATACTTTGTAATCAAACATGTTCCAAAGCATTTAAATTTATTGTGCTAATATATTGTGGTCAAATATCATGCTCCAATGTCATATGACGAAATTTCACACATGAAGCTATCATATATACGATTGCAAAATCGTATCAATTAACTATCTGAAATCATAGGAAAAAAGTCATAGTAATAGATTTAAACCATGGCAATTTGCCACGTTATATGTTGTCCATCAATTACTACAAAATATCAGCCATTTTAAATTGCTAGAAAAACTAAATAAAATAATTATGTTATATTACCATGGAGAAAAATAGGGTGAAAAAAATGATATTAGCATATTTAAACTAAGTACATTTACCACATTGTGTCTTCGTAATTAATCACTATAAAGCACCATGAAAATTAACTACTGTAAATCATCATGATAATTATGCACTTAAAATTACCACGTCAATATAATGAAGAACATAGATGTGATCAAATACCAGTCTACTAAACTGGACATACTAAACCATAGTACATATCATATAGTTTAAGTTGTTACAAAGACCAATTAAGTTTACCATGTTCCAGTACCATGTCACAAAACAATTTTAGCTTACCATCTTAGAAAAATATATTGATGAACCATATTAGGTAACTAGACATGGTTTGTAAACTTTTGAACCCACTAACATGTACCGATTTATGGATTTAATTTTCACCAACAAACCATGGAAAAAAAATCATATTGGTTCAATTTTGGGGGCCTTGTTAGAGTTACAAGAACAACCTATTGCTCCTGAGATCCAGAAAGTATTGGATGAGTTTTCTGATGTGTTTCCTAAGAATTGCCTCCACATAGAATGGTAGATCATGAGATAGAACTTGTTCCTGGGGCTGAACCCACATCAAGGCCACCATATAGATTTCATGCATTAGAGATGGCTAAATTGAAGAAACAATTAGCGGAATTATTGGAACAAGGGTTTATACGACCGAGTGTTTCTCCATTTGGTGCGCCAGTTTTGTTTGAAAAAAAAGAAAGAAGGGACATTAAGGTTGTGTATTGATTACCGCATGCTTAACCGATTTATAGTGAAGAATAGATATGCATTGCCTAGGGTTGATGAGTTATTTGATCGGTTGGGACAAGCTAAGTATTTCACAAAAAGAAATTGATTTACGATCCGATATCATCGGATCCGGATCAAGGATCTGAGATATTTATAAGATCGACACGCCAGACGGACATTACGAGTTCGTTGTAATGCCCTTTGGGTTGACAAATGCTCCTGCCACTTTTATGCGCCTAATGAACGAGATATTCTGATATTTCCTGGATAAGTTTATATTGGGTTTCTTTGATGATATTTTGGTATATTCCAGGACATTAGAGGAGCATGTGGAACATGTAAAACAGACATTAGCTATTTTGCGACGAGAGAAGTTGTATGGTAAGTTATCTAAGTGTTCTTTTGCACAAACTAGATTGGTATATCTTGGGCATGTAATTTCAGAAAAGGGATTAGAGCCAGATCCTTTTAAGATTGAGGCAGTTAGGGATTGGCCCACACCAAAGACGGTGAAAGAGGTAAGATTATTCTTGGGGTTAGCGGGGTATTACCGCAAATTTGTTCCTAAATTTGCAAAGATTGCTGCTCCTTTGACTTCTTTGTTGGGTAAGAAGAATGATTTGCATTGGACTAATAGTTGTCAGGAAAGTTTTCAAAAGTTAAAGGATGTTTTGATTAGTGCACCAGTTTTAAGGATTACAGACATGAATATACCCTTCCATGTAGTCATTGATGCTTCTGGGAAAGCTATAGGAGGAGTCTTGCTGCAGGATGGCCGAGTTTGTGCTTATATATCTCGTAAGTTGTCTCCTGCTCAACAAAATTACCCAGTGCATGATCTGGAAATGTTGGCTATTATCCATGCCTTAAGGGTATGGAGATATTATTTATTGGGTCGTCGTTTCTTTTTGAAGACTGACCACCAAAAATTTGAAGTATTTTGCAAAACAGCCATATTTGAATAATAGGCAAAGGAGGTGGATGCAACTAAGGGAAGAGTATGATTTTGAAATTGAATATCAACCTGGCAAAGAAAATGTGATTGCTGATGCTTTGTCTAGAAGGTCATTTTTAACCTCTATTAATGTGTTACAAGGGCAACATGATGCAGATATTCTTAGCAAATTGAGTAATGATCCATATTTTGCACCTGTGTTGGAGAACCCTCAAGATTTTCCGAGGTATGCATTGTCTAAAGGAGTTTTATATTATAATGGCCATATGTGTATTCCTAATGATCAGGAGTTGAGATTGAGGTTGCTATATGAAGCACATGATAGTCCTTTGGCGGGCCACCCTGGGGTACACAAAACTTTGAGGAAAATGCGCCAGAATTTCTTTTGGCCCGGACAGAAGAAGATGGTTAAGGAGTACGTGGCTAGGTGTTTATCTTGTCAGAAGGTAAAAGCATCAAGGTTTAGGGAGCCTGGAGAATTACAACCTTTAGTAATTCCATCTTCTAAGTGGGAGAGTATTTCCATGGACTTCATTGTTGAACTTCCCCGGACACGTTCAGGTTATGATGCAATCTATGTTGTGGTTGATCGATTAACTAAGCAGGCCCATTTTATGCCTACGAAGACTACTGCTACGGCAATGGATATTGCTAAGTTATTTGTTAAGGAGATTTTCAGATTGCATGGGATGCCAGCCACTATTTCATCAGATCGGGATACAAAGTTTATGAGCCAGATTGGCACTAAGTTATATACCAGTACATCTTATCGTCCTCAAGCAGATGGCCAAGTGGAGCGAGTTAATCAAATCTTGGAGGATATGCTCAGGATGTATGTGCCTAGTCAACCAAAGGTATGGGATTCTTACTTGTACTTGGCTGAGTTTGCATACAATAACACTTATCAAGGTTCCATCAAAATGAGTCCTTTTGAGGCAATGTATGGTAAGGAATGTCGTTGTCCTCTTAATTGGAGAGATCCCCAATGCAATGTTGAAGCATCTAATGAAGTAGCGGAGGACATGGAAGCTCAGCTAAGGAGACTTCGACAAAATTTGGTTGTGGCACAAAATAGACAGAAGCAGTATGCAAATAAGAGACGTAGACCACTTGAATTTCAAAAAGGGGATTATGTGTTCTTGAGGATTAATCCCAAGCAGAGCTCACTGGCATTTAAAAGTGCAGGTAAATGGGCCCCTAGGTATACGGGTCCGTATGAAATTTTGGAACGTATTGGCAAGGTGGCTTACAGGTTGGAGTTACCCTCGCACTTGAAAGTACATAATGTCTTTCACGTGAGTAACTTAAGGAAGTATGTTTTGATCCTTCCCATATGTTGGGGGACGATGATTTGGTAAGCAGGGAGAACTTTTTGTACCCCCGACCAGAACGTATTCTGCGAGAGGAAACCCGTCGCTTAAGGAGGCGAACAATACGGAGATTTTTGATACAATGGGCGGGTTGTCCTGAGGAAGATGCCACCTGGGAAGATGCTAATTGGATTCTTCGTGAGTTTTCGGAGATGTGCCCATGAGGACATGGGTTGAATTTTTGGAGGAGAGACTGTAACGGACCTAGGATATTGAGGTACATTGTGGAATTATTTTATTAAAAGATGCAAAGGGGATAATAATTAAAATATCACGCATGCAGAGTAATACGTCGTATATGTAGAGATTATGTAGACGGAATACTGGTGGTTAAAAATAAATATAAGTACAGAGAAAAGCATTTGGAAAAAGATAGATTGCAGAGGGATTGCTGAAGGAGCGAATTGCGTGCAGAGCTTTGGGAGCATGTTGGAGCACAGAGGAAGCAAGCGGGATTCCAGGTGGAGATCAAGACTTACACCTGGGGTTTTCTAGTGTAGTATCTGTGCTTGTTTTTAATTTGTTGATTAAGTATCCAGCACGGGATTAGCATTGGATTATATGCACATGGGATGAGAATTGGTTTATGTGAGCATGATTGTAAATATAAACACACGGTTTATGGGTAGTAGCTCTTTGGTATTGAAATATTGTGGCTTGCATGGCTAGTATTGAAATTAATATGTTCCTAATATTTTCCATCAAAGTAATAGCTGTAGCTGTAATCTATGATATAGCTGGAATGGAAAGGTTTGAATCGGTTAGAATTTGGAAGAAAGGATTAAAACTAAATTGATGAAGCAAGCAGAAGCCAAGACGGCAGTATTTATCTCTTGCATGCTGCTTGTAGAATTGGCATGATCTTATTTAGTGGGAATGTCTGAGAAGCATGAAAGCTGGTCTGGATTGGGTCGATTTGGCCTCAAAGAGGTCGATTTGGGCAAAGGAAGCGGAATCATTGAGATCCATGCAGGTTGTGGCAGCGGATAATTTGGTCTCTGGCAAGCAAAAGATGATCCAGAACCGTGTAATTCAGCCTGTAACCAGGTCGTTTTGGATTAAGAACCCCTTAGAATTAAATCAGAAGGATTTTGAGGGGATGTTATCTGTAATCACGAGTTTCCAGTAGGATCCCAAAGGAAGAAAAAGGGTTAGAACTACTCGATTCGCCCATAATCGATGAGATTTGGCCCGGAAATCCTTGTAAGAGCCAGAATCGGCTGGACCCAAGAGGTTATGGCATGGATTCGATGGCCTGGAGGCCATATCCCACCGCAGTCGAGATCGCTCTTGTGTATGCACGTTAGGGTTAGGTTAGAAATAACAAAAAAAATTAACAATTAGTACTTTGTTAATAAGGTAGTAATATAATAAATTTAAGATTTAAGCTAAGCTATAAGTTAAATTAAAATAGTAAGGGTTAGCTGGAACAAGGAGCTGGGCGAGGTATTTGTTTAAGATTAAGGCCTAAGTTAGGAGGGTTAATGCTAATAATTAAGTTATTTATAATTATGACATGAGTGGCCTAAACAAGCTAGCGAGTTATAATTTAAAGCCTTTGAAATTAGTTAAATTAAGAGGGGTAAAAATGCAAGGCACAAGTGTCGTGTATGGGGAAATTGGGAACGGAAGCACAATGACAATTATAATGCTAGAGATTAACTCATTAATCTTAGATATAGCTAGTGACTTTATTGTTAGTGAATCTATGGAAGATGTAGACGTTTATTTTTAATTTAATAGTGATGGTTGCATTTTGCATTATTAAGGCTATGGTTGGACATTTCATGTTACATAAAGTGTGAATTATAGAATTTATTTGATGTTGAGTATCTTAAGGCATGGGGCATGATGGTGAATTGTATGTAATTGTCTATGGTGAAATTCTTTGATATAGACCTCTGGGGCCGTGAGTTTAGGTGCGATGGTCTAGACTCACGGTTTTGCACAGTGCTATGTATATGGTAATATTTGAACATCAGGCGTTGGTACCGTATGGTGCAACGTCATGCACAGTAAGTGGTCCTCCAATGCTGGACGCAGCGTGGATGGGTGTGTACACACGTGGTTATCCCGCCTCTATGTCACTGGCCTGATCAGCCGAGTTGACCTTGCTCAGGCCCAGAGGAATATTGGTTGCAATGTTGATGCTATGGTTGCTTGTTAATGTTGGAATCAAGTTGCAATGGCTATGCTTGGTATAATTATGCATTGTGGTTATGCTTGTTGGATTAATTACTTGGGTTGCAGGGGCGAGGTTACGGTAAGGATACGTTATTGTTCTAAGTTAACGCTTTGTGATTATTAATGCTAGACATGTCCTAGATTCCCCGATCCCCACTTAGTCCGTGTGACTAACCCCGTGGTTAATGGTGTAAGCAGAAGTGCGAGATGCTCCGGAGAGTAGCCAAGCTTCAGAAAGGCGAGAGTAGAAGAGTGTGGATTGTTATTCAATAAACTTGACTATTAATACCATTAATATTATACAAGAAATTTATCGCGGCGGCCTTGGCCGCCCCGACCATTTCTCTCTATCAATTTTCATGTATTGGGGAA
The DNA here is from genome assembly GCA_021234155.1 of Isoetes taiwanensis. Lineage (NCBI taxonomy): Eukaryota > Viridiplantae > Streptophyta > Lycopodiopsida > Isoetales > Isoetaceae > Isoetes > Isoetes taiwanensis. The sequence continues at coordinate 18,516,751 of JAJEKV010000012.1, read as the reverse complement.
ATGACTTCTCTCTACTGGCTCATTTACTAATTAGAACTCTGTTAGCCCTAGATTCTATGAAGATTCTCTTAGGTTCAATAAGGATTCTTCGTGGCTCTCGTATGCTTCCTCTAGGTTCTAGAAGATTCTTTTATGATTTTATTAGGTTACCGAAGATTCTATAAAGATTACCCCAAATTCTCTTAAGATTCTGATGCATTTCTGATATTCTATGAAAATTCCCATAGATTCTCTAAGATGCCATCAAGATCCTCCTAGATGCTCTAATTTTCCTCTAGATTTTCTTAAATACCATGAAGATTCCCCAGTACTATATAAAAGTTCCCCTAGATTCTCAAAGATTCTATGCAGCTTCTCTAAGATTCTGTAAGATTTTATAAGGTTTCTTTTAGATTCTCTTAATATTTGTCTAGATTCTTAAAGATTCTCTCAAGATTCTTTTAGATACCCTCAGGCTCTAAGAATATTTCACATAGGTTCTCTAAGATTCCATGAAGACTCTCCATTTCAATTACATTGGATATGATGGCATTGAAACAATGGCAAATTACCAGTTGTTGGAAAGTTCTTGACGAGAGGAATCTAATGGCATGGGGCCTCCTTGATCTGACTCAACCATTGTGGTTGTTTAAAGCAGAGCCATAAAAGAGGAGATTTCTAGAATGCTACAGTGCCAACTCACCCTTTCCGCATTAATTATAGTGCCACTTCTTGGCACCTTCCTTAACCTACTCAAAAAGATCGCACACATCTCAAGGTTTTTAAATAGAATGTTGGATAACAAAATATTGACGTGTCAATTTTTAGAAAGAAGTCATTAATACTAAATACGCCTTAGGACATGTGTCAAAAAAAAGCCTTAAAGTGTTAAAAACCTTATCTAAACTATATTATCCAAAAGAAATAAATAAGCCTTTGGACACGTGTCAAAAAATGGCTTTAAAAGTGTTACAAACGGATAAGGCTATGTGTCCACAAAACAAACAGGTATCTTTGGGCATATTCTCTAAGAATCTTGCCGATAGCAATTATATAGTTTAGATATGGGCTTGAAGCTATAATTATTTTAAAACTTTGGTTGTGGTGTGGGGTTTTTGCTGAGCAATGGCAAGTATAATTTTTGGGACCTTTGAGCATGTATAAAGATTAAATTCTTTAGGGACGCTTCACATGTGACAAAAAACATATTCACATGTTAATTTTTTTTGACGGACGGCTCAACGTCCAAACCGTTGGACGTCGAACTGCTGGAGCAGTTCGTGATCGACCGGCTCCGACGTCAAACGAGACGTCTTGACTTGCATTTCCGGTCATTTTCGATCTTCACCTGCAGCAATAGGTAAAATCTTGAATGAATCCGTAAACCTCCGGTGGCGCGAAAACAGCAATGGTGTAGCAATGGAGAACGGAATCGGAATTGGCGATGTGAGTGGGCATTTGCTTCCTTGTGCATTTAATTCGTTGTTCTGATTCCTTGTGCATTTCTTCGATTTCCTTGTCTTTGATTCCTTGTCGTTCTGATGAGAACTTGAATTTATATAGGAATTCTATGCTCTTTCAGACATGGAAGCCAGCTCCGAAGCCACTCAAAGCACAAATGTTTCATTGGGTCCTATGGAATTCAATTCCCAAGCTGCTCAAGCCACTCAAAGTATGAACTCAGGCCGTTCTCTTGCACTAGGCTCACAATGGTCTCTCAATGAGATGATTGTTCTCAGTGATGCTCGGAAGAAAGACATTAACTTGCAGACTAGAGGAGGAATACAGGAAAGAATGGCCAATGGACAAGAGCGATGGGAGAATGTTGCTAGGTATGTATTTTTCTTTTAATTATCATATTTTAGAATCTTGTGTAGAATGGAAGATTGTTTGAACTTCATTACTATCAATTTGGAAGATTGTTCATTACTATCAATACAGTGCACGTCTACTTCAATAGACAAAAGCTTTTGGAGTGAGATTTAAGCTATTCCATAGTAACTATACTTGATTTATGATCATATTCACAATAGTCATATAGCAGCCACATGTGAATAAAGAAAGTTCAAAATTTCAGACTCTATTCAACTATCATATGAGGAGACCAAACTCTCATGTTATACAATACCCCCTAACAAGGTGAGCGATGTCTAATAAACGCTAATGACAAGTAGACAAGTTGGCTTGAAGCATTTGGTTGGCTCAAAAATGAGCATTAACCAATAATAGAATATGAGAAAGCTTTCTCCTATACGAGGGAGCGCAGATCCAAGCCTCAAATCTTTGAATTTGTATATTTGCATCCATGTATTTCTGCATGCTCAGAAAGAATGTGGTGGAACGAGTTATGGATGGGATGGCCATTGGGTCCTCATTATCATGAGCAATCCAATGTGACTCAAGCCCACCGTCTTCAGGGAAAGTTGTTGTTGATTGTTTGTGAAATGGATACCAATGTTGATCCAGCATCAACACTACAAGTGGTCAATGCGCTTGTGAAAGCAGATAAGGATTTTGACTTAGTAATCATACCTGGTAGTGAACATGGCATGGGTGGTGCTTATGGGGAACGACGCATGCAAGACTTTTTCGTTCGGCATCTACTTGGAGTAGAACCACGCAATGATTGTAAGCACATTTAAAGCTCTGGAAATAGATGGGACCAGAGAAATTCTGTAAAGGAGAAGAACTGTATAGCTATTGGATCAATGAAGTTCTGTGTAAGATACAGCATAGAATTTGAACAATATTAAGACATCAGGTTAAGATTTTGCTTTATGGAAATAACTAGTTTGCCAACTCAAGTTAAAGAGCATAAAAGAGCATCACAAATAACTCGACTTCAAGAGCGTAAAGGAGCATTACAAGTTTGCAGTAAACATGGTGACTACTGGATAGTATCACGTTCTACACTGCTCAGACAAATTGGAAGAAGGTGTCCTTGTGCTGAAAGTGGCAATCCTTCTATTTAAGAAAATCCTTCACTCATTTGCCAAATTATCCTCCTGATAACTTCAATGGTTGATGTTAATAACGTTTGTAGGTCCAAAATAGAACGTCATGAGAGAATTGATAGTAGAGTAAATTGCTTGCATGGTGGAGTTCATAAAACAGGTAAGTCAGTTAAAGTTTCTTCCTAGTACTCCAAAACTCAAGTGCTCACTCCTATGGGAGAACTATTTGGCCATACTCTCGAGTTGTAAGACCTCAAAGCAGACCTATGAATGTGATAGTATCCCCTTAAACATTCCGAATTGTGATAATGCATATTTTCAAGTAATTAATAATTCGGAGGAAGTTCATTCCACATCCAACATGTTGCAGGCATCGAACACTATAAACGCCAATCAAGATGAATGGGAAAGAAGATCTTAGCCTAGATTAACTAATTTAACCCAAATAGTAACAACAAAATATTTTGGTTTAAGTGGTTCAATATGATAGGTCAATAAATAATTCCTCTGGGACAGAGAAATGCAAGAATCTTGTTTATCTAGTATCTTCTCTAGCTTGCTTGAATACAGATTTTCATCAATAACCATTGACTTTACTCATAAATGGGTAATAGCTTTGCTCTGTGATGTTCGCTGAAAGAATTGGTAAAAGAATTCCGTGCCTCTTATGTTAGAGTATCAGTTACCCACTTTCTATTGTTCTGTTAAAACCTGCAATTATCTACTGTCGTTGCCAATGTTATCTACTGTTCTACCAATATTGTTGATGATTTTACAGTGATAGAAGGCCACCTACACAAATCCACTATAGTTATGATGTAGCAATGGTGTTGACCATTCTATCTCTTGCTTTTACTGTCACAGATGTAGTGTAACACTAGGATGCATACCATGTACATAAGACTCACAAGTAGATATTGGGCTATTGATCCATAACATTCAAACTGCATGGAACACTGAAAAAGGCCATCTCTGACCCTAATCCATATATGTGAGCTGGACCACAATCTTTATGTAGAGTTGATTGCAGGACCTGCACAAGAATGCACAGAATCTGTAACAGGCTGGCAGCGAGGTCTTACCTTAGACTCCATTGACAACCGTCTTTAACGAAACATAGCATCCAAACTGGGGCCTTAACCCATAATGCTGGCTTCACCAAAACTCTTACCGTAAGTGATTTATTGGGCTTGCATGGTGATGCGTAGAATTTATTGCTTGGGGCTACCTAACAACTATTTTGTCTCTAAATATGAATTTATGCATGATATGAGGTTTAACCTTAAGCTTGAGCCTGTGTTGGAAGTAAAAATTCTCACCACCATGGAATGGTTAGGGCAAACTAACTGTATAATGTAAGGCACTGTGGTTTTTGGTTGTAAAGGACCACTTTTACCATGGTTAAACATGTTGTTAGCTCTTTGTTGTATTGAACTTGTATTTGTGTGCAGCATATGTAGAAAATATGGTTGCAATCGGAGTGCTGATCAGTGCCATTCAAAATGGGATAACATGCGCAAGGAATATTCCAAAATTCATGCTTATGAAAAGAACGTGCCTTCTGGTAGAGACTCGTATTGGAACCTTGGACGAGCTGAACGTGTTGAGCTGAACCTGCCTCGAAATTTTCCTACAGAGGTTTGTAATAACTGAACTTGAGATTTCAGAAGCTCTGATTCAGAAGCCATTGTTTACTGAGGCCAAATGGCTCAAAAAAATCCTTGCAAAATGAGCTCTTTGAACGAGGATCTTTTGAGCCATTTGGCCGAGTGTTAGGATGTAGTCAATGTTGCATTCCCAGCGTGGTAGTCACATTCTTAGAATAATTCAACTATGTTTCCACTATCTGAGTCAGGCCCTTATAGACAATCCCTCTGCTGGATTTCTTAAGAAGAATATGGAAGAAATAAGCATGAGATTAACTGATTATGCAACATCCAAAAGAATATGTCTTATGGTTCATACCATTGAGGAGAAATGGGAAAATGTACAACTAGCTGATCTGTGTCCACGTGAAGGAGAGAGTTTAATAATAAATTCAATGATTTAATAATGCAAGTGAACGTGCATTATTGCTAGCGGACGTGCAAGTGAATTATATAACTAACTTTCATTGTATTCGACTCTTGGGCCATTGGTCAGTCTTTGAACAGAGGTCTGTCTTGGCATGATACATAGACCAGAATGACAAAGTGTAAACCATCTTCCCATGAGCCTCAGCATTTAAGAATGGACCCAGGATCAAGACCAGCTTGGCAAGGTACAAGTGCATAAGTAACAGTGGCTCTTTAACAGGAGACAAAGAATTAGCTAGACTTTGACTGGTAGATCCATGTAGGATATTTTCTCAAAGGAAAATGCAAGTGTAGCACGCATAAGGCATGATGCAATCTAAGTTATTTTGGACAACAATTAGCTAGACTTTGACTGTCAGACCCTTGTAGGATATTTTCTCAATTTTCTTGAGGGAAATTGCAAGTGTATCAAACATAAGGCATGGTATTATGCTTAACTGGTAGTGCAGTGTTGCAGATATTTTGGCAAAGGAAAGTTGCACTCTAGGTGCACCCACAAAGGCACACTTTGGTGTCCCAGAAGCGTGTAAATTTCTGAAGGCAATAGAACATATACTCGCCTTGTGGAATTTCTTTTTGAAAAATTATTAAAGGCTTTCCTCCCAGGGAGGAAATTCCACCAAGTAGCACTCCACGTTTTAGCTCTGGCAAAAGAAAGCGCAAGACAAAAGAAGACTCCTTTCAAGAAATAGGATCTGCTCTTATGAAAACAGCTGAGCAACTAGCAGCCACAGCAAGAGAGGATAACATTCAAAGGAGAGAGGAAAGCATTCACAGGCGAGACATGATAGAGAAAATGCTGCAAGTAGACTTGTCAATTGCTCAGCAACTACAAATGATGACAGAGAAGATGGCAGCTGTGGCTGATGCAGTAGTCAAATCATGCTGCCAAAAGGTAAGTTTTCAAGTTATCCCTAAGTTGCATGGCAGCTTCATGAGCATTGGGTCTCCTTCCTGCAGGCGCCCTGAGGAACTCAACGTAATCATCATCAACAATTGGTGCTGAGATAGGATCCTCTTTTTCACCAACCTCAATTAAGTAGTTGTGGAGAATGCAACAAGCATATATTACATTTGTTAAGTCTTCAACATTCTCACATTCTAGCTTTTTATAAAACAGTCTCCACTTAGTCTTAAATATACCAAATGTTCTCTCAGCACAAACCCTGCTGCTACATAGTAAGTAGTTAAAGCTTTTGAAATCATCTTGTAAGTGACGTCCAGGATAGGGAAGCACTAGCCATGGCAGATCAAAGTATCCTGCATCTGCTATAATGTACTCAGGAAATGTGAATCCTCCTCTTGTAACTCTTGGCCCATTGAAAAGCATTCCATGAATAGCATTGTTATACAAAGGTGATTTACGAAGGATATTAATATCATTGCGACTACTACAGGGTTCCAACGAAGACATCTAAGAACCTCGCTCGAATGTCCACCACTGCTTGTAAAGTAATTGAATAATCCTTGTCCTTATCATAGTAATCAATAGCACAAGCATTTGCTGGAAGATCTAACTCGAAATGAGTAGCATCCATTGCCCCGCGGTTGGGAAATCCTCTCCACTCTTGAATCCATTCTTAACCTCATTCAAGTCCTCGGGCCAATGCAAGTAATGACTCATATGTCCCACAACCATTTGCATCACTAAATTGTTTCACGTGCTTGTGAGCGATTCTTTCGGTGCTAATCCTACTTGTTCGGACACACTCAAATAGCTATTTCTGTTGCTATTCTAGATAGAAATGGCACTACCTTCAAACCCAACTGGAACATTTCTTGTTGGGATGTTCCTTAATCCGAGAGGTGGGATTGAAGTCGGGAGGGAGCTAATATGGAGCATAGATGCTCAAACCGCTCTAAATTTACATGGAAGAACTCTTTGTACTGCGAGGATCAATTCCATTGACCTCGATGCAAAAACGCCCCACCAATGAATAGGCCGCGGTGTGCGATATAGAAGACACCCTCTCAGATATCGAAAATTCTATGAACCCGGTCATTGCAACCGAGAAAGACACGGTATTGAGCAGCAAGAACACTCCCACTACTTCCACCATCCAGGAGCAGCTGCACAATTCTTGATCTACGTTCAAAATGAGCCCGCACGAGCTGGAATAGGACAAGCATCATCTGCACTAGTTGGAAGAAGGCAGCACAGTTAAATCTCGCCGGATCTCTCGTTGGAGCCATATCGACACGAAATTTGTTACCGGCTAGAGTCACGAAAATGACAAAACCCTTAAAAAAAAAAAAATGACGTCCACATGTGAACGCCCCAAATTTTTTTGCCAAAAACGTTGACGTTGGGGCCGCCGGAGCCGGTGACATGTGAGGCGTCCCTTACCTAAGTATGTATCAATTTTCTGAGTTCCAGGAGTAAATAGATCCAACGGTAGAGATCGATGGGATCTCGAGTTACCGAGAGGTTAACTAGCCAGGCCCGTCACACAATGTGGGTTTCAAAATTTGCACATAGTACATGCTGAAAAACGACCGGGGCAGCCGGTGGTAGACTGGCTACAGCCCGTCAAGAACAGAGCTGTTTTTCTGTTTTTCTGAGCATCAGAATCAAAGCAATGGCCGAGCTTCCTAAAATCAAATTTCCTCTTCGAAGTCTCATATTTTCTGTTCTAACAGCAATTTACCTCTCAATCCTTGGCGTTGTATACTTCCACTTCAACTCCGCCACTGATCATGCAACCCCTTTTGATTGCAATCTGCTGTCAATCAGAGGCTTAAGACTTCTGCACACATTATCAAATGAAGAACTCTTCAATCTCGCGTCCAACAGCGGAAAAGGAAATCCCCTTTCAAAATCCAGATATTTAGCATGCAAATCCGAGTCTTCAAATCCCAAAATTGCGTTCATGTTTCTCACAAGAGGATCTCTGCCAATGGCGCCTTTGTGGGCCGGGAAATGAAGCTCTGTTTAACATCTAAATTCCTTGAGATCCATTTTTTCTGGACAGTGGGTTTGATCCAAGCAGCCCATTCTGGAGCAGATTGATCCAAGCAGCCCATTTTGGAGCAGCGCGCAGATTACTCGCAAATGCGCTCGCAGACGACTCAAATTATCAATTTTAGCATTAGTCTCCGAAAGCTGCATCCCCCTGCATGGATTCAGCAAGGTTTTAGGCACAATTACATCCTCAAATCGCAATTTTATGGAGATTTTGGATCATACTTGGGCGCATTCAGACAGGTACCATGCCAGAGGCTACAATTCAATGCTTTCGGAGATCAAAATCGAGGATTTTCGAACAGCATCTCTGTATTCGGTTTTCAAGCGTGATCATGCGGTTATGACAGTGCAAGACAAAGAAGTTTTGGAGCAAATTCGAGCTAAAATGCTTGCATTACAGCTGCTATCCAGGCTAACATTATTTTCCGACGATGATGAATATCTTAGATCCCTTTGGCGCTACGAATTACAGCCTCACTTATGTTGATTGGTCCCAAGCTACAGGTTCTCATCCTAGATTCTTCCAACCAAATGAACTTAATGCATTATGCAACTTGACATTATCCATTAGAAAACAATATAAAATAACCCAATCCGTAAACAATCAAAAGAGGATTCATCACAATTGTATATTAATGTAGGTTGCCCAATGCAATAAATGTCTTGTTTCAATGCAGAATTTATGGCCTCACAACCTGTCCAAGTTCGTCCAGCTATCCTCTGTGTACAGCTATTTTACATGCACTTTTGCGACATTTAACAAACGATTCTTACTGATATGGTAATGGCAAAATTTCTTTAGGAAAGATAGTTGGACGGAATTCGAAGAATGATGAAGCTTGAACGTTTTGACATTTCTTCATAGGGATTACGATAATGTGGCTTACTCTGCATTGTCTTCTTGCCACTTTATCCTTGTTGCGTCCAGCATCCGGCATACCCCTTTGTCTTAATAAAGGTATGATTTATTTCTGCTTTCTTCATATTTTGAACCGGGGTGGATGATGTCCTAACAGAGCAGCACTCTATAAGGCAAAAGCAGTTCATGAATCCCTCAATAGTAACTTCCACAGTTGAAAAGAAAATATCCATTTTCATGTTATATGGACATGCTTAAGTAGAACTTCTCTGCAGCCCCCCTAGAAAGGACCATATAGAAGGCTGAGTAGAGTTTTATATGCAATGCAGAAGCTCCTTTACCTCCTCAGCGAACATTGCCGTTCTGTTCACAACCAGAATATGCATCCAAAGGTTGTTGCAGGCGCCAGGATGATAAGCAGATATCTCGAAAATTTCAGACGTTGAATATATCAGATGCTGTCTGTGCAAGTCATGTGAAGGAAATTCTTTGTGCTGTAAGCAATGCAACTTAGTTACCTGCATAAACAAGCCCTTGTCTTTTTCCATTTTACAATGCCATCATTCTTACCTTTCTTCGGCTGTCCTTATTCTAACTTTCGAGTGTAATATATTTTTGCCAGCAATGTGACCCCTTTGCATCAGATCTATATGGGGATGAAAATTGGCGCTCAGTTCCAATGCTGTGCAACAACACTGTGTCATCAAACAACTCAAGTGCTGCAACTTTTGGATACTGTTCAGTAGTTTGGCAAGCTTGCAAGCATGTTTCCATTTCAAATTCACCATTTTCTCCAGTCTCAGTGAATGCTGGACTATCCGAAGCAGCAGGAAATAATACATTAACTGATCAGTGGGGGTCAGAAACACAATTTTGCACTGCCCTTGGAGCAAATGGGAAATTCTGCTACGATGGTAAACCATATGAATTTTCCCCACAAGAATCAGACGAACCACCGAAAAGTGTATGCTTGGAGAAGGTTGAAGAGAACTCATACCTCAGCATGGTTCCACATCCGGATGGAACTGACCGGGTTTTCTTGGCTAATCAACAGGGTGTCATTTGGTTAGCCAACATGCCAGAAGAGGGTAGTTCTGGACCTATTAGTCTGAACAAATCTTCCCCCTTTCTGAACATCAGTAATCAAGTTGTTAACATTGCTGAACTTGGTTTCATGTCACTGGCTTTTCATCCTAATTTTTTAAAAAATGGCCGTTTCTTTGTCTCATATAATTGTGACAGAAGCAAATGGTCAGGTTGTGGGGGAAGATGTTCCTGTAACTCTGATGTGGATTGTAGTCCTGCATTGCTTGTGGGCATGGATACCAGCTCTCCTTGCCAATACTCTAGTGTTATTGCAGAATATAAAGCATCATCAGAGGTAAATGATTTTCCTATTTTGCTTTTCCTAACAAGGAGTTGCAAAGCTTTAATCATTTCCTTTCTCCTGCAGGCAGTTTTATCCAATTCACAGGAAATAACAAGAATACTTACAATGGGCCTCCCGTTTTCCACACATCATGGTGGACTTATACTCTTTGGCCCTCGAGATAAATATTTATATTTTATGATGGGAGATGGTGGTTCTAAAGGAGACCCCTTCAATTTTGCACAGAACAAGAAGTCGTTGCTTGGAAAGATCCTTCGTCTCGACATTGATAAACCATCCAGTTGAGAACCTTTCCCTGTAATAGGATATGTTGCTTAGTAATTCATTCTTACATGATTTTATCATTGTCTCAAGCTGATAACTGCAATGGTGTTCATTCACCGTGTAAAGAATTACCTATATCTGAAGAAATTCTTCTTTTAAAGAAGATTAACCTTGAACATCATGAGGAAAATCAAGAACAATCTCGGATGTAATGGTACCATAAATTCCTGGGCTGATATCTTACATATAACACAATCGCGTCATTGTATGTACTAATGTAAAACAAAAATTGTTTTTTTATCTAATACGCAGTCCTTAAATGAAAACACTCGTAATACTATAGTGCCGCTCGCTTTCAAGAACATTTGACTTCACCAGAGGGTTATTTCACTAATATCCTATTGAATTGATGTGAAGCAACTTTTAACATGCACTTTAGAATTCTCATGATAAGTGTTCACATTTATAAAGCCTATTTTTCCTTTGTCATCTTTTTCTAATATTACTAATTAAGGATTTCCATCTTCAAACTAGAAACTGAGAGTAGGATCATGAAATGCAGGTAGTACTTCAGGACTATGGGGAAACTATGGTATTCCAAATGACAATCCATTTGTTGATTATAATGGCTCCCAACCAGAAATTTGGGCACTTGGATTTAGAAACCCATGGCGTTGCAGCTTTGACAGTCTCAAGCCAGAATATCTGTACTGCTCAGATGGGGCTACGGTAATGTGATACCAGTTATGCACTAAATGAAAGTAATAATTTGCACGTCTTCTGCCTTTCATGTGCCCATAGTGCATGTTCGAGCTCAATAAATTTGACTTTCCCATCTCCACTAGACATAGTCTTCTCAGTTTGTGCCATTTGGTAGGTTGCTTAGCAGAAAATTCTAGCTAATCAATAGAATGCAAAGTTCTTTATAAGCTAGTACAGACAAACTAGAAATTATCATCTAACATCTATATCCCACCACAGCTAGCGGCATAGAGAAGCCATTTGAATTCTAAAGTATAAATTGACAAAAAGCATTAAATAGTTATGCACATTTATTCTTTAGTAGAGCAACGGTTAATCATCTGTTTTTATGATGAATGACAGAAAGATGAGGAGGTGAATCTTGTTACAAAAGGTGGAAACTATGGTTGGCGAGTGTATGATGGTTATTCATTATATCATCCCTCTTATACACCAGGAGGGAATACAAGCGCAAAATCTGTACATGCATTCTTCCCAATTGCTGGATACCCTCATGATATTGTAAACAAAGGTTTAGGATCAGCTTCATTAATAGGTGGCTCTGTTTCAAGATCTGTTGAAGATGCCTGCGTCTATGGAAGGTTAGTAATCTTGTTTGACATAAAATATATCACAATCTTTCTTTATTTTATCTCTAAATCCTTTGAACAAGCTTAAAACTGCATATTAACACCAATTTCAAAATGATCCACTTATTGCTATATTCATAAACAATCCATTGAATGAGACATGTTTTCAAGTCAAGTGAGTTGAAGTTACATATGATGTGAGATAATGCACTGCAGGTACTTGTTTGCAGACTTGTATGGTTCAGCAATGTTTACTGCAATTGAAAGGCCAGAAGGAAGTGGAAACTACACAAGTGCGAAAATTGACTTCATATGTTCTCCGACATCGCCATATCCATGTGGGAACGACAGCGCCCCACAACTGGGTTATATATTTGCATGGGGAGAAGACAACAGACAAAATGTATATGTGTTAACGTCCAATGGAGTGTTCAAAATAGTAAAGCCAAACAAGTGCAACCTGGTTTGCAACAAAACTATTTCTGCTCCACCATCATCACAGCCTTCTCGAAGTCCGTCAGCTCAGGCTCCTTCTGCATCTGATATTAGGCGCCCCTCCAAATTGCTTCTCCTCTTTGTTCCATTTCTTTGTTTAACAATGGTGTTTTATTAACGTTAGGTATTTTTTTATTCAGTGTTTGGGCCTCTCTAGATTTGCACCCGAGTTAAGTTTTCTTCGGCCAAGGGCAATTTGCCTTCTTAAAGGCATGCAGTAAGAATCATCCTTGAGCAGAGCATTCATGCTGAATCTTTTGTTCTCGTTTCTTAATGCTTGGTACGTTCGAACATGAAATATAATGGAAACCTAAACTAGGTACCAAGCACTAATGGGTATAGCAATGACGTCAAAAATTAGTTTTCCTATAAAATTCCCCTAAAACTCTGGATGAAGCTTTTGCGAAGCATAAGCCTTCTTGAATGGAAGTGTTTGAAGGAGCTTAGAACAACTTTATCTACGAACATGCCATCTTGGAAATAATATTGCTAATCTTTGAATGAACCCCCAAAAAAAAAAAAAAAAAAAAAACCAATGTTCTTTCATGTTTCAAAATTATCATGTTGACCTTGTCTCAACTGAAATGTACGTACAATTTACCAAAATGCCCCTACTCATCAAACTAGATTATCAAGATGTCTCTACATGCCAAGCTCAATTACAGAAATGCTGAAATTATGCTCTCATTATGTGGATCATATGATAGAAATACAAGGGTCACACATTATTATTATTATTATTATTATTATTATTATTATTATTATTATTACAAGAAATTTATCGCAGTGGCCCAAGGCCGCCGCGAACATTTCTCTTTCATGCCCTATTGTCTCATGTTCGTGTGCCCATGGGATAGATGGGTGTTGTGATCAACCATGATAGTCTTGGATGTTGTGATCGATGACCATGGGACCATGATAGTCCTCTGTTTTTAGCATGGATGGAGAACATCCATAGCTAATAGCTTGATTGCAAGGTTATTATACGATGGTTTTGTATCCCCTCTTTCTTTCTCCCTTTTTGCATATTTGAGAAATGTAGCTTGAATGATTGCAACCACAAAGTTGCATATAAATATTTTTGAAAGCCTGTGCACCATAGGGTCATAGAACAAATGAGGCAGGTCTTAAAATGTTTGGAAAAGATGTAAGAAGATAACGTAAATATATATAGCAGACATCATTTATTTTGAGCAATTTCCAAATTACGTGCTAGTAGGAGCCATGCAGACAAATTTGGGTCACAAGTAGATGGCATCATCGGGAGATATAGATGCAGATGTGCAATTAACCATGTAAACCAATGATTTCACTATATATTCAATTGGTTGCACCCGACAGTCAAAACTAGCACAATAACCGTTATCGGCCCTCACATTATTCATCATTTCTTCATGCCACAAGAGGATCTTTCTCTGGTGTTAAAATTGGAACTAAGATAATGAGCTAAAATGCTTAGCAATGATACAGGTATATGCCCAATCTAGTAGAGGTTCAATATAAAAAAAAGGTCAAGATTCTTGATCCCCTGGAAAGGCGAATCCCTTGCTGCGGCATTAGCTCTGCAAGATTAAGTAGGCGAGCTGCAAAGGAATAAAGTCATCCTTGTTAATCAAGATTAGCAATGCATAAAGTAGCATGTTCTACAATTTATATCTTGCCTTAAATGTGTTCTAAAAACAATGTCATATCCCTGGGCACTTTCATTGTGAATTAACAATAGGATGCAACTCTAGGCTAACTTTTGCCAACTAGGCATTTTATGAATAATTGTTGCATTAGAACAATGACAGCTTTGACAGAAAAAATATTGAACAAACCCGCATCATATTATCTCAACAATATTGATAGTTTGATATGCACAAGATGTAAGCTAAAACAAATGTTAATCAAACTCAAAAAACAAAGTGCACCTCAACTCTCCACAATAATCTGTTGCAAGTTTGAATTCGACAAACAAAGATAAGACAAAGAGCTTGATGGTTTTTTCTATATCTTTCTCACTCAATAGCCTGTTCAATTTGGTTCTATTTAGATAAGCATGTAGGGCTATTCTACAATAATATGACAGAAAGTTATGCACTTAACACTTAAAAATAGGTAAAACACTTACTTATTTAACTCAAGTGCAATGAAGAAAATAAGCAAAGGGGAACGCTTTTAACTCTTATTAAAAAGGAGCTCACATACTCCCCTGCAGAAGCGAAGCACATAGAACTATTAAAATTAGAATGGAAGAAAGATGCAAAAAATGGAATACATAGCCAGGAGTAAAAACGTGCTCTCAAATATATGAACGAAAAGGATATAACCTCAGCTCTGCAATAATATTCGGAGATAGATTTGACACAATCCAGAACTTGCAAGGGATTTCCAACATTCGCTTTGTTGATATCAAAAAATAACTCTTCTACTTGCATCTCGGCAGCAAAGCCAAAAGATACAACTTATTCATGCAAAACATATGCTTTGGTGTTTGGGGGCGATAACGGTCGGGCGATGGCGCCGTGTTCTTGGCAGGCAGCGGATTATGGCCGCCCCGCTTTAAATCTTGTCGTTAAGCCAAACGCTAGAGGGCCGGTTGGGATAAGTGCGCATTTGGGGACTGGGTTGTCTGATCCATTCGAAAGCACGAAGTTCCACTCTTCCGATCCCTTCTAGGCATCTAACCAGGAAAGCTTTCTTCCCTAGAAATCAGTGTCTGCTGTGTTCTTGGCAAGGCTAGTATTCTTGGTTTTTCTGCTTCTTGTTTATGCATATTCCACAAGGTTTCCGGCTATGGGAGTAGTGCCTCAGGTTAGTTGTGTTAGGTTTGAATGAAGAGCTCTACTTTCCGGGCGCTTGTGTCCGCTTTCTTAAGCTCCTAGTCTTTGGTTGTGAGAAGGGGCACGATTTTCGGGAAAAGAATGAAAGCACCTCTATAGTACTTATTGATGTAAGAAGAAGGGCGTCGGTCGACCTTTGAGTAGAGTCTCCCTAGAATATACATTGGATGAGTTCTTTAAGGCTAGTCGATTGAATTGAAAAGAGTTGTTTGCCTCCCCTCAGAGTATTATGGCGTTGAAGAAGAAGAAGATGATGCTGGCAGCCTTAGTACCGAGTTTGTAATCTTTCTTATTGCTGGTGTTATTGTTTGCAAGAACCAGGCCGTGGACAGAAGGAAAGCACTTCACCATTTTCGGTTGCAAATGTATTGAAGACGTTGTGGTTGCTGTGCCTAACGATTAGCAGGGCCCGTGCTCCCCTTGCCCAGCAAGGGGTGGCTTGTGCATTGTTAGTTAGCATGAATGGGGCAGTTCTTGTGCTAATGACTTCTAGTGGGCGGGAGACCCTAGAAATGTTATTGTCTTGGTCTTGCAGGAAGACAAGACCTGCATGACTAGATGCAGATGGACCTGGCATGTCTACAGGATTCTAGCGGTGGTGCCATTTGCTGGGTTTTTTTTTTTTTTTTTTTTGAGAGTAAGAGGTGATTTTTCCATTAATTAATTAAAGCCATACAAAGTTGTGGCATGTGGTAAGAATCCACATTATCAGCCACGAAAAATTAAACAAGTTTATGTAAAAAAATAATAATATGTATCTTCAAGTTTTTGAAAGAGCTTATCACTAGCAAATCTAAGTCTGAGTAACAAGGTAAATATATGATGTGTCTTGCACTATGTAGCAAAAATCATAAACTCCTGATGTGAGCAGAAGTCCAAAAACCTGCATGAACAAGAAGCCAGGCAAAAAGCTAGAGCATAAAGTGTATTGAGCATTAGCAGATGACAATGTGACAGGAATTTGGATGTAAAGGAGAAAGGGGAAGTGTGAAGTTTGGAGTGGTTTATATGGATGTGGTAGCTCATTGCTGCATTATCTGGTCGAATATGGAATTGTAGACCCAGTAGAAGCCTTTATCTGTCCCAAACTTATAACTGTTGAGCTCTGATCCATTCTCCATCAGCAGGGAGTGAATATCTTCTTTTCCCATCAGAAGTAGCAACGTGCCATACAAGTCAGCCAACATTTTATGAGAATAGTATAATTCCCTGTATCTGCTGAGCTGCCTATCAGTCAAAGAGTAGTGGTACATGAAGAGGAAGTTGAAAATGCAATACATCTGTACCACCTCTCTACAATATATCTTAGCCCAAGTGTTTTCATTACTGTTGATTCTAACATGGTAGAGTTTAACTTCATCTGCTGTTGCATTAAGCCCTGGAGGCTTAAGATCTGTGACACCTGTATTGTTGCAGTACAAGGTAGCCTCATGGTAGCTTAACAATGTGTCAAATCTGTTCCTGCCTTCACCTTTGAGAAATTCCAGGTACTCTATAACATCAGAAAAAGGGGCATCAGAATTAATGACATGAAGGTCTGAAACAAAAATGTTAAAGCCACCTATAAATTTACCAATTGCATCCCATTTCCTGTCATAAGAATCTGCAAATTTACTTTTGTGAGCTGTACCAAAAGCTTCTAGATCCAGTTGAAAGTGCGTTTTAATCCAGAATAACGAGAAATTTTTATGACCATGCACAATCCTATTTCTTGCTTTCCAAATGTTCCATAGAGCAGTAAACATAATAGTATTCTTGAAGGCATCATTATTCTGAATGCATTTTAACAAGTTAAATTGGTTGTGCACACAGAAATGGTGACCAAATTTACTGTAGAACCAAGTCCAAAATTGTAGCAGCTTAGGACATTCAAAGATATGCTACATGGTTTCATCACTGGAACAATTAGAGAGACATGTAGGCCTGATAGTAGAATTTCTCTTAGATAAGGATACAAGATTTGGGAGGCTTTTTTGAGCAATCAACCAGACAAAATAATTTACTTTAGGAGGACAATAGGAATTCCAAGTGTTATTAAATAAACTATGGCATTCCTCTTCTGTAAGAGACCACTTTGTCCTGGCTTTTACATCAGTTATCCTGTGATTCATTTGCTGGTTTTCTTCGTGAGAAGAAGGTGAATGCCTCATGCAGTGGGGCGCTTCCTATAGTACCGCTGTAGCACACCGGACTGTGTCATTACTATCTTCGGTGGTGGAGCATAAAGAGGATCCTGTTTTCTAGCTTGGTGGCAGATCAATGCACTTGGCTTGTTCCTTTCCTGCTGCTTGCAGTCTCAGGTCTGGTTTCTTCGTTTCTATCTGAGGGCCACATTTTTGAAGCAATGATGCTTTTGGGGCATGTGGAAAGACAAGAGCTTTGCTCCCATAGTACCCAATTGGAGAAGAGGCCGGGTTGTTCTTGTTTAGTAACTGGCCCTACTTGTATCATTCTGGGTCTAGGAATTTAGTCCTTCTCTCCTGTAGTATCCTACGGAGAAGAAGTTGAGAGTTGTGCTAATAGTACTGGCCCAGAGTCTAGACTACTACTCATGGATTAGAGAAGTGGTAGTAGCTCTGGACTCAACTGTATGTATATAAAATGTTTATCCTTTGAATATAATACAGATCCTTGCCTTCAAAAAAAAAAAAAAAAAAAAACATATGCTTTGAAAAGAATAAACATTTCAACCCGATCTCAATTGAATTAAACATTCCACGCTACAGGGAAGTAAGAACAACAAATATAAGCAAGCTTTTCTTTGCAAAGAAACTTGGGTCTTGTCTCCCAGCAAGAAGCAGAAACGAAATAGAATGACTCTCGAAGTCAAGAGTTAACAGGAGTAAAAAAAATGCATGCCTTCCCATGTCTTACAACAGCAAATGCAAAGAAAATGCACAGCTTTAACACCTAAAAAATGAAGCAACTGGAGCCCTAAAAAGAACACTGTAAGAAAAGAAAACGGAATCAGTAGTGCCAAACAGAAGAGGAGCACCTAAAGCGAAGAATCCAGTTGCTCGTTTCAAAAACCAAGGTGGTTGCTTGTTCATTCCGACACCATCTGCAGCTAAAATCTACCGCCTGACCACGCCAAGGAAGATTCGACAACCAAATTTAGAAAAAACTCCAGTTTAATACTGCAAAGGGGCAACTGGCTGGGAAGGTAGATGCATCTATGGATTCCACAAATATTACTGCGAACATCAAATAACTCGGGTTATGTGATCTTCCAGAAATGTAATGTGCCCCCCGAGTTATGTGTCGTAGCTGCAACAGAGTTCTGGCCAACTAGGCCTGCCGGAGATAAATCTCACATGCTTCCTTCCGGAACACTAAGCTTAGAAGTTAATTGGCTTTAAGAATGGCGTAGACGCCCATTCCAGAGGCTTGAGAAGCCAAAGGCACAGATGGAAGTGAAAAACAGAGGAAGGGCATGCCGTTCTGGAAACTAGGCTTTTATGCTGCTTGAAGAAGCCAGAAGCTATGGCGATCTCCCGATTTGGGTCCTCGTTTGCAAGATTATCTCAGCTGAGCTGTTGCCAGAGCCTTGACAATGAGGGAAGCCGCATCTCGGGACCCAAATTTATTGCTTGATCTGCTGCGGCTCTTGTTGATAGGAAGGGGAAAAATAAGATGCCAGAGCCACGAAATAGCATATGCAGTTCTAAATAGCAATAACATGCCTCGGCATTGTCTCAACCTGATACAATAGAAGGGAATAGAACATACCTTTGGTAGAAAGAACCGTCAGACCTCTCTGCATCGTTGTAGCAATTGCTATCGCTTTGCCGGGACTAGGCTTCATTGCTTTTTGCGCATCAGGATATGAGGGTTTTGGCATGATCTCTGCTTTCTGCTATGTTGTTCTTCTGCAAATTTTCTAAACCATGACGGTCAGGAAGAGCAGAATATTTTATTACCAAGTCATTTGAACAGGTTGAAGTAGGGATTTAAGCAATGTTGCAGCAGATCAACAAGTCATCGAAGCAGCTATAATAATCGTGGCCAACGCTAGCAGGGCTGTGAGACACAGATCGGCCTCTTAATTTCTCCGCTCTTGTAGAGCAAGTAAGAGGATCACTGGCAGAGCAAGAAAGGGCTGTCATGTGGAGCATCTGATTTTTCTTTTTAGCCATTTTAGTAATGAGAAGAAAAATGTACGTGTCGACACCAGGGCTACCCTCAGCCCATAAAAATTAGTTCCTTTTTTTTTAAGAACAGAAAATATACTGCTTTATATATGGAATGATTATATGGCCGTTGGTTGGTTATTTTGAGCATTTGGTTTTTTCTTTCTTTGAAGGATTTCTCATCTAGTTGTGTAAGCACAAGAAGATGTCACTGAAACACAAGTCTGAGGCACTATGTACTTACTCCATACTAGATAAGAAAAAGGAGATGCGGCTCCGCTTTAGGGACTAACCGCATTGGATCTGTAATGGAGTCACAAAAGATGCGCCTACTAGAATCTCAGGGGAGTTTGAAGTTAATATGTAGCATAATAACAGGGGGTTTTCTTTGTGTTTTTGTACGCTTTTCACTAAGGTTTTCCTATGATTTCGTGATGTATTCAAATGGATGTACTAATGCGTACATCTAGAGTGCACCATTTCTGAGCCATTGATTTTAGCCTTTTTTTTCCAATGGTCAACAATCAATGGCTCACAACAAAAGCCCTTTTTTTGTGCGTGTGGTGCATAATGGTCAACAACCAATGGCTCACAACAAAAGCCCTCTTTTTGTGCGTGTGGTGCATGATGGTCAACAACCAATGGCTCACAACAAAAGCCCCTCTTTTTGTGTGTGTGGTGCATAATGGGCACATGAAGGGCTTGAAGGGCGCACGTAGTGCAGTTTCCCTGTCGGCAACACATTTCTTATATCGTAACTTTTGATCCGTAGCTCGCTTGAGATGATTTTTATTGCGTTGGAAAGCTCTCTCCGAGATCTTTTTGATAGTGTATGATATAGATATGTTTGGTTAAGTTATATATGCTAAAACAACAATTTTTTGGCCGGGCTTGATAGGCTTTCACATCCTACCAGTTGATTAATACAGGATTGCGCTATTGGATATTGTTTTATGGCTCATTCCGAATGAAGGTTGCAAAAAATTACCATGTATTTTTAGATTTGGAGGCAGTTATTAAGCAAATTCCAAGGCTTCTAGATCCTTGTGCTAACAAGCAAAAAAGTTTCCCACTTTGGTTTCTCACCACAAGAATCCATGGAGGCCAAAGGCTGCTGTTGAATTCCAGTTGAAAAATGTTTGTGTATGGGTGTTGCAAACTTTATGACTTTCAGAATAATGGGATCAATCCGCTCTATCTTTATGGTAACTTTTACTTATGTTCTATTTGTTTTATTGTGATGAAATTCAAAAGCTACAATGATGAAAGCCTCAAATGAATTCTAGTTTTTTCTCGTTTTGATTTCTAAAATTTTTGTCACACCCTGAGGGGGGGCCTCAGGGCCAAATTTTTTTTTTGCACAAAACCATTAACATCCAACATATAAAAACCAACAACATAACAACCAACACATAACAACCATTGACATTAACAACCAACACATAACTACCATTGACATTAATTAACACAACCATTAGGCCCAACACATTTAAATTAAAATTCCCCTTAAACCCCCTTTGGTTTGGGTGCATATTCACACGGGGGATGACGTAGGGCAGCGAGAGCCCTCATAATTGTATTTTGCACGTACAAAATCAACACCATATAGTATTCCGCTTGAAATCTTATAGTATTTTGCGAATCTTGTTATACAGTATAGCAAATTTTGTACTTGCATACCCCACAAACGAGGAACTTTACGTACGGTGTAGATTAAGGAATAAGGGGTGAATATGCCTATCCAACAGCTCTCGTTGCTCGGAGTCACCCCCCGTGTGAATATGCACCCAAACCAAAGGGGGTTTAAGGGGGATTTTAATTTAAATGTGTTGGGCCCAATGGTTGTGTTAATTAATGTCAATGGTAGTTATGTGTTGGTTGTTAATGTCAAACGGTTGTTATGTGTTAGTTGTTATGTGTTGGTTGTTATGTTGTTGGTTTTTATATGTTGGATGTTAATGGTTTGTGTTGGTTGTTATATCTTGGACCTGCAACAAGACAGTGTTATCTTCGATGAAATCAGCCCACTGAAGTGGAGCAAAGCGACCATATGCAAACGAAGGGGCAGGATCACATAAAGCAAGTGGTAAGGAGAGCTGAGATATAGAGATATTAGAACCCTTAGCTAATTTTCGAGGTTGACGAAAAGCAAGTGGATGTTTAGGTGGAGGGTGGGCGCCACGGCAATGAATGTCCGTGCACTACCCACAAGCCTCTTCAACTTTCGTTTGCGATCTCTGAATCTCGTCTAACCTTTGCCCCTGTTGAACTAGTAAGTGAGATGGGGGACTGCGGCTGGAATAGAGGTAGAGGAAATCACAGGAGGACAAGAGATATCCACTGAAGAAGGAGCAGAGCTAGGAGCAGGAGATGCAGCAGAAGGCAATGGAGGAATCTACTGGTGAGATTTACGATTTTGTACAAAGAGAGGGGCTTCAGGAAATATGAGAGCTAACTCTAGACCATTTAACAAATGTAGCTTGAAACATGGGCCCACTCTGAACAACAATTGTCTGAGGCATAGCATGATGAACCATGCTACACAAATCTTGGTAATGCCATTGGCTATAGCATGTTGCAAATGAAGTCCAATCTTATTAGCAATGGCAAACATGAACTCAAAATCTTGAAACTCTAGAGAAAAATCTTCAATGGCAATTTAAAATAGGGCACATAAGGCATTTAGCTTACCTAAAAAAGACCAGGAACATATTGTTGATAAAACAAGAAAAGTTTTCAAAGAGAATCAATACTTCATTCTATGAGTTGAGCCACTGGCGCAGGAGACTCAAACATCAGAAGAAAGTAGCGTTGCTCCTTGACCACAAGCTTGATAGACTGATATGTAGGAAACTCTAATTTGTGTAGATATTCAGATAACCAAGATCCCACATGCTTCAGATCTAAGAAGAAACCAGTGAAGTAACAAACAACAGAACATGCAACCAACCTGCTCCACATGACGCCGGTGAACATGGCTAATTTGTACCACAGGGGACCCAACGCATTCAAATGTTGACCTGCACTCCTAAACCTCATGAAAAATTTTAGATGCTCGACTGTACAACCTGCTCTTTTTAATCCTCTGGTATAGACGGCAGAAACTGGCATACAGTTGTAACAGTCATTAACTTTTTCAAAAATATTTAGGCTAACTTTTTTATTTAACATAGAATACAGTTGCTTGATATGAATTGATGAATCTTGTAATTAGTTTTGAGTGTAATCTCAATTTAACAGTACAGTAGATAGAAAGTTTACATAGATTGAGGAAAAAATGACACACGATTCTTATTCACCCAACGGGATCCACCTTAGAAAGGGCTACAAGGCATAATAGTCAACACAGAATCTCACAGGTCCAGCCTCCGACCAACTAGCTAAGAATTCTAGCTATAGCTTAAAGATAAGATATCTGGCTTATGGGTCTCGATCAAAACTGCTTCGATCACCGCAACCTCCGATCTAGTCATTGATGTTTTGGTTAAGATGATATTTAATTCATGCTATCATCCACCACTTCTCCTCTTCTACCCACCTTTCCTTATCCTTGTATACCTGGCCACTATCTGGTTGCTCATTCCTTCCTTTGATCGTTGTTCTTCCTACTCAATGAAATAGTTCTTGCAAACCTTCATGTGCAGTCTATTTTGACCCCTGTCCAACTTTTCTATAATGTCTCCCAAACCATAAGGAGTGCCACCTTAATTCAGAAACCAGACCCCGAGAGCTTTTCAAAAAAGGTAAGGATCACTCCATTCTAATCATTGGTCGTCGAGTTATGATATTTTGAGTTGACCTTTTCTTTTTATCAATGCTTCCCATATAAGAAAGTGCTGCTTTGATTAATTAGATATTTAGGAAAAGATCTCCCTTAATATTATCCTTTTTTCCTTATTATATTGATAGGCAATCTTCAAGGAATAATATTTGATATCCTTACCCCCTTTTCCCTAGCCCTTTCATCTTGGGCCACTCTCCCAAACTCTGCATCATATCACAATCCTTCTCTTCTCATGATTGATCTTTCTTGATCATCTATAACTTGAAAGTAAGCCAACAAATCTTCCTTTTCAAAGTTGATAATTGATCATCTTTTGAAAAATACATTAGTCATTCCCTTCTTAAGTTTGATACATGTCTCTTTTGAGAAGTAATTCTTTCTGATCCTCCAAGTAAGTTTCCTTACTTGAACAAAAAAAATTATTTTTTTATCCTTTGAGTAGATTGCTCCAATTCAACTTGAACAAGAATGGTCCCCTTTTTTCTCCTTCAAGTTGACTATTCCAGTTCAACTTGAACAAGAAAGATGTCCCCCTTGCTAGAATCAATCTACCTATTTTTTTTTTTTAATAGAGAAAAGCAATTCTACCTCAAGTATCTTGAGTATTTCCCTTACAATTAATTCCATTAGATATGTAAGCCAACCCTATAGTTATTGCACTGTGGGCACAATAACTTCCTTGTACTTCAAAGTTGAGCATTCATTCAAATAAAATATCTTTTCCTTACAAGAAATTCTCCATTCTATTTAACATCCACAAAGCACTGCTCATTCTATACACAATCATGCATGCAATCATTAAGTGCATCAAGTACAGCATACCTTTACATGTCCCCAATAAGTTCGCTTCATAAAGTTTCCTTAAAAGCTCTGTACTACCCACATAAGGTTTCATTTTCCTTCGAAGTACCCAATCACATGTTGAGCATGAACATCCTTTTAATCTATTACTCAAGGTTCATTATTTCATGCAACCATGAGTTCCAAACCTCACTTCATTATTGCAGCAGAATATTCATATGACCATAACAACCTTCTTCGCACACTTTCTTATACGAATCCGCATTTTTCTTATCCATCCTTATAAACCGTCTCTGCTGATGTTCCGTAATAGAATTGGATATGCTGCCCACTTCCAGGTGAAATGAAATTGGGATGTGATTTGACTCTGGTTGCTGCTTCCAAACTTTTAAATGTGTGACTCTCTGAGCATTCTTTTCTCCTCCAATGACATAATCTACCACACTCTTCCCTCTACCACCTGATCCTGGAAATCTTTCAATTTCATTAAAAACTCTTAAATCTAGCCCGCTGCACATTTCCGGCATTATTTTTTCGATGTCTATTGTGTATGCCTTGTCTTCTGAATGTCTGACCCATCCTGCTGATTTCAAGTCATCCTCATCCATCTCTTCCATCATGTCTGTCTATTGATGTCTGTCTTATCTTATCTTATTAAAATCCCCCATGAGTAGCACATCGCCTTTATCTGCAAACTTTACAATATCCTGCTCCAACTGGAAGAGAGTATCTGCCCTGTCAATGTCTTCCTTATCATATGCCTTTTTATGTATAAGAGGATAGTAGCACCCTGCTAAATAAACTCTTTTGTTTCCTAATAACTCAATCCATATGTATTGTTTGGTACTTTGTATCGCAGTCACTAGATGAACAAAAGTGTCTCGGACAAAGCATGCAATTTCTCCATTCCCTCTGTAACTTGTCCCTATCTCGTTCCATACAGAAACTACTTTATGGAAATCCAGTATATCCGATAATGCAAACTGTTCATGTTTCCATGTTTCAACAAAGATAATTAAGTCTAAATGTTTGAGAACTTAGATGGAAGGAGGGAGGGAGGGAGGGGGAGGGAGGGAGGGGGGGAGGGGAGAGAGAGGATAAAGAGAGAGGGGGGGAGAGAGAGAGAGAGAGAGAGAGAGAGAGAGAGAGAGAGAGAGAGAGAGAGAGAGAGAGAGAGAGAGAGAGAGAGAGAGAGAGAGAGAGAGAGAGAGAGAGAGAGAGAGAGAGAGAGAGAGAGAGAGAGAGAGAGAGAGAGATCAGAGAGAGAGAGAGAGAGGGCGTTTGACATAGGGAGAGGATAACGGAACTAGAGCTAAGACAACGACGAGCTAGAATAGCAGAGGAAAGAAATATAGAACAAGTTCATGCAACAATATGTACATAGAGTACCTCACAATGTATCCTAAACCTAGATTAAATTGAAAATGGCACAAGAAATTGATTTTGTTATTTTTATTTTCCACTTGTGCAACGAATAGTGGCATAAGCATTGGATATTGAAAATGCCCTTGATTGAAAACGAGATTTGATAAACAACTATGATCTTTGAGTGATGTTGACAATGCCCGTGGTTGGAAAAGATATTGGATAAACAAGTATGCTTCTGAGTGGTTTGAGATGCTTCATTGGTTTGAAATTCTGTTTGTTCCTCATGGTCAGATCGACATTATTGGGGATTCTAGTTTTTCAAGATTTTCAAAAATATCCTAGGTAGAAATGAGCATATTTAACAATAAGTACTATACGTGTTCTCAATAGATAGTTCTTCATGCGAAAATGCTATTTGGATTGATTTGTACTTAAATAAAGCCTTCTCCTCATAATATCCTATAAAAGTAGGACACTATTTTCCATATCCATTTCGATAACTCTTTATGTCTAACAAGGGGTTTGTTTACTTGCTAAATTCGTTATTCTTTGATGCATGAGATTAGTGTATGATTAGCACTTGGTTACAAACATCAAGTGCATTGAAATTTTAATCTTTTATGTTTTAGTTTTCAGAAAAGGCCTTTTCTTCTAGCTGGGTTGAGTTTGAGAGAAAGAAAGAGAATAATATGATATGATATCAAGTAAGTTACTATCCCACATTGTTTTTTAATTAAGAGTTGGGGCTTCCACCTATCAACTAGGATTTACTTAAAGTAAACGACCATGGAGGATAGTGATAGAGTTGTACAAGATGGCGTAGCTGAGAGATGTAGAGAGAGAGAGAGAGAGAGAGAAGTGAAGTGAAGTGAAGTGAAGTGTTTATTACGTCCGTTGAGACCTACCAGGTCTATAAGACGAACAAATTACATATCATAAGATGCCACCGATATCATCGGTATAGGCACTACTCTCACTCTCTGAGGTAATATCATCAACAAAATCATTATCGACCTTAAAGAACTTCTCTCTAACATGGAGTACATCAAATATAAAATGACAGGTTTTCCAAGGTTGGGAGCCCAAAAAATTCCAGCAATGTCTTTTCATGTATCCCATGCTTGTACCTGATATCATCGTATGTTGAGCAGCAGAGAAAGGTGTGAAGTTCATCCTCTATGTGTCCGCTTTCACAGAACTCGCATATGCGTTTGTCTCGAGGTATTCTATGCCGTCTCCCAGTCTCTATCTTCAGATAATGCGAGCTAAGTCTCACGCGAGCCATCACATGCCTAAAATGTAAGGAGACGCCATCAAATAGATACTTGGTTCTATAAGTCCTGGGTTTATTGATGTGCAGTAGAACAACATCTTAGTCTCCGGGGTCCTCCATAACTTTTCGTATATACGTTGTGTTACTAACTTACGTATATCCTCTTTACTGCCCATTAGTTCATCCAAGTTCTGTTCCACTTCTTTAACCATACATCCGCATCATTATACCATCGTTTGTCCTTGCTAGCATGCATAGCAATATGTGGTAGGCGGTCATCCTCCATGTGACGAACTTTGGCAACTTATGCTGCAAATTGCACTATAGCTTCCCCTTCCAAAGGGAGCAGCCCTCCTTCTGCCAACATCATAGCATATGGTGTCTGCATTTTGACACCTAGTTCAGAATATAGGAATCTTTTTTGCAATTTCTCAATTGATAACCACAGATTAGCTGGAAGACTCGGACCCCAAACCTCACATCCATACAGGACTACCGTCTGGACCAAAGTCTTAAAGAGCATCTTTTTCATGGACCAATCCCATAAATAACTCCTTCTACATTGTCTCTGGAGTGCTCACAAGGCTCTTAATCCATTGCTGCACCTTTGCTCAACACATTGGTTCCACCTGTAATTGTTTTAAAAAATGATCCCTAAATATTTAAAAGAGGTTACTGTCTCCAACTGCTGCCCTTTATAATAAAATACATGCTTGGCAAGCGTGCCCACCACCATAACTTTTATCTTGGAGATATTCACCTCCAAACCAGTTCTATCACAAAATGCAGCTAGAATTTCCAGATGTTTGTCCAACCCTTGCTTCGTCCTTGCAATTAGGACTACATCATCTGCGTACAACAATAAGGATACCACATGCTCGGCTAGAATTGCTCCTGGGCCACTATTATACAAAATCCAAGCTTCGAATTCATCTATAAAGATACCAAAGAGCGTCAGGGAGAGTGGGCATCCTTGTTTCACCCCAATATTTCTGATTATGCGCTGCTTACAAATATCAGATCAAGGTCTTGAGAGCTCTACTAAGACTTTTTCATATAATTTCTGGGTGGCTGTTCTTAGCTCAAGCGGAACATTCAAAGAATCCATTCGGTCCCATATTTTTTCACGAGGCACTGTATCAAATGCCTTAGTATAGTCTACAAATGCCATAAACAACGGTTTTTTCTTTCCTTTCTCCACGATAGCCCGCAAGGTTACCAGCTGATCTATTGTGGAATATTGAGGCCTAAAGCCTGCCTGCCCTTTGGCTCTCACTCCGGTATCCTCCGCCCAAGCACTCAGCTTTCCCTCAATAATGGTAGCAAATAGCTTAGCCCATAAGTTGTTTACCATAATTGTCCGATAATTATTCGGATCAGCTACATCTCCCCCTTTAAGCACCGGCACCACTCTACTGCATAGCCATTCTGATAAAAACCCATGTCTCATCACTTTATTGAACATACTGCAGATAAATTCTATAATCGTATCACCAGCCCACTTAACCAATTCAGCAACCAGCCCCAAGCTATCAGCATCTTTATTATTAGTTAGTCTCTTAATGCCACAGCATATATCATCCGTAGTGAAGATATCTGTGTCCCAAGCCAGCAATGGTGTCTGCCCCTGTATCTCAACTTTATGATAGAGCTTACGCACATGAGTGGCCAGCATATTACATGACAATGCATTCTCCCGACATCTCTTTGCTTTCAGCCTATTCCAAAAACGTTTAGGATCGGCAACCCTATCTTTTAACAGTTGCCACTGCCTGTCTTTAATATATGCCCTCTTTTTTCTTCGTGTCAATCTTTTGTAATCCAATAACAATTCTTTTTTATTTGCTTCAGATGCCAAGACAAATTTTTGGTGCGCCAACTTGCAATCCATGTCAAACCAAGAATTACATGGTACACACAACTACCATTAATATTATTAATACAAACCATTGCATTTTACACATTTAAGTTAAAATCCCCCTTAAACCCCCTTTGGTTTGGGTGCATATTCACAGGGGGGGTTACTCCGGGCAACAAGAGCTGTCGGATGGGCATATTTGCCCTTTATTCCAAGATCTGGACCGTACATAGCGATTTGTGGGGTATGCATGTACAAGTTTTTGTATACTGTATATTAAAGTTTGCAAAATACTATAAGGTTTGAGAATATGTACTTAATGGTGTTAATTTTGTACATGTATTATAATTTTTTTGGGGCTCTCGCTGCCCTACGTAACCCCCCGTGTGAATATGCACCCAAACCAAAGGGGGTTTAAGGGGGATTTTAACTTAAATGTGTAAAATGCAATGGTTTGTATTAATAATATTAATGGTAGTTGTGTGTGAAAAAATTTTTGGCCCCTTCGGGGCCTTAAGGATGTTGTAGGGGTGTACATATAGACATTACCTAATACTCTAATGATGGATGGAAGGGCACTAAGAAATCCATAAATGCATGTAACAATTTTAGAAACACTTCTGCATGTAATATTGTGCATGTAATATTGTGCATGTAATATCAGTGCATGGAGATTCCTTAGTGCATGTAATATTGTGCATGGAGATTCCTTAGTGCATATGAATCATAATAGAAAATGGTAGTAGAGCTAATACTTTAATTGCTAATCACACCCAAAGAGATTGTTTTCAATCAGCATGCAAAAGTTCAACATGTAGCTTTTTCTGCACCATGGCAAAGTTGCTTGTTAATGCAACTACAAGGCATTCTCACATGTTTTGAAAAACATAAGATGCACCACTTCCCACTGTACATCGACTTTTGAACAATAGACAAATAGATTAATACAAAATGTCAACGACTAGAAACAACAAAAGAGACTGAGTATATACTAGGAATTACCAATCTCTCTTGTACCAACGACTAGAAACAACAAAAGAGACTGAGTATATACTAGGAATTACCAATCTCTCTTGTACCAATTCCATTTTCGGTCTTCTTTGTAACCATTGCACAAGTTTTGTAAAAGTTTGGACTTAGCTATCCGCAGAACTCTGTGCTCCATCGGGCTGTCCAAGACATATGAAGAATGCAACTAGACACGATCCCTCAGTCGCTGATCTCCCGCGCCATAAAATTCATCCATTTTTTCACCATTCTGGTAGAAGCTGAATGTTGGAGTGTAGCGTATGTCCTTTGTTTCTTCTGGACATTCATCGATGTCAGCATTAATGAATGAAGTTGATGGATGGTCATTGCTAAGATTGCAAAATGTCGAAAGCATTTGTTTGCAGATATAACACCTATTCGTTCAAGCATGCATAAGCCAACATCAAAAGCAAAACCTCTAATCACAAAATTGAAAAGAAAGGTCATACCAACATGCTCCATAGCTCACTACGGCCTGCACAAGTTTCATCCTGTCACAAATTATTCCAACAACACAGAATTATAACAAACAATCTCTTCTCCAACCTGCCTTCCTTTACCCAACTTTAAGGACGAATATTTTCAATTTCACATCACCTTTACTCGCAACCAAACAACAGTAAAATAATTTGTCAAAAATGAAGATCTGTGAGATTTTTACTCTGTATTAGAGGCAGATATCATCATTCGATATGGTAAGCAATAAAATAATGCTTAAGCCTAAGGTGCAAATTCCACCTACTCATGGAAACGAAATTCAAGCGCTTCTAGTTCTATATATATGGGAACAAATGATGCACTAGAGCATACTAAAGATGCTACAAGTCATCAATTTTTATATTCAGAGACATATATATGTTGCATTAAGCTTGGGGTCGAAGCTATTACCTTCCATCCTGAGGTATTAATTTGTTGTATACCAGATGTACAAAAAGCCACAAGGTAAAATATCAGAGGCTACATATGTTCTCCAAAAGACTTTAAGAAGTTGAGCTTTCTCATTTTTCCGTAATTTTTTACCTAGAAAAGACTGTTGTGCACTTACCGGTCATTTTGAAGTCCGGTTTTGCTGGATAAGACTGCTAAGCTCAGAGTCATTGTGAGCACTAACAAGATTTCCATTTGTTAATGGGCAATGGCACTCTTGTGCCCTCTAATCCTCCTCTGCTGCAAGCGGATCTGAGTGTTCTGGCAGGGAGACAGAATCCGAAAGCCAGGGCAATATAGCTATCTCTAGACTTTGCAGTGAACCCATCTGTGTCGAATCAAAAAATGAAAGGCTTGAAACTCACCACAGCAATCATAGAATTAAAAAAAAGGGGCCCTGCGGGCTGGCTAGCCAGGATACTTGCCAACAGAGCTGTGCCTGATTCGGCATATCAAAAGTAGGTGTGCTCCATAGAATCCCTGTAAAAATCTGCTCTGCTTCTTCGGCTATGCATCCGGCTACACAAGTCAAGAACCCTAAAATGCATTTGGTCGAGCCGTGCATGCTTCAGCTTTCGAAATTCATATGTGAACCATTGGAAGTTGGCACTAAAATCAAGGCCGGCGTATGTGCACTCTAGATGTACCGATTAGTACGTCTCATGGAATACCGTCATCAAATCATATAAAAACCTTAAGGAAAAAAAAAAAGTATAAAAATACAAAAGAAACCCCCTGTTATTTTGCTACATATTAGAGAGAGAGAGAGAGAGAGAGAGAGAGAGAGAGAGAGAGAGAGAGAGAGAGAGAGAGAGAGAGAGAGAGAGAGAGAGAGAGAGAGAGAGAGAGAGAGAGAGAGAGAGAGAGAGAGAGAGAGAGAGAGAGAGAGAGAGAGATTCCAAAGTGAATGTATAATTCATGAAAAGTACATGCTCTTATATACAAAAATGAAGGGCTAATAGGCAAAGACCCTTTTAGCTCCATGAACTATCAATAGACCCATCCCATCCCATGTCTTCCATAATACAGAAGTTTCAAAGCACACAAGCAGCATGTATAATCTTGGAGGCTTTGCCAACATGCACAGGCAGATGTTTGAGAATTCTGAATTTCTCTTTGACAATGCCGAACCCATTTTCCACACAAACTCTACCCCTGCAAATCCTTTTATTAAACTTGCCATAAGGTCCATGATTCTGTGGAAACACTTTCAAAAGGAATGGTCTGGCAGCATAGGCAGAATCGCCGAGCAAAAGTGGAGGAATATTAGCATGGATTTGGTCTTCAGTGGGTTGACCTTTCTTCAATTTTCTGCTACTCAAGGTTACAACTGGTTCTTTCAAGATTAGTTTGGATGCAATTTTGTTGTATATGGAACTCTTCTTGAACTGATTTGAGTCATGGACTGATCCAGTTCTTGTAATACAGACATTTATAAACAACCTGCTGTGTGTGACAATACCTTGCAAAAGACATGAGTGCCTTTTGTGTCGACTGTAATAGTCATCACCTTTGTCACTCTTCTTGGGTTTCCTCCATAAAAAGATATGGGACCCGTCAACAGCACCATACACATTTGGCAATCCTGTTGCATCATGAATTCCTTTATACATTGAGTTAGTCTTGCTCCAGAAGGCATGGCTATAAACCTTTTGTAAAGCATTATCTTCGAGGCCAACACTAGTGTAATTTTTTTAGTATATTTGTGCACTGTAGCTTTGCCAACATAGAATCTCTGACCCACATGCAAAGGCATGTCACCATGTGCCAGAAAGTAAAGAACCATGGCAACAGCCTTCCTAGGATCAACAGGGGGCCTAACCTTAACCCCTGGCCTAATCAAATAGGGGACAACTAGCCCAACTAGTCTCTCAAAGCTGGCCCTTTCCATTCTGTAAAATTGATGCCACATATCATCTTCAAAGGAAGGTAAACAATTCCATGCGTGGTTATCTATATTATCCCACTGTGTTCTTTGTCTTGAAGCAATCCGATATCTTCTAGGTGGCCTTCTAACCCGGCACGATCCAGCTAACATCAAAGACGAGGCAGCACAGAAGAACAGACTGTTATTTTCTTGCAAGTCATCGTCATCGAACAGATTCATTGGGTCTTCAAGCTCGTTTAGCTCAAGAAGCTGCAAACAGAAACTTTGGAAGGCGAATCCGATTGTAAGATCACGCAAAAGCATGGCAATCATTCCGAGAATCACTTGATCCATGATAGAACGGCCGGCAAATGGAACCCTATGCAAAGAACACAGCAAACGAAATATCCCACAAAGCTTACCTACCAGCAGGAACAGGGAAAGAAATATCCCACATTTTGGAGGCCGATTCAAAATTGGAGGGGAATTATCCCACAAAAACTTGCCCTACTGGAATGATTCGATGGAGTAGTTCTCCGGCGGAAAACCAAAGTTTGAGGCCTAATGGATGCGGTTAGACCTCGAGAGACAGCCTTCTCTCCTCTCCTTCCAAAAAAATACGTAAAAATCTGAGAGGAGTCGTATAGGACGAGAGACGGGTATTTTGGCATGCATGTGGCCAACCTCTGAGAGAGAGAGAGAGAGAGAGAGAGAGAGAGAGAGAGAGAGAGATGAAATGAAATGAAATGAAATGAAATGAAATAAAATGAAATGAGATTTTATTTCGTCTACGAGACCGACAGATCTATGAGACATTACAAAATACATTCGAAATTGTAAAACAAGTCATCCAGTGCATCTTCCGAGAATAACACACTGGGCTCCTCTATCTCTACCTTCCATCTTTTGTTTTTTCAAACAGTCATCTCTCTGGTTGAGAATATCAACAATGCACCCCCCTATAGCTGATCCTGGATACCGGAAAAAACTGTCCAAAGAGACTGCACTAATCCCATGCTTGGCTCTTACTTCAGAGTAAGCGTGACACCAAAGTAGGACATGTGCCTCATCCTCCAAACTCCTTCATTACAGACCTTACAATGCCTCAGATTATGTGCTATGTCCGCCCATCTTCCAATTTCCACGCCGAGTCGATGTGAACACAGCCGTATCCTGGCAATTGCTTGTCTATGTTTCACTGATATTGGTTCCATAAGATAGTGTAGTGTCTGCAAAGAAGGGTTTATCTGAGTCCTATAGAACTCTTTCTTTACAGCTGGTACGTTCCACGACTTGTCAAGGAAGCTCTTTCGAACCCATCCCTCAATATCTTCCTTGTGCACCTCTAATTCCTGAATGTTCATCCCCAATTTCACAAGCCACCTACCAATATCTGCGTACCAACCCTTCTCTCTAGTTTCCTCCATAGCAAGTTTCGGTAGGCTATTGCTTGGCATACCATATGGTATTTTGCACATATAGCGTAAAAGTCTACAAAGCGCCTCGGCTTCCAGGGACATCATCCCACACTCCACAAGCATCATGTCATACGGTGTTTGCATCTTCGTCCCTAGCTCAGTGTGAATTTTTTTTTTGTATCTTTTCCACCCTTTTCCAACTATCATTGGCGAGGCCTGGCCCCCACACTTCGCAACCATAAAGCACCACGGTCTGTACAAGGACTTTATAAAGCATGCGTTTCATCTCAAAATTCCAAATGTCAGCATAACACACCTCCTCTGCATAGCATATAGAGCTTTTAGGCCAGCATTCACTCGTGTTCAAATTGCTTGATTCCAATTAGGGCTCTTATCCACAATCAGCCCTAAGTATTTATAATTCTCCACTACTTCCACTTGCATACCCTTAAAGGATACATGAACATGGTCTGTTTTGTTTGCCCCAAGGACCGCAACCTTGGTCTTATCCAGATTCACCTACATATTATAGAAGCTTTCAAGCACATCCAAATGTCTTTGTAGCCCTTGTATGCTCCGCGACAACGCATCACATCATCCGCATATAATAGAAGCATGAGTATATACCCATGCAAAGGCGCCCATCCCCCCCCATGTGCCCTTATCCAGCTTTCAAGCTGGTCTATGAAAAGGCCAAGCAAGGTGGGTGACAAGAGACATCCCTGCTTCACTCCCATGTTGCTTTCCACTACTTCATTACATATCTCTACAAAAGGAGATGATAGCTGCACAAGTACCTTCTCATAGAGGATGTGTACCGCATGTCTGAGCTCCTTTGGAATACCCAAATTCACCAACCTTTGCCATAAATTTTGTCTATTTACCATGTCAAAAACTTTGCTAAAATCTACAAATACAGCATATATAGGCTTCCCTTTTCCAACTACCGAGTCCATCATTGCGCGAAGAGTGACCAAATGATCAGTTGTGGACTTCTTAGGTCTGAAACCTGCCTACCCTATTGCTCTAACATTATGCTCTTCTGCCCAAGTGCTTATCTTACGCTCAAGTATGGAGGCAAACAGTTTCGCATAAAGGCTACCAACCATAATGGTACGGTAGTTACCTGGAACCGACTCATCCCCTGATTTATGTAATGGCACCACCCTATTAACCTGCCATGTAGCAGGAAAGCCATCCCTCAAGGCCATATTAAACAACTCCACCAGTTTATTTGCGGTTTCTTCTCTAGCCCATTTAAGCATTTCGGCCACCAGGCCATACATGGAATAAATTACTACTCCTATATTTTAGTGTAGCCAAACTAGGTTTAGCTAAACTACCTTCAAATTGGGGCTAGAAGTTTCTAACACTTGGCTAAACTAAATGGTTTTTCTCCATCACAGTTTCTTGCTTTTGGCTAAACTTTCACAAAATGGAAAGGCAAATATTAGCCATCACGATAGTAATTTATAAAAATCCAAGCATTTTGGCAAAGACATTGAATTTATTGTAAATACATAAATCAAGATACAAAATACATGAACATGTTCAAAAACCTAAAAAAAGAAAGGGACTACATTGTTCCTTTTCCTCTAATGCTTCAACTTTGTACTTAGAACAAAAGAGAAAGTGGAAAAAAAGGGAAAAATATAAACCCTATTTGAAATTTCTTAACGTTAATACATACATTGGTGTTGAATTTCGGGCTAATCTACCCATTTTTTCAAGCCCACTCTATCTTAGATTTAGCTAATCGATGTCGTGATATGTCTGGAGATAAAGGTTTGGCTATTCAACCTCAAAACTCACTTGGGCGGCAAAAAAATTGGGCTAAAATTTTCTTTTTTTGGGGCATTTTTTCCATTTACTTTAGCCGTTTTTCTTGGCAAAACTGCTACAAAATAGCCATTTGGCTAACCTTAGCCGTTATTTTATTCCATGAGGCCATAAGCATCAGCAGCTTTGCCATTAGCCAATCTTTTGAGTCCCTCCTGAACATCCTCTATAGTAAAAATAAGCATATCAGTCATATTGCACATCTTTTCTGTCATCTTAGCCTCCACCCCCGGTACATTATACAACTTTTGCACATGTGCCATAAGCGCGTCTACCTGCAGCCCGTTACCCTTATGTTTCAAAGGTTTAAGTCTGTTCCAAAATTTCTTTGGGTCAAACAACAGTTCTCCTACCATTTTCTGGTGTTTGTGGTGCAGGTATGCCCGCTTTTTGTTTTTGATCAACTTAACATATACCTTTCTTTCTCGTTCTTTATCCACCCCTTGTGCTGCTTTGAATCTTAGCCATTGTTGCTTACATTCTGTATCAAACCAGCCATTACATGGTAGTCCCATTCGTTGACGGTGGGATACAAAACATTCATCCGCTGATTCGAGCAATATCTTAGTCAATGCATCACTCATATCATGTATTGTGACAGGCCATGTATAAGATAACATTTTCTGATTGCACATTTTACTGTATCAGTTGCTTTATTGTAATTGGGATGAACCCATTTGCTGTTGGCCACACGCTTCTGCCGCACATGCTGCCATTGCACACGGATTGTAATGAATATCACATGATCCAAATTTTCATTTTCATCACCAATATATAGGCCAATAATCTGTTCTGCAAAGGAAGGTTTAGCAATTATATAATCTACTACGCTTGCATTTTTACAAGTTTATTTACCGGAACCTGGGTATCTATCTGTGCCATTAAAAATTACCATAGTAAACCCGCTGCACAAGTGCAAGACATGGCGCCCCTGAGGAGTTGGCCATTTCACCCTGTCATCTGATACCCTGTTCCATCCAGTTGTCTTTAGTTCATCTGTATCCAACATTTCCAACCACTCTGCCTCCCCATCTGGACTGACCATGGCTGCTTGATGATATCCAGTACGACCATTAAGGTCTCCCAATAACAAAATTTCACCTGCCAAACTCAATGCTAGTATGTCCTGTTCCAAATGAAAGAAAGGGTCGTCTTTATCCAGATTTCCCTTGTTATAAACAGGTGACTCCCTTGGTGGAAAGTAGCAACCCGCCACATATAGTGTCCCACTCCTGCCGGGTAATCCAATCCAAATGTATTGTGCGGATGATATGTATCAACACCTCCACTGCATGTGTTATTTCATTTCTAGCATAACAAGCAATGCCTCCGGTACCTTTTAGCTTCCAACCTTTATTATTCCACAAATAGTGTAGTAATTTAAAACCACATATATCTGGAAGGCCCTTCTCTTCATGTTCACATGTTTCCAAAAAGAAAATTATATCTATGTCTTTTAACGTATCTATTATAGTACATATCTTACTATGCTTTAAAGTATCTATATTCCAGTAGACTAACCTGGCGGTCGCTATTTCCTATGCCTCTTCTACCACCGCTTTTCCACCTCTCCAGTAAGCACATGTTTTCCACCTGCTCGAGCCGCTTTCATCCTTGAGATACCTTCCTTCCTTTGCTGAAATTGGGCTTTAGTTAAATCATCATTAAACCATATATATTTGCTTTTAAGCAATGCTCGCTTCTGCATAACCTGTGTCTTAGCCTCTTTGCTTGCACATTTCACCAAAATGTTTCTTGTTCCATCGCCCTTCTTCCCAATCCGATATGCATCTAAAATATCCACCTGTACCTGCATGTTTGCTGCAAGAAAATTTTCTACAACAGCACTAGTGTTCTCATTCTCCTCTTCTGGTAACCCTGATATTCTGAAATTATTTGCTTTCATTTCCCTCTCATGCATGTCAGCTAGCTGCTCCATTTTCTCATTCAGTATATCTATGGCTTCTTGAAAACCTTCATTGCCGTTATACACAACATCTGTGTTATCTGATTCAGTCATTATAGGTGCTGCTTCCGACATGTTTGCTAGTTGTTGCTTCAGTTCAGAATTTTCGTGTTTTAGGGAATACAGAGACTCACTAATACCTTGTAAAAGCTTCAACATTTGTGCCTGATGTGTTGCTGCTTCTTTCCTTGCTTGCTCAGCTTCCTTCCTTGATTGCTCCATTGAATCTAATATCTTCATCATTACTGTGAGCAATTGTCCAACCACTATTTCTCCTCCAAGGAGTCCAGAATTTGTCATCAGACCTGGACCCTGCTGTTGCATCTCCCATCGATTTGATCCTGCCCAACCATGTGGTATCCCAGCCAGGGCATGCCCCTGCTGTCTTATTTGCTATATTTGAGGCACAGTGTGGTTTAAGAAGCCGTAAGAATTCGTGAATGGTGCAGGTATAGACGATTTCATCCTGTCTCCATCGGGTTCTTTCAGAATAGACCTTTCTGAATTTGCTGCTGTGGTTGGGGCCACAAAAATATCAGATATTCCTGTTGTTGATACCGGCCAAGCTGCCATCAACTCTGCTCCATCTATTTTTGCCTCTATTGCTGCTGTATTTGGCTTTTGCAGAGGGGTAGAATCCGGCAAGCAGGTTTCCTTGGGTCGTCCACCTGTAGCAGCATCAATCTGCACCAAATCGTCCGAGGAGTCTACATCAGACTCCCCATCTGACCTGTTTATCTAAGTATTTTTTTCCTTCTCAGCCGATTTGACAGTCTTTTTTAATTCAGCCCTTTTTTTTAATTCATCCCTTTTCTTGGGCGGGAGCCACTCTTCACCCACTAGCCTTCTCGAGTCCCTTTTAGGTTTATCAGCCATCGAGGGAGGGGGAGAGAGGAGAGAGAGAGAGAGAGAGAGAGAGAGAGAGAGAGAGAGAGAGAGAGAGAGAGAGAGAGAGAGAGAGAGAGAGAGAGAGAGAGAGAGAGAGAGATAGAGAGAGAGAGAGAGAGAGAGAGAGAGAGAGAGAGAGAGAGAGAGAGAGAGAGAGAGAGAGAGAGAGAGAGAGAGAGAGAGAGAGAGAGAGAGAGAAATGAAATGAAATGAAATGAAATTGTATTATTACGTCTGTGAGACCGCCAGGCCTATGAGACGTCCAAACCAGTACATTAGTAATTATAGAAAAGTTCATCTAATGCATCATCGGATAATAATGCATTAACCCCCTCAATCTCTTCCTCGTCCTCCTCTTTTACATCCATTGCTTTCAAACATCTTTCTCTATGGTCCAAAACAGCAAGTATATACGCCCCAATCACACCCCCAGGGTAGTTAAAAAATTCAGCAAGTGTATAAGCTTTCATGCCATGTTTATCACGCAATGTGTCATATGATGAACAGTGAAGTAGCACATGTGCCTCATCCTCAAGAGTCCTACAGTCACACAACTTGCACGACCTAAGCTCATGTGGAATATCACTCCATCTCCCCAACTCCACCCCAAGCCTGTGTGAGCTTAACCTCATCTTACATATAGCCTGTCTCTGTTTAACAGAAATGTGTTCGTGTAAGTAACTGGCCCCTTGTAGCATGGGATTGATGTGGACCCTGTAGAACTCCTTCTTCACCGCACCTTCTCTCCAGCACACACGGGTTACATTATCCACAACCCAACCTCGTATATTATCCTTACAATTTTCCAAATCATCCATATGCATCCCCCATTTGGCTAGCCACCCCTCTATGTCCGCAAACCATCCTTTCGTGCGTGTCTCCTCCAATGCCAACCTTGGCAAACTATCATTCGACATGACATAGAGCACCTTATGCACATAATGGAGAGTCCTACAAAGTGCTTCCGCTTCCAAAGAGAGCATCCCACATTCCACTAACAGCATATCATATGGTGTTTGCATCTTAGTTCCAAGCTCAGCACGAAAGAATCTTTTTTGTATTTTTTCAATTTTCTTCCATCTATCCAACGCCAAACCTGGCCCCCACACCTCACATCCATATAGCACCACTGATTGCACCAAAGCAATATATAACTGCTTCTTCATGCTGAAATCCCATATATCTGCTTTCCTACACCTGCGTTGCATGGCATAGAGAGCCTTAAGCCCACCATCCGCTTTTTTGCTTTCGGTAGCTATATTCAGTTGGGCCTTTTGTCTAGAATTAGACCAAGATACTTATAACTATCCACAATGTCAACAGGCTCTCCTTTGTAAAATACCTTTACATGATCTACCTTGGTAGCTCCAAACACTACAACCTTGGTTTTAGCCATGTTGACCCGCATGCTTTTCGTGTCACAAAATCCCTCAAGAGCATCCAAGTGCTTTTGTAGACCCGCTACACTCCTAGATAATAGAACAACATCATCGGCATACAACAATAGTAGAAGAACATACCCATATAGAGGCGCTCCATCACCACCATTTTGATGGATCAATCCTCCAGTTGGTCTATGAACAAACCAAAAGTGTGGGCGATAGTGGGCAGCCCCGCTTAACCCCCATATTGCTTTCAACATACTCATCAGCGGTGTGCGGGGAAGAAAAGCTGAACCAATACTTTATCATAAAGTTTGGCCACTGCATGCGTATACTCAACAGGCACACCAAGAGCTGACATTCTATCCCACAAATGTCTTCTTCCAACCATATCAAAAGCTTTAGAGAAATCAACAAACAATGCATATAAAGGTTTCTTCTTACCAACCACTGAATCCATCATGGCTCTCATGGTAACCAAATGATACATTGTAGACCTCCTCGCCCTAAAACCCGCTTGCCCCTGTTGCTCTTACATTATGAACCTCGGACCATGTGCTTATTTTAGCGTTCAAGATGTTAGCAAAAAAAGCTTGGCATAAAAACTACATATCATAATCATACGGTAGTTATTTGGATCAGACTCATCACCTGCCTTATGAAGAGGGACCACCCTATTCACTTGCCATGTGGGTGGGAAGCCTTCAAACAAGACAGCATTGCACAACTTTACCAAGACTTCTACCACACTATCACCTGCCCATTTAAACATTTCAGCCATAAGCCCTTCGGAATCTGCTGCCTTACCATTGGATAATCTTTGGAGCCCATCCTGCACGTCCTCCAAAGAGAAACACAAACCCTCCTCATATGCCCCATCCATTTTTGTGTCTACACCTGGCACATGATAGAGATGTTTAATATGATTCATCAAAGCACCAACCTCTACCATTGTACTCGGTTTTTGGGAAGGTTTCAATCTATTCCAAAACTTCTTCGGATATGCCAATAATTCTGTGACCATCTGCTCATGTTTCTTACGCAAATAAGCCCGTTTCTTCCTCTTAACCATTTTGATGTACTCCCTTCTTGCCAAGGCCTTCGCATCCCCTTTTGCTAATTTAAATTGTCTTCTTTGCATCCTGCATTCATAGTCAAACCAACCATTGCAAGGCATTGCAGAGAGAGAGAGAGAGAGAGAGAGAGAGAGAGAGAGAGAGAGAGAGAGAGAGAGAGAGAGAGAGAGAGAGAGAGAGAGAGAGAGAGAGAGAGAGAGAGAGAGAGAGAGATGCGTTGGCCACATGGGGGTTGAGAGATAATTTGAGAGATGGGGAGAGATGGGAGATGGCGAGAGATGAAGGGAGAGTAAAAAATTTGGCTCTCCCTTTGAGAGACAAAACGCCCCTAACTATTGTTAGGGGCGTTCCCATTAACCCCCTCGCCTGTTTTATGGTTAGGGGCATAACGGCCGGTTTTTGAGTTTTGGCGCCCGAAAACTCTCCCGGAAATCGAGCCACCAATTCCGACCTCTTCAAGAAATGATCCCCTGTTCTTTGATCTGCCCGCGCACCTCCTGCTCCAATTCCGCATTAGGGTGTCGAGATCGGCCTTGCAATCCAAATTCCTCAAGCATTTGCATTAAGATTTCGGGTCTCAGGTTGGAATCCTTCTTGTAAATTTCTGATTTTAATTGTGTTCAAGAAGTAATTTACTGTCAAATTCTGTTACAGCAGACTCTAAATCATGACTAGAGCTTCTAGATCTGCTCTTCCAGCAACCGCGAAACCCTTTGTGCCCCCTAGAACCGAGAAATTGCCTTCTAAGAGGCCGAAGAAGATGACTGGTCAAATTCCTGAATCTGATGCATTGCAGATCAGCTCTCAGCCTGAAGGTGCAAAGGATTGCAATCCGAGGAAGCAGAAAAAGGCAGTGGTTCCAAATCCTGGTGAGTCGATGCCCCCTGATAATTCTTTGGCCTTGATTGTTCATGGAAGTGATGCTGATGCCATTCAAAGCAAGAAAAGAAAGCGTCCTGTTGATTGGTCTGATAATGCAATTGGCACAATGCTTTCCTTGATGAAAGAATATAAAGTGCATAATAATGGAAACATTAATCTGTCCGCCAGTCAGTGGAGAGAGATCATGATAAAACTTCGACATTCAGTAGAGGGCTTAGAAGATTTAAGGCAATTGAGAAACAAATGGGATAAATTGCAGATTAAATTTAGGGATGAAAAAGAAGCTTCAAACAGGACTGGAGCAGAACCTTCGAGTTGGCCATGGTTTGAAGTCATGGAAGATTTAAAGCACAGACAGACTAATGAGAGAGACAACATACCTGGTGGTGGAGATGATGGATCTTTTGGTCCCGAGGCATTTCAAGAAGCTGATATGTTCACAAATGAATTTATGTCTCAGGCATTCTATGAGACAATTGGCACTGAAGCTTCATTTGTCGAAGAGGAATTTGTGAATGTTGAGAATGTGAATGTTGAGAACAATGGTGGTGTTCCTGCCAGTCCATACAGTCCAATTGGCAATGGCAGTAAGGACACTTGTAGTGCTCAGAAAGAAAATGGTGGGAAAGAGACTCCAAGTGGCTGCAATATTTCTGATACAAGCCCAAGATCTGCTGCTTGCAATAACCCAGGAGTTTATGGGAAGCCAACAACCAAAAGAAGATCTCGAGTTCATATAGATGAAGATATTGCAGCAGGCATATCTAAAATGGCAAACAGTTTTGGGAAAAATGAAGCAAGGAAATTGGAGTTCATGAGGGAGGATTCTGTGAAGAAGGCAGAATTGATCAAAGAATTAGAGATAATGAGATCAACTAATAGCTTGAAAATTGCTGAATCAATGGCCACCATGACACAAAGCATTTGTCAGATGACAAAAGATACCCTCCTGGAGATTGCCAAGCTTGCTTCATCGAAATCAAATTCCTGAATTGAGGTATTTCGAGGTTTGTCACCTATCAATTCTGTACTCTGTTTTTCTGTTATTCTGTAATACTCTGTTACAGTAATTCTGTTATTTTGAGATTCTGAGTTGCTATTACATGTTTGTCTCATATTGTCTCATGTGATGTAATTGGTAGGTCATTTTCAATTCCTTAAGAATTTTTCTATTTGCAAACTGAAGTCGTCTGACATAACAGTCTGCCCCATTAGTTCAAATCCAATAACATGCTTGTTATTGG
Organism: Isoetes taiwanensis; assembly: GCA_021234155.1. NCBI lineage: Eukaryota > Viridiplantae > Streptophyta > Lycopodiopsida > Isoetales > Isoetaceae > Isoetes > Isoetes taiwanensis. The sequence continues at coordinate 18,473,882 of JAJEKV010000012.1, read as the reverse complement.
TCTGGTAGTATTGGTCTTATTATTCCAATATATGATTTCGGACCATTATAGATTCTGGTCCATTGTACCATCAGCCAGCAGCACATAAATGCATCCTCGTATATTGTGCAACATATTATTTCTTCCTTTTTCTATTGAGGAGATGGCAAGGGCTAAGGCAGTAGTGAGGGAGCGCTTCAGATTCCGCCGTTTGCCATCTCCATCTTCTTCAAGCTCCTCAAGCTCTGCAGCCATGTCTGTCGGTAGTTCAAACTCTGCATGCACAGTAAAGCACTGCCGAGGAAGATGATCCTTGTTATTTTTTTTATTTTTTTTTTAACTTATGTTGTTTTAAGATGATACAGCGATTCTCTCGACTCTCGGCTAAAAATATCCTCTAATATAACCTCCCTGTAGAAACATCTTGGCTTACTTCAGTCTGCTTGTAATCCTGTGCTTTTTTGGTAGCACAACTTTTGTAAATTACAGCACTTACCTAAATGAAAGTTTTTTATGTGAAAGCAGACGATGTTGTACTGATTGTTAGTGTTATTTTTCATACTTCTGAGTTGTTTCTGTTTTTTTGTTCACAGATTATCTTGCAAGTCATTGTCTTGCACTCTTATAACGGTTTGACAGGGATCTTTGAGTTTCAGCAATGTTGCTTTACATTTGTGACAGAAAAGCAATGAACAGAAAAGCAAATGTTACTTTAGATTTGATACACAAGTTTCTGTAAAGGCAAGAAACAGAAACTGTACTTTTGAGTTCATTTACTATAAAGTTCACTATTTGTGAAATAATTTGTGCACAGATTTAAGTTTGTAGCAGTGTTATTAACAGGGATCTTTAAGTTTGTAGCAATGTTACTGCAAGGTTTGTAACAGAAAAGCAAGTAAAAAAGGAACAATGTTACTTTAGGCTAGTCAATCACGTTTCTGTAATACCAAGTAATAGACAATGCCACAATGCACAATGCAGAATTCACAATTCACAATTCACAAAACACAATATGTCCATAACTGTAGTTTATCATCAGCCAACTGTAATTCACAAACTATTTCACATAACTGTAGTTTATCATCAGCCAACAAGAAATTGAGTTCACAAACAAAGTAATGTGTGTTTAAGTTTGCATCATTTGCTGAAAAGAACAATTAATGTCCTGCTGTTACACAGCAGAAAGTGAGAACCAAAAAACTTAAAATTATGTACCAAGAATCATGTACCAAGAATTATGTACCAAGAATTTAGCAGCACTCAATCTCCATTTACTTGTTCCAAATTCTGGAATATCACATGTCGAATTTGATCCCCTTCTTTCTTCATCCTTTCTCATAATATTCAATTTCAGGAATATCAGGTTGCAATGGCAAGTAATCCAGTTGGAGGTCTTGCATGATACAAAAATTCCACAAGACACAAGTAGCATGGATTATTTTGGCTGCTCTACCAACATGGATAGGCAATGCCTTTAAAATTCTGAATTTTTCCTTAATGATACCAAAACCATTTTCTACACACACTCTACCTCTGCAAATCCTTTTATTAAATCTGCCATAGGCTCCCTTTCCATCAGGGAAAACTTTAATCAGAAATCTTCGAGAGGGATATGCTGAATCCCCAAGCAGCATTTGTGGAATTGTAACAACCACCTCCTGATCAGTCATTTGACCTTGACTAATCTTTTTACCTGTCATCTGAACAGTAGGCTCTTGCATAATCTGTTTGGCTGCCAACCTCTTATATAACAAACTCTTTTTGAATTGATTTGCATCATGCACAGAACCAGTCCTATTTACACAAACATTAATAAAGAGTCTTTGGTGAGTAACCACACCTTGCATAAGGCAGGAATGTCTTTTGTGCCTGGAATAATAGTCATCACCCTTGTCTTTGCTCCATGGTTTTCTGTACAAATATATATGAGATCCATCAACAGCTCCAAATATATTTGGTATACCTGTTGCATCTTCAAAATCTTTGTTTATGTCCAACAATCTTTGACCTGTTGGTAAAGCAATGAACCTCTTGTAAAGCATAGTCTTGGATGCCAAAACAAGAGCTATTTTTTTCGTGTATTTCTGCACAGTAGCTTTACCTACATAAAATCTTTGACCTACATGCAAGGGTTTCTCACCATGTGCTAAGAAATAAAGCACCATGGCCACTGCTTTCCTGGGATCAACAGGCAGTCTGACAATCAGCATTGACAATCACGCCTGGTCAGACTGCCTGTTGATCCCAGGAAAGCAGTGGCCATGGTGCTTTATTTCTTAGCACATGAATTCCTGAATGTTCATCCCCAATTTCACAAGCCAGCTGCCAATATCTGCGTACCAACCCTTCTCTCTGGTTTCCTCCATAGCAAGTCTCGGTAGGCTATTGCTTGGCATACCATATGGTATTTTGCACATATAGCATAAAAGTCTACAAAGCGCCTCGGCTTCCAGGGACATCATCCCACACTCCACAAGCATCATGTCATCTAGCTCAGTGTGAATTTTTTTTTTTGTATCTTTTCCACCCTTTTCCAACTATCATTGGCGAGGCCTGGCCCCCACACTTCGCAACCATAAAGCACCACGGTCTGTACAAGGACTTTATAAAGCATGCGTTTCATCTCAAAATTCCAAATGTCAGCATAACACACCTCCTCTGCATAACATATAGAGCTTGCTTGATTCCAATTAGGGCTCTTATCCACAATCAGCCCTAAGTATTTATAATTCTCCACTACTTCCACTTGCATACCCTTAAAGGATACATGAACATGGTGCATTTTTTTTTGCCCCAAAGACCGCAACCTTGGTCTTATCCGATTCACCTACATATTCTGAAGCTTTCAAGCACATCCAAATGTCTTTGTAGCCCTTGTATGCTCATGACGGTATCCACATCATCCGCGCATATAACGAAGCATGAGTATATACCCATGCAAAGGCGTACCATCCCCTCCCCCTCCCCTCCCATGTGCCCTTATCCAGCTTTCAAGCTGGTCTATGAAAAGGCCAAGCAAGGTGGGTGACAAGAGACATCCCTGCTTCACTCCCATGTTGCTTTCCACTACTTCATTACATATCTCTACAAAAGGAGATGATAGCTGCACAAGTACCTTCTCATAGAGGATGTGTACCGCATGTCTGAGCTCCTTTGGAATACCCAAATTCACCAACCTTTGCCATAAATTTTGTCTATTTACCATGTCAAAAACTTTGCTAAAATCTACAAATACAGCATACATAGGTTTCCTTTTTCCAACTACCGAGTCCATCATTGCGCGAAGAGTGACCAAATGATCAGTTGTGGACTTCTTAGGTCTGAAACCTGCCTGCCCTATTGCTCTAACATTATGCTCTTCTGCCCAAGTGCTTATCTTACGCTCAAGTATGGAGGCAAACAGTTTCGCATAAAGGCTACCAACCATAATGGTACGGTAGTTACCTGGAACCGACTCATCCCCTGATTTATGTAATGGCACCACCCTATTAACCTGCCATGTAGCAGGAAAGCCATCCCTCAAGGCCATATTAAACAGCTCCACCAGTTTATTTGCGGTTTCTTCTCCAGCCCATTTAAGCATTTCGGCCACCAGGCCATAAGCATCAGCAGCTTTGCCATTAGCCAATCTTTTGAGTCCCTCCTGAACATCCTCTATAGTAAAAATAAGCATATCAGTCATATTGCACATCTTTTCTGTCATCTTAGCCTCCACCCCCGGTACATTATACAACTTTTGCACATGTGCCATAAGCGCGTCTACCTGCAGCCCGTCACCCTTATGTTTCAAAGGTTTAAGTCTGTTCCAAAATTTCTTTGGGTCAACCAACAGTTCTCCTACCATTTTCTGGTGTTTGTGGTGCAGGTATGCCCGCTTTTTATTTTTGATCAACTTAACATATACCTTTCTTTCTCGTTCTTTATCCACCCCTTTGTGCTGCTTTGAATCTTAGCCGTTGTTGCTTACATTCTGTATCAAACCAGCCATTACATGGTAGTCCCATTCGTTGATGGTGGGATACAAAACATTCATCCGCTGATTCGAGCAATATCTTAGTCAATGCATCACTCATATCATGTATTGTGACAGGCCATGTATAAGATAACATTTTCTGATTGCACATTTTACTGTAGTCAGTTGCTTTATTGTAATTGGGATGAACCCATTTGCTCTTGGCCACACGCTTCTGCCGCACATGCTGCCATTGCACACGTATCGTAATGAATATTGGCACATGATCCGAATTTTCATTTTCATCACCAATATATAGGCCAATAATCTGTTCTGCAAAGGAAGGTTTAGCAATTATATAATCTACTACGCTTGCATTTTTACAAGTTTATTTACTGGAACCTGGGTATCTATCTGTGCCATTAAACATTACCATAGTAAACCCGCTGCACAAGTGCAAGACATGGCGCCCCTGAGGAGTTGGCCATTTCACCCTGTCATCTGATACCCTGTTCCATCCAGTTGTCTTTAGTTCATCTGTATCCAACATTTCCAACCACTCTGCCTCCCCATCTGGACTGAACATGGCTGCTTGATGATATCCAGTACGACCATTAAGGTCTCCTAATAATAAAATTTCACCTGCCAAACTCAATGCTAGTATGTCCTGTTCCAAATGAAAGAATGGGTCGTCTTTATCCAGATTTCCCTTGTTATAAACAGGTGACTCCCTTGGTGGGAAGTAGCAACCCGCCACATATAGTGTCCCACTCCTGCCGGGTAATCCAATCCAAATGTATTGTGCGGATGATATGTATCAACACCTCCACTGCATGTGTTATTTCGTTTCTAGCATAACAAGCAATGCCTCCGGTACCTTTTAGCTTCCATCCTTTATTATTCCACACATAGTGTAGTAATTTAAAACCACATATATATGGAAGGCCCTTCTCTTCATGTTCACACGTTTCCAAAAAGAAAATTATATCTATGTCTTTTAACATATCTACTATAGTACATATCTTACTATGCTTTAAAGTATCTATATTCCAGTAGGACTAACCTTGGCGGTCAAGCTATTTCCTATGCCTCTTCTATCACCGCTTTTCCACCTCTTCAGTAAGCACATGTTTTCCACCTGCTCGAGCCACTTTCATCCTTGAGATATCTTCCTTCCTTTGCTGAAATTGGGCTTTAGTTAAATCATCATTAAACCAGATATATTTGCTTTTAAGCAATGCTCGCTTCTGCATAATCCGTGTCTTAGCCTCTTTGCTTGCACATTTCACCAAAATGTTTCTTGTTCCATCGCCCTTCTTCCCAATCCGATATGCATCTAAAATATCCACACATACTGCATGTTTCTTTGCAAGAAACTTTTCTCTGGCCGACACTAGTTTTACAGTAACCACGATATTCGAAATTATTTGCTTTCATTTCCCTCTCATGCATGTCAGCTAGCTGCTCCATTTTCTCATTCAGTATATCTATGGCTTCTTGAAAACCTTCATTGTCGTTATACACAACATCTGTGTTATCTGATTCAGTCATTATAGGTGCTGCTTCCGACATGTTTGCTAGTTGTTGCTTCAGTTCAGAATTTTCGTGTTTTAGGGAATACAGAGACTCACTCATACCTTGTAAAAGCTTCAACATTTGTGCCTGATGTGCTGCTGCTTCTTTCCTTGCATGCTCAGCTTCCTTCCTTGATTGCTCCATTGAATCTAATATCTTCATCATTACTGTGAGCAATTGTCCAACCACTATTTCTCCTCCAAGGAGTCCGGAATTTGTCATCAGACCTGGACCCTGCTGTTGCATCTCCCATCGATTTGATCCTGTCCAACCGTGTGGTATCCCAGCCAGGGCATGCCCCTGCTGTCTTATTTGCTATATTTGAGGCACATTGTGGTAAGAAGCCGTAAGGCAGGTATAGACGATTTCATTCTGTCTCCATCGGGTTCTTTCAGAATAGACCTTTCTGAATTTGCTGCTGTGGTTGGGGCCACAAAAATATCAGATATTCCTGTTGTTGATACCGGCCAAGCTGCCATCAACTCTGCCCCATCTATTTTTGCCTCTATTGCTGCTGTATTTGGCTTTTGCAGAGGGGTAGAATCCGGCAAGCAGGTTTCCTTGGGTCGTCCACCTGTAGCAGCATCAATCTGCACCAAATCGTCCGAGGAGTCTACATCAGACTCCCCATCTGACCTGTTTATCTGAGTATTTTTTTCCTTCTCAGCCGATTTGACAGTCTTTTTTAATTCAGCCCTTTTCTTGGGACTGGCTGCATCCGTTTTGCACGCTGCTACAGTGGCAGAGCCACTCTTCGACCCACTAGCCTTCTCTGAGTCCCTTTTAGGTTTCGCCATCGCTTGGAGAGAGAGAGAGAGAGAGAGAGAGAGAGAGAGAGAGAGAGAGAGAGAGAGAGAGAGAGAGAGAGAGAGAGAGAGAGAGAGAGAGAGAGAGAGAGAGAGAGAGAGAGATGCGTTGGCCACATAGGGGTTGAGAGATAATTTGAGAGATAGGGAGAGATGGGAGATGGTGAGAGATGAAGGGAGAGTAAAAAATTTGGCTCTCCCTTTGAGAGACAAAACGACCCTAACTATTGTTAGGGGCGTTCCCATTAACCCCCTCGCCTGTTTTATGGTTAGGGGCATAACGGCCGGTTTTTGAGTTTTGGCACCCGAAAACTCTCCTGGAAATCGAGCCACCAATTCCGACCTCTTCAAGAAATGATCCCCTGTTCTTTGATCTGCCCGCGCACCTCCTGCTCCAATTCCGCATTAGGGTGTCGAGATCGGCCTTGCAATCCAAATTCCTCAAGCATTTGCATTAAGATTTCGGGTCTCAGGTTGGAATCCTTCTTGTAAATTTCTGATTTTAATTGTGTTCAAGAAGTAATTTACTGTCAAATTCTATTACAGCAGACTCTAAATCATGACTAGAGTTTCTAGATCTGCTCTTCTAGCAACGGCGAAACCCTTTGTGCCCCCTAGAACCGAGAAATTGCCTTCTAAGAGGCCGAAGAAGATGACTGGTCAAATTCCTGAATCTGATGCATTGCAGATCAGCTCTCAGCCTGAAGGTGCAAAGGATTGCAATCCGAGGAAGCAGAAAAAGGCAGTGGTTCCAAATCCTGGTGAGTCGATGCCCCCTGATAATTCTTTGGCCTTGATTGTTCATGGAAGTGATGCTGATGCCATTCAAAGCAAGAAAAGAAAGCGTCCTGTTGATTGGTCTGATAATGCAATTGGCACAATGCTTTCCTTGATGAAAGAATATAAAGTGCATAATAATGGAAACATTAATCTGTCTGCCAGTCAGTGGAGAGAGATCATGATAAAACTTCGACATTCAGTAGAGGGCTTAGAAGATTTAAGGCAATTGAGAAACAAATGGGATAAATTGCAGATTAAATTTAGGGATGAAAAAGAAGCTTCAAACAGGACTGGAGCAGAACCTTCGAGTTGGCCATGGTTTGAAGTCATGGAAGATTTAAAGCACGGACAAACTAATGAGAGAGACATACTTGGTGGTGGAGATGATGGATCTTTTGGTCCCGAGGCATTTCAAGAAGCTGATATGTTCACAAATGAATTTATGTCTCAGGCATTCTATGAGACAATTGGCACTGAAGCTTCATTTGTCGAAGAGGAATTTGTGAATGTTGAGAATGTGAATGTTGAGAACAATGGTGGTGTTCCTGCCAGTCCATACAGTCCAATTGGCAATGGCAGTAAGGACACTTGTAGTGCTCAGAAAGAAAATGGTGGGAAAGAGACTCCAAGTGGCTGCAATATTTCTGATACAAGCCCAAGATCTGCTGCTTGCAATAACCCAGGAGTTTATGGGAAGCCAACAACCAAAAGAAGATCTCGAGTTCATATAGATGAAGATATTGCAGCAGGCATATCTAAAATGGCAAACAGTTTTGGGGAAAATGAAGCAAGGAAATTGGAGTTCATGAGGGAGGATTCTGTGAAGAAGGCAGAATTGATCAAAGAATTAGAGACAATGAGATCATCTAACAGCTTGAAAATTGCTGAATCAATGGCCACCATGACACAAAGCATTTGTCAGATGACAAAAGATACCCTCCTGGAGATTGCCAAGCTTGCTTCATCGAAATCAAATTCCTGAATTGAGGTATTTTGAGGTTTGTCACCTATCAATTCTGTACTCTGTTTTTTACTCATTATTCAGTAATACTACATTCTGATGAATTACATTATTTTGAGATTACGAGTTCTTTGTTACATGTTTGTCTCATATTGTCTCATGTGATGTAATTGGTAGGTCATTTTCAATTCCTGAAGAATTTTTCTATTTGCAAACTGAAGTCGTCTGACATAACAGTCTGCCCCATTAGTTCAAATCCAATAACATGCTTGTTATTGGTCTGGTAGTATTGGTCTTATTATTCCAATATATGATTTCGGACCATTATAGATTCTGGTCCATTGTACCATCAGCCAGCAGCACATAAATGCATCCTCGTATATTGTGCAACACATTATTTCTTCCTTTTTCTATTGAGGAGATGGCAAGGGCTAAGGCAGTAGTGAGGGAGCGCTTCAGATTCCGCCGTTTGCCATCTCCATCTTCTTCAAGCTCCTCAAGCTCTGCAGCCATGTCTGTCGGTAGTTCAAACTCTGCATGCACAGTAAAGCACTGCCGAGGAAGATGATCCTTGTTATTTTTTTTATTTTTTTTTTTAACTTATGTTGTTTTAAGATGATACAACGATTCTCTCGACTCTCGGCTAAAAATATCCTCTAATATAACCTCCCTGTAGAAACATCTTGGCTTACTTCAGTCTGCTTGTAATCCTGTGCTTTTTTGGTAGCACAACTTTTGTAAATTACGGCACTTACCTAAATGAAAGTTTTTTATGTGAAAGCAGACGATGTTGTACTGGTTGTTAGTGTTATTTTTCGTACTTCTGAGTTGTTTCTGTTTTTTTGTTCACAGATTGTCTTGCAAGTCATTGTCTTGCACTCTTATAACGGTTTGACAGGGATCTTTGAGTTTCAGCAATGTTGCTTTACATTTGTGACAGAAAAGCAATGAACAGAAAAGCAAATGCTACTTTAGATTTGATACACAAGTTTCTGTAAAGGCAAGAAACAGAAACTGTACTTTTGAGTTCATTTACTATAAAGTTCTCTATTTGTGAAATAATTTGTGCACAGATTTAAGTTTGTAACAGTGTTATTAACAGGGATCTTTAAATTTGTAGCAATGTTACTGCAAGGTTTGTAACAGAAAAGCAAGTAAAAAAGGAACAATGTTACTTTAGGCTAGTCAATCACGTTTCTGTAATACCAAGTAATAGACAATGCCACAATGCACAATGCAGAATTCACAATTCACAATTCACAAAACACAATATGTCCATAACTGTAGTTTATCATCAGCCAACTGTAATTCACAAACTATTTCACATAACTGTAGTTTATCATCAGCCAACAAGAAATTGAGTTCACAAACAAAGTAATGTGTGTTTAAGTTTGCATCATTTGCTGAAAAGAACAATTAATGTCCTGCTGTTACACAGCAGAAAGTGAGAACCAAAAAACTTAAAATTATGTACCAAGAATCATGTACCAAGAATTATGTACCAAGAATTTAGCAGCACTCAATCTCCATTTACTTGTTCCAAATTCTGGAATATCACATGTCGAATTTGATCCCCTTCTTTCTTCATCCTTTCTCATAATATTCAATTTCAGGAATATCAGGTTGCAATGGCAAGTAATCCAGCTGGAGATCTTGCATGATACAAAAATTCCACAAGACACAAGTAGCATGGATTATTTTGGCTGCTCTACCGACATGGATAGGCAATGCCTTTAAAATTCTGAATTTTTCCTTAATGATACCAAAACCATTTTCTACACACACTCTACCTCTGCAAATCCTTTTATTAAATCTGCCATAGGCTCCCTTTCCATCAGGGAAAACTTTAATCAGAAATCTTCGAGAGGGATATGCTGAATCCCCAAGCAACATTTGTGGAATTGTAACAACCACCTCCTGATCAGTCATTTGACCCTGACTAATCTTTTTACCTGTAATCTGTTTGGCTGCCAACCTCTTATATAACAAACTCTTTTTGAATTGATTTGCATTATGCACAGAACCAGTCCTATTTACACAAACATTAATAAAGAGTCTTTGGTGAGTAACCACACCTTGCATAAGGCAGGAATGTCTTTTGTGCCTGGAATAATAGTCATCACCCTTGTCTTTGCTCCATGGTTTTCTGTACAAATATATATATGAGATCCATCAACAGCTCCAAATATATTTGGTATACCTGTTGCATCTTCAAAATCTTTGTTTATGTCCAACAATCTTTGACCTGTTGGTAAAGCAATGAACCTCTTGTAAAGCATAGTCTTGGATGCCAAAACAAGAGCTATTTTTTTCGTGTATTTCTGCACAGTAGCTTTACCTACATAAAATCTTTGACCTACATGCAAGGGTTTCTCACCATGTGCTAAGAAATAAAGCACCATGGCCACTGCTTTCCTGGGATCAACAGGCAGTCTGACCTTCATTCCAGGTCTTATTAAGTAAGGCACAATCAGGCCAACTAAATTCTCAAATGCAGCCCTCTTCATCCGATAGAACTGATTGGAGGCAATTCCAAGCGTGATTGTCAATGCTGTCCCACTGTGTTGTCTGCCTTGGACAGACCCAAAATCTTCGGGGAGGCCTCCTTAATCTCGAACAAGCTGCTAGGAAGAGTGTGGATGCTGCACACATGTAATGAATATTATCTTCTACCTCTTCATTCTGCTCTAAAATATCCATTGACCCTTCTCGTTCATTCTCCTGTATCAAATGTAGACAGTAGCTTTGGAAAGCCAAGCCGAGTTGAATAGCCCTCAAAAGCATGGCAATCATGCCCAAAATGACCGGATCCATCAAATAATGCAAATCCGGGCCGAGAAGTCTGATTGTAGAGCTGAGATTGAACAAAAATGGCTGGTGAACACCAAAATATTGGACAAAAGAAACTGGAAAGCAATGATATGGGATATTTCGGTACTCACCAGGAGGCGAAATCTTGCCTGTGGGATAATTCGAGCTTGGAGTTGGCGCCAAGGAAGAGGCGGGAAGAAAAATCCCGGTGGATTCCCTCCCTTTCCGGTGGATCTCCCTCCTAACGGGCCAGTTAGAGGATGAGAGACATTTGTCTCTCGTCCATCTCTCAAGGCATACGGTATATTTTTTATCTCTCGTCGTATACGACGAGAGATAAAAAAAATTTCGTGCATGTGGCTAACGTAAGAGGCGCTGTCGTCCACGGCTAGGGCGGATACAGGAGAGAGGAGGCCGCCCTCGTCTCTCTGATCCGGCACTGCTACGGCAAAGGAGAGATTCAAGGTCGAAATTTGGGTGCCAGTTGGGGATCTGACATTTTGTCTTCAAGATTTCTGGTAAATAAGAATTGCTGGTTTCTTTGTGCTTAGAGCTGCTTCTTGGCGGTCTTTTTGGTCCTTGCAAGTACCACTAACGTGGCCTTTTTGCTCTAATGCGGAAGCATTATGATTCTTTATAATTTTGGAAGGATCTGGCAACAACAGTTTCCTCTATCACACCGAAATTGCACAGTAGCTTATAAGGTGGAGCAAAATTTTCGCAAGGCTATTAAGAAAAGCAGATTTAGGTTGTAATGTTTGCTGGCAGTTCATATCTTAAGCCAAATTTTAAGGTCGGATGGAAGAACCCTTTCCTTTCTCTTCTTCTCTCTTGCTGGTGGAGAGGTATAGAGCTGGTTCTTGGAAAGAACAGAGTATATTATCCAATTTCTACAGGCTTTCTACAAGAAATAAGATTAATTTAGAGAGCCGAGCTAGGGATTTATTTGTGTACAGGAAGAAGCCTTTACATCATAAACCAGACTTTAGGGAGGAGTCTTGGCGGTTGGGCTATGTGTCTAACCAACTCAGGCTGACTGTTTCACATCCCGACAATGCAGCATCTAAAGTAATCTCACAGATTGTTGATTTACTTGCAGTTTTGGTCTTCTTGGAAGCAATGGTTGCTTCCCTGAGCAGAGTGGCAGGTTCTCAGGTTACTTTGGATTCTTTTCTAATCATCTTTATTCTGAAGAGTTTCTTTGTGCAATTAGTTATATCTGGCTTCTAGAGCTTTAAATATTTCTTTGCACAAGAAAGACGAAGATGTTGAGTTCATTCCTATAGTAATCTTTTTTGTGTATTGAAATATTTGTATTTTTGTGCTGAATTCAAATCAGATCCAGATGGGATCCTGATGTAATACTTCCTATATTATGAATATAAACCTTTCATTTCTTAAGAGAGAGAGAGAGAGAGAGAGAGAGAGAGAGAGAGAGAGAGAGAGAGAGAGAGAGAGAGAGAGAGAGAGAGAGAGAGAGAGAGAGAGAGAAATGAAATGAAATGAAATCTATTATTCCGTCTTCGAGACCACCAGGTCTATGAGACGTTTACAAGTTACATTCAAAATTATAAAACAAGTCATCCAGTGCGTCTTCTGAGAGTAACACACTGGGCTCCTCTATCTCAATCTTTCGTACCTTCTGATTTTTCAAACAAGCATCTCTATGTTTAAGAATGTCAACAATATATCCCCCAATGGATGCCCCTGGGTACCGAAAGAACTCCTCAAGGGAGGTAGCACTGATCCCATGTATGACTCTTAAGTCTGAATAAGCACGGCAACAAAGTAAGATATGAGCCTCATCCTCCACCACACCGTCACTACACAAGTTACAATGTCTAAGATCATGAGCGATGTCTGCCCATCTCCCTACCTCCACACCAAGATGGTGCGAGCTTAACCGGATCCTCGCAATTGCTTGCCTATGCTTCATAGATATGGGTTCACTAAGATACTGCGCTGCCTTCAATGTGGGATTCATCTGAGTCCGATAGTACTCTTTCTTCACAGCTGGCGTACTCCATGTCTTAGTGAGAACACTCTTCCGAACCCATCCCTCAATATCTTCCTGATTCATCTGCAATTCGTGAATATCCATCCCCCATTTCACCAGCCATCTACTAATATCCGCATACCAACCTTTGTCACCACTCTCTGCTGCAGCAATTCTTGGCAAGCTATTCCTGGGCATATCATATAAAACCTTATGCAGATAACGTAAGGTTTTGCAAAGAGCTTCAGCTTCAAGGGGTATCATCCCGCACTCTCTTAACATCATATCATATGGCATTTGCATTTTAGTGCCCAGTTCCGTGTGAAAAATTTTCTTTTGTATTTTTTCCACCTTTTTCCACCCATCATTAGCGAGGCCTGGCCCCCAGGCTTCACAACCATACAGTATAACCGTTTGTACCAATACTTTAAAGAGCATGTGTTTCATTTCAAAGTTCCAAATGTCAGCATTTACACACCTTCTCTGCATTGCATATAGTGCCTTTAAGCCCGCACTCACTCTATGTTCGACTGCCTGATTCCAATTCGGACTTTTATCTACAGTCAAACCCAGATACTTATAGCTTTCAACGACCTCAACTTGCTTACCCTTGTAAAATAGCCGCACATGATCTGTTTTATTCGCTCCAAAAACAACAGCCTTAGTCTTTTCCAGATTCACCTGCATACTTTTAGCATCACAAAAACCGGCAAGCACATCCAAATGTCTTTGCATCCCCTGTATGCTCCGAGATAGCAACACAATATCATCAGCATATAGCAAGAGCATAAGTACATACCCATTCAAGGATGTACCATCCCCTCCATGTGCTCTTATCCACCCCTCCAGCTGATCTATGAACAATCCAAACAAGGTAGGCGACAAAGGACACCCCGCATGCCTAAGCCCCATCGGGATGCCCAAATCTACCATCCTATGCCACAGATTTTGCCTATTCACCATGTCAAAGGCCTTGCTGAAATCCACAAATACAGCATACAAAGGTTTCCTTTTTCCCACCACTGAATCCATCATAGCACGAAGGGTGACCAAATGGTCAGTTGTAGACTTTTTAGGCCTAAAGCCCGCTTGGCCTATTGCTCTAGCATTGTGACCTTATGCCCAGTTGCTTATCTTGCCCTCAAGTATAGAGGCATACAGTTTTGCGTAAAGGCTGCCAACCATAATGGTACGGTAGTTACCCGGATCAGATGCATCCCCTGAGTTGTGCAATGGCACAACCCTATTAACCTGCCAGGCCCTAGGAAACCCATCTCTCAAAGCCATATTGAACATGTCGACCAGCCTATTCGTAACCGCTTCTCCAGCCCACTTAAGCATTTCGGCCTTAAGGCCACAAGCATCTGCCGCTTTGCCATTAGCAAGTCTCTTGAGTCCAGCTGAACATTCATAGTAAAGGTAAGCATATAATCCATCTCACATGTCTCTTCGGCCATCTTATCCTCAACTCCATGGACATGGTATAAATTGCGTACATGCTCCATTAGTGCCTCCGCTTGCAACACATTACCCCCATGCTTCAAGGGTTTAAGCCTATTCCAAAATTTCTTTGGATCAACCAGCAGTTCTTCCACCATTCGCCTTGTTTACGATGTAAATATGCCTTCTTCTTATTTTTGACCAGCTTGGTATACACTTTCCTTTCCTGTACTTTAGCTGCCCCTTGTGCTGCTCTAAATTTTTGCCTCTGCTGTTTACATTCCATGTCAAACCATCCATTACATGGCAGCCCCCTCCGTTGCCGGTGGGATACAAAACATTCATTCGCTGATTCAAGCAAAACCCTAGACAACGCCTCACTCATATCCCCTACTGATGTGGGCCATGCAAAAGATGCCATTTTCTGCTCGCATATCTCGCTATATTCATCAGCTTTATCATACTTGAGAGACATCCATTTACTTTTATATGTATCTTCTTGCTGCCTATGATGCCACTGTACATGAAGCTCAATGAGCAAAGGTACATGATCCGAGCTTTCATTCTCATCTCCAATGCGTAAGCTAATAACATGTTCTGCAAAAGTAGATTTGGCAATAACATAATCCACCACACTAGCATTTTTACAAGTGCGCTTACCAGAGCCTGGGTACCTATCCGTGCCATTGAAGATCACCATCTCAAAACCACTACACATATGTAAGACATGACGCCCCTGCGGTGTCAGCCATTTCACATTGTCTTCTGATGTTCTGCTCCATCCAATTGTCTTCAGCTCAGTATCATCCAACATTTCCAACCATTCTGCTTCTCCATCTAGGCCCACCAAAGCTGCTTGATGGTTTCCCGTATGCCCATTAAAGTCTCCTAACAATAGCACTTCCCCTGCCAAACCCAAAGCTAGTATATCCTGCTCTAAGTGAAAGAATGGGTCATCCTTATCCAGATCTCCTTTGTTATACACGGATGATTCCCTTGGGGGGGAAATAACAACCAGCTACATATATCTTGTTGCCCCTACCTGGCAATTCAATCCAAATGTATTGTGCAGTTGCCTTATGTGTCAAAACACACACTGCATGCACAATTTCATTGCGAGCATAGCATGCAATACCACCTGTACCTTTGAGATTCCAGCCCTTCTTATTCCATACTGAATGCAATAGCATAAAACCAGAAATATTTGGAAGAGCCTTTTCCTCATGCTCACACGTTTCCAAAAAGAAAACTATGTCTACATTTGCTAGCAAGTCATCCATAGCACATATCTTACTACTTTTTAACGTATTTACATTCCAAAGAAACTAACTTTGGCGGTCGCTACTTCCTATGCATCCTCCACAATCACTTTTCCGCCTCTCCAAGGTAAGCACGTTGTCCAGCCGCTCTTTGCCTCCTTCATCCTCTTAAGATCTTCTCTTCTCTCTGCTGAAATTGGGTCTTAGTTAAGTCATCATTGACCCATATATATTTGCCCTTAAGCAATGTTAAACTTCCTCGCATAACCCGAGCCTTCGGCTTCCTTGGATGCGCACTTCACCAACACATTCCATGTTCCTTCCCCCTTCCTTCCAACCCGCACGCCTCCAAAATATCCACCTGCACCTGCATATTCTCTCGCAAGAAATGTTTGAACAGCCATGCTTGTGTCCTCATTCTCCTTTTCGGTAGGCCGAAATTCTGAAATTATTAGCCTTCGATTCCCTTTCATGCATATCAGCCAAGTGCTCCATTTTCTCATTCAAAGCATCAATTGCTCCTTGAAAACCATCATTTGAGCCCCTATTCAAGTCTCGACTTGATCCATGACCTGCTTTGTCTCTCGATAACGCTTTAGCTAGCTGCTTTTAGCTCTATATTTTGCACTCTTTAAAGAACACAAAGACTCATTCATACCTTGCAAAAGCTTAAGCATTTGTAGGCACGATGGGCTGCCGCCTCCTTCCTTGCTCGCTCTGCTTCCTTCCCCGGACTGCTCCATGGATTCTAGTAGCTTCATCATCACCGTAAGCAATTGACCCATTAGCATCTCTCCTCCCAAGAATCCGTATAGGCCCATAGCTCGCTGCAAATCAGCCCCAAAGACAGGCCCAAGCCCTCCTGGATATGTCGCCCTTCAGCCCCAAATCAATTGCCTCTGCCTCCGTCCAGAGATTCCGCGAAGTACCGAGTCCCCATCCGAGGTGTCATCCGAGATGTCTTCTCAGAAGAACTTCCTTGCCCTGCCTTTTTACATTCATTTTTACCTTCTTGACATTGCCTACCACAGTTTATTTGCCCCCCGGGGAGCCGGAATCAGCCTTGGAGCCCACCTCTTTGGAGCCCTTTTTCCCCTGTATCTTATCTGTCTCTCTTTTTAGGAGAGAGAGAGAGAGAGAGAGAGAGAGAGAGAGAGAGAGAGAGAGAGAAGTATATTACGTCTATGGGAGGCCTCAAAGACCTATTAGACAACATATTTAAACATCATCATAGAATAATAGATGAGTTTCTGAGTCCTCATCTAGCTCATCACTCTCACTCATAATGTCATTATCTCCTAGTAGATCAGTACAACTTTTTAGGCAACTATCCCTATATTGTTGAAGTTCAATCAAGTAAGCCCCTATTATATCTCCATCCATCATGAAAAAGGATTGTAAATCCTCAGTATGTATCTGGTATTTGTCTCGTATAGATGTATATGCAATACACCTAAGTAAGGCATGTTCTTCATCTTCCACCTGCTCTTCCCCACATATTTTACAATATCTTTCATGCCTAGGAATGATATGTCCCCAACGCCCTACTTCCACCCCTAAATGATGTGAGGACAGTCGAATCCTGCTAATAACATGTCTTTTCTGAATAGATAATTCTTCTCGCCGCAAGTGCCTTGCCACCTCCAAATTAGGATTCATAATCTGCTTGTATATTAGCATTTTGGTTTTAGGTTGGGACCACAATTTCCTATGTATCTTAGCTAATACCCATTGCTTCAAGTGATCATCTATAGAAAGTGCCTCTTCCCAATGGATATCCCATCTATGGAACCACCGCTTCACATCATCAAACCATCCCTTTTCTGTACTAAACCTGAATGCTCGATGTGTTAGAGAGGTGTCATTTTTGAGTCTTACCTTCTGTAGGTAACGGATACATCTTAGAATGGCTTCTCCTTCAAGTGGCATGAACCCGCTTTCCGTCAACATCATCGGATATGGTGTTTGTGATTTGACTCCTAATTCGTGTCTCAAAAATTTACGTAACACTTGCTCAATGTCATCCCACAACCCTTGAGGAAGACTTGGCCCCCATATCTCACATCCATATAATATCACAGTCTGCACTAGGGATTCAAAAAGCCTAACCTTAAGATGCCATGACCATACATGCGCTTGTCTGCACATACTCTGTAATGCATATAATGCTTTTTGCCCACCATTAACTCATTGTGCAATACACTGATTCCATCTGTGGTTTCGACTAAACTCCAACCCTAGATATTTATATGACTCACATCTGTATCAACCGTATTTCCTTTATATGTAAAATGCCCATGCTTAAGTGCTCCTACTGTCATCATCTTCGTCTTTTCTAAGTTCACTTGCATGTCTGTAATATCACAAAAGCGTGACAATCCATCTAAATGTTTTTGCATATGCTCTTTCGAGCGTGCAAAAATAACAACATCGTCAGCATACATCAATAATTGGATCACATATCCATGTATTTCCATACCTCCAGGACAATTTTCATGCAGCCAATCTTCCAAGCTATCAATAAACACACCAAAAAGCGTTGGCGAGAGTGGGCATCCCTGTTTCACCCCCGTGTTACTTTCGATGTGGCTAAAAGCACCGGGTGTAGACAGCTGTACCAACACTTTTTCATACAAAACACGGGTTGCATCCCGTAGTTCTGATGGGACCTGTAATTTTTCCATTCTTTCCCATAATTTCCTTCGCGGGACTCTGTCAAAAGCTTTCTTAAAATCCACAAAGAGCACATATACGGGTTTCTTGGTTCCTTTAACAGCATCAAATATTGTTTTTAACACAAGAAGGTGATCCAGAGTGGACCTCCCTGCTCTAAAACCAGCCTGACTCTCTGCGCGCTTATCATTTTCTTCAGCCCATTTGCTGATTTTCTTCTCTAAAATGGTCGCCAATAGCTTTGAAAATAGACTGCTGACCATAATGGTCCTATAGAGAGAGAGAGAGAGAGAGAGAGAGAGAGAGAGATGTATTTTTTACGTCGTAGCACAAGCCAGCATCCTTTAGGACATACGACACTCCCTCTTCAAGGAGCACCACCCCCTACAAGGATACCAGGGGCCAAAGGTCCTAGAATGCCAAGATCCTAGTGAGGTTCGAACACGAGACCTCAATGTGATAGAGAGAGAGAGATTTGTTTATTTCCATCTATGAGGCCATCAGGCCTATTAGATGTTTAAAAAAAGGTACATATATTTTCAGATGTACGTGCTAAAGTGTACCCCCTGTTGGGGTATCACCTCTCTCCGGACTCCTCTTAAAATCATCCAGAAGTTGTTTGTAATTTTTTATTGACACTGTTCTCAAATCTTCTGCCTCAATGATATACTTTCCTACTATGTTGCTTGCATATGAGAAGAAGTCTAGCAAAGACATAGCCTTTAGTCCAAGTTTATCCCATAAATTCTGATATGCTGGACAGTGTAAGAGAAAATGTGCTTCATATTCTACCTCACTCGCCCCACAAACCTTGCAAGTGCGGTGTTCTCTAGGAAAATCTCCCCATTGTCCAACTTCAACCCCTAAGTGATGTGAGCTCATTCGCATTCGACAGATAGCATGTCTCTTTTTCATTGATATTTGGTCTTTCAGGTAGCCCATCGGCTCTAGACCAAGGTTCATGTGCTGTTTATATTCCATCATTTTGGTGCCTGCATTATGCCAAAGCTTATACTGCACACATATTTTAACCCATTCTCTGATCTTATCTTTTCCATGGGGCATATTTTCGATGTTCATCCCCCATTTGTTAAGTCATTTCTTAACCTCCGCATACCATCCCTTGGCTTCACTCTCTTGCCACGCTAAGTATGGGAGGCTATCATCTTTCATTTTCCGGACCTTGCTAAAATAGTGAAGAGTCTGGAACAGTGCTTCTCCCTCCAATGGCATCATACCTGTCTCTTCTAGGATGATCTCATAGGGTGTCTGTATCTTTATCCCCAGTTCTGATACCAAGAACTTTTTCTGATTTTTTTCCACTCGCTTCCACATGTCTAGAGAGAGCCCCGGTCCCCATATTTCACATCCCTACAGCACTATTGCTTGCACAAGGGTCTTGCACAACATTCTTTTGAGACTGAAGTCCATAATTTCTGCTTTTCTACATTTCCTTTGCATAGAGAAGAGTGCTCTGAGGCCACTATCTGTTCTATGCTCCACTGCCCTATTCCACTTATAGTTCTGATCTACCAACAATCCTAGATATTTGTAGGTTGTGGCAACCTCAATTCTGTCCTCTTTATAATAGAAGTTATAATCCATTGACCTAGTGCCAAAGACGATGATCTTAGTCTTGCTAAGATTCACACTCATTTGCATTTTGTCACAAAAAAAGCAAGTACAGTTATATGTTGATGCATGTCCTTTTCACTCCTGGCCAACATGACTATGTCATCTGCGTATAAAAGCAATGAAAGTACATATCCTCCTAGCTTTGTCTCCTCAGCTCCGTGTTGTAGGATCCAAGTCTCCAATTCGGGTAAAAGCATAAAAGGGTGTCTATAAATGTAGCCCTTTTTGTACATATACATATGTACCGAATGCACATTTTTGGAATAACTGTCATCATGACCAGCTAGTAACTGCCATGATTAATGGCTATCCACTACTCTGAACCCGCAATTATCGGATTTTGAAATTCTTTCCCAAATTCTTTCTTGGTTTGCCTCTCGTTCACTATCCCGCCCCTGCCTTCTCTGCTTGAATTCCGATCACGAATTCTTCATCTAGCTATGGCCCCAAAACGCCCCCAGATGAGTGCTTGCTCATCACCACAGCCAAAGCAAGATGCCGGTGCTTCCCAGCAAAGAATTTTACCTCCAAGGAGTTTACGTTTGGGTTCTGAGGTGATCCAAGCCAAAGACCTCCGTGATAAACATGCAGAGGCCCACATACCCAACCTAGAGATGGTTATGAACGAGGTATGGGGTGAAGCTCCAAAAAACAGACGAGGATTCAAGGAAGGGAGAATCCAGAACGCATGGAAAGATGATTTTTTTAAATATTATGAACTGGTTTATGGCAAGAAACAGGTTACAAACCATTATATTTCAACCTATTTTGCCAGAGCATTTGCTCTTCACTTGAAGGGACGGCTTGTTGATTGGATGGACGTGGCTAGGACCGCCAAAGATCTTGCCAAAACCCTCATTTTAGGCGTTCTGAGAGGACCCTACAACAGGTAAATCCTCAACTATCAAACAGGACATCGTGTTGCAAGTGAAATATTAGAGCCCTCGGGTTATTCTAGATCAGATGTTGACACAATAAAGCAGTTACTTAAGCATGGGTTGGAGGAGAAAACTAACCTATTGAATGAAGTAGAAGCACTGGAAGAAAAAGTCATCAGCCGGATTGAGGGTAGAAAGGATATGCTATCCGAAGATCCGCAGCAGCAGCAGTCCGCGGTAAAATAGATGAGACAAAACAGAATTTGACAAATTGTCCCGTGATCCCGCTGGAAATCAAGTTATGTTCTAATGTTAAAGTACAAGTTGGAAGACTTGGTTATGAGTAGACATGATAAAGAACAAAGACTCTTCTAAGCTAGAAATTGGTTTGCAGGAAGCAACTAAAGACATTGAAAGGCATGAAATCTCAATTGAACAAGCAAAGGAAAAACTTAATTGCATTGAATTGGTTCAGGAAAGGCATTCACAGATTTTGGATTTCATGGGGAGAGCAGGACCTATTGTTCTGCACCCGAGGCCCTACCTCAGGGGAGCTACTTCTATAGAGCAGTTCATCACATTCAGTTCATGTACCTGTTGTGGCCAAGGCTTTGGCAAAACTGGTTTGTTGCTGCTAGCTCCATGCAGAGATGCTTATTGCCTCTTCTGCTTGTGTTATCTGGTCCATGAAAGACAGAATTGCATAAAAGGTTGCATCTGGGATGAGGGCATTCGAATTCAGCTTGGTTTCCCTGCTGTGAAAGGTATGCATTGCTCTCAACTAATTTAAACTTATATTTATCTTCATTCATATTTGTTATTGTAATCTGCATAGTTCTACATGTATGGCTTTCAGTGCATTGCTATTCCTTGTACATGTATAACTTTTAGTGTACGTCTGTAAGCAGAGGTACATAGGCATATATTTGCTTGTTTATTGATGCTTTTATTTTTGAGCTTGGACTGCAGTTGTATCAGTTGTACATGTCTCTAATGGAGTCTACATCTGCAAATAGATGTACATGCATTTATCTTTAGAGTGCATCTGTAGATGGATTCATAAGTATGTGCATTTTTTACATATATGTGCTTTTTTTTGGGCATAGATCTACATTCCCTAACTGGATACCTGGGTACATCTGGGTACATCTGGGTACATCTGGGTACATTGAGGTACCTCTATGTACATTGAGGAACATGTACATGTACATTTGGCTATAGTTAAATGTAGTTACGTACATTTGGTACATTTTATGTACATGAAATGTACATGCTTGGCGAATGTACCGGATATTTCTCATTAGTTCTGCTTTTCATGTTCTTTTATGTCGATTGAAATTTAGATCATTTGTTTGTTTGCGGATGAGGTCGTTCCTATCCCGTATGCTTTTAATGGCTGATGTTCTTGAGCCATCTCAGATCGACTCTCTTTACTGATTTTATCGAGCATAATAAGCGCACCAATCAGTAGACCCTCAACCTTCCAGCTCGGATCACCAATGACATTTACAAAGCGCCGAATAGAACCATCCGCACAAAGGCCTCCTCGAACATGGCAAAGTGAAGTTGAGGAAATTGAGAGGATGGCACTTGAGAAAGCTAAAGCAGTTGCAGGTGCAGAGCCTTCAATGACTGCTGCAACAGAAACTCTTTCATCACCAAGTGCTAAATTAGTAATTGGAGAAGCTAAGAAAGATTCACCGCCTCAAAGATCATCTGCGCAGGTCCCAGCTCTGGACTGTTACAGAAGAAGCTACAAAGGACACAGATCCAGATTTTAACCCAGGAGATACCAGGGAAGAGGAAGCTGAGTTGGTAGTTGAGTCCACTCCAAAGAGGAGGCAAAAGAATGCTGGTGATGGCACTCCAAAAGGAAAAAAACAGGCAAAATCTCCAGCAACAAAAAAATGTCCTCCGAAAAGAAAATCTCCGTGCAAAAAGTGCCACCACCACCTAGAAAGAGGTATGTCCAAGATGAACTAATTTTGTTAAACATCTCAGATTTATGGTAATTAACCACATTTTTTTTTTGTACATAGGACACGATCACGGTAGTGAAGGAAGCGATCCCCATCCTTCCGAAGTCGAACCGAAGAGGAAGAGGATCTACAAGCAAATATTGATGTGATAACAAATAAGGTGCAGCAGTCCTCAGAAGATGCTGAAGCAGGTGATGAATTTACAAGGTGAGTAATATACAATTGATTACAATAGATATATTCTTTTGCTAATGCTGTTGTTTCCTTTGTACGCTTTAGTGAACCGACCGAAAAGGTTGGTTCCATTCACTCCTTATAGGGATTTGTCCTCCTAAGCCCCACCCTCTATCTTTCAAAGTGATGTTGACGAAGTTCTCTGGCTGAAGTGGACTTGACCTCTAAGATGGTAGATGTCTATGGGAGGTAGGCTAGCATTTCAACATATTTATGTTATTTCATTCCCTAAGTCACTCATCTTATGTATTAATATGTAATCTGGATTTGTGTGCGTGTACCTTTGTAGCGATCTTCCATCCGATTGGAAACACAAGTTTTTACTTGTTCGACCGGACACCTTCCGCAATTTTGTGAATTCCCTCAAGAACAAGGGGATGCACGTAAACACAAACATAAAGGAAGGGTGGATGGCATTTTGATTGCAAGATGCCAATACATATTTGTTCCAATTACAAAGGCCCAAATGTGGCATTGGCAATACTTGTGCTTGCCGGTCCACCGAAAAGCTCTTTTTCCATCTATAGCTAGCCCAAGTATATCTGATCCTCTCTCTGTCAAAGGCTATGTACCCGATGCTAAAGTGGTCCGTAGTAAGTATGAGTTTCGCTTTTTTTTTTATGATTTGATTATTCTCATATTGCAATTTCTTATGCTTGATTTATTCTCACATTGCAATTTTGCGGGTTTCATAAGCTTGTGATCAATAACATGATGCTCGGATCCAACAGCTTAAACCATGGTAGGAAGAACTTTGATGCTCCCCGTGTTCGTCCTAAAATGCCGAAACTAGTACCAAAGAACCCTTGCATGTACATTGTGGCTTACATGCACAAATTCATAGATGCCGTGGTTGATGCATGCAAAGCTCCATTTTTGTAAGTAGAACATGTTATTTTCCTATTAGTTATTTGTTGGTATAATCCTCTAATACTTGTGCACCATGCATGACACCCAGCTTGGTTCACTCGATGCCTATGCCAAGTCACGGAGGGATCATCTAATGGAGGCATTAATTGTAGAAGGCGAGATGAATATACAAGCAGTTGTTCCTACACACGGTAGATAGTCCCTTTGACTTGTTTGTAAATTACGAGTTTGTATGAGCCATGCTCCGAAACTTCTTTGTACTCAATAAGTAATGAAAAAATTAATTTATGTATCTCACTTACACCAGTGCAAATAACAATCGTAATTATCAATGTGTTTTCTCAATTGTGTGTCCAAAATGTAATTATAAATTGTGAATCTCAAGTGTTTTCTTTGCTGACAGTGAATCATCTAATTCAGGAGAGAAAGCTCATTATCTTTGACTTAAATCCTATGTTGGGCAAGAGTGTGCACAAGAATGAAAATATTAACTCAAGATACCAAATGTACCAGAAAAGATGAGCTTCAATTTAATATAGGAAACAGTGTTTTTCTACCGCAGCCGTGGTTAGCATCAATCATTAGCATTTGTAAGAGAAGGGTTTGATGTTGCCATCTGGTCTTCACTCACTTCTAAAAAATCTTCAACCAATTGTGGAACATATTTGTGATGCTCTTTCCATAAAGTCTGAAGTTTGTTTACGCCCGAGGCGGTGTTGGACTCTCGCCACACAAACACCCCATTGAACCTCAAAAGGGGTTGTTTGTGAAACCATTAGTCGTGGTATGGAAAGAGTACCCAGAGTACTATGGACATACAGCTACGATCGACGACGAAAGATACAAATCCACTTTGAATCCTCAGAGGAAGCTACATATGTCCTTTCTCTTGGACACCGATATTAGCGGTGACAGATTGCTTGTCATGGAGCTCATTCCATGGCTTAATGGATTCAAAATGGCCGAAGATGGTATAGTTTATGTGAAAGAGCATCCAATGACTAATGCAAAGGATGGCATATCGGAAAGCGGGTGGAACAGATTTTGTCGGCAAACTATGGCAAAGAACTTGGGTGCTTTCTACGCCTAAATTTAGTCAATATACCTGACAAGGAATGGAGAAACCGCCATCATGTTATTGGCCTCTCGACCGCCCATTGTTGGTACGGACTTTGACTGATGTACAAATTCAAATGTTATGAATATATGTATCAAAGTTTTTGTTCATTGCACTTGAGTACTCTTTTCTTCTTGTCTTTCTTATTGGTACAATTATGAGTGTGTATACATAATTAAGTGATCTTCATTTGCTTTGTAGATGAATGGACTTAAACACAAAAGACTATTAAGAAACTAAGAGATAGAGTTCTGCTTGCACCCGGAGGTAATACAAACCAACACAAGTCGCAAGTACATAGGGTTGGGGACCGATTATCGCCTCTATACCTTCCAAGTTCTCAACTTTAGGAAAAGGTTGAGCAAATTGAAAATTATGAGGAACGAGCAACCATGAAAGGTATATTGGCAGCAAATCACTTGTTGCACAACCCTTGGGGGAAGGCACGTGTCCTGGAAGATGCAGGCCATGTAGGATGGAAAGGTTTGCCAGTGGCACGTGCTATAGAAATCGCATGGACTACTTTGCTTTAGAGGATATCTCTTCACCTCTCTGGGGTGGCTGGAAGACATGATGCAATAGTCATAAGATGTCGCCCTCCCCATTTTGAAGCTTGGTCATGAATTATGAGCCATGCTCATTTTCGGGTGTGTTGTATTTATGTCCACAATATAAATATATCAACCATTTGTACATGAAAACCTGTCCATTTCTTATCTTTGCCATGAAACCATTTTTAATGTTTATGCAATTCAACTTCACAATCCGATTCCTTGGCACTTAAAAATCGCACAAGCCGTTTTACGCTTTTGCCATCGGGCATGCCATTTTGTTTTCTCTCCGCTCTCTCAAGCCACAACTTTGCTATACCAAATTTCGCCATCATGTGTGCCTTTCCATGGCGGATCCAAAGAAATTCCATATCACTCGAATTTTATTTTCAACATGGTATCTACAGATTCCATACCATGTCCGTGCAGATTTGAATTGAGATGCACAACCATCCGACCACACATAATGAAGGTTTATGTGTCCACCTCCATTATTCTTAAGCCACCCCAAATGCAATTTAAAACCATGTTGCACAAAATGAGTGTCATGCTTCCTGTCATCTGAAACATAGAAATGCACTGTTTTTTTAAGCTTACCTTCTATTTTCATCATTGAAATATGGACCAAAATACTAATTTGATCAGGATTCCAATGCTCGGATTGCACTTCTGTCCCTGGTTTCAATGTGTAGTTTTCTGCAAAGTCAACAACAGACAACACACTATTATCCGGGAGTTTCTCAACACATCTTTTAAACTGTTTGCTCTGCCAGTGTGCTGTAAAGTTATGATCTGTAAACTTAGCAAGCTGATTTTTCATGTTCTTTAACAAAACAGATGCTTTGTCATTCTGATCAACTAATCTAAGCCTTCTGGATGTACCTTTTTTGGATGGCTCATTGACATATGCATATACTTGCCGGTCCACATTCAATTCCATCTTCCTCGTTTGGGATGGGATGTCTAATTTCTTCACTCCACATTCATCACATTCGCCTTTGATGCATTTTAATTTATGCCATTCATCCACACATTTTTCTCTCGAAAACCCTCCACAAGATACTAACATTATCAAAAGTCTTCTTGTTTGCTTGACATACTCCATTGTTTTTCTTTGGGATGCACGAATTAATCGCAGCGGCAAGTGCAATTAACATGTAGGGATCTCCTCATATCATTGAAGGCCTTTACAGACAGACCGCTTGCTCATGTTTGACACAACAACATGTGTTTCTCTCCTTCAACTTCCTTATGCAATCGGGTTTGGATACTCGAGCCGTCGGCGAATTTTGGTATCGGGATTCGATATACAAACCGTTGATAAAGCTCGGGCCGCAATATCAAAAGCATTAAATACCATGTTAGCAAAATGATGTAAACAACCGGATGCCAAAAGAGTATTGAACTATACTATTGTACAATTAATGGATGTTCTATGTACATAAAATGTCCATCCAACAGTTCCACTGATCTGTTACTGTACATCTAATGTACATCTAATGTACATCTAATGTACAGCCAACAGTTCCACTGAACATCCAATGTACATCCAATGTACATCTAATTAATGTTCCAATATTAGTACATCACATTAATGTTACAATATTAGTACAACTAATGTACATATGTCTGATTTGTTTGGCTTCATTACCTGAAAGTACACTAAAATGTAAAATGATGTAATTTTGATATTCAAGTACATGTAAATGCAGCTGCATGGACATGTAAGTGTTAATGGATGTACATCTAAAAAGTACCTAATAGCACATCACTGCAAGATTTCTGCTACTATGTAAACAATGTATAAATGTAAACAATGTAAAATGCAATACATTTCATGAAAACCATGTGTATTCATTAACAGGTCACTCGGAACAGAACTAGAATGTACAGAAGAAAGTCATGAAAGAATTTTGGAAGAAAATATAATCTCCAAAACTGAATTGATTCAATTACAAGAGCAAACCTGTGAGATATCAAGGTATTGTATTGCTTGTGTTCTCCTCTTCATGACATCTCTAACCTTTGGTGAAACTTTGGTATTGTCAAGCCAAAATTCACGAACCTGACATTTGATTGAATCATCGATTCTATTTGATCTTGGCATCCTTCCTGCCAAAGCCCATACATTTGCTCCACTTAATGACATTATCTTCCTTCTTGTTGCAGCTTTGGATAAATTTCTTGGCTGTATCTTTAGCAATTTTGAAGAAACATTCTTGTTTATATCTCCTTTTTTCCAACAATCATTGATAACGGTGAATGTTTTGCAGCCAATTTATCTTTGCTATTAGCGGACTTTACTTCTTGAAGCCCATCTTTCAAGTTTACGTCATTGATTTCATAACAATAACTTCGGAAGGATTTCCAATTACAGGTTCGAAAACGAAAAAAGCCCGTCATCTTGCAACAAACGATCACAAAAACTATTCTTTGATCTCGGCCAAGCGTTTGCCAAAGAATCGAGGATGCAATCCAATCGACACATCCAACACGCTTCTTTATTTGTTTTGTGGCATAACACCGCCAATGTCGGCATACTTGGCGCTTAGAACCATCACTTCCATTGGAATTCTCACCCTCCATGAACAGTTGAAATTGATTTGTATTTCTTGTAGATTCAATTGGCATGTGTTTGCTTCTGGAATTCGTTCGGTGTTCGTCCTGTGAAAGGGGGGAATTTCGGAAAGGGAGGGACGGATCCATTCGAATTGGTTCGGTGGTTCGGTGGTTAACCAAGAATTTCGGGGGGAATGTCAGGGATGATCTTGCAATCATTGCATATCTGACACAAAACGACAAACCATTGTATCTTGATGTACATCTAAAATGTACCCCAAAAAAGCACAAATTCGTCCTTCAATTCAGTACGATGTTCGTACACCCTTTCATGCTTTTACCCATTCATCAATGAATATGCCAAATAGTGTAGGTGGGAGTGGACAACCTTGCTTCACGCCTATGTTACTGTCGATCTTCTCCTGGCACTGTTCAACAAGCGGGAACGACAATTGTGCCCACACCTTCTCATATAATTGCAATACTGCATACCTAAGATGTGCTGGAACCCCAATTTTCTCCATTCTTACCCATAAGTCTTCCCGTCTAACTGTATCAAATGCTTTTGTTATATCAACAAAGAGGGCAAAAAGAGGCTTTTTCGTCTTCTTTACAGAGTCCATAGCTGCTCTTAAGGTGAGAAGGTGATCGATGGTGGATTTTTTGGGTCGAAACCCTGCCTGCCCTTTAGCCCTGACCTCATTTGTTTCCGCCCATTTACTAATTTTCTGCTCCATAATTGAGGCAAACAACTTAGAGAAAAGGCTGCCAATCATAATCATTCTATAATTGTTGGGATCTTCTTCATCTCCTGCCTTGTGTATAGGAATTACTCGGCTTATACCCAAGATGGTGGGAGACCCTCTATTAGTGCAGCATTTAGCATCTTGAGAACAACTGATTGAACAGTTGGTCCTGCCCATCTCTAGCATTTCAGATGCAAGCCCAGATGCATCAACAGCTTTACCATTTGCTAGTTTCCTTATTCCTTCTTCTATATCTCCCTCTGATAGTTGTAAGTCATTTTCTACTTTCTCCGTCCTGCCACATATCCCGTCAACATGGTATAGTTTATGTAAGTGAGCAACTAGTACCTTTGCATCCAGCTTATAAGCGCTCCCTTGCTTATTTTTTAATTGGTTCCAGAAACGTTTTAGGTCTTTAATCAACTCTTTGACCATCTGCTCCTATCTCTTTCTGATATGTTCCCTTTTCTTTTGCCTGAGTAGTTAGACATATCTCCTTTTTGCATCCGCCTTATTATGTTCTGGTGTTTTCTTATATTCCTCCCTGCTTTTCTTGCAATCCATATCAAACCAAGTATTACATGGCAAACCTTTCATACTCCTGACAAAGCTAAAGCATGTGGTAGCCGTCTCAATTAACATTTTTGTGAGAGTATCACAGATCCCTACTGATGCATCTGGCCATATCATCTTTTGTGCTTTCTATTCACATGCCTCCTCAAATTTGTTTGCTTTATTGTAGTTTTTTCTCAGATGATGTGACACTTTTTTCTGTTGTCCTGCTGCAGCAGTAGCCTTGGTGGCAATTTTTAATGTATTACTAGTGGCACATGATCGGATGTAAGGGACTCCCTGGATGGAAAATAACAACCTTCTATATATGTTTTTTTGTGTTTTTCGGATACTTCAATAAAAATGAATTGTTTTTTGCTGTTTTGCTTTCTCGGAAGCACACATGCTTTGAGTGTGTTTTTGAGATAGCAAGCAATGCCTCCAAAGCCTTTATGACGCCATCCTTTCTTATTCCAGACAGAATGTATCACTGTGTAACTAGGTATTTCTAGAAGGCCCATCTCTTCGTGCTCATGGGTTTCAACGAAGAACAGAACATCCCAAGAGTTGAGAACATCACTCATGGACGCCACTTTCTTATTGTCCAATCTGTTAATGTTCCACATACATATCCTGATGGCCTCTGTTCCCTAATCTTGCTCTTGCAGCATTACTTTGCCATTTCTCCAAATTGCCTTTTTCCCTACTTGCCTTGCTTCTTTCATTTTCTGAACTTCAAGTTTGTGTTGCGTGTATTGGACTGGTGTCATGTCTTCATTTATCCATATCCTGACATTCTTAACATCTTTCAAGGCTGCTCGTTTTCTCAGAACTGCCATCTTATGCTCACGGTCACAGAACCTAGCTATGATATTCCTGTCTTTGCCATTTGGCTTTCCTACACAGAAAGCTTCTACTATTCCAGTGTGGGGGATTTTCAGATGATGCATGATCATTTCTATCACTTCCTCTTTTACTTTCTCATCTTCTTTCTCAGGTAGTCCAGCTATTCGGATATTCAATGCCCTGTGCTGTTTATCCTGTTCCTCTTTAATATTATCTAACCGCTGGTTCTGCTTATGTATTACCTCCTGCAGGGTCCCATTGTCCTCATCATCGTCATGTATATCTTGTTTCCTGAGTTTTAGGTTTTGAATTTCTTCTTTCATAGCTATGTTCTCTGCTTTAAGCTCAGAAAAATTTTCATTCATGTTTTGCAGAGTCTGCTCAACAAATCCCATCATTTTCATCATCATGTTCCTAGTTGCAGATAATTCATTGATAGCTTGCATCAGAAGAGAGGTCAAATCAGAGACATACCCGGCAGTAGGCTGCTGTGCTCCAGGCATGCTATGGAAGAATCCCCGGTCTGCTGCAGTCCAGAGAGCCCTAATCCAATGAAGCTTTCTGCAGTAACACCTAGGCCCATTGGGCCTGCCGTTGAGGCGATTCCAGCAATACTTAAGCCCATTGGAGCCGTTGAAGCGATTCCGTGTGAGAAGACTGCCGGTTTGGGTGCCATCTCTTTTTCTACTGAGTCGGCATCAAACTCATCAGATTCAAATTTGTTTATACTTTTATTTTCATGTTCAGAAATATCTACGGCCTCCAGCCTTGTTGCAGCGACAGCAGAAGGCCCCCTTGATTTACCAGAGCCGGATTTGCCAGTTTCGATGCTGTCTTTATCCGGTTGACCTTTTGCCACTATTTTTTTAGCCGCACGAGAAGCGCCCATGTTCGAGAGAGAGAGAGAGAGAGAAATGAATGAAATGAAATGTTTTATAAATCATGTCTATGAGACCATCAGGTCTAGAAGACGATATACAAATCAGTTTTTGCATATAATTAAAACTCTAATGTACCCTCAAACAGGGCATCATTAGTCTCACTTCTCTCTTTATCATATAATTCCAGTAGGTGTTTATAGTTTCTTATTGACATGTCTCTCATTTTCATCACCTCTATCAAGTAATCACCGATAGTTGTAGCTGGCAGCGCAAAGAACTCATATAAAGATATCTTGGTAGGAATACCCATCCTTCTTCTTAAATTTTCGTATGCAGGACAGTGAAGAATGAGGTGTGCCTCATCTTCTAGCACATCAGCTCCGCATGTTTTACAGGTACGTAAGTTTCGGGGGAAATTCCCCCATCTCCCAACCTCCACTCCCAAGTGATGTGAACTTAATCTTAGTCTGCATAATAAATGTCTTTTAAAGTAGGACAGCTTGCCCGAGAGATGTGGTGCTTCACCAAGTGCTGGGTTAATTTCTTTTTTATAAAATGCCATTTTTGTACCTGCATTGTGCCAAGATCTTTCTCTGATATGTGCGTAAACCCATTCCCTTAGCTCATCTTCCTCTGATGGCATATCTTCCAGCACCATCCCCCACTTACCCAACCATTTACTCACTTCATTATACCATCCCTTAAGGCTACTCTGTATCATTGCAAGCCTCGGTAGCCTGTCAGCGTCCATGTCATGGACCTTTTGCACATATTTGAGCGTCAAAAATAATGCTTCAGCTTCTAACATCTCCATCCCTGCTTCAGCCAACATCATATGATATGGGGTTTGCATTTTAACCCCTAGTTCTGCTAGGAGAAATTTCTTTTGAATTTTCTCAACTCTTTTCCACATTTCTTGGGAGAGCCCGCCCCCCCAAACCTCACATCCATATAACACAACTGTCCTTACCAAGGTTTGGTATAACATTTTCTTCAGTTCCCAATCTACAATCCCTGCTTTTCTGCATTTTTGCTGCATTGCATTTTTGCTGCAGAGAGAGAGAGAGAGAGAGAGAGAGAGAGAGAGAGAGAGAGAGGGGCCACTAAATCTTCATTGCCAGTAGCTGCAAAGCCTTTCGTCCCTTCTAGATCCAAAAAAATGGCTCCAAGAAGAACTAAAAGGATGACTGGATCAATATCCTAGTCTATTGCTATTGAGATACATTCAGCGCCTTTTAATACTTCAAATTGCAATCTCAAAAGAAAGAAGAAGGATCACAAGAAGATGGATTTAATGAGGTTCGATCCAAACCTCTTCCAAATGAACGACATTAGTTGTGCACAACATAGAGTAACAAATGACAGGGACATACCTGGCGCAGGAGATGATGGGGAGTTCGGACCAGAGGCGTTTGAGGATGCTGGAATGTACCTGAACACCTATATGTTTGAGTCATTCTATGAGACAATGGGAACTAGTGCAGCTTTCAAAGAAGAAGAGTTCATTAATCTGGCAGGTGATAATCCTATCAGCCCTGTGGCTAATGAAAGAAATAGCAGTTAAGATAACTCAAGTGGTAGTAAGGATACTCCAATTGCAGACAATCCTTCGTCTAATGCAAGTCCTAGATCTGTTGCATGCAATCAACCAGGAGTTAATGGTAAGTCAACAACCAAGAAAAGGTCTCGAATGCATATAGATGAATAGTTGCTGGGATTTCAAATATAGCTTCAAGTTTTGGGGAAAATGAGAAAAGGAAGCTTGATTTCTTGAAGGAAGAATTTGTCAAGAAGCATGAGTTGATCAGGAAACTAGTGACAATGTCAGAAAATAGTTTAAAAATTGCACAATCCATGGCTACTATGACAGAGAGCATTTGCCAGATGACAAAGGACACTCTTCTTGAGATTGCAAGACTTGCTGCTTCGAAACAGACAAACTAGTTCCAAATTTCAAGGTGCTGTTCTAACTCCTCTAATATACTATTGGTTACAGTTTTTTATATTTTTTTGAAAGTTAGTTACTTAGTCCTTGCAGCCTTTTTCTAGCCTTTCTATGGATTGCACCAATGGTTGAACATCTCAATTTCGTGGAATATAGTGATAAGACACTTAGAGAGGATCTTGTTTCAATCTTGGCAGGCAGCAATCATTAATGAGTAAAATCGTTGGTGAAGCATTGCTCCATCACAATCCTTCGAATCAGAAATGACATGCTAGAGGATTTTGGCAGAAGTTCTTATAAGCAAATTTTCCCTTTCTACTGTCAGCAATTTCTACTGTCAGCAATTAATCTCTCATCTTGTGGGTACATCGAATTGATGGCATCTAGAAGTATAGAAAAATCCAGCCTCTTCGTTTGGCAAAGACTCCATGATCTGCATCCAAGTCCCAATTCGAACCTCAAGAGTCGCCCTTCAAGGATTTAATCCTCTATTTTTTATCCATTATTTTCCATTGTTGCCTTTCAATATATTGCCTTCCAATTGCTTTATCTATTTATCCACACATGAGCCAATTCAACATATGCATGTTGTAGACATGTTATTTCACAGGTGCGAATTGTCATTCATTTAGAGGCCAAAATTGTCAATACATATTCGGAAGCATTGAAATCCACACTTCCAATAGGGTACAAGGCCCAATAGGGGAATGGGCTTAGAATTTACTTATGGAATTCTCTTATGTTGCCAGCCATCACTATTCTGGTAGGGGAATGGGCTTAGAATTTACTTATGGAATTCTCTTATGTTGCCAGCCATTACTATTCTGGTATGGTGGTATTGTGATTTGAAGAGGTGAGGCAAATGGAGGAAAAGTCTTGCAGCAATATTTTCAGTTACCATTGGTGGCAGGTAAGTGTGTAGATGCACTTGTTTCCAAGACTAGCATACTAAATCATAGGATAAACTTCCTAGATTAGGAGGCATATTAACTAGAATTGCTTTGTTCTAAAAATTCCTGGGTCAGGCAACTCCAAGCTTTGCAGCATTCTCCAAAGCAAGAGCAGCTGCTTACCAAATTATCTGGTTGGTTAATTCTGAGTCTGTTATAGATGGAGATAGACTAAAGGGTAAGACTTTATCTGTTGTGCAACGTCTGCACTGTATCTTTCAGTTGTCCTCTGATGTAATAGGATTTGTGCCTTCAAATCCATGTAATTATATTCAAGGATTTGTGTCTTCAAATCCCAACAGGAAAAACTGTGGCGATTGTTGGCAGCAGTGGTTCTAGAAAGAGCGTTGTTCTCTTACTTATTGAAAGATTTTACGATCCTAGTTCAGGTATAAACTGAACTCGTCTAATATTATATTCATATCATCCAAAATTTGGCTTTATAGATCCTTTACTGGTAAAGGGATGGTGTTGATTATGATATCAGGACTTTGAACTTAGATTTGCTTAGAAAACAAATGGGTTGGTCAACCAGGAACTAGCTTTTTCTGCAACAACAATTGAGCAAAATATCCTCTATGGTAAGCACGATGCAACAACTGAGGATATAAAGCATGCTACAAAATCTGCAAATGCACATAGCTTTATCACTCAGCTTCCACAGGGATACAAGACACATGTTTGATATATTTACTGCTTAAAGTTCTAGCATGTTTAATTATTGCTCTTCAAAATAATGCAATAAACATATTTCCATTCATAACATACCTGCTTTTACTGGCGACTGGGGGGCCAAAAGCAGAGGGTGGAAATAGCAAGAGCTATGCTGAAAAACCCTACTATTCTCCTCTTTACGAAGCTACAAGCACTTTAGATGCAAAGTCAGAACACACAGAGTCACGTTTGTCTTCTGGAGCAATATACATGAGAGCTGCAATGGGAGACCGCATTGCAACAATTGTACAGAATATGCAACACTAATTAGAATATGCAACACTAATTGCAGCTTTTCTTATCACATACATTGTGTCATGGCGAATTGCCCTTGTCATAACTGTTGTCAGGACAAATACTTGTACAAGTAGCAAATCTTTCTAGATTTAGCAAATTGCTACTTTCACACCAATATGAGCGACACTGTTGTCAATAGATTATGTATATAGTTTGTTCAGACAATTGCTGACTGATAGGAATGCAGTATTATGCAACGCTATGCCTTATGAATTGGAGTTTGCAGGTTGCAGCCCAGCACTTTACTTCATTTACGTCTATTTTGTGAATAGCAGAATAATATGGAAACATCTGGAGTTGAGTTCACTTTCAAGAACTAAATATGTTACAGTTCTACGAGCCCATCTCATACAGGAGAGCACCCATAGAATTTGGATCTATTAAACTTGGTCTTACCTTCTTCTGAAATAGCCATCATATGTACAATGCTTGAACTGTGGACCTCTTGGAAAGAAAATGATGATTCACTATACTAGATTCCATAGTCGTGCTTCGACTGCAATTAATTTAGTAGGTTCACCGGTCAACGACTTCATTTAACCCACGAAAAAGCTATAAGCTTTTAGTAACAGAATATAAATCAAAACATTAATAAGCACTTTCACTACATGGATATACCATTGGCCAATAGAAGAAGTCTCTCGATAAATCTTACAGCTGAGTAGGTTGTATTCCTCTCCGCATTTTTACCCTGAAGTCCTGCCTAATGCTTATATATAATCAACTTTATATTAATTTCTGTTCTCCTCAAACTGTCCAAGACTGAATAAAGCCACAAGGGGACAAAGGAGGATAATCCGATGATTTCTCATAGAATATATGGTGGGAACTTTCTCTCAGGGATTCTGTCCTTACAACATACGTTTTTGCCTTTACGAAAAGATTGGTTTAAGGCCACATAAGGGATTTCACTCAAGAAATATTACTATTGATGGCGAGACTAAAATTTTTGCAAATGGACTTCATTAATTTAAAGAAGCTTTTCTACTTTCTGGCAAGAACATAAAACTATATTGCCAGATATCAATCCTAACCAAAATGTGCCAACACTAAAGTTGATTGAATAAAAGACAGATTTTCTTCACATATATGCTTTTAATTAATAAGTGTTATAGCAGATTTACCTAAGATGATTATAATTCTGCATGGCATTTCGTTGTAAAGTTGAATAGCTTTCACGTGGATTATGGATATGAGTGTCAACCACAAACCACAGTTGTCGATTTCTTGTCAAAATTGTACTATCTACTGTATGGTTCTGAAGTGTGGGGGGCTGCCATTAGTGCTAGTGCTTGGGAGAGCTTGGAGCGGGTGCAAAAGTCCTTTCTCACTTATAGCCTCGGAGTTAAAACAACGGTGCCCTATGCTATTCTTTTACAAGAGACAGGTTTTTGGCCTCTTCAACATTCTGCCATGAAACGCCATCTCCACTATATCTGCAAGGTGCACCACATGGATGATGATAGGTATCCTGTCATGGCTGAATCTCCTCAGCGTTTGAAACGATGTTGGAAAGAGCATTGCACTACATGGTTTGCCCGTTGGGCTGTGCAACCAGAGCACTGCCTGATGCTTGCCAGTTCTGATCCTGAGCTTTTGCAACAATATCTCAATGGTCGTTTTTCTCAAAAGATATGGGACACAATTACCTTGGCCCAAGTGAAAACTGGTCATTATCATGCACACATAAATCCCACCTTGGCACCAGGGCCTGAAGCTTATTTGCTTGCTTCATTGTCCAGGAACAAGCTTGTAGCTATTGCATCAATTCGCACGGG
Source organism: Isoetes taiwanensis (assembly GCA_021234155.1). Taxonomy (NCBI): domain Eukaryota; kingdom Viridiplantae; phylum Streptophyta; class Lycopodiopsida; order Isoetales; family Isoetaceae; genus Isoetes; species Isoetes taiwanensis. The sequence goes on along the minus strand of JAJEKV010000012.1, from coordinate 18,437,118 downwards.
GTCCCACAGGCTACGTATTGAGACAGGTAGATGGGAGCGGCCGCAATTGCCACGAGAAGTGATACTATGTGCCTATTGCCAGTTACAGGTTATTGAAGATGAAAGCCATACTCTTCTGAGTTGCCCTGCTTTTGAGATAGTCCGGAATCATTTTTTGACCTTAGCATTCCATTCTACACTTCCACAACTTCTCAGAGCACCATCTGTGCATGACTTGGCATTATACATACTTGAGGTTCTAGATGCACGTCTTCAATTACTGAGCCCTCAGTAGTCATTATCTCTGATTGTCTAGTATCATCATTACTGCAAAGGTGTTTCCCTTGAAAACCTTTCGAGGCAGGGGTTTTTTAATCCTAGTAGTAATGATTGTACTAGCCCATTGTATGGGTCCCATGACCTATTGGTCTCCGTGGACGTTAAAAAAATCTCTTCTATTCTATTCTAATGCCCTAATTCAACTTCAATTTTATATTAAAAAACACCACCCACACTATATCCTAAAATTTTCTATGCAAAGTAATCAAACGTGCTTTTGACTAGTTTGTTGTTTTGGGGGGGGAGGATGGACACTATCAAGCTCGTATAAGTGTGCTGGGAACTTGTTCTCTTGTGCAATCCTTAGTTACTTTACTGGTTGCTACTTAGATTTTTCAATTTTGTGTTTCGTTGTCTCGTCTTTTGCAACGCCTTCACAACTTTTTTCGTTTAAGGTTTTCTTTTTTCTTTTTTCGTTTAAGTTCATCAAGTTGTTGGCCAAAAACTTTGTTTTAATTATGTTTGATAGTAGTGATGCAGTGGACTCTTTGGTTTCCAGAGGGATTGATCCACTTGATGTGGAATATATAATATACCAGTATTACTCTCTTGGTTTTACCCCAGATGTGGTTCATGCACTAAAGATGCCTTGCTGGTTCTTGATACTTAATCTTCCTCCAAATCTAATAGCTATTCTATTCTATTCTATTCTATCAATTTAGTAGCAATTGCAACTGGACTTGGGGTTAATATCTCACACTCTATCATGAATGGTCCGAGGATTTGTGTTTCAGTGCCAGTGGGCTCGCCTTTACCAAATTGTATAGTTATGGAGAGTGGACATTGATATAAGAAGTTGGATCTTAAGCTTCTGAATGGTCCAAAATTCTCGCTTGCTTCCTAATAAGGAGGCCTTTGCTCAATCTTCCTTTTCTTCTCAGGTTCAAACTCCCATTGTTATTTCTTCATCTGTTCATGATCAATGTTCATCGGTTGTTTTACATTCCTCGTCTATGGAAGATGCTCTACCTCTAGCTCCGATGATGTCACCTTAGCACCTTCAGCTGCACCTATTGTTCCCTCTACTCTCCATGTTGATGCTTCTTCTTGGCTGATTGTCCTAATTCTCAGTACTTTAAAGAGTCATGGCAACATGTCAATTGGAAGAAGGCAGGTAGGAAGAAGTCTGCTATGTCATCTCATGGGGTAATCTCGCCTCGTACTATTCAATGGCATAATAATTTGATGTCTATTGAACGTCATCTTGATGTGGCAGAATATGTTGATTGTGGTGAGGCGATTAAATGCATCAAGGTGGCACAAGGTGTATGATTATCCATTGTGTATAGGTGGTTTTACTTAGTACCTCTAGGTTTTAAGTCCCATGTCACAGTTCTGTTGTATGTATCTTGGTTTTTTTCTTAATAATAGAATATCGTTTTTCAAAAAAAGAAAAGAAACAAAAAAAATTGGCATTTCAATTATGCAATGCAAAAATCACCAAACATTACAATCTACTGCCCCCTTTACACTTACCTCAACAGCAAAATCGTGGGAATGTGGCACATTATACCTGCCCACTTATATGTCACGACTCCTCATCGTAGCAAAATTTAACCTTTATAAACAACCATTTTGATTACTTCTCTCATGATTATCACGATATTGAATCTTCACCCTCTGTCCTTTTGCTAGGTAGTTGTATTTTTCCCATTTAAGATTCTTTTTAGCGTAATCATTGAATTTATGATATGTTGCATGGAACGAATCTACATTTGCAAGGAAGGCCACTTACATGTCATGGAGATGGGGTGACACACGTTAGCGCGGAGCCCCTAATTGTCACGGTTCAACGTAAGCTCCAAAAAATGTATATGAAGACATTTTGTCCCAGAGATTTGATAAACACAAATTGACTTTTGTAGGTTTGGCTTTTCTTCTCTTTGATTATGCCAATTTTGTTATGGTCACACACACCCATCCTGTTATTGGGATATTTTCTTTTTGCTTGCTAGTACTCCCACTAATGTCAACCCGTGAATTGACTTAAATAAATTTTACGGACAAGGAAAAAGGGGCAAAGGCTAGTCTCCATCCGAACAACTACTACTAGGTGGGAAAATCTCAACAAATACCATCATGAGATACCATCACGATTATATATCATATTCAGAAGAATTGTCATTAAGTACCACTTTTTTAACTTTGGAATGTCCAAATCACAAAATCACATAGACTAACTTCCGAGTTTGTAACTTTTGACTCTTTGTGTCCTTTAGTTGCCCTCTCATTTTCCTTTATAGATAAGATACTTTACGACACTTCCTGTTTGTCTAAAATAAGACAAAAAGTGAAGCTTTTCACAACTTCCAAAAGCAACAATACTTTTTGTGTTTGACTTTTCGAGCAGCAAAAAGCATTGGCAATTTGACAGAATTTTGTTTTATCAATTTCATGTCTTCAATGAGACAAACATGGTCATCTTGATCAAATGTAAGTAGAGCAACACAACCACGTCATCCTCGAAGTAGACCATCCAAAAAATGATATCAACCATACACATAATTTTTTATTATATGTGTTAGCAAAAGGTTACACTTCTATTACGAGTACTAACCATGTGGCACTTAAAAAGGAATTTTGGATTGCCTCTTTTACGGGATAATTCATTAGAGCAGGTTTCAACATCTTTTGGAACATTTATATCTTTTGGCATATCAAAATTTCTATATGTTTTTGCAGAAATGTTTTCCAATGTATTTTAATTCGAGATCCTGGTAATTAGCTCTTCTTTAGGAAATCTTCCAAAATCATTTTGTTTGTTTTCTTTTTTGTTTTTGTTTTTGTTTTTGTTTTTGTTTTTGTTTTTGTTTTTGTTTTTGTTTTTGTTTTTGTTTTGTGTGTGTGTGTACGCGCGCGCGCGTGCATGTGTGCGTGTGCGTGGGGCTTCGTGTTATGATGGGAGGCTAAGATTTTACATGAAAGGCATGTTGCTTCTCAAAGGACACCTCGTACCTTGAAGCTCTTCATGCTTAGCGAGGCTCAGACTCTGTGCAAAGGTTTTTGGCATGCATTTTTCTGATTGTTTCGAAAAGATGTTTTCGGTCCCACAAGGCTAGCTAGAATAGAAGTTGCACTGGAGATAGTACCTTCTGGAAATAAGGAAGGAAGGAAGGAAGGAAGTTTATTTTAACGTCCACGGAGGCCAGAGGCCTATGAGGCGGCCGCAAACGTGCAAAAAGCCAAAACCCCAACACCAAAACAAACAATGTAATCAGACAAGAGAACCCTACTACACGGATGAAAAACCCCCACTTGGGAGGAAAAACCCTAACAATAGGCTCTCAAATACCATGCCCCGAAGAGCAAGTCCGGCGGCCAAATCTGCAGGATGTAAGCTCCCAACAAGTCCGCTACCATAGGTGATCTGAGTAACCGATGTAGCGGTGTGTCGGAGCATCTAAGATCGGTGTGTGCCTTTGCTTTCGGACATGGGCATATCTTTGGGCAATCCTGAGGAGGGCATGGTGCTCATCCTCTATCACGTGCATCTCACAACACCGACATATCCTCTCCTCCCCGGGGATCCCGTGCCCGCCATTCACCCCCCCCATACTGCCTCAATTTCGAGGTAATGGGAACCCGCCCTTATGGCGGCAATAGCTCTCCGTTTCTTCACGCTGAGATGTGTGCTTTCAAGTACCGATGGGGTCCATGCTCAAAGTTTGGGATTAATCTCGGCGTGATAGTGCTCTCTCTTGGGCTTTGCAAGAGTAGAGGCATCCCACAGAGTGGCGGCATAGCCCGCATCCACTTGCCCATTCAAGCGCCGAATCGCCGGTGCCACCATCCGGTTGGTAATCCATAGACCACCTCCTAAACCATCCCTTACGATGCTCGTGCCATACCCTCTTCACATGGGGGGCCTAGCGTTAACAACCGCGACTGTGGGGCAAGCGATGCTCATCCATCCCATCCACCTTATGGAAGCAAGTAAGATGCCTTCGCATAGCGTAGAATCTTTGTAAAGGCGAACCCCGTCTCATACAACAAAATCGATACGATGCGGTGTCCTTCACTCCCAAGCTATAGGTCAAGAAAAAGCTACGCACCCTTTTCCAACCTATCCCACGTATTTTTGCTAACTGGCCGGGCCCCAACCCTCCACCCCATATAGCAAAGACCGGCTCAACCAAAGCTCTAAACAGTGTGCTCTCCTCTACCGATCCACGAGATCTATCCGGCAACACGCGTTTTTGCCTTTGCATATAAAGCCTTCCACCAACAGCGCTCTTCTCTCCACACACACTCATCCCACGGCATGTTAGTAGTGAAATCAATTCCCGGATACTTGAAGCTCCGCACCATCTCCACTTCCCCCCTCGTAATAGAACTCCCGGGATAGGGTGTGTTGCGAGGACGGGATCGCGAGAAGCTTAGTTTTGTGCAAGTTCACTGTCATTCCCGCTGCCCCACGAACCCACCGGGGCATCCAAATGCTTCTTGCATACCGCTGGCCGCGTGTGAGCTAGCAAAGCTACATCATCCGCATATAGTAACCGGCTCCGCGAGGTCGCATCGGATAATTGCACCCTGCTCCCCATGGTGTTGCATCCACGTCTCAAGCTATCAATATACAACCCAAAAGCGTTGGAGACAACGGGCAGCCCCGCTTAACTCCCATAGTGCTAGCTACCCGCCGATCCTCATAAAGGCGGTGCGGCATAAATCCCATCATAAAGCCGGTGCACCACATTACGCAACTCCCCGTGGAACTCGCAATTCTTGCAACCTCTCGCCATATGTGTCTCGGGGGCGGTATCATATGCGATCTTAAAATCTACAAAGCAAAGAATACAAGTCTTGTCGCTCATTCCGGCTTGCCTCCATCAACACTCTCAAAGTGAAGATATGGTCGGTCGAGTGAGGTGGGCTGGTAGCCCCGCTGGCCAATTGCCCGCGCACCCACCTCCTCTCGCCCACTTAGTAAGTTTCTTCTCCACCACCCCTGCCAGAAGCTTTGCAAACATGAGTATTATTTTGGATGTGTTCAAGGCAAAGGAGATTCAACTTGTCTCACACATTCATTTTGCAATCTTGCATACATTTTTTGCCAGAATCTTGAAGCCAATACTTTCTATTTTAAATTTCCATTTAGGCCTACAATCATGAAGGAAATATTGGCTCCGGAATTGAACTTGGATTCCAGAAAACTCTATACCGAATACGCCCCTGCTTTGATCTACAGGTCGAATAAGCGTCTGTTTTGTTATGAAATTGCATCTGATCTGATAAAAAAATCCGGCAAGGGGGTATTCGGCCCGCCAAATCAACCCCTGAAATCTGTGAACCGAATTCGCCCTGGTTTAATCTGCAGGTCGAATATGCTCTGGTTTAATCTGCACGTGGAATACACCCCTGGTTTAACATGCAGGTCGAATACATGCTCTGTAATCTAGAAGCCGAATACCCCTAAAATCAAGCTGTAAATCAACTGCATGGCTCAGTTTCCCGCCGGCAACAGCTGGCAACCTCAACAGAGGTATTTATTTTTGCTCAATCTTCCATTCTGATTCTCATTTGCTTCGATTCTTATCACTTCTATACAAAATTCTTGAGTCCATTTTAGTAATCTGGTGCAATCTGGTAGGTAGCCTCTCAACGCCCCAGATGATGGTAATAAAAATTTGGACTTGCAAGGTATGATTGGGGTGATGCTGTTTTTTGAGCTTGCAAGTCTAGTTCGAAGGAACCTGTAGGTCGACGACATCTATTTACATTTGTTTGCATTTGACAAATCAGGTCTTCATTGTCGTTGAGACATCTCAATCTTCAAATCTGATTTCTAGTGATGACTTACATGCCAAATGTTTGCCAGTTGTTTGTTTCAAAAGCTGCAGCAGTCTCTTATATCTGAATTGAGCAAGGAAAAAGGGGGAGGAGGGGGGCAAAGGCGGGTGTCATGCAGGATTATTTGGAGTTTTCTTGTGCAGAAATCTTAGCAGGACAGTTTCAGGTTTTTCAAGCTAAGTTCTCATGCAAGGGGATGCGCTTTCCAACAGAGTTGCATAACTTCTATTTTCAGTTTTGTATAAAGTAATTTGCTAGTATGTTCATACAGACTAGCTGGATGTGACGTCCCCTACTCCTTATACGATGCGGCCATCGTATTCGAAGAAGGAGCATTCCCCGCAAAATGCCTGGCGGGGCCATCCACCGACTCTACTCCCCACGCGGTCGGCAAAGGGGAAGAGTGGATGTGTCATTCACCCGTCTTCCATCGGGTCGACCTATCTGCGGAAGCGTGAAGAAACAAACGTGAGCACAACTAACAATATACAATCACCATAGAGATAGCAACATCACAGAGATAACAATACATTCATAGCAACAATACAAAGGGAAGATCCTACCCAGGGCTCGGACTCAAGGGGGATGACTGACGGCTAGGTCTCCAGAGTTCATTGCAGACAGAATTCATGGCAATGGATTTGGCTGGCCTAGAACATGGCTTGGGTAGTCCACTCCATCCGCCCTCAGGTGCACACTTTGCGGTAGGCTGAAAGGTGTTGGGACCGGACCGTAACTTTTGCCGGTGAATAGCCAAAGGGGCTACTACTGCTGGGTTGCATCTCCCCAGCCCCGATGAGGCAGGAAGAGAGTTTCCTCTCCTCCAGAGGCATCCATGCTCATCGCAGGCGGCTAGAGGGCCACTGCCCTTATTCGACTTAAACTCACTGGAAGGTCATATTCACCACCCCACGAGTGTCGAGCTCATGCCTTGCCCACACGCAGTTGGACAAGCCATTAAGCCTAGCCCGCAGAGACCCCGATAGGCTTTACTACCCGGGGGGTCCGCGATGAGACAAGTTCCTCCTTGTCAACCCGGCCTTGCCCCTTCACCCACAACCCGGGTGGGCTCACCTACACGGGCGCATTTATGTGGGAACTAAGGTGCTATGCTAGGAGCATCTACTACCACTGACCTTTAGGTCTCTACCCCCCTTCCCAAAACAAGGAGATCCGCAGTGGAATACATACAATATCCGCGAGCGAGAAATAGAGAATCACATCAATCTATCTACTTAACATCCAATGTTAGGTTCATTCGTTAGAGTCTCGGATCTAGGGTTCTACAAGGCTTACGGAGATGATCTAACATCTTTGAATCGACATATTGCCCACGCAAAAGACGGTTTTGCACAATGAACAACTAGATACCTGCTCCTTGGTTCGGCTCCCGATCCTCGGGCGTCCATACTCCCGATCTTGGCGAAGGCGGGTGCTACTCAACAACTTTGTTGCAAATCCGGCTTTTCGGAGCCTGGCAATGCGATTTCGAGTCCTACCTTGGCCGAATGGGCCCAAGGGGGCCCTAAATGCGAAAAAGGAAAGGAAGCTCTAGAGAACCCTAATTGGCAAAATGAAAGGAGAGCTAGGGTCTAGGGTTTTAGCCCTTATATAGACCCTATCTAGGTTAGGGCATCCATATGGCCATTTGGAAATGGATGAACAAGGAACCTTTTGTTGTGTATGTTTAATTACATACCCAACATCCAAAGTTGCCCCCTAGGTGCAACCTTTAGCTCCTAGGTGCAACGTTATCCCGCTCTCAAGTACATGTCAACTGTGACATGTACGTGTGACGTGGCAGTATAATATACGTATTCGGGGCGTATATTATGCTGGAACGTCACATTCTCCCCACCTTGACTTGATGCTGTCCTCAGCATCACGCGTCTCCCCACCTTGGGCACCTGCATATCCTGCAATAACAACAACTTTTATATTCATGTTATATTAATCACCTCATGTAATCTTTGTAGTTTATTGTAATTGTACTATGGTGAGAGGCTCTTCCGTCCTCTACTTCATAATCTATTATTGACAAAATTAACATCGATTATAGTTTAAAGGTTTTAAGCTAAAACTTCCTATCGCCTCCTCACAACACATCATGGCAAAATTATGTGTTGTGAGTCCTCGTAGCGCTATCCTCCTGCCGCTCAGTCCTTCTAATTGCCTGCAGGATGTACGCTACGTTAGTACATATTTACTTATTATTATAAGGGTTGGTTGTAAGGGAACCACCCATTAAATACAATTACATGGATGCAAGGCATATCTCTCGGCGTAGGAAGATTATGTTTCTCCCATCCTGGCCGAGGAGACAGCGCCCTATCATGCCTATATGCCGCTCATGCCTACACCTGTAGTTGCCTAGCGTGGGACTTGGGTCCTTCCCGTATATGGGGCGTGAAGGGCCCTCCCCCGTAGGCATTGACTAGAGGTGCTTTTCCTATTAGCGCATACCTGAATGACCTCCTTTCTCTCGAGGTCGTCTACTTCCGTGGAGCAGAAGTAGACTTCTAATCTACTTTCCACTCATCCAACCGGAAACGCGGTCATGTCTACATTGACATTACACCACGCCCTAGAGAACACCTTAGTGGTCTCATCATCGGTAACAACGCATGCACCCCATGCCTAGCATAGGCTGCATGCGTAGATTAACCTTAGCTACACATGCTTAAATCTAAACCCAAATCGACATGCCCGAGCCGATTTCTTGGTTCTTTGATGTCGACTACTTGGTGGACGAGCCGACCCTTGCATTGCTCCATAAACTTCGGTAGTGCGCTTCTTAAGATCTGATTCCAGTACCCACGTAGCGTCTTCCACTGGTAAGTGTTTCCACTTCACAAGGTATTGGAGAAATTTTGACCTTCTCGTCTTCTTATAAGATCTATTAAGAAGGACTTCCGGGACGATTTCAATATGCTCGTCCGTCATTTCTAAAAACTCATTTGTCTCCAATACTTCCTCGGGGTTTGGGGTGTGCCTCTTTAGCAGACTTACGTGGAAAACTTTATGGATTTTAAGATGTGCTGGCAGGTCCAACTTGTAGGATTGGGTACCTACTCTCTTCTCTATCCTGAAGGGTCCAGCCCATCTTGGAGCAAGATTCACACGCAATTGCCGATCACGGAGCTTGGCCTGCTTGACTTTGATCTTCAACCAAACTTTGTCTCCCACTTCAAATTCTCTTCTTGTCCTATGCTTGTCGTGATGCTTTTTCTTTGCTTCTTCTTTGCAAGGAGGTATCCTCTCACTTCCTCCACCAAGTCTTGCATTTCCGAAAGCATCTGCTGGGAGACTTGGACACGGGGTTGTGCCAAGTATCCGGGGTAAGACACTGATACCCGTAATTAATCATAAAAGGGCTCATCTGCGATGACTCCTGCTTGGTGCTGTTGTATGCAAATTCTACTAAGTGGATGAAATCATCCCACTTGGATTGCTTGTTCCATACATAGCTTCTTAACATATCTTCGATGATCCTGTTTGTCCTCTCCGTCTGACCATCTGTTTGGGGATGATATGCCGTGCTCATCGAAAGCTTTGTCTGGATGGTGGTGAATAGGTCCTGCCAAAAGGCGCTCATAAACTTGGAGTCTCTATCCGAGATTATCTCCCTCGGCATGCCATGGAGCCTAAAAATCTCCTTAACAAATAAGTTAGCCGTGTCTAATGCCGTATCGGTTGTCCTGCACGGCACAAAGTGTGCCATCTTTGACAACTTATCTACTACCACCATCAAGGCATCTTTGCCCCTTGCTGTTCTTGGGAGTCCTGTAATGAAATCCATGCTTATTACCTCCCACTTAGCGTTGGGTACGGGCAATGGTTCCAAGGCACCTGGAATTCGGAGCTGTTCCGCCTTTGTCTGCTGGCATATCTGGCACTCTCTAATATATTTTGCTATTTCTTTCTTCATGCCGGGCCAATAATAACTGCTTCTAACCTTGAAGTATGTCTTCATGAACCCTGCATGCCCTGCTATGGGACTATTGTGTGTATCATTCAAGATAAGCTTTCTAACTTCCGAAGATTTTGGCACACACAATTTATTTTTATAATATAGCAAATTTCCCTCCTTCTTGTAGTGCCTGAACATCTCCCTTTCCTTGTCGGTCCTGGCCTCTTTGGAAATGCTCGCCCAAACTTCCTTGAAGTCGAGGTCCGTCGGCAATTTTTCCTCAATCTTCTTGCCAAACTCGCTTACGAGTGTTGATATGGCGTTACAATGAATTCTTGTTGCCAATGGCTTCCTGGAAAGGGCATCCGCAACCACGTTGAGCTTCCCTGGCTTATAACTTATCTCAAAGTCATATTCTTCCAAGAATTCCATCCATCTCCTTTGCCTCAAATTAAGGAGCGGCTGCGTAAATATGTATTGAAGGCTTTGATGATCTGTGTCTAGCTGGAATTTTCTTCCCAGTAGATAATGCCTCCAAATTCTTAAAGCCCTTACTATGGCCAGGAGCTCTTGATCGTGCGTTGGGTAGCGCTGCTCGGCGTCGTTCAACTTCTTGGAATCATAGGCCACTACTCTTTCCTCCTGCATGAGGACTGCGTCTTGCTAGTTACTGGGCTTGCTGCCCTTGGGCTATAGCCTCCTGTGCCCTTCCCCTTATCCTGGAAATATTGCTGCCTTGGTGCATGCTCTTGCGGTCCTGTTCCTTGCAAACTTATGGCCTTTGCTTCTGCCTCTGACACAGACTTCGGGTTTATTGCCCTTACAAGCTTGCGGATCTCGTCGTTCAACCCCTCGATATAGCCTTCCACCGCATGCTTTTCACTCAACTTTGGCACATAAAGCCTTAGTCTCATAAATTCTTCCGTGTATTTCTGTACTGATTTGTTGCCTTGTTGCAGCCTATAGAACTGCTGCATCATGTTGCACCTATGTTCTCTTGGCACATAATGATGTTTGAACGCCTTGGCGAACTTCCTGAATTTGCAACTGTCCCTGCTCAGACCGTGAGCTTTAGCATACCCCTTCCACCAAATTCTGGCTGCTCCCTTGAGGTTTGCTGTTGCTACCCTGCCTTTATCTTTATCTTTCATGCCATAGGCGTTGCCGTACTCACTCATCTCGTCCAGCCACGCCTCTGCTTCCATTCCGGATCTGTTTTCTCCTGAAAACTGCTCTAACTTTCTGGCTTTCCACACATTACTAAGGGCGGAGTCAACTTTCTTCTGGTAATCGGTCTGTGATCTGCCCCTGCCACTGTTTGGATCCTGCCGGCGATCCCGTCTCTCTTCTTCCTGCTCTTCTGATGCCGAGTCTGTATCTGAGCTGGAGCTCGAGGATCCCGAACTAGGAGATCTTCTCCTTCTGCTTCTCTTCCTTTGTTGCACTGTCCGGCCAGCTGGTGTTTCCGGCAAGGGTACATTCTGGTCCTGTCCTGCTAACAATGCCCTTATGTCGTGGATGTCCGATCTGATCTGGGATAGCTCCTCTTCCGGTGTTACTACTTCAAATTCTGGGCGCAAATTCCTCGGCTGGAAACGCCTTGGTGGGGTATGTTCTTGTTCTCGCTGCCTGTGTTCATCAAGGTTTCTAGGTACTCTAGCTGCATGCACATTAGAGTACATTCTGATCATTAGTTCTTGTTTTGTGTGTTACGTTGCTTTACTTGTTTATACAATTTGAGGGAACAATTATACACAAAAAGAGATATATATTATATTCATATATATATATTAAAACATTTACATGCAAATTAATAAACTTCTACTCTTGAAATTTCTTGAGGTAGTCAGGGTGGTCCTCCAAAAATTTCTTCACTTGGGCCGTACCTAATGACCCTGTTAAGTTCCTGAGAATATTTGTTGCCATCCCTCCTTGGAGTGCTGCCTCCATGTCTTCAATTCTCCTATCTGATGTATACGCAAATTGCCATCCTTTGCCAATCTGCCGCCTATAAGGGATTGCAAAGTCGAAGATGGTCAATGCAATCGCTCTCTTGATCAGGACAACATGATCGATGTTTGATGCTAATCGAGCATGGTGCCCAAATCCTGAGAGGGCGATAAGCATAAAGACCCCTTCTTCGCCTCATGGGCTAAATTGGCGGTGAATAACCGCTATTCTTCCGTCTAGCGACAGCGGCGGGGGTAGTATCGGCGCTTTATCATGCCACCTTCTTGACGAGAGGAAGTTGCCACATGCCTTCCCGCGAAGTCATCCATCGGTACTTCCTCTAGCTCTCACGAAGTCTTGGTGCACCACCTCCTTAGGTTGATACTGCCTCCATGTTGCTTCTGGGATTGGTGTTGGCGAGCTCGGTAACAATCTTTGGGTGGACTTGCCCTTGATGCCCATTTGTTCCTGAATCGCCATGAACTCCTCCTCCTCAGAGGGCAATTCCTTTTCGGTCATCATCTGCCTGATACCTGCGTAAGCTTCTATATCTGATGAAGTCTCGCCGGTGAAGGTTCTGGCTTCTCTTATGCTGATAGGGAAGTCCTGAGCTTCTCGATCGATGAAGTCGTCGAGGTCCGCTTTCTTTGTCGTGGAGATGCAAAATCTCATCTACCCTAAGACCTCTGTCCGCGGCAGCTTGTGGAAGATTCTTAATGTCATGAAGGGTTAGATATACCTCACTGCTATGAACACCCAGGTGTCAAGCTTGTAATGCCCTGCCCGAAATTGGTGGGGCTCTTCTTGTTGCTCTCGGTCCCTCTTGAAGCTTTGGATCTGGCCGCCGCTTCTTTGCCTCTCTTGCTCGGATCCGGTCTTGAGGGTCCACTTCGTATTCCTCCTCTTCTTCCTCTTCTTCTTGCTCGCACTCGAGTCGCATGCATTCCTCCTCTTCTGCGGCCATGGCTATGGGTTGAACTTCTAAAGGATGAACCGGGGTTCCCCTATCCGGGTTTGACCCCTGAAGAGATAAAAGATGGCTACAAACCTCCGTATAGGAGAAGTACCTCCTCCTATTGACAGAGATGGACATGTAGTTAGGAAGGCGGTTGCTTTATTCTCTAAATACTTATCTAGGTTCGCATTTGTCTGAATTTCTAGGGTCTAGAGGTATAATTCATGGGCTAACTGAGCTTGGAAATACTTTTAAGGGTCCCTAAGCAATGATTCTGGTTGAAGTTGAAGGACAGCTTTTGGGTCAATTCGGGCGGAGGACCACTCACACGTCTTGCCCAGTGGGATTGGTTTGGGGACCCGGGTCCCTTTATAGGCGCACTCTGTGAGGGGGTGGGCTCTTATTTAGATCAATAATGATGCTAACTAGAGAACTAAGGGTATAATCCCGGGTATCTCATTGAGATAACTGGATTGAGCCCTTTACTAAGCCTTATTTGGGCAAGTTTTGGTCTAGATTGGGGTCTTATTTAGACCACTCACCTAAGGTCTAATCATGGGGAATCGGTTTGCAAACCCAATGAGCCACTCAGGCGCACTTTGCGTGAGGGGTGGAACTCCATTCGGCTGATAGTTGGCGGTTTTGACAAACTATGGGTCAAATCTTACTAATTAAGGTGAGCTGGATCGAATAGTATACCTACTTTCGCATTTAGGCAAGATTGGGCACAAACTATGCTCGACCACTCACCACAGGTCGCGCCCAGTGGGATTGGTTTGCAAACCCGAATGAGCCCAGGCGCACTGTGAGGGGGTGGGACCAAAATACTTGGTTTTTGTTCCAATTTTACTAATTTCTAAATACGAGAATTCGGTAATGCATCCTACTTACACTCAATTAATTTACTTAATTACAAACTTATACTAGAGAGAAGGTTATCTACAACAGTTCAAAAAGGTTCTTTCTTAATATACCGCGCTAGCCTCATATCTTTGGGCATACAAGTGACTCTCTTAGCGTGTTGGGCACACACACGAGTCTTCAAAGTGGTGTAATGCGATGTCTTTGCTCCGGGCGCCTCCCGCAATGCAAGCGGCATGTCGTCCGTGACCCGTTTGGGCCGGGTCGAACTCTACAAAAATCCCCTCGTCCGGGCGTGCAAAGGAAGCTCGGGGAATAAGGAAGCCATAGCTCTGCTGGAAGTGCTTGATTTCTGGACCGCCCTCGCGAATTTTTGAGTCCGCCCGGTCTCTTCATTGGCTTCTTCCGGAGGGTTGGGTGTTCGGTGGGGGGCTTCAACGTATTTTTTCTTCGTCGGCCGACCTCCTTCAATGGTCCTCACCACCGTGTTCTTCATAGTATTTGGAGTATTCTTCGTACATTTTCATGTGCGAAGTGTACTCCTTCAACTCCTTCCGTACTTCAAATCTCGTTTTCAAAGCGTAAGACTCCCTTTGGCCTTGGTTTCTTCGGTCTTTGTCCGCTTTGGGGTGCTTTGGCGACGGCCATTTAGGATAGGGCGGTGCATTAGCCACAGGGTCTTCATCCTTCGGTATTGGGTTGGAAGGCCCCGAAGTCCCTCCCGGTTCGTGTCCTCCTGCTCCCTCCTCAGATTCGGAGTCGGACGAGGATGGGGGCTTCTCAGGATCCGGCTCCTGTATGGTCACTCCTACAGCCGGCGTCTTCTTCTTCTTCGGTTTCTTTGCCGGCACCTCCGGGTCCTTGCCTTTCTCCGCTCTCACCCTCTCCCGCTCCTCCTTGCGCTTCCTCCTTTCTTCCCTCCTCTGTTCCTTCTCCTCCTTCCTCTTCCGCCGCTCCTCTTTTTCTTTGCGACGCTCCGCCTTTGATTTCTTCGGCTGGCTTTCTTCTCTTTTCCTCTTCGCCTTCTTTGGTTCAGGCTCTGGTTCGGGTTCCAGTTCTGCGTCATCCGCGAAAATCTCCCTCTCCAGCTCCCTTCTCAATTCCTCAGCAGCGTCCATCTCCCAGTCGAGCTGCTCCGATACTTGTTCCTGCTCTTCTGGGTTAGGGTTAGGTGGTTCTACAGGTGCCTCCTCTTCCTCGATGTGCGCTTGTCTTCTTCTGGCCTTTTGTTGGACGGCCCGCTCCTGGGCGCTGACATAACCGGGTGGCATAACCTTGCGTGCGGTTTGTTTCGTCCGTGCCATGCTTTTGTTTGACGAGTTTCGAGTTCTGGCGCCTGAAGATCGTCCTCTTGGGCGAGCTGTTCTCCGGGAAGGGTGGAGATAAAATAGAAACCCTAATTTTGTATTTATAGGGAGGTGGGATTTAGGGTTGTAACCTGCAATTCATATGGGGGAAAAAAAAGAAACTAGGGCATTAGCGAAGGTACGAGGCGCTCATTTGGTTTCACCATATTCTAAAACACCCACCACTCACACAGTGCGCCTGGGCCAGATTGGATTGCCAATCGAATGAGTCTGGGCGCACTCTGTGAGGGGTTGACTATTTTTGAAGCTATTTTATAATTCACAGGGAGTTTCTTAGTGTTATAAAATACAAACCGGACTAGAATGAAGGGAGTAAACTAATCTATACTATCAGTTTAATTAACTTGTACTTCTATTTAGGTCAACGTTGGTCAACCACTCACACAGTGCGCCTGGTTCAGTTCGGATTGCAAACCGAATGGGCCTGGGCGCACTCTGTGAGGGGTGGCCGGCTTTCTTGGCAATTTAGGTTGGGTGATGCTACACTTCACTAGCAATCTAGCATGGAGCTATGTTCTAACCCAAAATTGGAAAATTTTCCCAATTTTTTCGAAGCTCTTGCTTGGGTGGCTATACCCCAAGACTCGAATCTACTGTTAGTCCTAAGGGAAAAATGGCCAGTGCTCGATCTTGGATGCCAAGATCATGCTCTGATACCACAGTGACGTCCCCTACTCCTTATACGATGCGGGCATCGTATTCGAAGGAGGAGCATTCCCCCTGGCAGCTGCCTGACAGGGGCCATCCACCCGACTCTACTCCCACGGGCAGAGTCAGCAAGGGAAGAGTGGATGTGTCATTCACCCGTCTTCCATCGGGTCGACCTATCTGCGGAAGCGTGAAGAAACAAACGTGAGCACAACTAACAATATACAATCACCATAGAGATAGCAACATCACAGAGATAACAATACATTCATAGCAACAATACAAAGGGAAGATCCTACCCAGGGCTCGGACTCAAGGGGGATGACTGACGGCTAGGTCTCCAGAGTTCATTGCAGACAGAATTCATGGCAATGGATTTGGCTGGCCTAGAACATGGCTTGGGTAGTCCACTCCATCCGCCCCTCCCGTGCACACTTTGCAGAGTAGGCTGAAAGGTGTTGGGACTGGACCGTAGCCTGCCGGGTGAATAGCCAAAGGGGCTACTACTGCTGGGTTGCATCTCCCCAGCCCCGATGAGGCAGGAAGAGAGTTTCCTCTCCTCCAGAGGCATCCATGCTCATCGCAGGCGGCTAGAGGGCCACTGCCCTTATTCGACTTAAACTCACTGGAAGGTCATATTCACCACCCCACGAGTGTCGAGCTCATGCCTTGCCCACACGCAGTGACAAGCCATTAAGCCTAGCCCGCAGAGACCCCCGATAGGCTTTACTACCCGAGGGGTCAGTCCGCGATGAGACAAGTTCCTCCTTGTCAACCGGCCTTGCCCCTTCACCCACAGCCAGGTGGGCTCCTGTGCACGGGCCGCATTTATGTGGGAACTAAGGTGCTATGCTAGGAGCATCTACTACACAGCCTTTAGGTCTCTACCCCCCTTCCCAAAACAAGGAGATCACAGAGTGGAATACATACAATATCACAGAACAGAAATAGAGAATCACATCAATCTATCTACTTAACATCCAATGTTAGGTTCATTCGTTAGAGTCTCAGATCTAGGGTTCTACAAGGCTTCTGGAGATGATCTAACATACTGAATCGGCATATTGCCACGCCCAAAGACGGTTTTGCTGCTGAGAACAACTAGATACCTGCTCCTTGGTTCGCTCCCCGATCCTCGGAAGGCGTCCATACTCCTGATCTTGGCGAAGACGGCTGCTACTCAACAACCTGTTGTGCAAATCCGGCTTTTCGGAGCCTGGCAATGCGATTTCGAGTCCTACCTTGGCCGAATGGGCCCAAGGGGGCCCTAAATGCGAAAAAGGAAAGGAAGCTCTAGAGAACCCTAATTGGCAAAATGAAAGGAGAGCTAGGGTCTAGGGTTTTAGCCCTTATATAGACCCTATCTAGGTTAGGGCATCCATATGGACAAATGGCTTTAAGCCATTTGGAAATGGATGAACAAGGAACCTTTTGTTGTGTATGTTTAATTACATACCCAACATCCAAAGTTGCCCCCTAGGTGCAACCTTTAGCTCCTAGGTGCAACGTTACCCCGCTCTCAAGTACATGTCAACTGTGACATGTACGTGTGACGTGGCAGTATAATATACGTATTCGGGGCGTATATTATGCTGGAACGTCACACTGGATATTTTGATTCGTTATCTCACGTAGGAGGGTATGGTTTATAAACCAAGTTCCAGTGGCACTTGGTTACTTACGTGCTTAAGCCTAACACAAATGGCTTTCCTATAATATTTAGTACAATGTGCATTTTATTTGTTATTGGCTGATGACGTGCCACTGATTTATAACTTAGGGACCAAAACCAAGAGGAGCATTGGAGCTGATTAAGATGGAAGGTTTTGTTGAAGCTCTTGTTCAACATATGATGACAGGGTTAGTTCACTCTGTATTTCAGGCAGTATTACTTTATTGTTGGTTGTACAAAGATGAAAACATACTTTTGGTATAACCTTGTACCTAGAGAATTGCTTGTATTAATAATTTGATAGGTTCTTGCGTGTTACGTGGTTGCCTCTGGAATCCAAGGAATCTAAGAGCATCTAAAGTCTTAAAATTTGCTTTGGTTTTCTATCGTCTTCTTAAGGCAAACAAATTGATAAAAGATAGTTGGTTATGGAGATAATCCTCATGTCTCAATCTTGAGCGGATGGTGGCATGAGACTTATTTTGCAAAAATGGAGGAGCCTCAGTTGAAAAAAAAAAGACCTCCTGGGCACATGTAAGACTTCTCTTCAAAAAACAAAAAAGATCAATGAAGTTATCTTTTAAAAGCAAAAGAAGAGCATTTACCTTCTATAGGAGAGGGTTGCAGCTTTGCATAGTACTTTTGGGCTGTTAGATCCTAATTTAAGAGAGAAATTCTTCAAGACATACTCCACATTGAAGCACAGATATTTCTTCTCTACTTTAAACAAATTCATGTTGAACCTTAGATGCAAACAAGAGAAGTAGTGTTGGCATCCACTCTTCTCTTCTAGGAGAGGTGCTATCCCTTTAGCATGCATATAACTAGTGGTAAATGTGCATTCTCCCTTATCCTTTCTCAAAAATTGTTAACATATGACATCTGACATACCACTACTCATAGATGTCTAGGCACCATGTATGTTGCTGACATGACTCTCTTATAAAGTCTTAGTCATGTTTTATAGTTCTTGATTCATATTACTCTCGTGTTACCTTGAGACTTATTCGACTTGTTGTGCAATAAATCTATGCTTAAAAAAAACCTTATACTCATATACTGGAATTCTTGAAAAACATTCAACTTGTGGGATAACCAAAGGGGGTATTTGACTTGCACACTAGGTACTTAGTTTAGACGAGCCTAATATTCCAAGGTGGGGGCAAGGGTCGACTGGAATTCTTGACAAAAAAAAAAGAAATGGGGGGGTATTCGACATGTAGAATAAGCAAGGGGTATTCGACTTGTGGGATAAGCAAAGGGTATTCAACTTGTAGTATAAGCAAGGGGGTGTTCGACTTGCACAATACATGCCTTAGTTTACACAAGCCTAATACCCCCCTGGATATTCCACTTGTCTAATGCACGTGTAAGTTTAGACGAGTCTAATACCCCCTTTTTAGGGACAGGAGGTCCGGTAAAGGAGAAATGGGAGGTATTTGACTTGCCTAATATCAACCCAAAATTGGGGGTATTCGACTTGTGGAATAAGTGTGCACGCCGTGTTGTGGATTGGGTCTAGAATCTAAGCTAATGAGATGTGATAGATGCTTAAGTTAGATGCCTGATATGCTAGATACATATAGTAGAGAGGATATGGCATCTTCCATCTGATTGGTTTTGCATGTTCTTGTTCATTTGAACTGTAGTGGAAGGAAGAAATAAGTTTCTAGTAATAACTCAAATACCATGCCTTCAAGTATTAGTCACCTAAATAATTCAATAACACAAATCCGGTTCCTTTCTTTGAGCAATAAACTTTGAGCGTATTAATACAAATCCAAACCTTCAACTCTGAGCAGTTTCTTTGATCCTGTGCATGTGTGTTGCATGTCTCTTGCATGAGATATAGTTTAGAATTGCTAAAAAGAACGAATAGAAGATAGTTATCAATTGAAACCAATGACTGGCAATCAAGAGTACTGTTGTATTTGTATGAATCACTCCATCCGTTATATGTTGAAATCGTACTTGGTCTGTCCATGCATGTATCCCCGTATTATACCCATATAGTCGTCATACCTTCTAGGCACCTGTCTCATGTTCCTGCTTGCCTTCGGGCCATTGTACTCTTGATTCTTTGCGAACTTGGTATATTTCTTCCGTATTCTTGCATATTTTCCATGTATTTTCCTTGTTTTTGCGTAGTTCATGACAGTTTGAATCGGAATCCCTTACCGGTTCTTGCCTGCTCTGATCCTAGGCATTTTTTTTCTCATATTGGTGATCTTATATCTATAGAGAAGGTTTCGACGTTATTACAGCAGGTCCAGCAGCCTGTTCAAGTATGCCAGCAGTTGCTGTTGGACAATAAAGAGCTTAAGGAACGTGTTGCTTCACATAAATCCACTTCTAGCTCTGGATTGAGGCTATCAGAGCCTAAGATTAGCCTGTCAGAGAATTTGACGGCACTCTGTCCAAACTTCGTGGTTTTTTGAATCAGATCAGGCTTGTGATCCAGCTCCATCCTCATAGATATTCCGCTGATTGGTTCTCTCCTCACAGGGTGAATTCTAAGTTGGTTTGATCCCTTATTGGAGAAAGGAGCCCCAAAATTGCAAGATTTTAATGCTTTCACTGCAGAGCTCGAGGCATGCTTTGGAGACATCAATTGTCAGCGCACAACAGTCACAAAACTTTGCAATCTAAGGCAAGGCTCTCGTCCAGTTTCAGTATGTGCATCAGAATTTCGTCAAATTGTTGTAGATACAACCTGGGATGATGTTGCACTTCGAGATTATTTTCGAATGGGGTTACATGAGGATGTCAAGGATATGCTGTTGTCTATGGAGGACCCTCAAACTTTGGAAGAAGCCATGATATTTGCAGTTCACGGTGATAATCAGCTCTTCGAACGTAGGCAAGAGAGACGTAGTCAAGATTTCCCAATCACACAAGCGCCTGTAGCCACGCCTGCCCCGACCTCATCTGTAGAATCCAATAGGTCCGGACCCGAGCCTATGCAGATTGATCGGGTAGTTCGAGGACCTTTATCTGCCGCCGAAGAAGCAGCGTCGGAGAGAGGCCAATCTTTGCCTTTACTGTGGAGGAGCTGGTTATATTGTTCGTAGATATCCTGTAAAGCACCCAAATCAGTCGAAAACCTTTAGGGACTGGTCCGAGTAGTAGGAGTCCCTTGTTGGCTGGCCGCCTTTTCTCAGACGCCTTCCACACTTCTTGACATGTTTATTCCATCGGATAAGGTTAGCAAGGCATTTTTCATCTCTATATCATTGAAATCAAAGATTGAAAGATTGGAAGCATTGACACAACTTGATTATGGTGCAAATGCTTGCTTTATGGATATTGCATTCGCTAGTAAGCACGCCATCCCTAGAAGCAAGGTTGAGCATCCCAGTTCTGTCGAAGTGATTGATGGACGGAGATCTCCTCGAGTGCAATCATAGAATGTACTGTGCCTCTTCAGGTTTTGTTTGAGGGAGCTTCTTGTAGCATTTCCTTCAATCTCATCACTAACCCACATGCGCCAATAGTCTTGGGTCTGCCCTGGCTCAAGCTACATAACCTACAGATTGATTGGCATACTAGATCATTTTGATTTGCTGGTTCTAGCTCTAGTTCCAGTTCATCTGCAGTTTAGGCCTCTGCACCAACATTGACTTTAGTCCCTGCAGTATCGCGGGCTCTGATTCCATCTTTGCGGTTCCCTGATTTGACTCTTGTCTCTGCTTCAGTTCATGCCCCAGATTCTGACCATGCTCTCGATGATGTCCCCGCTGCTCTTGTTAGGTTTGGAACCCTCCTTTGAGAGAGGGGCTTGTGCAAACCTTATTTGCAATACCTCTTGCTATATTAAGAGCTTTGTTAGCTACTGCAGATGATGCACAAGCTTTTGTATTATGGGCTTCTGGCAAGGGCACTGATGGCCCATTACAAGTAGGATTTTCTAAGCTTTTTCAGTGGCTAGCCTTTTCTATTTTCTTGTTTGGATATGGGAATTTTGGTTTCAAAGTGGTGGCAATTGTTGCATTTATATGCTGCTGGAATTAGCTTCAGCAGATGGATTCCATGTAAATCTTGGTGCCAAGGAATGTATACAAGATGGATCAGATGGATTACTTGGCCTGTGATCCAACTTTTCGATGTGCTCACCAAGCAAGCAACACAATTCTTGGCAGCCAGATTAGACTTACTAATTGTGGGCTGAATGGTAGGTTTAATATTTTTCTTTTATAAAGTTGGGATGGAATCAAAAGATGTTGTGGTAGCTCTGAAGGTACATGTAGAAAATAGTAAATTAAGTGAAATGATTGGGCTAAGCCAATGGCTAGAGACAAATAATGCTCTAGAGTTGGTGGCCGGGTATGCTGGTAAGGTGTATGAAGGTTTATTTCAGCAAATTGATAAGTTTACTGCTCAGTACAATTTGACATACTTTTCTCATGCTGGAAAGGATTACTTTATCAGTTTACTGGGTGGAAAAAAGGAAGAGTTGAACATAACATTATCTTCATCTCCATCCTTGGTAGCAAGTAGACATCCAGTCATAATGAAAGTTGATAATACACGGATACATCTTAACAGTTACGATTCCATGGGAATATATTCAGAACTCAGCAGTGCATTGATGTTGTTACTTGATCATTTGCATACTACGCCAGAGGAACTTCTGGAAAAAATGAAGAGCATATCGCAGACAGGGGCTGACATTGGAAAACAGATCTTTTCCAGTGGTTCTGTTCTTTTCTATGGAGGAACTTCTACTTTATTTTCTGCTACAAGTTCTATAACATCAGGTGCCATGGAGCTTCTAAGTTTTTTTGTTCAAGCTGCCATGTTCCTTTCCCTTCTATATTATCTCATGACGTCAGAGGTAGGAGGCGTAACAAAACAGATGCTAGGCTTGGTGCCCCTGTCTAGCTGAACAAGGGAGCATAGTGCTGTCATCCTTAACCATGTTGTCATTAACATTCTCCTTTCTTAATAACTGTTGCATAGGCTAAACCTGCTTTTGTATTATATGTATTTATGAAGTCAATGCACCGAAAATGTATGCTTGTTTCCAATTAATTGACATATATAAAATGTATTATAATCCTTTCACACATCTAGGCAATGCAAAAAAGAAATTGCAAACAATATTGAGATATAAAGCCTTTGTCTATGCACACATAAAAGTTATGTACTATATTTTTCATTGTTGTATTGCAGTCTTTGAATGGTGGCCTATTCCATGTCATATTCCTCATCAAGGACCAATAAATTTTAATACATAGAAACACTTGCAAGTGCCAATTATTACAACAAATCAATGGTTGAGGAGAGAAGCTGGCTATGGCATCCACATAAGCCTGCTTTAGGCTACGACTGTGCAAAATGAGCTTCCTATGGTCGTTGAAAAGAACTGTTTAAAACTTCCGCTATGGTCTCTGCCTTAAGCACCTCGCATATTCAAAACATAACAAAACAAATTAACTAACGCAAAATGCCTTCTTGAGATCCAATGATCGAGTAAGCCTTTTGGCATAAACATATACTAGTACATAAAATGTACTAGTCTCGCATGACAACTCATCATCATCAAGTCATGAAATTCGCCATTCCACATCATGACTTCTTGGACAAAATATACATAGGTTGGACGTCAAAGCATCACAAAACGTTCACTATTCCAAGAACACTTTCAAGTACAAATCTTGCATACAAATACAAGCCCTATGCAGAACACCCACTCAAGCCTTTGACAATAAGTACTATGACATACAAAAAATAAGCCCATGTAGTTTGGATTAGTTTGGCATTATGTTAACTAATAATTTCTTTAGTATAGCTAGATGAATGTCTCCCTTAGCTTGTTTCATTCTGTTTCCCAATAAAAACGCCAGTATCGATACCTGTTTACATAAGTTATCCTATACATACTAATGTTTAAATCTAGCCTTTCAATTTAATGGCTAGCTTAATGTTATAAGTTGATTTAATATAAATAACAATTGCCGAATTTTCCTGTTGCGCCTTTTTGCTAGTTGAATATTTTTTTAAATTAAAAAAAGAAAAAAAGACCTTTTAAACTCTGCTCAAACAGACTTTTGCCTTCCATGGACTTTTGCAAAGACCAGCCTTAGGCCAAAACAGAATCGTACATAGTGATTACGTGGTGAAAGGAATTAATGAAAAGTTTACTGCAATGACTCGAGAATTCAATCATCTACCTCAGTTCTTTCTGGATTGATGCAACTCCTGATATGTGTCTTAGTGGAGCACTTTCTGATATAAAAAAACCTCTGCAAACTATGTTATTGCACCACTTGATGTGTATGGAAAGCCTCTGAAATCTAGAGTGGGATTTTATAGCTCAAAGAAGCTATTTTGCGGGCTTTCCAAGAGTGCTGGAAGGAAACACATGTTCTTGCCCATTCTCAAGCACCTAATTGTCAGCCAAAAATCGGCCGACAGTTGAACCATGAATTTCAAAGCCACATTGGCAATAAGGTTGCAATTGTCACAGAGAGTGTAATTATAGGTCGGGAAGTTGAAGTGGACGTGGTCAATTTTTATAGGTTGCGGTACATATACCTTCTTCAAAAAGAGGGGGTTTGATTAAGAGTACAATGGCGCGCACATAGACATTGATTTCTAGGTGGAAATGCATGATTCGAGATATTTTGAGAATAGGGTGGAATTTGTTGGCATGACATTTAATGCTTTACAAAATTCCATGCATTCCAACCCAAATCCTATTTTATTTCTCTAGCATAGATAGATAGATAGTAGTTTATTGTTTTGTTAGCACAGTAAATCATGTGCTAGCTTACAGTTTCGAGCAAATCTCTTGGACGTGCGGGCCACACCAAATAACCTTTCTATAGACTTTGAATTAATACAAAGTCTCCGGCACGCAGCAGCCTCCATTTTGGACTGATTCAAATACCTATGTCTTCTGCTCTGTTCATCATGATCCATCCCTTCTTCTTTCAACGCCGTGCACTCCCATTTTTAACACCAGAGGACCAAGATCTTGTCCCTGGCCGCGTTGAAAACCTACGCTTAGACTCGTTCATCCTTCCTTTTACAGAGAAAGAGATTGGCTTTGCTCAAAAAATGCATCCTAGTTTTGGGTTCGAGCTGATGGGTTGTTAGAAATTCAATTCCGGCAAGGGAAGATGAAGAACTTTATCTTGCATCTCTTGCTGGTCATTTTTTTATTTGATATTGCAGCTGCAATACCGCTGTGTCTCAACAAAGGTATTCTATTCTGTTATTTTAAAGCAGTGTTTCTTCAGCAGCTTATTTTCTCATTTGTAAACTTGTTGCTCAGAATCCCCTTTCCAACCTAATTCCTCTCTTAATTTCTGTACTGCCACCGAGTACAGCCAGAGAGGTTGCTGCAGACCAAGTGATGATGATGAACTTGCTAGCAAATTCAAGTCTATGAACATCACAGATCAAAAGTGTGCAGATTATGTGAAGCAAGTACTATGTGCGGTAAGTTTTCATTTGTTTCTTCTCCGCCTTTTTTTAACCGAAAGGCAAAGACACTGATTTGGTTTTGTGATTTCTTTGACATGTAGAAATGTGACTCATATTCAGATGATTTATATCGAGACGAATCTGTTCCGGCCTTGTGCAACTCAACCTCTAATTCCAGTGCTTCATATTGTTCAAATGTATGGGATGCATGCAAGGACACAGTAATTGTAGATTCCCCATTTTCAGCTTCTCTCAGTGGCACAGGGTCCCCTCCAGGAGTTAATCTAGTCACTCAAAATAGCACATTAACTGCACAATGGCAGTCTAAGCAGAGCTTTTGTGATGCTCTGGGTGCTCCAGTTGGGGAAGGAGAATTCTGCTTTAATGGAGGGCCATTTACATTTGTGCAATCAGCAGAACAAACTCTACCTCCAGGGATCTGTTTGGAAAGAGTATCCCAAGAGCCATTTCTGAACATGGTCCCTCACCCTGATGGCACTGACAAGGCCTTCTTTGCTAACCAGAATGGTGTTGTCTTTCTAGCAACAATTCCACAGCAAGGAAACATCACTTTGGACACCTTTCTAGATATCCAGAATGTTGTTTCATATATTGGAGAACTTGGCCTCATGTCAGTAGCCTTCCATCCAGATTACACAAAAAATGGGCGTTTTTTTGTGTCTTATAACTGTGATAAGAACAAGTGGGACCAGTGCAGTGGAACGTGTGCTTGTAACAGCGATGTGAATTGCACCCCTTCTCAACTAAATGATACCTCCGCTTGTCAGTACTCTAGTGTTATTTCCGAGTACAGCAGTAATTCCTCTCTTTCTGGACAGGTATAACTTTGAAATCTCATTTTCACTTTCCTTTGAAGTCTGAATGCCTCTTGAATTGCTAATTTACAGGAAGTTAAGAGGATTTTTACAATGGGCCTTCCATATACAACACATCATGGTGGTTTGATTTTATTTGGTCCCCAAGACAAATACCTATATTTCATGATGGGGGATGGCGGGAGTACTGGAGATCCTTTCAATTTTGCGCAAAACAAAAAGTCACTTCTTGGAAAGATTCTTCGCATTGATGTGGATAAAACATCCAGTAAGTATGCACTTCTCTGTAATTCAACAAGCATGATTTTAATGCAGAATAACAGACATAAATGGTGCAGGTGACTCAAATTTATGGGGATTCTATGGAATACCGGATGACAATCCATTTGTGCAAGAAAACAGCTCAAGACCTGAAATATGGGCATTAGGGTTTCAGAATCCATGGCGCTGCACTTTTGACAGCCTAAAAAATGAATACTTTTATTGCTCTGATTCTAGCCAGGTTATCATTTAACAAAGTGCATATTGTTTGTAATTCCATGATATGGGATGACATTATTTACCTTATTTCAATTTTTGGCAGACGTACGAAGAAATCAATCTTGTCACTAAGGCTGGGAATTATGGATGGCGAGTTTATGATGGCCTTGTGACCTACACACCTCTTTCTTCGCCAGGAGGAAATACAAGTGCGAGTACTATAAGTCCCTCTTTCCCTATTGCATGGTACTTGCATGACTCAGTGAATAAAAACAGTGGATCTGCTGCTGCAATTGGTGGTTATCTTTCAAGATCGTCACAAGATGGATGCCTATATGGCAGGTAGGTCAATCTACCAACCAAATCAGTGGTTTAAAAGTTTGAAGGTATATTGTTTAGATGTGAATTTGCCCGTAATTCGGTTACTTTATTGTAGTAACCTGTTGCTCATTTTAAAAATGTATCTTCAGCAGGGCTAAAATGATTATCAAAGAAGACGTTTAAACTTGAGACCTTCCTCTTTAAATTCGATGTCTTCTACTAAGCCAAGTAGTGATCAGGTCAGAGAGGTTTCAACCTCCTTGCAGACTTAAGACTGCTGTATATACATGGCCTTGTACACGAGTAGGTCTTTGTTTGGCAAATAACAAATATTTCCTTCTTTCTCGCATCTCCTTGCTACTATGTTCTTCTCTCCATGCTGATGTCCGAAGACTTTAGGAGATTCTAATACATCAAGCTATCTTTTTTAGCTCCTTTGTTGCAGTTTCCTGGGACTTATATATCTTTTTTCATTGCCGACATCTGAATTCTTTTTTCTCAACATGAAAGGCGCATTTCATAATTGCTCATTGAAATTTGTTTGTTGCAGATATTTATATGCAGATCTTTATGGTAGTGCCATGTGGACAGCAATTGAGCACCCTCAAGGCAGTGGAAATTACACATATTCGGGAATCAATTTCACTTGCTCCTCTAAATCACCTGTGCCTTGTGAATTTGTAGGTGGCAGTCTTAACATTGGTTATGTGTTTGCATGGGGCGAGGATAACAGAAAAAATGTTTACATTTTATCAAGCCAGGGAGTGTTTAAGATAGTGAGTCCCAGCAATTGCAATTACGTTTGCAATAAAACAGCTCCATCAACACCAACCACTACTTCATCACCACAGCCCTCGCCTCCAGCACCATCTAATGGCCAACGCACATGCATTTTAAACTTTGACAGTATGGTTTATCTCGCTATCGTTGTTTTGCTCATTGTAAGGAGATAAAAACGGTATGAGTGGAGGCAGAGTGTGTATATTGTATTTGATGCAGGGAAGAACGATCATAGCATTAGTAGATTTGTTTTTCTGGTCTCTTTTAATTCTGGTAAGTGAACAATCAACTCGTTGCTAAAGCACATGCATTAGTTTCACTTCACTATCTTTATTTTGCTCATTGTAAGGACATAAGGGTTTGATGGAGGCGGAGTGTATATATTGTATTGATAATAATGAAGAGAGAACGAGCATAGCATTAATGAATGCATTTGTTTTTCTAGTCTCTTCTAATTTCTGGAAGTGTACAATCAACTGAAATGTCTTGGCGATGCAGGGAGATGTAAGTAACTAGTGAAAGTTCCCACTAACAATGGATTAAATAGCATGAAAGCGTTTAATTACAAGGATCTCTGTTTATTCCTTAATCGTTTTTTGTCATCTTTATGGGTTTTATTGTTGGATTCTTTTAGAACCATTGATCTGCCGGATATTCCTGGTATTGTGCCAGATCAACGGCCACTATATTTTTGAGAGAAAAAATACAAGCCAGTGTCAATGGTGCAAAACGAACCTATGGTTGAAGCAAAAATAAAGAAGTAAAATAAAAAAAACCAGTGATGACCATGACTTTGCGGCAGAATAAACGGGTAGAGCCTTCTGCCTTCTTCACAGCCGTCCCAATCCCTGCATTCATCCATGACACAACCTATTTTGTGCAGAATGGCCCTTCCTGCATTTGCATATTCGCTCCCTGTTTCTTCGGTTAGAGTTCCATTCCGGTAGCTCTCACTTATCTCTCAAACAAAAACGCTGCTGCACAACAAATTCTTGGGTCTATTGCCATGATTTTTGCAATAAAAGACAACAAACTACTGATTCGTGTCAATTCTAGCGGTACGCAGCTTACACAACTGACACAACTGGCATATAAATCCGCTGCATTTGCAAATCAGTCAAAAACATTTACTGAGATTGTATTCGGAGAAAGAAACTAGAGACAACTCTGCCTTGTGCGCTCTTCAAATAGTAGGTCGCAGCCCGTTCCCTAAGCCAAGCTCTGAAGAAGAACTCTGTGCTTCCTGCGGATGCCAAAGCTAATCGGCTGCAATCGGCCAGCTAATCTCACTGCGGCTAATCTCCCTGTGGCCAGCTAATCAAAGCGGCTTCAACCTCAGCAACATAACGCAGCAAGGCAGATGGGAAGCGAACTCTGCCTCTTTCTCCGGAACCACCGGAACTCACCAGAGCGTGGCTTCCCTGCCCCGCTGCGATGCGTTCTAAAAAAAGAAACGAGCATTCATTCTTATCTTTCTATCCTCAAACCATAATCTGCACTTGAGCCTTTGCAAAAACATCCCTGGAAAAAGGGAGTTGCAAAGCACCAAAATAGCAATAACCATTCAAGCTCCTCCCACATGGCAAATTATACCATTTTTTATACAGTACGCTACTGAAATCATAGTCCTAACCACTGCCAGAATACCCTTTCCCAACCCAAAACGAAATTAGCACACTATATCTGTTATACATGCCCGAATGCTTGAAATAGTGCAGCCTAGTCATAGATATGCCACTCTAGTCCATGTTTGAAACCCTAAATGAGTGTGCATTAGATAGTCGTTCTCAAAATGTTTTTATTCTTGAATGGTTTGCATATACTTTAGTTCTTATGATTATCAAAAATATCACTTTAGATTTTCGTTGCCCAAAGGGCAAACCTTGGGTGTTGGGATATTGTGTTTTGGTGTGTTATGGGAGATGATGTTTTTTTGATTTAAAAACAAAATAAAAAATAAAAAAACATTGGTAAATTCATCAATAATGTAAAAAGCATTAAATATAGCACAAATCCCATAACACACCAAAACAAAGATTTTAAATTTTTTTTTTTCATACAAAAACGTGGCTGACAAAGCACGATCGTGCAACCAATATTTTAAATAAGAACCATATCCAAAACATGAGGAGCCATAACTGAAAATTTGGCCAGAATGGCCCATACTTTTGCCCTATTTCTCGGATCATAATTTGTCATTATTGCCTTGTTTCCCATGCTTTGTCCCCCTTGCCCTCTTTCTCATGTTTGCCCATTCAGAATAAGTGAGATTTCATTTACTACTTTCGACTCTGGTTTTGGAAGCATTGGAGGTCAAAAGGTACTGTGATTTTTAATCTTTTCGAATATTATCATGACCTTGTTTCTCAACTGATGGTATTATGAATTTCCACAAATCCTGAATCTGTAACTAGTGGCGCAACCACCTTTTGTGAACGTGATATGCAGCTAGGAAAGACTCCAAAGGCACTAAGCTTGGGCAATGCAGCAATCCAGTCCTTTCCCAATCGGTTCAGCATCAGTTAAATAAACAGAGTTTAATTTAACAGAAATATTGCTTACCTTTGCATCTCTTGCATCGAATTTTAGCTAAAATTAATGCATGATTCTTGTGGGTGAAAAAACATTCGAAAAAGCTGGGAAAATTAAATCTCTGCCTGTACAGTTAAGCAAGAAGGAAAAGTACATCTTGCAGCAATTGAGGTGGGTTTAAATCTACTTTTGGCAGTCTGGATCATAATGGTAACCGTCATCAGGTGTAAAGAAGCATAATCATATGCAATAAATCTGCTGAGCAGTCCAATGCAGCACTGCACAATAGCTTCAAGTTCTTATAGGCTACGACTACACATCAACAAAGCTTGGAAAGTAATATATGCAAGACCTTCGAGTTTCAGGCCAACAAAGCCACTGGAATTTTGCCCAAAAGCTTCGTAGTTAAATCATTTTCAGCTCAAAAAGATTCGTAGAAGGTCACCACCTCCGATGCAGGAATTGCCTCCACAACCAGTATACATCTCCAGCTCGCCACCTTTGACCTGTATTCATCTCCGGCACCAATTGGAAGGGCCTCCGCCTCCGCCTGTTTCATATCCACCTTCGCTTGTTTCATATCTCTTCACCAGCTCCGATGGAAAGGGCTAGATCGCCCCCTCTGCCAGTTTATAGTTCCTATTGGCCTCCCCAATCAGATAACTCTGATTATAATAAGCCTGATCATAACTCGAAGCCCGTCGAAGCCCGAAGAAAAACCCTGCTCTGGCTTGGCTTCCAATGCCTTGGTTAGGCAGGCCGCCCAGCTAAAATAAAAAGGCCCTTCTCCTCTATTTATAACTACAAGAAATTGATCGCGGCGGCCAAGGCCGCCGCAAACATTTCTCTTTATCGACTCTATGCGAGCTCGAAATGATGTGAATGTTATGCTTGGCGTTAGTTCAAAAATTCTAAAAGTTGAACCCATTATCAACTCCGAATATGGAGGTTGATCTTATGAATGGCTGCATAAATGATTGTCATTAGCATATAGCCATAAGTACACAATGGATTTAAAAAGAACCATTTGCTCAAAGCATCTCCTTGCAACCTCTACATTGTTGTAGATACTGCAAGTACTAAGAAGACATGTATAAATGATTGTCATTAGCATATAGCCATAAATACACAATACATTTAAAAAGAACCATTTGCTCAAAGCATCTCCTTGCAACCTCTACATTGTTGTAGATATTGCAAGTACTAAGAAGACATGTCATCATCAGCTGCTAGTTAGTCAAGAACGTTTAAGCATGTTTCTTTTGATGTAAAGAATGCAGTGGTAACCTTCATGTACAATTCCTAACGAATTTTCATGTAGAATGAATATAGGCAGCAAAGGTGAGTTTGCTGCTTGCTATGAGCAATATTCAACGATTATGTGGTCGAGAAGTCCTAGTGGAACACATGCAAAATTGAATAATACTAGCTATAAAAGAATATGCCAAGGTATTAGTTTGAACATACTTCTGTCCATGCCACAAAAGATGTAGTTCAGTTTTTCTCATAGAAGGGAATTGAGATTTGCAAATTCATTTTAGGCCTTAGATAGTTTTGATCTTCAAAGTCATGGCTTAATAATGCATTGTTTTTGTCAGAGTTTTCTTCTGCAACATTTTCCTTCTCACTAATCAGTATCATCGATGCAGCCATGGTCAGATTCCTGAGTTTACCCGGCCCAATACGATTATAAAACAAGGGAATGGCTCAATTCTGGTTTTTTTTCTTGTTTCTACTTTTATCTAGAATCGCCTATTAAACTCAGCAATGCTGATGCTTCGCTCTGCCTTTTTCCATCGGTTTCTACCATCTGGGCTACAGAGATTTCAAGTAATTTTTGTTTGGACAAAATAGCCGAAACTTTACAGAGCAGTGTATTAAAGAAAAATAGATCCAAAAGGGGGACATGGGCATTTTCTTGTTCCTCATATTCAGAGCAAGATTTAAAGGCTGATCAGAATCCGCCATACCCAGAGCCGACCTTTGGACTTTCCTTCTTCCTCGCCAAAACTTCTTCCAGAGCCAGAGTCAAAACTTGAGGTAGAATGAAAGGAAAGAACCGCAAACCGAAAGATAGCAGACTTGTGACATGGATGGTCGCAATCCCAGCCCCCATTCGAAAACCTTAAGCACTATCAATCCGGGCAGCTTCCTCTTTAATTAATGGTGGACTTTTACAAAAAGTTTTCTGCCTCCCTGATACGAACTGAGCTCCCAGCTCTTAAATCCGGTCACAGCTCCCAGCTCGGATTTTGCCTTAGCAGAGC
The DNA here is from genome assembly GCA_021234155.1 of Isoetes taiwanensis. Lineage (NCBI taxonomy): Eukaryota > Viridiplantae > Streptophyta > Lycopodiopsida > Isoetales > Isoetaceae > Isoetes > Isoetes taiwanensis. The sequence continues at coordinate 18,405,000 of JAJEKV010000012.1, read as the reverse complement.
GCGAGCCTTAGCAATATGGCAGAGAGATGGCGAAGCAGAGCGCGAGCTTTAGCAGCATGTCACACAGAACCAAGCTCAACAAAAAAATTGGAGCAGAACCTGAGTTCGGAGGCGATCTGTTGCCGGCATAGCATGGCGGAATGTTGCATATAAGACACAGTACACGATTCCTGACACGACTCCTGGCACGACTATGGCACTGGAAGAAAAAGCCATCGCCCGATCTTGCCCTGTTGGCCGGCTAACACCAGGGCGAAGATTTTGATTTTTTTTTGGGAAGAATATGCTATTTTTTCCCCTCCGAAACACAGAATATGCGAAAAAATAGACAGGTCATTACCGGGATAAAAAAGCATCTTGCCAATAGCAATTATATGAGTTAGATATAGCTCTGTCTCTTTATCTATTTTTACTTACTTACATATATTATATATCTACAATGGTTTGCTAAAGAGAAACTAATTCTTGATTAAACCCTTTTTTTTCCAACCAAAATTTTATAAAAAGCATTTACCAACGTAATCTCGTATATGTTTTGTATTGAATGGATCAAATTAAAAAAAAAAAAAAAGTTTATGAAATTGACATGTACCATACCTGCATAATCCTTTCTTGCATTTTGAGTTCTATTATACATGGGCAGATGAAGACCTGATATGTGTAAGGCTTGCTTGAAATAGGCAGAGGAGACGCCATTTAGCATATCTATAAAATTATCTTCATGCTCAGCCCACTATTAAACAATAAGCAATGTACAATAGGCAGCAAAAAACACATTTTGACATGCATTGGTTGAACTATGTAGAGAATTGAAATCAAATGGTCAACCAAGGCAGAAAAGAAAAAGATAGCAAGCCACATGCACATACAAACAATTGATAGATAACATGAGGTCAGTTTAGCAATTGCATGTGGCAGAGGCTTGCATTAGGTCCATTATTCTTTTCATTACCTCCTCTCATGTCCTTTTGAAGTCAAGAAGTATCCAGACTATGTCCACCCAAAAGGTCTAGCTCGTTAATTTATAAACTGAAATAATCCCTTCAACCACCTTAAACTTTATTTACCTTTGACTTCATGTGCAACATGTCATCCTCAATGGATGCAATAGAAGTACCATAATCAAGATAGAACAGACTATCACATAAATATCTATCCAGTCCTACACTTAAATGAATATTGCAGGTCAGGAACATAGATGCTCTAATCATAAGCAATCACAACTCTTATCCACGTGCCTTTTGATGCCTTGTCATGAATAATTGAATGAAACTTCTGTTGTGGGCCATATGGGGATGCATGTACAATGAATGGAATATGAACATTCACATTCAATTTGATTTTGATTTGTTTCTTGTCATCCAAATCTGCATTGACAATCATGCAATGACATCTAAGAGTAACTTTAATAAGGATTGTAAGACCATTTTCAACATGGATATGATCTTTACTCTAGAAAGGAACAGAATGAAGACATGATATGTGTAACGTTTGCTCGAAGCAGGCAAGATGCCCTTTAGCATATCTATGTGCGTGTACAACAACATCTCGCTATTAAACAATAGGCAGCCAAAAACACTTGTAGCAGAGGTTTGCATCAGATCCATAGTTCTTCCCATTGCTCATCTTATGTCCAATCAAAAGGCCCAGCTCCCTAATTTATAAACATAAAAATTCATCCCAATCACCCTAAACTTTATTTACCTTTGCTCTTGTGCAACATGTCAATCCCTCAATTGATGAATAGGGTATGACATAAATACCTCTTGCATCAAATGATGTCAGGAGGTATGCTCATCAATATGTTGAATATGTTCGGGCCTGCATTTAAATGAATATCCATGTCAAAAACATACATTTATTATGGATGCTCCAATCACAATCAATCACAACATTTATCCATGTGTCTTTCACTGCCTCATCGTGAATATTTGATGAACATCTGTTGCAAGCTATATGAGGATGAATCAATGAATGCAACCTTAAAATTCACGCAATGACATTTAAGAGTAACTTTGATAAGGACTGTAAGACCATTTTCAACATGAATATGATTCATACAAATGATTATCCTCAAGTCATAGATGACTCTAGGATTCCAAAACATGTATAGAAAATCTTTGAAACGCCTTTTGGGAATGAAATATAGCTCCAAAATGTCTATGGCTTGCAGCTCCTAAGCAATGAAAAAGTTTTTGCCTTGCCAAATTTGCAGCTTGCACTCAACAACTAGAACAGAACCATGAAATGTGATAAGCATTGGGAAACTACATAATGCTACAAGAAAAAATGGGTAGCTCTATCTGCACAACCGCAAACATCAAATGTCACATCAGCACCAGACTAGGTTGTCATACTCCATGCAGCAAAACAAATGACAGATAATTCATTGAAGGATCGAAATTAGGGGGGTTCCTCCCTAGAATTTTCGAATAAAGTTAGAAATATTCGATTTGATAACGTGGATGCAAGCAAATTTCATGTCGAAATTTTGTAAAGATTTGTAAAATCTAAGAAAATTAGAGATGTTTTTTCTCAAAAATTCGGTAAGCATAAATAAAGGGCGGCATTTTTCTTAGTTAGTGCAAAATCTAAATTCAATGTCTGATTGGCCCTAAAATCCAATTTTTGAAATCATATTGGTAACCCATTGAATCCACACACCTCTTTCTCCAAGCTTGAGCCTCCGGTTTTCTCTCCTGATTACTACGCAGTAGGAAAAATGACACATAAGGAATCTGAATATTAATGCCACAACAAAACCTCAACATGAAGCCATGGCCAGATATTAGTAGCCGCAGAGCTGCCATATCTTGCGGTCAAAGGTAACCCTGGATGCCTGCTATTCGAGCCTCAGACAGTTTTTGAATGTTACCAAAACAAGCCTGAAGATCTTACGTCGGATATAATAAACATATCACGTTTTTTTTTTTTTTGTTCCAATTTTTGAGAAGTCGGAAAGTTTACTCGGTGACTAAAAACTTTTAAAACCTTAACAAAAATTCCAAAAAAAAAAAAACTGAAAAATCTCAATTTAGTAAGTTAGATACCCTTAATTTTTGATATATTTCCTGAAAAGTGCTTACTTTAAAAATTCCCAAAAAACCTCTAACATATTTCATTTTTTTCCAATTTGGCTTGCTTCCAATTTCCGCCCACTTTCCACTGAGATTTTGCAAGCAAATTTTTTTCCATAGAATCAACTGCTCTGGTGCTTTTAGTGGTGTTTGCACTCTGGTGCTTTCGATTTGGCAAGATTCTTCCTCAAGTTCCAAAATTCTAGATTTGAAACCTTACACTTGCATCATATTTTGTCTTGCATAATTTCTCGATTGCAGCATCCTCTTACTAATTTGTTGTTGATGACTTATTAGGCCATGTATGTGTGACGTCCCCTGCTCCATCTACGATGCTCCCATCATATCAGAAGCTGGAGTTCATCCCTCTGGCAACACAAGCTGATAGAGGCCGTCCACCTGACACCAATCCCTTACTGGCCGGCAAGGAATTGATGGGGAAGAATGGACGTGTCATTCATCCCGTCTCCCCTCGGCACCGCTGTAGCTATGGAAGCGTAAGTAAACATGAGCACATGACATCAAATACACGTAGCTCCACCTCGAAGGGTGGCTCACCATAACATACATCTATAAAAGCATCAATAATATCAACATGAGAGAAGTTGTAGCCAAGGCTCAGACTCAGGGGGAATGGACTGACGGTTTGAGTCTCCAGAAGTCATTGCAGACGGATTTCATGGTAATTGGATTGGGCTAGCATAGGAGCATGTCTATTTGTAGTCCTCTCCATCTGCCCCTCCTGTGCATACTTTGCAGAATAGGCTGATAAGTCTTGGGACTTGACCGTAGCTTGCCGGGTGCATAGCCAAGGGGGCTACTCCTGGGTTGCATTTCCCCACTCCCGATGAGGCAAGAGGAGATCGCTCCCTCCAGAGGCACGCATGCCCACTACAGGCGGCTAGAGAGCCACTGCTCGTCTACGACTTGAATCCCATTGAAGGTGACGCATCACCCATGAGGTGTCGAGCCCATGCCTTGCCCACACACAGTGGCAAACCATCAGGCCTAGCCCGCTAAGATCCCGGTAGGATTTATACACCAGAGGGATCAATCTGCAATGGGACATGTCCAGGGTGGCCCTTAAGAACGAAAGTTCACCAAAAGGCTATTTTTTAAGGGTATCGAGAAATTTTGAAGCTATGGTTTAGTAGGGCCCATTATATATAGATGAAAAATTCGCCACATCCATAAGCATCATAACTATGAATTCGCCTTATTCTCTACCCTCCTTCTCAAAGATTTCTTAAGGGATCGCCTAATATTCTAGGCTTTCTTCATAACCTAATCTATTCTCCATATCTATCCAGGTACATATGATAATTTTAAGAGTTATTTTTGTAGCTATTGTGTTTCAAATACTTCTAAGGATGCATTGGAGAGCATTTTTTTCCGGACCTCCCTTTTAATAGATTTGTTCTATCTACAAGGATAAGCCACGTTCTCATTTGCAAAGGTTAAGTTGTGGTATTGCATCGTGCAACTATAGTTATAATGTGTTTGTGTCTTTGGATGCACCCGGTTGATCGAAGCTATTATGGGATGCAAATGGACAGTGTTTTTGGGAGCCCCCCTCCCCCCCCCTCCCCGCCCAGCCAGCCGGGGACAACAACCTTTCCGCGTAACCGGTGGTTTAATGCGGAGTGTAAAGAACGCAAGCGCCAGCTCCGTCACATTCTAGATCCAGGTACCCGCTTGCAGGCCACCACACAGTACCGCGCCCATCTGAAGGAGACAAAGGCACGGTACCTTGCCAGGCACCAGGGGGAGATGTTCGGCCTGCTGGACACTCATCCTCGAACCTTTTGGCACAGAGTGCTTCGAAGGCCAGCCCAGCCTACATGGGACATCACACCCCGCAAAGGGGAGCAAGACTTACAGCAGCTCTATGACCCACCAGGGGACGCCATACCCATACCCCCACAGGATGGCCCCCCATTGGTTCTCGCGGAGGAGGATGTTGTGGAGGGCCTGCAACGGCTGGCTAATGGGAAGGCAGCTGACCTCGACGGTATGCAGGCCGAGTTACTCAAATGGGCAGGGCGGCCGCTGGTGCCGATCCTCACTACCCTGTTCAACAGAGCATTGCAGGAAGGTTTCCCACAATGGACCACAAGCGGGGTTGTCCCCATTCACAAAGGCGGGCGACCCACCAATCGTCCGCCAATTACCGGACGATCATGGTCGGGCCCAAGATTTGCCAAACCGTTGGTGGGCATTCTCGAAAGGCGGTTGACCCACCGGGCGAGGCGGCGGCAGATGTGCGAGCCCTCACACAAGCAGGCTTTAGACCCCCGCCACTCAACGATTGACCATATCTTTACACTGCGGGCACTGATTGAAGACAAATAAAACCATCGGCCGGGACTTGTATTGCTTTGCTTTGTGGACTTCGAAGGCTTTCGATCTGGTTCCCCTGAAAAGCTATGGGCTAGACTGCGTCAATGGGGCCACTGCCACCGAGAATGCCATATACAGGCTGTATGAGAGTTGTTTTGGTAGGATGCAGCCGACGGGCCAAGCATTCACCAGTAGTATCGGGGTCCAGCAGGGCCGCCCCCTCTCACCAACACTTTTTGGCCTCTACATTGACCAGTTAGAGCCATGGCTTACTGAGCATGGGGGGGATGGCATACAGCTTTTGCACCAGGTCATCCGCCCGGCTCATTTATCGCGGGGCGATGTTGACCTTCCGCCCACACCCCGAAGCTATCACGCCTCATCCGGATGCCCTAGACACATTCTCCCGGGCCTCTGAACATGCGCGTGAATCGCCAAGACCAGGGTGGTTTTCATATCCTCTTCATGCCACCCCACACTTCCTGCACTCACATATCGAGGACAGCCTGTGGAGGTCACGCCCACCTACAAGTACCTAGGGGTGGTGGAGTTCCCCTCCTCGCCTGTTGGGAGACGCCCATCCGCTATGGGTGATGCCCCGAAAGCGCTTTTATGCCATCTGAGAACAACAAATCACTAGGCGAGCTCTATGATTGGGGCCATCAATCACATCCGTTTGGTGGCGGGTCGAGCCTTTGTCCCTTCAGACGGGTCGAGGTTTGGGGCCCTGGCGCCTCTTTGGCGACTGGAATGACTTGGAGCAGGTCGCGTAAGGCATTTTTGGCACGGGCATTTGGGGTGAAACCTTCAGTCCCCTATCGATTCTGCTGCGAAATCGGATTCTTGCCGCCAAAGAAAACCCTTGATAGACACATCGCCTACTTTCGAGAAAAGTGGTTAATATGGGTGATGCTTGGCTCCCTTTGGCTTACGCCGCGGGCAATGGACCCGCTTGCCGCTCGGGGCCTGTTGGAGGGGTAAGAGAGATCGATGGTTCGCCCGGATGGAACGTCGGGAGCACGAGATCGCGCAAGTGTGACCTGACGGGGCTGATTGTGACAGCTTGCGGGAATACCTGGACGCTTGCTTCTTTGGCAAGCTCTGGGACCCCGGCTCTAGAGCAGTCAAAAGCGGCCCATTACAAGGGAGCACATCAACCCAGCGTTGGCGGGGCCCACAGACTCTACTGGGCGTTCCCGGCTGCCCCCCGAAAAGCGCCGGACTCATTGCCTCCCATTCGCGACGAGTGCCCACCATCTCCTCAAGAGAGGCAGGCGGGGTGGATTGGGGAGCCCGCCAGACAGGCTCGCGGGTATCACAAACGGGTGCCATTGAGGATGAGTCTCACACTTTCCAGAGTTGCCCAAGATTCAGTCAGATTCGGGCCAGATATGTTCCCTTAGTACGGCCGGACTTGCCCCTACATTTGCTGATGAACACACCGTCAGTACGTGCCCTAGGGTCGTACATTCATGAGGTACTGGATCTGCGAGCCCACCTTTGCCCCCCCCCGGCTGCTCGTTGATCAGACACTATGGGTACGGTACATGAGTGTATATATTTGTGTGTTTTTGTATTTCGTATATTGGAACAGTTTGTCAGCAGGCTGATTGCTGCCACGGTTTTTCCCTCGAAAACCCTTCGGGGTGGGGGTTTTTTAATCCGGGTAGTAATCTGCTTGCTGCGCTTTTGTATTGGGTCCCATAGACCGATTGGTCTCCGTGGACGATAAAAATACCTTCCTTCCTTCCTTCCTTCCTTTGATTAAATATGAATGCTGGTGAATAAAATTTCATTACAGAAATTGCACTTGGAAAATAAAGACACTTAAATCTTGGCAAAATAATATTGGCTATGATTCGCCTAGATTTCTATAAAAAACATTCATGTCTAGAAAACATTTGCCAGCATAACTAATCTTGCAACTCTATTATTCGCCCAACCTTCTAAATTATGTTTGTACAAATTTTGCCTTAAGGGCAACCCTGGACATGTCCTCCTTATCTGCCGGTCTAGCCCCACCACCCACAGCCAGGCGGGCTCTTATGCATAGGCCGCATTAATTGGGAATTAATGAGGCTATCTAGGTACATTAACTACTAAGGCTTTCAGGGTCTCTACTCCCTTCCCAGTACACAGGAGTGCGCATAGAATAGAACATCATCGTCCATAGAACTGAAATATAGAATAACATCTAATCTATCTATCTAGATCTCAGAATCTATAAGGCCTCTAAGGCTAAACTAATATGCTAATCTAGCTCATTGCTAGACTGGAAGTCAGCATTGCACAATAGAAATGCTATTTACCTGATTTTTGGATTGCTCCACCTCCTCGAAAAGCGTCCATGCTTTTGTTCGGGTCGAAGGCGACTGAATCCGGGAGATCTGTCGTGCAAGGCCGGCTTGGCGGTGCCTGACAATGCGGAATAGCGCTAGCACTTGGCCGGAATGGCTCAAAGAAGCTGGAATGTGAATAGAGAAAAGGTTTTAGGGTTTCCTTTTTTGGTTCCTTTTACATGACCCTTTTAAGGTTAGGGCTAAAAGGTCATGTGGGGTTTTGCCATGTGGCAAAGGGTTAAATGCACATTTAAAGATATGTGCAACCTGGGAAGTTGCCCCCCTAGGGGGCAACCCTTTTGCGGTCTCCAAGTACATGTCATCAAGGCGATATGTACGAGTGACGTGGTAGCATAACATACATATTCATACCGTATATTATGCTGGAACGTCACAGTATGCGACGATTGCAAGAAGGTGCCCAATAGGAAAATGAGAAGAGTCTTATTCCAGGATAGATATGCATGCTGATTTTTGAGGGAGAATTCATTTTCACAGGAGCCATGCTATGCATAAGAAGATTTTCAAATTTCTTAGAAAAGGTACTGATTGCATGTTGAGTTGCATAATATTGTTGGAAAAGAAAACAAGCTAACTAGTTTTATTTACCGTTCTCTAAGAGACTTGCTTACACACCCCTACAACAATGTTTCTTGTAATTCTAGCTTGTCCACATGCATGCCACACTATACAAAAGTTGATGTGGCAGAATACTTAGCCTTGGATATTATATTTTTCAATCCTACGAACATAGAAATTAGAATCTGAAATTTGCCTTCTAGCTACTTTCTCTTTGATCGGGCATTGCCTATTTTCATTATTCGTTTCTCTTTCTCTTCCATGCATCAGGTCGAATTTTTCTGCGAAATGCTTTCTGGCTATTTGGAATTATGCCTTTGCCCTTTGTTTTTGTTTCTTATTGTGGGCTATGCCTTTGTTCTGAACCATAGCAAAAGCTCTTTCTAAGACGTATTAGGAGGAGGCTTTTTCCTGGCCCTCCATACAACAAATCTCATCTTATTAGGGACCCTTTCATTCATGGTGAACCTTATCTGAGCGGGGGACTCTCAAATCTCCATCGCGCAACTCTTGGTAGCAAGAATTAGAGCATGGCATAAAAGTTGTGCGATATTGGTTTAGGGCACCTGGATTAAAAAATGAGGACTTGAATCATGCCATTTTAGAACAACTGGGCAAAACTCAAGTGGGCAAAATGCCTAGTGGGCTTTCTGATTCTATCTTATGTGCGACCTACATGATGCTGGACGAACCTAGGCACTAAACGCTTAGGATGAAATGGGCCGCTCACATGCAATAGAGTTAGAAGAAGATAGGCAGTAGGGACGCTGGGTGCGGATGCGCGAGAGAGAGATGCATTGGTCACATGCAGGTCGAGAGACAAAATGAGAGATGGGGAGAGATGGGAGATGGCGAGAGATAGGGGGAGAGACAAAAATTTGGCTCTCCCCTTGAGAGACAATTTGCCCCTAACTGCTGTTCGGGGCGTTCCCATTATCCTTCTTGCAACATTTATGGTTAGGGCCATAACGTCCCTTTTTTTTTTTTGGGGCCAAAACTCACGCCGGAAATAGAGGCCCCAATTTCGACCCCTGTTCAAGAATTGATGCCCCAATTCTTGCTTTGATTTGCCAGACTCCCTTTATCAATTCCGACCGCAATTTTGCATACAAGCTTCAAGATCAGCATTGCAAATCAAAATCCATGGTTAATAAGAGTAAGTTTTCAGAACGAGTTTTTTCTGATATAATATGTGATAAAGATCTAATTCACATCTGATTTCTGCAGTAATCATCCTCAAATCATGACAAGAGCTACTCGATCTGCCTTACCAGTGGCTACTAAGCCATTTGTGCCCCCTAGATCAGAAAAATTGCCTTCAAAGAGGCCTAAGAAAATGACTGGAGCAGTTTCGGCCCCTGTTGCAATGGAGATTTCATCCCAACCTCAAGGTGCAAAAAATTGCAATCCAAGGAAGAAGAGGAAGGAATTGTCCACAAATCCTGGTGAGTCGATCCCCTCCCAAGATTCTTTGGCTCTGATTATTCATGACAATCAAAATGATGCAATCCAAAGCAAGAAAAGAAAACAACCAGTAGATTGGTCCGACAATGAAATTGGGATTGCTTTGATGAAAGAATACAAAGTGCATAACAATGGGAATATCAATTTGTCTGCAAGTCAATGGAGAGAAATCATGATCAAACTCCAACCCTCGGTTGAGGGATTGGAAGATTTGAGGCAATTGAGGAACAAATGGGACAAGTTACAAATAAAGTTCAGAGATGAATAGGAGGCTTCTGAAAGAACTGGTGCCGAGCCTTCAAATTGACCATGGTTTGAATTCATGGAAGACCTGAAACATGGCCAAACTAATGAAAGAGACATATCTGGTGGAGGTGATGATGGTGATTTTGGCCCGGAAGATTTTGAGGAAGCTCAAATGTATACAAATGAGTTCATGTCATCTGCATTCTTTGAAACAATAGGTACTGATGCTTCTTTCCGAGAAGAAGAATTTGTAGAAGTTGAGAACTCAGGAACAATTCCTCAAAGTCCAGTTGAAGCCGAGAGGAATAGCAGCAAGGATAATTCAAGTGGTCAAAAGGAAAACAATGGTAAGGAAACACCAAGTGGTTGCAATGTGTCCGAAGCTAGCCCAAGATCAACTGCTTGCAATCAACCAGGAGTGTCAGGGAAGCCAACTACAAAGAGAAGATCAAGAGTGCATATTGATGAAGATATTGCAAGTGGTATCTCAAAAATGGCAAACAATTTTGGTGAAAATGAAGCAAGGAAATTGGAGTTCCTGAAAGAGGGTTCTCAAAGGAAACATGAATTGATCAGAGAATTGGAGACAATGAGATCAGCAAACAGCTTGAAGATAGCAGAATCCATGGCCAGCATGACACAAAGTATATGTCAAATGACCAAGGATACTTTGCTGGAGATAGCCAAGATTGCTTCTGCCAAGCAGAATTCCTAAGTAGGAAGGTCAGTTTCTTGTTTTGATATTGCATGTTCCTCTGTTATTGGATTCTTCTACTTCTGTTATGTCATTCAATGATTTGAAGTGATGAGCTCGATTTGTGACAGGAAATGTCTTGTCAATTATCTTTCCAAATCTGCAAAAACTTTTTGTCCCAATCATTACATTCTGCAGTCAGTAGTTAATTCTTGTACGAAAAAAACAATTTAATATCTTTATTAGATCTTTGGGATGGCGCAAAAATTGTTTGTCCTTCCATCTTCTTCCTTGCATGGCGCGTCAGAAGGCCTTAGCTCGGCGCCCATCCCCAGTTTACAGTTCAAAGTCCTCCTCGAGTTCGAGATCTTCTAGTTCGAGACCTCCATCTTCGAGTTCTTCTAGTTCGAGTTCTTCTTCCCAATCCTTCGGTCGGGGTTGCTTGGCATGGGTAGTCAGGGTTCTTCAACTACCATTGAATCAGGGGCTGTAGAGATCCTAGAGACCCGAAGTTTCCATCAAACCATATCACAGAGGGTTGTGATGGGTTACTTTGAAATGGGAGTTCTAATTGACCCCCAGATCATGGAATGGGCTGAGGGTGCAGAACTGAGGCAGAGGGTGCATGCTGAGGTTGCGTTTGTGAAGCAAGGAGACTTCTGGGGCATGCTGCAGCTGAGGATCCCAGCCAATGCCTGCGAGTTTTGCTGAAGCTTTTAGCATGTCACTGCCTTTTTTTGTTTTGTTTTATGTTTTTTGTATTATCTGATCAACTAAGGACTTCTCGACCCCTGCTTTTGTATATGTACTTGTTTTTTTGTTTAGACATCTGAAACTGAGCCATCAAGGGCTCAACTTTTGTATTTACTGATCAAATATGAATGGAAGATGTTACCTGTTTATAACAGATACCTATTTGTTCGTATGTTATAATAATTGTGTTTTAACTAACATGTTTTCTTTGTAACTGTGTTTCTGAACAGAAAGCTTCTCAGTGTTGAAAAGCCTAAGAGTTTTTGAGGAGGACATAGAAGATTCATGCCATATTTATTAAGACCTTGAAGATTCGTGTCTTCAGTCTCTATTCTTGATTGTACTCACATTCTTTTAAATCTGTTCAATGCAAAAAATATCTTGATTCATTTTGCAAATTTGTGTTTCATGGTTTCTTCTGTACAGTTACATGTTCAATGCATGTTGTCATTTACTTTTTCAAAGGACTTTAATTTGTACATGCAAGTTTTGTAATGACAGAAACATAGCAAGATTCGGGTCAAAAGCTACAGTATTTTGGTCAATGCCAAATGAACAGTGTATTGACCAAAACTGCAACAGAAAAAATAGGAAAAAGAAATGTGTTTACATTAGCTGCTCACATAGATCAGGCTTTAACTGTTTCCATTGAAACACCACATTCAAGCAATGACAATCATACATTTTGTATTGTATGCTGAAGAATCAAAAGTGTTTACAGCAGATCAGTGAAAGTCTTGTGTCCAAATTATTGCAGATTAACACGTTCCAAATTTTAGAAAATCACATGCCTAATTTGATCATCTTCTTTCTTCATTCTTTTGTTCATGATCTCAGTCTCATAATAGTTGTTCTCAGGTCTGGATAGTTTGGCAAATATTCAAGATCAAGTTCATACATGATACAGAAGTTCCACAACACACATGAAGCATGTATAATTTTGGCTGCTTTGCCAACATGAATAGGCAAAGACTTCAGAATCATTCTAAACTTCTCTTTGACTATGCCAAAGCCATTCTCCACACATACTCTACCTTTGCAAATTCTCTTATTAAATCTGCCATAAGGACCTTTGCCATCTGGAAAAACTTTGAGTAGAAATCTTCGACTCAGATATGCTGAATCCCCGAGCAACATTGGTGGAATTGTAACAGTAACATCCTGATCTGTCATTTGCCCTTTACTAATCTTCTTACCACTCATCTGAATTGTTGGACCCTGCAAAATCTGTCTGGCAGCTAGCCTCTTGTATAACAAGCTTTTTTTAAACTGGTTTGCATCATGAACAGAACCAGTCCTGTTGACACAAACATTTATGAATAACCTGGAATGAGTAACCACACCTTGCATTAGGCAAGAATGCCTCTTGTGCCTCGAATAGTAATCATCACCCTTGTCCTTGCTCCATGGTTTTCTGTATAAATACACATGAGAACCATCCACTGCTCCAAAGATATTAGGTATACATGTGGCATCCTCAAATTCTTTGTTTATGTCTAACAATCTCTGTCCTGTTAGTAAGCCAATGAACCTCTTGTAAAGCATGGTCTTAGAAGCCAAGGCCAGAGTAATTTTCTTTGTGTATTTCTGAACACTAGCTTTACCAACATAAAATCTTTGACCTACATGTTTACAAAGGCTTCTCACCATGTGCTAGAAAATATAAAACCATTGCTACTGCTTTTCTGGGATCAACAGGAGGTCTTACCTTGGTTCCTGATCTGATTAGGTAAGGGACAATGAGGCTGACTAGGGTCGCAAATTGTAACAAACCTAGGGACTTAGCTTGTGTCCGTAGTAATTTGTATAGAGCACAGTGGTATGCGTCCATGGGTGTGTTGGGGGCGCCATTTAAATCTAAATAAAAACTTTAGCTAAGATAACTTAAAACCTTAATAAATTGAATGCTAAAAGAGTGAGCACACTATATCAGGGGAAGGAAAGAATCGTGGCTGCCAGATAGCGGTAGGATCTTGCTTACAGATGCATGTAGCATGCCAAACTCACCATCTAGCCTGATCCTGGGATTGATCTTGCCAAGTGTTCTTAGGGCAAAAAGTATTTAAGACCAGAAGGAGTAGCCGGATGGGCTAAAGGAGGAGTAAGGAGAATCGGTTGGGCTGATCAAATTGGAAGCAGAACAAGGAAAACAAGAGACCAAGCTTAACTCAGGTGGGGATTTGATCTTTGTATTGATTTTCGGCCTGACTGGGGACGGATTATGTAGAGCTGAGTCTCTGAAGCATGTCGCCACCTGCCTGTAAGCCAACTCCAGTTTATAATAAAAAAAGTCTGTCATGCCCATTTGCTCTGTGCTTCCAAATCCAGCAGACCTTGCTTGAATTCGGCCATCAAATCCAGTGAACCTAAGCTTGCTTTGATCTGCTGTGAAATATGCCTTCTGTCCGCCTGTCTCCACTGCCATGGATAAATTTATAGTGTCGTCTTCTTCCTCTGATTCTTATGCTAGAGATCGCCTTTGCACTCTAAATATGTTTGGGAAGGAACTCCTGCCTTGGGCGAGCTTGTAGAGCCAATCAGTCAGCAAAAAGGGGCCACTGTTGGGCGCCCACGAACCAGTTACAATGAATTTCTGATTTCTATTTAAGGGGGATACCAGGGTCCGGTATCCCCAAACATTTAAAAACTTATTTTAAAGTTAAACCTTAACACCTTTAAGTTGTTTATAAGTTAGAGCTTAAAACCCTTAAGTTGTCTACAAATTGTAGTACCTCTACCAACCCGCTAGGCAAATAAATCCCATAAGACCAAGATGCCATTGAATGTTGTTGCCAGTCCAGTATTAGGGAAAAGAATCTGCCTAGCTAGTATATGATGTGGGATGTCTATGTGTGCATTTAAGATTGCTCTATAAGTATGAATGGGGTATGGGGGCACCTTACGGAATTGTATTATGTATATGAGATGGTATTATGGATGTAGTGCACGTGTATCAAGAATGTTGTGCATTTGCATTCAACGGCCCACCTTCGGAGGGGTGGGGTGGCCGTGTAACTCCGCATCCGTGCCAGATGGCCTGACGGATGAGTTGAACCCTGTACGTACAGATGGAGAGAGTGGTCTCCTTGGGGTCGCCACCCAAGGATTACGCTTGGTATATAGTATGCATGGAAAATGGTAGTCATAGAATGTACTAATCACGTACCAGGTAAATCACGTATTATTGTTATTTTTATTGTTATGCATGAATGTGATGATCCCAATGTCCCTCCCCACTTAGTCCTTGTGGACTAACCCCGGATGTTTGTTGTGTTGTAAGATGGCACGTCCTGAAGCCACGATTGTGTTGGACCTAGACTCTTTTGTTACCTGGTGGTTCAACGAAACGGAGGCTGAGCCGGTTTTAATGTCTAAGGAGCGAGTTTACGAGATCCTAATATCTTTGTTTAGGGAGTTGTATTATGCGCAAAGGCAACCCCAGATTGAGGCCCAAGGCGCGGAGACGGATGGAGAGACTTTCGAGTGTAGCTATGGCGACTCCTCCTCGGTCACTTCCGAGGAGGGGGAAGATCAAAGGGCCAATTAGGCATGGGTGACGGGGTGGCCTTGGGGGGTTTTTGTATATTATGGGTGTGTATTGTGATATGGAAGCAATGTGAGTTTTTTCAAGCATGTGTGGCCTTGGGCCTATATATGTAAATGATTTGATTTGTAACCAAACTTGATCAATGAAAGTTCACGATTTGATTGTCTCTATTCGCGTTATTTAGTGCGACGGCCTAGGCCAAGGGGCTAGGTCTGTTTCAGTTGGCATCAGAGCCCAAAGTTCTGACAACCTTCGGGCCGTGGGAATTAAGGGTTAGAAACTTAAGAAGTCTACTGGAAAGTAGAGTTTTTTTATGGAAAATAACCATTGCCGTCATTTTCTAGGTGGTTAGCAGGATGTCGGGAAACAATGATAACAGTTCAGGAGCTGGGGGGAAGTGGCACTGCTCCTACGATAACGGAGCAAATTTCGGCAACCATGCAGCAGCAGCTTGCCACCATGCAACAGCAGCTTGCCGCCAAGGATGCTGACCTTGATGAGGTCAACAAGGTTTTAAAGCAATTGAAGATGGAGACATTTAGTGGTAAAGATACCACCGGCGAGGATGCTGATGCTTGGTTAAAAGGGATCGAGTTTTATTTTCAAGTTAAGAAAACTTCCGACCTATTAAAGGCAACCATTGCCGACATGTTATTAACTGGACCCGCCAAGATTTGGTGGGAAGAGTATAAGAAGGCTAACCATCTTTTTCTGAGCCAGATCACGTGGAGTACCTTCAAAGGTAGCGTTTAAACTCCATTATCTACCTGCTGGGTTTGAGCTAGAGCAGATGAACAAGTTTCAGAATTTGGTTCAAGAAGATACAATAGAAGTATACGCCAATGCATTTAGGGCATTGCAACCGTATGGACCCACTATGACGGTGGTCCAATTAGCTGACAAGTTTATTTGTGGGCTTAAGCCAGAGTTGACTTTGTTAGTTGGAGGGGTAACCTATCCCAGCTTAGAAGAAGCTATCCGAGTCTCCAAGTTCAAAGAGCAAGTCCAGAGTCGGATCACCAAAAGCCGAGAGGAAACCACCCAAAAGGAGTACCCTCATAAGCAGAGAGAAAGATCTTTTGCGGCTTCTGGAGATACTCGGGGAAATACACGTCCTACTCAAGAGAGGCGGTCAAATGGACCAAGCCGGATGAGTTCTGAGGAGCAGGAACGTTGCCGTCGAGAAAGATTGTGTTATTATTGTAAAGAAGCTGGGCATATTTCAGCTCGTTGTCCTAAGAAGTGGCAAAATAGGGGCAATGCAGGACCGCAAGCTAGCGGGAACCCGGGAGACTGGAATAAGCCCGTAGCGAGTATGCCAAGTGTTAGTGGACCTCGGAATACTCATACGGAGGAGAGGCCTGCACGAGCTAAAGCAGTCACATTAGAAGAAGCAGGAGCAACACCAGATATGCGTGCATACGCCATTGGTGGAGACCCTGCTGAGTATATTGCTACTGACGTTATCCATCTACCAGGTAGCATTCGAACGCAACCTTTTCATTTTTGATTGACAGTGGTAGCACACACAATTTTATTTCGCCTAGATTGGTTGCTCAGATGGGTTTGAATGTTATTGCATGGAATCCTAGATCTGTAGAGTTAGCAGATGGTGTGATTAAGATGTCGGATGGATTTGTGCCTCGCCTGGACTTTAAACTCTGTGGGATAAAGTTTCATACCAACTTTGAAGTCCTTGATCTTGGTAAGTATGATTTAATTCTCGAAATGTCGTGGTTAAAAGCCGTAGGGGCCTACATTGACTGTAAAAGCAAGGCTGTCCTTTGCACCTTGTCAAATGGTTCTATCAAGAGATTGGGTAATCGCCCTATGCTCTCTGGGCCTTCCGTGTTGACCTGCAAGCAGGCAAAGCTATGTTGGAATGATAAGTAAAGCTGCAGAAATACCATAAACTATTATTCCAAAAGCTATTCAGGAGGTGTTAGAAGAATTCAGGGACGTGTTTCCTGACAAGTTAACAGAGCTGCCTTCCTTTCATGAGGTGAATCATGATATTGAATTGCTTCCAGGATTTGCACCACCTTTGCGACCTCCTTATCGCTTTAACGTGGTAGAGATGGCAGAGCTTAAAAAGCAGCTTGAAGAATTGGTAGAGCAAGGCTTTATTAGGCCTAGCACATCTCCCTTTGGAGCTCCTGTCTTATTCGTGAAGAAGAAGGATGGAAGTCTGCGTTCGTGTGTAGACTATAGGCTGTTGAATCAGGTAACTATCAAGAATGGTTACGCTTTGCCACGAGTGGATGATCTATTTGATCAATTAAGTGGTAGCAAGTTCTTTTCAAAGATTGATTTGCGATCTGGCTACCACCAGATCCGGATTAAGGAAGAGGATATCCCTAAAACTGCTTTTCGCACCAGACATGGCCATTATGAATTTGTGGTAATGCCATTTGGGCTTACCAATGCACCAGCCACTTTTATGCGGCTTATGAATGATGTTTTTCGGGCTCATCTTGACCAATTTGTGCTTGTGTTTTTCGACGATATTTGATTTATTCGAGAACACTTGAAGAGCACGTTGAACATTTGCGCTCAGTTTTGAAGCTTTTAAGGCAACATAAGCTTTATGGTAAGCTTTCCAAATGCAGTTTTGCTCAAGAGCAATTGATTTATTTAGGCCATGTTGTCTCCAACAAGGGAATTGAGCCGGATCCTGAAAAGGTAAAAGCTATACAAGAATGGCCACAATCTCAATCTGTCAGGGAAATCCGGGCATTCATAGGATTAGCTGGATATTATCGCAAGTTTGTAAAGCATTTTTCCAGGAAAGCAGCTCCATTGACCACCCTACTTCAAAAAGATTTAGCATTCCAATGGTCAGAGGTATGTGACCAAAGCTTTCAGATTTTAAAAGATGCCCTGACACATGCACCTATTTTAAAGATTCCATCTATGGAGCGGGACTTCTGTGTGGTAACTGATGCCTCAGGCACCGGGATTGGATGTGCTTAATCTGGACGAAAATAATAGAGCTTAAACCTTGTATGGGTTAATGAGGAAGTTGTTGTATAATGTTACTATTGTGACAGAAATGTGCAATTGAGGAGACTGCATCAGAACATAGCGGAGGATCAGAATCACGAAAAGCCATATGTGGATAAGAGATGTAAAACCCTAGAGTTGGCTAAAGGTTAGTCTTTTGCATTTAAAAGTAATAGAAGAAGTGTTAGACCGCATTGAAGCAGTGCCTTACGGAGTAGAGTTACGCCACATATTAAGGTTGGAGAAGCATGTGTACCTCAAGTAACTCATGAGGACATGAGTTGAATTTTACAAGGGGAGAATGTAACGAACCTGGTGGCTTACTTTATCTTAGTATAAGAGGGTGTAGATCATCTAACGACCTTGTTGATATGCGTGCATGGGTTATGCTAGTAGTGACATTTAAAACTATAGAAATATATTGGCAAAGGTTATATAAGCAGAAGGTGTTAGATTAATGTGTATTGGACTTGTAAAATATGATAAGCATGCATTAGATTGCATGCATGTACATGCACATGCACATGCATGCATGTGATTGCATGCACGACACTTGTCTAACATGCATATGCATTAAGGTTTACTCATTGTATATATATATTGGATGTGAACAAAGGAGAGGGTGTCTTGGTTTGGTGAAGGATCTTGTTTATTGTTCTCCTCTATCTATTCTCTAGAGAAGGAGAGGCTGGCCGAATTGTAGAACAGTAGCAGAAACCGGAAGGAGCTTGCAGGTGGGAAGGCGAGGAAATAGAAGCAAGGAAGGCAGATCCAGTCGATAGGAAGCAGAATCAATCCGAGAAACTGAGGTGGGGATCTGATGCGTGCTTGGGGATTTGATGAGTGCTTTGTTTGTTGTATTGCTTGGTGGTGCTTGCAGTAGAACCGGTAGCTATGGCAAACCCAATCGGCTGTTTCAGCTAGAATAGATCTTCAATTTGGTTCTATGTCATACCCAAAGTCTTCCTTATGAATTCTGGCCTGTTCTGCCTCCTCCCAGCCAGTTTTTGATCTTGTTTGCCAATCTGGCAGTATCTCTGTGCGAAAGAGAGCCTCTAATATGTCTTTTCGGTTTCCAAGTCTCGTTCTTTATAATTGTTTTGGCCCTAACTTCATTGAAAGCCTTGAAGATTAGTTGGTGCAGTTGAGCCTTTTAGGCTACAAACCCAGGTTCGAATCTAGATCTAGCATATGTTTTGCACAAGTATTCCTTTTTGAACTTAGGAATATAAGGGTCGGGTAAATCATCCGTTTATATTAGTTGTTATTCTAAGGTTTAGACCATACCATAATATACCTTTATGTTTTAGAATATTGACCATGCTTTAATGGAACAATAGAGTCCATTCTTTAGAGTTGTAGTCTTGCAGGACTTATTAGGCATAGTAATGGGAATCTTACGTGAATAATTATTGATAGGTTCTAAGTTATTGAATCTAGTTTGTATTACTATCCTCGGGTATTGAAGCCCTACTTGATTCTCTATTTTAACTATCAAACTTGCTTTAGGTTATAGTTAGATGGCCGCCCAGCTATGTTGTTATATCTTGGAACGTTGTGATAGCCGTTGCATTAAGTGTTCCTAGGTGCATTGCTGCTAGCCTAGATTTGTGATTATAATTTGGGACTCTAGAGTTTCCTTGGTAGAGTTATAATCTTGTATGTGGGATATTCCATGCAACCTTTATGAATAGGGGCCAGCTTGATACCGTACCATAGAAGGATATATCGCCAGTACATTTGATAACAATCAAATCGTGAACTTTCATTGATCAAGTTTGGTTACAAATCAAATCGTTTACATATATAGGCCCAAGGCCACACATGCTTGAAAAAACTCACATTGCTTCCATATCACAATACACACCCATAATATACAAAAAACCCCCAAGGCCACCCCGTCACCCATGCCTAATTGGCCCTTTGATCTTCCCCTCCTCGAGTGGCCAGGAGGAGTCGCCAGAACTACCCTCGGAAGACTCTACATCCATCTCCGGGTCTTGGGCCTCAACCTGGGGTTGCCTTTGCGCATAATACAACTCCCTAAACAAAGATATTAGGATCTCGTAAACTCGCTCCTTAGACATTAAAGCCGGCTCAGCCTCCGTCTCGTTGAACCACCAGGTAACAAAAGAGTCTAGGTCCAACACAATCGTGGCTTCAGGACATGTCATCTCAATCGTGGCTTCAGGACGTGCCATCTTACAACACAACAATGTGTTGTAAGATGGCACGTCTTAAGCCAATGATTATGTTGAACCTAGACTCTTTTTTTACACAACAATTCAATGAGCCGGAGGTTGACTGCTAATGTCTAAGGAGCGAGTTTACGAGATCCTAATATCTTTGTTTAGGGAGTTGTATTATGCGCAAAGGCAACCCCAGGTTGAGGCCCAAGACCCGGAGATGGATGTAGAGTCTTCGAGGGTAGCTCTGGCGACTCCTCCTCGGTCACTTCCGAGGAGGGGGAAGATCAAAGGGCCAATTAGGCATGGGTGACGGGGTGGCCTTGGGGGGTTTTTGTATATTATGGGTGTGTATTGTAATATGGAAGCAATGTGAGTTTTTTCAAGCATGTGTGGCCTTGGGCCTATATATGTAAACGATTTGATTTGTAACCAAACTTGATCAATGAAAGTTCACGATTTGATTGTCTCTATTCGCGTTATTTAGTGCATCACGTTATTTAGTGCATCAATTCTTGGCCATTAGTGTTGCTAATACGCAATGGGATAGCAATCTCACGCAGTTGATCCGGGAGGATCCGTATTTCCAGCCTATAGTAGCAGCACTTGAGCAAGGAGAAAACAAGAATCCTTATAAGATTGAAGCATCCAAGTTATTCTACCACAATCGGTTGTGCATACCGGATAATGCCGAGCTTAAACAGCAGATTATGAAAGAAGCTCATGATAGTCCAAAGATCGGGTCATCCAGAGTTCGTAAAACTCTTAAGTAAGGTCCGCAGCGGTTCTTTTGGCCTAGCATGAAGAAGGAAATTTTAAGCTACGTGGCCAGATGTTTACCATGCCAGAAGGTGAAAGCCTCTCACCAAAAGGTCGCAGGGGAATTGCAACCGTTGGATATTCATGATACAAAATGGGAAAGTATAGGTATGGATTTTATTGTGGGATTGCCTAAGATACGAGCAGGATATGATTCTATCTATGTAGTAATGGATAGTCTCACCAAGCAAGCCCACTTTATGCCAACCAAAATCACGGCTACTGTTGCAGATATTGCTAAGATTTTCATCAAGGATATATTCCGTGTGCATGGTATGCCTAAGGTTATTGTGTCAGACCGAGACACGCGCTTTGTTGGCCAGTTTTGGCAAGCATTGTTCCACGGGGTTGGAACCCAATTAAGGATGAGTACAGCCTATCATCCTCAAACCGATGGTCAAGTTGAAAGAGTTAATCAGGTTGTCGAGGACATGCTCCGAATGTATGTTCCTGAACATCCGCACACTTGGGAATCTTATCTGTACTTAGTTGAGTTTGCCTACAACAATACATATCAAGATTCCATAAAAATGAGCCCATTTGAAGCAGTATATGGGCAAGAATGCCGATATCCCTTAACTTGGTGTAGTCCGCAGTGTAAAGTTGATTTGGTCCAGACCATGGGAGAGGATATTGGGACACAGCTCCGCATTATTAGACAAAATATTGCCAAAGCACAGAACTGACAAAAGCAGTATGCAGATAAACGGAGAAGACCTTTAGAATTAACCCTAAGTAGGGTACATTAAAGTTTAAGAAGGCTGGCAAACTAGCACCTAGATATGCAGGTCCTTTTAGAATCATACAGAGGATCGGCAAGGCTGCATACCATTTGGAATTGCCTATTGACGTCAAGGTCCATAATGTATTCCATGTTAGCAACTTACGCAAGTATCTCAATGATCCATCACATATACTGCCTCAGGATAATTCGGTTGCAGTAGAAGAGACACTCGCAGTAAAGCCACAAGCAATTTTGCGAGTTGATACTAGGGTACTGAGGAATCGCACCATAGAGAAATACCTAGTTCAATGGGCAGGATATCCGCAAGAGGATGCAACATGGGAAGACGCTGACAAGTTCAAGAAGTTATATCCGACCTTTCCCATAACTCATGAGGACATGAGTTAATTTTTACAAGGTGAGAATGTAACAAACCTAGGGACTTAGCTTGTGTCCATAGTAATTTGTATAGAACACAGTGGTATGCGTCCATGGGTGTGTTGGGGGTGCCATTTAAATCTAAATAACTTAAAACCTTAATAAATTGAATGCTAAAAGAGTGAGCACACTATATCAGGGGAAGGAAAGAATCGTGGCTGCCAGATAGCGGTAGGATCTTGCTTAGAGATGCAGTAGCATGCCAAACTCACCATCTGGCCTGATCCTGGGATTGATCCAAGTGTTCTTAGGGCAAAAAGTATTTAAGAGCAGAAGGAGTAGCCGGATGGGCTAAAGGAGGAGTAAGGAGAATCGGTTGGGCTGATCAAATTGGAAGCAGAACAAGGAAAACAAGAGACCAAGCGAGGAACTCTTCTTCCGATGGCAGGTCTCTGGCCTCCATAACCTGTCTTATGCTGCTGCTGGATATCAGACGTCGACTCCCCTGTGTAGGTGTCGGCTTATCGCACTTGAAGCGGGAAGTCTGAGGCTCCCCGGACGATGAAGTCGTCCATCTCTGGTTGCTGTCGTAGTTGGTGCAGTAACTCATCAAGTCTGAGCTCCCTCTCCCTGCATTCAAGGAGGTCTGGACTCAGGTGGGGATTTGATCTTTGTATTGATTTTTGGCCTGATTGGGGACGGATTATGTAGAGCTGAGTCTCTGAAGCATGCCGCCACCTGCCTGTAAGCCAACTCCAGTTTATAATAAAAAAAATCTGTCATGCCCATTTGCTTTGTACTTCCAAATCCGGCAGACCTTGCTTGAATTCGGCCATCAAATCCAGTGAACCTAAGCTTGCTTTAATCTACTGTGGGCCATGGATAAATTTATAGTGACGTCTTCTTCCTCTGATTCTTATGCTAGAGATCGCCTTTGCACTCTGAATATGTTTGGGAAGGAACTCCTGCCTTGGGCGAGCTTGTAGAGCCAATCGGCCAGCAAAAAGGGGCCGCTGTTGGGCGCCCACGAACCTGTTACAGTGAATTTCTGATTTATATTAAAGGGGGATACCAGGGTCCGGTATCTCCAGACCTTTAAAAACTTATTTTAAAGTTAAACCTTAACACCTTTAAGTTGTTTATAAGTTAGAGCTTAAAACCCTTAAGTTGTCTAAAAATTGTAGTACCTCTACCAACCCGCTAGGCAAATAAATCCCATAAGACCAAGATGCCATTGAATGTTGTTGCCAGTCCAGTATTAGGGAAAAGAATCTGCCTAGCTAGTATATGATGTGGGATGTCTATGTGTGCATTTAAGATTGCTCTATAAGTATGAATGGGGTATGGGGGCACCTTACGGAATTGTATTATGTATCTAAGATGGTATTATGGATGTAGTGCACGTGTATCAAGAATGTTGTGCATTTGCATTCAACGGCCCACCTTCGGAGGGGTGGGGTGGCCGTGTAACTCCGCATCCGTGCCAGATGGCTTGATGGATGAGTTGAACCCTATACGTACAGATGGAGAGAGTGGTCTCCTTGGGGTCGCCACCCAAGGATTACGCTTGGCATATAGTATGCATGGAAAATGGTAGTCATAGAATGTACTAACCTTGCAGGGGAGTACCAACATACCAGGTAAATCACGTATTATTGTTATTTTTATTGTTATGCATGAATGTGATGATCCCAATGTCCCTCCCCACTTAGTCCTTGTGGACTAACCCCGGATGTTTGTTGTGTTGTACGATGGCACGTCCTGAAGCCACGATTGTGTTGGACCTAGACTCTTTTGTTACCTGGTGGTTCAACGAGACGGAGGCTGAGCCGGCTTTAATGTCTAAGGAGCGAGTTTACGAGATCCTAATATCTTTGTTTAGGGAGTTGTATTATGCGCAAAGGCAACCCCAGATTGAGGCCCAAGACGCGGAGACGGATGGAGAGTCTTCCGAGGGTAGCTCTGGCGACTCTTCCTCGGTCACTTCCGAGGAGGGGGAAGATCAAAGGGCCAATTAGGCATGGGTGACGGGGTGGCCTTGGGGGGTTTTTGTATATTATGGGTGTGTATTGTGATATGGAAGCAATATGAGTTTTTTCAAGCATGTGTGGCCTTGGGCCTATATATGTAAATGATTTGATTTGTAACCAAACTTGATCAATGAAAGTTCACGATTTGATTGTCTCTATTCGCGTTATTTAGTGCGACGGCCTAGGCCAAGGGGCTAGGTCTGTTTCACAAATGCACCCCTCTTCATCCGATAGAACTGGTGCCACATATCATCCTCAAATGAGGGAAGGCAGTTCCAAGCGTGATTGTCAATGCTGTTCCATTGTGTTGTCTGCATTGGACAAACCCAGAATCTCCTTGGAGGCCTCTTTAATCTCGAAGAAGCTGCCAGCAGCACAGTGGATGATGCACACATATAGTTTACGTTGTCTTCTACATCTTCATCCTCGTCTAAGAAATCAATGGGGTCCGACTGTTGGATTTCTTGTATCAAATGGAGGCAGTAGGTTTGGAATGCTAATCCGAGTAAAATGGCCCTCAGAAGCATGGCAATCATGCCGAGGATTAAAGGATCCATTAAAAATGACATAGATGAGGCCGAAAAATGCTTGATTAAGAGCGGGAATGAGGGAAAATGAGGTCTGTTTGCAGAATATAAGATTCTTGAAGCCAGAAAACAGAAATGTGGGATAATCCGAAGGCGAAAACACAAAATGTGAGATATTTCGAAGTCAGAATGCCGCCAAGGCAGAGGAGCGAAGAATTTCCGGTCGAGACGGCTCCAAAATCCGGTCGAAGGGGGGCTAACAGGCCAGTTAGGGGACGAGCTCGTTCATCTCTCGACGAATACGGTATAAAAACTGTCTCTCGTCGTATGTGACGAGAGATTAAAAAAAATCACGCATGTGGCCGGAGGGGAGGGAGGGAGGGAGGGAGGGAGGGAGGGAGAGAGAGAGAGAGAGAGATGCGTTGGCCATATGCGGACTGAGAAATAAAATAAGAGATGGGGAGAGATGGGAAGAGATGGGAGATGGCAAGAGATAGGGGCGTTGGCCACATGATTGATGAGAGATCATGTGAGAGATGAAATGGGATGAGAGATCATGACAGCGGTTGATTTTTCTCTTATCGTCCGGAGATTAGATGGCCTATGGGACCCAAAACACGCAAACAAAGAACAACTAGCCGATTATTGTCCAGGATTAAAAAACTCTGCCCTGAAGGGTTTTCGAGGGAAAAATCTTGGCACTAATAAGCTTGCTAATGAAATGTACACTTGTAAATGTCAATGTAATGATCAGGGGCACAATTGAGCTGCCATATCTAGTACCTCATGTATATACGATGCCAGTGTCCCTACTGAGGGAATGTTCATCCTCACATGGAGCGATTGGTTTGATGTAGCCAACCCCTCCTATCATGATCGAATTGATGCAAATGCTGGGCAGTTTTTAAGAGCGTGGCGCTCATCTTCAATCACTCCCAGCTGGCAACATCGACAGATCATGTTCTCTTGCTCTTCCTAGACTCAAATCTGAAGCATTGCGCTCATGCACCAATGGATGCAATCGCTCTACACTTTTGCATGAGTAAATGCATTAATATGTAACGATGTGTCTATGGCAAGCACGGGATTAATCCGGTTTTTTGTAGTACATTTTTACCAACTCCAAAGTACTTGCTGTCAACCAGCTAGACCTAACAAAAGGTCAGTGTGATGAAGGAACAAAGCTTAATAGTTATTGACCAATGATGGTCATGCCAGATGCGACGCGGGAAACATCTATATGTACTCCACTTGCCAATTTATTTGATATTCGTCCAAAAGGTCATGGTAGCATCTCTTCAGTGCTGAAATAAACATAAGGCGGTGAGATGATCTATTTCACAAAATAATATCTTACAATGGAGAGAGGCATGTTAAGTATGCCATTGAGTATAATACCAACATACACAACTTTTCAAGGACAACTAGGTTGTACGTGTCCAGACTTCCATGTACAACAACAAGAACGAACATATTTTGTAACCACATGTTATAGTGTATACGAGGTCCTTGGTGTTGAGCATGTAGGGATGAGAATAGATAGATAGATAGTGTTGAGAGTGATATAACCTGTGTTAATGGAGGCTGTTCTATCCAAGATTTTGCGTGTGTATCTATGGTGCCATTGGGATATTTATTGAGGTGTTTATAATCGTATGCCATTATTAGAAAACCAAAGATTTTAACATGAGGTTGTTGGGTTTCCACAGAATATACTATTGCCTTAGTTTAGGTTCACCACAACTCCAACCACAAGCCATGCAGCTAAACCATATCAACAACACAAATTCAGATGAAATGCCCCCAACAGTTGCATGTACTGACCCCTGTTTCTACTGGGTTGGAATGGTAATCGGAGCATGAACAAGCCAAAACCACCTCTTCACGCTATCCAAACCTGCCATTCGAGGAGTATTACTATGTTTCAAGAACAGCATAACCAAACGTGAGGATCACTAGGGTAGCCCTTCCAAAAAGGAAACGTTATTATAGACCAACAACATTGTGTGCATGAAGGACGGTTGAGATATTTTCTCAGGTTACCACCTTATTTTCCACGTATGTATTTCTAGTAGTTCAAACTCTGGCCAAGAATTTGAGACGGAGATGGAGGATCGGCAACAAGCTTTCACACCGCGTCCAGGGACACCTCCACCAGCAATTGGTGGAGGTAGCAGATATGGCTCCCCTGTTCGTCGCCTCCAAAGTCCTAGCAGGCAGCCGTCGGCAAGAACCGTCCGTACTCGCCCTGCCAGTCCAGGTTTCAATTTCTTCCTTTTGGAGTTTCGCTTATTTCAGGCTTCCTTCCTACTTGTGAGTTTACCTTACTTATTTTCATAAAGTAATTAGCTGAAAATCAGTTTCACAATTCTCTAGGTTGAACATGAAAGACCAGGAAACCTGCATCACATTGCATCCATATTCATGGTAGGCACAAGTTTTGACTTCATATGTGCTCATGTGTGGCAGCTCATACTTGTTAATGATAGTATGTCTGAGTAAGACAATCACATTTCCTAGAATTTCCATATCAGCACGCTCTGAAGTCTTGGCAGACTATCATTGAGAGGAATTTTTTTTTTTTTGCAGGAGGTGGCACTGGTGCAGATGTGAAAGTAGATACCCGACCAGTGACTCAGCAAGGAATGATGAGCATGAGAACATCTTTTCAAGGTTTTTTTTCATGTTGGGCATTTTTAAACAACTTAATGAATTCTTGTGGATGATCTTTCACAATGCCAGAATGTTATTCTGTTTGATTTGATAAGTCTGCCACTGCACTGCTATATAATAAACAAAATCTGATAACTGCTTAAGTATGTACATATAGAGTAGAATGTGGCTGAGCTTCAATGAGTTCGCTAGTTTAGTAATAGTTGCATGGTTACTGCTATTCAGTAGACTATTTCTATTCTCTGACGCAGGTCCTGGTAGGCAGATTTTGGATAAGTCATACTTTGTTGGAAAGTTGAGGACAAGAAAGCATGAATTACAAGCAGAGATTGAGAAAATTGTTGAGGAGACTGAACATTTGCAAAAGCTGCAATCAGTCAATGTCCAGTTAGAGGAAAAGTAAGCATCTTTATCGCATTAAAGATAATAGTGTGGTTTCTAGTCATTGCTCAACATTTTAGGTTGATTTTGGTGGCTGGGTTGTGCTTAGACCTAGGTGTTTGATTTTGTTCTTCTTTCTGTATGTGTTACTGAAGATCCAAATATTATTTTGCAGATGGTATTAAGTTGAAGGTGTGTAGATGGTAATGTGTTGTGTTATGTTTTGTGCAGACAAGAAAATCTTTCAAAGGAGATTAGTTCCTTAAAGCTTCAGCTAGGTGATTATAATCTATTGGTTGAGAAGGTACGTTGCCAGAAATGGATATGGAATTTTCTGTTTTCGTTACGGTTTTAATCTGTAGAGAAACTTGTTCGGTACTGCAAAGAACTTTTCCAATTCAAAGTTTCGGTTATATAACACTGTAATCTTGCTATATATGTCATTTTATTATGGATGACTTTCTGCAACTTAACATAATGGTAGCAAATTTACAGCCTGACAAATAATATACACAGATAAACAGGCCTTGCACTTCATCAGTGTCACAACATCACCTCCGACTACCTCAGACAACAGGATTCTACTGGTCCTTGAAGAATCATAAGCAGCCCTCAAAATGAAATAACATCACTTGTTTATGGTGTTTAAATCCCATTAGTTCTACTTCCTTTTTTAAACAATATTTCTAGGTGGCTGCAAATGCTACCCTAGCTGGACATGATTGATGTATATATGGTCTCATAGACCCAAGCGGTCTTTCGTAGACGTTAATATAATCTTTCTTTCTTAACTCTCCAAGTTTTTCTGTTTGTCCAAGTTCATGCCTTGTGATTTCTCCCATGCAATTAGTTTTGTCTTTGTCAGTGTCCTCGCTGTATGCTTCATATTGAAAGCCTTCACTCGTGTTGCCTATTTCTTCCCGTTGCTTCCATAAAATTTCTTTACTTTTTGCCCTAGTTTTCTCAAATTTCTTAGACCTGTTTTTTCACTGTTCATATGGTTTTTTGGCCTCTTAAACTTATCACATGTCTATTCCATTGTCCATGGCCAACTCAAAATGCCGTTGCAGCAGTTTCTATGTCTAGTTTTTTGAAAATATCTTGCACCATGGAACTTGGTTTGGTACTCCAGCTATTGGCTTATTCACTTCTATGGCATGTATAGGCGAGCACAGGGATCAAGATTGATAACATCAAAGAACAAGTTGAATCTCTGAAGGACAAAAATATAAAAGGAAAGGAGAAAGTAGAGAAGCTGTTTCTGGAGCATACACTGTAAGTGATAATGCATTGGAATTTTTAATGGATATTCTTTTAAATTGTTTTCTGAGAGTATAGATAATTAGCTACTTAATTCTTCAGTTGTGTTTGGCTTACACTATCTATACTAATACTTAATATGTACTTGCTGGGCTTATTTCTGTCTCCAATTCTTCTTTGGTCCACTGTTTTATGCACCCTGTTTGTTTCCTCATTTAGCATCTAATTCTGAGGAATATAATAATGATAATGCTCAAGCTTCCGTCTAATCAATTCTTTTGAGAATTTTCGCATGCAAAAAAGGTCAAAAAAGGAAAAGAATGGATCATATGTAAAACCGTTAGTTTCCATTAGTTGCTAAGGTTTGGAATATTTCTTAACAAGATGAAGGGGTGGAATGGGAGCATTGATCTCCTCCAACAATGGGGATGTAAAGTGCCTGCGGATTTCTGCATGTATTTGCTTGCACGCTCTCTTGGAACTGGTGGGATAAGTATATAATAATGATAGTGCTCAAGCTTCCTTCTAATCAATTATTTTGAGAATTCTCGAGTGCAAAAGACGGTCAAAAAAGGAAAAGAATGGATTATATGTAAAACCGTTAGTTTCTATTAGCTGCGAAGGTTTGATATATTTCTTAGCAAAATGAAGGGGTGGAATGGGAACATTGATCTCCTCCAACAAATGGGCTGAAAAGTGTCTGCGGATTTCTGCACGTATTTGCTTGCACGCTCTCTTGGAACTGGTGGGATAAGTCTTAACCATTTTCAATAAGCCATTGATGAATTTTCTGGTCCCAAGGCATTTCTTGAGAACATATGTATTCTTTTGCAAATGACAAACAAGCTTCTCCCGAGCAAAGCCCGAGAGACCACTTTTTGCAGACATTTGGTAAATGCAGACTTAAAACTTATCGGATATTCCAGCCCTTCCAGTCTTGCAACAAGTACAATGCCCATCATAATTATCCCTACCTTCGTGGGTATTCTTTTGAGCTCTGTTTGCTGACGCTTTTATCAGCAGCGTATTGTCATTTTAAACAATTCATTACAGATGCCATGTTTTCCAGCAGACAAAACATATTATATTCATCCTTTGTAGTAATGTTCCATTCAGAATGCTTAGGAATGTAGAGTCGTCGTCATGACGGGCCCTGTTCTGCCCCGTTAGGCTGAAGAAAACGGTTCTTGCAAATGGCAAACGATTTTGCATGATGATGCAGGGATGACTCTACATGTAAATGGCCCCTAAGTCCTGTCCTGTGTCCCAGTGAACTTG
Organism: Isoetes taiwanensis; assembly: GCA_021234155.1. Classification (NCBI taxonomy): domain Eukaryota; kingdom Viridiplantae; phylum Streptophyta; class Lycopodiopsida; order Isoetales; family Isoetaceae; genus Isoetes; species Isoetes taiwanensis. The sequence continues at coordinate 18,374,702 of JAJEKV010000012.1, read as the reverse complement.
GCCCCTCCTAGGACTATGGGCTGGGCCAGCCAACGTTGGCTCTGATACCATGTTAGAAACTGAGGATGGACAGCTCCCTGTTGAAACCAGGATCTGCTTGCAAGCCAAGTCTTTTTGCACCAAGTTACTTGCTCTTGGTGTGCCATTACATAGTCACTGCAGTGAAGAACTTGAAGAATCAGGCAACGTGGAGTATACATAGATACAATGCTATGCGTCAGTTTGTGTTGATGCTATGCTGAATAAACTCGTCTTAATTTAATCAACAAGATCCTATCAGATGAATAATAGGCCTTATGATCATTTCGATAATTTACGCTGCTTACCGATCTCAAGTAATGGAAGCACTAGCAAGACGTCCAAACTCTCTATATATCAAGGCATTCAATACCCCAAAACTTTTAGGCGTTAGCGGGACACCTATTGGTATAATTATGGATTTTAGCATGCCATTATCACAGCCATCTTCTGCTAAAATGAGAAAATGATAAATTATAGACCACAGCTTCAACATAGGTTCATGCCCGGCAAGGTCTGCTGATGAAAGGTTTGGTGATCTTGCTTTTTGAAATTAAGTTCCCATTTTTTACCTGCAGGAAAGAACAAGAAGCCAAAGAACTTGAGGATAAAATCCAAATCCTTGAAACACAGCTTGAAGCCAAAATGGTCAAGGAAGTACGTCCCTTCACTCTCTGTTATCTATATGTTGTTAGAGTAATTTTAGTGAATGCAGGATCCAGAAGCAAAGTCACATTTTTTTGACCTAAGACGCGAGAACAAGGTCATGCTATCAGAACTTGAGAGCTTAGAATGTGAAATAAGGGATATCAACCATTCTATCAAATCATTTGAGCAGGTAATACCTTTACATTTTCAAGGGTTTGCTCTGAATGTGGCTGTTTATGTACTAGTTCCATTACAGAAGCTCACGAAGTCCTCCCCAGTGAAACAGAAATGTGCTACATTGATGGAACACCTTTTGTCTGTCGAGGCAGAAATAGAGCGGTTAAATGTTGTGTGCGTTCCTTCAAAGCTTACTCCAGATGAGGCTAAGGAGGCCCTGATGCTGAAGGTCTTTTTTCTAAGGACTTATTTGTTTTGTCCCTTTATCCTTAAGACACTTAACATGGTTTTTTGATGGATGTTATTCTATGATACTTGGCACATGAGATGCAAGGGGGTTAGCTAGGAGCCTCTCTTCTTTCTTCCCTACCTAAGATAGCTAAAAACTGCATGTAGGCATAGTTCTACTCCTGTGGACTCCAAATATGGCAAAGCACTCCAAAATCAGAGGAAAAAATGCAAAACGTGACACATCTGAAACCTGTTGGGAAAGAGCTGAACCAGATGTACAAGTGGGTTATTCTGCAATAACCCATTCTCAACAAATGTTTTGTGAGTAGGAATCACCCTATTTATCTGCCTAAATTGTTGTCTTAAAATTTTTTGTAAGCACTTCTAACCTGCCCGTTTAACAATTTCAAAATAACCCAAGGTACATCAATACTCGCCTTCATATTGGAGAGGCGTTTTAACCTAGCTCTTTTAGCCCCCCAGAAGAAATCATTGCCACTTGATATGAGGGAACATGTGTAGCCTTAGATTCTGGTGCTCCTGGGTTTTCAACATATTCCAAAAACTTTTAGTGTTGGAAATATCTTATACAAATACAACCTACTTTCTTTGTTTCTACCATACAGTTATATTTTTTTTTGTTGGCCCCTTTGTACTTGCCCAATAAGAGGATTGTACAGTTATAAGTGTGTTACGTAGAATATTGTCAATGAACTTTCACTTTAACAGGCAAAGGAAGATGGTGAAGGAATAACAAAGACGGAAGAAAAATGTCGTGAATTGGAGAAAGAAATTAAATGTTATAAAGATAAAATTGCTGAAGCGGATTCAATCTTGTTGGAATCAAAAGGTTATTCTGTTCCACTTATTATGACGTCTAGGAAATGAACGCTGGTTAAAAGCATACATAAGAAAAATTTCTTGAATTAATGTAATAATGCCATAGGTGAAGAGCTAGATGATTGTTTTCTTTTATTTTTTTGTGGAGCTTCACCTTTTACACCAGAGTTTAGTCTATGGATTTCGGTAGTCAGGATTAATCTTTCCATCCCATTTTATCTTAATTAAAGCGACTCAGTTTTACAGAGGACATGTTTTGGCAAATTAATCCCAGTGGAACAACAACATCTACTTATGATTCCAGATACATCACAATATTCCTGCTTTCAATACAAGAACTTATTGAGTTTTACCATGTAATTGACCCAGATCTGACATAGTGAGTTATAACAAAGAAAAGCTTATCTGCTTATAATGAGATAACTGCTGCTCAAAAACGAGACCTGGTGATTGGTGGAAGTCTAAAGACAGCTGTCAGATTAAATAAACCCAAGTTTCTAATAAGTGAACATAGATTCTTCCTTCAGTCGGAATAAGGTTTTTTGTATAATTTAGTTGTTATTTTAACATTCAAGTAAATCACCAAGAATTTGTGCTACTTTTGTAGCAAAGATTCCTGCTGCACAATAAGCTACCAATAGTTTCTTTTAACCTGGCTAGGTCACTATTCTAAATAAAATGTTGATGTGACTAGATACAAATTTTGCAGGGAGCAGAGCAGAGAAGCTGTTAGAAATGCATGAAAAGGAGAGGAGAATGCAGGAATTTATTGATAGTTTTGAGAACACCCGAGCTACACAAGAAAAGACGATCCAACTTGCTCAGGAAAGAATTGTGCAACTACTAGAGCAAATCAGTCAGGTACTATGGATTTTCTTTATTACTTTTCGTATACTATCTGCAAGTTCTTAGATGAAGAACATATGAGTATTTATGGTAGTTCTTGGTCATTGCATGCAATAGAATTGACTGAAGTGCCCACATGTGCATAATACTAATGTACCAGTGATATTGCAGCAAACTAAGGCAAATGGATTGGAAAAAGAAAATCAGGAGATTATGAAAGAACATGAAAGGAAGATTGAAGACATTGAAGAGCTTAAGAAAGGTTCTTTGCTTTAGTGTCAGAATCAAATTTTTTTTTTTTTTTTTTTTGAAGTTGTCCAGCTAAATATCCTGTTTGCAGAACTGAAATATCGACAAGGAGAACTGAAGAAGATAGATGAAATGGAAGCCAATGTAAATGATGAAATTGCAAGCATAAGAGATTCTATTGCGAGATTGGAAGAGGACATTTTAAAGTTCAACAATCTTGAAGATATGCGAACTCATTCCGAGGAGAAGTGTCTGGTAATTCTTTATTCTGCATATTAGGAGGGTAAGCATGTTCCTGAGGCGGACAGCTTTCATGCAGAATTTGGAAGTTGAAAAGAGAACACTCGAGGAAGAAACAGCTGGCTTGCGAGAAAAGGCTAATGCTCTATCTGAAGAAGTAGCAAATATTCAAAAAATTCTTGATGAAAGTGTGGAGCACTCAAAGCTTAGGGCATTAAACGAGAGGCTATCTGCTCTTCGGCAAAGAAATAGGGTCTTGAAGGAAGGTATTTATCCATTAGTCATGTCTTTGTTGATCTCAAATACGTGGTTGACTTTAAGATTGACTTTAAGACGTAGGTGTTGCTAATATTGCGCCCATTTTCCTAATTTTATAGAGGTGGAGTTGAAAGAGAGAGAGCTGAACTATGAACCAGTTCTTCAAAATACTCTTCTCCTGGTTGGTCAACTGAATACGGCTATAAAGGATTCTAACATGCACTAGGTAGGAAAAGGTAGAAACAGGAAGGTACTAGAAAACGAAGCAAAGCGTGTGTTTGTATTTTGAAATTCTCAAACCCTTGATCTTTGTACCATTTGTAACAGGAAATTCAATATAAAGAACAAAAACAAGGTGCTTTTGGACGGAGGGTTGTCCGTTTAATTTTTTTTCTGGTGTGAGCATTATGAGGATTAATATCGGGTTTAAACGTCTCGCTTCTCTTCAATGTATTTTAGTTGCCATGATTTGTATAGTGCGTATAGGATATATACCAATATTATTCTCTATGTACAGCTTACCACGTTGTCATGTTCTTCTATGCTACTAGAGTGACATTTTAGACTATTCGTTTATAAGGATTGAATCTAAGACACGTAGTTTGAGAAATCTGCTTCAAATTGGTTATTGTCAAGAAAGAGTTGGTGGAAGGAATATCCTAAACCAAGGGATATGGAATTTCCACCTCACACCCATGTATAAATGTATAAGAAAGTGCTCCATGTACATGTATTTATACATGTACACATACATGAGGAACAAAAAGCAAGAGTCATGATAGCAGAATAAACCAAACAAGAAAAAAAAACATTGTAATACCACACACCCCACACCATACCACACCTTAAGACCATGCGGGGGCTTTTGGCATTGTGGGATTTGAACCCACTAATCCACCTTTGAACACCATGCAGTAAAACAAAGAAGAATATCACTCACGAGAGCCCTCTCTTGAATTGCATCTCCTCCCTTTAAATATAGGCTACAACTACTTATCTCACCAGTCTCGGTGAATCTGAGGACGTGCCGGATTTCATTGTGGGTCTCTGCCCATGATAAACCCTCAAAGGCTACTCCATCGACTTTGCTAGCACACAATCTGGCCGAAATTAAGATGCTTCATCTGGATTTTAATTTACAAGAAATTTGAAATGTGAGAAAGATATAAGCTAACCCAAATTAGCAGAACAGAGCTAGGTACCAATTGAAGATTGGAAAACAACCCTTTGCAAACCGAAACCCTCTGTCGACGAAACCCTCTGCCAGCGAAATCGTTGCATGCAAATCTGCCAATGTCTGTAACGAGCATGGATTTGGCCGCTTGCAATGGTTGGGCTTTCTTCCAGCAGAGAAGGAGCAGTTGTCCTGGCCGTCATGCTCTGATAAGAGAAGGCCACACGTTCTATCACAAAACCATTGCTTTTTTATTCCTTCTTTCTTTTTGTATTCTGTCATAGGTAAGATAGCAAAGAGTTATGACGAATGCAGATCAGAAGTAGCAGCTACAGAACTGCATGCTTGTATTTGCGAGAGCCCAATTCCACAGCTTTTGATGCGCTACACGAGCAAGACATTCCTAGTTTATTGCGAAAATGCAGTAGGGACGACACCAATGGTTTGGCTAAGGGGAAGCAGATTCATGCTTATCTTACGAGAAGTGGGCTTCTACATGATAGATTTTTGGGCAATCTTGTTGTCGAGATGTATGGAAAGTCTGGTGACCTAGAAAATGCTTTTGGTTTATTCAAATGTATTTCTAAACCGAATGTTTGTTCATGCAATATTATGATGGCAACATATACAAGCCTTGGGCATGATGCAGAAGCCCTCCACTTGTTTAGAAAAATGCCGGATGTAGGCTTAAGGCCAGACATAGTTACATGGAATGCATTGATTTCGACATATGCTCAGTCTGGTCATGTTGAAGAGGCATTCGAAACATTCACTCGAATGAGCAAAGAAGGTATCTATCCTGATGTTTTTTCATGGAATGCCCTGATTTCTGCACATGCTCAACACGGGTTTGCAAAAAGAGCTTTAGGTCTTTTCCAATCAATGCTGGAAAAAGGGGTTAAACCTGATATTGTTTCATGGAATACAGTCATAGCAGGATATGCACAGGAAGGGTATGGCAGAGAGGCTTTGGAACAATTTCATAAAATGCAGAAAGTGGGTTTCAAGCCAGATAAATATACTTTGATTAGTCTGCTTAGTGCATGTGCGAACCTAGCATCTTTTGAGCATACTAAGATGATCCATTCTTACTTAGGAAATGAATTACGTTCAACTACTGCTACTTGGAATGCCCTCGTTGATGCATATGCCAAATGCGGCGATATGGACTGCGCTTTGGATGTTTTTGAACATATGAATCACAAGAATGTGATAGCTTGGACATCTATCATTGCAGGCTATGTCCAGCAGGGAAATGGCAATAAAGCAGTTCAACGGTTTCATGAGATGCAGCGAGAAGGAGTTGAACCAAATAAGTTCACATTAGTGTTCATTTTGAGAGCTTGCACAGCTCTAGCTGCTCTAACAAGAGGGAAGATAATTCACTGTCTTGCAATTGCTAATGGTTTTTTTTTTCAGATGAAATAATGTGCACCCTGGTCAATATGTACACCAAATGTGGCAGTTTGGGGAATGCATTGAGTGTTTTTGACAGGATGCACCTCAGGAGTGTCATTTCGTGGACTGCAATGATCACCGGATATGCTCAGCACGGATATGGTAAGGAAGCCATACAACTTATTCACCCAATGCAGCTAGATGGCACTAAGGCAGACGATATCACTTTCATTGCCATTCTTTCTGCATGTAATTATGGAGGGATGTTAAATGATTGCCATCATTACTTTATTTCCATGGGCAATGAAAATGGCATGTCACCAACAACTGAACATTATGGATGCTCAATTGATCTTTTTGGGAGAGTAGGCTGGCTAGAAGAGGCACATGATTTTATTGATAATATGCCATTGCAACCAGATGTAATTGTCTGGACGTCTCTGGTTAGTGCCTCTAGATTTCATGACAGCTTAAAGTTTGCAAATTATGCATCAGAACACATTATTGAGTTAGAACCATTAGATGCTGTACCATATATATTGCTGTCTAACCTTTATGCTAGGTATGAAGAAAAGAGTAAACAAACAGGGAGATGGAATGAACAAATATCCTAAAATTGAGCTTCACTATCAGGATGCCAGATTCAGAGCATGTCTGATGCTAGTTCAGCGTTGGAATATCTTGCCTGCCAATGGATCTTGATTGAAAGCTGCTCTATCAAGAAAATTGATCAATGTGGGCTGTCTAGTAGCATAGCAAAGAGGAAACAACTTGTACAAATATTAGGCTAGATTGCACGAAATACATTTGCCAACGGAAAAGGTGGAAATCTTTCATAATGGAAGGCACCAGTGTGTAACAGCCATTGCATTTAGCATCAAACGTCCACTGACAAGTAAACCAATAAACAAATCAATGCAAACACGTGTACAGAGGAATAGTAGTGAGAAAGTCAAGTGGAATAGAACGTGATAGGAGTTTCAGATAGGAAATCAGTTATGACAACATGAATATGAGTCTGTGCCCTCTATGAGAAGTTGGGGCAACAGTATCCCTCTTGCATCAGTGTGAGAAGTTGGGACAACAATATCCCTCTTGCATCAACAGGATTTAGCTCCGTTATTTCTAAACCATCAACATGAACATCAGCAAGAACATCAAAATTTTTAGTACATATCAGAATTTGAGGTGAACCATCAATATGTAACAAGAACGTCAAATTTATTAGTTAGAATTTGAGGTGAACCATCAATATGAACATCAACAACAATGTCAAATTTATTATCTCAAATTTCTCTTTTTCAAATTCATCATGGAGAATCTGTGTTAAGTCCCAAACAGTGTTAAAGAGGGCCAGAGTCAAAGATACCTCCCCAAGTTCCTTTTGAGTTCCCGTGTTGGTGGAAGAAGCTTATTGATCGTGTAAATATGTCCTCTGCATCATTTTTATTTCCTACAACAATAGTTATGCCTAATTTCAATGTTTAAGTTCAAAATAGAATATTCTACACACAAGAAACTTTGTGTATAGAATATGTAAGAATAGAATTGATGGAAATCCATCTCAAACATCACCTCAAACGAAATGCCAGATTCACATTGCGAAATATTTGCTCTTGCGGAATGCCAATGGCATTCGGTTGATCTATTATTGCTATTGCCTGATAATCTTCCTATTGTTTTCAAGCATTTTATATTTTTTTGGGGTTAATTATGCGACTCATGATTAATCTTCCTATTGTTTTCAAGCATTTTATACCTTTTTTGGAGTTACTTGACTTATTATAAGCTTTGCTAGTACAATAGTTCACACTTCTTCTCCTTGCACTTTGTTTTTCAGATGTGATTCCCTCAAAACCTCGTTTCTTTTTAATCTCTGGATAAAGAAATAGGGTGCTAACGATAGTGGCTTGCCCTCTTGAAACTTGTGCGTGGATGAAGGAGAGTTATAATAGAGCTTGAAGTTGAATTGGTTGCACCAATTGTCATTATGAAGTAAATTTATGTTTTTGGATGATTGCCAAACAATGCCTTGTAGGATTGTCAATATTTTGGTTGTTTGCATTGTGTCTTTCAAAATGTATTTATTGACATAGTGTCGGCCTACGCCGAATGAAAAATGCTCTTTTCACTTTAGTTCTTGTTTTGAAATATCAATATTAATTTACCTTGCGAGTTCAATATCCATAGGCAATGCACTTTCGGGCTTGGGAAACCAACTATTCTACGAGCATATAAGCCTATTGATAAGATTTTCCAAAAAGGCAAATCTGTATTTAGAACAATATTTTATACTTAAAGGCTTATGAGAGACTAATCTAGTTCAAAGGAGTTTAAGGTATACAAAACATCATGAATATAGATAGATGCTAGAACGATCAATCCTTTGATGGTACATGTTTATCACCAAGGAGACTTGGTGATAAACGCGGCATCTAGGCATCAACATGATTCGCCTTAGCATGCTGCATGGGCTTCTGGTTCCAAAGATTGAGGTTGAGGATGAGTAGCATCTTCTTCAGTTGAGCAACCAATAGTGGCAAAAATATGTTTCGAATTGTCGTGGCACACATGTTTTTATCATTTTTGTGGTCTTGAATGATCTTTTTGAGCTATCTAATATATATTCAATTTTATTTTTCTATATTCTTTTCATCACTTACATTAAATATGGAGTACACAATGGTTGAAAAAAAAAGGGTAACATTCATGTCTATCATCATTTGCTATTAAAGATGCGAAGGTACAATGGCTATAAAGGAGGAGATTTTTTTCTATTTTACGGTCTTTAGTATATTGGTGGACTCTAACTAGAATGATTGGAGTTTTTAACGTCGTCCGGAATATGCGTGAGGGAGGCGTGAGGGAGCGCAGCTTGAAATCCCCGTAGCTCTAACGGATAATTTGCTTAGGTAAGTGTCATGCTCCACCGGATTTTGAATATAAACTCAAGATTATTTCCTGATTTTGAAGGAAAACCCACAATTTGTTTGGGCAAATAAAAATTCAACCGGAAAATAAGCATTGTGGACCGAAATTTAGGAGACTAACTCCTAGTTTTTCGATGCCCGGAGGGAGGCAATGTAGCTTTAAACCAAAAATACAACAATAAAAATAGAAAGGGAAACACAACAAATGATGTAGCTTTGAACCAAAAATACAAACAATAAAAATAGAGGGAAACACAACAACAAATGACTAGCTCAGGGCAAATAAAAAGTGGCCAACTTTCCTTTATCTAATTTTTTTTTCGGATTTCTATTTTTGGGATCCCTACTTGTGGCGGTCGAGAACGCTAGCAAGCAAGATGCGGTTGCGCTGAAATTTGTGGATGACTTTGCGTGCAGTGCAAGAAGTCATCCCTTACCGGGATTTCGAAAAGGTGCTTGGATTTCAAAGGAAGATCTTGGACACGGGAGTTTCAATAGCTAAGCTTGGATTTGAAAAGAAACTTTGCAGGTGCAGGTGCAGGTGCCACAAGAAATTGGCTTTTTGATCCTTCTTCATCTCCTTCAAAAAAAACCCTTTTCTAATGTCTAGCTATGGTTATAGTTTTTTTCTGATTCAAAGCTCTGGATATGGCTTCTTCCGATGAAATATCATTTCCCATTATGATTTTTTTGCACTAAGTCATGCTGTACCCAAATGTTTTTCACTAAATCCCGCCATAGCCATTTGTTGCAAAGGACCCATTTGGCAGAGTGTCAACGCACGCACATTTCTCTTCCAGGAATGGATTCAATTCAACTCCGGCGGCATGGAAGAAAGGGCATAACTCTGACTGCCATAACTAAAAAGCTAGCTCCACAAAAATCCCGAACCAACAAATAAACATGCAGGGCAATACCTGGCGACCCGATTCAACATTTGTAGCCATATCCCGAAGCCAGATTCAGCATGTCGCCAGAAGAAAGGGGGCGAGATTTGGCTATGGCAGACAGAGAAGAGGCGTCGATAATCCGCAAAAGAAGAGGCTGGATTGGATAAATTAAGAGAAGAGGCCGGATTGGATGGATTAAAAGACGAACTAAAGAATTTGGCGGAATTAGACTGTCTGACTGCTGAGGCAGGCGAGCGATCGAAGCAAAGAAAGCCCTGTATTTCTCTCGGAACACATAGCAGTGGATTTCAAAAGAAAATTAAACACAACTGATTGACGACGGGGAGAAAATATGAATTTTTTTTTGGCGGACGAAAAAAAGGAAACTGATTTATATATGTTTAGACAAGTGAACCGTCAATGTAAAAATTAGCATGAACATCAAATTTATTTGTACATATATCAGAATTTGAAGTCTAGTTGATGAAGTTTTAGGGTGGTTAGACTGATCTAAATATGCACTTGAATGAAAATTAAGTTTGCCTTTGTCAAATGATGACATATTAGGATGGGCCTTTAGTATTTGTTGCAATATTTTGGGTTGCCCCTAAGGGGGCAAACCCTTGTCCATGTGGGGTTTGTGGTATATTCCAGGTATATGCCAGTATATGCCCGGAATATGCCAATAACTGCTACAAACCCATTATTGGCTGTAAACTGGCGGTCATTTCTGTTTCTGGGGAGGCACTCTGGAAACAGGCTAACTGGTGTTTTGGCGATGGTGGCTATCCCCTTTGGTAGACATGTCTGCAAATCCTACACACACCCACGTCTCCAAAACATCTCCGGCTGGAGCCTGCCCACTAAACTCTTTCCTGCTTGCTCCTCATGGAGGAGCCCATGCTCATGTATACCTTCATCATTTTAGTGAGCGAATGATTGTTGCATTTCGAGCCTTTGGCTGAATTTCAAAAGACGAATGTCCTGGATCTTTGCACTGAGCCGAACATGTTCTATTCAAGGATTTCCGTGTATTCCCTTTGTACCCTCTGGCATATGCTCCATGTTTGCCAATGAAACCCTAGATTACTATTCCCAGGCAGTGAAATATACAAAGCAAGCTTTAGCAGCCTATCCTAGTAGTTCTTTGTTGCTCACAGATCATAGTTTGGGTGCTGGACTTGCCCTTTTGGATTTCTGCAAATTTTTCTAACAGATTAGTGCTCCCTATTGTTGGATTCAGTGCCCCTGGTCTATCAGAGTTACCTAAAAGATGGAATTTGGAACTTAAGGCTGCTCAAGAGCATATGGCCTTGTAATAGGGGATAAATGAAATGTAGTCATTAGATAAGCTTGGAATAGGCAGGTTGGCATTATTGGTTTGTATCAGACCTAGAAAATCCCTCATTGTAGTGTTTGCTTACAATGCCATTTCTAGGATTAATATATTAGATCTACTAAGGCCTTCCAAGGATCTTGACTCCTTAACTTGTTTCTTTGAGAGCCACTACTTAAAACATTTGATTAGCCTTATATACCAAGGTTCAAGACTTGTGTGCCAAATAGCGAATCTCAATCAGTGCATGTGCTTCAGGCTGACTTCACAATTTAATATTGTATATCTATTAAAAATAAGAAATGCAAAAATGCATGTAATATGGAATTAAATCATGGAATTCGATATTAAAAAATGCATGCAAACTGACATCCCAGAATCAGGAGTGAGGCTGATCATAGCATATAAAATATGCAGGGCCTCAATGGTACCAATTTCCTGCTCACACTATTTTCTTCAAATTCCATAAATTACTCAACAATTTAGAGCTATGAAACGGCAATAAGCTTCATTGCATCAGATACCAAATGCCATTTATACGAACAGAATTAAGGCATAAGGTAAAGGATGCTTCCCGTATATTACAAATCATAAATATAAACATATATGGGTAAATTCTACAAGAAAATGCTTCAAGAAAGCTTAATATCTACCTTCTGCAACCAATTGGCGCAAATAAATAATGTAAAGGCGCTGCAATTCGAGGTAATCAACGTCAGAGCAACCAACAAAAGCCCGGTCAATTCTATTCACACAGTTGTGGCTCATTGTACCCTTAGTATGCTTGAAGTATTTGGTATTAATGCCATTGAACGCGTGCTTAAGGATTGGATCTACGAAGAGGATGCCAGTCTTTTCGACATATGTCAGAGTCAAATCATATTCTAGAATATGCTCTCAATCAGAATATGACACTAGTCCATTCCGGTCCACAAAATCTTAACTTGCAAGTAATGGTTACAAGCTTTTTTATGGGATTCAATTCAAGATCTTGGGATCTCTAATGAGTTTTGTTGCATTCATGGGAAAAACTACCATGGCTATCAAAGGTTTTGAAAATTCGAGGCCAGATGTACTTGCTCATTCACCCTCAGACATCATAGATGGCATGAATCCTGATGCGAAGAAGATAAAGAAGGCACTGAAGGCACTTTGTTATCATGACAAATGACTTAAAGTTGAGGTACATGTGCTACTTATATGCTTATGCAGGAGTTTGTAAAATATCATTGAGGTACTATTTCACTACTTTCTACATCACTTACAGGAGACAGGGATAATTGGACTAGATAGTCTGGGGGTGGATGTAAGGATTACATGTGGACGTTAAATTTTTTTTTCTTTCTTTCTTCATGAAACGTGCACGTGTTTTTGTTTATAGCATTTTGATTGAGTTATTAGCACAGTGTTCACTCATCATCATCACTGCATCGAAGACGCTACATGTCACAATGGCAGGAGCATTGCTTGACAAATTTCTCGGTTATCCATTAGCAGGCGCATTAGCTACAATGAAAGCAAATCCTTGATCATTGCGCCAAAGCATACTGAAGAGCTGGAGTAAACGCACGTTCGAGCTCAACCACAGACACATATATGCCATTAACAACCAACACATATAACAACCAACACATATATGCCATTAACATTTATTAACATAAACCATTGCATTTGACACATTTAAATTAAAATCCCCCTTAAACCCCCTTTGGTTTGGGTGCATATTCACACGGGGGGTTACTTCGGGCAACGAGAGCTGTCGGATGGGCATATTTGCCCTTTATTCCAAGATCTGGACCGTACATAGCGATCCTCGTTTGTGGGGTACGCAAGTACAAGTTTTTGTATACTGTATATTAAGATTTACAAAATACTATAAGGTTTGAGAGAATGTACTTAATGGTGTTAATTTTATACATGTATTGTAAATTTTTTGAGGCTCTCGCTGCCCTACGTAACCCCCCTCGTGTGAATATGCACCCAAACCAAAGGGGTTTAAGGGGATTTTAATTTAAATGTGTCAAATGCAATGGTTTATGTTAATAAATGTTAATGGCATATATGTGTTGGTTGTTATATTGTAAAAAATTTGGGCCCTTCGGGCCCTAATAAAGCCCTTCCTACACTTTGGGCACTAAGAATGGCGTAAATGCATGTAACAATTTTAAAAACACTTTTGCATGTAACAATTTTAGAAACATTTGTGCATGTAATCCAATTACATGAGACAAGCCTAAAATCACAAAAATGCCTTGTTTTAATATAAATAGAACGATGTGCATTAGTACATGATGGGATGTTGCTGCGGGCAATCACAAATCACACAAATCACATATGATGGATTATAGGTTCCTAAGGCTATGAATGAAATTGTCCCGATGAGAAATAGTAAAACAGCGAGCATGTTGTAGCATTGAATATCTCCATCGACGATAACAAGTTTGCCAAGTAAATATTACCAACCGATTGGGACTTGAACCCATTTTGTCCTTGTAATCATCTTAGTAAAAAACTTGTGTATTTGTAAGAGCATAAATGCAAAAAAATCCGAGCATTTACACTACTTCCGGGCAATACTTCGAAATCCCAAAGTGAATATGTATACGGGCATGATGAGAGACACCATTAGCGCTTATAACATTCTCTGCTGATTTTCATTTTCATCCTGTGACTATCTTTGATGCTTTTTACGAATAGTGGATTTCTTAGCATAAGCTTCATTGCCCTCTCACACATCTACAAACAATCAGCAATCGCCTCAATAAGTCTTTTCGGTTTGTCACAAAGGTCGTTCTACCCAGATTAAGTTACGATAATATCATCCACATATGAATAAGTTCACGAGACAAGAAACTATGATATTACCTCTATCACAGGATCCAACATGGCAGCCATAACAGGATCATACTCCGGCTTAGAAACTAGCCTCCATTCGCTTCTCCTTTCTGTTCGCTACAACTTGCAACACTGAAACCATCCCAGAACCTAACTTCCGGGATACCTTCCGACTTTAATACTGCTACTGCAACAGCAAAAGATCACGTCACAAGTGTCAAATGGATTTAAATAAATGGGAAATAGCTTCAAATGCTCATGCTATTCTAAAGTGCCCCGTAAATCTGTCCAGACATGTGATCTTGTGTTAAAAACGTTTCCTTCTCACACATACAAAAATGACCTGAATAAGAATCAACCGAGGGAAGATGTTCCAAGCTGCAAATCGTCAACAATCATAAATCATCTGGCATGACCAAGTTTTAAGGATCTACATCTCAATGTTTTTGGATGGAATAAGATTTGGAAGCAAATAAGAGTCAAAGCCAAGAGCAAGCGCAGAGATTTGAAAACCCTTATAGCCACTTTTCGAAACACTCTCATAGCTACCATGTCTTCGGAATGGCCGAGAATAACCCCATAAAGGCTACTGGGTATTTTTAGTTTATCGAAAAAATTGACGAGATCTCTGTCTGTGTATGCATAACAAGGCAGAATCCGCGAAGGCTTACTTTAAACTTGTCAAATGGTTTCAAATAGTAAGGCTCAAACATCCGAGTGTTAAAAAAACACATACGGATAGTTCTAGCTAAGACTAAAGCTTTAATGTTAAAGATTCTTGACTCAAAACATAAGACAACTTACCAATGGATGTCACAGTAACCAAGTTCCGATATCTCCATTTCACTCACGCTTTTTTTTGAGGGCTCTCAATTCCCCAACTGAAGCGTTTTCTGGAACTACAACATCTGCATCAAAAGTAGGCAGTGTCGGTACTTATTTAAACCGGCAAAAAAATTTATATTCACCCTAAAGATTCATCAAAACCGGTTGCAGCTTTGAGCTTAGACCGATTCTTTTTCTTTTCACCAAACGTTTTAAATCCCAAGATCCTCATGCCTTCTAGAGGCTATCTTGGTGAGGGATTTGACGCAAGGTTTGCATTCAATAAATTAGAATAACAGCTCAAACTCGTGTATTGTAGTTTCGCAGCAGAGCAAACGTACCAAATCTACGATTTTGATGCCAGAATTCATGTGTTTTTGTGTGAAGCAAGCATCCGGCCGCATCATCCTCTGCACTAAAGCACAAGAACATTAATTTTTTTTTGCAAGAATGCCCTGAAATGCTATCCACGAGGCTTGCATGTTCAGCCTCTAAAATAAAAAGAGGGCTTTTGTTGTGAGCCCTTGGATGTTGGACCATTGAAAAAAAAAAGCTAAATCAACGACTAAGAAATGGTGCACTCTAGATGTACGCATTAGTACGTCCATTCGAATACGCCATGAAATCTTAGGAAAACCTTTGTGAAAAGCGTACAAAAACACAAAGAAAACCCCCTGTTATTATGCTACATATTTGCCTTCGACAGGGCCTAAGCTCAGAACCTGACCCATAACTATTGAGCAACAAAAGACATGCCATTGCATTTGCATTTTTAAGTAACTCTACCTTGCTTGCAACTTCCATGTACTTCATGCTATTAAATGCTTAGCCATTCAATTTATAAAATTGAATTCTTCCTTCATACCCTGAATAAAATTGACATGCAAAACAATCCTCGCCTTAAGTTCTTCCCCCCCTCCATTTCTCTATTTGCATTCTTCATACATTGTTTCGTATGTTTCTAAGAATCCGACGATTCCACTATCTATAAATTCCCATAAAGACATGGTATCAAGTACTCTATTGTTTTGAAGTAGCAATTTAAATTGATTGTCAAAACATGACTTTGAACTATGATTTAAGCCACTTCACCCTATGGTATGGCCATGGAGGGCAACCCTTCGTGCGCATCACCTTGTTTTCTTTTAACAAAAAAAAGGGAAAAAAAGAAAAACCATCTCCCATTTTTTCGCCTAACCACTGGCAAAAACTTACTCTGCTGATAATTTAGCAACCTTATTGGTGTGATATTTTAGAATATTCTAAAGATTGAATCTAAGATACATGAAGTTTGAGATGTGTTTCATGCATGCAATTTCCTTCAAATCGACTACTGTCAAGAAAGAGTGGGTGGAAGCATGCTTACAATATATTTTAATTATTTTAACACAAGTTGCGTCAATAGACAACATAATATGACTAGCAAAGTGTGCCCAACGTTGCCGCACATCAGTAGGGGGAGGATGTGCTTCAAGTTAATACTCTATGGATCCTATGTACTCTTATCAAAAGTAGCATGGGACACATAGTCTTGACTCCTAGTACACATATTTGGTATTGCCGTGCATAGTAGGTGGTGTGTATACTAATATGGACCTTCAATGTGATGGGGTTGTTACCCTTTACGGGGTTCATGCAAAAGAAGTTGTGGTTTACATAGACTGGTCAAGCGCTATCATGCATCTACATAACGTATTGGTCTATATAGAGATAATCACTCAACTATTCAACTAAACCTTTACGACTGGGATAAAAAGGTGTTGCAGACCAAGGACGCCCAATCTTCTTCTTCAAATGCTACAAGATGTTGTTGTATTCTTTTCAAGGATGGCCATAACGTAGATGGATGATTGTATTCTTGATAAAATACGAATTTCCTTCGCCTTTTACCACTAACTAAAACAACAATCCTCTACACAAATTGGAAAAATAAATTAAAAATACATTAGTGCTCAACTTAAGATCAAGACACTAATATTAAAAACAAGAAAGGCCATAACGTAGATGGATGATTGTATTCTTGATAAAATACGAATTTCCTTCGCCTTTTACCACTAACTAAAACAACAATCCTCTACACAAATTGGAAAAATAAATTAAAAATACATTAGTGCTCAACTTAAGATCAAGACACTAATATTAAAAACAAGAAAGACAACATTCACATTCAAACCCCAAGTTCAATAAGATCTTATCAAGCCCTCAAAGTACCCAATGTTTGAGTACTTTTCTAGATACCTTATGGCCCCCAAATAGATACAGAAACAACCACACCCTAGCATGCTCTCACCCCAGGGCTGATATGTAAAATTCAAAGTCCCTCATAAAAGATATTAGAAGTCCCTTGAAAATGTTAATAGTTTTTTTGTTCTAAAGACTTTGAAAAGGTGCCTAGTTGAAGACAGAAGGTGCAATTATTTGTGTCTCGGCTTCCTTCGTGGCTGCAATTCAAGTCTCCGGATTAAAGACTGCAGTGGCTTCTTGTTCAAGTCTCCACGAGGGACCGGAGACTATAACACTTTCTTTCTTTCTTTTGCAGATCTCCGCCGATGGACCAGGACCAGGAGGACGATGCCAAGGAAGCTAAGAGTTTGTTCATACAATCAGGGGCAAAAACGCGATAGGAAAGCTTTTAAATGGAGCTTGGGATCACGTCATTCATTACGCGATGCACAAGGGGTTTATTATATAAGGAAATATGAAGATGATGAGCGTGTTAGTGGACAACTCAGTGATAAGAAAAGGCATGATTGCAAATGGGATGGATGAGCAAGTTTTGGATTGCTTAAAATTCGGCAGAGGACAGTACGCAGTGCCTTAAATGCCACTATGCATCAGGAGTTTGAAAGTGAAAAATATAAGGATTATACGGTGGCCCTATCAGTTACCTCTCTTGACAAGTGGCACCAATGCACATTGATTTAGAATTATCTAAAGAACGCAAAGGAAAATGCCGGAAAGGCCTATTGACTAAAGACTATGACAAAAAGCATGTAGCATTAAATAGACTATGGAAAAGAACATGCATCATTATCTGAGGTCTTGTTCTTTAAATGATTTGTTTCTAGTTTTAATGATAAAGTGGAAGTTTTGCTAAGCTATAGTCCTCTACTCTTTTCATATTGCGGGGTGGTGGACTATCAATGGCTTTATATGCGCATCTTTTAACAACTACTGTAAATATCTCTAGTTATTTCTTTTATAAAGATTACGTACCTTTGGTTTCATGACAGTTCGTCGGTTGTAGTAAGATTTGTTTCATCACCATGGATACCACGCCATTGGATTCATAGAATATTGAGAATAATCTCATATCCCTTGGGAATATGTCAGAATCACAAGAAATCCGCATGATACTTGAAGAAACTGGATGAACCTTCATAGTTTTTGGAAAATCGTCAAAGAATCTTTAAAGAATCTTGATGAATCTGGAGGAAAGCTTCACAAACATTTAAGAAATCTAAGGGAACCTTCATGGCATCATAGAGAATTTCATCTTGTAGACATCTTAGGAAATATTAGAGCATCTTCCATATTGGGTGTCTCTTGCACTCTTTTAAACAAATACATTTTAAAACAATTCTTGTGTCAATAAGGAGAAATGTTCGTGGCAGCCTTGTTGTAATAAAATTTCTCTATCTATAACTAAATTGAAAACAAATTACAGATTTAACACAAATGACATATCTCATATGTCATTTATGTCATATGCCATAAGTGACATATATGTCACACAATATATGTTTTGTCAATCATACGAAACATGTCATCAAATGTATTATGACATAAAACATGTATGCCATCCCATACATGTCAAGGATGACATATTTACAAAGACACAGATTCAACATATTTATATGTCACAAATGGGATATGTCATATGAAGAAATTTTCTGGGAGACTTGCTACCGTCCAGCCTGGACAGAAATCCGTCCTATTTGGCAAATGTCCGGAATCCCTTCTACCCACAATTTTGTTCTTCATGCATCCTTCCTGCCTAGCAAAAGCAGAGTCAGAACTTGTACCCACCTAGGTCGATCCTTGCAGCCATCTAGATCAATACTTGCAGCAAAAATCGGTCCCCAACAGAGCCCCGTTCATCAAGCAGCAAGATGTAGCGCAATCTAAGAACTCGGCTCTCCATGTTTCCAGGTAATAAAACTTCCATTCTGGCTTGTAGTCTAGTATTCTACACATTGAGACATTAGGGCATTCGGCAGATTCTTGTATCGGATGTATTGAGAACGATTTGAGGCAATTTTCACATTCTTGTTTGTCTTTAAGATGACCATTGGGCACATTCATGTACAGAGAAAAGACAACAACTTTCGCTTATAATACTGGCAGTTTCACACGGTCGATTGTTTCCTAATGATAGTTGCTTTGAACAAGGTTCTTCAAAAGTTTGCAGTGATAAATAAAGAAAGCAAAGATAAGATACGTTATTTTTATCGTCCACGAGAACGCAATCGGGTTATGGGACCAGAATAAATAAAGGGGGCATGAGCCCCTAACGAGATGAAAAGGTCTAAGCCTAAACAAAGAAAGGACAAGATGTAACAATACCTGAAATGTTATGGCATTCTTATGAGTAAGCAAGAAAACATGGTGTTATAAGCATGGTGCTTTGTCCCTATTATTACTGCTACACATATAATAAAATATGGGTTATATTTCCTTTTTGTTGACATAAGATTATATTATTTGTTTGCTCTGATGTGCTGAATTAAACTATTATTTTCATATATTTGTTGCTTTAACCCAATTCATATTTCTTATATAGATGTGACTAAACGTGAATATTATTTTATGCCCTTTTTTAGGCTCACTTAAATGTCTGATACACTTCTTGTAAACATTATTTTATTTCATGTCTCTATCTTTGGGCCTACATGATACACTTCTTGTAAACATTATTTTATTTCATGTCTCTATCTTTGGGCCTACATAAATGTGTGATACACCTTTTTGTAAACATTATTTTATTTCCATGTCTCTATTTTTTAGGCCCATTTACATTCTTGATATACTCTTACAAACATATTTTGTTTCATGTTTGGACCCACCTACATTTCTGATACAGTTTTGTAAAGATTATTTTATATCACTCCTCTATTTTTGGGGCCCAGTTATATTTCTATGTATTGTTGTTAGCATACTTTATTTTATGTTTTTAACCCACCTACATTTCCAATGCAGATTTGTAAAATACCTCAAGTGGTTGAAGGCCGCGGGGGCCGCGGGGGCCCCTTGTTGGGGGGGGGGTAGGCTAAAGGAAAGATGTCGATTGTGCAAGTCTCTTTGTGCATATCAGAGGTGGCAGACAATATTAGAGAGCTTGGCAAGATGGCCTTCATTAGAAAAGAGATACTGGGAGACGTTGATCTAATTGATAGAAGGAGAACTCTAGAAAGAGTGTGCCGAATAAGGGCTTCTCCAAAACCCATCCTACGTTCTTATTAAGTCAAACAAGGAAAAGGAGGTAGATATACTCTTCCACAAAAGATTGACTGCCCATCGTGGTGGTGGTTTAGTGGTAAGGCTTTGGGTTGGGGTGACCCCCACCAAGGTTCAAAACCCACTAGCTACCATCAGGTGGGAGACGTGGGTGGGTGCAAGTCCCACCAACCTTGCCTTCAAACAAAAAAACAAAAGATTGACTACTTGCAAACTTGTAGAATAGTTTTTGTAGAGATGGAGACCAGGCTTCAAAGGTAGATGTCCAAATATCATACAATTTTCTGCATCGACCTCCCTTGCTGGCCTCATCACAGATATTTGAGTATCACAACTCTAAAGGCTATCTTCTCGCATGTTGGAGAATTTGTTGGCATCAAATTTTTTTTTTTTTTTTTTTTTTTTTTTTTGAGGGAACGGGGTGTTTTTTATATTTATCAAAATAAGAAGTACAATGTTTCAAACATATAAAGGATTACTACAGGAGAAGCCTCAACATCTTCATCATTTATGCGTAGAAACTTATTCTTTGCTCTGTAAGCTGATATATACATGAAGCGCATGATAATCTCCCATTTGGTAACCAGGATAGACAAGAAGATACTGGAAAAAATAGCTCCCGAAGCTTTCTTTTACATATAGAAGAAACCAAAGTGGAAGATCTAGAACCACTGAACATAGAAGGAAGTACCATAATATGAAACCAGTTTAGTTGCTGCATTGTTGGGATGCAAAACAGTCAGCCTAAGTAGGCTAGACCCACTAGCCCAGCCGCCAAGACTCCTCCCAAAAGTCTGGTTTATGATATAAAAGCTTCTTCCTGCTCACATGATGTCCCTAGCTCGGCCCCTAGATCATCTCTCATTTCCTCACTTCCGATCCATTCTAATAATTCGAATTCCACAAAGACTTCATGATAAAAGGCGATTCCGATCATATCATGAATAACCTGAACCTTTCTTGCTAGTAAGAAAGAATGGGAAGAGCAAATGACGGAAGTAGCCAACAATTTTCCAAGTTTTGTAAAGAAAGAACAGACTGCCAAATTTTACAGGCCAAGAAACGCCTTTGTTCAAGAACTCACAAGATTTCATTCCACCTTATAAGCTTCAGCGCTATTTCGGTGTAATCTTTGCAAGATGCAGGAAAGATTATAATGCTAGGAGCATTAGAACGAAATACCACGTTAGTGGTTTACCTGAGATCAAGAAACCGCCCAGAAGATGCTTCAAAGGCCACAAATTCTTCAGCCGGTGATGAAAGATCCAGACCCAGAAAGATGTTTGCCCTGATCCCTGCTAGCCGCTGGCTCAATCCTAAGCAGATACAAGAAATTGCAGCAGTGCCGGGAAGGTAGGAAAAGGGGCGGCCTCTCCCTGCCGTCGCCGCCCTAGCCGCAGGCGCCAAGAAGCATTTTTGGTGCTTCTCTTGTTCGTTTTCACCTTGGCATCAAATTCAAATCAGACACCCTGGGAAGGTCTGCCTCACGGAAGACCTTCGACGACCAATATCTATAGGGGTGACATTTATGAGATTTGATAGGAAGGGCGAATGGCTCAACAGACTTGAAGGAATCCTGCCGATATGTAATTTATATAATCAGAGATTCTATTCTGGTTCTCTGTGTAGGGATATTGTCAAGATGCCAATGGCAATTATAAATTCAAAGATGGCTGGCAAACCACTATGCTTAGGCATGTTAGTCAAAGAGGTGGGAGAGATGGTAATGGTGGTGGGTGTTGGGGTTTGGGGTTTGGGGAGGGTTCTCGCAGAGGCACAAGAGTCGGACAATAAGCATCAACTGGGACTGCGGTTGTGCATTGGGGATGTGAACATCGACATAGACTCCCTTAATGTCCCTCCATAAGGGAGAGTGTTCCTATGGCCCGCAAAATGAGGTCATTGGGATGGGTACTAAGGAAAGCGTGCCACTTATTAATGACCCCCTTTGGAAGGAAGGAATCCACGGGCATGGATGGCATATATGGCATGGAAAATAGGACAGATGAAGAATGTGACACGCAAATTGATGAGGTTGAAGGAGAGGTGGATAAGAGCACGACAAATGGTGTAGATGGGGACATTGGACTGGAAAAGAAGTGGATGGGGATGGCAGCATTAATGGGTTCTTGGAGGGAGGACCAAAATAGATGGGGAAAGTGGCAAGAAAATTGATGGGGATGGGGATGACTCTACTATTGGGGTCTTGAAGGATGGGCCACCTACCATTGAAAAAATGGAACATATGCACTATAAGGTGAAGGAGAGGTGGATAGGAGTACAGAAATCGGTGCAGATGGGGACACTAACAATGGGAAAAATGTGGATGGGGACGACAACATTAATGGGTTCTTGGAGGTTGGGCGACTCCTTAATGATACGATATGCGTTGAAGAGGAACTAGAGGAGAAGAGGGTGTGCGTAGATGACATCCCTCTTATCGATGATAGCCCCATAGAGTGCAGGAAATGATGGAGAATGAGGGGTTTGAAAAATAACAACTGTCACGTCAACCATGTGGATAAGGGTCATAAGGATTATGTTGGCTATCGAGTTTGCAAGTGGAAGTAGTTGTGCCAAATCAACATATGAAGAATAGAGGATCAAAATTCTGGAACTTCAAAGGATGTGACTAGAGATGTCCTTTCAAATAAGCTTGGTGCCGTAGAAGATAGTGATGGATCGCTTGGGGTGATGAAAAAAAGTGCAACCACCGGTATGGAGGCAGGGACACATGGCCATGGGACGGAGAAGGAAAGTCAAGGAGCGATACATGGGGTGGGGGGTGATGCCAGCTTGGATAATCTTACTCTTGGGAAAAGTACACTACCAATGGAAATAGATGTGCAATTCGCTAGGGTTGATACCTCTAGAGATGATGTCCAGGGGTGGCGCAGATGTCCTTGTGATTGACCAGGAAATCCATTTGAAAAAAAAAAAATAGGTTGTATTCCCTACTTCATGAGCATGTTCCATATGGATAATTGTGTGTACAATGTGAGTGTGTGTATGTTACCACACATAAGCATCCATTGGTCAACCTTTGGAGGTGGGTGCAGACTGGTTGAGTCTTCTCAAGCTATACTTCATTCTAATATACTATAGTTGGAAGAATGGTTAGTCTATGTGTGGATGAGCCTGTGTTTGGTGGAGACATTTGATATGAAAATTACATTGTGGAACTTTAGAGGAATCAAAGGTGCTCTTAAGAGAGCTAGGATATTGACAGCTATACATTCTATGCAGATTGGTATTATTCTTATTCAAGAGGATAGGCTGAGTGAATTTGAAGCTTGCTCTCTTGGAGGATGGATGGGATGTGGATACAACTAACTTATTTCCAAAGCAGATGGGACTAAGGGAGTTGTAGGTGCCCTAGACATCTAAGCTCGCCTACATAAACATTGCAAGCAGATGGCAGGGTTTTATTTGAAGTACAGGGGATGAGCTGTGGTTTGGTAAACGTATAATATATGCCTCTAATATACCTGCAAATAGAGCTATGTTGTGGAGAAAAATTGGCAATTGGGCCCGAGACAAATGGTGGACAACTAGGTGCTAGTAGGAAATTTTAACGTGACGGATACTTGGGACCAAAAGCTAGGGATCAATCAGAACATCCAGCTTCAGGAAAAGACTGGGAACCTCTATAGAGGATATTTTTCTACTACTTATACCCCTTGACCGTTTCTATGTTGCCAATAGAATAACTACCTTCATGGATTAGTACTTTGTAGAGGCAGATCTTTGCTTCTCCCATTCAGACCACATCTTGCAAGTGATAACATTTGAATCCTTACATCGGGTACATGAAAAACGATAGTTTCCCTTTAAGTTTAACAGAAGCTACTTGACCAAGCAAAGTTTTGTGGATGCATTCAAGTTGTTTCTTGCCTCATTTTCTCAGACATGCCTACCTAGCATGAAAAGATGGGTACATAAGGTGCAGGCTATGAAAAAATGGATAAAGCCATGGCGGAGAGATCATGCTGCTGAGTTCAGAAAGGAGCAAAATGACCTCTACAATGAGCTAAGAAGCATTAGACAATATCTGTTGAACGACCCCCTTAACATTGTTAAGCAAGCTAGAGAGGAGGAGATGGAAATAAGGGCAATGGACGTTGAGGAGAAGAGCTGAGGACTGTTGCTGTAAGGTCGAAGATGGTATGCAGAGTGGCATGGGTAAGGCAAGTAGAAAATGGATGGTTACAAATGATAAGGGAATGATTATTGACAACAAGATGATATTGGCATATTTCTTAAACAGATATACCAGGCTCTTTTTTGAAGGACCCAGGATGCTATGGAGGCCTGCTCCAAGGTGACTCAAGCTAGTATACTCCGTACTGATAAACGGCAACTCATGGCCGACATTATAGAGCAAGAGGTCTTCAAAACTCCATGTTCCATGGCAGCAGGTAAGTCCACTGGTCCAAATGGGTTTCCTCCTAAGTTTTATGTTGAATTTTACGTAAGGATGATTTAATGGAAGCCATTAGAGGGGCATGTTCGACTAAGAAACTCCACGGGCATCTTTACGGGCTTTATTTCCTTGATGTCTAAAGTGGGCATACCTCTATCTATCGGGGAGTGGAGGCCATTTGTTTTGACTAATACTACTTATAAGATTCAATGGGTACGCATAGCGTTGCGGGCCCCATTCCAATGCGCGGTTTATGTGGTGCTGGTAATATATTGCCTTGGCTTGTTCAAGTTGACATACCAAAGCTTGATGAGGAAGCACATCCCAGGGTATTGTCTCAACCTATGGTGATCCTCTTCTGTTTACACTGCATGCACCTGTGCTCTTGTACATTCCATCTGGCTAGCCATTGAGTCCTCTTTGCCTTCCAGGTGGTCTTGAGTTGCTGCAGCCCCATTGCCATGGTATAAGCCAGGTTGGGGAGACAATCATTGTCGATACTTAGCACCTTTTGAAAGTAGATGATGTGGCGATCAAGGGCTGCTCTCTAAAGCGGCAAGAAACCTGCAAAATTTGATTAATAAAAATGATGGTTATGAGCCACATGCTCTTTTCCACATTGTAAAAACAAGGTGTCAAGACATCACGAATTATCCCAACTATAATCTGAACTGCATATGGAAATACATTCCTAACATATATATAATTGTAAACACTACTACAAAAATAGGTATAAATGGCACAAATATGTGCCATTTTTGCCAAATACAAATGACACTTTTTTCATGTGCCATTTGTGCATATTTGTGCCTTTTATTCTCCGCCCTTTTTGTGTCATTTAAGTGTGGCCAAATTATTGCCATTTAAATATCGTTGAACTGACATTTTTGTGTCATTCAACTGCTATTCAAATGATCGTTATGTAACCTTGTTATACCATTTATATGTTTATTAAAGAAGTGCATGTGTTGTTTGTGCCGCTTAAGTGCCATTGATTTGACATTTTTATGTGGTGGTTGTGCCATTCAAGTGCCATTGGTTTGATATTTATGTGCTGTGGTTGTGCCATTCAAGTAATATTTTATATGTGTTGGTTGTGCCATTCAAGTACTATTCATAGAAAATAGATTTGTAATATAATACATGGAGGTTATGCATTTAAATGTTCTTCAAATGCCATGCAGTGTTGCAGGTACATTCAACATTCTTACGGATATGTGCCATTTATATACACGACCAATCTTGAGACCAAGAAAATTTAACGTGAGCATGAAGTAATTATTTTACAAAACAATATTTCATTGATTCAATAGACTAAAACAAATAAAATGTTAAAAATGAAATTATACATGGAAGTCATTTATGCCAATGGCATAGTACCAAAATGGTTGTAAGAAATGAAATAAGCTGAGTTCCGGACTAGCGCCTTTGCAGCTATTCGTCTACTCAACAACATTTTTGTCACCAAATCCATACATGCACAAGTCGAAATATCATAGGGTAAATTAAAGAAACAAAAGGCTAAGATATTAGATGCTAAGAAATTATTGTCGCTTTCGTTTGCTTCAGATGAGAAGAATGGTAAAATGGACTCTTGACGTGGCACACTATCTCACCACCCAACCATGAGCCTCAGCCAAGACACACCGCTGCCCTAGAGCTCTCCCTCAAAGAACTATATAGCATGCACGCCCTTTGGTCCCTCTTTGACCAAACCCTCCTTTGGACAAAAGCCCCAAAGGTCCAAAGGTCCAAACGCCCATTATGGCCCAAAAAGGCCTAAAGCCTTTTGCCACATCCTTGGCATATATCATTCCCTCCCTCTTGACATTGCAAAGGTCCCTCTCGCTGCAAAAAGGGTGTTTAAATACCTTTAGCCATCCGAGCATAGTCCTTCCTTGGCCCTCACTTAGGCCCGCTAGTAGAAGCCTGTCCTTGGACTTCTTCTTGTCTCTCCACCTAGCATAGTCCTTCCTTAGCCCTCACTTAGGCCCGCTAGTAGAAGCCTGTCCTTGGACTTCTTCTTCTTCTTCTTCTTCTTCTTCTTCTTGTCTTCTTCTTGTCAGAGCACCACCTGTGCATGACTTGGCATTATACATACTTGAGGCTCTAGATAAACGTCTGCAATTACTGCGCCCTCAGTAGTCATTATCTCCGCTCTAGTATCATCATTACTGCAAAGGTTTTTCCCTTGAAAACCTTTCGAGGCAGGGGTTTTTTAATCCTAGTAGTAATGATTGTACTAGCCCATTGTATGGGTCCCATGACCTATTGGTCTCCGTGGACGTTAAAAAAACTATTCTATTCTATTCTACTCTCGCCTTCCTTTGCTTTCCGATCTTTATATTCCCTAAGAATATCCGGATAAGCATCTAAAACATTATCACGCACCCATGAAGCGTCCTCCAAAGTTTTGTGAGCAAACTTAACCAAATACTGTCTTGAACCACTAGTGGATTTATCTGCCAGAGGTAACTCCTTACCATGATAAGCCTTTAGGAATGACACATTCATTACATCATGCATTTTCCAACCCTGAAGCAATCTTAATTGATATGCATTCTCATTGACCACTTTAATAACTTGAAATGGTCCATGGAAACGGGGTGCATTCTTATTACTGCCACGGTTTTTCCCGCGAAAACCCTTCGGGGCGGGGGTTTTTTAACCCGGACAGTAATAAGTTTGCTGCGCTCCTTATGGGTCCCATAGGCCGATTGGCCTCAGTGGACAATAAAAAATCATTCTCATTCTCATTCTCATTCTCATTCTCATTCTCATTCTCATTCTCATTCTCATTCTCATTCTCATTCTCATTCTCATTCTCATTCTCATTCTCATTCTCATTCTCATTCTCATTCTTACGCGCATCTTTCTTAAAGTGGCCTTTATGGATCATCATCCATACCCAATCGCCTTCCTTAAAAACCATTGGTTGCCGCAACTTAGATGATTTATTTGCAAAAGACCTGAGCATCTCGAATACGAGCTTGAAGCAAGTCAATGAGATCCTTATGCTCAATAACCAAATCATCAGCAACTGGAACATCCTCACACACTCGAAAGAGTGGTTCCCGTACAGGCTGACCATAGACCATCTGAAAAGGGGTCATCTTTATGGTAGACTGATAGGTATTATTATACACAAATTCAGCAATAGGTAAATACTCTTCCCAATAACCTTGATGCCTTAAGATGGAGCAAATAACTTTATTTATCACCTCGGATTGTCCATCAGTTTCTGGGTGAAAAGCAGTGGAGAACCTTAACTCTGTTCCCAATTGCATAAACAATGCCTTCCAAAATTTACTGGTAAACTTTGTATCACGATCGGATACAATAATCTTTGGCAACCCATGTAGCCTAAATATCTCTTTGATAAAGAGCGTAGCCGGACTATAAGCTGTCAACTTATATGAACAAGGAATAAAATGTGCGTGTTTAGTTAAACAATCAACAATTGTCCAAATGATAGTGTTCTTGGGAATTTGCAGGAAGACCAACAATAAAATCCATAGTGGTCTGCTCCCACTTTGCTTCCAGAATAGGCGAGAATAAAGGAACACCATGAGGTTTCTTGTTCGCTTTCTTTATCCGTTGACAGGTAACACAATGAGGAATATGAACCAAGGCATCTCTCCGCAATGCAGGCCAAATAAAATATGGTTCAAGCTTTGCCAAAGTCACCCCCACGCCACGATGACCCGCAGTAGGTACATCATGGACCTCTCTAGAACACTAGAGTTGTCCCTTGATGGACCATAAATGGTTCATTTGTACAGTTCACTTTAAAATTCATATAAAATCAACGGCATAAAATTCAGTTAAACCCTTTCTACATGTTAATATATGGCAGTCATGTTGCACAGGAAAAATAGTTAAAAATGTATATACCCCTAGAATTGAGAGTTATGTTTAGGTGAATCAAGGAGGGTCAAGTCCAGTTTGCTTCATGTTTACATAATGTAAAACTGTCTCAATAAAAGGATTTTTTATTTTTTTTCATTATAATGGTATTTTTCTATACGAGATAAGGATGAATACACAAAAAACCTTGTTCCAATCTGAAGTCTAGAAAGGAAGATATAGTCACCAAACATGACAGGGTCAAAAGTTTTTCCTTCTGGGACCAATAATGGTTCCTGCATATTGCTTTCAATTAAAATTCTATAACTTTTGCATGAAAATGATTTTTTACTTCAAATTTGGTATATAAGTAGTTGACTAATTGCTTCATGCATAAAAAATATTTGTTGGCCTGCAATTTGAAGCTTCAGCTTTGAGTTATAGTAACAATTTTAAGTGACTTTTAATTGATGTTTATTTTGTTATATTTGAAGGAAATTTATTGAAATAGTATGTCATTGAAAAATTCATATATGAATGCTTGTATGGATATGAAACCAATGAAAAAACAAGTAAAGAAAAAGAGCAAAAGGCACGATCATGATAAATCAATAAAGGTTTCTGTACTTAAGACCATTACTGGTCCACAGGTTCATTTTAAATCAATAACTTTTTTATCTTATTAGATCTCAAGCTGAATTTTAGGATATTCGTATTTCATGAGATTCTCTATAAATAAAAAATATCTATTGCTAGGTTTGGGCTAAAACTTTTATTATTAATTCCAAGTTATCATCAAATGTTTTCCATATTTGATCTCTAGATTTATGCCTTGAATATGAACTTCAATCACCATATTTCAAACTTCCTAAAATTAAGATAGCAATGCAAGATGAACCAAGGAAAAATATGAAAAGGTGTGACTAAAGAAGATCAAGATAGACTGTTATGCCGATGCCAGATTTGATCTATATGACTTCTCATTTAAAAGTCAAGAACATCATCATCTTAATCAATTCTTTAGAGTATAATATGATAACATTAGTTGATTAAGGAGGATTGTCTATCTAAAAGGTGATATCGAAGCACAAAAATTAAGTAGTTAAGGGCTACTTTGAATGTATAAGAAAGTCCACTTAGACCTTTCAAAGATTATCTTATAGACGATGAGAAATTATAATATCATTGTAGGGGACAAAATGAATAGAGCCAATGCAAATAAATGGAGAAATTTTCTCAATCCAGTTGGTTTAATCTTGGACCTATAAATAGTCCATGCTTATTTATATTCAAATCTTGTATATAATATATTATTCTAACATGAAATTTGAGATATATATTGCCAACAAAGGTTCAAATTTACAAAAATTATAGCCTAGCATAAAAGTTGATCTACATGTACGATGGTCCTACTTAGACTACAACACTTTGGAGCAGCCACACATTGTCTAACTTTATAGTAGTGGAAAGTAAGTAGGTTTCTTCATTTTTTTTTCTAATAAGACCACGCCAAAGACCTCAATATCCCTTTTTATCATATATTGAGCCATTTAAAAGGCGTATGGGAGAAATGTAGTGCAATAAGCTAATATTTTAGATGAACTAGAAAAACAGGTACGGAAAGTCTTTTGATCTATTTATTTATAGTCATGACTAAACTTCGTGATATTGTCCTCTATTCATCAATAACCATCATTACCTACATTATTGTTGAGTTTTAGACCTATAAGGGTATAATCAATGCACTTTGGAACCTTTCTTTGTATTCATCCTGTTATATTAGATCTTGTTTAGATCTAGATAATGCATGGTTATACCCTAATTACACTATATTTGTGTTGATAAAGTAAATTCCTATGTAGAGTTAATTAGAATGCATCATTTACTATCCTTATGAGACTTATAGATGGGGGTTATTGAAGCACTTTAACCCATATTTTTATTTTGAATTATGTACGATAATTTCTTTAGTTAATAACGATATTAATAAAACATATAAACATAAAAAAAATTCCTTGGACTATAGCTTGTTTAGTTAAGGACTCATTGCCACAAAAATTAAGTCAAAACTTGTAATAATAAGAGAGAAATAATTCTTGAACCTCATGCAGCATTTTTAAGCAAAATAGGGTTTGACGACTTCAATTGATATCAAATGATAGCGGCAAAACATGGAAACATGCAAATTGATATGTTTAATCATAATATATCAATTAATTTCATATTTAGCAAGGTTTAGACGCTTTTATGCTAGAAAATTGAAGAATGCAGTTCTAGAGTGCTGTAAAAACTGCCAAATTCTCCAAAGTTTGAACGATCATACTAATATAAAGGTGAATCCAGTGGTCATGAAATTCTCACAGTCGTTAAGAATCAAGTGAAGACTCAAATAATGGTCGTATATTTTAAAATTAAAATTTCTCTTGCGAGATATATCGGTTTAAGTGGCAGGGGGTATGGTGGACCATTTCTGGTCCATGGACCAGAAATGGTCCCCGGGACAACTCTAGTGCTAAGAATAAGTGACCTAAAGTCACGAACAATGCATAGCTTTGGACCTTTATATAAGAACATATTAACGATCTTATATCCATATGCATTGCCACTTTGAGCTAATAACCAAATATCCTTGTAATCATGGTCAGTGGCATACAATGGCTTCGTTTCCTCCAAATGGTTGGATTGTGCTATAGAAAGAGAACAAACTGCATAACGCCTACTTAAAGCATCTGCCACAATATTCTCTTTACTAGGACGATAATTCACTGAGAAATCATATTGCAGCATATAAGCAACCCATTTCAATTGCCTTTCCAATAATATTTTCTGTGAAACAATGTGCCTAATGCTTTGGTGGTCAGTCAAAACATGAGCCGTCGACCCTAAAAGATAGTGTCGCCATACTTTCAAAGCATGAATGACAACCAGAAATTCTTTATCATAAACACTATATCCACTTTTCGTGTCAGAAAACTTCCGACTTTCATAAGCAATAGGATGACCATCCTGCATCAAAACTACGCCCAAATCCATACCACTTGCATCAACACATAACAAGTAAGGTAGACAAACTTTGGCAAATGCAGAACAGAAGGATTAAACATGGCATTCTTTAAAACTTGGAAAGCAAACTGATGGTTATGATTCCATTGGAAATGAACATCTTTTCGTAGCAACAAATATAAATTTGAAGCTAAACGAGCAAAATTCTGTATAAACTTCCTATAATAACCACATAAGCCCACAAAGGAGCAATGCAGCAACTAAGTAGGTATTGGCCAATCCACAATTGTACCTTACTGGGATCAACTTTAAGACTCTCAGCGCAAACAATATGACCCATATATTCAATTTTCGATTGGAAAAAGATACTTTTATTAAGATTAAGGGTCATTTCCCACTTGCCATTAAGTTAAATAGGGCAAATAACTGGAACTTGCTTTCCCACTGACCCTTAAGTTAATACCAGCTAAGTTAGTTCCAGTTAATTTTTAACTGTTTATTAACTTAACGGAGCATCCTTCTCACTAGAAAAAGTTAAGTTATTTTTTTAACCAAATTTTAAAATATTTAACCAACTAGTGCAAAAGTTAAGTGACCTAAGCAAGGTCCACTTAACTTCTAACTTTTTGGTTAAGCATTAAGCTAACTTAACTACGAGTGAGAAATGATTCCAGTTAGGTTAGACTCTTAAATCGTAATTTTGACAAGGATGCCAGCTAGTTGACCAAGTGTCTTATTAGTTTGGTAGATTGAATAAAAAACATTAAAATGGGAGGTGGATTTTAAGAATTTTACGATTGATTGACTGGTCACGTAGTACTTGACTAGAAAGTATTAAAATGGAAAGAGTTGACTACAAGTCAATTTATTGGCAAGAAAGTAAAAAATAGTAACTCGACAAAAAAAGTCACATCCTCCATTTAACTTAACCGTATCTTTTAACTGAAGTAAGAAACGAACACATTTATCTCTAACTCAACAAAACTTCTTAACTACTAGTGTGAAGCACAAGCTTATTATAAAGGTTAGGTTAAGTTGATTTCATAAGCTTAACCTAAGTGGTCTATAAATGGTATAGTGTGAATGCATATCTTCACAATCCTTTAAGTTAGTCTTAACTTAATGACTTTAATGGGAAATCACAACCTACTTTCCATTAAGTTAAGAGATAACCAATTGGTTAAATTGACCTAACCTAATTGCGAGTGGGAAACTACCCTAAGAGTAATAGACTCCTCCCTTAACCGACGAAAAACCTCCCGCAGATGCAAGTAATGATCTTCCTTGAACTTACTAAAAACCAATATGTCATCAAAGAAAACGACAACATAAGCACCATGCACATCTTCAAATATTCGCCCCATTAGCCTCGCAAAAGAAGCTGTCGCATTTGTAAGTCCAAATGACATGATTAAAAACTCATAATGTCCAAAGGTTGTCCAAAACGCAGTCTTATGAACATCTTCAGGCGCAACCTTTAGTTGCTCGGACTTAAGATCAAGACAACTGAAAACTGTGGCACCTTGGAGTTGATCAAACAAATCATCCGCCCTTGGTATAGGAAAATCAATTCTTTATGGTTATCTGCAATGGACCTGGCACAGTGGCCTGGTAATCTGCAATGGACTGGCACAGTGGCCTTCCACCCGCAAGAGCACTTGTAGGCAGGAAAACCAGGGGGGCAGATCTAGTGTGGTGGACTATGTGTTGGTGCCTGAACAGGATATGCATGTCATCAAGCACTTTCAGGTGGGAACAACTAATATGGATGAAGAGATCGACTCAGACCACTTACCACTTTACTTGAAGTTGGCTTGGCAGTTGTGCGACCCCGGTGCAACAACTCCTCACATGCCCTCACCGGCGACCGATTATGAACATGCGGGGCTTATGCCCGATGCTTATAGATGACCCAGCGAAATTTTGCAATATCCTACACTAGAGCAACAGACCGCCTACCGACCGATGTGCTTAGGATCATGGGCAGAGGTGCTTTGGGATAAGCCGCCCGATGCACCTCCCCAGAACTCAACCTTCCCACGTAATCAATGGTTTGATGCAGAGTGCAAGGAACACAAATGCTGGCTCCGCCAAGTCAAAGACCCTGCTTTACGCCCACATGCAGTCAGACAGTACTGCATCTTCCTTAAAGCTAAGAAAGCCAGGTACATTGCAGCGCATCAAAGGGAAATGTTTTACCTCCTGGAACGTCACCCCAGGACCTTCTGGCGAAGGGTTCTTAGAAAGCCAGTACAACCCACAGGGAATATCACTCCCGAGCAGTGGAGGCAATACTTGCAACAGCTATACGACCCTCAGGGTGCACATGCAGCATTACCCTTGCAAGAAGGCCCAGATCGGAAATCACAGATTCTGACGTGGAACAAGGCTCACACGGCGTCTTGCCAATGGGAAAGCCCCGTGACTTGATGGTATGCGGCGTAATTGCTTAAGTGGGCAGGGCCGCCCATAATACCAGTGCTGGCCGCCTTTGTTTAACAAGGCATTACAGAAAGGCTTCCCGCGCAAAGGACCAATGGCGGAGTTGTTCCCATCTATAAGGCAGGTGACCCACACTGCCCAGCCAATTACCGAACAATCATGGTCAGTTCGGTGTTTGCAAAACTACTTGCTGGGATTCTTGAGCAGCAGTTGACGGGCTGGGCAGAGGCAGCAGAGGTGCGGGCCCTCACCCAGGCAGGATTCAGACCCCGGCACTCAACCATTGACCACATCTTCACGCTATAACTCGATTGAAGATAGCAGAACCGCCGTCGTTCTATATTGTTGCTTTGTGGATTTTGGCGTTTGACACTGTGCCTCTGAAAAACTATGGGCAAGACTGCAAATACCGGGGGTTCCAGAGGTTTGCGTAATGCACAAACAGTACGCTATATGAAAGATGCTCGGCTCGGTTGCGTTTACGTGCACAAGCCATTTGATAGTAGTATCGGGGTTCACCAACATGCCCCTCCCCAACATTGTTTGGGCTTTACATTGATCAATTGGAGAGCTGGCTTGCTAATAATGGGGGCGATGGAGCTCACCTTCTATCGATCATCGACAGGTTAATATATCGCCGATGATGTGGACCTCCTAGCTTACACACCAGCCGGACATGCAATGACATCTCGATGCCCCGGAACAATAGTCATAGAGCGGAGTTGTATGATTGGGCCCATCACCACACCTGCTCAAGGTCTTAGTAGAGCCCTCGCCCTTTTATATGGGGTGGAAGTATGGGGCCCAAAGGTATCACTTGCTACTTGAATGACTTGGAGCAGGTCCGTAAAGCCTTCTTAGTACGAAAGCACTAGGGGTGAAGTCCACAGTCCCATATCAAATTCTCTACCAAGGGAGGAGAGGATTCTTGCCTCTTCGAGAGGGCTGCCCCCTTGATCGCCACATTGTCTATTTTCGAAGGTGGTCAATATGGACGATGCTCGCCTCCCCTAAACTAGCTTATATCATGGCAATGGGGCGCAGCCCTCAAGGCTGGCTGGAGGGAAAAGAGAGCTCAATGGTTGGCTAGATGGAATGTCGCGAGAACACGTGCATACACGCAAACAGAGGCGCATCACCATAGCTTGAGGCAATATCTTGACGCTTTTGCTTCCTCTCAGCAAGCTTTGGGATGCCAATGCCCTTGAACATGTCAAGACAAAGACACTACCAAATACCACATAAATCCCACATTGAACGAGGCCCGCAATGCTACCTGCGCACTCCACTTGCCCATGAAAAGGCGCAGACTCATTGCCTCCATTCGCATTGTGGGCACATCATCTTCGAATTGAGACGGGCAGATGGATTGGTGAGCCACGCCAGACAGCTCTCACAATGCTTTGCCAAATGGGAGTCATTGAGGATGAATCTCATACCCTTCAAAGTTGCCCAAAGATATGATCAAATTCGACGCTTATGCCGAAGTTGGTCGCCCGCCAACCGCTACATGTGACATTGAGCACAAAGATCCGAGACGGTGCTAGGATCATACCTTCCGAGGAGGTTATGGACATGCGAGATCAGCTATGTCCTCGGGCACATACTTGACATGTATATATACATTGATGTATACTTGTACAGTTTGACAACATTCTTATTACTGCCACGGTTTTTCCCTCGAAAACCCTTCGGGGCGGGGGTTTTTTAACCCGGACAGTAATAAGTTTGCTGCGTTCCTTATGGGTCCCATAGGCCGATTGGCCTCAGTGGACGATAAAAAATCATTCTCATTCTCATTCTTATTCAAAGTGCGATAATTTATACACATGCGCCAGGAATTATCTTTTTTCTTAACCAACAAGATAGGAACACCAAAAGGTGAAGAACTATGACAGATCAATCCAGCTTGAAGTAACTCATCAAGTTGGCACCTAATCTCAACTTGTTGGCCATGCATTCTCCGATAAGAAGCTTGATTAGGAGGTTCTTTCCCAGGAAGAAGATCAATCTTATGGTCCTCCATACGTTGGGTGGCAAAGTTTGTGGAATTTCATTTGAAAAAACATCATCATAATATTGTAAAAAGACAGTTTGACACTCATTTAATGGGAATACACCAGACTTAGGACACAAAACCACCAACTACACAAAATGAGTTTTCATTGCCAAACGCTTAAACTGTACAACAGAAATTGTTGGAATTGGGGAAACAATATCATCCTTCACAAACTTGAAGGTCCTTTTACCCCCTTCCAAGGATAACATAACAATTCCTGCCTTCCAATCTATAAGAGGATTGCTAGCCTTATGCCAGGGCATGCCTAGAATAATATCCATACCTCCAAGGTCAGAAACCATGAAAGAACGTTTGCAGACATATCCCTGCAATTGAAGTTCAATGTCCTTGACCATAAATGAAGAAAGCGAAGGGGCAACATTTAAGAAAGCAGAAGACAATTCTACATCACTTGATAAAGGAATATAAGTTAATTTTAGTTCCCTCGAACAGTTTCCATGTTTTGTTGGGTCAACTTATTCCATTCCGCGATAAGATCTCACTCCCAATTATGACCCAAAAACGATTTTTAATTTGCTTTTCAAATTCTGCAAAGGTAGCAATGGGTTGATCGACTGGCTGGTTCTTCTGGATATCCAGGCACCAGTCCTTTGCAACCCCATCTAGATGACGCTCAACAAAATATAACTGAGTGTCTTCATCATCCTTAGTCTCGTAGCCATGCGAAACGCTCATTTCGCATCACTAGTAGCAAATGAATACGCTTTGAATTCAATTTTGACATTGGCACCCATTTTGATGCCACTAAGCGAAGGCCATGCAAAAAAACCGCAACTACTTCCACCCGTAAGCTAGCAAAGAATCTAGTTCTTGCAGCTCAGCAATTCGAGCCTCGGCAGCTGCAAGCTTTTCTCTCATGAGTGAATTATCATGCTCTAACTCAAAAAGTTTTTCCTCGAGTTCCACATTTTCAAAGTTAACATTGGCAAGAGGCCATTGAAACGTGTTGCTCTGATACCACTAAAATGGACTCTTGACGTGGCACACTATCTCACCCAACCACGAGCCCTCAGCCAAGACACAACTGCCCCAGAGCTCTCCCCCAAGAACTATATAGCAGGCACGCCCCTTTGGTCCCTCTTTGGACCAAACGCTCCTTTGGACAAAAGCCCAAATGTCCAAAGGGTCATATGGCCCAAAAAGGCCTAAAGCCTTTTGCCACATCCTTGTCATATATCAAATGGCTTTTGTACGCTTCGAATGGAAGAATGTGATTATTTTCCTGGTTTGGATCGCAAAAACAAAGCACAAAAGAAATAGCCGTGGAAAGAAAACACAAAAAATAGTAGGGTTGTGTCGCCTTCCTTCACAAGATGGACCCCCAATTTGAACATATATTGCAGGCCATTAAAATAAAAAATCAATGGCTAAGATTTGATGTCATGATAACAGGGTCCATCCCCCACGATTTATGGGCTCCTCACTAAAAATGCCATAATTTCTTTTTCCCATCTCTGTTTAGCACATGGGCACGTGCATTTGAAAGCTATTTGAATGTGCTTTTTGAGGATGTAGATATCTGCCATGTTTGCCTCTTAAATCTCTTGAAAATCTTCAAATAAATTGATGGAAATCCCCTGCGCGCTAGGAACGGGACCCGCCTCACGGAGGGGGCCATCAGACCCCCTCCTGTTCCGCCTACTCTAACTTTTTGTAGATATGTTAGAATCAGACAATTTTTGTTCATGTGAAATGCAAACACGTTAGGTATTCAAAAAACATATCAATTTTGATTTTGACCGTGCCTCCATTTTTAAGTTTGCTTCTTAAGCGCGTGAAACATGGCTACTATACCCTAACCAAGGAATTAACGGTTGTGATAATCTAAAATGAAAAATATGGATTCAAACAAAATATGGATCGATGACGTATTAAGGTAAAAATAATTGCTAGGATTTTAAAAGCGATGGATTTAATGGTGTACGTTGCACCAAATACTAATCTTAACCTCTTTAACTCTTTAATGTTATTTGGTACGTAGAATAACAAAGATCCAATCGTAATAAATGGGCTTGTCTCAAAATCCCCCACCCTAAATAAAAGGAACAAAAGGAAACACGCTTCAATCCTATCACACATTATAATAAGAGTTCCGTGAGTTAACATCTACAAGAAATTTATCGCGGCGGCCAAGGCCGCCGCGAACATTTCTTTTGTCCTACTCGTGACAACGGAGGGCTTGTATTAAGTCGAAAGAAACTCAGCTATGGACTTGTGAAATTGAACTAAATGTGTCAATCCTTTAGGCATGAGTTTGTTTTATATGCATGTCTAATGTCTTTTATATATGTCAATGTGAGTTGAATTATTTCAATTTTTGTTTTCCTAGACGAGTGCATGTTTGCTAGTGATTTAGGAAATTTTAAGCCACATGGCCTAGGCTAGGTGTCATGGATAATTATTTTTTTCATTTAATTGTTTGAACGATTTGTGAGATTAAGTTTTGGAAACGGGAAATGCTGCAAGTACTTGGCAACCTAACAATCAAGGGAGCCAATATGATTCAAGAGGCCTTTGGTATCAAAAGGCTAATTCAAACAAACTCTTATGGAAAGTTGTTAATGGTGATGCTACAGCTGTCAGATCCCTTTGAGTACTATGTCTAGCCCTACTCTGTGCTCCGAATACCCAAGATCAAGGGGACTTTGTTTTTCTAAAACATTCATACCATTTGATGCGAATGTACAGGAATCTAATCATAGCTAAATTGTTCAGATATCTCGTCCGTACCAATGGCCCTTTAAGTGCATGAAAAGTAATAATCCTACCCTATTTGAAAAAGCAGACAACCATTTTTCATGCATGAAGACATTATAAGAGGTAGGAAGACAACCATTTTTTCATGCATGAAGAAAGTATAAGACAGTATAAGAGGTTGTTAATGGTGATGCTACAGCTGGCACAAAGTAGATAACCCATGGTTTGCATGCCCACAATGTTCATTAAAAAATGCAGCATTAATTTTACACATCAATACTTTTCTCACTATCGCAATAGCAACCAAGCTACTTGGTTGTGTATCTCTGGCTCAATGTGTATACCTGGTGTTTACCACTTCACCATTCAGCAAGCCATCGCAAAATCTGAATTGCAATACCTCAATAAATTTATATTAAAATAAAAATGGCAGTAGCAAAAGTTGACGAAGTCGCCACAACTTATCAACAAATTAGTAATAGATGACATTATACAGCAAGTACTTGTTACAAAAAGGCATACAACGCATGTAAAATTCATCTGTTCCTCCAGTCATATGTATAGACACTTCGTTCAAAGATAACATTAACTTACGTGTCGGGAATAACAATGCAAAATCCTTACCCTTAAATGATTGTCCCAAATTCACCCCACGGATGGCGCTTCCATCGGGGAGAAACCCGCATATAACTAATCTGGTTTTGACGCTCATTGAATTTGATCACTTTATGAATCTCCCCGCGTGAAACAATGGACCAAGTCATAAGAACGTCTTTGGGAAAGGGAGACGTGTTCCCGAAAGATAGCAACGGCTTGGGATTCCACGCTCTAGTGCAAACATTTTGTGCCTTATGGGAATCTCTGGGAGCAAATGACATTGTCAAAATATCTTTCCCTAGCAAGTAAGCTCCAAAACTAGCAACCTGAAAGCAATGCCAAGTTGTAATAGTAGTTTATACATGAATAATGCTAACAACAATAACGTTAAAGGTAAAAAATGCCGCAATGCATCGCCTAGAAACTCACTCAAGAAACCAAAGATCCGAATCGCGTAAAATTTCATCAGTTCCAAGGGGAATATATTGCACCAGTTTCTCAATGTTTTAAGCACCCACATGCTGAGCTGAATAATATACTATATACAGAAATAGCCTATGTAACCAGAGAACAGCTGTATTGAATGGCCTTATTCTTAGGCAATGCTGTGTTTTGGGTCAAGAATACATGTAGCTTTAAGGAAGAAAGTTGTAAGCAGAATACACGATAATAAAATAGGTATCAGCAGTTACTTAGAGAATGCTAATTTAGCCTTCAGTTCATAAATCATGTGCCCCCATATCATTCTAAGTTCTAATTTTGTACTGTATGCGGATCTTATCCTTTGGGTTCTATGCAATTCCCATAATAAATTAGTCTCGAACCCTCCAAAATCCATATGACAATTTGAGGACATTTAATCATGTGAATATGAGAGATGATAATTATGTGTTTTCTTTGATTGCAAGGTCATGCATCCCATTTGATGCAGAAACAGAAGCAGAGCTAAGCTTAACAGATTTCTTCAACTGGTTGGTCGGAAGGAGAATGTTGGGGGAAAGCTACATGGTTTTCTTCTTCTTATGTGGAACGCAGACAAAAGGTTCCTGCTAGCAAGGTTTGTTCTTACTGCTATCCGGTTCTATTGTGAACTTGCCTACATCAGAATCCATTCCATCCCCCATTTGCAGGCTTCAAACACCCATACTATAAATATTGAAGAACAAAGATAGAAAGCTTACCGGAACTGACGAAGAAGGGTGAAGATAAATAGTTTCGGCAACTGCACAGGACTCATATCTCACTGCTTTTGACCGCCTGCTTCCATCTCCACTCTCTCTTTTAAATGCCTGTTTGCGAGCAACCCTGTCTGCCCATCCTGCACATATAGCCTGTTGGAGAATTTTCTCTTGCTCAGGTTTTAGTTGCAATAGACTTTCTTGCCCATGGTTCAGAAAAACCCAGTCTCGTTGCTGCAAACAAATCTGCGCTTCCTGTTCCCTATTTACTGTCGACATAGGATGTCCTATTTAGCCTATCCAATCCAGCGATCCAAGAAGAACAGGGCAGAATCCTCCGAATCTGCTCAGAAATGTCCATAAAAACTTGGCATTTAAACGGGAGCCTATCTGCCAGGCCTTAGATGCAAGGCTGATCCTGTTTTTATGGAGATTCATCCACAAATGGATTTAAACGCGAGCCTATCTGCCGCCTTCAGATTCAGATGCAAGGCTGAAAGAAGCTTCGAACCCTAGCAACGGATTTGGACTGCGTATTCTTTTCAACGTGTCTTCTTGCCATGTTTTTAAGCACTTTTTTTAATCTTCCATATTTTTTCCCCCGGACAAACTTAAGGACAGGTGTCACTTATATGAGAACGAATATAGGATAATATTCTCAAAGCATCTTCCCTATAGCAATTATATAGTTTAGATATATTATTACCAAGGCCCTAGTTTGTTTGTTTAATTTTCATACCACGACCTTAAAGTTTTATATACCACAATCTCAAAATCTATCTTAAAAGGATGTTTATTTTTTTCCAAATTAAGCAATTAAGAATAGAATAGAATATGATTTTATCGTCCACGGAGACCAACTGGCCCATGGGACCCAAGTACAAAGAGAGAATAGAATAGAATATGATTTTATCGTCCACGGAGAGCAGCAGGCGTATTACTACCAGGATTAAAAAACCCCCGCCCCGAAGGGTTTTCGGGGGAAAAACCTTAGTAGCAATAAGGGTGCTGACATACTGCACAGTTATATACATAAGCTGAGGTTAATGTCTGATTGGGGGGCATAACCGAGTCCACAGATCCATTACCTCCCGAGGTACGATCCCAACAAGCCTACAGAGGTCGTGGCTCAAGAGCTCATGCGAGGGCCCGATGGGGCACAACTAACCGAGCATACCGAGCCCGATATGCTCGTGCCGGACAGCCCGGAGGGCGTGACTTTCATCCTCAATGGCGCCCGCTGACAAAGATCGACAGACTCGCCCTCACGCTGCTCCCCGAATCCATCTCCATGTCTCAATGCGGAGGTGGTGTGCACCCGTATGCGAATGGAAGCAATCACCCCGCGCTTTTCATGGGTAGATGGGTGCGCGAGGTAGTGGTGTGGGCCCCTCGAGCATGGGATTAACCTGCCGTCGATAATTTGCCACCTTGACATGTGACAGGGCCTCTGCATCCCAAAGCTTGGCCATGAAGCAAGCATCCAAGCATCGCTTCAAGGCGGTAGCGTTCCTTATGTATGCACCGGGTCCACATCTGTGTGCCTGCAC
The DNA here is from genome assembly GCA_021234155.1 of Isoetes taiwanensis. Classification (NCBI taxonomy): domain Eukaryota; kingdom Viridiplantae; phylum Streptophyta; class Lycopodiopsida; order Isoetales; family Isoetaceae; genus Isoetes; species Isoetes taiwanensis. Next base: position 18,332,534 of record JAJEKV010000012.1, on the reverse strand, counting down.
ATTCCATCGCGAGAACCACTGGGCTTGCTTGTCTTTCCAGCAGGCTTTGAGTCGCTGCGGGCCCATCGCCACTGCCAAAGCAAGGTTGGGCAGCTGGGCTTCATCCATAGCCACCACCTTCTGGAAGTAAATAATGTGACTATATTATGCACAAATGTAACAGACATATGGCACACTGGCACTTGCTGGACAATTACATAACACTTAAATTGCAAGTAATGCCAATTGCACAATCAAGATTTATTCCTAGACAAACGGCATGGACATGCGACACTTGCTAGACAATTAGATGGCACTTATTAAAATGCCATATATACTGGTTAAAATGGCAAAATCTTAACCGCACTTAAATGGCACATAAAAGGTACTAGTGTATGTGCAATTTATAGTATAACAAATGGCAAAATAGTTGTCACTTAAATGGCATATCCATGTCACATTTTTCAATTTGCCAATTAAAATATTATAAATGGCAAATTCATGAAAATGTGCCATTTGTGCACATTTTTGTACTAGTGAATGACTAAACTACAATCATATAAATAATATATCCATACCATATAATTGTAATAGAAAAATAGCTTAAACGGTATTTTCTAGAAAGTTCATATGTGGCCTTGAAGTTGAACACCTGTATTGACCTAGAAGTGATGTTGTAAGTGGGTCTTGATCTTGATTGCTTTTCAGAATTTGATACATGTATTGTTATTGTTAAGCTTAGTGGTGGTTTTCGAAGTTTCTTGGGGCCAACCATAAAAGAGAAAGGTAGCTGGTGCTACACCAAATTGCATTTCCAGTGCTTGCATATCCCTTGCCAGATCTTTCTTGCAACAACGAGCCTTCTCTTTTTCCAAAGAACAAAGATGGTTTAAGGCCTCAAGGATTGCAAAGTGTTATGCTTACAAGAAATAAAGCTATTGTATTGGCTTTAATATATCTGCTAGCCATCTCACCCAAGCATATCCCAAAGCACGTCAATAAAGCCTAGACTTCCTAAGGCGGGATTAAATCCTGCCTACAAAGTGTGCATGTAAGGACCCAACGAATGTGTGGTGAGTTGGTATATGCCTAATAATGCCAAAATAAATGTGCATTTGGTCATGGGTTCAAACCTTGCCAATGTATGTTTATCTTTGGGAGTTCGTTATTGGGGGTATACGATGATGATCCCCGACGTGGTAGAACTTAAAAGCCTATACGTGTCCTCCACTTTGGCTGCCGCAAGGTAGTAGGATAGCTAGTCTGTACAAGATTAGTCTAGTATGGACCTTAAACAAGTAATAAAAAATGGACTATGGTAGGTGGCACTAGGATGGTGAGGCTAAAAAAGGCCATGCCCCTAGAGTTGCCCCTAGGACCTAGACTTCCTAAGGCGGGATTAAATTCTGCCTACAAAGTGTGCATGTAAGGCAAAAGTTTTGCCCAACGGATGTGTGGTGAGTTGGTATATGCCTAATAATGCCAAAATAAATGTGTATTTGGTCATGGGTTCAAACCTTGCCAATGTATGTTTATCTTTGGGAGTTGGTTATTGGGGATATACGATGATGATCCCCGACGTGGTAGAACTTAAAAGCCTATACGTGTCCTCCACTTTATACAAGGTCTAGTATGGACCCAAACAAGTAATAAAAAAAATCAATGGGACTATGGTAAGGGTAGTAGGATAAGCTAGCTAGTCTATACAAGATTAGTCTAGTATGGACCTTAAACAAGTAATAAAAAATCAATGGGACTATGGTAGGTGGCACTAGGATGGTGAGGCTAAAAAAGGCCATGCCCCTAGAGTTGCCCCTAGGACCTAGACTTTGTTCAACTGCTCCTAAGGGGGATTAAATCCTTGCCACAAAGGACTATGGTGTGGCATGTAAGGTAAAAGTTTTGCCCCCTTAGGACCCCACACTTACAAAGTGTGCATGTAAGGTAAAAGTTTTGCCCAACGGATGTGTGGTGAGTTGGTATATGCCTAATAATGCCAAAATAAATGTGCATTTGGTCATGGGTTCAAAACTTGCCAATGTATGTTTATCTTTGGGAGTTGGTTATTGGGGGTATACGATGATGATCCCCGACGTGGTAGAACATAAAAGCCTATACGTGTCCTCCACTTTGGCTGCTGCAAGGTAGTAGGATAAGCTAGCTAGTTTGTACAAGATTAGTCTAGTATGGACCTTAAACAAGTAATAAAAAATCAATGGGACTATGGTAGGTGGCACTAGGATGGTGAGGCTAAAAAAGGCCATGCCCTAGAGTTGCCCCTAGGACCTAGACTTCCTAAGGCGGGATTAAATCCTGCCTACAAAGTGTGCATGTAAGGCAAAAGTTTTGCCCAACGGATGTGTGGTGAGTTGGTATATGCCTAATAATGCCAAAATAAATGTGCATTTGGTCATAGGTTCAAACCTTGTATGTTTAATGTATGTTTATCTTTGGGAGTTGGTTATTGGGGGTAGTAGGATAAGTTAGCTAGTCCTACAAGGTAATAAAAATCAATGTGGTAGGTGGCAATGCCGGTGCCCCTCAGACTATGGTAGGTGGCACTAGTAGTGAGGATAGGACCCCTAGACTTCCTAAGGACCTAGGACTTCCCCACAAAATCCGACAAAAGTGCAAAGGCAAAAAGTTTTGCCCAACTAGTGTGGACCTTAAATAAGGCCAAAACAAATGTGCATTTGGTCATGTGGTTCAAACCTTGCCAATGTATGATTGGTTATTGGGGGTATAGCCCATGATCCCCGTGGTAGAACTTAAAAGCCTAAAATAAATGTGCTATGGTGGTCTCCACTTTGGTTTGCCTTTGGGAGTTCCTAGTAGGATAAACTAGCTAGTCCTAGTCCGCACAAGATTAGTCTAGTATGGACCTTAAACAAGTAATAAAAAATCAATGGGACTATGGTAGGTGGCACTAGGATGGTGAGGCTAAAAAAGGCCATGCCCCTAGAGTTGCCCTAGGACCTAGACTTCCTAAGGCGGGATTAAATCCTGCCTACAAAGTGTGCATGTAAGGCAAAAGTTTTGCCCAACGGATGTGTGGTGAGTTGGTATATGCCTAATAATGCCAAAATAAATGTGCATTTGGTCATGGGTTCAAACCTTGCCAATGTATGTTTATCTTTGGGAGTTGGCTATTGGGGGTATAGATGATGATCCCCGACGTGGTAGAACTTAAAAGACTATACGTGTCCTCCACTTTGGCTGCCGCAAGGTAGTAGGATAAGTTAGCTAGTCTGTACAAGATTAGTCTAGTATGGACCTTAAACAAGTAATAAAAAATCAATGGGACTATGGTAGGTGGCACTAGGATAGTGAGGCTAAAAAAGGCCATGCCCCTAGAGTTGCCCCTAGGACCTAGACTTCCTAAGGCGGGATGAAATCCTGCCTACAAAGTGTGCATGTAAGGTAAAAGTTTTGCCCAACGAATGTGTGGTGAGTTGGTATATGCCTAATAATGCCAAAATAAATGTGCATTTGGTCATGTGTTCAAACCTTGCCAATGTATGTTTATCTTTGGGAGTTGGTTATTGGGGTATAATGATGATGATCCCCGACGTGGTAGAACTTAAAAGCCTATAATGCGTGTCCTCCACTTTGGTCACCGCCAAGGTAGTGGGATAAACTAGCTAGTCCTCAGACAAGATTAGTCTAGTATGGACCTTAAACAAAGTAATAAAAAAACAATGGGACTATGGTAGGTGGCACTAGGATGGTGAGGCTAAAAAAGCCATGCCCCTAGAGTTGCCCCTAGGACCTAGACTTCCTAAGGCGGGATTAAATCCTGCCTACAAAGTGTGCATGTAAAAAAAAGTTTTGCCCAACGAATGTGTGGTGAGTTGGTATATGCCTAATAAGGCCAAAATAAATGTGCATTTGCTCATGTGTTCAAACCTTGCCAATGTATGTTTATCTTTGGGAGTTGGTTATTGGGGGTATACGATGATGATCCCCGACGTGGTAGAACTTAAAAAGCCTATAAACGCGGTCCTCCACTTTGGACCTTAAACAAAGCCGCGAAGGTAGTGGGATAAACTAGCTAGTCTAGTCTAGTATAGACCTTAAACAAAGTAATAAAAAAACAATGGGACTATGGTAGGTGGCACTAGGATGGTGAGGCTAAAAAGCCATGCCCCTAGAGTTGCCCCTAGGACCTAGACTTCCTAAGGCGCTAGGATTAAATCACGCCTACAAAGTGTGCATGTAAGGCAAAAGTTTTGCCCAACGGATGTGTGGTGAGTTGGTATATGCCTAATAATGCCAAAATAAATGTGCATTTGGTCATGGGTTCAAACCTTGCCAATGTATGTTTATCTTTGGGAATTGGTTATTGTGGGTATACGATGATGATCCCCGACGTGGTAGAACTTAAAAACCTATACGTGTCCTCCACTTTGGCTGCCGCAAGGTAGTGGGATAAACTAGCTAGTCTGTACAAGATTAGTCTAGTATGGACCTTAAACAAAGTAATAAAAAAACAATGGGACTATGGTAGGTGGCACTAGGATGGTGAGGCTAAAAAGCCATGCCCCTAGAGTTGCCCCTAGGACCTAGACTTCCTAAGGCGGGATCAAATCCTGCCTACAAAGTGTGCATGTAAGGCAAAAGTTTTGTTCAACGGATGTGTGGTGAGTTGGTATATGCCTAATAATGCCAAAATAAATGTGCATTTGGTCATGGGTTCAAACCTTGCCAATGTATGTTTATCTTTGGGAGTTGGTTATTGGGGGGTAGAACTTAAAAGCTTATACGTGTCCTCCACTTTGGCTGCCGCAAGGTAGTAGGATAAGCTAGCTAGTCTGTACAAGATTAGTCTAGTATGGACCTTAAACAAGTAATAACATGAATTTACCATTTATAACCTAGGACATGTGCCCAACGGATGTGTGGTGAGATGGTATATGCCTAATAATGTCAAAATAAATGTGCATTTGGTCATGGGTTCAAACCTTGCCAATGTATGTTTATCTTTGGGAGTTCGTTATTGGGGGTATACGATGATGATCCCCGAGTAGAACTTAAAAGCCTATACGTGTCCTCCACTTTGGCTGCCGCAAGGTAGTGGGATAAACTAGCTAGTCTGTACAAGATTAGTCTAGTATGGACCTTAAACAAAGTAATAAAAAAACAATGGGACTATGGTAGGTGGCACTAGGATGGTGAGGCTAAAAAGCCATGCCCCTAGAGTTGCCCCTAGGACCTAGACTTCCTAAGGCGGGATTAAATCCTGCCTACAAAGTGTGCATATAAGGCAAAAGTTTTGCCCAACGGATGTGTGGTGAGTTGGTATATGTCTAATAATGCCAAAATAAATGTGCATTTGGTCATGGGTTCAAACCTTGCCAATGTATGTTTATCTTTGGGAGTTGGTTATTGGGGGTATACGATGATGATCCCCGACGTTGTAGAACTTAAAAGCCTGCCGCAAGGTAGTGGGATAAACTAGCTAGTCTGTACAAGATTAGTCTAGTATGGACCTTAAACAAGTAATAACTTGAATTTGCCATTTATAACCTAGGACATGTGCCCAACGGATGTGTGGTGAGATGGTATATGCCTCATAATGTCAAAATAAATGTGCATTTGGTCATGGGTTCAAACCTTGCCAATGTATGTTTATCTTTGGGAGTTCGTTATTGGGGGTATACGATGATGATCCCCGACGTGGTAGAACTTAAAAGCCTATACGTGTCCTCCATTTTGGCTGCCGCAAGGTAGTGGGATAAACTAGGTAGTCTGTACAAGATTAGTCTAGTACGGACCTTAAACAAAGTAATAAAAAAACAATGGGACTATGGTAGGTGGCACTAGGATGGTGAGGCTAAAAAGCCATGCCCCTAGAGTTGCCCGTAGGACCTAGACTTCCTAAGGCGGGATGAAATCCTGCCTACAAAGTGTGCATGTAAGGCAAAAGTTTTGCCCAACAGATGTGTGGTGAGTTGGTATATGCCTAATAATGCCAAAATAAATGTGCATTTGGTCATGGGTTCAAATCTTGCCAATGTATGTTTATCTTTGGGAGTTAGTTATTGGGGGTATACGATGATGATCCCCGACGTGGTAGAACTTAAAAGCCTATACGTGTCCTCCACTTTGGCTGCCGCAAGGTAGTGGGATAAACTAGCTAGTCTGTACAAGATTAGTCTAGTATGGACCTTAAACAAAGTAATAAAAAAACAATGGGACTATGGTAGGTGGCACTAGGATGGTGAGGCTAAAAAGCCATGCCCCTAGAGTTGCCCCTAGGACCTAGACTTCCTAAGGCGGGATTAAATCCTGCCTACAAAGTGTGCATGTAAGGCAAAAGGTTTGCCCAACGGATGTGTGGTGAGTTGGTATATGCCTAATAATGCTAAAAAAATGTGCATTTGGTCATGGGTTCAAACCTTGCCAATGTATGTTTATCTTTGGGAGTTGGTTATTGGGGGTATACGATGATGATCCTCGACGTGGTAGAACTTAAAAGCCTAAACGTGTCCTCCACTTTGGCTGCCGCAAGGTAGTGGGATAAAGTAGCTAGTCTGTACAAGATTAGTCTAGTATGGACCTTAAACAAAGTAATAAAAAAACAATGGGACTATGGTAGGTGGCACTAGGATGGTGAGACTAAAAAGCCATGCCCCTAGAGTTTCCCCTAGGACCTAGACTTCCTAAGGCGGGGATTAAATCCTGCCTACAAAGTGTGCATGTAAGGCAAAAGTTTGGCCCAACGGATGTGTGGTGAGTTGGTATATGCCTAATAATGCCAAAATAAATGTGCATTTGATCATGGGTTCAAACCTTGCTAATGTATGTTTATTTTTGGGAGTTGGTTATTGGGGGTATACGATGATGATCCCCGACGTGGTAGAACTTAAAAGCCTATACGTGTCCTCCACTTTGGCTGCCGCAAGGTAGTGGGATAAACTAGCTAGTCTGTAAAGATTAGTCTAGTATGGACCTTAAACAAAGTAATAAAAAAACAATGGGACTATGGTAGGTGGCACTAGGATGGTGAGGCATGCCCTTAGAGTTGCCCCTAGACCTAGACTTCCTAAAGCGGGATTAAATCCTGCATACAAAGTGTGCATGTAAGGCAAAAGTTTTGCCCAACGGATGTGTGGTGAGTTGGTATATGCCTAATAATGCCAAAATAAATGTGCATTTGGTCATGGGTTCAAACCTTGCCAATGTATGTTTATCTTTGGGAGTTGGTTATTGGGGGTATACGATGATGATCCCCGACATGGTAGAACTTAAAAGCCTATACGTGTCCTCCACTTTTGGTCTGCCGAAGGTAGTGGGATAAACTAGCTAGTCCGTGCAAAGATTAGTCTAGTATGGACCTTAAACAAAGTAATAAAAAAACAATGGGACTATGGTAGGTGGCACTAGGATGGTGAGGCTAAAAAGCCATGCTCCTAGAGTTGCCCCTAGGATCTAGACTTCCTAAGGCGGGATTAAATCCTGCCTACAAAGTGTGCATGTAAGGCAAAAGTTTTGCCCAACGGATGTGTGGTGAGTTGGTATATGCCTAATAATGCCAAAAAAATGTGCATTTGGTCATGGGTTCAAACCTTGTCAATGTATGTTTATCTTTGGGAGTTGGTTATTGGGGGTATACGATGATGATCCCCGACGTGGTAGAACTTAAAAGCCTATACGTGTCCTCCACTTTGGCTGCCGCAAGGTAATGGGATAAACTAGCTAGTCTGTACAAGATTAGTCTAGTATGGACCTTAAACAAAGTAATCAAAAAACAATGGGACTATGGTAGGTGGCACTAGGATGGTGAGGCTAAAAAGCCATGCCCCTAGGACCTAGACTTCCTAAGGTGGGATTAAATCCTGCCTACAAAGTGTGCATGTAAGGCAAAAATTTTGGCCAACGGATGTGTGGTGAGTTGGATATGTCTAATAATGCCAAAATAAATGTGCATTTGGTCATGGGTTCAAACCTTGCCAATGTATGTTTATCTTTGGGAGTTGGTTATTGGGGGTATATGATGATGATCCCCGACGTGGTAGAACTTAAAAGTCTATACGTACACTCCTCCACTTTGGCTGCCGCAAGGTAGTGGGATAAGCTAGCTAGTCTGTACAAGATTAGTCTAGTATGGACCTTAAACAAGTAATAAAAAATCAATGGGACTATGGTAGGTGGCACTAAGATGGTGAGGTTAAAAAAGGCCATGCCCCTAGAGTTGCCCCTAGGACCTAGACTTCCTAAGGCGGGATTAAATCCTGCCTACAAAGTGTGCATGTAAGGCAAAAGTTTTGTCCAATGGATGTGTGGTGAGTTGATATATGCCTAATAATGCCAAAATAAATGTGCATTTGGTCATGGGTTTAAACCTTGCCAATGTATGTTTATCTTTGGGAGTTGGTTATTGGGGGTATACGATGATGATCCCCGACGTGGTAGAACTTAAAAAGCCTATCGTGTCCTCCATTTTGGTCAAAAGGTAGTGGGATAAACTAGCTAGTCTGTACAAGATTAGTCTAGTATGGACCTTAAACAAAGTAATAAAAAAACAATGGGACTATGGTAGGTGGCACTAGGATGGTGAGGCTAAAAAGCCATGCCCCTAGAGTTGCCCCTAGGACCTAGACTTCCTAAGGCGGGATGAAATCCTGCCTACAAAGTGTGCATGTAAGGCAAAAGTTTTGCCCAACGGATGTGTGGTGAGTTGGTATATGCCTAATAATGCCAAAATAAATGTGCATTTGGTCATGGGTTCAAATCTTGCCAATGTATGTTTATCTTTGGGAGTTAGTTATTGGGGGTATACGATGATGATCCCCGACGTGGTAGAACTTAAAAGCCTATACGTGTCCTCCACTTTGGCTGCCGCAAGGTAGTAGGATAAGCTAGCTAGTCTGTACAAGATTAGTCTAGTATGGACCTTAAACAAGTAATAACCTAGAATGATAACTGGTTAATACATGATTCAAATAATATGGGGCCAAATATCATTAAAAGATCTTTCCATTAATGCACCTAAAGAAACAAACGCTACAACATTTGATTAAGGAATCAAACGTTATGGGGAAAAAGAAATGGAGGATTCTTACGACGATAAAAAGGAGGTCTCAAAATGCCTCTAATTGCCCATGCTTAGCTCACTTTCTTCATAATCCAGTCCCATCGGTTTTTTGTGTTTTGGACGCCAAATTTGTTTTTATAGTGATCGAAAACTCATTTTACCCTTATTTTCCCCTTTAGAAAATTGGTTTTTTTTACCTTTAGGCTCGAGTGCCTTTTTTTAGAACTTTTTTTAGAAGATATGAATTATCACAAGCTTTCTTTTAGGATTGATTTCTTTTTTTAAGGAAACACAACGCAATCTAAATCTGTAGCAATACTCCTATCTGTTGTAGGGCCATGCGTGGGTTAGGTCACAAATTTTTAAATCAATTAGTAGCAGGGTTCGTACTGGCTAAAATAAATTAGTGTCAGGGTTCTTATCGGTCAAATATTGAATGCGAGTAAATCCGCCCATTTGAATTCGAGCCTTCACAGATATGAAGGTCAATCTTCCTAAAATTTTCGAGTCAAAGCTGTTGGTCCTCCCTATGGCATTACCACTAAAGAATTCCCAATTCCTCTAATGCCCAATTCGTTTGGCATTGGGGAATGGTATTTTGGCAGTGGTCTGGAGTAAGATTTCAGTATTATATTGTATGGAAAAGGGTATATTTGGGCAATTTTGAGTAGCTTAAATGGCTTAAGGAAAAAATTGCGAGATTGGGTTGGGTGGTGACCATGCATGGTCGGAATTAGGTCTGGGTGCAGGATCCTATTTTGGAAAGCATGTGAACGCACCTGGGGGCAGCGGGCAGAAGCGCTTCTGCAGTTGTGCAAGATGGATGCCGCCATGGATCGACCATGTAAGAATTGCAATCCTCTCTGATTCTTGTTCCTGAGCCTGCTGGCAGTTTTAGATCATAATGCATCTGCGAAGAGAGGCGAGGTTGAAGGTGAGAGTGTACAAAATGGTGGAGCAAAGAAGTAGTGCTTGTGGCCGTTGCAGGGACAAGGGAGGGCAGCGAATTTGGCATTTATGGATTGGCAGGGACATCCTCCGGAGTGCAATAGGGCTGGAGAAATCAGAGAGAGAAGTGCAGTGGTGGGATGCCGAATGTCACATGGGCAGTGCCTGCAATGGCCAAAAGAGATGTTGTGGTGGATGGAGTAGCGAGTGCTGATGGGGGCTGTGATGGGAAGGAGCAATGTGGAGTTGTGCCGATTGTCGTGTTTGAAGATATGATCGGAGCTATAGTTCCCGATGTGAATGTGGCTGCAGTGAGAATGGAAGGTGCGAACAGAGGTAGGGGGACGGGGGAGAGGGTGAGGAGGATCGTGCAGAAGGGCTGGTGGTAGAAGGGCAAATGTGAGGTTGCCCTCTCTTGTTAGTGAGAGTGTGAGGGGTGGGGTTATGGATGAGAAGGCTCCCTGTCTGCAGATGCAGATGAATAGGGGTGGAGCAAGGAAGCGAGGAAGGGTAGAGCTAGGAGGGCTGTGACTGTCATGGAGGAGCACCTGGGTACAGAGAAGAAGCTATAGGCATGCCATGTTTCCTAGATGCTTCTGTGACCATAGTGTTCGGAGGATGCGATGTTTCGCTTGCACTGTATGAAAAAATGATCGTTTTCTTGAAGGAAAGCTGCAAGGCCGGCGTTGTGACTCTAGAGTCTAGAGAGAGGGTCGTCCCTGGATCATCTCCATATACAGACGGTCATGCGCTCTGATGCAAAAACTCCTACTAGTTTGAATGTGAGAATAAAAAATTTCCTAGGTTGGAATATCTCTAAGCTGCTGGAGCTATGATTTTGTGCAAAGCCCTCCGTGGTAGTAAATTGCATTGCTTTGAAGGTATCATTGGATACTGCCTCAAAGATATTGGTAAGTTGCATTTCAGAGCACATATCCATACTATCACTTTGGAACAGATCAGTAGAGGCAAGGAGTTGTATGCTCTCTATGGTGCTGGAGAGATAAAGCACCTGATGGTGCTCGACAATCGAAATTTGATGGTGAAGGCATCGCATTTTGTTTCTTATCATGGGGGCAAATTCCGGGGCATGCCTCTCCTCCCACTAGAAGAAAACCCCTATGCTTGTAACGCTTTTTGATACGCTTTTTTGAACTAAAATAATATTATAATATAATTAAAAAATAGCGTTACAATGTTGATTTGATACGCGTTACGAATGATGGGGTCAATTGAAACGCGTAACGGATTTGTAACGCATAACAAGTTTGAAACGCGTCAATAATTTGCAATGCGTTTCAAAAGAATATGTTTCAAACGCGTTTCAATATTGAAACGCATTGCAAATAACAATATTAAAGTAAAAAAATAAAAATCCTTGCAACGCGTTACAAGTTCATGAACCGTTACAAAAAAAAAAATTTGGACGAATTAGTAAAAATAACAAAAAGAAAATTTTTATTAATTCAAAAGAAATACAATATTGTTTCAGCAAGCATAGCTGCCTGCTGCACCACTACCATCATGCTCATCATCATAATTTTGATGTGCATAAATATCATCTTGTTCAACGTTATTAGGTAGATCTTCATTATCAGCTTGTACTTCCATATCATCCAGAAGAAGCAATTGCTCAATAGCCTACACAAGAAAAATGATATAAAATTAAATTATGAATTCGTTACTAATTTCATAATCTAGAAAAAATTACCTTTCGATGTCGCTCCTCTACTGGCCAAATGCCATGCCTTGCTAGATGCTTTTGCATCTTACAGAAGTTGAGAGTACTGCTAAGACGAGATTCCTCTTCCGACGGAGGTCGATCATACATTTCATACTAGTAAATGAAAAAAAAGTGTAAGTACATACATAAATTGATACAAGTTAAGAATTTTGCTAACACATACAAATCGAGTACGAAATGTGACTTTGCCTCCACTCCCCCCCGGATTGCCCTTAACGTCCCTTTGCCTATAAATAAAATAATAGAAATCCAACAAACTTTAACTATAATATAGAGTAAGCATAAATTTACATTCAAAAGAATTTAATTAAACTCACGCTTATGCATGACATTGTTGAGCATATTCTACTCTCTCACCCCGTTTCTTCCTTTGTCCCTCTCTCCAAAAGTGCTCCCATGCCCCGACGATTATCCCTCCTCTAATTGTGGAGGACAGGTTGTAATTTTATCCTTGGCGATATCATCAATCAATCTAGATTTAAAAACCCTGCAAAAGTAGTTTTAAACATAATTAAAATATGTATTTAAACAAAGTTATAAATTTAACTCACCTAAAAGATCGTCCTATAATCCTCATGACTTCTCTTTTACTCCATCCTTTTCCGTGCCATTCCTCTAATCTCTCGAAGACCTATATCACACATGTGGAACTTTACCTTTAGCTTATTAAAAATCATCATCAATAAAAAAAAAATGAAACAACAATTACTTACTGCATCAATATGCTCCCGCCTTTGATGTTTCATGTCCAAATGTGGGTTCTTCCAGTATAATACTTCCTTTGCTACCCTACTTATATTTTTTGAAAATTCCATTGCACCTGCACCATAAGAAGGACAACCTAAGGAAGTGACTGCCAATGGAACTACTTTGCCTCGTGATCCCTCTTCAATAATGATGGTATCCGACGAATATTTAAACCGGCCAATCTGAAAGATAAACGTTCATTAGATGATTAAAATTCAATAAAGAATGTTAGCTTATGACATTAGAAATTTTAAGACATGGAAATAATATGACTAAAGCTATCCAATATTAAATCTTAAATGTTAACTCGCATCTTTAAAAGCTACAATTTCAATTCCATAAATAACTAAAATGCGACAATAAGTACTTACACGTGGATACTCAATCGGCACTTGCTCATCTGCAATTCTACTTCTCCTTCGTCCTGGTCCTCTTCCTTTTCTTGGACCAACTTCTGAGTCATTTATGTCAACAGATTGAGAATCTCTAGAGTGTGTATGATCAGGAGTCCCAGCAAGTGGAGTGTTAGAAGGAGTGGGCAAGGAGGTTCTAGTGGCTACAGGATGTGACTGTGTGGGAGTGGTAGTGGTAGAAAGAGGACCATAATGATCCATGCTGCAAACCGGGAACATTAGGTTGGCCAGAATGGTTCATGGGTTTTACCCAACAACTCCGCATATGCGTTGCTAGAGAGGTTGCAAGCTACCTGGAGAATTATGCTGTCTATGCAGATGTGCACATATAAGGACGTGAGGATGGCTTTATTTGGGTCTCAACGAGGTGTGGTTCCAATTGAACGAGTGGAGAGGAGGAGGAAGAGGGTGTGGAACACCGCAGATGTATTTGAAGATGGGGAGGAGAGCTTGGAGAGAGAAAGCAGTGGAGATGAGTTCGTATATGCTGCGAGTGGTGTGCAGCAACCGTCCCCAGAACCTTCTAATGCCTTTGCAGAATTTATCCCTCTTGACATTAATGATGATGAATTTGACATTGCATGATGTAGCATTCTGACTCTTTGTATAACAATGTTCATCTGCTAATGTCACATGCTTTCTTGTTTTCTTGCAGTGGATGATGGCATGAGGATGATCCATGATGATGAGCGAGAGATCATGGTGATTAGCAATAACTCGGATGAGGCTGAGTTGGTTGACCAATATATGGTTGAGTCCTGTCAGAAGGAAGCAGAATTTGATTTTATGGAGATCCTTGTTTGGGGTCTGGGTTCGGGAACTCCTGGAAGACAGCCCTCTGTGAGGACCCGTGGATCTAACAGGCGAGTCCGGGGAACTATGTCACGCGGGATTTGCAAGAAGAGAAGAAGAAGAAGAAAACAGAACAAATGAGAGAAAGATGATAAGCTTCCTTGATATCAATGATGAACATACATGAGCTCTCGCAATAGAGAGAAAACTGAAAGGAGATAAGACTCAAAACTCATCTAAAAACTCATGTGCTAGCTCTACTCATATATATAGTACAATGGCCTTGGGCCCAATATAGACACTCTGATCGATCTCGCCGACTCCCGAAGGAGGCCCGATTTGCGGAATGTTGGCGGTGCCTCTTGAAGTGCCTAGAATTCGGCTGACGCCGACGCTGGGCGGGATTTAGGCCGCACTTGTCCGAGCGGGCGCCTTTGTTGATTGACGGGCCAAAGGCTTTGACCGCGGTGGGTTCGCCGGGTTTGGTCTTCATGGAGCCTTTGATGGTCGACCGAGGATCCTTGAGCTTGACCTCGGTCCGTCAGATAGGGAGGAATAGTCCCGCACTGTGAGGCACAGACTAACACTCCCCACCAAACGACACCTCGTGAGTGAAGAAAAGGAGGAAGTGTTTCGAGGGCGGAAGCCATCCGTTCGAAAGTGATCCTCACGGGAGTGAGGACGGGCACCATTATGGTAATCAAGCAATGAGATCCCGGCGGTTTGAAGAGCAGGAGGAGTGTTTTGACCAAGGGCGTGATCTCGCATCAATAAGAAAGCGAGAGCCGCACTATGTCTTCAAGGGCGCGCATGCCTCAAGAAATGTAATCGACATTCCATGAGGAGACAGTCCGGAGGCCAAAGGCACCGACAATCGCATTCGGATTGCAAAGTGAAAATGGGACGCCGCCGATTTAAGGAGCTTAGCAAAATGCATTTGAGAGCAAACCGCAAATCCTCGCTTTGAAGATGGATCAAGGATCGTGAGGTGGTGGCATTCGCAAGAAGGTGTCAAGACCATGAAGCGCATCCGCCGGGCGCTTGCAACCACGCCATTAGCAATGTAGATCCAATTGCGGTGGTATCCAGAGTGGCACCTTCTTCCCAATGTGAACGGGCGAACAAAACGTGGATCCCACCGAGATCCGGCGAGATCCGAGGTGGTGTCCATCCGCATGACCATCCATGACCTTGGTCCAAAAAGGAAGGCGCCAATCGGTCGTGAACCCGGGCGTGGAGGTACGCCTGGGAAGCATAGGGAGAAGGAACCATGCCCGTAGGCGTGGTTCTCCGGTCTCCCCGAATTGATCGACAAGATCCGGATCAAGAGCCCGACACCAACGATCCCAAAGAGAAGCAGAGAGTCGAGAGTTGACAGAGGGCTATCCCATCCCGGGGGACCGCCTTGCTATCCAACGAGCTTGTAACCGATTGTAACCCCATGAGGTGCCGCGATATAAATTTGTGCATAGGGAAGATCCTGGATGTCCTAGATACTTCCCGATTTGTTGCGGCCGCTTCCGCTTGCGAGAGATAAATGATTGGCAAGCTCGCATGTACTCGATGAAGAGTTTGGGTCCGAGCAGATCCGCAAGATATGGATTGTTATCCCGAAACACCCATTGCACAAGGGGTCACCCCGAAAAAGTCGGGCGGGCCCATTTCCAAAGTGTTCCCGTGTATCACCCGGATAGAAATCATGAAATATGTAAGCCATGGGCTGAACCACTCAAGGTGATAAAGTCCGGATCGGCACGAAGGTATGAGATCAAAGACCACAAGGGCACAAAGACAACCCTTTGTCTTCAATGGAGAGTTCGCGCCAAATCCAAGAAAATGCGACCGCCGTGGAATATCCATTGGGGCCATCCGCCGCATGCCACTTCGAAAAGGAAGAGGTGGCGCCGAGCAACCACATAATCGTGATAGCGTGGAGGGAACCTGAAAGTCAACAGCATTCGTTAAGAATGGCGGTATGGGCGCCAAGTTTTGCTTGAGCCTCATCGCCAGATCGAATAGCTTGCTGCAGCTGTTGTTCGAGATCACGGATCCGGTTGTCCCTTTCGAAAGCAGTAGCGCGGATCGGTCACGGACCCGTTTCTCAAGTGTTGACCGGGAGGAGGATTTCCCAGAGTATTGAGACGGCAGCACGGCAATCTCCGCGTCATCCAAGATCTTCTCGCTTACGCACCTCCTCGTAAGCTGATCTTGAAGAGAGGTGAGTCGAGAGGTCTCAGGTAGAAAGCCGAGCCGTCAAGGAGGCGACTTTGAGCGCCCCGCTCAGTAAGGTTTTGAACTTGAGTGCTGAAGTTTTCACAAAGTTCGAGTACAAGGCGCTGAGCTTAGCAATATCCGCATCCTTGGTACTGTGAGAGCGGCTTTGGACTTGTTGTGCTCCAATAGAGTCTCAATTTCTGATTGAGCCGAGCCCGTTGATCCGCAAGTTGGCTGACTTGAGGCTTGTGCACTTTTGAGATCCGCATGAGCCCGTAAGAGAGCTTCATGCTTGTCTTGAAGTTTGGCCTCCAAAGTTGCAACGTGGGCGGCTGCGTCCTTGAAGGTCCCGGTGTACCGTGATCGAGGCTTCTAGTGCCCGTTGAACCCCGCCATAAGAGCGCCTTGGGATTCTTTAGAACTTGAGAGCAAAGGCTTGAGCATCCTGCCGATACATCGATACAACAACCCATTTAGGGTGTTGTGGTGGTGGAGCCGGCTGTTGCCTGGTTTGTGATGTTTGGGAAAAATGGTGTGAACTGGATGGTGTAGCGGAGGAGGAGACAGTGACATGGGTGTGCGGACTTTGGACATGACCAGGGGAAGACGGGCGTGAAGTGCCGCTTTGGTGAGTTATTGGAAGGGGCCGCTGAAAGGGAATTATGAGAATTTGGTGGTGTGGGGAAGTAATGACGATGAGGGCTTGAAAGTGGCCTCCCACGTAAAACTTCGTAAATGGAAGTGGTACCCCTAAGGCGGTCCATTTCTTGGAGAAGACGATAGAACATCATTTGGGGCCAATCTATGTGGTGTTTGGAGTGTGTAGCAGTGAGGACCAGGTTATAGAAAGGCTTATTGATATGGGTGTTCTTGATAGAATACCCAAGGAACTTTCGCCACAGAAATTTAACAAAGGTTTCGTGAGGCTTGTCGATATTGGTCAGACGATGGACATTGGCATGATAAGGTGTGCACCAAACTCGTGACATCGAGATCCCGTATAGCGCACCATGATACACAAAGGGGTGTGCAAGGGAATATGAAATACCTCGAAAATCAAATGTTGAGTCAAATAAATGGTGGTGCCATCGACCACGCGGGTGTAGCCTTGCGGGTCGTTAACGATATTGGCGATGAACCGCCTTCAACCGGGTCGATTTGGAGCCGGAAGTTCCATTTGAGAGAATTCAGAAAGCTTGTATGCTCAAATGACTTCTTTATTTGGGCCAACAAGGGCGTCACGGAAAGTGGGCGTCAAGAAAGATACAGATGCAAAAAGAGCCGGATCCTTGGGAGCAGTAGCTTGAAGTGTAGAAAATCTTGGGGCAGCCATGGTAACGATTTGCCGAAACGAAGAGTGATTCCAAAGGCGGAGGACAAAAGTCGAGCACGGAGGACAAAGGCGCAGAAGAACGAAAAGGTTTTTAGGGCGCACAACTGGAGGCGAAGAGGTATGAAGAGGGCGAAACTCGAACCGTTGATGGTGCCAGGTGTCAAAAGATGCCAAGAAGGGTATTGAGAGGCAAAAATTTGGCTAAGTCCCAAAAAACGTAAGGGAGAAGCAATGAACGGTGAGGATGAGACGTGAAAGAAGGATCGGATGTGACAGGTGGCAAAGGACACACATTAATGTTCGACGGGCGTGAAAAGAAGGAATGGCATTTAATCGTCGGGTAACTCGAAGTGGGATATCATTAAAAGGAATGTGTCGGGTACCATGGCTAGATATGCGGAGAAAAGATTCTCATTTAGAAACAGCCTTTGCATTGCAAACACGCTGGCGATTTGTGTGATTGGTCCACGCCGACAAGGAGTTCCTCGGCTGCCTATATAAGACGAACCGGAGGAAACGAAGGCATCCGATGGCGCCAAGATGGCTGCTGCCGGCTTGAACGAAGACCGCACTATGCCCACGAACCGCCGAGGGGTGGGTTACATGCAAGATGAATTGTCTCGATCTTCACGCCGCCACAACCGCGGGCATTCGAATGGATCGGGCCGGTGTGCCGGGATGGCTGAACATCCCGACCTGAAGACCAACGGGATGGAGGTGGTTCTCGCACCTTTGCCGATCCCGCGAGAACCTCTACCATCTCCTCCGCATTACCTCTCGCCCCCAACCCGAGTAGAGGGTTTTTCCTCTTAGGACTTAGTAGATAGGGCGCCGAGCCCGCTTTTTGTATATAGGGCGCCCTATAGCGGAAATAGCTGGGTCGCGCCCACATTTTGTAAAAAAAATCTCCACTATAATATAATATACCGCCTTTCTAGTCACTTTACGTGGTGTTTGCATCTTGAACTGTATCTTTGTTGATTTTCACCCCTGCGGTGTGATGAAATGTTTTGAGACGAAAACCATTAACCAATGTAGGTAATGGAGTGCCATCTAACTCGCCCGGTTGGAAAACGCTTGGTCTAACCACGTGAACAATTTGATAAGGGCCAAGCCAACGAAACTTGAGTTTATCCGGAAAATTTTTGTACTGGAATCATAAAGAAGAACCAAATCGCCTTCTTTGAATGTTTTTGTCTTGGACATTTGTCATGTAAAGATTTTTGCAATCTGTTGTCCATGGAGAACACGAATATAAGCATCCGGGCCGAAGTTCATCCAACTGTTCTAATTGATAGACCCTTTCTTTGAGTGCGCAGGGATTATGAGCAAAGAGCCAGTTGAAAACGGAGTGTTGGAAGGATGTATTCAAACGGCATGAGAGCTTCCTCAACCATAAACCAATTTAAAAGGAGTGTGACCGGTAGCAATCTTGAAACAAGTATTGTAGGCCCAAAGAACAAGATGGGAAGTTTTGTCCGCCAACTGCGGGAAGCGTCCACAAATTTTCTTGAGAATGGTGACCGAGTTTTTGTTGGTGCTCTCTGCCAAACCATTGCCTTGAGGATAGTAAGGTGTGCTCTTGTGATGATGTATCGAGAGATAATCCGTCGACTCCTTGATAGTATGATTGATGAAATGGACACCACGGTCACCCACCAGCTCCGTGGGGCAGCCCGAATCGCTGATAATTTGTTGATAGAGGACCCTAGCCGTTGCTTGCGGCAGTTGTTGTCCGAAGTGCACAAGCTTCCGCCCATTTGGTGGCGTGAGTCGAGAGGACCAGAATGTAACGCACGGGTGTGCCGCCAGAGGATCTATAGGTCCCACAAAGTCCATTCCCCATTTGCTGAAGGGAAGTGGCGTGGCGGGCGCCAAGGGAAGAGCGTCCACGGGCCGTGGGGCCCCCACCACCGGGCAAGCGTCACACGTCGCGTGGCGTGAGCATCTTTGAAGAGGGCCAATAATACCCGCGAGAGGATTTTTTGCGGCTTTGGGTGTCACCATGAAAATGACCACCACCGAGCCCTTGATGAGCTTCTCGAACAATATCCGGAACTTCATGAGGTAGAACACACGGTCAAGGATGGTGTCCTTACCCTTTTGTAGAGATGTCCTCGCAACCATGGTGTAGTCACGGACCTCTCGAGAAATTGATGGCGGCGGATTGTCGCCAAGGCGAGAGAGCGCCTCGCCTTCTGGTGGAAGAGCACCGTGAGGAGGTACCGCTGAAAATCATGGAACCAATGTGGTGTTGCCGCGACTAAAAAAGAGCCGAGCATCGGAAAGCGCCCGAGACTCCGGTTGAGGATCATCCGTGTGGATCGTGAAAGATAATCCGAACGACATGAGATTTGGCCGCCTTATGAACGATTTCAAAAGGAGCAAATTCTTGAGAAGAAGGACCCAACGAGCAATGCGCCCGTGGGCGTGGACTTGTTGATCAAATAGAGGAGTGCTTGGTGGTCCACAAAGAACTTGATTTGACTGCCCAAAGGTAATGACGGAAGCGTTGGACACGAGAAAATGAGACCCAAAGCTTCACGCTCGTCAGCGAGAATAGTTGCTTTCCAGAATTGAGTTTTCGGCCGGGCGTAGCGATTTGGTTTGTCGGTAATGCGATCATATTCTTGAGAAAGAACACCTCAATAGCAAACGCCGAGACATCGACATGAACGTGAAAGGGCTTGTCCCATTGAGGAGGAACAAGAACCGGTGCCCGAAAGTAAGCAAAAGCTTCCAGGTTGTTGGAAAGCGAAGATCCGCCCAGGAATTCCAAGCCTGTAGATTCGTCACCCGTGAGTTTATGAATGGGATCTCCAATGGCGCTAGTCCCGGTATGAAGGTGGAGTAATAATTGACCTTACCGAGGAAAGAGCGTGTCTCCTTGATATTGGCCGGTGCTTGAGCCTTGAGCACACAACCCATTTTTGCGGATCCGTGGTGATACCGCTGCTTTGCGACAACATGGCCTAACAGTAACACCGTGGTGACGAAAAGGTGCATTTCTGATTGAGACTAATGCCGACTCATCACATTTCGGAAGACGAAGTTCCAATTTATCCAAATGGTCACCATGGAACCAGAGGCGAGAAGTCATCTTGAAAAATTTGCAAGAAGGGATTTTCCTTCATGAAATCATGAAAAACTGAGAGCATGATGCGTTGAAACGTTGATGGAGAGTTTGATAGTCCAAAAGGAACCACCTTGTAGGCAAAAGTGCCCCACGGGGTGGTGAAGGTAGTCTTGAGTTGATCAGATTCTTTGATTGAGATCCGATTGTAGCCGTAAAAACCATCCATGAAGGAGTACATCTCATGTCCAGCCACTTCTTCCGTAACCCGGTCCGTGAAGGGAAGTGGAAAATGATCACGCCCGCGGCCCGATTGAGTTTCCGATAGTCCACACGCACGCGGATCTTACCATTGTGTTTAAGGGCAATGACGATTTGGGGGCTCACCCATTCGAAAATGTTTGACCTCATAGATCAAACCCGGCAAGAAGGAGTTTGTCAATTTCCGCCTTTGACGCGATCCGCGGTAATTAGGGTTGAGCCTGTACTGTCGTTGCTACACAGGTCGTGCATCAGATTTGGTAGGAATGGTGAGTTCCCCCAAGCTTTTGTTGATTCCTCGAAGATCTTTGTAACTCCAGGCGAAAATGTGTTTGAATTTTTGAATGTACCGACGGCCCCTGCTACGATAAGGAGCCGAAGATTTGCAAAGAATGCGACAAGGTTGATTGTTGCCGACGCCCACAATCTCGACTTCCTGGAGTCCGAAGATGGGGTATTACGTCCAAGATCCCGGACAATGTGCGCGGAGGTTGGAGCATAACCGGATGCGTGGCACTTTGCGTGGTGAAAAAGAGGGGTTGCCTCGGGCCATCCAGCAGAGGTTGCTTCATGACAACAAGGTACATCAACAAGAGTTGCAGGAGGTTCAACATCCGAAAAGTGATCACGCGTTGATTCGATTGCAAGGAGCCGTAGGGTCAAGCAAAGCAGCCACAAACCGGGTCCCGATCAAGAGTCATTTCTCCCCAAGGATCAGATATATTCGGTAGGATGACAAAGGCGCACTCGCAGGGAGCCCGAACTTGATAAATATTCCGAGCTTCTTCCGAACTGGTGGTCCGAGAGAGAGGGTTCCGTGATTGTCAACAGAAATGATCCCGCCTGCTTGCAAGTCCATGGTGGCATTGAGATGACCATCGCTGATGACTAACCGTCCGTGGGCCCAAGAATGGATACTCTTTGCCCGGCGGAGAAAAAGGTCTCGGCCGACCAGCATTTCATAGTCACCGGATCTTCGCCAGCCTTCCAAACTCCAAATTCCATGGGGAAGCCGGAGATCACCAATGTTGATGTGAAGAATAGGTGTGACGCCTTTGAGGTCGCGTGATATGGCCATTAGCCAATTTGATGTCATATGGGGCACGAAAGAGTTGTGTGATGCCCATTTGTTTATGAGTTTATCCGTGATGAGATTGATCAAGCGCTTACTCCATCTATTTGAACATGGTTGACTTGTCGATTACCCACCGTGGCATGGACCGTGGGTGTAGAGGTAGCTACAGCCCCAACTAAAACAAATTGGGAGTGGTAACCGGTCCTTGAGAGCAGACAGAGTTTTAAAATAGTTGCCAAGCTTAAAGGAATTTTGATCTTGGCTAGCTCCTCTTGGAGTTCTAGAGGCACATGAGAAAAAGGATCCGCCGGTTCCATCAAAAGGGAGTGCGGCGTGGAAGCAAAGAACTTTTTTGAGTAAGTCAACCCTCGGCAGCAATATTGGGATACGCCCGAGAGCGTGGAGGTTGAGATGTGGAAGGGGTATCTTGTCTTTGTTGAGCTCTAGTGGTGGCATGAACATTTGCCAAGGTGCGCCTTCAAAGCAGCCTTGCATGAGGTTCAAAATGCTTTGTCGAACTTTTTGGGCATGACATGTGGCATAAGCTTCTCCAAGTCGTGCAAAGTGAACCTTTTTTTCGTCCCTCATGAGGAATGGTGTCAACCGCAAAGGCAAAGCTGGCGTGCCATTCGAATAATGGTCAAGGGACGATGCCTTGGTCCGGGCGGAAACTAAACCAACCCAATTTGACGGCCGGACCGAGGATTAAGTGCCCGAAAAATTTCCTCTTGTGCTTGTTGATCCAAATTCGAGGTTGATTTGTCGGAGCTGGTTGATAGCGTGATTGCCGAGGCGCCTTTGGTGGCTTTAAGAACTGGTCTCGGCCTTGTTCGCCATTAGCAATCCAGAGTTGGTAAGCCGTGAGGCGGACCGATGTGGTCTGATTTGTGCCGTGAAGTCGCACTGAACTTGTGGAAGTTGAGGACACGCCGCGGTGGTATGACCCCATTCTTGACAAAGATAACACCGAAGCTTTAGAAGGATCAAAAGGAGGACGCTTGGTTGATTCCCGTGGTTGCCCCCGCGGCCGATAGAGTTGCGCGGGTTGCACCTCGGGGGTGGTCACGATAGTGCGATTGTTGCCGAGGTGTGGTTTGTACTTGATAAACCATTTTGTTGCGAACCGGTGGGATGAGTGCGAAAAGCACTCTTCCGCGGCATGATTGCACATGTTGCATCGCTTGCAATGAGGCGGCCATTGGTGGAGTTGCACTCATTTGCCAAATGGCCTTGGTATTTGCAAAGATGGCACCGATTTGATCGCTACTGGGATTAGCGCGGTTGAGGCCGAATGTACCGCTTGGGAACCATGACAGTGGAATGAACGGAGCTTTGAAGAGCCACGGAGGAAACATTGACCGAAAGTGATTGACAGGTCGATAGCCCGCCCAAAGTCTTGGGACGCAGTATTCAAATATGAGTCAATAGCCGGAGGAAGTCCTTGGAGAAACCGCACCAAAAATCCGCTCAGGTGGGGTATTCCTTGAGCTTACTTAGCGTATCGTGAAGTCGATCCGCAAAATCCCTGCACTGCGTGGGCTCTTTGTTGAAGTTCATTGAGTTGCTTGAGATGAAGTTGATCATCATCCGTGGTTCCATAATGAGACGTAAGCGCTCTCATTTCGGACCGCTTTGTTTCCAATGGCTTTGCTGGACATGAGCCATTGATGAGGAGAGCCACGCAGGTGGTGGAAAAGATGTGGAATTTCAGTTGAGGCTGGCGCATGACCATTTAGGACAGCTAGAGCCTCAAATTCTTCCATGTGGGCCCCGAGCACTTTGGTCTAACGGTTTGCCTTCGTGGTTGCCAAAGGTGGGATAAGTCAGCCAGAGTCCGAAAGGTAGATGTGAAAGTGCTTGGCTGGACAGGGGAAAAAGATAGTGAGGATATTGAGGTTGAGTTGGATGTGGCATGGTGCCCGGCGACCCCGATGAAGGGGTGACCGTGGTTGAGAAACCGGGTAGCGGGAGCATTGGTTTTGAGATCTGTAAGGTTGTAAACAGAAGGGCAAGGGGAAACGAGGGAAAGGATATTCCCGGTAGGCGCAAAGGAGAGACGGTGGATAGCCGTGCCCACCCTAAGTGGAGATGATGGTTGTGAAGGAAGAGGCGATGGCCTGAAGAATGATGGATGTAGGCATGTTCAGTGGGTATGAAAGCACGGGTTGAGAAGGTTGAGCCTAATAAGGCCCCCGATAGTGATGAGGGGACCGAGGTTGTGAGCAATGTTTGCACGCTTTGGGGCGAACCGGACGACAGACACGAGGGGGTGGGTGGCGCCGACCGAGCCCTAGACCGAAGATGGCCTCCCCTATGTCATAAGCAGATCCATACATGTCGCCACGCTTTCCCCGACGATGTCGCCCCAGCGAGGCCGCCTGAGAAAGGAGTTCTTCCGGGCGCGAAGTTACTTTACGCATACGGCGCATGTAAGAAAGTAGGATGGAATCGCACTCCTACAAATGGGCGCATGCTGTTTGGGGTCCGGGTTCGAACTCGAAGACAGCCTCGTGGAGGACCCGTGGATCTAACAGAGAGAGTCCGGGACTATGTCACGGAATTTGCAAGAAGAGAAGAAGAAGAAGAAAAACAGTAACAAATGAGAGAAAGATGATAAGCTTCCTTTGATATCAATGATGAACATACATGAGCTCTCGCAATAGAGAGAAAACTCAAAGGAGACAAGACTCAAAACTCATCTAAAAACTCATGTGCTAGCTCTACTCATATATATAGTACAATGGCCTTGGGCCCAATATAGACACTGACCGATCTCGGTGCCGACTCCCGGAAGGAGGCCCGATGGCAGGAATGTTGGCGTGCCTCTTGAAGTGCCTAGAATTCACCGACGCCGACGCTGGCGTGGACGGGCCGCCACTTGTCCGTCCGAGCGCCTTTGTTGACGGCCAAAGGCTTTGATCAAGGTGGGTTCGCCGCTTGGTCTTCAAGGAGCCTTTGATGGCTGACCCGTGGCTGACTGAGGATCCTTGAGCTTGACCTGGTCTGTCGTATGCATGAATAGTCCTGTACCAGGAGGCACAGGACTAACAATCCTAAAGGATGCGTCGGAGTCCGTTAAAAGTGTACGTGGTGCTGTGCAGAACCCGCAAATGGCGCTTGCAGCTATTTCAGAGGAGATTGAAAGTGCCACGCAGGTCGTGCATCGATGTGAGACGGATTCGGTTATCTTCGAGAGAAGAATGCTTCGCCCACATCTCAATCTATGTAGGGAGTTGCTTATCAAGGAGTTGCATGAACTGGAAATGGTGAGGCGTCATCATGATAGTGGCGGCGCGTCGGGCAGCGAGAGGAGATGCCATGAGTGCCAGTTCCTGTGTCTTCTGGGGGTGTGGTTGCCAATGTGAATAGTGTCATGTGTTTGTATCTTGGAATTGATCTCTTTGTGGTATTGTAGTAGAGGGAAACCATGGTTCTTATTGTAAATAAATACAAAATGAATAAGAAATAATGTGGAGCATCAACTTTTTTTGCATCATTGAGTCATTTTTGAAGTTTTTGACTTGAAAAAAATTGATGGCCACCGATCTGGACTATTATGAGGAATATTCTGTG
Organism: Isoetes taiwanensis; assembly: GCA_021234155.1. Classification (NCBI taxonomy): domain Eukaryota; kingdom Viridiplantae; phylum Streptophyta; class Lycopodiopsida; order Isoetales; family Isoetaceae; genus Isoetes; species Isoetes taiwanensis. The sequence goes on along the minus strand of JAJEKV010000012.1, from coordinate 18,307,345 downwards.
GATCGATGGCTTGGAATGAAAGTTAGATAGGACGCCACACTACATGGAAAAAGAGAATATTTAGATAGAGATACAATACTTAGATAGCTATTATTTCAAACACTTCATCTTATGGGTGCTTTTAGGCATTGTTACGATATATGGAGTCACTGTAGACCGTTTAACTATTTAATTGCAATGCAAAATCAAAGAGTAAAATAAGGAATAGAATAATAAACTAACGTAGCTTTGACGAAATATAATTTAAGATAGACTATGTGCTAACTTCATTTCATATTAATCCTATTGCATGTCAGTTGAGTGCTCCTTGTTGGTGGATACCTGTGGAAAATAATCTTCCACTTTGTGCTTTAGTCCATCCATGAACTCAGTGACATTGGAGGCTAGCAGGAACTTGACAATTGTGGTATGGTATGAGTCTGGCCAGTTAGTGACATGGGAGGCCTTTCAAGCCAAACCCTTGTTGGCAAAAGGTTGCTGGTAATCTGCCATTTGTTGCTCCAGAGCCTATTGAAGTATGCACTAGTATACGTGTGCCATGTTATGGCATATGTTTTTACTCGGTTTTTAACATCCATATGTGCAAACATCCGACAATACCACACATTGATGCTTGCAAAAATGAACATGATTTGCTTTTGTAATTATTTTTGTTATTGAGATTGTCTAATTATAGTATCATCAATGGGCCTAATGTTGTACTTTTTTGGAAGCTCCCGTGATATCTTCACTTCTTCTATAGATAATATCTTAACCGGGGTAAAAGTAAAATGCACGTACGAGTCATTGATTTGAACTGCCTACAATGTTTTATGATTTAAATTGAGTATGATTTATCTGCGTTTCAAGATAAGCAGATAAATCCGCTTCTTGAGGCTAGTTGACATGTCCCCTCTAGAGTGTCCCCTTTAAAGTCTGGTTTTTCCCCCTTTTGTCTCGAGCCTGATTGTTGGTTTGTGTTGAAGTTCAACTAGGCTCTAGAAGCTTATGTTCCTTAACATGATCCCATATGTAAAGTATTTCAAGGAAGAATGCACAATTTGGGGTCGATTTCCTCATGGAACCACAAGTGGAACTTGGCAAAAGTTTGAGTATTAACATAACCATTGGGTCCAACACATTTAAATTAAAATCCCCCTTAAACCCCCTTTGGTTTGGGTGCATATTCACACGGGGGGTGACTCCGGGCAACGAGAGCTGTTGGATAGGCATATTCACCCCTTATTCCTTAATCTATACCGTACGTAAAGTTTCTCGTTTGTGGGGTATGCAAGTACAAAATTTGCTATAATCAGATAATAAGATTCGCGAAAATACTATAAGATTTCAAGCGTAATACTATATGGTGTTGATTTCAGACGCGTGCAAAAATACAATTATGAGGGCTCTCGGCCCCTCTACGCCACCCCCCCGTGAATATGCACCCAAACCAAAGGGGGTTTAAGGGGATTTTAATTTAAATGTGTTGGACCCAATGGTTATGTTAATTAATGTCAATGGTAGTTATGTGTTGGTTGTTAATATCAATGGTTGTTATGTGTTGGGGGGATTAATTTTTATATGTTGGATGTTAATGGTTTGTGTTGCAAAAAATTTTTGGCTCCCTTCTGGGCCTTAGGACGCCCCCGGTGTGACAAAAAATTTTAGAATTCAAACCGTAAAAAACTAGAATTCATCCGAGGCTTTCATCACCGTAGCTTTTGAATTTGATCACAATAAAACAAATAGAACATAAGTAAAAGTTACCATAAAGATAGAGCAGGTTGATCCCATTATTCGAAAAGTCATAAAGTTTACAACACAAAGAAAACCCTATTATGCTACATATTGTTACTTCCGCTACAACTATTTCTCTTTCACAATGACACCATTGTTTATCAATCCATATGATTTTGATGCTCCATCTCTAGCTTAAAGGTAATGCATGATTCACCTTACGATTCGATTAAAGTTCCAAACCTACAATATAAATGTATTCTTGTGGCCACTTTGCTTGACCTGATTCAAGGTGACATGGAAAAGGGCGGAATAATCCGCTATTAGTGCATAAGAATCCGTTTGTTGATTGAAGCTAAAGGCTGGCCGCTATGAACAATCCTAAGCCGTAAATATCCAAGAGTTGAAAGCAAACAGAGGGCCTAAACTTGAATCTGCAAAGAAATCATAGGAAGGAAACAAAAGGGGGTTTTGCAAAGACTACATTATAGAATCGGGAAACCAATACCTTGTAAAAAAAAATTATGCTAATCAAGAAACATTAAAAACAAATACCTTTGTAAGTGTGAGCAAAAAATCCATCTCGTGGTAGTAAAATCCACTCCGGCAATAAGAATCCAAGAGGGCAAGTACACATGCACACACATGCACACATGCACATGCACATGCACTTGCACTTGCACTTGCACTTGCACTTGCACATGCACATGCATATGAGCATGCACATGCACACACATGCACATGCATGTGCACATGCACATGCACACACTTGCACAGTGTTCATGCACAAACACATGCAGACAAAGACAACAACCCTCGGATTGTTCCAACCAACGAAAATCAACGGCCCATAAAGGGTGCACTCTAGAAATACTATTTAGTACACCTCAACGAATACAACAACGAAATCATAGAAAAACCATATGAAAAAGCGTATAAAAATCTAAAAGTAACCCCCTATTATTATGCTACATATTGAAGTATGCACTAGTATACGTGTGTCCGGCGTTGTCGGGCTGATGTTATGCCATATGTTTTTACTCAGTCTTTAACATCCATATGTGCAACGTCCGACAATACCACACGTTGATGCTTGCAAAAATGAACATGATTTGCTTTTGTAATTATTTTTGTTATTGAAATTATCTAATGGTAGTATCATCAATGGGCCTAATGTTGTACTTTTTTGAAAGGTCCCGTGATATCTTCACTTCTTCTATAGATAACATCGTAGCTGGGGTAAAAGTAAAATGCATGTGCGAATCATTGATTTAAACTGCCTATTACGTTTTACGACCTATACTGAGCTTATGTTCCTTGACATGATCCCATATATAAAAGTATTTCAAGAAAGCATGCACAATTTGGGGTCGATTTCCTTGTGGAACCATAGGTGGAACCTGGCGAAAGTCTCCTCCTAAAACAACGAGTCCCCCAAATAATTTGTCACATGACATGATGTCACGGAGTTAGTGCTTCATAAACATATTTATGCATTATTAGGGCCTCCTCCCATATAATCATTGCGAGTTGCTCTTATCAATTTTGTCAGCTAGGACTGCTTTAAAATATTGCAAGTTGATGTCTCATCTATGTTTATCGGTATCTCGAACCTTTAATGTGCAATGGGCCCGCCCTTGCCCCTGCCCTACTTGGCCTGTGCAATGGTTTTATGGGAGCGTGATATTTTGCTCCGGCATTGCTTGATCTAAATGGGTTGCTCGGGCTGTGCTCAGGCTAGATGTGTGAGGGTTTTTAACAAAAAGTGTTATTTTGATTTTGCAATATTCGTGCATATGAAGCCAAGTTGATGTCATCGTGCTGGCAACATCGTTTAAAAAGTAGGTAGTGCAAATCCTTATGTGCAGCTGGCAATTCTAACATGTACTACAACTTAGTAGTTCAACAAACAATAAATACCTATATCTACAATACGATCCAAAAACTAATTTGTCACCCTGATTTTACAAACATCAAATGCTCACTAAACACTCTGATTAGAACAAACAAACATCCTAATGTAGAACAAAAAAATCCTTTTAGCATTTGCGCAACTGCAAGTGTTGTGAGATTGAAAATTTGGCTCACTCAAATTTTTTAACATCTTATTGGCCAGAGGAGCAAAACAACGTTGTCTATATGTATTTATTATGCCAAACATTGCTTCATACCAATATATTGTTTTCTATAATTGAATCTCTAATTCAAAGGAAAGGTCACTTAAATTAACTTTCTTCCATATTGTGCCATGGATATTTTGGTGCGCATATACACAACATATCTTTTATATGCTCTCATACAAAATGAACATATTAGAGCACAATGATTTCTTAAAAGTAATTGAACTTTTTTCATCTTTAGCATTGACAACAAAAAGTACAAAATTTATCTAGAATTTGCAAACTAAATGCAGTCATTTTTATCCTTTAGTCATTTCTTATCCTCTATAACTACTTTATCCTATCTCAAATGCTTTGAAATGGCCCAAGTCATTCTCATGCAAAAGGGAAACATACATGCTGCAACCAAGTGTCATATAGTAGATCACCAAATGTTCCCACCTAAGTGTACCAAGCTTAGATTGAAATAGACACACTTCCTTTTTTTTAGACACAAAGAGAACACTTACCATATTTACTCACAAATATTTATGTTGAATGGACATGCCTTGCCCATGTTGACATGAGACATAGGATTATCTCAATATATGAGAAATTAAAGATTAAAAAGATGACCAAATACATAACAATATATGCCAAATGTTGTCTTCTTGTTTGTTCTCCCTTGATTGCGGCAGAATCATCCCTGAAGGCGGCAGAATTTTGATCGGTCATATCTCTCACATCCGGTGTCAGATTTTCATGTGCTTGGGCTTTTGGAAAGCTGGTTCAGAGATCTTTCCAACGGTGTATGGTACCTGCATGCTTGGCTTTGTTTCTGCGCTCAAATTGGCACTTTTCCGGGCTGTGTGCTAGGGTTTCTGTGGCAACTGGTAGACACTTCGACGGACTATATCTCTCACATCCGGCGTCAGATTTTCATGTGCTTAGCTTGTTGGAAAGCTGGTTCAGAGAGCTTTCCAACGGTGTATGATACCTGCATGCTTGTCTTTGTTTCAGTGCTCAAATTTGCTATTTTCTGGGCTGTGTGCTAGGGTTTTTGTGGCAGCCCTTCTTCCTTCTTTGAGAAGTATAGCCCTCGCCTGATGCCGTTGTTGGCCTTGGCCACGCAGTGTTGAAAGGTGTGTGTTGTACTTTTATTGAAGGTTACTTAGAATGTTTTACTAATTCATACCCTAGTTCCTGATGGTGTTGTTGATAAAAGTCCCACACCAATATAGGGATTGGCGATGTTTTAGTAAGTATTCGATTGGTCTCTGCCTTTTGGCGGCAATTTGATCGGTCATATCTCTCACATCCCAAGTGTCACATTTTCATGTGTTTGGGCTTGTTGGAAAGCTGGTTCAGAGATCTTTCCAACGGGCGATGGTACCTGCATGCTTGGCTTTGTTTCTGTGCTCAAATTGGCACTTATCCGGGCTGTGTGCTAGGGTTTCTGTGGCAATCGGTAGACACTTCACCAGATCAGATTCTCTACATCCGATGGTCGATTTTCATGTGTTAGCTTGTTGGAAAGCTGGTTCAGAGAGCTTTCCAATGGTATATGATATATGCATGCTTGTCTTTGTTTCAGTGCTCAAATCTGCACTTTTCCGGGCTGTGTGCTAGGGTTTTTGTGGCAGCCGGTATACACCACTTTATATCCAGAGTCTATTAGCCCCCTTTTTAGGCCCCTTTTGCTCCTAACCCTAATTTGGGCAGTCGTGAGCATACCAATTAATGTTGAGCTAGGCTCCAACATCTACCCGACATTGCCATAGCCCAACCAATCGCCTCTTGGCCTTGCCTAGCCAGGCCACAACCCCGCCATGGCCCCCCGCTGTGACTGACTAAGCCCCTGCCATAGCCTACCTAAAACCCTCGCTTTGACCCGTCGTCACAAGTCATACCCCAAGTCATGGCCACGTACACGCCTCGCGGCGTGGACCCACACTTGGTTGGTGAGCTACCTCGCACCACACCAACCCATCCCGGGAAGGCCCAAACACACCAACCACCGGGTTGACCCCACGCAGCAGAGCCCTTTGGGGAAGACCATGAAGCTGGCCACCAAGGAAGAGGCCTCCAGGCAGGGAGAGACGCCTTCCATGAAGAGGGAGGCCCGAGCCAAGGCTCACCGACCCGACAGCGGGCCACACAGCAATCCGGCCACCGAACCTTGGAGCCGATCCAGCGAGGGTTGAGGCTAACACGGCAAGCCTCCCGACAGGTGGGAGAACATAACATCTCGGATGTTGCGCAGCAGCTTGGTGCCGTAAAAACGCATCAATCACGTAATTGAGGATCGCTGCATTTAAAAGTGCATGATAGCATCCACTTGCTACAATTTGACGTGACAACAATACCAGCAAGAGCTTGCGATATGAGGGGGCGTAGACACCGTGTTGGCAGCCTATGGAAGCCGACGCAGGACAGAACCGGGTAGAGCAGAGACACTCAACCCCTCGCTCCGGATCCAGGCCGAGGTTGAGGAGGCTAAGGCCACGCACGAGGAGCACCGTGCCGGCCTCCCCGGTCGAGGTTGCGGAGGCCGCCATCGCGGAGACAAGGAGTCCAGCCGCTGGAAGCTAGCCGTGCAAAAACGGAGCTTCTTCGAGTAAGGATTTAGCACGATAGATCGAGCTACAGAGCCGCTGCCATTGCCCAAGAAGGCAAGGGCCTCCATGCCGAGGCACATGAGCAACTCCGCCATTGCACACGAGAGATGGCAAGACATGACAACGCCCCGCAAGAGCTGAGCTCGCATCCGGAGAACGTAAACTACAAAGAAAGAACACACCAACCCCGCCAACCCACCAACCCTACGTGACGCCAACCTCGAACACATGTTGCGGACACATCGGATCACGCCGGGCGCCACCCACCCCGGGCTGGGCCGCCACCTATGCCTCACCCACCTCAACCAACACTGGCGCCCCCCACGTAACTCCGTGAACAGACGCCAGGCCGCAATGTGGTAGTGCGAGGCCCCGACGGAGGAGTCGGGAGAACATCCACTTCCCTACCCGCATAATACGGATCTTGGACCGGATGATGTTCCCAAAGACTGCGCGACCATTGGAAAGGCGAAGGCCGCCATGGAATTCCGGCGCCATCACCCCCCGATCATCTTCACAAATTGAGAGCTGCGCGAAGCGGGTAGCCATCCCGGCCGGCCGAAGTTGAAGGGGACGGTCAGACGCTGATCGACTTGACCCCAAAGACAAAGAAGAGTCCCGGCGCGAGCTGGCCAAAGTCGTGGATCCGCCATAGACATGGAGGGGATACAATGGGCTGGTCCGGGAAGGATGCGGGAATTCAAAGTGTACCAAACAGGGATGCAGTAACTCCTACCCTCGAGTCCCCTCCGAGGGGCCCCTGCCGCACATGCATCCACATCTCCCCGCCCCCCCGGACCACCACTACCACCGACCTGATGGGCGGCGATGCATGCCACTAAATAGGGATCGCGGCCTCAAATGTGGGTATCCCGGAATTGCCGTGGCTTTCCATGGCCGGCGTAGGAGACAAATCCAAATCCGGCCGCCATGGACATGGACCTTATCTTCCTCATGGAAACATGGGAACATGCCGGTCACAAAGCTACCTGATTTGCCAGATACCAGCTAATTCGGCCTTCAATGAGTGCACCGAAACGAGGACATGGAGGAATTGCGTGTTACTACTCGCATTTTTTTGGCCCAATCGGCCTCCCCGCAAGGCGCAGACAAGCAATACAGATACTTGTGGGTACGAGTGCAGAACAGCGATGGCAGTCCTTCTTTTTGTGGCGGCTTGCTACTTCCCACATGCCGAGAGCAACTTTTACCACACGCACTTGATGTGGATGTGCAGAGCCCTATGTCGATCTATATGATGACATACAAACAGCATGCATAATTGGGCAAGGTCATATTGTTTGAGATTTCAATGCGCCAAGACAACGCGTAAAGGTGATCCCAAAATTCGCGACCTCTCGCCGAGGATGTGTTGCAAATGGACCCCGCAGAGATGGTTTGGCCAAGGGCGCCGATGACGCCCAGTGACACTGATGGGGCCAAGCAACCGCTGTTGTGGCAAAGATCTTTGACCTCGTCATTTGCAATGGGTCGGCACAGTCGGCCCTCCGTACCGCCCAATTTGTAGAGAGAGAACCAGGGGGCGGCACCAAAGCGTGGTGGATTACGTGCAGGCAGATGAGCAATGCCTACACTTGATCACTCGGCCTGTCCGGGACAGGTGGCCGGACGAGGAAGTAGACTCTGACCATCACCCCCCGTTTTGCAGATAGATTGGCGTGCCAACCGAGCACCCATTGCCCCAACACCCCATGTACCACTTGCCAAGGGCTCGGACTATGATCATGGGCGGTTCATGCAAGGATGCTTGGAGCATGAGCGTCGGAGTGCCGCAACTCCCCACACTTCAACACAGAGACGCTCGGTGAACCGGCCTCCTTCCGAGGGTAGGGGACAACATGCTTTGGGAGAGGCCGTCTCGACGATCCACGTGGCTGCAAACCACCTTCCCCCGCAATCATCGGGTTCGGTTGATCTAATGCTCGAGTCAAAAACGATGGCTCCGCCAAGTGCTTTGACCCCACCATTCGCCCAAGCAGTCAGTCCGGCCAATACCGCCCTTCCTCAAGACCAAGAAAGCCGTACCTTGCAGAGCACCAAAGAATGACGCTTGGTCTTCTAGACCGCCACCCTATGGCCTTCTCGAGAAAAGTCTTGAGTAAGCCCGCACGTTCCACAGGAAATATTACCCCGAATAATGGGTGAGATACTTGCGAAATTGTGATGACCCAATGGGAAGCCGCACCGCATTCGCATAAAGCCTAGCAATCGGCCACAATCGAGGGATGTCATAATGGCCCGCAACGCCGCTAATCCGAAGGCAAAGCAGATTTGATGGTATGCGCAGAGCTTCGCGGGCCGGCCCCCAATGGTGCTTCTGCACAAAGACTCTTCAACAGTGGCATTGCAAGAAGGTTTCCCCCAAAAACCGGACTACCAAGAGTTGTGCCCATATACAAAGTAGGGGACCCCACAGCCCAACCATCGCACATTATGGTCAGGGCTTCGCTTTGCCAAGTTGCTTGCCTGATTCTTGAGCCGCGACCGACACTTTGGGCGCAGGGATGGAGAAGTGCTGGCTCACGCTTGGGCAGGCTTCCGCCCGCATTCTACTATTGACCATATCTTCACTCGCGGAACACTCATAGAGGATAGCCGAATCAACGCCCAGAATTTGTACCGCTGCTTTTGTGGATTTCGCAAAGGCTTTTGACACAAAGGCTCTGATAAGTTGTGGGACAGATTGAGACAAACTAGGGACCCCACGACTTGCGTAATGCTATATACGCACTATACGAGGCTTGCTCCGTCGCCTTCAATAATCGCCGGGGAGCCCGTTGTTAGTAGCATTGGGGTGCGCCGGCTGCCCTCTATCCCCACGGACGCTCGCTTGTACATTGACCAGCCTAGAAGAATGGCTAGCCGAGCACCCGAGGGGGAGGGGAGGCGCCGCTGATGCACCACATAATCCGCAACTCATATATGCGATGATGTTGACTCTGCCGCGATATACCCTGGAGGACATGCAACGCCACCTGGATGCTTTGGACACTTTCTCGCCAATTCACCACACATGAGAGTTAACTTGGCCAAGACAAGGGTTGCTGGTCCCATCATCCCCAAGATCCACGCCTTCCCCTCATTCACTTACCAAGGTGTAGTGGAGGTGGCTCTTACCTTATAAGTATTTGGGCATTGAGTTTTCTACTACCACATACCGGGATGCATCCATCAGTTACGGGTCATCGCAGTGGAAAGCCCCAGATGCAATGCAAAACAACAAATACAAGGCGTAGTCAGATGCATGGGGTCACCAGCACACTTGTTCAGGGCCTTGGTTGAACCGGTCCTCCTCTATGGGGCAGAAGTGTGGGGGCCAGTAATATCCCTCACCACTTGGAACGATCTAGAGCAGGTACATGGAAGATTTTTCTTACTCCTGATGCTTTAAGTACGCATAGTTGTTCTTTGATATTAAAGATTGCCTTTCTTTTTAAAATGTTTGAAGGTTTCTCTTTCTTACTCTGTCCTTGCGCTAAAGACTAGCCCATATGTGCTTGAACTCTATGTTAGAGGAGATGGCTTCTTCTATCTTCTTTCCAAATCCGCTTGCTGATGCGGAGATGTCATTGCAAAATGATGCTTTACAAGCTTGCCAATAAGTGGCGACGTCTTAGCATCTCCATGGCTTTCCTCAAATAGGCTGCATGCTCTTCCATTGATTTGCTGTAGATCACGATGTTGTCGAAGAAGAAAAAAAAATTGATGACGAACTCATCCAAGGAATCTTCGAAGATGCCGTTCCTCAAGTGCATAAAAGTCGGTGAAGCATTCGATAGACTCAGGGGCATTACTATGAAGTCATAGTGCCCATACCGTGTTCTAAAGGAGTCTTATAATTATCTTCCTCCTTCATCCTTATTTAATGATTGCCCGACCTTAAGTCGATTTTGTAGAAAAATCTTGCTCCTTGGAGCTGATCCATTATATCATTTGCTTGTTGAGCTACCAATGGTTGATATACGTCTTTAGACTTCCATCCTGGCCGAAAGGATCACGAAGACGATCAACTCCCACAACTGCTTCTTGAGCTCTGCTAGCTCGAAAGTGGTCATTCTATAAAGAGCTTTACTGGTCGACTCTGCATCTGGTGCAAGAATGATTTCAGACTCTACGCCTCTATAGGGCAAAAGCTCTCAAATTTCATCCAGAGGTATATCATGGGACTTCTTGATTAGCTTAGAAATTGGCCGAGGCAACTGTTCCAAAGTAGCATCTTCCTTCTTACTCTTGTGGTTGGGGTCGATGACTTGTAGCTTAAGTATGTACAACCTCATTCCTCATGATGCACTTAAGTGGTTGCTTCACTGACATGCGTTGCGCGATTGAAATTACTTCCTTAACTTTAATTATAAGGTACTTGCCCTTTGGTGCTGGAATAAACATCTCTTGCTTATGATAATCAATTATTACCTCAATCGGCTTTAAGAACTTGACTCTTGTTCCTTTGGTGCTGCTAATTTCTCAGCCTTGCCATACTTACTGGCCTAGATTTAGACTTCTAAGAATCTTGTTTTAAAGATGTCCACCATCTAGGAGGTGCAAGGTTACAGGTTAAAGAATTACTTACATAAATCATATGGCCATAATTTTAGTCAAGATGACATTTTCTTTTGACACATATAAAACTATATAATTAAATAATTATTCTTGTTTTAGATCTAATCTATACTCTAGGATCTCCCTTTCTTAATTAGTGCCCTCTTGAAATAGTCCCGCCTTTGAGTTGATATCATCTAAGAAGTTGACCGACTTATTGGATTGCGTCCCTTCATTTGGTCGATTATTCCTTATGCCGCGGATGAGGTATTCGGCCATATATATGGTCGACGGTTATCCTACTATTGAATCCTTTCTTAGCGGCGATCAAGCTCACGAAGAGGTTCCAATACGCTGGATATCCGGTCTCCGCAATATGTGTAATTTTGGTAATCTATAATGTGTTCTTTCCCAATCCTTGAAGCTTTGCTCCATTCTTGGGTCCATCGCTTCTAAAAAAGAAAATGACAAAAATCTACACGCACTTCGCCCCCCAATCCTTATCACCCATAATTCTAAGATATTCAACTATCTGATAGGTCCTCTAGTTTGCTTAAAGCTGGTGTAGTCGTTAGAGTAGCAAGGCGATGATCTATAATTTGTTGAAAAATCTAGTCTCCTTGGAGGAGTTGTATAATCATTCATGTGCCCTGCTTTCTTTTGTCGAACATATTCCTCGACTGCCGCCCCACGTTGATGTTGACTACCTTCATTAAAGTTATCCATATTAGTGGACTTGATGATGTAGTAGATAACATAAGTCTCGGTGTCGCGTCCCAGAGGCTTGAAGGTAATGTTCTTCACATTCTAGAATCTTTCATGTCAACTCATTTGCCTTGAAGGTTACAAGATTTGAGGATGCACCCTATGGTATACAAGGCTATGAAGGTAGACTTGTATAGTGACGGACCTGAAAATATATGTATTTATGGCGTATATTTCCCTGGAATGTCACACAGCTTTAGTTACGGCCTGTCTGAACTCTATACAAACTTGAGAAAGTAAGTAAGTCTCTTCAATAGTATGTATTAAGAGATCAAAGTTAAATCCATATGTGAAACATTGAAAGTAGAGGTACCTAACCCCTTAGATGCATCTGTACTTTTGAAACATCCATTGGAAGTTTAATAGATGGCATGAATAACAAATGCACTGTTTGACATCATCTTGTGAATTTTGTTCTGCAAAACCTGGAATACTGCTACTGTTAATGTGTCAGAGGAAGTGAAAATTAGTGCTATAACAGAGAACAAACTCAGCATTCCAATGATGAAGAAAAAAAGAGAACTAAGAGGATGATGAAAGTGCATCCACGACTTTAACGCTTTTATAAGCTTATGCCATTTTGTTTTTGTCAACGAAAAACCTACTAAGATGACTAACTAGAAATTATGCGAGGAACTCCGTGATATATCATCCCGAAGTGATTTGTCCCATTGAAATCTCCAAAGGGCTCTTCCGCCAACATCCGAATCAGCCACCCCATCCCATCCGGGATCCCATGGCATGCGTGATCGCCAACACATGCCCCATTGCGCGATCGCCGCAAGATCGCATACGCCGGGCAAGTGGATCCATCACCCATCCATGCTAAACCTCCATCCATGCCAGACTGGCTTCCCGCTACATTCCCCTCCTTGCTGCCACAAAGGTACATGGAGGTACTTGCCTCACACCACTCAACCAGGTCCTTACATACAAAAACGATTTCAAGTTAGATAGATCTTTCACGATTTGGTCCATTTTGAAGAGGGAATTTATACAATTTCTTATGGGTGACACTCTTTTCAAACGCTGCTGAAACGAGACGGTTCACCCTACAAGTCCGTGATGGAGGCGACTTCATGGATCCGTATGTGCAGCGTGTAGATGTCACCCCGCTTTTTATAGTATTGGAAAGAGTTGAAGCAATTAACTAGCATCCCCACTAAACATGGCCTTTCTACTTCAGAGGTTGTGAAACGGACCTTGCCCCCTGGGCCTAGGCCGCAATTCAAAGAATTCGGATATAGACAATCATATAATCCCAACTTATATTCATCAAGTTTTGTTACAATCAAATAATTTACATAAGGCCCAAGGCCACATACTTGGAAAAGTTCACATTGCACCCATATCAAAATACACACCCATAATATACAAAAAACCAAGCAACTCCGCCACTCATGTTTATCCTCTTTTTCCCCCTCCTGAAGTGACCGAGGAGGAGGGCTAGAGCTACCCCCGAGGAAGATTCCCCAAAGACGCCCCGTCCTGGGCCTCAATTCGGGGTCAGATCTCGCGATAGTACAACCGCCGAATAATGACATGATGATCTCGTAAACTCTTTCTTTGGACATTAGAGCGGTTCATCCTTCGCCTCAAGTAAAACTACCGTGTGACCTTAAAGGGTCTAAGTCCAACACGCATGGTAGCTTCCGTGAAGTGCCATCTTACATAACAACAAACATCTGGGGTTAGTCCACAAGGACTAAGTGGGGAGGAGCATTGGGATCTTCACATTCACGCATAACAATAATATGGTATTTACCGCTACCAATACAATACTCGCAAGGTTAGCACATTCTATAACTACATATTCCATGCATACTACATGACAAGCTTAATCCTTGGGTGAATTCCCCAAGGAGACCACTCTTCCATCTCAGACGCATAGGGTTCAACTCCCATCCGTCAGCTATCCGCACTTTGGACAAGGAGTTACACGGCCACCCTCCGGCTGTGGGTTGTTGAATGCAAATGCACAACATCAAGTAATGCAAGTGCATATATCACATAATACTATCTCGGTAGATCTTCATATAATGCAATTCAATGAGGGGTGACCCAAACCCTATTCATATGTAGAAAGCAATCTCAAATTTACATGTACACATAAACATCCACATAGGATCCCAATAAGGCAGATATTTTTCCTAATACGGACCGCAACAAAGATTCAAGCCCCTGATAGTTTTTTAAAACCGCAAAAGTTATCAAATTCTAGACAAGTCATATGATTAGATACCAGGCTAAATCTCCTGGCCGCTAGATAGAATCTTGGTCTCATAAGGTATATTTGCCTAGTGGGTTGGTTTGCTTAGCAGGTTGATCAATGGTAACTACAATTGATAAAAAACACTTAAGGTTTTAAAGCTTTAATTTTAATATGAGATCTTAGGTCCTGGGATACCGGACCCCGTATCCCCTTCACTAACAATAAGAAACAGAGTGTATCAGACCGGGTTTGCCACCAACAATGCTGCCTCTTGGCCTCGGCCGACCGACCGCCTAGCTCAGCTTCAAGGCGTGGATTTCCTAAAATGGATTTCATAAGGCAAACATGATCTCAAGGATTGGAATCGTGGTGAGAAGGTGGATCACAGAAGGAATCCAAGGCAGAGAAGAAGGTAACAAGCAAAATAACGGTTTTTCACAGAAATGGGTGCAAAGCTTGGATTTCCAGGTTCTGAAAGCCGAATTCAATCAGGGTTTACTGGTTTTAGATTGACAAAGCAAGTTAACAAGAAGGATTCACAAGAAGGATTCCTATCTCTAGACTGGTTTTGATCACAAAGCCCATGGCATCTATGCTTTAAAAGTCGCTTCTTACACAATCCGACCCCCCATCGCCGCGAAAATTAAAAACATAGATCAAATCCCCACTTCACAATTTTTGGCGCTTGGACTCTTGATTCTTGCTTTGCCCCTCGGGTTGCTAGCCCCAACCCCATTTCTCTTTTCTCCTACTTTCACTATTTGGCTAACTCCTTCGCTTCTTATATGCTTGCTTAGGGTATCAAATCTACATGGTAACAGATCCCCACGCCATGCCCATCGCCATGCTAGGATGCTAGATTTTAGCACCTTCATTCATATCCATAAACCTCATTCTTTTCACTTATTTTACAATGCTCGCTGAATTTAACTTATTAAGGCTTTTTAAATAACCTTAGCTAAAAGTGTTTATGTAAATTTAAATGTCACCCCCAACGCACTCTATAGAAACATATCAACAATGATTTGCAATAATCCGACATCGACACAATTCTTCTACTAGAGCATGCGATTATAAGCTAGTCTAACTACTGGCTCGTTACATTCTCACCTTTATAAAACTAACTCATGTCCTCATGAGTTATGGGAAAGGTCGGATATAACTTGAACTTATCGCCTTCCCATGTCGCGATCTTCATGGATATCCCTTCATTGCACTAGATATTTCTCGATGGTGCATTCCTCGCCATTCTAGTATCAACTCGCAAAATTGTTTGTGGCTTTCTTTGCGAAGTGTCTTCTTCTACCGCGAACCGCTATCCCGCGGGCGATATGTGATAGATCGCTGAGATACTTGCGTAAGTTGCCACATGGAATACATTATGGACCTTGACGCCAATAGGCAATTCCAAATGGTATGCAGCCTTGCCAATCCTCTCAGATGATTTTAAAAGGACCTCGCATATCTAGGTGCTAGTCCCGCCAATTTTCTTAAACTTCAATGTACCCCGCTTAGGGTTAATTTTCTTCGTGAATACCATGTCATTTTCCTGAATTCTAGAGGTCTTCCGCGCTTATCCAAGATATTGCTTTTGTCAATTCCGTGTTTTTTTTGGCAATATTTTGTCTAATAATTCTGAGTCGTGGTCCCAATATCTTCCCCCATGGTCTGGACCAAATCAACTTTACATTGCGGACTACACCAAGTCAAGGGATATCGGCATTCTTGCCCATATACTGCTTCAAATGGGCTCATTTTTATGGAATCTTGATATGTATTGTTTTTTTTTAGTTGAAGGTGAAGTATATATTAAGTTCAGATGGTAAAGTATTAAAGTTCATAAAAAAGTCAAGAAAAAGCTTTTTTAGAGAATAACCTTTTAGAAAAGGGTAGGTTATTGACTCTCATGAAATCAAACTAACCAAAATCAAAATTATAGCTATAGCTTAAAAGTATTTGGCAGTTTCAAACAGATAGATATGTATTGTTGTAGGCACAAACTCAACTAAGATTCCTAAGTGTGCGGATGTTCGGGAACATACATCCCGAAGCATGTCTCGACAACCCGACATTAATCCCTTTCAACTTGACCATCGGGTTTGAGAATGATAGGTCAGTATCATCCTTAATTGGGTTCCAACCCGCGGAACAATGCTTGCCAAAACTGGCCAACAAAGCGCTCGGCCTCTGGCCTCTGACATCATAAATTTAGGCATACCTTGCATCTTTAATATATCCTTGATGAAAATCTTAGCAAATATTCCTGCAGTAGCCGCGGATTTTGGTTGGCATAAAAAAGGGCTTGCTTGGTGAGACGCATCCATTACTATTGATGGAATCATATCCGGCTCCGTGGTCTTAGGCAATCCCACACAAAAAATCCATACCTATACTTTTCCCATTTTGTATCGTGAATATCCAATGGCTGCAATTCCCCGACCCTTTGGTGAGAGGCTTTCACTTTCTGGCATAGTAAACATCTAGCCACATAGCTTAAGATTTCCTTCATGCTCGCCAAAGAACTGTTTATGACCTATGGAAGAGTTTTTCAACTCCCCGGATGACCCGACATCGACTATCATGAGCTTCTTTCATAATCTAATGTTTGCCTAAGATTATCCGTATGCACAACCGACAGGTAGAATAACTTGGATGCTTCTATCTTATAGGGATTGGCTTTCCCTTTCTCAAGTGCTGCTACTATAGGTTGGAAATAAGAATCCTCCCCGGATCACCATGCGAGATTGCTGCCCATTGCGACATTAGCAACACTAATGGTAGCACAAGATGATCGCCGGACAACGATCCGCAATTACGCTATCTTCCCGTGCCGGTACATTATAGTGAGATCATACCCCGCAGCTAGCTTGCATCCATCGCTTCTCAAGCATTATTTAGTCGGTGCCGCGCTGAAATACTTAAGACTCGGGATGATCGGGTTGAGGAGAAATTTCCTACCCAAAAGATAATGCCTTCCATAACTTTAAAGCATGCACAATTGCAAAGCATTTAAAAATCATGGGTTGATAATTCCATTCAGCTGGATTAAGTTTCTTTGATGCATATGCATTAATTATTGGGGGGTTTTTGAGACAAAAGGGGCCTTCAAAACATGCCAACTAAGCCAAATGAAAGATAATGAACCCAATCGTAAAATCGAAAGCTCGATGGTTCAGCCAAAAATCGTTGTAACTAATTCACGATGAGCGCTTTTCTAGCATAACTATTGATAGAAGTGTTCAAATGAGCTATTAGTGCAATAGATAGATCTCGCTGAGATCTTCCATCTTAGATGCTTTGCGCATATTTTAACCACTTATGATTGTCAAAACTCCAAAAAATATGGTTTTTTACCATTTTTTACCATCTTAATGGGCTAAAAGATATGCAAATCATCCAAGGCTGGAATGATCTCAATGAGATCTATCTATTGCACCAAACAAGAGCTCATTTGGACTTTTTTTCATCAACACTATGCTAGAAAATGATCTAGTGAGTTAGTTATAATCGCTTTGGCCGACCGATTACCGCCTGCTTTCGGACAGGTAGTTCATATAGCGAAGTCATCAGTTCTTAGAAGGCCCTTATGATCTCAAAAATCCCTAATGCATGGCCATCTTGTAATAAAGCACATCCAATCCCAAAGGCTCGAGGCATCGGCTTTTCGCTACACAAAAATCCCGGCCCATAGATGGAATTTTTAAAATTGGTGCATGCTAGCCAAGGCATCTTTTTAAGATTTGGAAACTTTGGTTACATACCTCTTGACCATTGAATGCTAAAACTTTTTAAAGTAGGGTGGTCAATGGAGCTGCTTTCCCCGAAAAATGCTTTACAAACTTGCGATAATATCCAAATTTCATCCTATGAATGCCCAAAGTTCGACAACCTTCGCCATGGGAATTAAGAGTTAGGAAACTTAAGAAGTCTATTGAAAGTAGAGTTGTTTTATGGAAAATAACCATTACCAACCATTTTCCGTGGTTAGCAGGATGTCCGGAAATAATGATAACGGCTTAGAGCCGGGGAAGTGGCACCTGCCCTACCATAACTTAGCAAATTTTGGCAGATTTATGCAAAGAAACTTGCCACTATGCAACAAACAGCCTGCCACCAAGGATGCCGATCTAGATGAGGTCAACAAGGTTTTAAAGCAACTTAAGATGGAGACATTTAGTGGTAAAGATACCACAAAGCAGGATGCCGATGTTTTCTTGAAAGGGATCGAAGTTTTATTTTCGCTAAGAAACTTCCTCGACTTATTAAAGGCAAAATCCATTGGTTTATATGCTATTAACCGACTTGCCAAGATCTGGTGGAAGAGTATAAGAAGGCTAATCACTTTTCTAAGCCGATCACATGGAATACCTTCAAGGTAGCATTTAAACTCCATTATTTACCCTCACGGTTTTGAGCTTAGAGCGTATGAACAAGTTTAAAACTTTGGTTCAAGAAGATACAGAGGGAGTACTTCAATGCATTTAGGGCATTGCAAATACAATAATCTACACATGACAAAGGGCACAATTAGTCCATTAAGTTCATTCTCAGGCCTGCCCTGAGTTTTTGACTTTGTTAGTTGGAGGGGTAACCTATCCCATCTTAGAAGAAGCTATCCAGTCCCAAGTTCAAAGAGCAAGTCCAGAATCGGATCACCAAAAGTCGAGAGGAAACAACCCAAAAAGGAATACCCTCATAAGCAGAGAGAAAAGATCTTTTATGTGTTCCGAGATACCGAGGAAATGCACGCCCTACTCAAGAGAGGCGGTCAATGGACCAAAGCCGGATGAGTTCCGAGGAGCGTGAACGCTGCCTCGAGAAAGATTGTGTTACTATTGCAAAGGAAGTCGGGAATATTTCAGCTCGCTGTCCTGAAAGTGGCAAAATAGAGGCAATGCAGATCGCAGTTAGTAATGGAACCCACTAAGGATGAGTACAGCCTATCATCCTCAAACCGATGGTCAAGTTGAAAGAGTTAATCAAGTTGTCGAAGACATGCTCCCGATGTATGTTCCCAAACACATCCGCTAACATGGGAATCAGATTTGTACTTAGTTGAGTTTGCCTACAACAATACATATCAAGATTCCATAAAGATGAGCCCATTTGAAGCAAAGATATGGGCAAGAATGCCGATATCCCTTGACTTGGTGTAGTCCCAAGAATGTAAAGTTGATTTGATCCAGACCATGGGGAAGATATTGGGACACAAACCAATTATTAGACAAAAATATTAAGCAAAAGCACGTAACCCACAAAAGCAATATGCTGATAAACCTGAGAAGGCCTCTAGAATCTTAGAGAATGACATGGTATTCCTGAAAATTAATCCTAGGCAGGTACATTGAAGTTTAAGAAAGTCAGTAAACTAGAACCTAGATATGCGTCAACCCAGATCCCCTGCATCTTAAAATCTCATATTAAAATTAAAGCTTTAAAACCTTAAGTGTTTTTATCAATTGTAGTTACCATTGATCAACCTGTTAGGCAAACTAACCCGCTTAGGGCAAATATACCTTATGAGACCAAGATTCCATTCTAGTCGGTGAAATCGAGATTTAGCCCTGGGATCCTAATCGGGAAAGGACTCGCGAGACACACAAACCGCCGATAGATAGCCTTGTCATTCATCACGCTACAGCAAAGATACAATGTTTGAAGAAGAAAAGAGGGTAGCCACCATAGGAACAATATCGACTACCCCAAAAGAAAATGTGCCAAGGCAATATAGAAGGGCAATGGCGACAACTTCTCATCGATAAAAACTCCTGACTTTCGGTTTTCGAAAACCCTACGAGAAATGGTCGCCACCAACCTCAATGTGTTGCCCGAGAACAAGAGAAACCCGACGAGAGCTGGGCGCAAAACATAGAGCACGTCCACCCAAACAACAAATAAAGAACCTCGAATGTAACGGTTATAGGATGATAACGGAAATACACAGCAGGACCCCAAACGGGCTTGGAATACAATCTAAATCCCGAATACCAAAACTCCCAAAACACCCAGAAATGGTTAGAGAAAACAAGCATAAAGTAAAAAAGAATCGTGATCAAGAAAGCCCAAGATATATGAATGAAAATAGGTAGAAAAAGAGCATAACGCATTAAAGATAGCATCACCCATAGGGTGGAAAAGCATCACCCACCGGGTGGGAAAATCATTATATAAAAATATGCATCACCCTCAAGGTGGAAATAAACAAAGATCACCCGCAGTGGAGAAAAATACGTAAAGATGCCAAGGAAACAAAGAATATGGGGAAAGCCACACCCATGTGTGGAGAACAACAAAGAGTGCATGAACCAATAAGAATACAAATGAAAAAGACTCCATACGCCCATGCAAAGAGGCTGTATGGAGGGAAGCTACGAGAAAGAAGAAATGCCGGCCAGAGAAGACGCCGCCATAACCGCCCGGTTATGGAAATGACTTGAATATAGAGCTCGCCCTTTCCTCAATGGGCGATCCGATGGCTCGATCGATGGGATTCGGGAAAGGACCCCGCGAGACACAAAACCGCCGACTACCAACGGACTTCCTCAACTATAACCCACCGCCAAACCTCCCGTGTATTGAGTTAGGTCACGAAGCACATAGCGAGAGTGAGAAGAAGAGGAACGCCACCGACCGTGAGCGCTCGCAGCATCATGTGGAACTCCCCAAGCAAAGAGCCTACATCAGGCCCTCTCCATGATGAGCCTTTTAATGAGTACCATATTGGGATGGATTTAAGCCGATAGCTAGAAGACACTCCCGCCACCACCTCGAGCAAATTTGATAGGGATAAAGGACGAAAGAAGAAGGAGAGGAACTAAAAGAGGGCCACGGATGGAGGATCGAGGAGATGATAAGAACCGTAGAAATCAGGCGGGGAAGGAGAGTGACAGGCATGCTTAACGGCTAGCAAGCGAGCTAAAGAAATCGTATGACCACGCGCAAGTTGGTCGCGCTTGGAGTGACGGTAATAAGAACATCAACATGGCGAAGGAAAAAGAAAGATCACGCCAATTGAGGGCAAGGGGGCCTCTCGAGATGGCAAAAAGGTGCAAAGGAAACTACAAAACGAGTACAAGGCCGTGAGGGAAAAAGAAGTCATGGGATGGGCGGGAGAACAATCGAAATAACATGCCGAGGCAGAGAGGAAGAAAGGTACGAGGGGCGAAGGAATAAAAGGTAGACCGGACGAAAGCCAAGAGGGGGTAAAGGTAAAATGGCGGAGAGGGAAGGCTGAAAAGTTGATGGAAAAAGAAATGGCCGCCGAGGCCGTAAGAAATGGATGAGGGTGACATCCGAGGATGATGAAGAGAGGCAAAAAGGCCGCACAAACAAAGCAAAGGGAAGCTTCCTGGAAGGAACAGCATGTAGACGCACTAAAATAACAAAGCGGCGGGACATTGGCGGCAAGCCGTAAGAGTAGATAAAAATGGGAGGAAAAACTAAAGGCAAAAATCAAAAAGAATAAGGGAACCTCCTCGGGGTGAGTAAGTTAGAGGTAGATATTCTTCACAAACAACATAAAACCATGTTAACTTTATTCAAATTGACAAATCTAAAAACATAAAGAGCTACATGATCCCACATCCGCAAAGGTTGCCGAAAGATGGGGCAATAAAGCCAATGAAAAAATGCATCAAAAAATAGAAATTCTTTAATAAAAGACTTTACCTACCGTATCCCGCCCAGTGAGTAAAGGCCACCATGGTGCGTATACAATGAAGAACCACCAAGCAGGATACGAGCATGACACGCTGGCCGCATGGTGTAAAACATGGGGAACTAAAGAAGGCGGAGGAAAACAAAATTATTAAAGAGGCGCCAATCATAAATGAAAAGCATCAGCGGAATACGGTGTGGATATGGGAACCGTGAAAGTATTATAAACGGGAAGCTTATGATTAAGGAGAAAGTAAAACGATCAAATGATGATGCGGGCCCCTAAGAATCAATATAGTGAAAACACCATGTATAAGGGGCAAACTCAGCCAGATTGAGGAAGACGAGAAAGATAATCAGCCCACTCATTTTGGGAACGTGGAATCCACACCCCCCCAATGAGATAGAAAATGAAAACAAAGGAGGAAGATCTCTAAGGTGAGAAAATGAATACTCCGCTTAAGAAGAACCCCTTTTGAAGAATGGTGGCACATTCAAATTATCCCCCGAATTAAATTTGACCAAAGCGAGCATGGAGAGAAGGTAGCTGAGCCAAAACTTGATAGAAAGCAAAAGAGTTCAAGGAATAAGTGGAAGAATGAGACAGTCCACTCGGAAAAGGCCAACAAAATCCACGCTGTGCGCCTCGAGCATGAGCCACCTACCTCTCCCCCAACCAAAGGAATCGCATCGAAACCAAGGACGCCGTAAGACGATTTTTGAGGGGAAATAGGGCTAAAACTCAAAGATGAGGCGATGGATTCCCATAAAACAATTCCATGCGAAGCAAAGAAGATAAAGAAATAGGAGCATCCCAAAGGTTGAATAAGGCGACATAAGAACAAAAGGTCAAATCGAGACAAGGGAGCCAAACAATGCAAGAGACTGAGAAAGCCCAAGAATTTGCATGCAGGTGCCGCAGGTAAGATGAGAAGAAGATGAGGCTTAAAAACTTGGCCAATTTCTTGAAGATAGGCAAATAATCATGGCGTAAGCATCAAGGAGAAAACCAAGGAAAATAGCACGATGTGACAAAACACGTATGACACACTTAGGCCAGCGATGAGAAACCAAAGCAGACGCAAATCAGAAATGATGCCATGTTGAAGAGAAGTAGGGTCCTCGGAAAGTGAAAAAAAGGAAATCATCCATATAAGGAGTGCAATCCAATACCAGCCGCCTCCAATGGCGGACCAAAGGGCGATCAATTTGGTAAAGACAAAGGGAGCAGAGGCCGTGCCAAAAAGGAAGCATAGAAAGATAAAAAAGTGTGAATCAAACTCAAACCCCAAAAGGTATGATGAGGAGGCCGATGGGGAACATGGTGGTAAATCCGCATTTCATCCAAAGTAAAAAGAAAATCCTCGGGGTTGAAGAACAGCCAAAGCATCGGAAAGTTTACTCATAACGAAAAGAAGGAAATGTGAGAAAAGGAGTTAAGATAGCCAAGTCGAGAATCGCCGAAACTTGTGGTCGCCTTGGGTACAACACCCGTGGGTGAAAAGCGTAAAAAGGGACAAGATGGGACTTGCATAAATAGCTTAGAACGAAAAAAAGATCTTGAATGGCGTAACGGGCGAAAGGAATATGAGAAGACAAAGAAGAAAGGTTCTAAAAAATATGGTTGAGAAGGGGTCCCCGGCCCAAGGAAGAGCATAAACCATACTCAACCAAGACAATACAAGAGGATGAGCGTAAATAGAATGCCAAAAAGGTAAAGAAGCAAAAGAGACGCCCACACGTGCAAGGTCGCATAGTAAGAATCAAGAGCCACCGGATCGAAGGGAAGGTGGGGTAAAGCAGGGTAAAAAAGTTGGCAATCGCAAAAAAGACTCAAGAGAAAACAAAAATGCTTTATTAATGATCAAAAGCAAAATACAACACATAGTGCAGAACAACTAAACGGCTCAAGAAGACCAAGGCCGAGGCAACACAGGAGGAGAAAGGGCCGAATGTTGTGGTGGCGGAGGAACAAATGCAACAAAGGAGAGCCTCAAGGGTTGAGAGGTACAAAATTGAGAAAATAAGGATTAGAAAAAAGGAGGAACGGCAAGTATGGGAGAACTCAAGCGACGAAAACAATTGTCGGCGGTGTGGTGAAAACGACCACAAAAAGTACAACGAAGGGTAGAGGAATTGGCAGGGGAAGAAGCAGAAGGAGAAAAAGAAGCAGAGGAAGGGTACGGCGAAGGGCGAGAATAAGATAGACGCTTCTCCTGGGCGAATTTCTTAGCCTGATGCAAGCGTTTGGACTCTTCCGAAGAAAAGTTCAAACTAGGGGACTCGCTAAAGTGCAAAGCGACGTCATATCCATGTTGATCAGCAATAAGAACAAATTTCATCTCTTGATCCGCCAAACGCTTACCTTCCTCTACCATCTCAAAGATATCATCCGGAATGGCAACCCCAACATACAGCAAGACGCCATGAATCCATCGAAAACGAAGTGTCCATAGCGCACGCAAACTCGTAGTAATGCCGCGATAGAGTCGCGGGTCAAAAAGAAGGAGTAGGACGAGCGCCCGCCCCCCCGTCCCGCTGGAGATGCTCAAGTTGAGTCTCAACCAGACAACCGGCCGCCATCGGGTCCGGAGTGCTCGAGTGTAGCCCTGTCGCTTGAAGCTCATGTAGCAGCCTGAAAGAACTCAGAGAAACAAAGCGAAGAAACGGGCGGGCCGAAGGCGAAGATGCATGCGAAGAGAAGAGAAAAGAGGAGCCATCCGAGTAGGAGAAAACAGAAAAAGCGGTACCAAGAAGAGAAAGGAGCAACAAAGGCCGAGGGAGACCAAAAGAAAAAAAGTAGATGAGACAGTAAATCGGGGAAGCAGGAGGAGAAAGGGAACCAGGTCCAAGAGTCGTTCAAGCGAAAAGGGAAGTCAAGGCTGACGCCGAGTACCGCCAAAGCCGCGAGCGAAGCCGCGGAGGAGAAAGCTGACCGGCTAGTTATCAGCGCTTAAGTGGACGGCATCAGGCTCAATGACCTCCAAAGAAGGGTAAGAAAATCCGAAGAAGAAACCGAGGGTGAGGACGTGGGAAACAGCTTTTAAAGAGAAGTTCCGTGAGGAACTCGAACATCAAGAGCCATGGGAAGGCGAGAAAGAAGAAATGATGTCAGAGAAGACGCCGATAAACCGGCCCGAAAATGGGAAATGACCTAATATAGGGCCTCGCCCTTTCCTTAATGGCGCATCCCATGGCTCGCCGATCATAGGATCATATGACTTGTCAAGAATTTGATAACTTGTTGCCGACTTTTAAAAACTATCTAGGGTTTGAATGTTGTTACCCCATATTAGAAAAGTATTCTGCCTTTATTGGGATCTCATGGATGTTTATGCATTACATATAAATTTGAGATTGTTTCTAAATATGAATAGGGTTTGGGGGTCACCCTCGTGGAATTGCATTATATGAAGATACGAGATCAGATTATGTATGTGGTGCATTGCATTACTTGATGTTATGCATTTCCATTCACCGCCCAACGGAGGGGTGGGGTGGTCGTGGTAACTCCGCATCCCAAGCGGATGGTCCGACGGATGGGTTGAACCCTCGCGTGCATGGGATGGAGAGAGTGGTCTCCCTTGGGGCCGCCACCCAAGGATTACGCTTCTCGCGTAATATGCATGGAATATGTAGTTATAGAATTGCTAACCTTGCAGGGGAGTATTGATGTAACAGAAATAACGATTATTATTATGCCATGAATGTGTGAAGATCCCAATGCTCCTCCCCATTTAGTCCTTGGACTAACCCCGATGTCTGTTGTCATGTAAGATGGCATTCCTGAAGCTACCATCGGTTGGACCTAGACTCTTTGTCACCGGTGGTTTAACGAGATGGAGGATGTATCCTCTAATGTCCGTAAAGAAAGAGTTTACTTAAATCATAATATCATTGTTCAGCCATTGTAATTATAGCAAATGCAACCCCGAATTGAGGCCCAGGACCCAGAGCATGATGGGGAGTCTTCTGGGGGTAGCTCTAGCAACTCCCCTCCTGGTCACTTAGAGGAGGGGAGGAAGGGATAAGCATGAGGAGGACGGGGTTGTTTGGGTTTTTTGTGTATTATGGGTGTGTATTTTGATATGGGTGCAATGTGAACTTTTCCAAGAATATGTGGCCTTGGGCCTTATGTAAATTATTTGATTGTAACAAAACTTGATGAATAGAAGTTCGTGATTATATGATTATCTATATCCGAATTCTTAGTAAACGGCCTAGGCCAATCCAGACTTCTATTCATCAAGTTTTGTTACAATCAAATAATTTACATAGACCCAAGGCCACATACTTGGAAAAGTTCATATTGCACCCATATCAAAATACACACCCATAATATACAAACCTGCCAAATTCCCCTGGCCACCATGCTTATCCTCTTCCCCTCCTAAGTGACCGAGGAGGAGTGGCTAGAGATACCCCTGAGGAAGATTCCCACCACACCCTGTGTCCCCGGCCTCAATTAGGTTGCATCTACGATAGTACAACCCTAATAATGATACGATGATCTCAGAACTCTTCTTTACACAGATCTGCTCATCCTCCGGCCTCCCGTTAACCACCGTGTGACCAAAGAGTCTAAGTCCAACACGATGGTAGCTTCGTGACGGCCATCTTACATAACAACAAACATCCGGTTAGTCCACAAGGACTATGGGGAGGAGCATTGGGACCTTCACATCCGCATAACAATAATACGATATTTACCGTTAATGTATTAATACTCCCTCTCGCGAATGTTAGCACATTCTATAACCAAGCATATTCATGCATACTACGCGGATTAAGCTTAATCCTTTGGTATGCAATTCCCCAAGGAGACCACTCTTCCATCTATACGCATAGGGTTCAACTCATCCACACAAAGACCGCATCTGGATGCGAGTTACACTACCACCCCACCCCTCCGAAGATGGGCCGTTGAATGCAAATGCATAACATCAAGTAATGCAAGTGCACCATATCACATAATACTATATCAGATCTTCATATAATGCAATTCACGTAGGGTGACCCAAACCCTATTCATATTTAGAAAGCAATCTGAAATTTACATGTACGCATAAACATCCACATCGGATCCCAATAAAACAGATAATTTTCCTAATACGGGACTGGCAACAACATTCAAGCCCTAGATAGTTTTTAAAAGCCGGCAATAAGTTATCAAATTCTAGACAAGGCATATGATTAGGATACCGAGGCTAAATCTCCAGTTTCTCGGCTAGATGGAATCTTGGTCTCATAAGGTATATTTACCTAGCGGGTTGGTTTGCCTAGCAGGTTGATCAATGGTAACTACAATTGATAAAAACACTTAAGGCTTTAAAGCTTTAATTTTAATATGAGATCTTAAAGATCTGGGGATACCGGACCCTGGTATCCCCCTTCATTAACAATAAGAAATGACTGTATCAGACCGGTTTGGCCGCTTCAATGACCGCCTTCTTGGCCTAATATTTGGACCTCTAAACTAGCCTTAAGGCGGGTGATTTCCCAAAAATGGATTTACAAGGCAAACATGATCTCAAGGATTGAAATCGGGGTGAGAAGGTGGATCTAGCAGATGAATCCAAGGCGAGAGAAAGAAGGTATGAGGCAAAATAACTAAGCCAGTAAATGGGTGCAAAGCTTGGATGTTAGAAGGCGAATTCAATCAGTTCTTGGTTTTAGATTGACAAAGCAATTTAACAAAAAGGATTCACAAGAAGGATTCTATCTCTAGATCACAAGGATCACAAGTTTATGGCGTCTATGCTTCCAAAGGCTGCTCTCTGTAATCCGACCCCCTATCGGGCCCATAAAATCAAAACATAGATCAAATCCCCACCTCAATTCTTGGCTTTGGACCCTTGGTTCTTGCTTTGCCTCTAATTTGCCTGTACAAGAACGATTCTCTTTTCTCCTACTTTCACTATTCGGGCTAACTCCTTACACTTCTTATATGCTTGCTTAGGGTATCAAATCTACACTGCTTGCATCCCCAACGCCGGATGCCCACGGCCATGCTAGATGCTAGATTTTAGCGATTCGATTTCATATCCATAAACACGATTACGGTGCTCACGCTTTTTGAATTTAACTTATTAAGGTTTTAAATAACCTTAGCTTAAGTGTTTATGTAAATTTAAATGCCGCCCCCAACGCACCCATAGAAATATATCAACAATGATTTGCACAATCGTCTTTCACACAACTAGAACATGCGATTATAAGCTAGTCTAAACCGGGGTTAGATTACATAGTGTTTATGTAAATTTAAATACAGCTCCCAACGCACCCATAGAAACATATCAACAATGATTTGCAATCCGATCTTTTGACACAATTCTTCTACTACAACATGCGATTATAAGCTAGTCTAAGCCGTTGGGTTCGTTACAGGTTGCAGCTAATCCGCATCCAAGAACCTCCAACTGGCTCCTTTTCAAGGAAAGATTTGGACTAGGATACTGAAGATCACCACAATGTGGTAAGGAATCCAAAAATCACAATCTCTTGCTGTTCAATGCCGCCATATCCCCCGCAGACGGTGGTAGATTTTATCAAGGCGAGCAAATTTTCCCTGTTGTAATACCACTTTCTACAAGCGTGCCACCCGGAAGAGATCATGCAAAAGAGGAAGGTCGATGAGCATGCCCATCGAAAGATTGTCAAAGTCGTGATTTTCCTTGGTGCGGTGGGTTAATCCGGACATGGGTCCTTAGGGTGTGAGGTGGTTAATCCGGACATAGTCATTAAATTTATTATTGGACTTTAATTTTTGCTCTAGTGGTTAATCCGAGCAGGGTGGTTAATCCGGACATAGTCGATTCTCATTATTGTAGGATGTTGTTTCGGTTTGATGTTGTTCGTTTAATTTTGTCCATTGTCACTAACCTTGGCTTTTGTTATAGATATTGGGTGTAGTTATGGGCTAAAAAGATTTGCGCAACCAAGCTCATGAAGTAAAAAAGCAAGACAATGAAAGGCCCCAGTTCTCTTTGAAGCCAAAAGAGATATCCAGAGTACAAGAAAAGACAAAGGGAATGAGTATCAAGCGGTGGTGTAAGTGTCATTTCACTGTGAAGCAACTATACCTGAACCCCCTATGCACTAAGATCACGTACCATGTGATGGAGCATGTTGATCTACATGGAAAAATCTAGGATCCTGAATGCACGAAGACTAGGCATGAAGTTGCCCCTTGGTTGTCTATGAAGAAGCGGGCTTGGACTAGGAACCTCCTGCTTAGAATCATACCCCAAATGAAGAGAAATGGGCCTTGAAAAGAGAATGGATCCCAATTATGAGAAGACTAGGGACCAATTTCTTGACATGGAATACCTTCACAACCTCTCTCGCAAGATTGCTAGGGATACTTGGGTGTTCCACGAAGATATTGCCCTAGTATAAGGATGTCGATGGAGCTACACGCGAATAGTGTTTTTATCTACCAGGAAGGAGTTCCTTTTGTCTTGGGTATCATGACTCCTTTTCAAAAAAAAAAAAATGTTGGAGCATGGGAGAGAGAAAGCGGTGGCCACGGACTCTACTTTCAAGACAAATGACCATTGTTATAGCTTGTACACCTTGCTTGTTTATGATAGCCATGGCAATGGTGTCCCCATTTGTTGGATTCTCTCTTCTAGTCACTCTGAGGAGGATATCAAACCATAGCTTCTTGCTACGAAAGAGCACATCCATCATGTGGACCCGACTTGGAAGCCCTCTTGTTTCATTGTTGATGATGCTAAGGCTGAAATCAACTCATTGGAAGAGGTTTGGCGAGAAGCTAGAATACAGCTGGATGAAATTCCTTCTTAGGCATGTGAAGAACAAGAAGATCAGGGGTGAGATGTTTAAGATCTCGGCCATATTACGTGTTGATCGAGATGGAAGGTTTGGGATCCTTACAAATCAGATAGAATGAATAGACACATTTAAGCAATCTATCTTGTTAGTTAATGAGCCTAGAAGAAAAAAAGCTCATACTTAGGTTAAGGCTTCCTCGACGTCTTCCCCAACAATGATAAGGAGAGAGCAATCCAATCGCCATGAGGAACCTTCTCGTCTTCCCATTTGATAAATACTATAGAGGTACTTTTATAGAAGGTTTGGCCATAGGGGCCACCCCTTAAACCTCTAAGATTCTTTAAAACCTTTTCCATCGAGTGGATCATAAACTAATATTCTCTAGAGATGAGAGCTTCCTCCAATATCATAGTAGGCACTATAGAAGTACATACCCCTTTTGCATTGCGAGCTTTGCTCTATTAGTTAGAGACATTCTCGCTGAAGAGGATGCTTTGGCCCCTAGCTTTGAAGGCTCCTAGTTCTATCAATAGAATCTCTCTTCCTCCTCGCCATGTTTAGCCCAATTACATTTGAAAAACTATAGAATCCTTCAATCCTACATATTCTATCAATTTTTCTTATCATATCCTTTCCCTGTTTTCCTATCGGCGAGCGTTATCATATCCTTTCCCTATCATATCCTTTCCTGTTTTCCTATATGAAAGCGGGCCATCAGCACTATATCTTGGTTGAAGTCATTTCTCATCATAGCTATGCATGCATTTTGTTCCTCTCCTCTTGAGCTTTGTCAGATTAGGGAAAAGCCGTTATTAACATCAATGCAGTTTTGTGCTTTGAAAATCTGTTGTCATTAACATCAATGCATGTTTGTGCTTTTCCTTCCAAGAAAAGAAAACACAGATGTTAATGAAATGCGGACAATGCAATAACAAAAAAAGTTAGGTGGTTTTCTAACTTCCTGCTACAAACTATCATAAGAGATAACGAAAACGTTTGGCTGCTTGACATATATAATATTTCTTCTAGCCTTACATGACTATTGTTCTATTATCATCTCTATAGTACCTCTTACCATGCATTGACACATGCCTCTCTTTCAACACATGGGCACTGCCGCACTGTAAGAATTTGTGGTGGGAATGCAGTGCTGTTGGTTCTAAGGTAACATCCCAAAATTTACTTTTACAAATCTCAGCCTTACAACAGGTACAATCCGAGCAGATGGAATACGTTTAGAATTGGTTGACATGAACAACGCTGGTATATTACAAAACTGAATAGAAAGTGATGGAAAACTGGGTGGTCAAGAACTGGCAACATGATTAATCGGTTCTTGAAGCCCTAGAGAAATTGATGGAAATTCATCAACTGAGCATGCAACAGGCATTTTTTTTTTCCTGTGGTGATCATCCTCCAAATTACAGATCCTCCAAAAAAGAAAAGAAACAAAGAATATAATTATTTCAAAAAAGTTCCAGGTGCATCAAGAAAAATACCTTATTAAACTCCCACAATAAAGTTAGGTAGCTGGACTTTGCTGAGCATCTGGTACCTGCTTGGGATCAGAGCTAGGTCGCCTATCCAACAAAGAGTCTAAGTCTGATTTTCCAGTGATCTCATCTAACATCATTTTAGCTCTCAAAAAGAAGGCAGCAGGTGAGTCTAAAGCAGGCCTGACATCAACAAAGAAAGGCCACTTCTTGCCTTCATCATTCTCGTCATAGTAGAAGTCAATGACATAGCGCATCTCTCGGCCTCCTCTATCCACAGTCCAATCATGTCGATCAAAAGGAATTCCGTATCCTAAAAACTTCTTAAAATAAGCCTTTGGAGTAAGTTCATCAGGACGACCTCGGAAATAAAGCAATCTAGGTTCCTCCTGAGAAGAATTTGGAAATAACTGACCATACAATCTCTCCCATTGCTGAAGCCTTCCTGCCCAAGTAGTTTCATTCACTGTATTATGAGTTGCAACAACAACATCCATATCTTTCTCAGAAACATCATCTGCTTTATTCTTCCTAACAAGACTGTTAAAGAACATTTGAGGAGATGGGTATAACCAAGTTTCGTCTGTTCCACCCTTAGGGATTGAGGATTTCTGACGATATGTAGAGAGGGGCACTTTTTGCCCTGGCGCAGGCAGCTGGTTAGCCTGCTTAGGCATTCTATTTGCAGAATTGATCTCTTCAAGGGGGTACCGGGGAAACACACCATAATACAAAAAGGCTGGCATCTTCCATACCTGATTTGCATTCTGCACATCGTCGATACGCCTTCCATAGACATCATAGACATGGGGATGCTTATATTTGTCCTTAGACTGTGCAGAAGCTTCAGAGGAATCAGACCTACAAGATGAGGCTGCAGATTGCTGGGACTCAGACCGAGAAGCAGAAATCAACTTATCTCTGGCTGTTCCGGTAACTGGACAATCTGCACCTGGAAACATTCTATAGTAGAGATCGTGCACCTTCTCCGGAATGCTCTTCTTCGTCTCGCCGCCATGCTCCTCCATATCCCACTACAAGTCAAAACACCTAATAAGCTTTTGATATATAAGGTATCCGCATACAAATACGTATGAAACGCAACATGAATACACTAGGATAAATAGGTCTTTTTAGGCCAATCGTGTGCTGCTACGTGGCATCTACTGCATGCAAGAACGATTTCCAATCGCCTTTACGCTTAAGATATTTCTACCCTAAATGTGGAAATTTTCAATGGTGGGATTTCGGCACACACAGTAAATATGTTAGTAACTATGCTGTCAAAATGACTTGCATCTGTCCTCTCGAAGGGATTTGAAGCGATTTTTTTGCTGGATGATTTCTCCTCTTATACTCAACCATTTTGTTTCACTCCGCCTGAGATAAAACCTCTTTTTGTTTGAAAGTGCATATTCACGTAGCGGTGTCTTCGGCGTTGAGATCGAGGTCCATTCCATTAGGGTCATCTACCTGAAATATCGGGCATATGGCACTCCCCGCTCCATTTATTTTCACTAAGGGTGACATGGCGCCATTCCGTAGAGTTTTTCGATACCTCATCAGATCCGAAAAACCGGGTTGCCCCGAGTTTTCGTTTAGGGCATATTCAAACCAAACTTCGGTCGACATATCCAAACCTATCTCAAATCTTCTTGGCGCTTTGGACACCGAATAAAAAAGGTAAGTTATGCGATTGAAAATGGAAATGGTCCGCATTTGCTTTCTGCCACATTGCCTACATGGCAATGTATCAAACACGCAGTGTGATGCTAATGATCCGGCTCTTAGATGGGCATATTCATGATTTATTTTCACTAAGTCGTAGATCGTAGCGCTGGTGCTTTTAGCGATATGGTCAGATATTAAGGACTCTTGATGGAATTCCATGAGCACAGGATTACTGTCAATGGGCTACCGAGGTGTAGTTGTCATATGGCGGACTATAAGTTCGTAATCGGGCTATGAGGGCCATTGTCGAGGCTAGCCAAAGTTGTGCCTAGGGCCAACTTCTAATGTATCAAATAAACATTAAATAAGGCCAAAAAAAGGGGGGAGGGGGGGAAGGGGGAATTGATATAAGGTTAAAAGTGGTCACGTATCCTATTACAGTTGGATGGGGTCATTGGCAAATGGTTTTTACAAATTTTTTGTTGGGAAAAAAAATGTTTATTAAAAAATATGGGTTTTTTGTGTGATGAACCATTGAGAGTCCACATAAATATAGAGAAAAAAAGATGTAGCTAAAAAATACCGGCGTGCATCTATTGGGGGGGTGATGTAATTCCTGGATTTAGAGGTTTGCTTGATCCTAATAAGCTTGAGTTTTTTTTTGGGCCTCTTTCATTTCTTACTTTGGGAGATGATGTTATGGTGCCCGCGCTTTATTTGGTCGCATTTTGCATTAAAAAAAAAATTAAAAAAAATAAAATTGAAATTTTCTGTTTTGGTGTGTTATGGGATTTGTGCTATATTTGATGTTTTATATATTATTCATGGGCCTGCATTGTTTTTTAATTTTTTTTTTTTTCCAAACCAAAAAAACGGTGTCTCCCATAACACACCAAAACAAAAATCCAAAAATCGAAAATAGGAAAATCCAAAATCCAATTCAAACTTTTGGGTTGCCTGTTGCATGCGAGAAGGATTCACTTGTGTCATGCGTATTAACCATCTGAGTGTACGCTAAGGGGTCTTTTATTGCCTATTTCGTACTTATAATAAGGGGTATTTACCATTTATTTCACTTGTCTAGTTGTATTTTAAGGAGTATAAGGGTATATCGAGCCAATTTTCTGAGTGACCATCCTTTCATAACTGCCAATGCTATTACTGCTCTAACACTAGCGATGTGCGCGACAGGAGTAAAGACTTCCCCGTAATCAACTCTTTTTTGTTGTAAGTAATCTTTAGCGATCAAGTGAGCTTTATACTTGGAGATAGACCCATGAACATGGAATTTTGTGTGGAGAACTCACTTATTTTCAATAGCCCACTCTGGAGGAGGTAAATCAACAAGATCTACGGTATTCGCGCTTCAAGAAGCATATGGCATTCTTCTTCAAATGGCCTTTTGCCACTTTTTTCTTTTTTAACAACCTCCCCGATATGAGCTTTAATCATTATGATCCACAACTTTAGCAAGCAAAGCAAGATTACAATCGCCTTTCCAAAGGAGAAGAAAGGGCAAAGAAATTCAAAGTTAAAGACCCATTATTTTCACCATGATAATCAACAGGATTAACTTCAAAAGTAGGTAGTGGTATACCTTTATATGCATCAAGATACAAATCCACATCCTCAAGATCTGCATCAGAAGATGTAGGGGTTGAAACTGGAACAAGAATTATTTCTTTAAAGGGCTTGGGTGCTACCACAAGCTCGTCAACCAACAAATAGCGATCAAACTGATCAGCTGGCATATCAGCCCAAATGGATGCGTCATAGGTCGCATCCAAGGATACCAAAAAAAATGGGGTTTTAGAGCCCTATTATGCAATTTTCCAACTTTGTTTAGTTTCTCAAGTGGCAAAGATGTATATACCACATAATCAACACATTTAAGTGCAACACATCCGGTTTAATCCCATAAAATGCTTCAAATGGCGTCCTTCCATTTATAGTTTTAGTGAATGCTCTATTGGCCAAGTAGCAAGCGGTGTCAACCGCGTCTCTCCAAAAATTTATAGGTAATTTGGCATGCTAAGTATTGTATGAACAAGATCCAACAAGGATCTATTGTGCCTCTCTGCTACCATATTCTGTTGATGAGCAAAAGGAATCATTAACTGCATATGAACTCCAGCAAGAATTCATCAAATGCATTGGAAATATATTCTCCGCCATTATCGTTGTGAAGAGATTTGATTTCTAAATCAGTCTGATTTTCAATTCAAGCTCTAAAAGCTTTGGATTTTTTCAAGACTTCTGACGTCAAATGCAAAGTATAGATCAAAGTATACATGTTGTAATCATCGATAAGAGTTATAAAGTACCACTTGCCTCCTAAAGAAGGAACTTTCATCCGCACAAATCGCATGCAAGAGTCTAACGATCCGATGGCTCTATGACTTGCACCTAGAAGGATAGGGTAGAGTAGGTCGCTTTTCCAAGAATGCATGCAGTGGCACCAATTTTGAGGTTTTAGATTTGGCAAGCCCGTGGACCATCTTCAACTTTGAGAGGTATCCAATTGCAAGTCCTCCCACATAACCAAAGTGTTGATGCCATAGATGCTCATTTTCCAAAGTGTCCACGATCATCCCACATTAAGCGCCCTTGACTTGTCCATCAAGGTAGCACAAGCCATTTTGCAAATCACCACCAAAGATATTATATTTATAGATGTCGCCATGCTCAAATGGATTCTTTCCTAAAAAGATAGGCCCGGCCACTAGAAAAAAAAAAAGGAATATTTGCCCGCCTTTATCAAATTCTCGATACACTAAACAAACTCATTTGCAAAACCTGCATGAGCATGGCATCATGACCCTTTTCATACTTGCATCGTGGGCTTGAAAACAAGCTCTCTTTACCTATAATAGGCAATGCTTCACCACTTCCCAAAATTTTAACCCTCGCCTCTCGCATAAGCTTCAACATTGGTAAGATCATCTGCTTACCTACCATGTTTTTTGGTAGCACCAAAATCCAAAATGCATCCACGCTGGGATGCGCTTTGAGTCTGCTATGTAATGAACTTCATCTACCGTGATCATCAAAACTTGTATTGTCTCAGATTATCAAAACTTGCATCCGGCCGTAATATTAGAACTTTTGCATCCGCCGTCAAACTTGTAACATCGTGTTTTGCATCCGGCCAGATCATCGCTTGAGGTCCATAAGCTTCTATTTCATCAAAACAAATCTCATGAACCGCTAGGTTCAAGTATTCATCGACAAACTTCAATGCACAAACAACCCGCAATCACCTCTTGTTTAACACCTTAGACTTGCCACCAAATTTTTATCCCTTTTTTGTGCTTCATCAAGTCTTGATCTTGTGTCACTTTAATCGTCAAATATCATCTTTGTTAATGTCCTTTCTTCAATGTTCCTCGTATATAGTTGGTATGTTCCTTTTTCTTAATCTGCGGTTCTCATTTGATCTTGTTGGCTCTATCATCTTCATTTTATTTCATCTTTGTTCCTTCTTATATTGGTTCGTCGTGTTTTCCATGGTCACTTCCCCGTAGCCTTCTGCCACATTTGCTCCATTCTATGGCTTATCATTGTGCTACATTTCCTTTGTTCTCATTGTGTTCTTTCTTTCTATGGGTCGTTGACTCCATTTTTTAATTCACTTAATTTGCCATGCTAGTTTTTTTTCTCGCTTTGTGCTCCATCCGATTATTACTTTTCATATGGTTGCTTTGGTTTGTTGGTCTAATTTATCGCCGTAATTTTATTTCTTGCTCCTTTGCTTGGCTACATTTATCTTCTTTTGTTTCGTTTTCTCTATTTGCTCCATTCATTGCTCATTCCTTTGCATTTTTGTCACTATTATAGTATTCTTGTATAGCTCATTTGTTCCAAACTTTATTTAGTTCTTTTTTTTATCGTTCTTTTGTTCCATTTTACTTTTTTTTATGGTGCTCTCTACCTTTGCAATCTTCTTTTTGCCGCTTGCATTATTGGTTTTATTTTTCTTTGCCATTTCCTTTGTCCGCTAATTTTAGTTGTTCTTCAATCTTGTTTTCCTTTATTTCATGCATTGTTAATTTATTTTTCCCCACCTGCATCAATAAGTTATCGATGATCCTTTCCATTCCATTTTGGTCCATGTCTATGATCATTCCATTTGACCTAATTTGCCTATTTTTAACTTTAGTTGCCTAATTGAGTATAGTACCAAGGTGGATGCTGTTACATTGTCTAAAGTTGACATTGCATACACAAAGCTTGCAAAGCTTGCACCCATCGCTGACTTATTTGTGTAATAGATTGAAAGACTGTTTGGCATTTTGGAAATCCTTACTGTTCATCCCTGATGTGCTTGACTGGGTCAGTAATGGGTATTCCCTTCCTTGGCTACATGGTCCCTCTAGCCAATCTTGGTCTCAGCCAAACTATAGGCCTGTGAAGCAATATGCAGAGTTTGTTAGGGGTGCTATCAAGGACTTACTTGCCTCGGTGTCGCATAATGCCTCAAAATGAATTCCCTTTATATGCTCACCTTTGAGCGTGGTGCCCAAAGCCGTAAATAAATTAAGCCTTATTTTGGAACTTCACTATGTTAATAGTTACTTAGCACATATTCCTTTCAAATATGAGACTGTAAAGGAAGTCCGTGATATTGTCAAACCTAATGATGCCTTGTTTACTTTTGATCTCCACTTCGGATACCATCATGTCGATATTAGCCCTGTTTGTTGGTCATACCTTGGCTTTGAGTTCGAAGGTACTTACTACATGTTTATATCCTTAGCATTCCTCGTGATGCTAATGTATTTACTAAACTAATGCTATAATTGGTGCGTATATGGCATTCTAAAAGATATGGATGCATTCCGTATATAGATGACTTCTTATTTGCTACTCCTATCTCTAATTTTAAGAATTTGAAAGCTTTGGTGATGCAGGATTTTGAGGCAGCTGGCTTTGTTTTAGCTCTATATAATTGCCAGCTAGAATGTTCTCATGTGGCCAAATTCTTGGGCTTTACGGTTGATTCATCCTCAGGTTCCGTATCCATTGCCCCTGCAAGGCGCCAAAGTTTTTTTAGCATAGCATCGAAACTCCTTGCTATCGATTGCATTCTGGCACGAACATTAGCCTCTTTTACGATATGATCGAGTCTTCCCATATGTTTTTTGGCCCTTTCTCCAAACTCTTATCTTTCAATCTTGCTAACCTTTATGCTTCCATTACATCTTGGTCCCAACGTTTGCAGTTGTCCCCACATGAACATGCTGAGATTTACCTTTGGTTCTCTTTGATCTCCTTAATAATGCATATTTGGGAACCCTCAACCCTTCCATTTTCTTACGCTTATGACGCTTAGTAACTCGTGGGGAGTTTGGCTTCATAGTTCTTTTCCGAGTGCAGAATTTGCTGGTCCTTTCTCTGATGCCGAGAAAGCTTCATCCTCAACTGCCCGTGAGCTTTTAGCTTTGCTGCATTTCCTTGAGAAGCGTGTGCCTTGTCCTTGCAAAACTCCCAAGTTACAGCCTTTAGTGATTCCTTAAATGCATACTTTATCCTTTCAAAGGGTGGACCCCGTGTTAGCCGCCTTCATTCCTTGTGTATCGGGATCTTTACTTTGTGTTTTAAACATAGAATTACCCTTAAACCAATCTGGATTCCTTGGAACCTAAACCAATGGGCTGGCTATATGTTGATTGATGATTCTGATGACTATATGTTATTTGATGCAGCTTTTTCTTTCATAGATAGGAGATGGGGACCTCATAATTGGGATCATTTTGCCAATGCTTATAATGCTCATACTTCTAATTTTAATTGTTGACACCCACTTTTCTCGTATTTTATCTCCTTCCATGCTTTTTCTTAGTCATGGTCCAACTCTAACACTATTGCTTCCCTCTCTCCGAGCCTTGTAGATAAGATCATGGGTTTTGCCCTTGCATGTAAGTGTGATGTCACCTTAGTCATTTTCCATTGGAAGTCTGCCCCTTGGTGGCTAGTCCGTCATGATGAGTCTGGAAATTGGCTTGTTTGCTTGCTTTGTAGATCATTTATATTTTCCAGCTGGTGGATGTGGTTTGCATGGTGCTTCTAAATCAATTTTACCTTGTGGAAAACCTACTAGTCCGATGATTGCGCTTCAACTTCGTGCTTCTGACATGGTGAGTTTTGTGGTTTTTTGTTTCAAATATTTTCAATTTTGAGATTTGGATGTCAATGGATGATTCGGATACGGAAATAGGTCATTTATTGTCTCTAATGAAGGGTTATACACTTAGTGCGAGGGCACCAAGCACTTTAAAATCTTACCCATAACCTGGCAATTTAGCTTTAAGAC
This sequence comes from Isoetes taiwanensis, assembly GCA_021234155.1. Classification (NCBI taxonomy): domain Eukaryota; kingdom Viridiplantae; phylum Streptophyta; class Lycopodiopsida; order Isoetales; family Isoetaceae; genus Isoetes; species Isoetes taiwanensis. The sequence continues at coordinate 18,268,445 of JAJEKV010000012.1, read as the reverse complement.
TTGGTGCTTGTCTAAAGCCTCTTTTTTGCCCACATCCTAATGACTATCTATCTTTACATCACTACGATTTTTAACATCATTCACCTTCTCTTCACAAGTCAATATCATTTTAGCATCCATTACTTTCCATCACCGATTGCACGGCCCGAGTAAATCTATCGACATCCTCTTTGTTTCTAGTCCGTGATCTAGCCAAGCGTAACACTCTCTAGTATCAACAAGAAGCAACCTTTTGTTACTCCATATGGTTAGGAGAATATTGATACCTTTTGCATGACCTTTTAGCTATATTGTTGGATGTCATGTGTCAGACGGTTTTGTCTTAGTTTTCTCTCACAGATTTTTGCATTGCTCAATTGCTTTCCTTACATTGGAATGAAATAAATTTTTTTCCTCTCATGCTTAGTCTTTACATCCCATCCTCTAAAAACCGGGTCAAAATGTCAGAGGTGCTTGATTCCTATTGCCCATTCGGGGTTCATATCATCCAGCCAATTGCTTGAACGCCTTTATCTCAGTATGGGAAAATTTAGAGCTTTTGTACAAATTTATCCGTGAGGTTTTCTTTCCGTGGTATTCATTGCTCTTCAAACGGCACACCACCCGTAAGAAAGGGATCTCTTACTCTACATTTCCCGTTCTTGGTTTTGACATTGCTTACACCTATTGGAAAGGATCCTCGATGCCTTGGTACTCATTCTCGTAGAAGAGGTGGGAGCTACCACGTAGCCTTTTAATGTTCCATATTGTTTATTTTAAAAATCCACTTCCGGTGGTCCTCGAAGTATGTTAAAGATGGTTATGTCATTCCCCGCTTAATGCAGAATAGCTTCTAGTTTCGCCTTTAGATCTTTCCTCAACCCACATCTCGTGGCTCGTTAGAGTTCTGGTGCTCCTAGTGGCACACACTTTCCCTCTTTCAAAGATGTATTCTCGCTTTTGGGTTGTTTAAGAGATGCCCATGAAGTGGTTCTTTTCCATAATGCTTCTTACTTCTAAGTGTTCTAGAATTGACATTTACCTTCATTTTCAAGGAATTGAAGGTAAATGAAGTTCTTCCGCCTGCTTACATCGCCTTTCATTACATCTCTTTCTTCAAGCCCCACCCACCGCCTTTGTTTTCCATTATTAAGCCATAAGTGGAGTTTACTTGGTTTTGGTCCTTGTGCCGCTTGAAAGCTTCCATGCCTACAGGAAAAATTTTGGCCTAGATGGAGGGTGTGCCTAGCCGAGACCCTAGAGTCTTGTGGGCCTTGTGCCCGTGGAGAGGACCTAGAGCCTGCAAGTGAGGAGCCCTATGGGCTTTAGCTCATTTTCTTGTTGTTTTGCAAGGTACCAAGCTAGGAGGACGCCAAGGCTGATCCAATTAAGTTGAGAGGGAGCCTAGACCCTTGTCACAAGTTGTTGTTGGCCTAATCCAGGCATGAGCTTTTCTAGCTGATCTTAGGCACCTAACTTTGTTCTATTCTTCGACTTGAAGGCTTTGTAATTATGCGGTACTCATCCCAACAAGGCTAGTAAGCCCGGAGAAAACTCTGCTTTTCATCATTAGGAGCCCAGCCTAGTTAATGATCCTATTATGGTCGTGGTTTTTCCTAAAACTTGAAAGGGCGCAGGTTTTTAATCCCAATTATAATGGTTTCAAAAAAGTTGTTTAAAGATGCAAAAGATGTATTCCGCTTTGGAGTTGTTTAAGAGATGCCCATGAAGGTCGTTTTTTCCATATGTTTCCCCACTTCTAGTAGTTCTAGAACAATCATATCAAAGAAGAAAGGGACGCAAACCTACAAAATTTACATATGGATTCTACAATATAACACCTCATACATCTTGGATTTTACAATATAACACCTTCTCTACAATCTGAAGTTACAATGGGATTCTATAATATAACACCTTCATACATCTGAAGTTACAATGCATTTTGAGTCTTTAGAAGTTCTGCAATGCATCTGAGTCAGTGCTACGTAATAAAATGTGGAAATGGCATACTCCAATGAATCATAATGATCTGATGGAACCATTGCAAGTGTCATAGTGCTAATATGGACTGAAGCAGGGACGCTTATCAGAAATGCGAGAAATTTAGCGTGCTTGTTATATATTTTTATGCACAGTGTAAAGTAAAACTTCCAAAAGGATTTGACATATATGCATGCGTTCACTTCCGTTGCTGAGGATATCCGTTGAGAGTTTCAGGGTGCCATAGTTAAAATGTCCGAGACACAAGGAAACTTCTCTAGACATATATATGGATCATATTTTACGTTTTTACTAAGAGTAGTTGGAAATAGTTTGTACAAATCCTACAAAGAAACCTATACACGATGCACACTCTGCTTTTGTTCACATGCTGCAGGCTAAGCCTCATCAGTTCGAACTATATTTCATTATGCTCACCCTCATTCTTCACAGCAACATCCTTATAAGACAGGCCATCAGTAACATTCTTGACAGAGCTCGAAGCCCTTTCCACAAAACGCATTCCTTCAGAACCATCAATCTGGTTAGTGACCACTTCATCCACCATATGGCTTGAACTTGATCCACTAGCCAATTCAGGTTCATCTCTGATATTTGAACCATTAGACAATGATGTGAAAGGTTTTCCTTTTGGCTGTCTAATTGCAACATCAGCTCCTGGCATTAGTCTAACTATGTCACTAGGCTCGTCCTCATTCTTGACAACAACATCCTTATAAGACGGACCATCAGTAACATTCTTGACAGAGCTTGAAACCTTTTCAGCAAAACTCGTTCCTTCAGATCCATCAACGTAGGTTAGCTTACCACTTCATCCTCCATGGTGCTTGAACTTGATCCACTACCCAATTCAGGTTCCTCTCTTGAACCGTTAGACAATGATGTGAAAGTTTTTCCTTTTGGCTGTCTTATTGCCACATCAGCTCCTGGCATTATCGTCTTTGGTCTGGGGGGTGGTACCCATGCTTGGCGAACTTCCCTACCCATTGGGTTACTCACAGCATATGGTGGTGCCCTTGTATTTCTAGATTCTTCATTTGCCACCGAAGGATAAGAAATATATTGGCCACTTGGTTTCGTGGAAGCCCCAGAATCTACCTCTGTTATCTTTACAGAGCTCTCAATTGGCCATTTCCTCACAGATTCATCCACCTGTTTAGCACGCCACCATGGCATAGAACTTGATGGAGCTTGGCTGACAACATTCGTCACCTCTGGGTTCTCCCATGGCTGCAAGTGCACAAATATAACAGGTGAAATACTGATATAAAAATCAAGAGTACAGAGATGAGTCAACCTTAGACACAGGCTGCAGCTGGGAGTTTGAAGGAGCCTGATTAGCTATTGGGGGCTTGTCATTTATTTCCTGCAACCAATCCACCACAAGAATATCAATTCTAATAGACTAGTATAGGTTACCAACTAGTACGCTAGTTCAAAGAAATTAATGGGGTAGAACTAAGAAAAATTTCTGCTACCCGAATTCCTGGGGGTTTTTCACCCCGCTCTAGCATTGCTAAAACCTGCACAATGAACAAAACGACAGTTACATTGAGAATGCTAAGATGAAAAAGTGATGCATTATTAACACCACTGATGTGACAAATACCTCCATGTATGACGAAGAATGAGGTGCCCTATCTGAAGCAGCCTTGGTTGGTTCAGATGCTGCAGTATGTTCTTATTAAATAAAAATGACTTCATACAGCTGCATGGCAAGGCATATGCATACAAGAAAAAAATTGAGCAAGCTCACCTGGTCTATTAATGCTACTTTGTGTAACCACCTTCTCCATTCCACTTAACATCTTTGTTCCATGAAAGGACAAAAGATCAAGCACTATGGTAAGCACAAATAACAAACAAATAAACAGTTAACACTACACCTTTTCATCTTCTACTTTTGTTCCCAGCAGAAGTGCACCCCTTGAACTAGCTGCATATTCTGCTTCTGCATGAAATATTATTCAACAGTATCAATGTATGCAAGAATAGATGATGAAAAACAGACATGCTTACATGCATGCTATGCCATAAGCATGAGGGAGCAAATTAAATGGGCAACAGTCAACAAGTGGGAGTCATTGCTCTTTGAATAGGAGTACTTCCATATTTGCATTCTATACATAAAGAAGCTTAATTGATATAAGTATTACAATGCATTAGCACTGCATTTCATAAGGACATGGGTGTAGTGGAAAATTGGATCAGATTAACTGCTTTCCCTTCATATTATCTTGCTAGCTCTAGAATAAAAAGTTGATTACTTCATGCAATGGAGAGAAAGCTAGATCAGACCTTTATGGTCGCCATTAGGCAACTGAAGCAACTTATGATGGTTTGGTGATTCTTTAGGCATTCTCTCTATGCTCAATATAGTCTCTCGAAAGCTGGCCAATGTTGACTTAATCTCATCCGCTTGCACCTCCATAGACTTCAACATCATTTCAAAATATTTATGTTCTGCCCAAAACGTATTAGTTAACAGCATAAAATGTCAATTATACAGCTCAAAAACAAATCCAGAGATTGATCTAACCTGAAGTCCTAAATGCCATCATTTCCGGTGAGTGCAGTTACTTCTGCAACTGCAGCTGCAGCAGCGCTTGCAGCAGTGGCTGCAGTCGGCGCCTCAACAATACTTAAATTTTGCTTCCTATGATGGTTAAGCTCCAGCTCATTATCCTCCTCAAAAACAATACGTCGTATCCATGCTTTGAACTTTGGAAGTAAATAGTTCTGCATCAGAAAAATGTCTTCAATAAGATGAATTTTGCCTGGTTATTTTAGAAACCCAAAACTAAAGTGACAGGTGCTGTTGTAACTTCTAAACAGGACGATGAATTGACACTGTTCTAACTACTGGTTTCATGCAGCATTGCCGACCCAACAAATCAACTAAGATCCTCCTTTTGGAATTAAAAAGCACATAGCTCAAAACTAATCACGACTTTCTCTTCAATGACGAGTTATTAACCAGAAAGTTTCCTGTAACCTCTCCACGATCCAGAAGCAAAAGATTTTCATTTTACTATTAGGAATCGATCGTAAAGTCAAAGGACAAAAGAATGGTTTTCACCCTAGTAAGAATCGCAGCTCCAGCACCAGTTGCTGCCAACAAGCCAATTGTAAATATTAATTGACTCCATCGAGCAGGCTGAGAAACCTGGGACCTTACAACAATTGGCCCTTCCACCTGTTTTGCCTGCTCTTGTACCTGTGGAGCTGCTTGTACTTTGGCTGGAGGTTTATATTGCAAATCTGTTATCCAATCAAACAAATTTAGATAGATATTAATAAAATTTGTAATATATAAAATATACAGATACATGTTTCTTACCTTGAATAGCTGCTGCATTAGTATTATCTGATGGAGGGTCCTGCAATACAAAAGCATAAAGTTATATCAACTCACCTTTCCTCTTCATCTAATTAATAATTTGTCTGATTGCATTCTCTAGCTATGTAATGCATACGACTATATATGATTTAAGAAGGTGCTGGGGGCATGAGCAATATTAGAGAACTCGAATGGCTTAACACGCTAGACTAATTTCTATGGGGCTTACAGGCTCCTAGATGACAAATAATCCCTGACCTAAAATTTTTAATGCACAAAGAACATACACAATCAATGGTTTTCCGTAATGCATTTCAATTCTCCACCGTGGAAGTAGCAGGACAACCATTAGGGGTTGATTCTATGCAAAGGTAGAAAAGCAGCAAAATTTGCCATAAGAACTTGATAGGAAGATAGTTGCTCTCTAGAGGTTCAAAATTCCAAATATCCTTGTTCTTGATTATGGGCCTGCTTATTGAATCAGTACAGACAAGCAATCATGAAAAACCAATATATACCGGAACACGCCGAAATGCTTCATCAATCTCATCCTTTGTCAATCCCTTCCGTTCAAGGAAAGATCGGCGATAAACAACTGGAGACCCCTTGACTTTAGGATGTGACAAAAAGTTTACAGCATTTTGTATTTGATCCTCTCTTAAAGGCTGCGGCTGTATGAATCTCTGATCTGTTGGTTGAGTTTCTTTTGATTCTTGAATATTTTCCTTCCCACTGTTTGCTATTTGTTCACCTATTAACCATTCACAAGTACAAGTGAGGTCCCTTGAACCATATGACTCCATGCCATACTTCAAAAATTGCAATTGGGTTCTCGAATAAAGCAAAGGCATGCGACAATAAAGACCAAAAGGAGTACCTTTATCGGCAGCAGCAGTCTGCTGTTGAGATTGAACCTCGGCAGCCATATTCAGAAGATAATCCGATGTATTCCCTAGTTTCTAGAATGCCTGCAGACGAGATGATCGGGTGAAAAAACACGAAATGGATTGCGAAAAGATTAAAACACGTATTGCATACCATGTGAAGATGACGAGCTCCGGAATGCTCCATATGCCAGGATAAAAAGCGACAGAAAGATCATCGACCTGCCGCCGCCTGAGTAAAGATTAAGAGGACCTCAGACTGGACCACCCCAATCATAAGCTTTTGCCCTGGCTACGCAGCCCCCGATAATTCTTCCGATTTATTTTTCTTTCTAAATATTATTAATACATTTCTTTGTTGCCAATAAAATAAAATTGATTTTAGGAATGTAGTGATATGCAGTGCAGATACCCACAATGACATAATTGACTGCTCAAAATATGTATTCCAATGGTTTGACTGCCCAAAAGATAAAACTAAGGCACCTTGAACAAATACGCCACATCACATGTTTGAGAATTACATTTACATGTCCCAAATAGTAGCATGTTCTTTAATAATAATCCCATCGACCGGCGATCATCGGACGCCATTCTAAATGGGCGAGTACATGCATGTCTTGCATGCATGATCGCGGCGCCTTCTCCTCGGGTGGGAGTTCGCTTTTTAGGCGCTTGTTTCGCATCAACGCCTCTCGTACGCTTTCCTCTTCTCTCTCGAATCTTTATTCTTTTTTTTGAACCCAACCTCCCCCTTCTTTGTTTATTGTATTTGTCGCCTGACGCGCTGCGACCTCTATTTGAAGAGGTTTTGTTTTATTGTCGCTATGGCACGCTGCGGATCAGCCCCTCCACTCGAGAGGTTTGTTTTGTCACGCTTTTTTTTGTTGGTGATGTGCGTACGTTGGCGAAATGCAATCGCTTCGACTTCTCCATTCGTGGGTTTTGGGAGCCATTTCTACCTTTACGCTTGTCTAAGCCCCCTTGCCAAAGGCTTATCACTAGGGTTTTTCTCAAAAACCCGAAAGGGCTGGTTTTTAATCCCTGATAAGCTTTCTACAGTACACGCCAAAACATCTATTAGCATTGTATTTTATTGGGTCCAAATTATATAATCGATATTCCCTTTATTTTTCATGGGTAAAGATGCGTGCGCGCTACCCACCATCCACCATTGTAAAAATCTCTTTTTGTATTTAACGAGAAGTTCCCCGGCGGTTTGTTGGTTTCCATGTGAGCCCCATTCTGTAATAACATAAATTACCCCGAGAGGATCTTTGCCATTACTGACTACAACTCTTGTGAAAGTTGGAACATCTAACAAAAGAAAATTGAACCCCTACCACAACATGTAAGGTCTATCGTGGCATAACACAAGAACAGAAGCAAGAAGACGAATACCACACGTGTGCCTGATTAAATGGACATATGCAAGCAACATATACACCATACTATACCACGTGATTCACATCGAAGACGAATACCACACAAGCACCTTATTAAATGGACATATGCAAGCAAATATATACACCATACTATACCACATGATTCGCATCCACATTTGCACAGAATATGCCTATATTGCACTCCAAATGAAAAGAAGCCAAACATGTAAAACATGAAATGAAACCAAGTAGAGTATATGCATGTAAAGGAAAGCATACCAAAACCAAGGTGTTTTTGAATTCATCAACTATTGTGTATCTTTTAATAGAGCATGTAGGATGGGGTAATATCGCATTTTTCAAAAGCTGATTGCATCAAAAAATGGTTTGCGTGGTAAAGACCTCTAGATTTAGCAACATTGCCAAAGTTCATGAAGACTTGGATATGATTGACAAATAGTATGAATGATGGCATTCCATGTTCTTCTACAAAAATTAATGTTGCTCCATATTCCATGATCCATTTTTTAAGTAGTTCCAATCGCATCATTTTTATTTTATTTTTTTTTGAGGCAAGGTTTTTGTATTCGTGACTAAAGCAAATACATCGAAAAGGTATATCTCTCGATCGATATATCAAAATTAATGTAAAGAGAAAGAAAAGGATAAGATCTCAAGGATCGATCTATCATGTCCAAAAAAATTATTCCTCCTTTAAAATGTACGAGAGGAATATAAACATACAAAGAGATAGGAAGTTTAGTTTGAACTCAAGAACAAATCTATGTCTCACTTTATGCAAAGATTTATGAGGTCCTAGATGGTAAGATCAGCCACCTTATGTCTCCCAAAGATGTTCAAAGATTAAGTCCAACTCATCACATGAGAATTGGTGAAGTCCAAGTAAAGGAAGGACGTGTGCTTCCTTTTTCACCGCCATATATGAAACAGATTTAAGAAATAAGGCCTAAGCCCATTGTACCTCGGACTTCTTTCCTTTTCAAAGAACTTCTTGATAGCAAGAGCATGTATCATCTCCTGCCAGCTTGAATGAGGAGACTTTCCAGCCAAAGATTGGATAATATAGCCTCTTCCTCGTCCGAGTTCTCTGCTAATCCCATCCCCCTGGTTGAGCTTCCTGCCTTATTGAGTCTCCTCATGGCATCTGTGTAATACATCATCAGAGTTTGTTAGTTTCAGAACATAAAATTCATGTGGCCTCTTAAAGGTTCCTATACTATTCCATCTTGTATCATATTTCTTCCCTTTAAGGATTTTATGTGCAATGGCTGATATTTGAACAAGGTCCAAAAAAGTTTTTTTCAGTCATAGCAAAGATTACCAATCACCACTCGCTTCGTGGTAAACTTACATGGCCTAGCGTACTCAAAGTTCGGGTAGTGTTAACCAACTTATTTCCTGCATCCTAGAAATCAAGTAGATTGTTCATAGTTGGAACTCCCTTATTGACTTGTGATGCCCAGTTCCAAAAGTCCAGCAGCCATGAACAAATGAAGACATGGTTTGAACTTTCCACTTCACCACATAATTTACATTGATTAGACACATTTTGGTCATATCTAGATCTATTGAGGTTGGTGGCTAGACTCTGATGCACTGCAATCCACTTGAATGTCTTAATTTTGCATGCAGTATAAATCTTCCAACCTTTTGCACAAACCGAGGTCAATTTATCTTCATCACAATTCCATAGATGAATAGCCTTAGATGGTTTCTTTTCAATTAAAGCTCTGTAAATATCTTTGACCGAGTACACCTCCTTATTTAACTGCCACTGATTAGTATTTTGACCGAGCTCTTGATACTTGTCTACATATTCCATAACCAGGTGGTAAATCTTCTTATCTAGTTCAGAACCCTTGGTTTTATTACTGATATCATCTCATGGCAACCATCCATTTGAATCCCTTAAACAATTCTCCTGATGCCTGCATTGTACCACTGCATGTACTTTTGAGGGTGTTGAAAAGCCAAACATCCAATACCACTGGAGCTAAGGCAGCGTGCCAGAAAAAATTAATATCTTTACATCTGGCATCTAAACAGGGTGGGTTTGTAACATAGAGCAGCATTGTTCCAAGCATGAAAAATCCTTCTCATAGTATTTGATGTTCCTGAGCATGGAGTTATCTGGAAAAAAACTGAATCAGATAGGCAATGTTTAATTGTGGCACTTCCAACTGGATGAGAATTCTGTAGCCAATATCTAATAAGCTTGAGAGCTGGTGAAGGTCTGTCAATATATAGTGTAAACAGATCTTTACATCCAAGTCCACCATCTTTCCTAGATTTGACCAGATCGTAAAGCCACTTTATGGGACCAAGCCACTTTTATGGGAACCTTGCCATATAAATTTTCTGATAGCAAGTTTCTATCTCCATATATGAAGCCTTATCTCCAACAATTACTGAGGAGAAATATACATGTGTGCTTCCAATAATAGCATTTGCAATCTCTACTCGTCCTGCTAGGGATAGCGTGGAAGGGTACATATTCAGTTTTTTCTTAATCATGGAGACAATGGGTGTTGGGCGAATTCCCCATATCCATCCAGCATAAGGGGGGTGTGGCAAACACAAAATTTTACTTCTGGAATAGAGAATAACCAAAGAAAATCTAGAACCAAGAACTTAAATTGGTGCATCAAAAATTAACTCTTCTGATAACAAGGAGAACTACAAAGCTTCGGGCAGATTTGGATATGGAGGAGGCTCTCACCCTCCTCCTTGAGCTTTTGCCACTAAGCCCATATAGGCTACATTCCCGCCACTAGCAGCCGAGAGCGAAGCTTTGTTTTTCCAAAATATTTATACAAATAAAATCTAATCCAGACCATCCAAGATCTTAGCACCACTTAATCTCAACCCTCCTCAATCTTCCATCTGCGCCACTTCATCTTGACCCTCTATTTGCACCACTTAATCTTGGCCTTTCATCCCAATCATACAATTTTAACCATTGCCCAAACAATTAAATATATGGTCTCACAACATTATAGTGGCTCTGTTGACAAGTTGCCTTCAACACGAGGTCCAATCTCCCCATGTTCCCTCTTGCAACTGGCCTAACCTTCACCATAAAATCTTAACCATCATCACCATCACTTACCATTGCTCAGACAATTATGTGGTCTTCAATATTATGGTCTCAACGTTGACGAAGTTGCCTTCAACACAAGGTCTAATCTCCCATGTTCCTCTTGCAACTAGTCTAACTTTACTACCACAAAATCTAGACCATTACATAATTGCCCAAACATTATAATATAATGGTTTTCTAATGTTGGCCAAATGTGCCAACATTTGAGCCAACAATGGGTTCCCATAATCCATACAGAGAACAATTGAGGGCTAATGGGATCCCCAATATCTTGGTGGTTGTCTTATTATCCAGGACTTTGATACCTTGAATGGTTGACTCCTGAGTATCAAAGATTATTGCACTCTTTGTTTTATTGAGAATTACCCCTCGCAATGCTCCAAATTTGTCTATGGCCTCCAAAAAAAGTTTTGCGATCAATATCTCCATGTTTGAAAACACAAAAAGGTGTCGCCACATATTGCATAATGGTAAAGACTTCATCACCTTGTGGCATCTTCAAGCAGTTAATTAATTTCCTTTGTTGCAGACTTACTGCCATTCTGGTCACCATTTCAGCAATAACTAGGAAAAGGCATGCGGCTAATGGACACCCCTGTCTCACTCCTCTTTTACACTGGAAAGGTTTGATGGTGTGCCATTAATAATGATGGCAGAAGAGGCATTCACATTAAAACTCCAAACCTTGTTTTATATACTTTCAGGAAAGCCAAGATGTGCCATTGCCTTCTTCAGAAATTGCAAGTCTATAGTATCATATGCCCTTTGGAAATCTAGTTTCAGGAGCATGCATTGCTGTCCAAACAATTTATTCCAATGCAGGCCTTCAGTAGCCCCTATGTAATTATCCAGAATATTTCTTTGGGGAAGAAAAGCGGATTGACATGGGCTGATCAGCTTATAAAGACACATTTCAACCTGCTAGTCATAATTTTAGCTAATATCTTGTAACTAGCATTGGTTAAGGTAAATGGTATCCAATCTCCCAAATCTTGTGGAGTATCTACCTTTGGGATCAAAGTGATGTGACCATCATTGATTGCTAGATGTAACCTTGAGGCTCTCCATGCCCCCTGAAAAAATGTAATTAGGTCCTCCTTCATTATGTCCCAAAATTCCAGATAAAATTATGGATGCGCACCATCCGGGCGGGACTTTTCCCTTTGTCCGATGATTTTAAAGTCTCTAAAATCTCTTTTCCGTGGGACAGCCAAGATTTCCCCTTCATTAATTTTTTCCGTTCGGGGATATCTCTAAGAAATCCATCAAAGTTTGCTCCTCAACCTCCTTATTTTCAAAAAGTTTTGAGTACTCACCAAAGAACCCTTCAATTTCCTTTCGGTCTATAATTGCTTCCGCCCATCTTTGACTTTGACAATGCCATTATTTAGATCCCGTTGTTGGATGTTCTAAAGAAAAAAGAAGAGCTCCCATAATATCCATACCATTGAGATATTTACTTCTACATCTTAACACGCTGAGCCTTTGCTTCCTTTCTCCTCAACATGCTTTACCTTTTTTCTCTAACTCCTCCTCTTGATCTTGTTAAACTTTGTTACCCTTATCGTCGAATCCGCTAGGTCCCTAACCTGTTTTTATGGCTTCATAAATTTCCTATTTTTCCTTTCTCTTCCAAGGACCGTTCCTTCCCCGAGTTTTAATCCAGCTTTTTATTTCGTTAACTCTCCCGACAAAAGGCCTTCATGGATTCTCGATTTAGAAAATTGGCCCTAATGTGGTATAAGAATTCCTTGAATTCTACACAAAACCTTTTCATATTGAGCAAAGTCCGGATTGAATTTGAAAAGGTATGTTGGTTCCACCTCGGAAGAATTTTATTTTCAGGCATTATGGATAGTGATCCGATATAGAGTTACTCATATCACATGTGACAATAGCGAGAATCCAAGAACCCAAGGATTTATTGCATAAATAGAATCTATCCAAGAAACAATAGGTTCTTTGATCTCCCTTTCTTTTATTACTCCAGGAGTAGACATTAGATGATGATGGGGATATAGGTAAAATCTAACATAAGATAGTCCCAAGTCAGCCCTTTCTTTTTTGTCATGTTCAATTTCTTCCCCAATTTACATCCCAAGTGGGGCTGTTATTGAAATCCACCGCTATCAAAATGTTCTCCACATTACTCCCTTTAGATCCAATGCTTAATTTGGTTCCATTGTTCCTCCCTTTGGAGGGTTCCAGAGATGCATAAACATTGATAATACTCACTATTTCTTCCCTTTTCGGTGTAGCCCAAATCCACCTACAGGAAGAATGTTTAAATTTGCTATTACATGTATACCCCGTCCACATCATGCTAATTCCCTCTCTTGTCCCATATGCTTCCGCCCATATAGAGTCACCATTTGGGAAAATCCATGTACCTAATCTTTCAAACTTCAAACTCGGGTAGTCTATGGCATCATTTTTACTTAGAATGGAATCCATCTTCCGGCAGACATTAAAATGTACTTCCTTCCTTCCTTCCTTCCTTTAAAAACAACTCCTAGCCCCCGAATGCATAGCCCATTATATATACAAATATTATTAATATAACATATTACTAGTAATCTAAAAGTCTAACGCTGTCGGGCAAAAATAAATTTTTTATTGTAGGTGTCTATTAAGTTGTAGATATTTATAATCTTGCTAAATTTGAAGGAAAGCATAGTCATTATAGTGTATAAATGCTCATCATTTGAAGGTGCAATGACATGAAGACATGCTCTTGTTATGTTCCCATACAATGCACGTTGCGTGTAGTTTGAAATGACCTATATATCATTACTTGTTACAAATCTTTGAAATATAAGAATCTTGTAAATATTTGTGGTTTGGGTTGAGGAAGATTGGATATTCTCGGAGAATGAGGTGTGGTGGAATTACGGTTGGATACATCACAAAGAATTTCAATGCATCGGTTCAATTGTCTAAAATTACGTGTACATTATTACTATTGTAGAATGTGAACGGTATACAACAAGTAAGAGGCTCGTGTTTGTTCTTGTGGCATGTTCTTCTACAATGGGATGCAATGTTGCAGAACGAAAAGCATAGATGGTAGTTACAGCACAAGACCAACATCACAACTTGCGCATGATAAATGCATGTTCGTGAAGAATAAATGGACTTTTCCAAGTGCCTATTTATATTTATATTATGCGTGTTGATAATATAGATGAAATGTGTTATATGGATGCCATCAGAGCATATAGAAATGATATTTCAGTTCTCTACGAATATACGATCCGGTCAAAATGCACAACTTATTATGAAAATCTGCGCTTATCTAGAATAAGAGCGCTCATCCCAACAAAAATACTAGCTTCAAAGACGACATACAATATTACTAACACTACAATCATAGTGCATAGGTATGGATCAGAGCCAAGGAATTACAATAGTTATACTACTTCTTCCTTAAAAATTCATCTTATCTTATCTTATGTTTGAAAAACTGGACTACATGCTTTAAAATGTCATATTCTTTCTCCAAGTACGTGCAATCAAACAGTAAATTTAAGAAGCTAAGCAAAAGGCTATAAAACAAATGTGCAAACTCAAATAATGAATAAACTTTCAAGTTTAGAAAAACAATAAAAGGTAGTCGAATTGCATATAGTCGTGGTATAGGTTGTGCGGGGCGGGTTTTGAGGTCCAATGTATGTTTATTTCAACTTGATTTCCATGTCTTTGAAACCTTGGTCTTACTGCCTTCTTTCTATAGAACTTGCAAAAAGCAATGACCCACAAAAATGATATACATAAGTGCAGGATAATGCTTTGATGCATGAATAATGGAGAGTTGGTTGGTATCTATATTGTAACTATTTTTAGGCTGCTCTCAAATCATAATATTAGCTATTTATAAGAAGGGTTCTTAGCACATAACACCTTATACCATACCAAAGTGAACTCTCAAACCAGTTAAAAAAAAAAAGGACAATATTGCTAATTGTTTATATAACTTTTAACATATATGCCATCAATGGTACATGCATGAGGAGCATATTTCACTCGGCCTTCTAGCATTATGGGTTAGGTGTTGTTGCAGAACAATTTGAAGAGGACATCGATCTGACAATAAACCACCGCATATAAAAGGATACTCAAAATAGGGATGAAACAACTACACCGACAGTAGGGTGATGCTCCCATAATCTATAATGATGCTCCCATCATATAAAAGACGGAATTCGAATGGTCGCATTTACTAGGTTTTAAGGGTTCTAGCTAGAGACATCTCTACTTCTAGGAAGCTGTGCCCCTACCCTCCCCTAAACCCAAACACACTAAGGAAATCCGAAGAAGGAAACATAATCAATGCGATCAAAGCATCCATCATCATCCTAGTAACATACGAAAAGAGAATTTAACCATTCCATCTATTCAAAGAAGTGTTAGCTAAAGCCAAGCTATCTAGGGTCTCTTGGTCGAGCCATTGTCATGAAAGGCTTCCATTCTTCAAGTTTGATCACGCTACCGGTGGTTCTTCTCCTTCTTCCCCTCCCCAAATCGATTTGGGATGTAAATTGGGGTAGAACCCCAATTTGCCCCTAAAATTGGCAAGTCCCCCTTGGCCAATCGATTTAATGTGGGCATTTCTATTGGTTGGGATTTAACAAAATTATTAACCTAATAGGTTAATTACTCCAATATTTTAGCATAGCTAAAGAAAACCCTTTAGGTTAGCCCGGGTTATCCCCTATTGGACCCCTATGCGGTCCAAATTGTATACCAGTGACGGTCATAGTATGTATAATGATACCAGAAAAGTACCTAGAACGCCACATTCTCCTCCCTTGGGCTAATGTCAACCTCAACATTAGGGTACCCTAGTTAGAAGAAAAACAATTTAGTTATAAAAAGGAGCCACTTTATTTTACAAAGTAATACAGGGTTACATATAGTTGTTGCAGGACCAAGTCCCTTAACGTAAGATAAGAATTACCATAACACAAACGTAAATAGGGCACTCATAGACAAAAAAAAAAAAAAAAAGTCAAATAACAAGAGATGGGACCCAAATTGATGTTTCATTCTTCCGCAAAGACGCCGTAAGACACACTCATCGCCTCGCTAGTAATTACAGACATCAATATTTATATAAAAGAATTTAAGTAGTGTGGTTGACTCGACCACCTCTTTAAAAGAAATATGAATGCAAGAATCATATCATGCCTAAGATTTGCATATGCCATGTCGCTCTACGTGAAGAAATGGGCTATTGCTACATATTCCCATTGAGAGCCGTAGACGGATGTGTCCTCTATCATGAATGCCTATGTGCCCATTCCCCATCTATGATGCAGTTTAGTGGGCGGGGCTCGGTAGGAGTGTTTTGGAGGCGTGGGTGTGTGTAAGTTTGCGACATGTCTGAGGATATACCATCGCCAAAACGCAGTTAGCCTGTTTCAGTACCTCCCGAAGCTTGAAATGACCGCCCGTTCTGACCAATAATGGGTTTGTAGCGGTTATTGTATTAAAACCTCTTGGCATATACGGAATATACCACAAACCACATGGACAAGGGTTTGCTTGCCAAGAACAACCCAAATATTCACAACAAATACTAAAGGCCCATCCTAATATGTCATCATTTGACAAAGGCAAACTTAATTTTTCATTCAAGTGCATATTTTAGATCGGTCTAACCACCTAAAACTTCATCAACTAGACACAGAATTACGATATATGTACAAATAAATTTGATTCATGCTAATTTTACATTAACGGTTCACTTGTACTAATAATAAATTTGACATTGTTGTTGATGTTCATATTGATGGTTCACCTCAAATTCCCAACTAATAAATTTGGCCGATTCTTGTTACATATTGATGGTTCACCTCAAATTACGATATGTACTAAAATTTTGATGTTCATGGCGATGTTCATGTTACGATGGTTTAGAAATAGCAGGCTAAATCACATTGATGCAAGAGGATATTGTTGTCCCAACTTCTCACCTTGATGCAAGAGGATCTTTTGTTGCTAACTTCTCATAGAGCCAGACTCCTTATTCATGTTGTCATAAGCGATTTCCTATAAAACTCCTATCACGTTCTATTCCCTTGACTTTCTCACTACTATTCCTCATGCCGTGTTGCATTGATTTGTTTATTGGTTTGCTTGTCGTTGGGCGTTTGATGCTAAATACAATGTTACCTTTAGGGTGCCTTCCATTATGAAGATTTCCACCTTTTAGTTAGCAAATGTATTTAAGTGCAATCTAGCCCTAATATTTGTACAAGTTGTTTCCTCTTTGCTATGCTACTAGAGCTGACCCATTGATAATTTTCTTGATAGAAATGACTTTCAATCAAGATCCATTGGCGAACTAAGATATTCCAGCAATGAACTAATGTCGAGACATACTCTGGTCTGGCATCCACGATGGTGGCTCATTTGGTTGTTCATTCTCCTGTTTATACTTTTCTTCTTCCTAGCATAAAGGTTTAAAATGACCAATATTATATATGGTACGACATCTAATGGTTCTAACTCAATAGTAATGATTACGATGCATAATTTGCAAACTTTAAAATTTGTCCTTGTGAAATCTAGAGGCACCCTTGAGAACGTCGAGACAATTACATCTGGTTGCAATGGCATATTATCAATAAAATCATGTGCCTCTTCTAGCGACCTCTCTCCCAAAAGATCAGTGAGCATCCATAATGTTCGAGTTGTTGGTATACCATTTTGTGCCATGGAAATAAAAGTAATGATGGCAATCATTTAACATCCCTCCATAATTACATGCGGAAAGAATGGCAATGAAAGTGATATAAATGCGCCTTGGTACCCATCTAGGCTGCGTTAATTTGAATAAGTTGTATGGCTTCCTTACACCCATATCCGTCTTTGTGACATATCAAATTGATCACATTGCGGTCCGCGAAATGACACTCCACGAGGTGCATCTGTCAAAACACTCAATGCATTCCCAAAGCGCCACATTTGGTGTACATATTGACCGAGGTGCATTATTTCATCTGAAAAAACCATTATGGTGCAAGGCAGGTGAATTATCTTCCCTCTTGTTAGAAGCGACTAGAAATTTGTGCAAGCTCGAAATGAACACTAATATGAACTTATTTGGTTCAACTCCTTCTCTCATTTGCATCTCATGCAGAAACCCGTTGAGCGCTTTGTTGCCATTTCCACTACTTTGGACTGCTTTTGCAATGATAGATGTCAGCTATCACATTCTTGTGATTCATATGTTCAAAAACGTAGCGCGTTCATATGCGCATTTGGCATATGCATCAACGGGCATTCCAAGTAGCGATGGTTAGCGTAATTCATTTCCTAAGTAAGAATGGATCATCTTATTTATGCTCAAAAGATGCTAGGTTGCACATGCACTAAGCGAGCTAATCAAAAGTATATTGCTCCGGCGAAACCACTTTGCATTTTTATGAAATTGTTCCAAAGCCTCTACATACCCTTCACGTGCATATCACCTTTGCTGTTGTATTCCATGAAACAATATCGGGGTTTAACCCCTTTTTCCGGCATTGATTGGAAAAGACCTAAAAGCTCTTTTTGCAAACTTGGTGTTGAGCATGTGCGATGGGGCATTCCATGAAAAAACATCAGGATAGATACCTTCTTTGCTCATTCGGGTAGATGTTTGAATACCTCTTCAACTTGTGACGGTGTTGAGCATATGCCGAAAATCAATGCATTCCATGTAACTATATGCGGCCTTCATCAGGCATTTTTCTAAACAAGTGGAGCGTAGAGGCTTGTATATGTTGCCATCATAATGTGCATGAATAAACATTCGGTTTAAATACATTTGAATAAACCAAAAAGCATTTTCTAAGGTCACCAGACTTTCCATACATCTCGACAACAGATTGCCCAAAAATCTATCATGTAGAAGCCCACTTCTCGTAAGATAAGCATGAATCTACTTCCCCTTAGCCAAACCATTGGTGTCGTCCCTGCATTTTTCCGCAATAAACTAGGAATGTCCTTTGCTCGTGCTTGGCGCATCAAAAGCTGTGGGTGGGCTCTCGCAAGCTGAAAGCATGCAGTTCTGTAGCTGCTACTTCTGATCTGCATTCGTCATAACTCTTTGCTATACCTACTGACAGAATACAAAAGAAAGAAGGAATAAAAAAGCAATGGTTTTGTGATAGAACGTGTGGCCTTCTCTTATCAGAGCATGACAGCCAGGACAACTGCTCCTTCTCTGCTGGAAAGCCCAACCATTGCAAGCGGCCAAATCCATGCTCGTTAAATCTGGGCAGACGGTGGCAGATTTGCGTATAACCCTCGCTAGCAGAGGTTTCGTCGACAGAGGTTTCGGTTTGCAAAGGGTTCAATCTTCAATTGGTACCTAGCTCTGTTCTGCTAATTTGGGTTGGCTTATATCTTTCTCACATTTCAAATTTCTTGTAAATTAAAATCCAGATGAAGCATCTTAATTTCAGCCAGATTGTGTACTAGCAAAGTCGATGGAGGTAGCCTTTGAGGGTTTGCTTATCATGGGCAGAGACCCACAATGAAATCAGCACGTCCTCTCAGATTCCACCGAGACTGGTGAGATAAGTAGTTACCAGCCTATATTTAAAAAGGGAGGAGATGCAATTCAAGAGGGCTCTCGTAGTGATAATATTCTTCTTTGTTTACTGCATGGTGTTAAAGGTGGTTGATTAGGTTAAATCCCTGACTGCAAAAAGCCCCACATGAGGAGTGCTTAAGAGTATGATGGCGTGGGGTGTGGTATTACAATGTTTTTTCTTGTTTGGTTTATTCTACTATCATGACTCTTGCTTTTTGTTCCTCATGTATGTGTATATGTATAAATACATGTACGGAGCACTCTTATACATTTTATACATGGGTGTGAGGTGGAATTCCATATCCCTTGGTTTGGGATATTCTTCCACCAACTCTTTCTTGACAATAGCCAATTTGAAGCAGATTCTCCAAACTACGTGTCTTAGATTCAATCCTTATAAACGAATAGTCTAAAATGTCACTCTAGTAGCATGAAGAACATGACAACGTAGTAAGCTGTACATAGAGAATAATATTGGTATATATCTACTCACTTTTCTACAAATCACTTGGCAACTAAAATACATTGAAGAGAAAGCGAGGCGTTTTAAACCCGATATTAATCCTCATAATGCTCACAGGAAAAAAATTAACGGACAACCCTGGTCAAAGCACCTTGTTTTGTTCTTTATATTGAATTTCACAATACAAATGGTACAAGATCAAAGGGTTTGAGATTTCAAAATACAAACACACGCTTTGCTTCGTTTCTAGTACCTTCCTGGCTACCTTTTCCTACCTAGTGCATATTAGAATCCTTTATAAGCGTGTCGGTTGACCAACTTGGGAGAAAAGTATTTGAAGAAGCCCGGTTCCTTAGTTCAGCTCTCTCTCTTTCAACTCACCTCTATAAATTAGGAGAAATGGGCACCAATATTCGCCTTACCTAAATCATAGTCAAGTACCCAAAGTCAACCACGTATTTGGAATCAACAAAGACATGACTAATGGATAAATACCTTCCTTCCCAAGACCCTATTTCTTTGCGAAGAGCAGATAGCCTCGTTTAATGCCCTAAGCTTTGAGTGTCCACACTTTCATCAAAATTTTTGAATATTTTCTTCTTCAGATAGAGCATTAGCCTTTTCACTTTAAACCAATATTTCTTCCTCAGTGTTCTCTTTTCAACTTCCAAATTCTGCACATGAAAGCTGTCGCCCTCAAGACATACTTACCCACTCTAATATACAGAATAAAAATTACGAGACACTTCTCACAGGATAAGGTTGCGCCTCTTCAAGATTGTTGAACTTTAAAATGTCCTCTTCAATCACCATATTAGAATCTCTTATGCTTGCAATTTCATCATTTACATTGCTTCCATTCATCCTATCTTCTTCAGTTCTCATATACGATATTTCAGTTCTGCAAACAGGATGACAGCTGGACGCTTCAAAAAAAAAAAAAAATTTGATTACGACACTAAAGCAAAAGAGAACCTTTCTTAAGCTCTTCAATGTCTTCAATCTTACCTTTCATGTTCTTTCACTTAATCTCACGATTTTCTTTCCAATCCATTTGCCTTGGTTGCAAATATCACTGGTAGTATTATGCACATGGGCCACTTAGTCAATTCTATTGCATGCAATGACCAAGAACTACCATAAATACTCATATGTTCTTCATCTAAGAACTTGCAGGATAGTATAACAAAAGAAAATAAAGAAAAATCCATAGTACCTGACCGATTTGCTCTAGTAGATTGCACAATTCTTTTCCCACAGTTGGATGCGTCTTTTTCTTGTGTAGCTCGGTGTTCAAAACTATCACAAATTCCTGCATTCTCCTCTCCTTTCATGCATTTCTTAAATAGCTTCTCTCGTTTCACCCCTAAAATTTGTAATCTAGTCATACCAACATTTTATTTAGAATAGTGACCTAGCCAGGTTAAAAGAAAACTATTGGTAGTTTATTGTGCAGCAGCAGGAATTTTGCTACAGCAGTACAAATTCTTGGTGATTTACTTGAAATGTTAAAACAACAACTAAATTATACAAAAAACCTATTCACTGAAGTGGAAGAATCTGGCAAGGTTTGGTTAGGAAATTGGTTTATTTTAGACCTGACAGCTGCTCCCTTAGGACTTCCCCCACCAATCACTGTGTTCATTTTATGGAGCAGCAGTTGTCTCATTGCGCGGTGATAGCTTTTCTTGTTATAACCGTGTCGGACATCTGGGTCACTATACGTAAACTACAAGTTCTTGTATTGAAACAGGAATATTGTGATGTATCTGGAATCATGGGTAGATTGTTGTTCCACTGGGATTAATTTTAAACATGTCCTCTAAAATTGAGTCTTTTAATTAAGATAAATGATGGAAAGATTAATCCTGACCACTTAACTAGTACTAAAACTTGTGTAAAGGTAGCCCACAAAAATAAAAAGAAACAATCATCTAGTTTTCTGCCTAAGTGGTATTATTATATTAATCTTGGCTAAATTTTTCTATAAAGCTTGAATCCAGCGTCTATTTCCTAGACGCTGCAATAAGGGAACAGAATTTCACCTTTTGATTCCAACAAGACGAACTAAGCCTTTACTTTATCTTGAGTACGGTTTTAATTTCCTTTCTCCAATTCACTATTATTTTTTCTTCCGTTTTGTTATTCCTTCTACCATCTTTCCTTGCCTTTGCAGCAAAGTGAAAGTTCATTGACAATATTCTACGTAACACACTGCATAACTGTACAATCCTCTCATTAAGTGCAAAGGCCAACAAAAAAAGTATAACTGTAAGTGTAGAAACAAAAGAAAAGTAGGTTGGTATTTTGTGAGTAAGATATTTCAAATACCTAAAAAGCTTAAATATATGAAAACCAGGAGTACCTGCAGAATCTAAGGCTAGCACATGTTCCCTCGTACTCATGGCAATGATTTCTTCTGGGGGGGCTAAAGAGTTAGGGAAACGCCTTCCAATATGAAGGCAGTATTGATGTACCTTGGGGTTTATTTGAAATTACAAACGGGCAGGTTAAAGTGCTTACAAAATTTTCTAAGACAAATACCAGTGGATAAATAGGGTGATCTGGCCACAACATTTGTTGAATGGGTTATTGCAGAATAACCCACTCTGGTACATTCTGGTTCGTAGCTCTTTTCCAACAGGTCAGATGTGCCGTTTGCATTTTTCCTTCAGCTGATTTTGGAGTGCTTCGCCAGTATTTGGAGTCCGTGAGGTGGTTCATGCTCTACATGCAGTTTTAGCTATCTTAGGTAGGGAAGAAGAAGAGAGGCTCCTGGGGCTAACCCCTGCATCTCTATGTGCTGTGGGCATTTGAATAATATCCACTAAAACTGTTAAGTGTCTTATGATGAAAACAAATGTTCTTAGAAAAGACCTTCAGCATCAGGGCCTCCTCTAGTCACATCTGGGAGTGTTTTGAAGGAACGCGACACAACATTTAACACCGCCGGATGCCTCGACAGACAAAATAAAGTTCGAATAATGTAGCACATTTCTGTTTCACTGGGGAGGACTAAAGTGGAGTTTTAAATTTGAACTATACATAAACAGCTGCCACCAGAGCAAACCTGGAAATGTAAAGGTATACCTGTCAAATACCTATTAGAGGTCAAGGATATCCTTATTTCACTCCTAAGTTTCCTGTTCTATAGCATACCTTGTTCTATTTTAGGTCAAAATTTAATTTGCTTCGATCCTGTATTCACTAAAATTACTCTAACAAATATATAGATAACAGAGAGTAAAGGGACGATTTCCTTTTAATCTCCATTTTGGCTTCAAGCTGTGTTTCAAGTTTTGGATTTTTATCCTCAAGTTCTTTGGCTTGTTCTTTCCTGCAGGTAAAAAATGGGAACTTAATTTCAAAAAGCAAGATCACCAAACCTTTCTGCATCATATCTTTTGCGGGCATGAACCTATGTTGAAGTTGTGGTCTATAATTTATCATTTTCTCTATTTTAAAGGAAGATGGGCTGTGATAATGGGTATGCTAAAATCCATAATTATACCAATAGGTGTCCCTTCTTCCAAAGTTTTGGGGAAGTATTGAATGCCTTTGATATGCAGAGTTTGGACGTCTTGCTAGTGCTTCCATTACTTGAGATCGGGTAAGCAGCGTAAATTACTAAAATGATCATAAGGCCTATTATTCATCTGATAGGATCTTGTTTATTAAATTAAGACGAAGCGTTTCCAGCATAGCATCAATAATAAACTGGCGACAGCATTGTGTCTATGTATACCCACGTTGCCTGATTCTTCAAGTTCTTCACTGCAGTGACTATGTAATGGCAATAACTATATAACTTGCAAAGACTGGTTTGCGCAGATCCTGGTTTCAGCAGGAGTCCATCCCTAGTTTTAACATGGCATCAGAGCCACCATTGGCCTGTGCCCATAGCCCCAGGAGGGGGCAAGTTCACTCTAATAGCAGACAAATTAGGCTACGGCATGTATCCCATCATCATGCAAAATCGTTTGCCATTTGGTAAGAACTGCTTGAAATGTTAACGGGTAATGTGCCTTCGTTTTAATTTAATTTCACATTCCTAAGCATTCTGAATGGAACATTACTACAAAGGATTGAATAGGCCATGTTTTGTCTGCTGAAAATGATGGCACTGTACGAATTTGTTTAAAATGACAATATGCTGCTGATAAAAGCCGCCAGCAAACAGAGTCAAAGAAATTCACGCAAGGTAGGATAATTATGATGGGCATTGTACTTGCTGTAAGCACTGGAAGTATTGAATATCCGACAAGTTTTGAAGTCTCATTTGCAAATGTCTGCAAAAAGTGGTCTCTGGCTTTGTTCGGGAGAAGCTTGTTTTGTCATTTGCAAAGAATACATATGTTCTCAAGAAATGCCTTGGGACAGAAAAATTCATCAATGGCTTATTGAAAATGGTTAAGACTTATCCACCCAGTTCAAGAGAGCGTGCAAGCAAAATACGCGGCAGAAATCAGAGACACTTTTCAGCCATTTTGTTGAGGAGATCAATGTTCCTATTCCACCTTCATTTGCTAAAATATATCAAACCTTCAAGCAGCTAATAAACGAACGTTTTTGCTATAATCATTCTTTTCCTTTTTTGACTGTCTTTTTTCTCGAATTCTCAAAAATAATTATTAGAAGGCTATAATTCTTCCACACATTATATACTTATCCCCAGTTCCAAGAGAGCGTGCAAGCAAATACATATGTAAAAACTGCAGGCACTTAAGACCCCATTGTTGGAGAGATCAATGCTCCTATTCCACCCTTCATCTTGTTAAGAAATATTCCAAACCTTAGCAACCAAATTTCGAAACTAACGGTTTTACATCCATTTTCTTTTTGACCTTTTTTGCATGAAAATTTCAAAAGAATTAGATTAGACGGAAGCTGAGCATTATTATTATATTCCTGTAATTAGATGCTAAATGAGTGGAAACAAACAGGTGCATAAAACAGTGGACCAAAGTAAAGAATTGGAGACAGAAATAAGCCCAGCAAGTACATATTAGTATTAGTATAGATAGTGTTACGTAACCAAAGAATTAAGTAGCTAATATCTATGAATTCCAGAAAACAATTAAAAGAATATCCATTAAAAATCTAATGCATTATCACTTCATATGTATGCTCCATGTTTCTCTACTTTCTCCTTTCCTTTTATATTTTTGTCCTTCAGGAACTGGTTTTGACAAGTTACTTCATCTTGATCCCCTGTGCTCGCCTATACATTAAGTAGAAGTGAATAAGCCAAATAGCTGGAGTAAACCAAAACCGTTCCATGGTAAAAGATATTTTCAAAAACTAGACATAGAAACTGCTGCAACGGCATTTGAGTTGGCCATGGACAATGGAATAGACATGTGATAAGTTTAAGAGGCCAAAAACCATATGAACAGTAGAAAAAATATGTCTAAGAAATTTGAGAAAACTAGGGCAAAAATAAGAAATTTTAAGAAGCAACGGGAAGAAAATAGGGCAACAATGAAAGAAGGCTTTCAATATGGAAGCATACAGCGAAGGACACTGACAAAGACAAACTACTTGGTATAGGAGAAGTCACAAGGTACTTGGACAAACAGAAAAACTTGAGAGTTAAGAAAGAAAGATTATATTAACGCCTTCAGCTTAAAGACCGCTTAGGTCAGTGGTATGATCAATCATGTCCAGCTAGGGTAGCATTTCAGCCACCTAGAAATATTGCTTTAAAAAAGTGCTAAAGAACTAATGGGATTTAAAACACCATAAACAAGTGATGTTATTTCATTTTGGGAGGGCTGTATGATTCTTCAAGGACCAGTAGAATCCTGTTGTTCAGGTAGTCGGAGGTGATGTTTGTGACACTGATGAAGTACCCAAAGACCTTGTTTATCGTTGAAGTTATTATTTGTCAGGCTGTAAATTTGCTACCATTATGTTAAGTTGAAGTCCATCCATATAATAAAATGACATATATATAAGATTACAGTGTTATATAACCGAAGAAACTTTGAATTGAAAAAGTTCTTTGCAGTACCAAACAAGTTTCTCTACAGATTAAACTGAACGTAAGCGAAAACAGTAAAAATTCCATATCCATTTCTGGCAACGTACCTTCTCAACCAATAGATTATAATCACCTAGCTGAAGCTTTAAGAACTAATCTCCTTTGAAAGATTTTCTTTGTTGCACAAAACAACACAACATTACCATCTACACACCTTCAACTTAATACCATCTGCAAATAATATTTGGATCTTCAGTAACACATACAGAAAGAAGAACAAAATCAAACACCTAGGTCTAAGCACAACCCAGCCACCAAAATCAGCCTAAAATGTTGAGCAATGACTAGAAACCACACTATTATCTTTAATCACGATAAAGATGCTTACTTTTCCTCTAACTGGACATTGACTGATTGCAGCTTTTGCAAATGTTCAGTCTCCTCAACACAATTTTCTCAATCTCTGCTTGTAATTCATGCTTTTCTTGTCCTCAACTTTCCAAAAGTATGACTTATCCAAAATCTGCCTACCAGGACCCTGCGTCAGAGAATAGAAATAGTCTACTGAATAGCAGTAACCATGCAACTATTACTAAACTAAGCGAACTCATTGAAGCTCAGCCACATTCTACTCTATATGTACATACTTAAGCAGTTATCAGATTTTTGTTTTATTATATAGCAGTGCAGTGGCAGACTTATCAAATCAAACAGAATAACATTCTGGCATTGTGAAAAAGATCATCCACAAGAATTCATTAAGTTGTTTAAAATGCAACATGAAAAAACCTTGAAAAGATGTTCTCATGCTCTCATCATTCCTTGCTGAATCACTGGTCGAATTATCTACTTTCCACATCTGCACCAGTGCCACCTCCTGAAAAAAAAAAAAATTCCTCTCAATGATAGTCTGCCAAGACTTCAGGCGATGCTGATATGGAAATTCTAGGAAATGTGATTGTCTTACTCAGACATACTATCATTAACAAGTATGAGCTGCCACACATGAGCACATATGAAGTCAAAACTTGTGCCTACCATGAATATGGATGCAATGTGATGCAGGTTTCCTGGTCTTTCATGTTCAACCTAGAGAATTGTGAAACTGATTTTCAGCTAATTACTTTATGAAAATAAGTAAGGTAAACTCACAAGTAGGAAGGAAGCCTGAAATAAGCGAAACTCAAAAAGGAAGAAATTGAAACCGGGGACTGGCAGGGCGAGTACGGATTTGGCCTGCCGACGGCTGCCTGCTAGGACTTTGAGGCGACGAACAGGGGAGAGCCAGAGTATCTACCTCCACCAATTGCTGGTGGAGGTGTCCTGGACGCGGTGTGAAAGCTTGTTGCCGATCCTCCATCTCCGTCTCAAATTCTTGGCCAGAGTTTGAACTACTAGAAATACATACGTGGAAAAATAAAGGTGGTAACCTGAGAAAATATCTCAACCGTCCTTCATGCACACAATGTTGTTGGTCTATAATAACGTTTCCTTTTGGAAGGGCTACCTAGTGATCTCACGTTTGGTTATGCTGTTCTTGGGAAACATAGTAATACTCCTCGAATGGCAGGTTTGGATAGCGTGAAGAGGTGGTTTTGGCTTGTTCATGCTCCGATTACCATTCCAACCCGGTGAAGCAAAGGGGTGGGTATAACTGCCCCATTTGGGGGCATTTCATCCGAATTTGTGTTGTTGATATATGGTTTAGCTGCATGGTTTGTGGTTGGAGTTGTGGTGAACCTAAACTAAGGCAATAGTATATTCTGTGGAAACCCAACAACCTCATGTTAAAATCTTTGGTTTTCTAATAATGGCATACGATTATAAACACCTCAATAAATATCCCAATGGCACCATAGATACACACACGCAAAATCTTGGATAGAACAGCCTCCATTAACACAGGTTATATCACTCTCAACACTATCTATCTATCTATTCTCATCCCTACATGCTCAACACCAAGGACCTCGTATACACTATAACATGTGGTTACAAAATATGTTCTTTCTTGTTGTTGTACATGGCCGTCTGGACACGTACAACCTAGTTGTCCTTGAAAAGTTGTGTGTGTTGGTATTATACTCAATGGCATGTAACATGCCTCTCTCCATTGTAAGATATTATTTTGTGAAATAAATCATCTCACCGCCTTATGTTTATTTCAGCACTGAAGAGATGCTACCATGACCTTTTGGACGAATATCAAATAAATTGGCAAGTGGGTACATATAGATGTTTCCGCGTCGCATCTGGCATGACCATCATTGGTCAATAACTATTAAGCTTTGTTCCTTCATCTGGCGACCTTTTGTTAGGTCTAGGCTGGTTGTGACAAAGTACTTTGGAGTTGGTAAAATGTACTACAAAAACCGGATTAATCCGTGCTTTGCCATAGACACTATCGGTACATATTAATGCATTTACTCATGCAAAGTGTAGGCGATTTGCATCCATTGGTGCATGAGAAGCAATGCTTGATTTGAGTCTAGGAAGAGCAAGAGAACATGATCTGTCGATGTTGCGGTGGGGAGTGATTGAAGATGGCGCCACGCTCTTAAACTGCCCAAAGACATTTGCATCAATTCCGATCATGATAGGAGGGTTGGCTACATCAAACCAACCGCTCCATGTGAGGATGAACATTCCCTCGATAGGGACAACGGCATCGTATATACATGAGGTACTAGATATGGCAGCTCAATTGTTTGGTCATTACATTGACATTTACAAGTGTGTACATTTCATTAGCAAAGCTTATTAGTGCCAAGATTTTTTTCCCTCGAAAACCCGCCGAGGCGAGTTTTTAATCACGGACAATAATCGGCTAGTTGTTCTTTTTTGCGTGTTTTGGGTCCCATAGGCCATCTAATCTCCCGGACGATAAAAGAAAAATCAATCATTGTCATGATCTCTCATCCCATTTCATCTCTCCACATGATCTCTCATCAATCATGTGGGCCAACGCCCCTATCTCTTGCCATCTCCCATCTTCCCATCTCTCCCCATCTCTTATTTTATTTCTCGGTCCATATGACCCTAAATCTCTCTCTCTCTCTCCCTCCCTCCTCCCTCCCTCCCTCCCTCCTAGTGCGTGATTTTTTTTAATCTCGTCACATGCGACGAGAGCGGGTTTTTCTCCGTGATCGAGAGAGATGAATGGCTCGTTCCCTAAGCGGCACAGTGGCCCCCTTCGGCCGGATTTTGGGCCGTCTCGGCCAGGAAGTTCTTCGCTCCTACGCCTTGGCGGCATTACGACTTGAGAAATATCTCACATTTTGTGTTTTCGCCGGATTATCCCACATTTACGTTTTTACGGCTTCAAGAATCTTATATTACGCAAGAAAGGACCTCATTTTCCCTCATTCAGCTCTTAATCAAGCATTTTTTAGGCCTCATCTATGTCATTTTTAATGGATCCTTTAATCCTGCAGCATGATTGCCATGCTCAGGAGGGCCATTTTACTCGGATTAGCATTCCAAACCCTCGCCTCCATTTGATACAAGAAATCCAAATCGGACCCCATTGATTTCTTAGAGCGAGGATGAAGATGTAAAGACAACGTAAACTATATGTGTGCATCCAATCCCGTATCTTCTTTGGCTTCTTGAATAAAGAGCCTCCAAGGGATTGCAGGTTTGTCCAATGCGCACAACACAATGGAACAGCATTGACAATCACGCTTTGAACTGCCTTCCCTCATTTGAGGATGATATAATGGCACCAGTTCTATCGGATGAAGAGGGGTGCATTTGTGAAACAGACCTAGCCCCTTGGCCTAGGCCGTCGCACTAAATAACGCGAATAGAGACAATCAAATCGTGAACTTTCATTGATCAAGTTTGGTTACAAATCAAATCATTTACATATATAGCCCAAGGCCACACATGCTTGAAAAAACTCATATTGCTTCCATATCACAATACACACCCATAATATACAAAAAACCCCCCAAGGCCACCCCCGGCCACCCATGCCTAATTGGCCCTTTGATCTTCCCTCCTCGAAGTGACCGAGGAAGAGTTAAGAGCTACCCTCGGGAAGACTCTCCATCCAAAATCTCCGCCTTGGGCCTCAATCGGGGTTGCCCAACTGCATAATACAACTCCCTAAAAACAAAGATATTAGGATCTCGTAAACTTGCTCCTTAGACATTAAAGCCGGCTCGGCCTCCGCCTCGCTGGAACCACCCGGGTAACAAAAGAGTCTAGGTCCAACACAATCGTGGCTTCGGGACGTGCCATCGTACAACACAACAAACATCAGGGGTTAGTCCACAAGGACTAAGTGGGGAGGGACATTGGGATCATCACATTCATGCATAACAATAAAAATAACAATAATCATTGATTTACGGTATGTTGGTACTCCCCGCAAGGTTAGTACATTCTATGACTACCATTTTCCATGCATACTATATGCCAAGCGTAATCCTTGGGTGGCGACCCAAAGGAGACCACTCTCTCCATCCCAGACGTATAGGGTTCAACTCATCCATCAAGCCATCCGCACCGGATGCGGAGTTACACGGTCACCCCACCCCTCCGGGTGGGCCGTTGAATGCAAATGCACAACATTCTTGATACCGCGTGCACTACATCCATAATACCATCTTAGATACATAATACAATCCGTAAAAAGGTGCCCCCATACCCCATTCATACTTATAGAGCAATCTTAAATGCACACATAGACATCCCACATCATATACTAGCTAGGCAGATTCTTTTCCCTAATACTGGACTGGCAACAACATTCAATGGCATCTTGGTCTTATGGGATTTATTTGCCTAGCGGGTTGGTAGAGGTACTACAATTTTTAGACAACTTAAGGGTTTTAAGCTCTAACTTATAAACAACTTAAAGGTGTTAAGGTTTAACTTTAAAATAAGTTTTTAAAGGTCTGGAGATACCGGACCCTGGTATCCCCCTTTAATATAAATCAGAAATTCAACATGCACAGGTTCGGTAACAACTTGGCCCCTTTTGTGTGGCCGATTGGCTCTACAAGCTCGCCAAGGCGGGGAGTTCCTTCCCAAACATATTCAGAGTGCAAAGGCGATCTCTAGCATAAGAATCAGAGGAAGAAGACGTCACTATAAATTTATCCATGGCCCACAGTAGATTAAAGCAAGCTTAGGTTCACTGGATTTGATGGCCGAATTCAAGCAAGGTCTGCCGGATTTGGAAGTACAAAGCAAATGGGCATGACAGATTTTTTTTATTATAAACTGGAGTTGGCTTACAGGCTGGTGGCGGCATGCTTCAGAGACTCAGCTCTACATAATCCGTCCCCAATCAGGCCAAAAATCAATACAAAGATCAAATCCCCATCCGAGTCCGAGACCTCCTTGAATGCGGGGAGAGAGGAGCTCAGACTTGATGATTCGCACCAACACGGGCAGCAACGAGGAGATGGGCGACTTCATCGTCAGGGGAGCCTCGAGACTTCAGCTTCAAGTAGCGATAAGCCGACACCTACATAGGAGTCGACGTCGATATCCGAAGAAGATAAGGCGGGTTATGGAGGCCGAGACCGCCATCGGAAGAAGAGTTCCTCGCTTGGTCTCTTGTTTTCCTTGTTACGCTTCCATTTTGTCACCCAACCGATTCTCCTTACTCCTCCTTTAGCCCATCCGGCTACTCCTTACGCTCTTAAATACTTTTTTGCCCTAAGAACACTTGGATCAATCCCCAGGATCGAGGCCGGATGGTGAGTTTGGCATGCTACTGCATCTCTAAGCAAGATCCTACCGCTATCTGGCAGCCACGATTCTTTCCTTCCCCTGATATAGTGTGCTCACTCTTTTAGCATTCAATTTATTAAGGTTTTAAGTTATTTAGATTTAAATGGCACCCCCAACACACCCATGGACGCATACCACTGTGTTCTATACAAATTACTATGGACACAAGCTAAGTCCCTAGGTTTGTTACATTCTCACCTTGTAAAAATTAACTCATGTCCTCATGAGTTATGGGAAAAGGTCCGGATATAACTTCTTGAACTTGTCGTCTTCCCATGTTGCATCCTCTTTGCGGATATCCCGCCCATTGAACTAGGTATTTCTCTATGGTGCGATTCCTCGGTGCCCTAGTATCAACTCGCCAAAATTGCGTGTGGCTTTCAAGGCGAGTGTCTCTTCTAACGCGAACCTAATTATCCCGAGGCGTTGATATGTGATGGATCATTGAGATACTTGCGTAAGTTGCTAACATGGAATACATTATGGACCTTGGCGTCAATAGGCAATTCCAAATGGTATGCGAGCCTTGCCGATCCCTCAGATGATTCTAAAAGGACCACGCATATCTAGGTGCTAGTTTGCCAGCCTTCTTAAACTTTAATGTACCCCCTTAGGGTTAATTCTAAAGGTCTTCTCCGTTTATCCGCATAACGCTTTTGTCGTTTCGCTTTGGCAATATTTTGTCTAATAATGCGGTTTGTGTCCCAATATCCTCTCCCATGGTGCGGACCAAATCAACTTTACCTTGCGGACTACACCAAGTTAAGGGATATCGGCATTCTTGCCCATATTGCTTCAAATGGGCTCATTTTATGGAATCTTGATATGTATTGTTGTAGGCAAACTCAACTAAGTACAGATAAGATTCCCAAGTGTGCGGATGTTCAGGAACATACATCCGGAGCATGTCCTCGACAACCTGATTAACTCTTTCAACTTGACCATCGGTTTGAGGATGATAGGCTGTACTCATCCTTAATTGGGTTCCAACCCCGTGGAACAATGCTTGCCAAAACTGGCCAACAAAGCGCGTGTCTCGGTCTGACACAATAACCTTAGGCATACCATGCACACGGAATATATCCTTGATGAAAATCTTAGCAATATCTGCAACAGTAGCCGTGATTTTGGTTGGCATAAAGTGGGCTTGCTTGGTGAGACGATCCATTACTACATAGATAGAATCATATCCTGCTCGTATCTTAGGCAATCCCACAATAAAATCCATACCTATACTTTCCCATTTTGTATCATGAATATCCAACGGTTGCAATTCCCCTGCGACCTTTTGGTGAGAGGCTTTCACCTTCTGGCATGGTAAACATCTGGCCACGTAGCTTAAAATTTCCTTCTTCATGCTAGGCCAAAAGAACTGCTTGCAGACCTTACGAAGAGTTTTCTGAACTCCTGGATGACCCGATACTGGACTATCATGAGCTTCTTTCATAATCTGCTGTTTAAGCTCGGCATTATCCGGTATGCACAACCGATTGTGGTAGAATAACTTGGATGCTTCAATCTTATAAGGATTCTTGTTTTCTCCTTGCTCAAGTGCTGCTACTATAGGCTGGAAATACGGATCCTCCCGGATCAACTGCGTGAGATTGCTATCCCATTGCGTATTAGCAACACTAATGGCCAAGAATTGATGCACTAAATAACGTGATGCACTAAATAACGCGAATAGAGACAATCAAATCGTGAACTTTCATTGATCAAGTTTGGTTACAAATCAAATCGTTTACATATATAGGCCCAAGGCCACACATGCTTGAAAAAACTCACATTGCTTCCATATTACAATACACACCCATAATATACAAAAACCCCCCAAGGCCACCAGTCACCCATGCCTAATTGGCCCTTTGATCTTCCCCTCCTCGGAGTGGCCAGGGAGGTCATGAGAACTACCCTCGAAGACTCTACATCCATCTGGGGTCTTGGGCCTCAACACAGGGTTGCCTTTGCGCATAATACAACTCCCTAAACAAAGATATTGGGATCTGTAAACTTCGCTCCTTAGACATTAAAGCCGAAACAGGCATTTTCAGGTCTCATTGAACCACCCGGTAACAAAAGAGTCTAGGTCCAACACAATCGTGGCTTCAAGGCGTGCCATCTTACAACACATTGTTGTGTTGTAAGATGGCACGCCCGGGGCCACATTGAGATGACACGCCCGAAGCTAACGATTGTTGTTGGACCTAGACTCTTTTGTTACCACGTGGTTCAACGAGACCTGAGGTAATGCATGCTTTTAATGTCTAAGGAGCGAAGTTTAGATCCTAATATCTTGTTTAAGGAGTTGTATTATGCGCAAAGGCAACCCAGGTTGAGGTCCAAGACCCGAGATGGATGTAGAGTCTTCCCGAGGGTAGCTTCTGGCGACTCCCCTCCTCGGTCAGGAGGGGGAAGATCAAAGGGCCAATTAGGGCATGGGTGATGGTGGCCTTGGGGTTTTTTGTATATTATGGGTGCCTCAGTTCTTAAGTTCTTTTGCCCTCCCCCCCATTTCTCTATTTGCATTCTTCATACATTGTTTCGTATGTTTCTAAGAATCCGACGATTCCACTATCTATAAATTCCCATAAAGACATGGTATCAAGTACTCTATTGTTTTGAAGTAGCAATTTAAATTGATTGTCAAAACATGACTTTGAACTATGATTTAAGCCACTTCACCCTATGGTATGGCCATGGAGGGCAACCCTCCGTGCTTAAACACCTTGTTTTCTTTTAAAAAAAAAGGGAAAAAAAAAAAACCATCTCCCATTTTTTCGCCTAACCTTTGGCAAAAAACTTACTCGCTGATAATTTAGCAACCTTATTGGTGTGATATTTTAGAATATTCTAAAGATTGAATCTAAGATACATGAAGTTTGAGATGTGTTTCATGCATGCAATTTCCTTCAAATCGACTACTGTCAAGAAAGAGTGGGTGGAAGCATGCTTACAATATATTTTAATTATTTTAACACAAGTTGCGTCAATAGACAACATAATATGACTAGCAAAGTGTGCCCAACGTTGCCGCACATCAGTAGGGGGAGGATGTGCTTCAAGTTAATACTCTATGGATCCTATGTACTCTTATCAAAAGTAGCATGGGACACATAGTCTTGACTCTTAGTACACATATTTGGTATTGCCGTGCATAGTAGGTGGTGTGTATACTACTATGGACCTTCAATGTGATGGGGTTGTTACCCTTTACGGGGTTCATGCAAAAGAAGTTGTGGTTTACATAGACTGGTCAAGCGCTATCATGCATCTACATAACGTATTGGTCTATATAGAGATAATCACTCAACTATTCAACTAAACCTTTACGACTGGGATAAAAAGGTGTTGCAGACCAAGGACGCCCAATCTTCTTCTTCAAATGCTACAAGATGTTGTTGTATTCTTTTCAAGGATGGCCATAACGTAGATGGATGATTGTATTCTTTATAAAATACGAATTTCCTTCGCCTTTTACCACTAACTAAAACAACAATCCTCTACACAAATTGGAAAAATAAATTAAAAATACATTAGTGCTCAACTTAAGATCAAGACACTAATATTAAAAACAAGAAAGACAACATTCACATTCAAACCCCAAGTTCAATAATATCTTATCAAGCCCTCAAAGTACCCAATGTTTGAGTACTTTTCTAGATACCTTATGGCCCCCAAATAGATACAGAAACAACCACACCCTAGCATGCTCTCACCCCAGGGCTGATATGTAAAATTCAAAGTCCCTCATAAAAGATATTAGAAGTCCCTTGAAAATGTTAATAGTTTTTTTGTTCTAAAGACTTTGAAAAGGTGCCTAGTTGAAGACAGAAGGTGCAATTATTTGTGTCTCGGCTTCCTAGGTGGTCGCAATTCAAGTCTCAGGATTAAAGACTGCAGGTGGCTTCTTGTTCAAGTCTCCACGAGGGACCCAGGAGACTATAATACTTTCTTTCTTTCTTTTGCGAGATCTCGTAGATGGACCAGGACCGGGAGGGCGATGCCAAGGAAGCTAAGAGTTTGTTCATACAATCGAGCAAAAAAGCGATAGGAAAGCTTTTAAATGGAGCTTGGGATCACGTCATTCATTACGCTGATGCACAAAGGGTTTATTATATAAGGAAATATGAAGATGATGAGCGTGTTAGTGGACAACTTCAGTGATAAGAAAAGGCATGATTGCAAATGGGATGGATGAGCAAGTTTTGGATTGCTTAAAATTCGGCAGAGGACAGTACGCAGTGCCTTAAATGCCACTATGCATCAGGAGTTTGAAAGTGAAAAATATAAGGATTATACGGTGGCCCTATCAGTTACATCTCTTGACAAGTGGCACCAATGCACATTGATTTAGAATTATCTAAAGAACGCAAAGGAAAATGCCGGAAAGGCCTATTGACTAAAGACTATGACAAAAAGCATGTAGCATTAAATAGACTATGGAAAAGAACATGCATCATTATCTGAGGTCTTGTTCTTTAAATGATTTGTTTCTAGTTTTAATGATAAAGTGGAAGTTTTGCTAAGCTATAGTCCTCTACTCTTTTCATATTGCGGGGTGGTGGACTATCAATGGCTTTATATGCGCATCTTTTAACAACTACTGTAAATATCTCTAGTTATTTCTTTTATAAAGATTACGTACCTTTGGTTTCATGACAGTTCGTCGGTTGTAGTAAGATTTGTTTCATCACGATGGATACCACGCCATTGGATTCATAGAATATTGAGAATAATCTCATATCCCTTGGGAATATGTCAGAATCACAAGAAATCCGCATGATACTTGAAGAAACTGGATGAACCTTCATAGTTTTTGGAAAATCGTCAAAGAATCTTTAAAGAATCTTGATGAATCTGGAGGAAAGCTTCACAAACATTTAAGAAATCTAAGGGAACCTTCATGGCATCATAGAGAATTTCATCTTGTAGACATCTTAGGAAATATTAGAGCATCTTCCATATTGGGTGTCTCTTGCACTCTTTTAAACAAATACATTTTAAAACAATTCTTGTGTCAATAAGGAGAAATGTTCGTGGCAGCCTTGGCCATTGTAATAAAATTTCTCTATCTATAACTAAATTGAAAACAAATTACAAATTTAACACAAATGACATATCTCATATGTCATTTATGTCATATGCCATAAGTGACATATATGTCACACAATATATGTTTTGTCAATCATACGAAACATGTCATCAAATGTATTATGACATAAAACATGTATGCCATCCCATACATGTCAAGGATGACATATTTACAAAGACACAGATTCAACATATTTATATGTCACAAATGGGATATGTCATATGAAGAAATTTTCTGGGAGACTTGCTACCGTCCAGCCTGGACAGAAATCCGTCCTATTTGGCAAATGTCCGGAATCCCTTCTACCCACAATTTTGTTCTTCATGCATCCTTCCTGCCTAGCAAAAGCAGAGTCAGAACTTGTACCCACCTAGGTCGATCCTTGCAGCCATCTAGATCAATACTTGCAGCAAAAATCGGTCCCCACAGAGCCCCAGTTCATCAAGCAGCAAGATGTAGCGCAATCTAAGAACTCGGCTCTCCATGTTTCCAGGTAATAAAACTTCCATTCTGGCTTGTAGTCTAGTATTCTACACATTGAGACATTAGGGCATTCGGCAGATTCTTGTATCGGATGTATTGAGAACGATTTGAGGCAATTTTCACATTCTTGTTTGTCTTTAAGATGACCATTGGGCACATTCATGTACAGAAAAAGACAACAACTTTCGCTTATAATACTGGCAGTTTCACACGGTCGATTGTTTCCTAATGATAGTTGCTTTGAACAAGGTTCTTCAAAAGTTTGTAGTGATAAATAAAGAAAGCAAAGATAAGATACGTTATTTTTATCGTCCACGAGAACGCAATCGGGTTATGGGACCAGAACAAATAAAGGGGGCATGAGCCCCTAACGAGATGAAAAGGTCTAAGCCTAAACAAAGAAAGGACAAGATGTAACAATACCTGAAATGTTATGGCATTCTTATGAGTAAGCAAGAAAACATGGTGTTATAAGCATGGTGCTTTGGCCCTATTATTACTGCTACACATATAATAAAATATGGGTTATATTTCCTTTTTGTTGACATAAGATTATATTATTTGTTTGCTCTGATGTGCTGAATTAAACTATTATTTTCATATATTTGTTGCTTTAACCCAATTCATATTTCTTATATAGATGTGACTAAACGTGAATATTATTTTATGCCCCTTTTTAGGCTCACTTAAATGTCTGATACACTTCTTGTAAACATTATTTTATTTCATGTCTCTATCTTTGGGCCTACATAAATGTGTGATACACCTTTTTGTAAACATTATTTTATTTCCATGTCTCTATTTTTTAGGCCCATTTACATTCTTGATATACTCTTACAAACATATTTTGTTTCATGTTTGGACCCACCTACATTTACGTCTGATTTTGTAAAGATTATTTTATATCACTCCTCTATTTTGGGGCCCAGTTATATTTCTATGTATTGTTGTTAGCATATTTTATTTTATGTTTTTGACCCACCTACATTTCAATGCGGATTTGTAAAATACCTCAAGTGGTTGAATATTGGGGGACATGGGCCCCTTGTTGGGTGGGGGAGGGGGGTAGGCTAAAGGAAAGATGTCGATTGTGCAAAGTCTCTTTGTGCATATCAGGAGGTGGCAGACAATATTAGAGAGCTTGGCAAGATGGCCTTCATTAGAAAAGAGATACTGGGAGACGTTGATCTAATTGATAGAAGGAGAACTCTAGAAAGAGTGTGCCGAATAAGGGCTTCTCCAAAACCCATCCTACGTTCTTATTAAGTCAAACAAGGAAAAGGAGGTAGATATACTCTTCCACAAAAAGATTGACTGCCCATCGTGGTGGTGGTTTAGTGGTAAGGCTTTGGGTTGGGGTGACCCCCACCAAGGTTCAAAACCCACTAGCTACCATCAGGTGGGAGACGTGGGTGGGTGCAAGTCCCACCAACCTTGCCTTCAAACAAAAAAACAAAAGATTGACTACTTGCAAACTTGTAGAATAGTTTTTGTAGAGATGGAGACCAGGCTTCAAAGGTAGATGTCCAAATATCATACAATTTTCTGCATCGACCTCCCTTGCTGGCCTCATCACAGATATTTGAGTATCACAACTCTAAAGGCTATCTTCTCGCATGTTGGAGAATTTGTTGGCATCAAATTCAAATCGACACCTGCTAGGAAGGTCGCCTCAAAATAAGACCCCGGCGACCAACATATCTATAGGGGTGACATTTATGAGATTTGATAGGAAGGGCGAATGGCTCAACAGACTTGAAGGAATCCTGCCGATATGTAATTTATATAATCAGAGATTCTATTCTGGTTCTCTGTGTAGGGATATTGTCAAGATGCCAATGGCATTATAAGTTCAAAGATGGCTGGCAAACGACTATGCTTAGGCATGTTAGTCAAAGAGGTGGGAGAGATGGTAATGGTGGTGGGTGTTGGGGTTGGGGGTTCTCGCGAGAGGCACAAGAGTCGGACAATAAGCATCAATTGGGACCGCGGTTGTGCATTGGGGATGTGAACATCGACATAGACTCCCTTAATGTCCCTCCATAAGGGAGAGTGTTCCTATGGCCCGCAAAATGAGGTCATTGGGATGGGTACTAAGGAAAGCGTGCCACTTATTAATGACCCCCTTTGGAAGGAATCACGTGGCATGGATGGCATATATGGCATGGAAAATAGGACAGATGAAGAATGTGACACGCAAATTGATGAGGTTGAAGGAGAGGTGGATAAGAGCACGACAAATGGTGTAGATGGGGACATTGGCACTGGAAAAGAAGTGGATGGGGATGGCAGCATTAATGGGTTCTTGGAGGGAGGACCAAAATAGATGGGGAAAGTGGCAAGAAAATTGATGGGGATGGGGATGACTCTACTATTGGGGTCTTGAAGGATGGGCCACCTACCATTGAAAAAATGGAACATATGCACTATAAGGTGAAGGAGAGGTGGATAGAAGTACAGAAATCGGTGCAGATGGGGACACTAACAATGGAAAAAATGTGGATGGGGACGACAACATTAATGGGTTCTTGGAGGTTGGGCGACTCCTTAATGATACGATATCGTTGAAGAGGAACTAGAGGAGAAGAGGGTGTGCGTGAGATGACATCCCTCTTATCGATGATAGCCCCATAGAGTGCGCGGGGAAATGATGGAGAATGAGGGGTTTGAAAAATAACAAATGTCACGTCAACCATGTGGATAAGGGTCATAAGGATTATGTTGGCTATCGAGTTTGCAAGTGGAAGTAGTTGTGCCAAATCAACATATGAAGAATAGAGGATCAAAATTCTGGAACTTCAAAGGATGTGACTAGAGATGTCCTTTCAAATAAGCTTGGTAGAAGAAGATAGTGATGGATCGCTTGGGGTGATGAAAAAGTGCAACCATAGGTATGGGGAGGGGGGACACATGGCCATGGGACGGAGAAGGAAAGTCAAGGAGCGATACATGGGGTGGGGGGTGATGCCAGCTTGGATAATCTTACTCTTGGGAAAAGTACACTACCAATGGAAATAGATGTGCAATTGCTAGGGTTGATACCTCTAGAGATGATGTCCGGGGTGGCTTGAGATGTCCTTGTGATTGACCAGGAAATCCATTTGAAAAAAAAAGATAGGTTGTATTCCCTACTTCATGAGCATGTTCCATATGGATAATTGTGTGTACAATGTGAGTGTGTGTATGTTACCACACATAAGCATCCATTGGTCAACCTTTGGAGGTGGGTAAGACGGGTTGAGTCTTCTCAAGCTATACTTCATTCTAATATACTATAGTTGGAAGAATGGTTAGTCTATGTGTGGATGAGCCTGTGTTTGGTGGAGACATTTGATATGAAAATTACATTGTGGAACTTTAGAGGAATCAAAGGTGCTCTTAAGAGAGCTAGGATATTGATGACTATACATTATATGCAAGATTGGTATTATTCTTATTCAAGAGGATAGGGCGAAAGTGAATTTGAAGCTTGCTCTCTTGGAGGATGGATGGGATGTGGATACAACTAACTTATTTCAAAAAGAGATGGGACTAAAGGGAGTTGTAGGTGCCCCTAGACATCTAAGCTCGCCTACATAAACATTGCAAGCGGATGGCGTGGTTTTATTTGAAGTCACAGGGGGATGAGCCGTGGTTTGGTAAACGATAATATATGCCTCTAATATATACCGCAAATAGAGCTATGTTGTGGAGAAAAATTGGCAATTGGGCCCTGAGACAAATGGTGGACAACTAGGTGCTAGTAGGAAATTTTAACGTGACAGGATACTTGGGACCAAAAGCTAGGGGATCAATCGTAACATCCGACTTGAGGAAAAGACGGGAACCTCTATAGAGGATATTTTTCTACTACTTATACCCCTTGACCGTTTCTATGTTGCCAATAGCATAACTACCTTCATGGATTAGCACTTTGTAGAGGCAGATCTTTGCTTCTCCCATTCAGACCACATCTTGCAAGTGATAACATTTGAATCCTTACATCGGGTACATGAAAAACGATAGTTTCCCTTTAAGTTTAACAGAAGCTACTTGACCAAGCAAAGTTTTGTGGATGCATTCAAGTTGTTTCTTGCCTCATTTTCTCAGACATGCCTACCTAGCATGAAAAGATGGGTACATAAGGTGCAGGCTATGAAAAAATGGATAAAGCCATGGCGGAGAGATCATGCTGCTGAGTTCAGAAAGGAGCAAAATGACCTCTACAATGAGCTAAGAAGCATTAGACAAGATCTGTTGAACGACCCCCTTAACATTGTTAAGCAAGCTAGAGAGGAGGAGATGGAAATAAGGGCAATGGACGTTGAGGAGAAGAGCTGAGGACTGTTGCTGTAAGGTCGAAGATGGTATGCAGAGTGGCATGGGTAAGGCAAGTAGAAAATGGAATCTTATATGGTTACAAATGATAAGGGAATGATTATTGACAACAAGATGATATTGGCATATTTCTTAAACAGATATACCAGGCTCTTTTTTGAAGGACCCAGGATGCTATGGAGGCCTGCTCCAAGGTGACTCAAGCTAGTATACTCCGTACTGATAAACGGCAACTCATGGCCGACATTATAGAGCAAGAGGTCTTCAAAACTCCATGTTCCATGGCAGCAGGTAAGTCCACTGGTCCAAATGGGTTTCCTCCTAAGTTTTATGTTGAATTTTACGTAAGGATGATTTAATGGAAGCCATTAGAGGGGCATGTTCGACTAAGAAACTCCACGGGCATCTTTACGGGCTTTATTTCCTTGATGTCTAAAGTGGGCATACCTCTATCTATCGGGGAGTGGAGGCCATTTGTTTTGACTAATACTACTTATAAGATTCAATGGGTACGCATAGCGTTGCGGGCCCCATTCCAATGCGCGGTTTATGTGGTGCTGGTAATATATTGCCTTGGCTTGTTCAAGTTGACATACCAAAGCTTGATGAGGAAGCACATCCCAGGGTATTGTCTCAACCTATGGTGATCCTCTTCTGTTTACACTGCATGCACCTGTGCTCTTGTACATTCCATCCGGCTAGCCATTGAGTCCTCTTTGCCTTCCGGTGGTCTTGAGTTTCTTTGCCGACCCCATTGCCATGGTATAAGCCAGGTTGGGGAGACAATCATTGTCGATACTTAGCACCTTTTGAAAGTAGATGATGTGGCGATCAAGGGCTGCTCTCTAAAGCGGCAAGAAACCTGCAAAATTTGATTAATAAAAATGATGGTTATGAGCCACATGCTCTTTTCCACATTGTAAAACAAGGTGTCAAGACATCACTTAATTATCCCAACTATAATCTGAACTGCATATGGAAATACATTCCTAACATATATATAATTGTAAACACTACTACAAAATAGGTATAAATGGCACAAATATGTGCCATTTTTATAAATACAAAAATGACACTTTTTTCATGTGCCATTTGTGCATATTTGTGCCTTTTATTCTCGCCCTTTTTGTGTCATTTAAGTGTGGCCAAATTATTGCCATTTAAATATCGTTGAACTGGACATTTTTGTGTCATTCAACCGCTATTCAAATGATCGTTATGTAACCTTGTTATACCATTTATATGTTTATTAAAGAAGTGCATGTGTTGTTTGTGCCGCTTAAGTGCCATTGATTTGACATTTTTATGTGGTGGTTGTGCCATTCAAGTGCCATTGGTTTGATATTTATGTACTGTGGTTTTGCCATTCAAGTAATATTTTATATGTGTTGGTTGTGCCATTCAAGTACTATTCATAGAAAATAGATTTGTAATATAATACATGGAGGTTATGCATTTAAATGTTCTTCAAATGCCATGCAGTGTTGCAGGTACATTCAACATTCTTACGGATATGTGCCATTTATATACACGACCAATCTTGAGACCAAGAAAATTTAACGTGAGCATGAAGTAATTATTTTACAAAACAATATTTCATTGATTCAATAGACTAAAACAAATAAAATGTTAAAAATGAAATTATACATGGAAGTCATTTATGCCAATGGCATAGTACCAAAATGGTTGTAAGAAATGAAATAAGCTGAGTTCCGGACTAGCGCCTTTGCAGCTATTCGTCTACTCAACAACATTTTTGTCACCAAATCCATACATGCACAAGTCGAAATATCATAGGGTAAATTAAAGAAACAAAAGGCTAAGATATTAGATGCTAAGAAATTATTGTCGCTTTCGTTTGCTTCAGATGAGAAGAATGGTAAAATGGACTCTTGACGTGGCACACTATCTCACCACCCAACCATGAGCCTCAGCCAAGACACAACTGCCCTAGAGCTCTCCCCTCAGCAACTATATAGCATGCACGCCCCTTTGGTCCCTCTTTGGACCAAACCCTCCTTTGGACAAAAGCCCCAAAGGTCCAAAGGTCCAAAGGCCCACATGGCCCAAAAAGGCCTAAAGCCTTTTGCCACATCCTTGGCATATATCATTCCCTCCCTCTTGACATTGCAGCAGTCCTCTGCTGCAAAAGGGTGTTTAAATACCTTTAGCCATCCGAGCATAGTCCTTCCTTGGCCCTCACTTAGGCCCGCTAGTAGAAGCCTGTCCTTGGACTTCTTCTTGTCTCTCCACCTAGCATAGTCCTTCCTTAGCCCTCACTTAGGCCTGCTAGTAGAAGCCTGTCCTTGGACTTCTTCTTCTTCTTCTTCTTCTTGTCTTCTTCTTGTCAGAGCACACCTGTGCATGACTTGGCATTATACATACTTGAGGCTCTAGATAAGCGTGCGCAATTCTTTAGCCCTCGGTGGTCATTATCTCCGCTCTAGTATCATCATTACTGCAAAGGTTTTTCCCTTGAAAACCTTTCGAGGCAGGGGTTTTTTAATCCTAGTAGTAATGATTGTACTAGCCCATTGTATGGGTCCCATGACCTATTGGTCTCCGTGGACGTTAAAAAAACTATTCTATTCTATTCTATTCTCGCCTTCCTTTGCTTTCCGATCTTTATATTCCCTAAGAATATCCGAATAAGCATCTAAAACATTATCACACGCACCCATGAAGGCGTCCTCCAAAGTTTTGTGAGCAAACTTAACCAAATCTTGTCTTGAACCACTAGTGGATTTATCTGCCAGAGGTAACTCCTTACCATGATAAGCCTTTAGGAATGACACATTCATTACATCATGCATTTTCCAACCCTGAAGCAATCTTAATTGATATGCATTCTCATTGACCACTTTAA
This sequence comes from Isoetes taiwanensis, assembly GCA_021234155.1. NCBI lineage: Eukaryota > Viridiplantae > Streptophyta > Lycopodiopsida > Isoetales > Isoetaceae > Isoetes > Isoetes taiwanensis. The sequence goes on along the minus strand of JAJEKV010000012.1, from coordinate 18,224,196 downwards.
TAACTTGAAATGGTCCATGGAAACGGGGTGCATTCTTATTACTGCCACGGTTTTTCCCGCGAAAACCCCGGTGGGGGTTTTTAACCTTGGGACATAATAGTTTCTTTCAAGGCCCTTATGGGTCCCATAGGCGATTGGCCTCGAGTGGACAATAAAAATCATTCTCATTCTCATTCTCATTCTCATTCTCATTCTCATTCTCATTCTCATTCTCTTTCTCTTTCTCATTCTCATTCTCATTCTCATTCTCATTCTCATTCTCATTCTCATTCTCATTCTCATTCTCATTCTCATTCTTACGCGCATCTTTCTTAAAGTGGCCTTTATGGATCATCATCCATACCCAATCGCCTTCCTTAAAAACCATTGGTTGCTGCAACTTAGATGATTTATTTGCAAAAGACACGAAAGCATCTCGAATCACGAGCTTGAAGCAAGTCAATGAGATCCTTATGCTCAATAACCAAATCATCGACAAGAATCGAACATCCTCACACACTCGAAGAGTGGTTCCCGTCTGGTGACCATAGACCATCCTGAAACAGGGTCATCTTTATGGTAGACTGATAGGTATTATTATACACAAATTCAGCAATAGGTAAATACTCTTCCCAATAACCTTGATGCCTTAAGATGGAGCAAATAACTTTATTTATCACCTCGGATTGTCCATCAGTTTCTGGGTGAAAAGCAGTGGAGAACCTTAACTCTGTTCCCAATTGCATAAACAATGCCTTCCAAAATTTACTGGTAAACTTTGTATCACGATCGGATACAATAATCTTTGGCAACCCATGTAGCCTAAATATCTCTTTGATAAAGAGCGTAAGCGGACTATAAGCTGTCAACTTATATGAACAAGGAATAAAATGTGCGTGTTTAGTTAAACAATCAACAATTGTCCAAATGATAGTGTTCTTGGGAATTTGCAGGAAGACCAACAATAAAATCCATAGTGGTCTGCTCCCACTTTGCTTCCGGAATAGGCGAGAATAAAGGAACACCATGAGGTTTCTTGTTCGCTTTCTTTATCCGTTGACAGGTAACACAATGAGGAATATGAACCAAGGCATCTCTCCGCAATGCAGGCCAAATAAAATATGGTTCAAGCTTTGCCAAAGTCGCCCCCACGCCACGATGACCCGCAGTAGGTGCATCATGGACCTCTCTAACACTAGAGTTGTCCCTTGATGGACCATAAATGGTTCATTTGTACAGTTCACTTTAAAATTCATATAAAATCAACGGCATAAAATTCAGTTAAACCCTTTCTACATGTTAATATATGGCAGTCATGTTGCACAGGAAAAATAGTTAAAAATGTATATACCCCTAGAATTGAGAGTTATGTTTAGGTGAATCAAGGGGGGTCAAGTCCAGTTTGCTTCATGTTTACATAATGTAAAACTGTCTCAATAAAAGGATTTTTTATTTTTTTTTCATTATAATGGTATTTTTCTATACGAGATAAGGATGAATACACAAAAAACCTTGTTCCAATCTGAAGTCTAGAAAGGAAGATATAGTCAGTCAAACATGACAGAGGGTCAAAAGCAGGTTTTACGTCTTACGTGGATCAATAATGGTTCCCGTGAAATTTTGTTTCAATTAAAATTCTATAACTTTTGCATGAAAATGATTTTTTACTTCAAATTTGGTATATAAGTAGTTGACTAATTGCTTCATGCATAAAAATATTTGTTGGCCTGCAATTTGAAGCTTCAAACTTTGAGTTATAGTAACAATTTTAAGTGACTTTTTAATTGATGTTTATTTTTGTTATATTTGAAGGAAATTTATTGAAATAGTATGTCATTGAAAAATTCATATATGAATGCTTGTATGGATATGAAACCAATGAAAAAACAAGTAAAGAAAAAGAGCAAAAGGCACGATCATGATAAATCAATAAAGGTTTCTGTACTTAAGACCATTACTGGTCCACAGGTTCATTTTAAATCAATAACTTTTTTATCTTATTAGATCTCAAGCTGAATTTTAGGATATTCGTATTTCATGAGATTCTCTATAAATAAAAAATATCTATTGCTAGGTTTAACTTTTATTATTAATTCCAAGTTATCATCAAATGTTTTCCATATTTGATCTCTAGATTTATGCCTTGAATATGAACTTCAATCACCATATTTCAAACTTCCTAAAGTTAAGATAGCAATGCAAGATGAACCAAGGAAAAATATGAAAAGGTGTGACTAAAGAAGATCAAGATAGACTGTTATGCCGATGCCAGAATTGATCTATATGACTTCTCATTTAAAAGTCAAGAACATCATCGTCTTAATCAATTCTTTAGAGTATAATATGATAACATTAGTTGATTAAGGAGGATTGTCTATCTAAAAGGTGATATCGAAGCACAAAAATTAAGTAGTTAAGGGCTACTTTGAATGTATAAGAAAGTCCACTTAGACCTTTCAAAGATTATCTTATAGACGATGAGAAATTATAATATCATTGTAGGGGACAAAATGAATAGAGCCAATGCAAATAAATGGAGAAATTTTCTCAATCCAGTTGGTTTAATCTTGGACCTATAAATAGTCCATGCTTATTTATATTCAAATCTTGTATATAATATATTATTCTAACATGAAATTTGAGATATATATTGCCAACAAAGGTTCAAATTTACAAAAATTATAGCCTAGCATAAAAGTTGATCTACATGCGATGGTCCTACTTAGACTACAACACTTTGGAGCACCACACATTGTCTAACTTTATAGTAGTGGAAAGTAAGTAGGTTTCTTCATTTTTTTTTTTTCTAATAAGACCACGCCAAAAGACCTCAATATCCCTTTTTATCATATATTGAGCCATTTAAAAAGTATGGGAGAAATGTAGTGCAATAAGCTAATATTTTAGATGAACTAGAAAAGCAGTCACGGAAAGTCTTTTGATCTATTTATTTATAGTCATGACTAAACTTCGTGATATTGTCCTCTATTCATCAATAACCATCATTACCTACATTATTGTTGAGTTTTTAGACCTATAAGGGTATAATCAATGCACTTTGGAACCTTTCTTTGTATTCATCCTGTTATATTAGATCTTGTTTAGATCTAGATAATGCATGGTTATACCCTAATTACACTATATTTGTGTTGATAAAGTAAATTCCTATGTAGAGTTAATTAGAATGCATCATTTACTATCCTTATGAGACTTATAGATGGGGGTTATTGAAGCACTTTAACCCATATTTTTATTTTGAATTATGTACGATAATTTCTTTAGTTAATAACGATATTAATAAAACATATAAACATAAAAAAATTCCTTGGACTATAGCTTGTTTAGTTAAGGACTCATTGCCAAAAAAAAATTAAGTCAAAACTTGTAATAATAAAGAGAAATAATTCTTGAACCTCATGCAAAGCATTTTTTAAGCAAAATAGGGTTTGACGACTTCAATTGATATCAAATGATAGCGGCAAAACATGGAAACATGCAAATTGATATGTTTAATCATAATATATCAATTAATTTCATATTTAGCAAGGTTTAGACGCTTTTATGCTAGAAAATTGAAGAATGCAGTTCTAGAGTCCTTGTAAAACCGCCAAATTCTCCAAAGTTTGAACGATCATACTAATATAAAGGTGAATCCAGTGGTCATGAAATTCTCACAGTCGTTAAGAATCAAGTGAAGACTCAAATAATGGTCGTATATTTTAAAATTAAAATTTCTCTTGCGAGATATATCGGTTTAAGTGGCAGGGGGTATGGTGGACCATTTCTGGTCCATGGACCAGAAATGGTCCCCGGGACAACTCTAGTGCTAAGAATAAGTGACCTAAAGTCACGAACAATGCATAGCTTTGGACCTTTATATAAGAACATATTAACGATCTTATATCCATATGCATTGCCACTTTGAGCTAATAACCAAATATCCTTGTAATCATGGTCAGTGGCATACAATGGCTTCGTTTCCTCCAAATGGTTGGATTGTGCTATAGAAAGAGAATAAACTGCATAACGCCTACTTAAAGCATCTGCCACAATATTCTCTTTACTAGGACGATAATTCACTGAGAAATCATATTGCAGCATATAAGCAACCCATTTCAATTGCCTTTCCAATAATATTTTATGTGAAACAATGTGCCTAATACTTTGGTGGTCAGTCAAAACATGAGCCGTCGACCCTAAAAGATAGTGTCGCCATACTTTCAAAGCATGAATGACAACCAGAAATTCTTTATCATAAACACTATATCCACTTTTCGTGTCAGAAAACTTCCGACTTTCATAAGCAATAGGATGACCATCCTGCATCAAAACTACGCCCAAATCCATACCACTTGCATCAACACATAACAAGTAAGGTAGACAAACTTTGGCAAATGCAGAACAGAAGGATTAAACATGGCATCCTTTAAAACTTGGAAAGCAAACTGATGGTTATGATTCCATTGGAAATGAACATCTTTTCGTAGCAACAAATATAAATTTGAAGCTAAACGAGCAAAATTCTGTATAAACTTCCTATAATAACTACATAAGCCCACAAAGGAGCAATGCAACAACTAAGTAGGTATTGGCCAATCCACAATTGTACCTTACTGGGATCAACTTTAAGACTCTCAGCGCAAACAATATGACCCATATATTCAATTTTCGATTGGAAAAAGATACTTTTATTAAGATTAAGGGTCATTTCCCACTTGCCATTAAGTTAAATAGGGCAAATAACTGGAACTTGCTTTCCCACTGACCCTTAAGTTAATACCAGCTAAGTTAGTTCCAGTTAATTTTTAGCGTTTATTAACTAGCAGACATCCTTCTCACTAGAAAAAGTTAAGTTATTTTTTTAACCAAATTTTAAAATATTTAACCAACTAGTGCAAAAGTTAAGTGACCTAAGCAAGGTCCACTTAACTTCTAACTTTTTGGTTAAGCATTAAGCTAACTTAACTACGAGTGAGAAATGATTCCAGTTAGGTTAGACTCTTAAATCGTAATTTTGACAAGGATGCCAGCTAGTTGACCAAGTGTCTTATTAGTTTGATAGATTGAATAAAAAACATTAAAATGGGAGGTGGATTTTAAGAATTTTACGATTGATTGGTAGTCACGTAGTACTTGACTAGAAAGTATTAAAATGGAAAGAGTTGACTACAAGTCAATTTATTGGCAAGAAAGTAAAAAATAGTAACTTCGACAAAAAAGTCACATCCTCCATTTAACTTAACAGGTATCTTTTAAAGCGATGTAAGAAAGCGAACACATTTATCTCTAACTCAACAAAACTTCTTAACTACTAGTGTGAAGCACAAGCTTATTATAAAGGTTAGGTTAGGTTGATTTCATAAGCTTAACCTAAGTGGTCTATAAATGGTATAGTGTGAATGCATATCTTCACAATCCTTTAAGTTAGTCTTAACTTAATGACTTTAATGGGAAATCACAACCTACTTTCCATTAAGTTAAGAGATAACCAATTGGTTAAATTGACCTAACCTAATTGCAGTGGGGAAACTACCCTAAGAGTAATAGACTCCTCCCTTAACCGCGAAAAACCTCCCATGAGGATGCAAGTAATGATCTTCCTTGAACTTACTAAAACCAAATGTGTCAAAGAAAAGCGACAACATAAGCACCATGCACATCTTCAAATATTAGCCCCATTAGCCTGCATAAAAGAAGCATGTCGCATTTGTAAGTCCAAATGACATGATTAAAACTCATAATGTCCAAAGGTTGTCCAAAAACGCAGTCTTATGAACATCTTCAGGCGCAACCTTTAGTTGCTCGGACTTAAGATCAAGACAATGGCTGTGGCACCTTGGAGTTGATCAAACAAATCATCCGCCCTTGGTATAGGAAAATCAATTCTTTATGGTTATCGCAATGGACACGGCGCACGGTGGCACAGTATCTGCAATGGGTACACGTGTGGCCTTCCACCCTTAAAGAGCACTTGTAGGCGGGGAAAACGAGGGGGCGAGATCTAGTGTGGTGGACTATGTGTTGGTGCCTGAACAGGATATGCATGTCATCAAGCACTTTCAGGTGGGAACAACTAATATGGATGAAGAGATCGACTCAGACCAATTACCACTTTACTTGAAGTTGGCTTGGCAGGTTGTGCGACCCCCGGTGCAACAACTCCTCACATGCCTCAGCTGCGACTGGATTATGAACATGCAGGGGCTTATGCCCAGATGCTTATAGATGACCTGGCAGAAATTTTGCAATATCCTACACTAGAGCAACAGACTGGCCGGCTGACTGATGTGCTTAGGACTGCGGCGGAGAGGTGCTTTGGGATAAGCCGCCCGCGACAGACCTCCAGGAACACAACCTTCCCACGTAATCAATGGTTTGATGCAGAGTGCAAGGAACACAAATGCTGGCTCCGCCAAGTCAAAGACCCTGCTTTACGCCCACATGCAGTCAGACAGTACTGCATCTTCCTTAAAGCTAAGAAAGCCAGGTACATTGCAGCGCATCAAAGGGAAATGTTTTACCTCCTAGAACGTCACCCCAGGACCTTCTAGCGAAGGGTTCTTAGAAAGCCAGTACAACCCACAGGGAATATCACTCCCGAGCAGTGGAGGCAATACTTGCAATGACTATATGACCCTCGGGGTGCACATGCGGCATTACCCTTGCAAGAAGGCCCGATCTGGAAATCCACCAGTCCGGACGTGGAACAAGGCTCACAGCGTCTTGCCAATGGGAAAGCCCCAGACTTGGATGGTATGCAGGCAGAATTGCTTAAGTGGGCAGGGCCGTCCATAATACCGGTCTTTGGCCAGCCTTGTTTAACAAGGCATTACAGGAAGGCTTCCGGCTGCAGTGGACCAATGGCGAGTTGTTCCCATCTATAAGGCGGTGACCCACTGCGCTTGACCAATTACCGAACAATCATGGTCAGTTCGGTGTTTGCAAACCGCTGCTTTGGGATTCTTGAGCAGCGGTTGGCCGAGGTCAAGGCGGCGGCAAAGAGGTGGGCCCCTCACCCGGCGAGGATTCGGACCAGGCACTCAACCATTGACCACATCTTCCGTTCGCGAACTTCGATTGAAGATAGCGAGGAACGCCCGTCGGGATCTATATTGTTGCTTTGTGGATTTTTGCGGCGTTTGACACGTGCCTCGGGGAAAAACTATGGGCAAGGCGCCTTGGTGGGGGTTCGTGGGTTTTGAGAATGCGATTAATGCGAGCTATATGAAAGATGCTGGTGGGTTCGGTGAACAAGCCGACCATTTGATAGTAGTATCGGGGTTTCGGGGATGCCCTCTCTCCCCAACATTGTTTGGGCTTTACATTGATCAATTGGAGAGCTGGCTTGCTAATAATGGGGCGATGGAGCTCACCTTCTCTATCGGATCATCGGGCCGGTTAATATATCTTTGATGATGTGGACCTCTAGCTTACACACCAGCCGGACATGCAATGACATCTCGATGCCCCGGAACAATAGTCATAGAGCGGAGTTGTATGATTGGGCCCATCAGTCACACCTGTTCAAGGTCTTAGTAGAGCCTGTCCTTTTATATGGGGTGGAAGTATGGGGCCCAGTAGTATCACTTGCTACTTGGAATGACTTGGAGCAGTCGAGGAAAAGCCTTCTTGAATACGAGCACTAGGGGTGAAGTCCACAGTCCCATATCAAATTCTCTGCAGGAGAGCGATTCTTGCCTCTTCGTGAGGGTGGCCCTTGATAAGCCACATTGTCTATTTTCAGAAGGTGGTCAATATGGACGATGCTCGTCTCCCTAAACTAGCTTATATCATGGCAGCGGGGCCTTGGCGCCCTCAAGGCCTCTTGGAGGGAAAGAGAGCTCAATGGTTGGCTAGATGGAATGTGAGGAACCGCGAGGTGCATACATGCGATGCAAGCGGTGAGATCACCATAGCTTGAGGCAATATCTTGGCGCTTGCTTCCTCGGCAAGCTTTGGGATGCCAATGCCCTTGAACATGTCAAGATAGCACACTACCGGCGCCACATAAATCCCACATTGGAACGCAGGCCCGCAATGCTACCTGCGTACCCACTTGCCCATGAAAAGGCGCAGACTCATTGCCTCCATTCGCGACGGGGGCACATCATCTTGAATTGAGGCAGGCGGATGGATTGGTGAGCCACGCCGGGACGGGGCTCTGTCAATGCTAGGATGAATCTCATACCCTTCAAAGTTGCCCAGCATATGATCAAATTCGGACGCGCTATGCTGAGTTGGTCAGGCCTGGCCAACCGTTACATGTGACATTGAGCACAGCATCCGTACGGGTGCTAGGATCATACCTTCAGGAGGTTATGGACATGCGAGATCAGCTATGTCCTCGGGCACATACTTGACATGTATATATACATTGATGTATACTTGTACAGTTTGACAACATTCTTATTACTGCCACGGTTTTTCCCTCGAAACCCGCCGGGGTGGGGTTTTTAACTTGGGATAGTAATAAGTTTGCTGCGTTCCTTATGGGTCCCATAGGCCGATTGGCCTCAGTGGACGATAAAAAATCATTCTCATTCTCATTCTTATTCAAAGTGCGATAATTTATACACATGCGCCAGGAATTATCTTTTTTCTTAACCAACAAGATAGGAACACCAAAAGGTGAAGAACTATGACAGATCAATCCAGCTTGAAGTAACTCATCAAGTTGGCACCTAATCTCAACTTGTTGGCCATGCATTCTCCGATAAGAAGCTTGATTAGGAGGTTCTTTCCCAGGAAGAAGATCAATCTTATGGTCCTCCATACGTTGGGTGGCAAAGTTTGTGGAATTTCATTTGAAAAAACATCATCATAATATTGTAAAAAGACAGTTTGACAATCATTTAATGGGAATACACCAGACTTAGGACACAAAACCACCAACTACACAAAATGAGTTTTCATTGCCAAACGCTTAAACTGTACAAAAGAAATTGTTGGAATTGGGGAAACAATATCATCCTTCACAAACTTGAAGGTCCTTTTACCCCTTTCAAGGATAACATAACAATTCACGCCTTCCAATCTATAAGAGGATTGCTAGCCTTATGCGGGGCATGCCTAGAATAATATCCATACCTCCAAGGTCGAAAACCATGAAAGAACGTTTGCGACATATCCCCGCAATTGAAGTTCAATGTCCTTGACCATAAATGAAGAAAGCGAAGGGGCAACATTTAAGAAAGCAGAAGACAATTCTACATCACTTGATAAAGGAATATAAGTTAATTTTAGTTCCCTCGAACAGTTTCCATGTTTTGTTGGGTCAACTTATTCCATTCCGCGATAAGATCTCACTCCCAATTATGACCCAAAAACGATTTTTAATTTGCTTTTCAAATTCTGCAAAGGTAGCAATGGGTTGATCGACTGGCTGGTTCTTCTGGATATCCAGGCACCAGTCCTTTGCAACCCCATCTAGATGACGCTCAACAAAATATAACTGAGTGTCTTCATCATCCTTAGTCCTGTAGCCATGCGAAACGCTCATTTCGCATCACTAGTAGCAGCGGAATACGTTTTGAATTCAATTTTGACATTGGCACCCATTTTGATGCCACTAAGCGAAGGCCATGCAGCTTGCTGCAACTACGCCACCTGTGCTAGCAAAGAATCTAGTTCTTGCAGCTCAGCAATTCGAGCCTCGGCAGCTGCAAGCTTTTCTCTCATGAGTGAATTATCATGCTCTAACTCAAAAAGTTTTTCCTCGAGTTCCACATTTTCAAAGTTAACATTGGCAAGAGGCCATTGAAACGTGTTGCTCTGATACCACTAAAATGGACTCTTGACGTGGCACACTATCTCACCACCCAACCACGAGCCCTCAGCCAAGACACAACTGCCCCAGAGCTCTCCCCCAAGAACTATATAGCAGGCACGCCCCTTTGGTCCCTCTTTGGACCAAACGCTCCTTTGGACAAAAGCCCAAAGGTCCAAAGGGTCATATGGCCCAAAAAGGCCTAAAGCCTTTTGCCACATCCTTGTCATATATCAAATGGCTTTTGTACGCTTCGAATGGAAGAATGTGATTATTTTCCTGGTTTGGATCGCAAAAACAAAGCACAAAAGAAATAGCCGTGGAAAGAAAACACAAAAAATAGTAGGGTTGTGATAAAAAATCAATGGCTAAGATTTGATGTCATGATAACAGGGTCCATCCCCCACGATTTATGGGCTCCTCACTAAAAATGCCATAATTTCTTTTTCCCATCTCTGTTTAGCACATGGGCACGTGCATTTGAAAGCTATTTGAATGTGCTTTTGAGGATGTAGATATCTGCCATGTTTGCCTCTTAAATCTCTTGAAAATCTTCAAATAAATTGATGGAAATCCCTGCTGGCGCTAGGAAGGGGACCGCCTCCTGAGGGGGGCCATCGGACCCGTTCCGCCTACTCTAACTTTTTGTAGATATGTTAGAATCAGATAATTTTTGTTCATGTGAAATGCAAACACGTTAGGTATTCAAAAAACATATCAATTTTGATTTTGACCGTGCCTCCATTTTTAAGTTTGCTTCTTAAGCGCGTGAAACATGGCTACTATACCCTAACCAAGGAATTAACGGTTGTGATAATCCAAAATGAAAAATATGGATTCAAACAAAATATGGATCGATGACGTATTAAGGTAAAAATAATTGCTAGGATTTTAAAAGCGATGGATTTAATGGTGTACGTTGCACCAAATACTAATCTTAACCTCTTTAACTCTTTAATGTTATTTGGTACGTAGAATAACAAAGACCCAATCGTAATAAATGGGCTTGTCTCAAAATCCCCCACCCTAAATAAAAGGAACAAAAGGAAACACGCTTCAATCCTATCACACATTATAATAAGAGTTCCGTGAGTTAACATCTATATATTATTACCAAGGCCCTAGTTTGTTTGTTTAATTTTCATACCACGACCTTAAAGTTTTATATACCACAATCTCAAAATCTATCTTAAAAGGATGTTTATTTTTTTCCAAATTAAGCAATTAAGAATAGAATAGAATATGATTTTATCGTCCACGGAGACCAACTGGCCCATGGGACCCAAGTACAAAGAGAGAATAGAATAGAATATGATTTTATCGATCCCACGAGAGCAAGCAGGCGTATTACTACGGATTAAAAACCCTCTTAGAAAGGTTTTAGGAGGAAAAACCTTAGTAGCAATAAAGGGTGTGCGACATACCGCACGATTATATACATAGGGTCGAGGTTAATGTCGAGACAGGGGGCATAACTGAGTCCTCACGTATCCATTACCTCCTCGGAGGTAATGATCCCAACAAGCCCCTACAGGTAGATGCTTTCATGAGCTCATGCAGGGCGATGAGGCACAACTAACAAAAGCATACCGAGCCCGGATATGCTAAAATTATGCCGGTGAGCACGGAGGGCGTGACTTTCATCCTCAATGGATACGTTGGCAGCACCGACGGACTCTGTCCTCCTCACGGCTCCCCGAATCCATCTCCATGTCTCAATGCTTGGAGGTGGTGTGCACTGCGGCGAATGGAAGCAATCACCCTGCGCTTTTTTCATGGGTAGAAATAATTGGTAGTGGTGTGGGCCCCTCGTGAGCATGGGATTAACTGGGGTCGATAATTTGCCACCTTGACATGTGCCCGGGGCCTCAGATCCCAAAGCTTGGCCATGAAGCAAGCATCACCAATTTGCTTCAAATGGGCTTTCCTTCATTGTGCAGCGGTCCACATCGTTAAAAGGCACATTCTCCCGCGAGAACCAGCGGGCTTTTTTTTTTTTTTTTGAAGGACGTCAAGCTTTATTCACCAACTAGAAACCCGAGCAACATAAATGCATTTTTTCCGGGATTATAACCCAATTGGACAAACCGATCCAACTGGAGCACAACCATTTATGCAAAAGAATGAATCACGAAGGTAAGTATGCGGTCGATACTTTCTTCTCTTGATCAAGAGAAGAACAATTGTAAGCCATAACAATTTTATCTTGCTTCACCGAAGAACAACCTCGAGCGGTATCTATGCCCTTAAAGATAAACAACCTCCTTCTCTTCAGATTGACCATAAAAGCCAGTAGCATGCGAGATGAAAAGCTTCGTTTAGTTGTTTGGGCCAAGCATCGGGATAGATAGCAAGCAAAATTCTTTGGCTAGATCGGAGACGTGCCAAAAGGGTCAACAACCAAGACCATGCCGGCCAAGCCTCTCACACAAGAAAAACAATGCTCAATACTCTCAACCCTTTGCGGCATAAAGGCGAGCTTCTGAAACCGATTATCCATTTTATGGACTAACTGTTGACTCTCGAGGCATCTATGGATCACTTGCCACCACAAAAAACTACTACTTTGGGGTGAAGTGCGCTTATCCCATACCCATATCCAAACACTTTTCCATTGTGGTGAGGGACGAAGATGCCATCTATTAGATGGAGGCAGATTTCGAATGCACAAGCAATTTATACGTAGAAGACACAAACCGCCATTTGGATATCCCGATGGCAACCCCATATGACTACCTCAATGCATTGGACCGTAATCCCGTGGCAACAATGCGAGCAATATGATCCCAGTTACTCGTCCCATCTGTACAACAAGAACTTTGTTCTAAATGCTTCCCATGACATGAGATGATCAGACTCATACCAAGCTGCAATAGTATTGATACCAGCTGCTACCCATCGTCGTTGTGTCTTTGGATGAACAAGAACCACTGGGCTTGCTTGTCTTTCCAGCAGGCTTTGAGTCGCTGCGGGCCCATCGCCACTGCCAAAGCAAGGTTGGGCAGCTGGGCTTCATCCATAGCCACCACCTTCTGGAAGTAAATAATGTGACTATATTATGCACAAATGTAACAGACATATGGCACACTGGCACTTGCTGGACAATTACATAACACTTAAATTGCAAGTAATGCCAATTGCACAATCAAGATTTATTCCTAGACAAACGGCATGGACATGCGACACTTGCTAGACAATTAGATGGCACTTATTAAAATGCCATATATACTGGTTAAAATGGCAAAATCTTAACCGCACTTAAATGGCACATAAAAGGTACTAGTGTATGTGCAATTTATAGTATAACAAATGGCAAAATAGTTGTCACTTAAATGGCATATCCATGTCACATTTTTCAATTTGCCAATTAAAATATTATAAATGGCAAATTCATGAAAATGTGCCATTTGTGCACATTTTGTACTAGTGAATGACTAAACTACAATCATATAAATAATATATCCATACCATATAATTGTAATAGAAAAATAGCTTAAACGGTATTTTCTAGAAAGTTCATATGTGGCCTTGAAGTTGAACACCTGTATTGACCTAGAAGTGATGTTGTAAGTGGGTCTTGATCTTGATTGCTTTTCAGAATTTGATACATGTATTGTTATTGTTAAGCTTAGTGGTGGTTTTCGAAGTTTCTTGGGGCCAACCATAAAAAGAAAGGTAGGCTGGTGCTACACCAAATTGCATTTCCAGTGCTTGCATATCCCTTGCCAGATCTTTCTTGCAACAACGAGCCTTCTCTTTTTCCAAAGAACAAAGATGGTTTAAGGCCTCAAGGATTGCAAAGTGTTATGCTTACAAGAAATAAAGCTATTGTATTGGCTTTAATATATCGCTAGCCATCTCACCCAAGCATATCCCAAAGCACGTCAATAAAGCCTAGACTTCCTAAGGCGGGGATTAAATCCGCCTACAAAGTGTGCATGTAAGGACCCAACGAATGTGTGGTGAGTTGGTATATGCTTAATAATGCCAAAATAAATGTGCATTTGGTCATGGGTTCAAACCTTGTCAATGTATGTTTATCTTTGGGAGTTCGTTATTGGGGGTATACGATGATGATCCCCGACGTGGTAGAACTTAAAAGCCTATACGTGTCCTCCACTTTGGCTGCCGCAAGGTAGTAGGATAGCTAGTCCGTACAAGATTAGTCTAGTATGGACCTTTAAACAAGTAATAAAAATGGACTATGGTAGGTGGCACTAGGATGGTGAGGCTAAAAAAGGCCATGCCCCTAGAGTTGCCCCTAGGACCTAGACTTCCTAAGGCGGATTAAGTGCGCCTACAAAGTGTGCATGTAAGGCAAAAGTTTTGCCCAACGGATGTGTGGTGAGTTGGTATATGCCTAATAATGCCAAAATAAATGTGTATTTGGTCATGGGTTCAAACCTTGCCAATGTATGTTTATCTTTGGGAGTTGGTTATTGGGGATATACGATGATGATCCCCGACGTGGTAGAACTTAAAAGCCTATACGTGTCCTCCACTTTGGCTGCCGCAAGGTAGTAGGATAAGCTAGCTAGTCTATACAAGATTAGTCTAGTATGGACCTTAAACAAGTAATAAAAAATCAATGGGACTATGGTAGGTGGCACTAGGATGGTGAGGCTAAAAAAGGCCATGCCCCTAGAGTTGCCCTAGGACCTAGACTTCCTAAGGCGGGATTAAATCCTGCCTACAAAGTGTGCATGTAAGGTAAAAGTTTTGCCCAACGGATGTGTGGTGAGTTGGTATATGCCTAATAATGTCAAAATAAATGTGCATTTGGTCATGGGTTCAAAACTTGCCAATGTATGTTTATCTTTGGGAGTTGGTTATTGGGGGTATACGATGATGATCCCCGACGTGGTAGAACATAAAAGCCTATACGTGTCCTCCACTTTGGCTGCCGCAAGGTAGTAGGATAAGCTAGCTAGTCTGTACAAGATTAGTCTAGTATGGACCTTAAACAAGTAATAAAAAATCAATGGGACTATGGTAGGTGGCACTAGGATGGTGAGGCTAAAAAGGCCATGCCCTAGAGTTGCCCCTAGACCTAGACTTCCTAAGGCTGGATTAAATCCCCGCCTACAAAGTGCATGTAAGGCAAAAGTTTTTGGCCCAATCCGGATGTGTGGTGAGTTGGTATATGCCTAATAATGCCAAAATAAATGTGCATTTGGTCATAGGTTCAAACCTTGCCAATGTATGTTTATCTTTGGGAGTTGGTTATTGGGGGTATACGACAATGATCCCCGACGTGGTAGAACTTAAAAGCCTATACGTGCCCTCCACTTTGGCTGCCGCAAGGTAGTAGGATAAGCTAGCTAGTCTGTACAAGATTAGTCTAGTATGGACCTTAAACAAGTAATAAAAAATCAATGGGACTATGGTAGGATGGTGAGGCTAAAAAGGCCATGGATGGTGAGGCTAAAAAGGCCATGCCCCATGTAAGGCAAAAGTTTTGCCCAATAGGATGTGTGGTGAGTTGGTATATGCCTAATAATCCAAAATAAATGCGGCATTTGGTCATGGGTTCAAACCTTGCCAATGTATGTTTATCTTTGGGAGTTGGCTATTGGGGTATGATGATGTAAGGTAGAACTTAAAAGTTTTGCGTGTCCCCAACAAAATGTAGTGGATAAGTTGGTATATGCCTAATATTAGCTAGTAAATAAATGTGCATAAAAATCAATGGGTTCAAAGGTGGCACAGGATGTGAGGTTTAGGCTTTGGGAGTTGGCTATAGGGGGGTATAAGGCGGGGATGAAATCCACGCTTACAAAGTGTGCATGGTAAAAAGAAACGAATGTGTGGTAAAAGCCTAATAAGGCAAAAAATAAATGCATTTGCTCATGTGTTCAAACCTCCAATGTATGTTTATCTTTGGGAGTTGGTTATTGGACTAGTATCAGGATAGTGACGATGATGATCCCCGATTTAAAGGTAGAACTAAGGCCAGCAAACTAAAAAGGACTTTAAGCTTAAGGTAGTAGGATAAGCTAGCTAGCCCATACAAGATTAGTCTAGTATGGACCTTAAACAAGTAATAACATGAATTTGCCATTTATAACCTAGGACATGTGCCCAACGGATGTGTGGTGAGTTGGTATATGCCTAATAATGCCAAAATAAATGTGCATTTGGTCATGGGTTCAAACCTTGCCAATGTATGTTTATCTTTGGGAGTTGGTTATTGGGGGTATACGATGATGATCCCGACGTGGTAGAACTTAAAAGCCTATCGTGTCCTCCACTTTGGGCCAAGAAGGTAGTGGGATAAACTAGCTAGTCTGTACAAGATTAGTCTAGTATGGACCTTAAACAAAGTAATAAAAAAACAATGGGACTATGGTAGGTTGCACTAGGATGGTGAGGCTAAAAAAAGCCATGCCCCTAGAGTTGCCCCCCTAGGACCTAGACTTCCATGGGATTAAATCCCCGCCTACAAAGTGTGCATATAAGGCAAACGCTTTTGCCCAAACTAATGTGTGGTGAGTTGGTATATGTCTAATAATGCCAAAATAAATGTGCATTTGGTCATGGGTTCAAACCTTGCCAATGTATGTTTAACTTTGGGAGTTGGTTATTGGGGTATAACGATGATGATCCCCGACGTGGTAGAACTTAAAAGCCTATACGCGTGTCCTCCACTTTGGTTGCCGCTTAAGGTAGTGGGATAAACTAGCTAGTCCTCAGATAAGATTAGTCTAGTATGGACCTTAAACAAAGTAATAAAAAAACAATGGGACTATGGTAGGTGGCACTAGGATGGTGAGGCTAAAAAAGCCATGCCCCTAGAGTTGCCCCTAGGACCTAGACTTCTAAAAAGGCGGGATGAAATTGGTGCCTACAAAGTGTGCAAAAAGTTTTGCCTACAAAGTGTGCATGTAAGGCAAAAGTTTTGCCCAAATGGATGTGTGGTGAGTTGGTATATGCTTAATAATGCTAAAATAAATGTGCATTTGGTCATGGGTTCAAACCTTGCCAATGTATGTTTATCTTTGGGAGTTGGTTATTGGGGGTATAATGATGATGATCCCCGACATGGTAGAACTTAAAAGCCTATACGTGTGTCCTCCACTTTCACGCTGCAGAAGATAGTGGGATAAACTAGCTAGTCCCGTACAAGATTAGTCTAGTATGGACCTTAAACAAAGTAATAAAAACAATGGGACTATGGTAGGTGGCACTAGGATGGTGAGGCTAGAAAGCCATGCCCCCAGAGTTGCCCCTAGGACCTAGACTTCCTAAGGCTGATTAAATCCGGCTACAAAGTGTGCATGTAAGGCAAAAGTTTTGCCCAATCTGGATGTGTGGTGAGTTGGTATATGCCTAATAATGCCAAAAGAAATGTGCATTTGGTCATGGGTTCAAACCTTGCCAATGTATGTTTATCTTTGGGAGTTGGTTATTGGAGGTATAATGATGATGATCCCCGAACGTAGTAGAACTTAAAAGCCTATACGTGTCCTCCACTTTGGTGCCAGAAGGTAGTGGGATAAACTAGCTAGTCAGAGATAAGATTAGTCTAGTATGGACCTTAAACAAAGTAATAAAAACAATGGGACTATGGTAGGTGGCACTAGGATGGTGAGGCTAAAAAGCCATGCCCCTAGAGTTTCCCCTAGGACCTAGACTTCCTAAGCTTTTGGGATTAAATCCCGCCTACAAAGTGTGCATGTAAGGCAAAAGTTTTGCCCAACGGATGTGTGGTGAGTTGGTATATGCCTAATACTGCCAAAATAAATGTGCATTTGTTGCCAATGTATGTTTATCTTTGGGAGTTGGTTATTGGGGGTATACGATGACGATCCCCGACGTGGTAGAACTTAAAAGCCTATAACGTGTCCTCCACTTTGGTCAGCCAAGGTAGTGGGATAAACTAGCTAGTCTAGTCTAGTATAGACCTTAAACAAAGTAATAAAAACAATGGGACTATGGTAGGTGGCACTAGGATGGTGAGGCTAAAAGCCATGCCCCTAGAGTTGCCCCTTAGGACCCAGGACTTCCTAAGGCGGGATTAAATCCCCGCCTACAAAGTGTGCATGTAAGGCAAAAGTTTTGCCCAACCTGATGTGTGGTGAGTTGGTATATGCCTAATAATGCCAAAATAAATGTGCATTTGGTCATGGGTTCAAACCTTGCCAATGTATGTTTATCTTTGGGAATTGGTTATTGTGGGGTATAATGATGATGATCCCCGACGTGGTAGAACTTAAAACCTATATCGTGTCCTCCACTTTGGCGCGCAAGGTAGTGGGATAAACTAGCTAGTCAGCACAAGATTAGTCTAGTATGGACCTTTAAACAAAGTAATAAAAAAACAATGGGACTATGGTAGGTGGCACTAGGATGGTGAGGCTAAAAGCCATGCCCCTAGAGTTGCCCCTAGGACCTAGACTTCCTAAGGCTATGGATCAAATCCCGCCAACAAAGTGTGCATGTAAGGCAAAAAGTTTTGTTCAACCGGATGTGTGGTGAGTTGGTATATGCCTAATAATGCCAAAATAAATGTGCATTTGGTCATGGGTTCAAACCTTGCCAATGTATGTTTATCTTTGGGAGTTGGTTATGGGGGTAGAACTTAAAAGTTTATACGTGTCCTCCACTTTGGCCATAGAAGGTAGTAGGATAAGCTAGCTAACCTTAAACAGACAAGATTAGTCTAGTATGGACCTTTAAACAAGTAATAACATGAATTTACCATTTATAACCTAGGACATGTGCCCAAGTTTTGCGGATGTGTGGTGAGATGGTATATGCCTAATATTGTCAAAATAAATGTGCATTTGGTCATGGGTTCAAACCTTGCCAATGTATGTTTATCTTTGGGAGTTCATTATTGGGGGTATATGATGATGATCCCCGACGTGGTAGAACTTAAAAGCCTATACGTGTCCTCCACTTTTGGTGCCGCGAAGGTAGTGGGATAAACTAGCTAGAATGGTGACAAGATTAGTCTAGTATGGACCTTAAACAAAGTAATAAAAAACAATGGGACTATGGTAGGTGGCACTAGGGATGGTGAGGCTAAAAAGCCATGCCCCTAGAGTTGCCCCTAGGACCCAGGACTTCCTAAGGCTGGATTAAATCCGCCTACAAAGTGCATATAAGGCAAAAGTTTTGCCCAACGGATGTGTGGTGAGTTGGTATATGTCTAATAATGCCAAAATAAATGTGCATTTGGTCATGGGTTCAAACCTTGCCAATGTATGTTTATCTTTGGGAGTTGGTTATTGGGGGTATAATGATGATGATCCCCGACGCTGTAGAACTTAAAAGCTTTGGCCAAGAAGGTAGTGGGATAAACTAGCTAGTCTGCAGACAAGATTAGTCTAGTATGGACCTTTAAACAAGTAATAACTTGAATTTGCCATTTATAACCTAGGACATGTGCCCAATCTGGATGTGTGGTGAGATGGTATATGCCTCATAATGTCAAAATAAATGTGCATTTGGTCATGGGTTCAAACCTTGCCAATGTATGTTTATCTTTGGGAGTTGGTTATTGGGGTATACGATGATGATCCCCGACGGTAGAACTTAAAAGCCTATAATGTCCTCCATTTTGGGTGCCGCAAGGTAGTGGGATAAACTAGGTAGTCCAGACAAGATTAGTCTAGTATGGACCTTAAACAAAGTAATAAAAACAATGGGACTATGGTAGGTGGCACTAGGATGGTGAGGCTAAAAAGCCATGCCCCTAGAGTTGCCCGTGGGGACCTAGACTTCCTAAGGTGGGATGAAATCCTCTACAAAGTGTGCATGTAAGGCAAAAGTTTTGCCCAATCCTGATGTGTGGTGAGTTGGTATATGCCTAATAATGCCAAAATAAATGTGCATTTGGTCATGGGTTCAAATCTTGCCAATGTATGTTTATCTTTGGGAGTTAGTTATTGGGGGTATAATGATGATGATCCCCGACGTGGGTAGAACTTAAAAGCCTATAATGTGTCCTCCACTTTGGTCAGCCGAAGGTAGTGGGATAAACTAGCTGGGTCCGGTGACAAGATTAGTCTAGTATGGACCTTAAACAAAGTAATAAAAACAATGGGACTATGGTAGGTGGCACTAGGATGGTGAGGCTAAAAAGCCATGCCCCTAGAGTTGCCCCCTAGGACCTAGACTTCTAAGGCGGGATTAAATCCGCCTACAAAGTGCATGTAAGGCAAAAAGGTTTGCCCAAACGATGTGTGGTGAGTTGGTATATGCCTAATAATGCTAAAAATGTGCATTTGGTCATGGGTTCAAACCTTGCCAATGTATGTTTATCTTTGGGAGTTGGTTATTGGGGGTATAATGATGATGATCCCCGACGCGGTAGAACTTAAAAGCCTATAATGTGTCCTCCACTTTGGTCAGCCGCAAGGAGGTAGTGGGATAAACTAGCTAGTCCTCAGCACAACATTAGTCTAGTATGGACCTTAAACAAAGTAATAAAAAACAATGGGACTATGGTAGGTGGCACTAGGATGGTGAGACTAAAAAGCCATGCCCCTAGAGTTTCCCCTAGGACCTAGACTTCCTAAGGCGGGGATTAAACCGCCTACAAAGTGTGCATGTAAGGCAAAAAGTTTGGCCCAAATGGATGTGTGGTGAGTTGGTATATGCTTAATAATGCCAAAATAAATGTGCATTTGATCATGGGTTCAAACCTTGCTAATGTATGTTTATTTTTGGGAGTTGGTTATTGGGGGTATAATGATGATGATCCCCCGACGTGGTAGAACTTAAAAGCCTATACGTGTCCTCCACTTTGGTCAGCCGTGAAGGTAGTGGGATAAACTAGCTAGTCTGTACAAGATTAGTCTAGTATGGACCTTAAACAAAGTAATAAAAAAACAATGGGACTATGGTAGGTGGCACTAGGATGGTGAGGCATGCCCTTAGAGTTGCCCCTAGACCTAGACTTCCTAAAGCTGGATTAAAACTCGCGACAAAGTGTGCATGTAAGGCAAAAAGTTTTGCCCAACTGATGTGTGGTGAGTTGGTATATGCCTAATAATGCCAAAATAAATGTGCATTTGGTCATGGGTTCAAACCTTGCCAATGTATGTTTATCTTTGGGAGTTGGTTATTGGGGGTATACGATGATGATCCCCGACATGGTAGAACTTAAAAGCCTATATGTCCTCCACTTTACGCCAAGAAGGTAGTGGGATAAACTAGCTAGTCCTGACAAGATTAGTTTAGTATGGACCTTAAACAAAGTAATAAAAAACAATGGGACTATGGTAGGTGGCACTAGGATGGTGAGGCTAAAAGCCATGCCCTAGAGTTGCCCCTAGGATCTAGGACTTCCTAAGGCGGGATTAAATCCCGCCTACAAAGTGTGCATGTAAGGCAAAAAGTTTTGCCCAATCTGGATGTGTGGTGAGTTGGTATATGCCTAATAATGCCAAAAAATGTGCATTTGGTCATGGGTTCAAACCTTGCCAATGTATGTTTATCTTTGGGAGTTGGTTACTGGGGTTATACGATGATGATCCCCGACGTGGTAGAACTTAAAAGCCTATAATGTGTCCCTCCACTTTCGCCGCAAGGTAATGGGATAAACTAGCTAGTTGGCATAAGATTAAACAAAGTAATCAAAAACAATGGGACTATGGTAGGTGGCACTAGGATGGTGAGGCTAAAAAGCCATGCCCCTAGGACCTAGACTTCCTAAGGCGGGATTAAATCCTGCCTACAAAGTGTGCATGTAAGGCAAAAATTTTGGCCAACGGATGTGTGGTGAGTTGGATATGCCTAATAATGCCAAAATAAATGTGCATTTGGTCATGGGTTCAAACCTTGCCAATGTATGTTTATCTTTGGGAGTTGGTTATTGGGGGTATATGATGATGATCCCCGACGTGGTAGAACTTAAAAGTCTATACGTGTCCTCCACTTTGGCTGCCGCAAGGTAGTGGGATAAGCTAGCTAGTCTGTACAAGATTAGTCTAGTATGGACCTTAAACAAGTAATAAAAAATCAATGGGACTATGGTAGGTGGCACTCAAGATGGTGAGGTAAAAAGGCCATGCCCCCAGAGTTGCCCCTAGGACCTAGACTTCCTAAGGCGGGATTAAATCCCTGCCACAAAGTGTGCATGTAAGGCAAAAGTTTTGTCCAATGGATGTGTGGTGAGTTGATATATGCCTAATAATGCCAAAATAAATGTGCATTTGGTCATGGGTTTAAACCTTGCCAATGTATGTTTATCTTTGGGAGTTGGTTATTGGAGGTATACGATGATGATCCCCGACGTGGTAGAACTTAAAAGCCTATATGTGTCCTCCATTTTGTCCAAGAAGGTAGTGGGATAAACTAGCTAGTCTCAGACAAGATTAGTCTAGTATGGACCTTAAACAAAGTAATAAAAAAACAATGGGACTATGGTAGGTGGCACTAGGATGGTGAGGCTAAAAGCCATGCCCCCAGAGTTGCCCCTAGGACCTAGACTTCCTAAGGATGAAATCCCCGCCTACAAAGTGTGCATGTAAGGCAAAAAAGTTTTGCCCAACGGATGTGTGGTGAGTTGGTATATGCCTAATAATGCCAAAATAAATGTGCATTTGGTCATGGGTTCAAATCTTGCCAATGTATGTTTATCTTTGGGAGTTAGTTATTGGGGGTATACGATGATGATCCGCAAGGTAGTAGGATAAGCTAGCTAGTCTGTACAAGATTAGTCTAGTATGGACCTTAAACAAGTAATAACCTAGGATGATAACTGGTTAATACATGATTCAAATAATATGGGGCCAAATATCATTAAAAGATCTTTCCATTAATGCACCTAAAGAAACAAACGCTACAACATTTGATTAAGGAATCAAACGTTATGGGGAAAAAGAAATGGAGGATTCTTACGACGATAAAAAGGAGGTCTCAAAATGCCTCTAATTGCCCATGCTTAGCTCACTTTCTTCATAATCCAGTCCCATCGGTTTTTTGTGTTTTGGACGCCAAATTTGTTTTTATAGTGATCGAAAACTCATTTTACCCTTATTTTCCCCTTTAGAAAATTGGTTTTTTTTACCTTTAGGCTCGAAAGTGCCTTTTTTAGAACTTTTTTAGAAGATATGAATTATCAGCTTTTTTTTAGGATTGATTTTTTTTTAAGGAAACACAACGCAATCTAAATCAGAGCAATACTCCTATCCGCTGTAGGGCCATGCGTGGGTTAGGTCACAAATTTTAAATCAATTAGTAGTGTGGTTCAGACCGCTAAAATAAATTAGTGTCGTGGTTCTTATCTGGCCAAATATTGAATGCGAGTAAATCCGCCCATTTGAATTCGGAGCCTTCACGTATATGAAGGTCAATCTTCCTAAAATTTTCGAGTCAAAGTCGTTGGTCCTCCCTATGGCATTACCACTAAAGAATTCCCAATTCCTCTAATGCCCAATTCGTTTGGCATTGGGGAATGGTATTTTGGCAAAGGTGGTCTGGAGTAAGATTTCAGTATTATATTGTATGGAAAAGGGTATATTTGGGCAATTTTGAGTAGCTTAAATGGCTTAAGGAAAAAAATTGCTTAGATTGTTGGGTGGTGACCATGCATGGTCGGAATTAGGTCCGGGTGCAGGATCCTATTTTGAAAGCATGTGAACGCACTGGGGCAAGGCGGGGCGTAAGCGCTCGCTAGCTTGTGCAAGATGGATGCCGCCATGGATCGAATTCATGTAAGAATTGCAATCCTCTCGATTCTTGTTCCCGAGCCCTGGGCCGCGTTTTAGATCATAATGCATCCGCTAAGAGAGGCGAGGTTGAAGGTGAGAGGTACAAAATGGTGGAGCAAAGAAGTAGTGCTTGGGGGCCAAGCAGGTGGACAAGGGAGGGCAAATGAATTTGGCATTCATTGATTAAGGTGGACGCCTCCGGAGTGCAATAGGGCTGGAGAAATCGAGAGAGAAGTGCAAAGCAGGGATGCCGAATGTCACATGGGCAAGGTACCAGAATGGCCAAAAGAGATGTTGTGGTGGATGGAGAAGCGAAAAGCCGATGGGGGTGGATGGGAAGGAGCAATGGAGTCAGGCCGATTGTCGCGGTTTGAAGATATGATCGAGCTATAGTTCCCGGCGTGAATGTGGCCGCAAAGGGAGAATGGGAGGTGCAAAATGAGGTAGGGGACTCTGGGAGAGGGTGAGGAGGATCGTGCGTAGGGGCCGGTGGTAGAAGGGCAATGTGAGGTTGCCCTCTTGTTAGTGAGAGTGTGAGGGGTGGGGTTATGGATGAGAAGGCTCCCCCGCCCCGCAGATGCATGAATAGGGTGGAGCAAGGAAGCGCAGGAAGGGTAGAGCTAGGAGGGTCGTGGATCGGCCATGGAGGAGCACTGGTACGGTAGAAGAAGCTATAGGCATGCCATGTTTCCTAGATGCTTCGCGGACCATAGTGTTCGGAGGATGCGATGTTTCGCTTGTAATCGTATGAAAAAATGATCGCTTTCTTTGAAGGAAAGCCGCAAGGCCGGGCGTTGCAGGACTCTAGAGTCTAGAGAGAGGGTCGCCCTCGATCATCTCCATATACTGCATCGGCCATGCGCCCGATGCAAAACTCCTACTAGTTTGAATGTGAGAAAAAAAATTTCCTAGGTTGGAATATCTCTAAGCTGCTGGAGCTATGATTTTGTGCAAAGCCCTCCGTGGTAGTAAATTGCATTGCTTTGAAGGTATCATTGGATACTGCCTCAAAGATATTGGTAAGTTGCATTTCAGAGCACATATCCATAATATCACTTTGGAACAGATCAGTAGAGGCAAGGAGTTGTATGCTCTCTATGGTGCTGGAGAGATAAAGCACCTGATGGTGCTCGACAATCGAAATTTGATGGTGAAGGCATCGCATTTTGTTTCTTATCATGGGGGCAAATTCCGGGGCATGCCTCTCCTCCATACCATTAGATCCATGCTGCAAACCGGGAACATTAGGTTGGCCAGAATGGTTCATGGGTTTTACCCAACAACTCCGCATATGCGTTGCTAGAGAGGTTGCAAGCTACCTGGAGAATTATGCTGTCTATGCAGATGTGCACATATAAGGACGTGAGGATGGCTTTATTTGGGTCTCAACGAGGTGTGGTTCCAATTGAACGAGTGGAGAGGAGGAGGAAGAGGGTGTGGAACACCGCAGATGTATTTGAAGATGGGGAGGAGAGCTTGGAGAGAGAAAGCAAAGTGGAGATGAGTTCGTGATATGCCGCAAGTGGTGTGCAAAGAACCGCCCCCTTTAACCTCGCTAATGCCTTTGCGAATTTATCCCTCTTGACATTAATGATGATGAATTTGACATTGCATGATGTAGCATTTCGACTTTTGTATAACAATGTTCATCCGCTAATGTCACATGCTTTCTTTGTTTTCTTGCAGTGGATGATGGCATGAGGATGGTCCATGATGATGAGCCAGAGATCATGGTGATTAGCAATAACTCCGGATGAGGCTGAGTTGGTTGACCAATATATGGTTGAGTCCTGTCAGAAGGAAGCAGAATTTGATTTTATGGAGATCCTAAAGGATGCGTCGGAGTCCGTTAAAAGTGTACGTGGTGCCGTGCGTAACTCCGCAAAATGGCGCTTTGGTACCGCTTGCAGGAGATTGAAAGTGCCACGAAGTCGCATCGATGTGGAGACGGATTCGGGTTATCTTCGAGAGAAGAATGCTTCGCCACATCTCAATCTATGTAGGAGTTGCTTATCAAGGAGTTGCATGAACTGGAAATGGTGAGGCGTCATCATGATAGTGGCGGCGCGTCGGGCAGCGAGAGGAGATGCCGTGAGTGCCAGTTCCTGTGTCTTCTGGGGGTGTGGTTGCCAATGTGAATAGTGTCATGTGTTTGTATCTTGGAATTGATCTCTTTGTGGTATTGTAGTAGAGGGAAACCATGGTTCTTATTGTAAATAAATACAAAATGAATAAGAAATAATGTGGAGCATCAACTTTTTTTGCATCATTGAGTCATTTTTGAAGTTTTTGACTTGAAAAAATTGATGGCCACCGATCTGGACTATTATGAGGAATATTCTGTGGATCGATGGCTTGGAATGAAAGTTAGATAGGACGCCACACTACATGGAAAAAGAGAATATTTAGATAGAGATACAATACTTAGATAGCTATTATTTCAAACACTTCATCTTATGGGTGCTTTTAGGCATTGTTACGATATATGGAGTCACTGTAGACCGTTTAACTATTTAATTGCAATGCAAAATCAAAGAGTAAAATAAGGAATAGAATAATAAACTAACGTAGCTTTGACTTAAATATAATTTAAGATAGACTATGTGCTAACTTCATTTCATATTAATCCTATTGCATGTGTCGCTTGAGTGCTCCTTGTTGGTGGATACCGTGGAAAATAATCTTCCACTTTGTGCTTCAGTCCATCCATGAACTCAAAGTGACATTGGAGGCTAGCAGAACTTGACAATTGTGGTATGGTATGAGTCCGCCGCTTAGTGACATGGGAGGCCTTTCAAGCCAAACCCTTGTTGGCAAAAGGTTGCTGGTAATCGCCATTTGTTGCTCCCGAGCCTATTGAAGTATGCACTAGTATACGCGGTGCCATGTTATGGCATATGTTTTTACCGGGCTTTTAACATCCATATGTGCAAACATCCGACAATACCACACATTGATGCTTGCAAAAATGAACATGATTTGCTTTTTGTAATTATTTTGTTATTGAGATTGTCTAATTATAGTATCATCAATGGGGCCTAATGTTGTACTTTTTGAAGCTCCGCGATATCTTCACTTCTTCTATAGATAATATCTTAACCGGGGTAAAAGTAAAATGCACGCATTTGAAGCCATTGATTTGAACCGCCTACAATGTTTTATGATTTAAATTGAGTATGATTTATCTGCGTTTCAAGATAAGCAGATAAATCCGCTTCTTGAGGCTAGTTGACATGTCCCCTCTAGAGTGTCCCCTTTAAAGTCTGGTTTTTCCCCCTTTTGTCTCGAGCCTGATTGTTGGTTTGTGTTGAAGTTCAACTAGGCTCTAGAAGCTTATGTTCCTTAACATGATCCCATATGTAAAGTATTTCAAGGAAGAATGCACAATTTGGGGTCGATTTCCTCATGGAACCACAAGTGGAACTTGGCAAAAGTTTGAGTATTGAAGTATGCACTAGTATACGTGTGTCCGGCGTTGTCGGGCTGATGTTATGCCATATGTTTTTACTCAGTCTTTAATATCCATATGTGCAACGTCCGACAATACCACACGTTGATGCTTGCAAAAATGAACATGATTTGCTTTTGTAATTATTTTTGTTATTGAAATTATCTAATGGTAGTATCATCAATGGGCCTAATGTTGTACTTTTTTGAAAGGTCCCGTGATATCTTCACTTCTTCTATAGATAACATCGTAGCTGGGGTAAAAGTAAAATGCATGTGCGAATCATTGATTTGAACTGCCTATTACGTTTTACGACCTATATGAGCTTATGTTCCTTGACATGATCCCATATATAAAAGTATTTCAAGAAAGCATGCACAATTTGGGGTCGATTTCCTTGTGGAACCATAGGTGGAACCTGGCGAAAGTCTCCTCCTAAAACAACGAGTCCCCCAAATAATTTGTCACATGACATGATGTCACGGAGTTAGTGCTTCATAAACATATTTATGCATTATTAGGGCCTCCTCCCATATAATCATTGCGAGTTGCTCTTATCAATTTTGTCAGCTAGGACTGCTTTAAAATATTGCAAGTTGATGTCTCATCTATGTTTATCTCCAGATCTCGAACCTTTAATGTGCAATGGCCCGCCTTGCCCCCCCGCCTCTACTTGGCCTCGTGGGTAATGGTTTTATGGGAGCGTGATATTTTGCTCCGGCATTGCTTGATCTAAATGGGTTGCTCGGGCTGTCCTCAGGCTAGATGTGTGAGGGTTTTTAACAAAAAGTGTTATTTTGATTTTGCAATATTCGTGCATATGAAGCCAAGTTGATGTCATCGTGCTGGCAACATCGTTTGAAAAGTAGGTAGTGCAAATCCTTATGTGCAGCTGGCAATTCTAACATGTACTACAACTTAGTAGTTCAACAAACAATAAATACCTATATCTACAATACGATCCAAAAACTAATTTGTCACCCTGATTTTACAAACATCAAATGCTCACTAAACACTCTGATTAGAACAAACAAACATCCTAATGTAGAACAAAAAAATCCTTTTAGCATTTGCGCAACTGCAAGTGTTGTGAGATTGAAAATTTGGCTCACTCAAATTTTTTAACATCTTATTGGCCAGAGGAGCAAAACAACGTTGTCTATATGTATTTATTATGCCAAACATTGCTTCATACCAATATATTGTTTTCTATAATTGAATCTCGTAATTCAGTGGAAAGGTCACTTAAATTAACTTTCTTCCATATTGTGCCATGGATATTTTTGGTGCGCATATACACAACATATCTTTATATGCTCTCATACAAAATGAACATATTAGAGCACAATGATTTCTTAAAAGTAATTGAACTTTTTCATCTTTAGCATTGACAACAAAAAGTACAGCTATCTAGAATTTGCAAACTAAATGCAGTCATTTTTTATCCTTTAGTCATTTCTTATCCTCTATAACTACTTTATCCTATCTCAAATGCTTTGAAATGGCCCAAGTCATTCTCATGCAAAAGGGAAACATACATGCTGCAACCAAGTGTCATATAGTAGATCACCAAATGTTCCCACCTAAGTGTACCAAGCTTAGATTGAAATAGACACACTTCCTTTTTTTTAGACACAAAGAGAACACTTACCATATTTACTCACAAATATTTATGTTGAATGGACATGCCTTGCCCATGTTGACATGAGACATAGGATTATCTCAATATTTCATGAATCTAAATCATGAGAAATTAAAGATTAAAAAGATGACCAAATACATAACAATATATGCCAAATGTTGTCTTCTTGTTTGTTCTCCCTTGATTGCGGCAGAATCATCCCTGAAGGCGGCAGAATTTTGATCGGTCATATCTCTCACATCCGTGTCGATTTTCATGTGCTTGGGCTTTTGGAAAGCTGGTTCAAAGATCTTCCAACGTGTATGGTACCCGTGATGCTTGGCTTTGTTTCTCAAGGCCAAATTGGCACTTTTCCGGGCCGCGGTGCTAGGGTTTCGTGGGCAACCGGTAGACACTTCGAATTTGACCGTCAGATCTCTCACATCCGATGTCGATTTTCATGTGCTTTAGCTTGTTGGAAAGCTGGTTCAGAGAGCTTTCCAACGGTGTATGATACCTGCATGCTTGTCTTTGTTTCTGTGCTCAAATCTGCTGTTTTCTGGGCTGTGTGCTAGGGTTTTTGTGGCAGCCCTTCTTCCTTCTTTGAGAAGTATAGCCCTCGCCTGATGCCGTTGTTGGCCTTGGCCACGCAGTGTTGAAAGGTGTGTGTTGTACTCTTATTGAAGGTTACGAGAATGTTTTACTAATTCATACCCTAGTTCCTGATGGTGTTGTTGATGAAAGTCCGACACCAATATAGGGATTGGCGTATGTTTTAGTAAGTATTCGATTGGTCTCGTCTTGCGGCAGAATTTTGATCGGTCATATCTCTCACATTTGGTGTCACATTTTCATGTGCTTGGGCTTGTTGGAAAGCTGGTTCAGGGATCTTTCCAACGGTGTATGGTACCTGCATGCTTGGCTTTGTTTCTGTGCTCAAATTGGCACTTATCCGGGCTGTGTGCTAGGGTTTCGTGGGCACCAGTAGACACTTCGACGGGATCGTATCTCTCACATCCGTGTGTCGATTTTCATGTGTTAGCTTGTTGGAAAGCTGGTTCAGAGAGCTTTCCAACGGTATATGATATATGCATGCTTGTCTTTGTTTCAGTGCTCAAATCTGCACTTTTCCGGGCTGTGTGCTAGGGTTTTTGTGGCAGCCGGTACACACCAGATATCCAGGAGTCTATTAGCCCCCTTTTAGGCCCCTTTGCTCCCAACCCTAATTTGGGCAGTCAGAGCATACCAATTAATGTTGAGCTAGGCTCCAACATCTACCTGACATTGCCATAGCCCAACCAACTGCCTCTTGGCCTTGCCTAGCCAGGCCACAACCCCGCCGCCATACCGGCCTAGCCCCGCTGCAGACTGATAAGCCCCCGCCATAGCCTACCTAAACCTATGTTTGACCCTGCCGCCCAAGTCATACCCCAAGTCATGGCCATGCATACGCCTCGCATGTGGATTCCACACTTGGTTGGTGAGCTACCTCGCATCACACCAACCCATCCCGGAAGGCCCAAACACACCAACCACCGGCTGACCCCACGCAGCAGAGCCCTTTGGGGAAGACCATGAAGGGGCCACTAAGGAAGAGGCCTCTACCAGAGGGGAGAGACGCCTTCCATGAAGAGGGAGGCCCAGCCAAGGCCTGGGCCGACCCGACAAAGGCCACATTATGCAATCCGGGCCACCGAACCTTGGAGCCGCGATTCAAAGCAGGGTTGAGGCCAATCAGTGCACGCCTTTGCGCCTCCCCGTGTGAGGTGGAGAACATAACAACTCTGGATGTTGGCGCAGTGCTTTGGTGCCAAAAACGACGAATCACGTAATTGGAGGATCGCAGACGACAAAGCGTGATGATAGCATCCACTTGCTACAATTTGACAGACAACAATACCGCTAAAGAGCTTGCCGATATGAGGGGGCGGTAGACACCGTGGTTGGCAGCGCTATGGAAGCCGGGACGCAGTGATGAACCGGTAGAGCAGAGACACTTCGGAATCCCTGCCCCTGATCCGTGCCGAGGTTGAGGGAGGCTAAGGCCATGAAGATTTAGGGAGCACAGCCGCCTCCGGCCGAGGTTGCGAGGCCGCCATCCGGAGACAATAAGGAGTCCAGCCGCTTTGGAAGCTAGCCAAGCAAAACCGAGCGCTTCTTGGAGTAAGGATTTAGCACGAGACGGAGCTACAGAGCCGGGCGCCATTGCCCAAGAAGGCAAGGGCCTCCATGCCGAGGCACATGAGCAACTCCGCCATTGCATGCAAGAGATGGCAAGACATGACAACGCCCCGCAAGAGCCGAGCCCGCACTGGAGAATGAAACTACAAGAAAGAACACACCAACCCCCAAGGAACCCACCAACCTACAGGACGCCAACCCGAATACATGTTGCGACACATCGATCACGCCGGGCCGCCACTCACCCCGGGCGCCGCCACAGCCTATGCCTCACCCACCTCAACCAACACTGTGCGGCCCCCGCCGAACTCCGTGAATGTAGACGCAGGAGCCGCGAATGTGAAAAGTGCAAGGGCCCCGACGGAGGAGTCTGGGAGAACATCTCACTTCCTACCCGCATACGATCTTGACCGGATGATGTTCCCAAAGACTCGTGACCATTGGAAAGGCGAAGTCGCCATGGAATCGGGCCACCGACGCCTCTGGTCATCTTCACAGCTTGAGAGCTGCTGAAGCGAAGTAGCCATCCCGCCGTGGCCGGAAGTTGAAGGGGACGGCTCAGACGCTGATCGGGACTTGACCCCAAAGACAAGAAAGAGACCCGGGCGCTGAGCGGGCCAAAGTCGTGGACCGCCGCAGACATGGAGGGGCGCGGGCTGGTCCCGGGAAGGATGCGGGAATTCGTGCAGCCAAACAGGATGCAAAGTGCACCGCCCCTCGAAGTCCCTCGAGGGGCCCCAACGCCGCACATGCATCCACATCTCCCGCCCCCCCGACCACCACTACCACTGCACCTCGGCGGCGATGCATGCCACTAAATAGGGATCGGCCTCGCAAGTGGTATCCCGGAATTGCCGCGGGCTTTCCATGGCGTATGAGGAGGGGGCCTCAATTCCGGCCGCCATGGACATGGACCTTATCTTCCCTCATGGAAACATGGGAACATGCCGGTCACGTGCCACCTGATTTGCCAGATACCAGCTTACTCGCCTTCAATGAGTGCACCGGAAACGAGGACATGGAGGAATTGCGGTTACTACCGCATGCTCTTTGGCCCAATCGGGCCTCCCCCGCAAGGCGCATGACAGCACAAAAGATACTTGTGGGTATGAAAAGCGTAATCGCCGATGGTAGACCTCCTCTTTGTGCCGGGCGCTTGCTACTTCCCTACACACGCCGAGCAACTTTTACCACACGCGACTTGATGTGGACAGCAGAGCCCTATGTCGATCTATATGATGACATACGCCAGCATGCACAATTGGGCAAGGTCATATTGTTTGAGATTTCAATGCACGAGACGGGCAGAAAGCATCCCAAAATCGCAAAGACCTCAAGCCGAGGATGTGCTGCAAATGGACCCCGCGAGATGGTTTGGCCAGGGCGCCGATGACGTACCCGTGACACGCAGATGGCCGGCAAACCGCTGTCGGGCAAGATCTTTGACCTCGTCATTTGCAATGGCCGGCACGTTGGTCGGCCCTCCACCGCTTCAATTTGTAGACGTGAGAACCGTGGGGCGGCACCGCTGTGGTGGATTACGGCTAGCGCACGAAGCAATGCCTACACTTGATCACTCGCTTCGCTTGTCGATTGTGGCCGGACGCAGGGAAGTAGACTCCCACCATCACCCCGTTTTGCAGATAGATTGGCAGCCAACCGAAAGCACCCATTGCCCCAACACCCCATGTACCACTCTGCGCGCTCCTCGACTATGATCATGCGGCGGCCCATGCAAGGATGCTTGAGCATGAGTCACGGGAGGCCGCAACCCCCACATCTTCAACAAAGCAGAAGGCTCACCGAACCAATCCCTTCGAGGGTAGGGGACGATGCTTTGGGAGAGGCCGGGTCTCGACGATCCACGTGGGCTGCAACCACCTTCCCCCCCAATCACCGGTTCGATGACGAATGCTCGGGAGTTGAAACGATGGTCCGCCAAGTGCCGGACTCCCACCATTCGCCGCAGGCCGGCCCGGCCAATACCGCCCTTCCTCAAGACCAAGAAAGCCGTGTACCTTTGCGTAGCACCAAAGAAATGATGTTTGGTCTTCTAGACCGCCACCCTATGGCCTTCTCGAGAAAAGTCTTGAGTAAGCCCCCATGTTTCACGTGAAATATTACCCGAACAATGGGTGAGATACTTGCAAAGCAGTGTGATGACCCAATGGGAAGCCGCACCAAGCATTCCGCAGACAGACAGCCCAGTAACCGGTCATTACCGAAGGGGATGTCATAATGGGCCCCGAAACGCTTAACCGAAGGCAGCAGATTTGATGGTATGCGTGCGTAGCTTCATGGCGGGCCGGCCCCCAATGGTGCCGGCTCACAAAGACTTCTTCAATGTGGCATTGCAAGAAGGTTTCCCCCTAAGACCGACTACCAAGAGTTGTGCCCATATACAAAGTAGGGGACCCCACAGCCCGCACCTAACCATCGTACTCATTATGGTCGGCTTCCGCCTTTGCCAAGTTGCTTGCCATGGGGATTCTTGAGCTACGACCGACACTTTGGGCGTAGGATGGAGAAGTGCTGCTCTCACGCCAGGCAGGCTTCCGCAGATTCTACTATTGACCATATCTTCACCTGTGAACACTCATAGAGGATAGCCTAAAATCAACTTTAATTTGTAATCGCTGTTTTGTGGATTTCGCGAAAGGCTTTTGACACGCTAGTTCTGGATAAGTTGTGGGGACGATTGAGACAGCTAGGGGACCCCCCGTCGACTTGCGTAATGCTATATACGCATCGCATAACGAGGCTTGCTCCCGGCCGCCTCACACTGCTCGCTGGGAGCCCGAAATTGTTAGTAGCATTGGGGTGCGCCAGGTTGCCCTCTATCCCCCGACGGGTTCGGCTTGTACATTGACCAGCCTAGAAGAATGGCTAGCCGAGCACGGGAGGGGGGGGGGGAGGCGCCATTGATGCACCACATAATCCGCAACTCATATATGCCGATGATGTTGACCCCGCCAAGATATACCCCTGAGAGGACATGCAACGCCACCGGATGCTTTTGGACACTTTTCTCGCCAATTCACCGACATGAGAGTTAACTTGGCCAAGACAAGGGTTGCCTGGTCCCATCATCCCAAGATCCACGCTTTCCCTCATTCACTTACTGTGGGGTGTAGTGGAGGTGGCTCGCCTTATAAGTATTTGGGCATTGAGTTTTCTACTACCACATACCGATGCATCCATCGTTACGGGTCACCGCAGTCGGAAAGCCCTCAGATGCAATGCAAAACAACAAATACAAGGCGTAGTCAGATGCATGGGGTCACCAGCACACTTGTTTCGGCCTTGGTTGAACGGGTCCTCCTCTATGGGGCGTATGTGGGGCCGCGAATATCCCTCACCACTTGGAACGATCTAGAGCAGGTACATGGAAGATTTTTCTTACTCCCCGATGCTTTTGGCACGCATAGTTGTTCTTTGATATTAAAGATTGCCTTTCTTTTAAAATGTTTGAAGGTTTTCTTTCTTACTGGTCCCTGGCGCTTAAAGACTAGCCCATATGTGCTTGAACTCTATGTTAGAGGAGATGGCTTCTTCTATCTTCTTTTCCAACCGCTTTTGCCGATGCGAGATGTCATTGCAAAATGATGCTTTACAAGCTTGCCAATAAGTGGCGACGCCTTAGCATCTCCATGGCTTTCCTCAAATAGGGTCGTGATGCTCTTCCATTGATTTGTCAGATCAATATGTTGTCGAAGAAGAAAAAAAATTGATGACCTAACTCATCCAAGGAATCTTCAAGATGCCGCCTCAAGTGCATAAAAGCTCGGTGAAGCATTCGATAGACTCGTGGGCATTACTATGAAGTCATAGTGCCCATACGCGGTTCTAAAGGAGTCTTATAATTATCTTCCTCCTTCATCCTTATTTAATGATTGCCCGAACCTTAAGTCAATTTTGTTGTAGAAAAATCTTGCTCCTTGAGCTGATCCATTATATCATTTGCTTGTTGAGCTACCAATGGTTGATATACGCCTTTAGACTTCCATCCCGGGCCGAAAGGATCACTTAAGACGATCAACTCCCATTAACCGCTTTTTTGAGCTCTCGCTAGCTCGAAAGTGGTCATTCTATAAAGAGCTTTGCGGGTCGACTCGCAGATCCGGGTGCAAGAATGATTTCGTGACTTACACCTCTATAGGGCAAAAGCTCTCAAATTTCATCCAGAGGTATATCATGGGATTTCTTTTGATTAGCTTAGAAATTGGTCGAGGCAACTGTTCCAAAGTAGCATCTTCCTTCTTACTCTTGTGGTTGGGGTCGATGACTTGTAGCTTAAGTATGTACAACCTCATTCCTCATGATGCACTTAAGTGGTTGCTTCAATCGACATGCGCTATGGACATTGAAATTACTTCCTTAACTTTAATTATAAGGTACTTGCCCTTTGGTGCTGGAATAAACATCTCTTGCTTATGATAATCAATTATTACCTCAATCGGCTTTAAGAACTTGACTCTTGTTCCTTTGGTGCTGCTAATTTCTCAGCCTTGCCATACTTACTGGCCTAGATTTAGACTTAAGAATCTTGCTCTTAAAGATGTCCACCATCTAGGAGGTGCAAGGTTACAGGTTAAAGAATTACTTACATAAATCATATGGCCATAATTTTAGTCAGCATGACATTTTCTTTGGACACATATAAAAACTATATAATTAAATAATTATTCTTGTTTTAGATCTAATCTATACTCTAGGATCTCCCCTTTCTTAATTAGTGCCCTCTTGAAATAGTCCCGCCTTTGAGTTGATGTCATCTAAGAAGTTGACCGGACTTATTGGATTGCGTCCCTTCATTTGGTCAGATTATTCCTTATGCTGTGGATGAGGTATTCGTCATATATATGGTCGACGGTTATCCTACTATTGAATCCTTCTTAGCGAAGTGATCAAGCTCACGAAGAGGTTCCAATATGTTGGATATCTGTCCACAATATGTGTAATTTTGGTACTCCATACGTGTTCTTTCCCAATCCTTGAAGCTTTGCTCCATTCTTGGGTCCATCGTTTCTAAAAGAAATGACAAAAATCTACACGCAATTTCGTCCCAATCCTTATCACCCATAATTCTAAGATATTCAACTATCTGATAGGTCCTCTAGTTTGCTTAAAGCTGGTGTAGTCGTTAGAGTAGCAAGGCGATGATCTATAATTTGTTGAAAAATCTAGTCTCCTTGGAGGAGTTGTATAATCATTCATGTGCCCCCGCTTTTGTCTAACATATTCTCGACTCGCTGGCCCCACGTTGATGTTGACTACCTTCATTAAAGTTATCCATATTAGTGGACTTGATGATGTAGTAGATAACATAAGTCTCGGTGTCGCGTCCCAGAGGCTTGAAGGTAATGTTCTTCACATTCTAGAATCTTTCATGTCAACTCATTTGCCTTGAAGGTTACAAGATTTGAGGATGCACCCTATGGTATACAAGGCTATGAAGGTAGACTTGTATAGTGACGGACCTGAAAATATATGTATTTATGGCGTATATTTCCCTGGAATGTCACACAGCTTTAGTTACGGCCTGTCTGAACTCTATACAAACTTGAGAAAGTAAGTAAGTCTCTTCAATAGTATGTATTAAGAGATCAAAGTTAAATCCATATGTGAAACATTGAAAGTAGAGGTACCTAACCCCTTAGATGCATCTGTACTTTTGAAACATCCATTGGAAGTTTAATAGATGGCATGAATAACAAATGCACTGTTTGACATCATCTTGTGAATTTTGTTCTGCAAAACCTGGAATACTGCTACTGTTAATGTGTCAGAGGAAGTGAAAATTAGTGCTATAACAGAGAACAAACTCAGCATTCCAATGATGAAGAAAAAGAGAACCAAGAGGATGATGAAAGTGCAGATCCACGACGACGTTTTTATAAGCTTATGCCATTTTGTTTTTTGTCAACGAGAAAACTGACTAAGATGACTAACTAGAAATTGCGAGGAACTCCGTATATATCATCCGGGAAGTGATTTGTCCGGACAAATCTCCAGTGGCTCTTCCGAACATCTGGAATCAGCCACCCCATCCCATCCGATCCCATGGCATGCAGGATCGTCAACCCATGCCCCATTGCGCATCGCTGCATCGCATACGCCGCGTGGATCCATCACCCATCCATGCCAAACCTCCATCCATGCCGTATCTGGGTTTCCTGCTACATTCCCTCCTTGCTGCCACAAAGGTACATGGAGGTACTTGCCTCACACCACTCGAACCAGGTCCTTACATACAAAAACAGATTTCAAGTTAGATAGATCTTTCACGCCGGATTTGGTCCATTTTGAAGAGGGAATGTATACAATTTCCCTTATGGGTGACACTCTTTTCAAACGCGTTGAAACGAGACGGTTCACCCTACAAGTCCGGTGATGGAGGCGGACTTCATGGATCCAGATGTGTTGCAGGTGTAGATGTCACTCCAGTTTTTTATAGTATTGAAAGAGTTGAAGCAATTAACTAGCATCCCCACTAAACATGGCCTTTCTTACTTCAGAGGTTGTGAAACGGACCTTGCCCCTTGGCCTAGGCCGTTGCACTAAAGAATTCGGATATAGACAATCATATAATCCCGAACTTATATTCATCAAGTTTTGTTACAATCAAATAATTTACATAAGGCCCAAGGCCACACATACTTGGAAAAGTTCACATTGCACCCATATCAAAATACACACCCATAATATACAAAAAATCCAAGCAACTCCGTCACTCATGTTTATCCCCTTCTTCCCCCTCCTCGGAAGTGACCGAGGAGGAGTGGCTAGAGCTACCCCCGGAGGAAGATTCCCCAGCACGCTCCGGGTCCTGGGCCTCAATTCGGGGTTGCATCTGCGCATAGTACAACTGCCGGAATAATGACATGATGATCTCGTAAACTCTTTCTTTGGACATTAGAGCGGGTTCATCCTTCGTCTCGTTAAACTACCAGGTGACGAAAGGGTCTAAGTCCAACACGATGGTAGCTTCAGGAAGTGCCATCTTACATAACAACAAACATCTGGGGTTAGTCCACAAGGACTAAGTGGGGAGGAGCATTGGGATCTTCACATTCACGCATAACAATAATATGGTATTTACCTGTTACGTCAATACTCCCCCTGCAAGGTTAGCACATTCTATAACTACATATTCCATGCATACTACATGACAAGCGTAATCCTTGGGTGGCGACCCCAAGGAGACCACTCTCTCCATCTGTACGTACAGGGTTCAACTCATCCGTCAGGCCATCTGGCACGGATGCGGAGTTACACGGCCACCCCTCCGAAGGTGGGCTGTTGAATGCAAATGCACAACATCAAGTAATGCAAGTGCACCATATCACATAATACTATCTCAGATCTTCATATAATGCAATTCACGTAGGGTGACCCAAACCCTATTCATATGTAGAAAGCAATCTCAAATTTACATGTACACATAAACATCCACATAGGATCCCAATAAGGCAGATATTTTTCCTAATACGGACCGGCAACAGCATTCAAGCCCTAGATAGTTTTTAAAAACCGGCAACAAGTTATCAAATTCTAGACAAGTCATATGATTAGGATACCGAGGCTAAATCTCCGGTTTCTCGGCTAGATAGAATCTTGGTCTCATAAGGTATATTTGCCTAGTGGGTTGGTTTGCCTAGCAGGTTGATCAATGGTAACTACAATTGATAAAAACACTTAAGGTTTTAAAGCTTTAATTTTAATATGAGATCTTAAAGGTCTGGGGATACCGGACCCTGGTATCCCCCTTCACTAACAATAAGAAACAGAGTGTAACAGACTGGTCGGCGCCCAACAGCGGCCCTCTTGGCCTGGCCGACTGGACCGTCTAGCTCGCCCAAGGCAGGGATTTCCCCCGAAAATGGATTTACAAGGCAAACATGATCTCAAGGATTGGAATCAGGGTGAGAAGGTGGATCGGCAGATGAATCCAAGGCAGAGAAGAAGGTAACAAGCAAAATAACGGTTTTTCACAGAAATGGGTGCAAAGCTTGGATTTCCAGGTTCTGAAAGCCGAATTCAATCAGGGTTTACTGGTTTTAGATTGACAAAGCAAGTTAACAAGAAGGATTCACAAGAAGGATTCTATCTCTAGACTGGGTTTTGGATCACAAGCCGATGGCATCTATGCTTCAGAAAGCTGCTCTACACAATCCGACCCCTATCAGGCCGCAAAATTAAAACATAGATCAAATCCCCACTTCAATTCTTGGCGTTGGACTCTTGATTCTTGCTTTGCCTCGAAGTTGCTCAGCCCCAACCGATTCTCTTTTCTCCTACTTTCACTATTTGGCTAACTCCTTCTGCTTCTTATATGCTTGCTTAGGGTATCAAATCTACACATGGTACTGCATCCCCACTGCCAGATGCCCATCGGCCATGCTAGATGCTAGATTTTAGCACGGTTCATTCATATCCATAAACCTGATTCTTTCACTCTATTTTACAATGCTCGCGCTTTTTGAATTTAACTTATTAAGGTTTTAAATAACCTTAGCTAAAGTGTTTATGTAAATTTAAATGCCGCCCCCAACGCACCCATAGAAACATATCAACAATGATTTGCACAATCCGATACTGACACAATTCTTCTACTAGAGCATGCGATTATAAGCTAGTCTAACCCGCTGGGCTCGTTACATTCTCACCTTATAAAAACTAACTCATGTCCTCATGAGTTATGGGAAAGGTCGGATATAACTTCTTGAACTTATCAGCGTCTTCCCATGTCGCATCTTCTTGCGGATATCCTGCCCATTGCACTAGATATTTCTCGATGGTGCGATTCCTCAGTACCCTAGTATCAACTCGCAAAATTGTTTGTGGCTTTCTTGCGAGTGTCTCTTCTACTGCAACCGTTATCCTGTGGCAGTATATGTGATAGATCGTTGAGATACTTGCGTAAGTTGCTAACATGGAATACATTATGGACCTTGACGTCAATAGGCAATTCCAAATGGTATGCAGCCTTGCCAATCCTCTGTATGATTTTAAAAGGACCTGCATATCTAGGTGCTAGTCTGCCAGCTTTCTTAAACTTCAATGTACCCTGCTTAGGGTTAATTTTCAGGAATACCATGTCATTTTTCTGGAATTCTAGAGGTCTTCTCCGTTTATCCGCATATTGCTTTTGTCAATTCTGTGCTTTGGCAATATTTTGTCTAATAATTCGGAGCTGTGTCCCAATATCTTCCCCCATGGTCTGGACCAAATCAACTTTACATTGCGGACTACACCAAGTCAAGGGATATCGGCATTCTTGCCCATATACTGCTTCAAATGGGCTCATTTTTATGGAATCTTGATATGTATTGTTTTTTTTTTTAGTTGAAGGCTGAAGTATATATTAAGTTCGTATGGTAAAGTACAAAGTTCATAAAAAGCTGCAAAAAGCTTTTTTAGAGAATAACCTTTAGGAAAGGGTAGGTTATTGACCCTGATGAAATCAAACTAACCAAAATCAAAATTATAGCTATAGCTTAAAAGTATTTGGAGTTTCAAACAGATAGATATGTATTGTTGTAGGCACAAACTCAACTAAGATTCCCAAGTGTGCGGATGTTCGGGAACATACATCCGGAGCATGTCTTCGACAACCTGATTAACTCTTTCAACTTGACCATCGGTTTGAGAATGATAGGCTGTACTCATCCTTAATTGGGTTCCAACCCCGTGGAACAATGCTTGCCAAAATTGGCCAACAAAGCGCCTGTCTCGGTCTGACACGATAACTTTAGGCATACCATGCAGACGGAATATATCCTTGATGAAAATCTTAGCAATATCTGCGGCAGTAGCCGTGATTTTGGTTGGCATAAAGTGGGCTTGCTTGGTGAGACGATCCATTACTACATAGATGGAATCATATCCGGCTCGTGTCTTAGGCAATCCCACAATAAAATCCATACCTATACTTTCCCATTTTGTATCAGGAATATCCAATGGTTGCAATTCCCCTGGGACCTTTTGGTGAGAGGCTTTCACTTTCTGGCATAGTAAACATCTAGCCACATAGCTTAAGATTTCCTTCTTCATGCTCGGCCAAAAGAACTGCTTATGGACCTTTGTAAGAGTTTTTCAACTCCCCGATGACCCGACATCGACTATCATGAGCTTCTTTTCATAATCTAATGTTTAAGCTCAGCATTATCCGGTATGCACAACCGATTGTGGTAGAATAACTTGATGCTTCTATCTTATA
Source organism: Isoetes taiwanensis (assembly GCA_021234155.1). Classification (NCBI taxonomy): domain Eukaryota; kingdom Viridiplantae; phylum Streptophyta; class Lycopodiopsida; order Isoetales; family Isoetaceae; genus Isoetes; species Isoetes taiwanensis. Next base: position 18,183,315 of record JAJEKV010000012.1, on the reverse strand, counting down.
GGGATTTCGCTTTTCCCCTTTCGCGTCGCTACTATAGGTTGGAAATAAGAATCCTCCGGATCAATTGCGTGAGATTGCTGTCCCCCATTGCGATTAGCAACACTAATGGTAGCACAAAGATGATCGCCTGACAACGATCCGCAATTACGCTTATCTTCCCGTGCTGGTACATTATAGTGAGATCATACTCCCCGCAGCTAGCTTGCATCCATCGCTTCGGGCGCATTATTTAGTCGAGGTCGCCAGAAATACTTAAGACTCGATGATCGGTCTTGAGGAGAAATTTCCACCCAAAAGATAATGCCTCCATAACTTTAAAGCATGCACAATTGCAAGCATTTAAAAATCATGGGTTGGATAATTCCATTCAGCGGGATTAAGTTTCTTTGATGCATATGCACACACCATTGGGGTTTTTTTGAGATTAAAAAGGGGCCTTCAAAACATGCCAACTAAGCCAAATGAAGATAAATGAACTACCAATCAGAAATCGAGTCGATGCCCAGCCAAAGAAATCTGAAAGTAACTAATCATCGATCACATTTTCTAGCATAACTATTGATAAAAGTTCAAATGAGTTTCGCTTAGTGCAATAGATAGATCTCGTTGAGATCTTTCCAATCTTAGATGCTTTGCAGATATTTTAACCACTTATGATTGTCAAAACTCCAAAAAATATGGTTTTTACCATTTTTTACTATCTTACGGGGCTAAAAGATATGCAAATCATCCAAGGCTGGAATGATCTCAATGAGATCTATCTATTGCACCAAACAAGAGCTCATTTGGACTTTTCTATCAACACTTATGTTAGAAAATGTGATCTAGTGAGTTAGTTATAACTGTTTTGCTGACTGGATTACCAGTTCTGTTTTCTGATTGGTAGTTCATATAGCTTAGTCATCAGTTCTTAGAAGGCCCTTTTATGATCTCAAAAAATCCCTAATGCATGGCCATCTTGTAATAAAGCACATCCAATCCCAGTGCCTGAGGCATCAGTTGCCACACAAAAATCCCGCTCCATAGATGGAATTTTTAAAATTGGTGCATGCGTCAAGGCATCTTTTAAGATTTGGAAACTTTGGTTACATACCTCTGACCATTGGAATGCTAAAACTTTTTGAAGTAGGGTGGTCAATGGAGCTGCTTTCCTGGAAAAATGCTTTACAAACTTGCGATAATATCCAGCTAATCCTATGAATGCCCAAAGTTCTGACAACCTTCGGGCCATGGGAATTAAGAGTTAGAAACTTAAGAAGTCTATTGGAAAGTAGAGTTGTTTTATGGAAAATAACCATTGTCATCATTTTCCAGGTGGTTAGCAGGATGTCTGGAAATAATGATAACGGTTTAGGAGCTGGGGGAAGTGGCACTGCTCCTACCATAACTTAGCAAATTTTGGCAGCTATGCAGCAGCAACTTGCCACTATGCAACAGCAGCTTGCCACCAAGGATGCTGATCTTGATGAGGTCAACAAGGTTTTTAAGCAACTTAAGATGGAGACATTTAGTGGTAAAGATACCACAGGCGAGGATGCTGATGCTTGGTTGAAAGGGATCGAGTTTTATTTTCAAGTTAAGAAAACTTCCGACTTATTAAAGGCAACCATTGCCGATATGCTATTAACTGGACTTGCCAAGATCTGGTGGGAAGAGTATAAGAAGGCTAATCAGTTTTTTCTAAGCCAGATCACATGGAATACCTTCAAGGTAGCATTTAAACTCCATTATTTACCTGCTGGGTTTGAGCTAGAGCAGATGAACAAGTTTAAAACTTTGGTTCAAGAAGATACAGTAGGAGTATACGCCAATGCATTTAGGGCATTGCAACCATACGGACCCACTATGACAGTGGCACAATTAGCTGACAAGTTCATTCGTGGGCTCAAGCCGGAGTTGACTTTGTTAGTTGGAGGGGTAACCTATCCCATCTTAGAAGAAGCTATCCGAGTCTCCAAGTTCAAAGAGCAAGTCCAGAATCGGATCACCAAAAGTCGAGAGGAAACAACCCAAAAGGAATACCCTCATAAGCAGAGAGAAAGATCTTTTGCGGCTTCTGGAGATACTCGAGGAAATGCACGTCCTACTCAAGAGAGGCGGTCAAATGGACCAAGCCGGATGAGTTCCGAGGAGCAGGAACGTTGCCTCCGAGAAAGATTGTGTTACTATTGCAAGGAAGCTGGGAATATTTCAGCTCGTTGTCCTAGAAAGTGGCAAAATAGAGGCAATGCAGGATCGCAAGTTAGTAATGGGAACCCAATTAAGGATGAGTACAGCCTATCATCCTCAAACCGATGGTCAAGTTGAAAGAGTTAATCAAGTTGTCGAAGACATGCTCCGGATGTATGTTCCCAAACATCCGCACACTTGGGAATCGTATTTGTACTTAGTTGAGTTTGCCTACAACAATACATATCAAGATTCCATAAAGATGAGCCCATTTGAAGCAGTATATGGGCAAGAATGCCGATATCCCTTGACTTGGTGTAGTCCGCAATGTAAAGTTGATTTGATCCAGACCATGGGGGAAGATATTGGGACACAGCTCCGAATTATTAGACAAAATATTGCCAAAGCACAGAACCGACAAAAGCAATATGCGGATAAACAAAGAAGGCCTCTAGAATTCCAGGAGAATGACATGGTATTCCTGAAAATTAATCCTAGGCAGGGTACATTGAAGTTTAAGAAAGCTGGCAAACTAGAACCTAGATATGCAGGTCAGGGTCCGGTATCCCCAGACCTTTAAAATCTCATATTAAAATTAAAGCTTTAAAACCTTAAGTGTTTTTATCAATTGTAGTTACCATTGATCAACCTGCTAGGCAAACTAACCCGCTAGGCAAATATACCTTATGAGACCAAGATTCCATCTAGCCGAGAAACTGGAGATTTAGCCTCGGTATCCTAATTCTGGGAAAGGACTCGCGAGAGACACAAAACCGGCCGATAGATAGCCTTGTCATTCATCACAGCAGCAGTATACAATGTTTGGAAGAAGAAAGAGGGGTAGCCGACCATAGGAACAATATCGGACTACCCCAAAAAAAGAAAATGTGCCAAGGCAATATAGAAGGGCAATGGCGACAACTTCTCATCGGGATAAAAAACCCCACCCTTTCGGGTTTTCGAGGAAAACCCTAATGAGAAATGGTCGCCACCAACCTCGAATGTGTTGCCTGGAGAACAGAGAAACCCGACGAGAGCGAAGGCAAACATAGAGCACGACTCCAAACAACAGCGAAAGAACCCCGAATGTAACGAAGAGGATGACGAACGGAAATACAGCAGGACCCCAACAGACGGCGGAATACAACGAAATCCTGGAATACCAAAAAACTCCCAAAAAACACCCGTAAATGGTTAGAGAAACAAGCATAGCCATAAAAAGAATCTGCATCAAGAAAGCCCGAAGATATAAGGAATGAAAATAGGTAGAAAAAGAGCATAACAGACAAAGATAGCATCACCCATAGGGTGGAAAAAGCATCACCCAGCGGGTGGAAAATCATTATATAAAAATATGCATCACCCTCAAGGTGGAAATAAACAGCATCACCCGCAGGTGGAGAAAAACACAGAAAGATGCCAAGGAAACAGCAACATGGGAAAAGCCACACCCACAGGTGGAGAACAACAAAGAGTGCATGAACCAATAAGAATACAAATGAAAAAGACTCATACGCCCATGCAGCAGGGCGGGAAGGGAGGGAAGCTACGAGAAAGAAGAAATGCTGCTGTGAGAAGACGCCGATAACCGGCCTGAATATGGAAATGACCTAATACAGGGGCTCGTCCTTTCCCAGAATGGCGATCCGATGGCTCGGATCGATGGGATTCTGGGAAAGGACTCGCGAGAGACACAAAACCGGCCGACTACCAACGGACTTCCTCAACTATAACCCAGCCGCCGCGAAACCTCCAGGTATTGAGTTAGGTCACGAAGCACATAGCGAGAGTGAGAAGAAGAGGAACGCCAGCGACCGTGAGCGCGCGCAGCATCATGTGGAACTCCCCAAGCAGCAGCCACTGAGGCCCCTCCGCGATGAGCCGAATGAGTACCATATTGGGATGGATTTAAGCCGATAGCTAGAAGACACTCCCGCCACCACCTCGAGCAGTCGGATAGGATAAAGGACGCAAAGAAGAAGGAGAGGAATGAAAAAGAGGGCCGCCGGATGGAGGATCGAGGAGATGATAAGAACCGGTAGAAATCAGGCGCTGAAGGAGAGTGACAGGGCATGCGAACGAAGGCAAGCGAGCTAAAGAAATCGTATGACCACGGGCAAGTTGGTCGCGCTTGGAGTGACGAATAAGAACATCAACATGCGATAAGGAAAAAGAAAGATCACGCCAATTGAGGGCAAGGGCCCCTGAGATGCGCAAAAAAGCGGCAAAGGAAACTACAACGAGCGCAGCGCGGGCCAGAGAGGGAAAAGAAGCCGCGGGATGCGCGAAGTGGAGAACAATCGAGCGAACATGCTGAGGCAGGAGAGGAAGAAAGGTACGAGGGGGGCGAGCGCGACGAAAGGTAGACTGACGAGCCAAAGAGGGTAAAGGTAAAATGGCGGGAGAGGGAAGGTTGAAAAGTTGATGGAAAAAGGAAATGGCCGCCGAGGCCGAAGAAATGGATGAGGGTGACATCTGAGGATGATGAAGAGAGGCAAAAAAGGCCGCAACAACAAAAGGGGAAGCCGGAAGAAAAGGAACAGCATGTAGACGGCACCAAATAACAAAGCGGCGGAACATTGCGAAGTAAGCCGTAAGAGTAGATGGGGCACGGGAGGAAAAAACTAAAGGCAAAATCGAAAAGAATAAGGGAACCTCCTGGGGGGTGAGCAAGCGAGAGGTAGTTGTCACAACAACATAAAAAACCATGTTAACTTTATTCAAATTGACAACGAAAAACATAAAGAGCTACATGACGCCGACATCCGGCAAAGGTTGCCGAAAGATGGGGCAATAAAGCCAATGAAAATGCATCAAAAAATAGAAATTCTTTAATAAAAGACGCCCACGCCGATCCCGTCCAGAGTAAAGGCCACCATGGTGCAGAAGGCCAATGAAGAACCACCAGTGTGATACGAGCATGACACGCGGCTGCATGGTGTAAAACATGGGGAACTAAAGAAGGCGGAGGAAAACAAAAATTATTAAAGAGGCGCCAATCATACGTAAAAGCATCAGGCGGAATACGGTGTGGATATGGGAACCGAGTATTATAAACGGGAAGCTTATGATTAAGGGGAGAGGCAAAACGATCAACATGATGCGGGCCCCATAAAGAATCAATATAGTGAAAACACCACGGGGCAAGGGCAAACTCAGCAGATTGAGGAAGACGAGAAAGATAATCAGCCCACTCATTTTGGGAACGTGGAATCCACACCGGCTCCAATGAGATAGAAAAATGAAAACAAAGGAGGAAGATCTCTAAGGTGAGAAAATGAATATCGGGCGAAGAAGAACCCCCTTTTTGAAGAATGGTGGCAACATTCAAATTATCCCCCCGAACAGTCACCAGGCGAGCATGGAGAGAAGGCAAGGCGGAGCGCAAAACTTGATAGAAAGCAAAGAGTTCGCGCCAAGTGGAAGAATGAGACAGCTCCGACTCGGAAAAAAGGCCAACAAAATCCACGCGGTGCTGCCCCGAGCATGAGCCACCTTCCTCCCCAACCAAAGGAACTGGCATCGAAACCAAGGACGGCCAGAAGGACGACGGGAGGGGGAAATAGGGCGAAAACTCAAAGATGAGGCGATGGATTCCCATAAAACAATTTCCATGCGAGCTAAAGAAGATAAAGAAATAGGAGCATCCCAGTGCCAAGGTTGAATAAGGCGATAAGAACAAAAGGTCAAATCGGAGACAAGGGAGCCGAAAACAATGCGAAGAGACTGGAGAAAGCCCAAGAATTTGGCGAGGTGCCGTGAGGTAAGATGAGAAGAAGATGAGGCGAAAAAACTTGGCCAATTTCTTGGAAGATAGGCAAATAATCATGGCAGAAGCATCAAGGAGAAAACCAAGGAAAATAGCACGATGTGACAAACACAGACGACACTTAGGCCAGGCGATGAGAAAACCAGCAGATTGCAAATCAGAAATGATGCGATGTTGAAGAGAAGTAGGGTCCTGCTGAGTGCTAAAAAGGAAATCATCCATATAAGGAGTGCAACGAATACCAGCCGCTCTCCAATGGCGGACCAAAGGGCGCATCAATTTGGTAAAGACAAAGGGAGCAGAGGCCAGGCCAAAAGGAAGCATAGTGAAGATAAAAAAGTGTGAATCAAACTGAAACCCCAAAAAGGTATGATGAGGAGGCCAGATGGGAACATGGTGGTAACCAGATTTCAGATCCAAAGTAAAAAGAAAATCCTGGGGTTGAAGAACAGCCAAAGCATCGGAAAGCGACTCATAACGAAAAGAAGGAACAGATAAAAAGGAGTTAAGATAGCGCAAGTCGAGAATCAAGCGGAACTTGTGGTCGCCCTTGGGTACAACACCCAGGGGTGAGCAGAAAAAGGGACAAGATGGGACTTGCATAACAGCGCCAGAACGTAAAAGATCTTGAATGGCAGAACGGGCGAAAGGAATATGAGAAGACAAAGAAGAAAGGTTCGGGCGAAAATATGGTTGAGAAGGGGGTCCCTGGGCCCAAGGAAGAGCATAACCATACTGGATCCAAGACAATACAAGAGGATGAGCAGAAATAGAATGCCAAAAAGGTAAAGAAGCAAAGAGACGCCCACACACAGGCAAGGTCGCATAGTAAGAATCAAGAGCCACCGGATCGAAGGGAAGGTGGGGTAAAGCAGAGGTAAAAAGTTGGCAATCTGCAAAAAAAGACTCGTTAGAAAACAAAATGCTTTATTAATGATCAAAAGCAAAATACAACACATAGTGCAGAACAACTAAACGGCTCAAGAAGACCAAGGCCGAGGCAACACAGGAGGAGAAAGGGCCGAATGTTGTGGTGGCGGAGGAACAGCCAACAAAGGAGCTGGGTTGAGAGGTACAGCTTGAGAAAAATAAGGATTAGAAAAAGGAGGAACGGCGTTATGGGAGAACTGGCGACGAAAACAATTGTCGGCAGTGTGGTGAAAACGACCACAAAAAGTACAACGAAGGGTAGAGGAATTGGCAGGGGAAGAAGCAGAAGGAGAAAAAGAAGCAGAGGAAGGGTACGGCGAAGGGCGAGAATAAGATAGACGCTTCTCCTGGGCGAATTTCTTAGCCTGATGCAAGCGTTTGGACTCTTCCGAAGAAAAGTTCAAACTAGGGGACTCGCTAAAGTGCAAAGCGACGTCATATCCATGTTGATCAGCAATAAGAACAAATTTCATCTCTTGATCCGCCAAACGCTTACCTTCCTCTACCATCTGCAGCACATCATCCGGAATGGCAACCCCCAACATAGCAAGACGGCCATGAATCCATCGAAAACGAGTGTCCATAGCAGACGCAAACTCGTAGTAATGCCGCATAGAGTCGTGGTCAAAAGAAGGAGTAGGACGAGCGGCCCGCTCCCGAATGTCCTGTTGGAGATGCTCAAGTTGAGTCTGAACCGACAACTGCTGGGCCATCGAAGTCTGGAGTGCCTGGAGTGTAGCCCGTTGCTGTTGAAGCTCATGTAGCAGCTGAGTGAACTCAGGAGAAACAGGCGCGGAAGAAACGGGCGGGCCAGAAGCGGAAGATGCATGCGGAAGAGAAGAGAAAAGAGGAGCCATCTGAGTAGGAGAAACAGAAAAAGCGGTACCAGCGGGAGAAGAGAAAGGAGCAACAAAGGCTGAGGGAGACCAAAAAGAAAAAGTAGATGAGACAGAAATCGGGGAAGCAGGAGGAGAAAGGGAACCAGGGTCCGAAGAGTCAGGTTCAAGCGAAAGGGAAGCTTCGCGTTGACGTCGAGTACCAGCAGCGCGAGCGAGCCGTGGAGGAGAAAGCGACGCTGAAGAAGAGCCAGAAGCGCTTGCTATGGACGGCATCAGCTCAATGACCTTCCAAAGAAGGGTAAGAAAACTGGTGAAGAAGAAACCGAGGGCGAGGACGTGGAAACAGGAGCGGAAAGAGAAGCTCCAGAGGAACTCGATCGATCGAAGAGCCATGGGAAGCTACGAGAAAGAAGAAATGATGCTGTGAGAAGACGTCGATAACCGGCCTGAAAATGGGAATGACCTAATATAGGGGCTCGTCCTTTCCCAGAATGGCGATCCGATGGCTCGGATCGATAGGATCATATGACTTGTCAAGAATTTGATAACTTGTTGCCGACTTTTAAAAACTATCTAGGGCTTGAATGCTGTTGCCACCCCCATATTAGGAAAAGTATCTGCCTTATTGGGATCTGATGTGGATGTTTATGCGTACATGTAAATTTGAGATTGCTTTCTAAATATGAATAGGGTTTGGGGTCACCCTACGTGAATTGCATTATATGAAGATCTGAGATCGTATTATGTGTATGGTGCATTTGCATTACTTGATGTTATGCATTTGCATTCACCGGCCCACCTTCGGAGGGGTGGGGTGGTCGTGTAACTCCGCATCCGTGCCAGATGGTCTGACGGATGAGTTGAACCCTGTACGTACAGATGGAGAGAGTGGTCTCCTTGGGGTCGCCACCCAAGGATTACGCTTCTCATGTAATATGCATGGAATATGTAGTTATAGAATTGCTAACCTTGCAGGGGGAGTATTGATGTAACAGGTAAATAACGTATTATTGTTATGCATGAATGTGAAGATCCCAATGCTCCTCCCCATTTAGTCCTTGTGGACTAACCCCGGATGTCTGTTGTTATGTAAGATGGCACGTCCTGAAGCTACCATCGTGTTGGACCTAGACTCTTTTGTCACCTGGTGGTTTAACGAGATGGAGGATGTATCCGCTCTAATGTCCAAAGAAAGAGTTTACGAAATCATAATATCATTGTTCCGGCAGTTGTACTATGCGCAAATGCAACCCCGAATTGAGGCCCAGGACCCAGAGCATGATGGGGAGTCTTCTGGGGGTAGCTCTAGCAACTCCTCCTCGGTCACTTCCGAGGAGGGGGAGGAAGGGGATAAGCATGAGTGACGGGGTTGTTTGGGTTTTTGTGTATTATGGGTGTGTATTTTGATATGGGTGCAATGTGAACTTTTCCAAGAATATGTGGCCTTGGGCCTTATGTAAATTATTTGATTGTAACAAAACTTGATGAATAGAAGTTCGTGATTATATGATTATCTATATCCGAATTCTTTAGTGCAACGGCCTAGGCCAATCCCGAACTTCTATTCATCAAGTTTTGTTACAATCAAATAATTTACATAAGGCCCAAGGCCACACATACTTGGAAAAGTTCATATTGCACCCATATCAAAATACACACCCATAATATACAAAAAACCCAAGCAACCCCGTCACTCATGCTTATCCCCTTCTTCCCCCTCCTCGGAAGTGACCGAGGAGGAGTGGCTAGAGATACCCTCGGAGGAAGATTCCCCATCACACTCCGGGTCCTGGGCCTCAATTAGGGGTTGCATCTACGCATAGTACAACTGCCGGAATAATGACATGATGATCTCGTAAACTCTTTCTTTGGACATTAGATCGGGTTCATCCTCCGTCTCGTTAAACCACCAGGTGACGAAAGAGTCTAAGTCCAACACGATGGTAGCTTCAGGACGTGTCATCTTACATAACAACAAACATCCGGGGTTAGTCCACAAGGACTAAGTGGGGAGGAGCATTGGGATCTTCACATTCACGCATAACAATAATACGATATTTACCTGTTACGTCAATACTCCCCCTGCAATGTTAGCACATTCTATAACTACATATTCATGCATACTACGTGACAAGCGTAATCCTTGGGTGGCGACCCCAAGGAGACCACTCTCTCCATCTATACGTACAGGGTTCAACTCATCCGTCAGGCCATCTGGCACGGATGCGGAGTTACACGGCCACCCCACCCCTCCGAAGATGGGCCGTTGAATGCAAATGCATAACATCAAGTAATGCAAGTGCACCATATCACATAATACTATATCAGATCTTCATATAATGCAATTCACGTAGGGTGACCCAAACCCTATTCATATTTAGAAAGCAATCTGAAATTTACATGTACGCATAAACATCCACATCGGATCCCAATAAAACAGATAATTTTCCTAATACGGGACTGGCAACAACATTCAAGCCCTAGATAGTTTTTAAAAGCCGGCAATAAGTTATCAAATTCTAGACAAGGCATATGATTAGGATACCGAGGCTAAATCTCCAGTTTCTCGGCTAGATGGAATCTTGGTCTCATAAGGTATATTTACCTAGCGGGTTGGTTTGCCTAGCAGGTTGATCAATGGTAACTACAATTGATAAAAACACTTAAGGCTTTAAAGCTTTAATTTTAATATGAGATCTTAAAGATCTGGGGATACCGGACCCTGGTATCCCCCTTCATTAACAATAAGAAACAGACTGTAACAGACTGGTCGGCGCCCAACAGCGGCCTTCTTGGCCTAGCCGACTGGACCGTCTAGCTCGCCCAAGGCAGGGATTTCCCCCGAAAATGGATTTACAAGGCAAACATGATCTCAAGGATTGAAATCAGGGTGAGAAGGTGGATCGGCAGATGAATCCAAGGCAGAGAAGAAGGTAACAGGCAAAATAACGGTTTTTCACAGAAATGGGTGCAAAGCTTGGATGTTCTGAAGGCCGAATTCAATCAGGATTTACTGGTTTTAGATTGACAAAGCAATTTAACAAAAAGGATTCACAAGAAGGATTCTATCTCTAGACTGGGTTTTGGATCACAAGCCGATGGCGTCTATGCTTCCGAAAGCTGCTCTACAGAATCCGACCCCTATCAGGCCGCAAAATCAAAACATAGATCAAATCCCCACCTCAATTCTTGGCTTTGGACCCTTGGTTCTTGCTTTGCCTCTAATTTGCTCAGCCCCAACCGATTCTCTTTTCTCCTACTTTCACTATTCGGCTAACTCCTTCTGCTTCTTATATGCTTGCTTAGGGTATCAAATCTACACCTGGTACTGCATCCCCACTGCCAGATGCCCATCGGCCATGCTAGATGCTAGATTTTAGCACGATTCATTCATATCCATAAACCTGATTACGGTGCTCACGCTTTTTGAATTTAACTTATTAAGGTTTTAAATAACCTTAGCTTAAGTGTTTATGTAAATTTAAATGCCGCCCCCAACGCACCCATAGAAATATATCAACAATGATTTGCACAATCCGATACTGACACAACTAGAACATGCGATTATAAGCTAGTCTAAGCCGCTGGGTTCGTTACATAGTGTTTATGTAAATTTAAATACCGCCCCCAACGCACCCATAGAAACATATCAACAATGATTTGCACAATCCGATACTGACACAATTCTTCTACTAAAACATGCGATTATAAGCTAGTCTAAGCCGTTGGGTCGCTTAGCATGTGTTAAAATTTAATCCAAGATCCAAGAACCTCCAACTGGCTCCTTTTCAAGGAAAGATTTGGACTAGGATACTGAAGATCACCACAATGTGGTAAGGAATCCAAGAAATCCACAATCTCTTGCTGTTCAATGCTGCCATATCCCCACAGACAGAGTGGTAGATTTTATCAAGGGCGAGCAGAATTTTCCCGGTTGTAATACCACTTTCTACAAGCGTGCCACCCAGGGAAGAGATCATGCAAAGAGGAAGGTCGATGAGCATGCCCATCTGAAGATTGTCAAGTGCGTGATTTTCCTTGGTGCAGGTGGTTAATCCGGACATGGGTCCTTAGGGTGACAGAGGTGGTTAATCCGGACATAGTCATTAGCTGTTATTCTGGACTTTAATTTTGCTCTAGTGGTTAATCCGAACAGAGGTGGTTAATCCGGACATAGTCAGTATCTGTTATTGTAGGATGTTGTTTCGGGTTTGATGTTGTTCGTTGCAATTTGTCCATTGTCACTAACCTTGGCTTTTTGTTATAGATATTGGTGTAGTTATGGGCTAAAAGATTTGCGCAACCAAGCTCATGAAGTAAAAAGCAAGACAATGAAGGCCCTAGTTGCTGAAGCCAAAAGAGATATCCCGAGTACAAGAAAAGACAAAGGGGAATGAGTATCAAGCAGAGGTGTAAGTGTCATTTCACTGTGAAGCAACTATACCTGAACCCCCTATGCACTAAGATCACGTACCATGTGATGGAGCATGTTGATCTACATGGAAAAATCTAGGATCCTGAATGCACGAAGACTAGGCATGAAGTTGCCCCTTGGTTGTCTATGAAGAAGCGGGCTTGGACTAGGAACCTCCTACTTAAGAATCATACCCCAGCATGAAGAGAAATGGGCCTTGAAAAAGAGAATGGATCCCAATTATGAGAAGACTATGGACCAATTTCTTGACATGGACGACCTTCACAACCTCTCTCGCAAGATTGCTAGGGATACTTGGGTGTTCCACGAAGATATTGCCCGGAGTATAAGGATGTCGATGGAGCTACACGCGAATAGTGTTTTTATCTACCAGGAAGGAGTTCCTTTTGTCTTGGGTATCATGACTCCTTTTCAAAAAAAAAAAAATGTTGGAGCATGGGAGAGAGAAAGCGGTGGCCACGGACTCTACTTTCAAGACAAATGACCATTGTTATAGCTTGTACACCTTGCTTGTTTATGATAGCCATGGCAATGGTGTCCCCATTTGTTGGATTCTCTCTTCTAGTCACTCTGAGGAGGATATCAAACCATAGCTTCTTGCTACGAAAGAGCACATCCATCATGTGGACCCGACTTGGAAGCCCTCTTGTTTCATTGTTGATGATGCTAAGGCTGAAATCAACTCATTGGAAGAGGTTTGGCCAGAAGCTAGAATACAGCTGGATGAAATTCCTTCTTAGGCATGTGAAGAACAAGAAGATCAGGGGTGAGATGTTTAAGATCTCGGCCATATTACGTGTTGATCGAGATGGAAGGTTTGGGATCCTTACAAATCAGATAGAATGAATAGACACATTTAAGCAATCTATCTTGTTAGTTAATGAGCCTAGAAGAAAAAGCTCATACTTAGGTTAAGGCTTCCTCGACGTCTTCCCAACAATGATAAGGAGAGAGCAATCCAATCGCTTACAGAGGAACCTTCTACGTCTTCCCATTTGATAAATACTATAGAGGTACTTTTATAGAAGGTTTGGCCATAGGGCCACCCTTCGCCTCTAAGGATTCTTTAAAACCTTTTCCATCAGAGTGGATCATAAACTAATATTCTCTAGAGATGAGAGCTTCCTCCAATATCATAGTAGGCACTATAGAAGTACATACCCCTTGCATTGCAGAGCTTTGCTCTATTAGTTAGAGACATTCTGCGAAGAGGATGCTTTGGCCCCTAGCTTTGAAGGCTCCTAGTTCTATCAATAGAATCTCTTCCTCCTCGCCATGTTTAGCCCAATTACATTTGAAAAACTATAGAATCCTTCAATCCTACATATTCTATCAATTTTCTTATCATATCCTTTCCCTGTTTTCCTATCGGCGAGCGTTATCATATCCTTTCCCTATCATATCCTTTCCCTGTTTTCCTATCGGCGAGCGGGCCATCAGCACTATATCTTGGTTGAAGTCATTTCTCATCATAGTTATGCATATTTGTTCCTCTCCTCTTGAGCTTTGTCAGATTAGGGAAAAAGCCGTTATTAACATCAATGCAGTTTGTGCTTTGAAAATCTGTTGTCATTAACATCAATGCATGTTTGTGCTTTTCCTTCCAAGAAAAGAAAACACAGATGTTAATGAAATGCGGACAATGCAATAACAAAAAAAAGTTAGGTGGTTTTCTAACTTCCTGCTTACAAACTATCATAAGAGATAACGAAAACGTTTGGCTGCTTGACATATATAATATTTCTTCTAGCCTTACATGACTATTGTTCTATTATCATCTCTATAGTACCTCTTACCATGCATTGACACATGCCTCTCTTTCAACACATGGGCACTGCCGCACTGTAAGAATTTGTGGTGGGAATGCAGTGCTGTTGGTTCTAAGGTAACATCCCAAAATTTACTTTTTACAAATCTCAGCCTTACAACAGGTACAATCCGAGCAGATGGAATACGTTTAGAATTGGTTGACATGAACAACGCTGGTATATTACAAAACTGAATAGAAAGTGATGGAAAACTGGGTGGTCAAGAACTGGCAACATGATTAATCGGTTCTTGAAGCCCTAGAGAAATTGATGGAAATTCATCAACTGAGCATGCAACAGGCATTTTTTTTTTCCTGTGGTGATCATCCTCCAAATTACAGATCCTCCAAAAAGAAAGAACCAAAGAATATAATTATTTCAAAAGTTCCAGGTGCATCAAGAAAAATACCTTATTAAACTCCCACAATAAAGTTAGGTAGCTGGACTTTGCTGAGCATCTGGTACCTGCTTGGGATCAGAGCTAGGTCGCCTATCCAACAAAGAGTCTAAGTCTGATTTTCCAGTGATCTCATCTAACATCATTTTAGCTCTCAAAAAGAAGGCAGCAGGTGAGTCTAAAGCAGGCCTGACATCAACAAAGAAAGGCCACTTCTTGCCTTCAGCATTCTCGTCATAGTAGAAGTCAATGACATAGCGCATCTCTCGGCCTCCTCTATCCACAGTCCAATCATGTCGATCAAAAGGAATTCCGTATCCTAAAAACTTCTTAAAATAAGCCTTTGGAGTAAGTTCATCAGGACGACCTCGGAAATAAAGCAATCTAGGTTCCTCCTGAGAAGAATTTGGAAATAACTGACCATACAATCTCTCCCATTGCTGAAGCCTTGCCCAAGTAGTTTCATTCACTGTATTATGAGTTGCAACAACAACATCCATATCTTTCTCAGAAACATCATCTGCTTTATTCTTCCTAACAAGACTGTTAAAGAACATTTGAGGAGATGGGTATAACCAAGTTTCGTCTGTTCCACCCTTAGGGATTGAGGATTTCTGACGATATGTAGAGAGGGGCACTTTTTGCCCTGGCGCAGGCAGCTGGTTAGCCTGCTTAGGCATTCTATTTGCAGAATTGATCTCTTCAAGGGGGTACCGGGGAAACACACCATAATACAAAAAGGCTGGCATCTTCCATACCTGATTTGCATTCTGCACATCGTCGATACGCCTTCCATAGACATCATAGACATGGGGATGCTTATATTTGTCCTTAGACTGTGCAGAAGCTTCAGAGGAATCAGACCTACAAGATGAGGCTGCAGATTGCTGGGACTGAGACCGAGAAGCAGAAATCAACTTATCTCTGGCTGTTCCGGTAACTGGACAATCTGCACCTGGAAACATTCTATAGTAGAGATCGTGCACCTTCTCCGGAATGCTCTTCTTCGTCTCGCCGCCATGCTCCTCCATATCCCACTACAAGTCAAAACACCTAATAAGCTTTTGATATATAAGGTATCCGCATACAAATACGTATGAAACGCAACATGAATACACTAGGATAAATAGGTCTTTTAGGCCAATCGTGTGCTGCTACGTGGCATCTACTGCATGCAAGAACGATTTCCAATCGCCTTTACGCTTAAGATATTTCTACCCTAAATGTGGAAATTTTCAATGGTGGGATTTCGGCACACACAGTAACTATGCTAGTAACTATGCTGTCAAAATGACTTGCATCTGTCCCTCGAAGGGATTTGAAGCGATTTTTTTGCTGGATGATTTCTCCTCTTATACTCAACCATTTTGTTTCACTCCGCTTCGAGATAAAACCTCTTTTTGTTTGGGTGCATATTCACACAAGGGGTGTCTTCGAGCATTGAGAGCTATTAGATGGGCATATTCATGATTTATTTTCACTAAGTCGTAGATCGTGTTACAGGTGCTTTTAGCGATATGGTCGATATTAACGGACTCTTGATGGAATTCCATGAGCACAGGATTACTGTCAATGGGCTACCGAGGTGTAGTTGTCATATGGCGGACTATAAGTTCGTAATCGGGCTATGAGGGCCATTGTCGAGGCTAGCCAAAGTTGTGCCTAGGGCCAACTTCTAATGTATCAAATAAACATTAAATAAGGCCAAAAAAAGGGGGGAGGGGGGAAGGGGGAATTGATATAAGGTTAAAAGTGGTCACGTATCCTATTACAGTTGGATGGGGTCATTGGCAAATGGTTTTTACAAATTTTTTGTTGGGAAAAAAAATGTTTATTAAAAAATATGGGTTTTTTGTGTGTGATGAACCATTGAGAGTCCACATAAATATAGAGAAAAAGATGTAGCTAAAAATACCTGGGCAGACTATTGCAGGGGGGTGATGTAATTCCTGGATTTAGAGGTTTGCTTGATCCTAATAAGCTTGAGTTTTTTTTTGGGCCTCTTTCATTTCTTACTTTGGGAGATGATGTTATGGTGCCCGCGCTTTATTTGGTCGCATTTTGCATTAAAAAAAAAATTAAAAAAAATAAAATTGAAATTTTCTGTTTTGGTGTGTTATGGGATTTGTGCTATATTTGATGTTTTATATATTATTCATGGGCCTGCATTGTTTTTTAAATTTTTTTTTTTTTCCAAACCAAAAAAACGGCGTCTCCCATAACACACCAAAACAAAAATCCAAAAATCGAAAATAGGAAAATCCAAAATCCAATTCAAACTTTTGGGTTGCCTGTTGCATGCGAGAAGGATTCACTTGTGTCATGCGTATTAACCATCTGAGTGTACGCTAAGGGGTCTTTTATTGCCTATTTCGTACTTATAATAAGGGGTATTTACCATTTATTTCACTTGTCTAGTTGTATTTTAAGGAGTATAAGGGTATATCGAGCCAATTTTCTGAGTGACCATCCTTTCATAACTGCCAATGCTATTACTGCTCTAACACTAGCGATGTGCGCGACAGGAGTAAAGACTTCCCCGTAATCAACTCTTTTTTGTTGTAAGTAATCTTTAGCGATCAAGTGAGCTTTATACTTGGAGATAGACCCATGAACATGGAATTTTGTGTGGAGAACTCACTTATTTTCAATAGCCCACTTGTGAGGAGGTAAATCAACAAGATCTCGTGTATTCTGCTCAAGAAGCATATGGCATTCTTCAGCGATGGCCTTTTGCCACTTTTCCTTTTTAACAACCTCCTGATATGAGCCAGAATCATTATGATCCACAACTTTAGCAAGCAAAGCAAGATTACACTGTCTTTCCAAAGGAGAAGAAAGGGCAGCAAATTCAGGTGTTAAAGACTGATTATTTTCACCATGATAATCAGCAGGATTAACTTCAAAAGTAGGTAGTGGTATACCTTTATATGCATCAAGATACAAATCCACATCCTCAAGATCTGCATCAGAAGATGTAGGGGTTGAAACTGGAACAAGAATTATTTCTTTAAAGGGCTTGGGTGCTACCACAAGCTCGTCAACCAACAAATAGCGATCAAACTGATCAGCTGGCATATCAGCCCAAATGGATGCGTCATAGGTCGCATCCAAGGATACCAAAAAAAATGGGGTTTTAGAGCCCTATTATGCAATTTTCCAACTTTGTTTAGTTTCTCAAGTGGCAAAGATGTATATACCACATAATCAACACATTTAAGTGCAACACATCCGGTTTAATCCCATAAAATGCTTCAAATGGCGTCCTTCCATTTATAGTTTTAGTGAATGCTCTATTGGCCAAGTAGCAAGCGGTGTCAACTGCGTCTCTCCAAAAATTTATAGGTAATTTGGCATGCGCAAGCATTGCATGAACAAGATCCAACAAGGATCTATTGTGCCTCTCTGCTACCATATTCTGTTGATGAGCAAAAGGAATCATTAACTGCATATGAACTCCAGCAAGAATTCATCAAATGCATTGGAAATATATTCTCCGCCATTATCGTTGTGAAGAGATTTGATTTCTAAATCAGTCTGATTTTCAATTCAAGCTCTAAAAGCTTTGGATTTTTTCAAGACTTCTGACGTCAAATGCAAAGTATAGATCAAAGTATACATGTTGTAATCATCGATAAGAGTTATAAAGTACCACTTGCCTCCTAAAGAAGGAACTTTCATCTGGCACAAATCTGCATGCAGTAGCTCCAACGATCTGATGGCTCTATGACTTGCACGAGAAGGATAGGGTAGAGTAGGCTGTTTTCCAAGAATGCATGCAGGGCAGTCCAATTTTTGAGGTTTTAGATTTGGCAAGCCCGTGACCATCTTCAACTTTGAGAGGTATCCAATTGCAAGTCCTCCCACATAACCAAAGTGTTGATGCCATAGATGCTCATTTTCCAAAGTGTCCACGATCATCCCACATTAAGCGTCCTTGACTTGTCCATCAAGGTAGCACAAGCCATTTTGCAAATCAGTCTCAGCCAGCATATTATATTTATAGATGTCGTCATGCTCAAATGGATTCTTTCCTAAAAGATAGGCCCGGCCACTAGAAAAAAAAAAGGAATATTTGCCTGCCTTATCAAATTCTGATACACTAAACAAACTCATTTGCAAACCTGGCATGAGCATGGCATCATGACCCTTTTCATACTTGCATCAGGGGCTTGGAAAAACAAGCTCTCCTTTACCTATAATAGGCAATGCTTCACCACTTCCCAGCTTAACCTGGCCTCTCGTACAAGCTTCAACATTGGTAAGATCATCTAAGCTACCTACCATGTTTTTGGTAGCACCAAAATCCAAAATGCATCCACGTTGGGATGCGCTTTGAGCTGCGATGTACGAACTTTCATCTACTGCATCATCAAAACTTGTATTGTCTGTATCATCAAAACTTGCATCTGCTGTAATATTAGAACTTGCATCCGGCGTCGAAACTTGTAACACGTTTTGCATCCGGCCAGATTATCGGGCTTGAGGTCCATAAGCTTCTATTTCATCAAAACAAATCTCATGAACTCTAGGTTCAAGTATTCATCGTGACAAACTTCAATGCACAAACAACCGTGAATCACCTCTTTGTTTAATGTCAGCCTTAGACTTGCCACCGCCTTTTATCCCTTTTTTGTGCTTCATCAAGTCTTGGATCTTGTCACTTTAATCGTCAAATATCATCTTTGTTAATGTCCTCCTTTCTTCAATGTTCCTCGTATATAGTTGGTATGTTCCTTTTTCTTAATCTGCGGTTCTCATTTGATCTTGTTGGCTCTATCATCTTCATTTTATTTCATCTTTGTTCCTTCTTATATTGGTTCGTCGTGTTTTCTCCATGGTCACTTCTGTAGCCTTCGTCACATTTGCTCCATTCTATGGCTTATCATTGTGCTACATTTCCTTTGTTCTCATTGTGTTCTTTCTTTCTATGGGTCGTTGACTCCATTTTTTAATTCACTCAATTTGCCATGCTAGTTCTTTTTCTGCTTTGTGCTCCATCTGATTATTACTCTTTCATATGGTTGCTTTGGTTTGTTGGTCTAATTTATCGCCGTAATTTTACTTCTTGCTCCTTTGCTTGGCTACATTTATCTTCTTTTGTTTCGTTTTCTCTATTTGCTCCATTCATTGCTCATTCCTTTGCATTTTTGTCACTATTATAGTATTCTTGTATAGCTCATTTGCTCCAAACTTTATTTAGTTCTTTTTATCGTTCTTTTGTTCCATTTTACTTTTTTTATGGTGCTCTCTACCTTTGCAATCTTCTTTTTGCCGTTTGCATTATTGGTTTCTATTTTTCTTTGCCATTTCCTTTGCTGCTAATTTTAGTTGCTCCTTCAATCTTGTTTTCCCTTTATTTCATGCATTGTTAATTTATTTTTTCCCACCTGCATCAATAAGTTATCGATGATCCTTTGGGTCCATGTCTATGATCATTCCATTTGACTGAATTTGCCTCTCTTTAGTTGCTAATTGAGTATAGTACCGCGTTGTTACAGATAAAAGCACATTGCATACACAAAGCTTGCACCCATCAGTGACTTATTTGTGTAATAGATTGAAAGACTGTTTGGCATTTTGGAAATCCTTACTGTTCATCCCTGATGTGCTTGACTGGGTCAGTAATGGGTATTCCCTTCCTTGGCTACATGGTCCCTCTAGCCAATCTTGGTCTCAGCCAAACTATAGGCCTGTGAAGCAATATGCAGAGTTTGTTAGGGGTGCTATCAAGGACTTACTTGCCTCGGGTGCTGCTACTGTCTCAAAATGAATTCCCTTTATATGCTCACCTTTGAGCGTGGTGCCTAAAGCCAGAAATAAATTGCGTCTTATTTTGGAACTTCACTATGTTAATAGTTACTTAGCACATATTCCTTTCAAATATGAGACTGTAAAGGAAGTCCGTGATATTGTCAAACCTAATGATGCCTTGTTTACTTTTGATCTCCACTTCGGATACCATCATGTCGATATTAGCCCTGTTTGTTGGTCATACCTTGGCTTTGAGTTCGAAGGTACTTACTACATGTTTATATCCTTAGCATTCCTGCATGCTACGTATTTACTAAACTAATGCGATAATTGGTGCGTATATGGCATTCTAAAAGATATGGATGCATTCCGTATATAGATGACTTCTTATTTGCTACTCCTATCTCTAATTTTAAGAATTTGAAAGCTTTGGTGATGCAGGATTTTGAGGCAGCTGGCTTTGTTTTAGCTCTATATAATTGCCAGCTAGAATGTTCTCATGTGGCCAAATTCTTGGGCTTTACGGTTGATTCATCCTCAGGTTCCGTATCCATTGCCCCTGCAAGGCGCCAAAGTTTTTTTAGCATAGCATCGAAACTCCTTGCTATCGATTGCATTCTGGCACGAACATTAGCCTCTTTTACGATATGATCGAGTCTTCCCATATGTTTTTTGGCCCTTTCTCCAAACTCTTATCTTTCAATCTTGCTAACCTTTATGCTTCCATTACATCTTGGTCCCAACGTTTGCAGTTGTCCCCACATGAACATGCTGAGATTTACCTTTGGTTCTCTTCTTTTGATCTCCTTAATAATGCGTACATTTGGGAACCCCTCAACCCTTCCATTTTCTTACGCTATGACGCTAGTAACTCAGGGTGGGGAGTTTGGCTTCATAGTTCTTTTCCGAGTGCAGAATTTGCTGGTCCTTTCTCTGATGCCGAGAAAGCTTCATCCTCAACTGCCCGTGAGCTTTTAGCTTTGCTGCATTTCCTTGAGAAGCGTGTGCCTTGTCCTTGCAAAACTCCCAAGTTACAGCCTTTAGTGATTCCTTAAATGCATACTTTATCCTTTCAAAGGGTGGACCCCGTGTTAGCCGCCTTCATTCCTTGTGTATCGGGATCTTTACTTTGTGTTTTAAACATAGAATTACCCTTAAACCAATCTGGATTCCTTGGAACCTAAACCAATGGGCTGGCTATATGTTGATTGATGATTCTGATGACTATATGTTATTTGATGCAGCTTTTTCTTTCATAGATAGGAGATGGGGACCTCATAATTGGGATCATTTTGCCAATGCTTATAATGCTCATACTTCTAATTTTAATTGTTGACACCCACTTTCTGGTATTTTATCTCCTTCCGATGCTTTTTCTTAGTCATGGTCCAACTCTAACAGCTATTGCTTCCCTCCTCCGAGCCTTGTAGATAAGACTGTTGCCTTTGCCCTTGCATGTAAGTGTGATGTCACCTTAGTCATTTTCCATTGGAAGTCTGCCCCTTGGTGGCTAGTCCGTCATGATGAGTCTGGAAATTGGCTTGTTTGCTTGCTTTGTAGATCATTTATATTTTCCAGCTGGTGGATGTGGTTTGCATGGTGCTTCTAAATCAATTTTACCTTGTGGAAAACCTACTAGTCCGATGATTGCGCTTCAACTTCGTGCTTCTGACATGGTGAGTTTTGTGTTTTTTGTTTCAAATATTTTCAATTTTGAGATTTGGATGTCAATGGATGATTCGGATACGGAAATAGGTCATTTATTGTCTCTAATGAAGGGTTATACACTAAGTGCGAGGGCACCAAGCACTTTAAAATCTTACCGACAACCTTGGCACGAGTTTAAGACTTGGTGCTTGTCTAAAAGCCTCTCTTTTTTGCCCACATCTGCAATGACTATCTATCTTTACATCACTACGATTTTAACATCGTCACCTTCTCTTTCACAAGTCAATATCATTTTAGCATCCATTACTTTCCATCACCAGATTGCCGGTCTGAGTAAATCTACTGGACATCCTCTTGTTTCTCTAGTCCGTGATCTAGCCAAGCGTAACACTCTCTCTAGTATCAACAAGAAGCAACCTTTGTTACTCCATATGGTTAGGAGAATATTGATACCTTTGCATGACCTTTAGCTATATTGTTGGATGTCATGTGCTGCACGGCTCTTGTCTTAGTTTTCTCTGCATTTTTGCATTGCTCTGAATTGCTTTCCTTACATTGGAATGAAATAAATTTTCTTTCCCTCTCATGCTAGTCTTTACATCCGATCCTCTAAAACTGGTCAAAATGCTGTAGGTGCTTGGATTCCTATTGCCCATTCGGGGGGTTCATACTGTCCAGTTCAATTGCTTGAACGCCTTATCTGTATGGGAAAATTTAGAGCTTTGTACAGTCCATCCAGAGGTTTTCTTTTCCGTGGTATTCATTGCTCTTCAAACGGCACACCACTCCGTAAGAAAGGGATCTCTTACTCTACATTTCGTTCTTGGTTTTGACATTGCTTACAATCTATTGGAAAGGATCCTGATGCCTTTGGTACTCATTCTGGTAGAAGAGGTGGAGCTACTACTGCCGCAGCTTTTAATGTTCCATATTGTTTATTTTAAAATCCACGGTCGGTGGTCCTCTGAGTATGTTAAAGATGGTTATGTCATTCCTGCTTTACGTGAATAGCTTCTAGTTTCTCGCTCTTTAGATCTTTCCTCAACCGACATCTCAGAAGCTCTGTTAGAGTTCGGTGCTCCTAGTGGCACACACTTTCCCTGCCTCTTTCAGCATGTATTCTGTTTTGGGTTGTTTAAGAGATGCCCATGAAGTGGTTCTTTCCATACGTTTCTTACTTCTAGTAGTTCTAGAATTGACATTTACCTTCATTTTCAAGGAATTGAAGGTAAATGAAGTTCTTCCGTCTGTTTCTACATCAGCTTCCTTACGGGCATCTCTTTCTTCAAGCCCCACCCACCTGCCCTTTGTTTTCCATTAAGCCATAAGTGGAGTTTACTTGGTTTTGGTCCTTGTGCCAGTTTGAAAGCTTCCATGCCTAGTTGGTGGCCTTAGTGCCTAGATGGAGGTTGTGCCTAGCTGGAGACCCTAGAGTCTTGTGGGCCCTTGTGCCTGTGGAGAGGACCTAGAGCCTAAGTGAGCCTGATGGGCTTTAGCTCATTTTCTTGTTGTTTTGCAAGTACCAAGCTAGGAGGACGCTACAGTTGATCCACCAAGTTGAGAGGGGAGCCTAGACCCTTGTCACAAGTTGTTATGGTCGAACTAGGCATGAGCAGTTTTCAGTTGATCTAGGCACGAACTTTGTTCTATTCTTCTTGACTTAGCTTGTACTACGCCTGTGTACTCATCCCAACAAGGCTAGTAAGCCTGAGGGTAACCTGTTTTTCATCATTAGGAGCCTAGCCTAGTTAATGATCCTATTATGGTCAGGGTTTTTCCTCGAAAACTTGAAAGGGCGAGGTTTTTTAATCCCAATTATAATGGTTTCAAAAAGTTGTTTAAAGATGCAGCATGTATTCTGTTTGGAGTTGTTTAAGAGATGCCCATGAAGGTCGTTCTTTCCATATGTTTCCCACTTCTAGTAGTTCTAGAACAATCATATCAAAGAAGAAAGGGACGCAAACCTACAAAATTTACATATGGATTCTACAATATAGGATTTTACAATATAACACCTTCATACATCTGAAGTTACAATGGGATTCTATAATATAACACCTTCATACATCTGAAGTTACAATGCATTTGAGTCTTTAGAAGTTACAATGCATCTGAGTCAGTGCTACGTAATAAAATGTGTGGAAATGGCATACTCCAATGAATCATAATGATCTGATGGAACCATTGCAAGTGTCATAGTGCTAATATGGACTGAAGCAGGGACGCTTATCAGAAATGCGAGAAATTTAGCGTGCTTGTTATATATTTATGCACAGTGTAAAGTAAAACTTCCAAAAGGATTTGACATATATGCATGCGTTCACTTCCGTTGCTGAGGATATCCGTTGAGAGTTTCAGGGTGCCATAGTTAAAATGTCCGAGACACAAGGAAACTTCTCTAGACATATATATGGATCATATTTTACGTTTTTACTAAGAGTAGTTGAAATAGTTTGTACAAATCCTACAAAGAAACCTATACACGATGCACACTCTGCTTTTGTTCATGCTGCAGGCTAAGCCTCATCAGTTCGAACTATTTCATTATGCTCACCCTCATTCTTCACAGCAACATCCTTATAAGACAGGCCATCAGTAACATTCTTGACAGAGCTCGAAGCCCTTTCCACAAAACGCATTCCTTCAGAACCATCAATCTGGTTAGTGACCACTTCATCCACCATATGGCTTGAACTTGATCCACTAGCCAATTCAGGTTCATCTCTGATATTTGAACCATTAGACAATGATGTGAAAGGTTTTCCTTTTGGCTGTCTCATTGCTACATCAGCTCCTGGCATTAGTCTAACTATGTCACTAGGCTCGTCCTCATTCTTGACAACAACATCCTTATAAGACGGACCATCAGTAACATTCTTGACAGAGCTTGAAACCTTTTCAGCAAAACTCGTTCCTTCAGATCCATCAACGTGGTTAGCGACCACTTCATCCTCCATGGTGCTTGAACTTGATCCACTACCCAATTCAGGTTCCTCTCTTGAACCGTTAGACAATGATGTGAAAGTTTTTCCTTTTGGCTGTCTTATTGCCACATCAGCCCTGGCATTATCGCCTTTGGTCTGGGGGTGGTACCCATGCTTGGCTTAACTTCCCTACCCATTGGGTTACTCACAGCATATGGTGGTGCCCTTGTATTTCTAGATTCTTCATTTGCCACCGAAGGATAAGAAATATATTGGCCACTTGGTTTCGTGGAAGCCCCAGAATCTACCTCTGTTATCTTTACAGAGCTCTCAATTGGCCATTTCCTCACAGATTCATCCACCTGTTTAGCACGCCACCATGGCATAGAACTTGATGGAGCTTGGCTGACAACATTCGTCACCTCTGGGTTCTCCCATGGCTGCAAGTGCACAAATATAACAGGTGAAATACTGATATAAAAATCAAGAGTACAGAGATGAGTCAACCTTAGACACAGGCTGCAGCTGGGAGTTTGAAGGAGCCTGATTAGCTATTGGGGGCTTGTCATTTATTTCCTGCAACCAATCCACCACAAGAATATCAATTCTAATAGACTAGTATAGGTTACCAACTAGTACGCTAGTTCAAAGAAATTAATGGGGTAGAACTAAGAAAAATTTCTGCTACCCGAATTCCTGGGGGTTTTTCACCCCGCTCTAGCATTGCTAAAACCTGCACAATGAACAAAACGACAGTTACATTGAGAATGCTAAGATGAAAAAGTGATGCATTATTAACACCACTGATGTGACAAATACCTCCATGTATGACGAAGAATGAGGTGCCCTATCTGAAGCAGCCTTGGTTGGTTCAGATGCTGCAGTATGTTCTTATTAAATAAAAATGACTTCATACAGCGGCATGGCAAGGCATATGCATACAAGAAAAATTGAGCAAGCTCACCTGGTCTATTAATGCTACTTTGTGTAACCACCTTCTCCATTCCACTTAACATCTTTGTTCCATGAAAGGACAAAAGATCAAGCACTATGGTAAGCACAAATAACAAACAAATAAACAGTTAACACCACACCTTTTCATCTTCTACTTTTGTTCCCAGCAGAAGTGCACCCCTTGAACTAGCTGCATATTCTGCTTCTGCATGAAATATTATTCAACAGTATCAATGTATGCAAGAATAGATGATGAAAAACAGACATGCTTACATGCATGCTATGCCATAAGCATGAGGGAGCAAATTAAATGGGCAACAGTCAACAAGTGGGAGTCATTGCTCTTTGAATAGGAGTACTTCCATATTTGCATTCTATACATAAAGAAGCTTAATTGATATAAGTATTACAATGCATTAGCACTGCATTTCTCATAAGGACATGGGTGTAGTGGAAAATTGGATCAGATTAACTGCTTTCCCTTCATATTATCTTGCTAGCTCTAGAATAAAAAGTTGATTACTTCATGCAATGGAGAGAAAGC
Organism: Isoetes taiwanensis; assembly: GCA_021234155.1. Classification (NCBI taxonomy): domain Eukaryota; kingdom Viridiplantae; phylum Streptophyta; class Lycopodiopsida; order Isoetales; family Isoetaceae; genus Isoetes; species Isoetes taiwanensis. The sequence goes on along the minus strand of JAJEKV010000012.1, from coordinate 18,157,124 downwards.
TAGATCAGACCTTTATGGTCGCCATTAGGCAACTGAAGCAACTTATGATGGTTTGGTGATTCTTTAGGCATTCTCTCTATGCTCAATATAGTCTCTCGAAAGCTGGCCAATGTTGACTTAATCTCATCCGTTTGCACCTCCATAGACTTCAACATCATTTCAAAATATTTATGTTCTGCCCAAAACGTATTAGTTAACAGCATAAATGTCAATTATACAGCTCAAAAAACAAATCCAGAGATTGATCTAACCTGAAGTCCTAAATGCCATCATTTCCCGGGTGAGTGCAGTTACTTCTGCAACTGCAGCTGCAGCAGCGCTTGCAGCAGTGGCTGCAGTCGAAGCCTCAACAATACTTAAATTTTGCTTCCTATGATGGTTAAGCTCCAGCTCATTATCCTCCTCAAAAACAATACGTCGTATCCATGCTTTGAACTTTGGAAGTAAATAGTTCTGCATCAGAAAAATGTCTTCAATAAGATGAATTTTGCCTGGTTATTTTAGAAACCCAAAACTAAAGTGACAGGTGCTGTTGTTAAACAGGACGATGAATTGACACTGTTCTAACTACTGGTTTCATGCAGCATTGCCGACCCAACAAATCAACTAAGATCCTCCTTTGGAATTAAAAAGCACATAGCTCAAAAACTAATCACCTAACTCTCTTCTCAATGAAGTTATTAACCAGAAAGTTCCCTGTAACCTCTCCACGATCCAGAAGCAAAAGATTTTCATTTTACTATTAGGAATCAATCGTAAAGTCAAAGGGCAAAAGAATGGTTTTCACCCTAGAAAGAATCGCAGCTCCAGCACCAATTGCTGCCAACAAGCCAACTATAAATATTAATTGACTCTATCGAGCAGGCTGAGAAACCTGGGACCTTACAACAATTGGCCCTTCCACCTGTTTTGCCTGCTCTTGTACCTGTGGGACTGCTTGTACTTTGGCTGGAGGTTTATATTGCACATCTGTTATCCAATCAAACGAATTTAGATAAATATTAATAAAATTTGTACTATATAAAATATACAGATACATGTTTCTTACCTTGAATAGCTGTTGCATTAGTATTGTCTGATGGAGGGTCCTGCAGTACAAAAGCATAAAGTTATATCAACTCACCTTTCCTCTTCATCTAATTAATCATTTGTCTGATTGCATTCTCTAGCTATGTAATGCATACGACTATATATGATTTAAGAAAGTGCTGGGGCATGAGCAATATTAGAGAACTCGAATGGGTTAACGCTAGACTAATTTCTATGGGGCTTACAGGCTCCTAGATGACAAATAATCCCTGACCTAAAATTTTTAATGCACAAAAAACATAAACAATCAATGGTTTTCCGTAATTCATTTCAATTCTCCACCATGGAAGTAGCAGGACAACCAATGGGGGTTGATTCTATGCAAAGGTAGAAAAGCAGCAAAATTTGCCATAAGAACTTGATAGGAAGATAGTTGCTCTGTAGAGGTTCAAAATTCCAAATGTCCTTGTTCTTGATTATGGGCCTGCTTATTGAACCAGTACAGACAAGCAATCATGAAAAGCCAATATATACCAGAACATGCCGAAATGCTTCATCAATATCATCCTTTGTCAATCCCTTCCATTCAAGAAAAGATCGGCGATAAACAACTGGAGACCCCTTGACTTTGGGATGTGACAAAAAGTTTACAGCATTTTGTATTTGATCCTCTCTTAAAGGCTGCGGCTGTATGAATCTCTGATCTGTTGGTTGAGTTTCTGATTCTTGAATATTTTCCTTCCCACTGTTTGCTATTTGTTCACCTATTAACCATTCACAAGTACAAGTGAGGTCCCTTGAACCATATGACTCCATGCCATACTTCAAAAATTGCAATTGGGTTCTCGAATAAAGCAAAGGCATGCGACAATAAAGACCAAAAGGAGTACCTTTATCGGCAGCAGCAGTCTGCTGTTGAGATTGAACCTCGGCAGCCATATTCAGAAGATAATCCGATGTATTCCCTAGTTTCTAGAATGCCTGCAGACGAGATGATCGGGTGAAAAACACGAAATGGATTGCGAAAAGATTAAAACACGTATTGCATACCATGTGAAGATGACGAGCTCCGGAATGCTCCATATGCCAGGATAAAAAGCGACAGAAAGATCATCGACCTGCCGCCGCCTGAGTAAAGATTAAGAGGACCTCAGACTGGACCACCCCAATCATAAGCTTTTGCCCTGGCTACGCAGCCCCCGATAATTCTTCCGATTTATTTTTCTTTCTAAATATTATTAATACATTTCTTTGTTGCCAATAAAATAAAATTGATTTTAGGAATGTAGTGATATGCAGTGCAGATACCCACAATGGCATAATTGACTGCTCAAAATATGTATTCCAATGGTTTGACTGCCCAAAAGATAAAACTAAGGCAAGCATTGGCACAAAACAATCCTTGAACAAATACGCCACATCACATGTTTGAGAATTACATTTACATGTCCCAAATAGTAGCATGTTCTTGTTAATAATAATCCCATCGATCTGAGACATCGGATCGCATTATTATTGGGGAAAGTACGCATGCATGTTTGATGCATGCATGCGGCGTACATGCCTTCTCTCGGGTGGGAGTTCGCTATTTTAGGGCGCCTCGTGATCAACGCCTCCCGCTTCCTCTTCTCTCGCCAGCATCTTTATTCTCTTTTCTTTGAACCCAACCTCCCCCCCTTCTTTGTTTATTGTATTTGTCGCCCGGCACGCCGCGACCTCCCCTCTATTTGAAGAGGTTTTTGTTTTATTGTCGCGGCACGCTGCGGATCACCCCTCCACGGGAGGTTTGTTTTGTCACGCTTTTTGTGTTGGTGATGTGCGTACAAGTTGGCGAGCGGCAATCGCTTCGACTTCTCCATTCGTGGGTTTTGGGAGCCATTTTTCTACCTTTTACGCTTGTCTAAGCCCCTTGCCAAAGGCTTTATCACTAGGGTTTTTTCTCAAAACCCAAAGGGCTGGTTTTTTAATCCCTGATAAGCTTTTCTAAGCAGTACAACCAAACCCAAACATCTATTAGCATTGTATTTTATGGGGTCCAAATTATATAATTGATATTCCCTTTATTTTCATGGGTAGTTCAGATGTAGCATTTACCCACCATCCACCATCAGAAAATGGCCGAGATGAACGAGAAGCCCCGGCGGTTTGTTTGGCTTCATACGGAGCCCCATTCTAGAATAACATAAATTACCCTGAGGAGGATCTTTGCCATTACTGACTACAACTCTTGTGAAAGTTGGAACATCTAACAAAAGAAAAATTGGAACCCCCTACCACAACATGTAAGGTCTATCGTGGCATAACACAAGAACAGAAGCAAGAAGACGAATACCACATGTGTGCCTGATTAAATGGACATATGCAAGCAACATATACACCATACTATACCACGTGATTCACATCGAAGACGAATACCACACAAGCACCTTATTAAATGGACATATGCAAGCAACATATACACCATACTATACCACATGATTCGCATCCACATTTGCACAGAATATGCCTATATTGCACTCCAAATGAAAAGAAGCCAAACATGTAAAACATGAAATGAAACCAAGTAGAGTATATGCATGTAAAGGAAAGCATACCAAAACCAAGGTGTTTGAATTCATCAACTATTGTGTATCGTTTTAATAGAGCATGTAGGATGGGGTAATATCGCATTTTTCAAAAGCTGATTGCATCAAAAAATGGTTGCGTGGTAAAGACCTCTAGATTTAGCAACATTGCCAAAGTTCATGAAGACTTGGATATGATTGACAAATAGTATGAATGATGGCATTCCATGTTCTTCTACAAAAATTAATGTTGCTCCATATTCCATGATCCATTTTTTAAGTAGTTCCACTGCATCATTTTTTATTTTATTTTTTGAAGGCAAGGTTTTTTTGTATTCGTACTAAAGCAAATACATCAGAAAGGTATATCTCTCAGATCGATATACCAAAATTAACAGAAAGAGAAAGAAAAAGGATAAGATCTCGAAGGATCAGATCTATCATGTCCAAAAATTATTCCTCCTTTAAAATGTACAGAGGAATATAAACATACAGTAGATAGGAAGTTTAGTTTGAACTCAAGAACAAATCTATGTCTCACTTTATGCAGCATTTATGAGGTCCTAGATGGTAAGATCAGCCACCTTATGTCTCCCAAAGATGTTCAGCATTAAGTCCAACTCATCACATGAGAAATTGGTGAAGTCCAGTAAGGGAAGGACGTGTGCTTCCCTTTTCTGCTGCCATATATGAAACAGATTTAAGAAATAAGGCCTAAGCCCATTGTACCTCCAGACTTCTTTCCTTTTCAGCAACTTCTTGATAGCAAGAGCATGTATCATCTCCGGTTTCAGTTGAATGAGGAGACTTTCCAGTTCAGCATTGGATAATATAGCCTCTTCCTCGTCCGCGTTCTCTGCTAAACCCATCCCCCTGGTTGAGCTTCCTGCCCTATTGAGTCTCCTCATGGCATCTGTGTAACACATCGTCACAGTTTGTTAGTTTCAGAACATAAAATTCATGTGGCCCCTTAAAGGTTCCTATATTATTCCACTCAGTATCATATTTCTTCCCTATAAGGATTTTATGTGCAATGGCTGATATTTGAACAAGGTCCAAAAAAGTTTTTTCCAGCCATAGCAAAGATTACCAATCACCACTCTGTTTCTGTGTAACCAGATGGCCTAGCAGCTCAAAGTTCGGGTAGTGTTAACCAACTTATTTCCTGCATCCTAGAAATCAAGTAGATTGTTCATAGTTGGAACTCCCTTATTGACTTGTGATGCCCAGTTCCAAAAGTCCAGCAGCCATGAACAAATGAAGACATGGTTTGAACTTTCCACTTCACCACATAATTTACATTGATTAGACACATTTTGGTCATATCTAGATCTATTGAGGTTGGTGGCTAGACTCTGATGCACTGCAATCCACTTGAATGTCTTAATTTTGCATGCAGTATAAATCTTCCAACCTTTTGCACAAACCGAGGTCAATTTATCTTCATCACAATTCCATAGATGAATGGCCTTAGATGGTTTCTTTTCAATTAAAGCTCTGTAAATATCTTTGACCGAGTACACCTCCTTGTTTAACTGCCACTGATTAGTATTTTGACCGAGCTCTTGATACTTGTCTACATATTCCATAACCAGGTGGTAAATCTTCTTATCTAGTTCAGAACCCTTGGTTTTATTACTGATATCATCTCATGGCAACCATCCATTTGAATCCCTTAAACAATTCTCCTGATGCCTGCATTGTACCACTGCATGTACTTTTGAGGGTGTTGAAAAGCCAAACATCCAATACCACTGGAGCTAAGGCAGGATGCCAGAAAAAATTAATATCTTTACATCTGGCATCTAAACAGGGTGGGTTTGTAACATAGAGCAGCATTGTTCCAAGCATGAAAAATCCTTCTCATAGTATTTGATGTTCCTGAGCATGGAGTTATCTGGAAAAAAACTGAATCAGATAGGCAATGTTTAATTGTGGCACTTCCAACTGGATGAGAATTCTGTAGCCAATATCTAATAAGCTTGAGAGCTGGTGAAGGTCTGTCAATATATAGTGTAAACAGATCTTTACATCCAAGTCCACCATCTTTCCTAGATTTGACCAGATCTGACCAAGCCACTTTATGGGACCAAGCCACTTTATGGGAACCTTGCCATATAAATTTTCTGATAGCCGTTTCTATCTGCTTATATGAAGCCTTATCTCCAACAATTACTGAGGAGAAATATACATGTGTGCTTCCAATAATAGCATTTGCAATCTCTACTCGTCCTGCTAGGGATAGCGTGGAAGGGTACATATTCAGTTTTTTCTTAATCATGGAGACAATGGGTGTTGGGCGAATTCCCCATATCCATCCAAAGATAAGGGGGTGTGGCAAACACAAAATTTTACTTCTGGAATAGAGAATAACCAAAGAAAATCTAGAACCAAGAACTTAAATTGGTGCATCAAAAATTAACTCTTCTGATAACAAGGAGAACTACAAAGCTTCGGGCAGATTTGGATATGGAGGAGGCTCTCACCCTCCTCCTTGAGCTTTTGCCACTAAGCCCATATAGGCTACATTCTGCCACTAGCCAGAGAGAGCGAGCTTTTGTTTTTCTAAAATATTTATACAAACAAAACTTAATCTAGACCATCCAAGATTTTAGCACCACTTAATCTCAACCCTCCACTGCACCACTTAATCTCAATCTTCCATCTCCACCACTTCATCTTGACCCTCTATTTGCACCACTTAATCTTGGCCTTTCATCCCAATCATACAATTTTAACCATTGCCCAAACAATTAAATATATGGTCTCACAACATTATAGTGGCTCATGGACAAGTTGCCTTCAACACGAGGTCCAATCTCCCCATGTTCCCTCTTGCAACTGGCCTAACCTTCACCATAAAATCTTAACCATCATCACCATCACTTACCATTGCTCAGACAATTATGTGGTCTTCAATATTATGGTCTCAACGTTGACGAGTTGCCTTCAACACAAGGTCTAATCTCCCCATGTTCCCTCTTGCAACTAGTCTAACTTTACTACCACAAAATCTAGACCATTACATAATTGCCCAAACATTATAATATAATGGTTTTCTAATGTTGGCCAAATGTGCCAACATTTGAGCCAACAATGGGTTCCCATAATCCATACAGAGAACAATTGAGGGCTAATGGGATCCCCAATATCTTGGTGGTTGTCTTATTATCCAGGACTTTGATACCTTGAATGGTTGACTCCTGAGTATCAAAGATTATTGCACTCTTTGTTTTATTGAGAATTACCCCTGCAGCTGCTCCAAATTTGTCTATGGCCTCCAAAAAGTTTTGCAGACTGTCATCTCCATGCTTGAAAAACACAAAGGTGTCGTCAGCATATTGCATAATGGTAAAGACTTCATCACCTTGTGGCATCTTCAAGCAGTTAATTAATTTCCTTTGTTGCGTAATTTATCGCCATTCGGGTCACCATTTCAAAGAATAACTAGAAAAAAGCACGCGCTAATGGACACCCCTCGCTCACCTCTTTTTAATCGAAAGGTTTGATGGTGTGCCATTAATAATGATGGCGTAAGAGGCATTCACATTAAAACTCCAAACCTTGTTTTATATACTTTCAGAAAGCCAAGATGTGCCATTGCCTTCTTTAAATTGCAAGTCTATAGTATCATATGCCTTTTGAAATCTAGTTTCGTGGAGCATGCATTGTCTGTCCAAACAATTTATTCCAATGTGTGCCTTCAAGAGTCTCCCTATGTAATTATCCGTAATATTTCTTTGGGGAAGAAAAGCGGATTGACATGGGCTGATCAAATTTATAAAGACACATTTCAACCTGCTAGTCATAATTTTAGCTAATATCTTGTAACTAGCATTGGTTAAGGTAAATGGTATCCAATCTCCCAAATCTTGTGGAGTATCTACCTTTGGGATCAAAGTGATGTGACCATCATTGATTGCTAGATGTAACCTTGAGGCTCTCCATGCCCCCTGAAAAAATGTAATTAGGTCCTCCTTCATTATGTCCCAAAATTCCAGATAAAATTATGGATGCAGACCATCTGGGCCAGGACTTTTTCCTTTGTCCAGTGATTTTAAAGTCTCTAAAATCTCTTTTTCCTGTGGGACAGCCAAGATTTCCCCTTCATTAATTTTTTCCGTGTTCTGGGGGATATCTCTGAAGAAATCCATCAAAGTTTGCTCCTCAACCTCCTTATTTTCAAAAAGTTTTGAGTACTCACCTGAAAGAACCCTTCAATTTCCTTCTGGTCTATAATTCTGTTCTGCCCATCTTTGACTTTGACAATGCCATTATTTAGGATCCTGTTGTTGGATGTTCTAAAGAAAAAAGAAGAGCTCCCATTATCCATACCATTGAGATATTTACTTCTACATCTTACTGCCAGAGCCTTTGCTTCCTTCTCCTCAACATGCTTTACCTTTTTCTCTAACTCCTCCTCTTGATCTTGTTAAACTTTGTTACCCTTATCATCGAACAGCAGTCCCCTAACCTGTTTTATGGCTTCATAAATTTCCTATTTTTCCTTTCTCTTCTCCAAGGACCAGTTCCTTCCCCAGTTTTTAATCCAGTTTTTTATTTCGTTAACTCTCTGACAAAAGGCCTTCATGGATTCTGATTTAGAAAATTGGCCCTAATGTGGTATAGAATTCCTTGAATTCTACACAAAACCTTTTCATATTGAGCAAGTCTGGATTGAATTTGAAAGGTATGTTGGTTCCACCTCAGGAAGAATTTTATTTTCAAGGCATTATGGATAGTGATCCGATATAGAGTTACTCATATCACATGTGACAATAGCAGAATCCCAAGAACCCAAGGATTTATTGCATAAATAGAATCTATCCAGTAAACAATAGGTTCTTTGATCTCCCTTTCTTTTATTACTCCAGGAGTAGACATTAGATGATGATGGGGGGATATAGGTAAAATCTAACATAAGATAGTCCCAAGCTGCCCTTTCTTTTTTTGTCATGTTCAATTTCTTCCCCAATTTCTGATCCCAAGTGGGGCTGTTATTGAAATCCACTGCTATCAAAATGTTCTCCACATTACTCCCTTAGATCCAATGCTTAATTTGGTTCCATTGTTCCTCCCTTTCAGAGGGTTCTGTAGATGCATAAACATTGATAATACTCACTATTTCTGTTCCCTTTTCCAGTGTAGCCACAGTCCACCTACCAGAAGAATGTTTAAATTTGCTATTACATGTATACCCTGTCCACATCATGCTAATTCCCTCTCTTGTCCCATATGCTTCTGCCCATATAGAGTCACCATTTGGGAAAATCCATGTACCTAATCTTTCAGCTTCAAACTCAGGTAGTCTATGGCATCATTTTACTTAGAATGGAATCCATCTTCCGCAGACATTAAAATGTACTTCCTTCCTTCCTTCCTTCCTTTACAAAACAACTCCTAGCCCCCGAAATGCATAGCCCATTATATATACAAATATTATTAATATAACATATTACTAGTAACGGTGCCTAACGCTGTTTAGCAAAAAAATAAATTTTTATTGTAGGTGTCTATTAAGTTGTAGATATTTATAATCTTGCTAAATTTGAAGGGAAAGCATAGTCATTATAGTGTATAAATGCTCATCATTTGAAGGTGCAATGACATGAAGACATGCTCTTGTTATGTTCCCATACAATGCACGTTGCGTGTAGTTTGAAATGACCTATATATCATTACTTGTTACAAATCTTTGAAATATAAGAATACTGTAAATATTTGTGGTTGGGTTGAGGAAGATTGGGATATTCTCATAGAATGAGGTGTGGTGGAATTACGGTTGGATACATACAAGCCAATTTCAATGCATCACTCAATTGTCTAAAATTACGGTACATTATTACTATTGTAGAATGTGAACGGTATACAACAAGTAAGAGGCTCGTGTTTGTTCTTGTGGCATGTTCTTCTACAATGGGATGCAATGTTGCAGAACGAAAAGCATAGATGGTAGTTACAGCACAAGACCAACATCACAACTTGCGCATGATAAATGCATGTTCAGCAATAAACAGTGGACTTTTCCAAGTGCCTATTTATATTTATATTGTCTGTGTTGATAATATAGATGAAATGTGTTATATGGATGCCACTGTAGCATATAGAAATGATATTTCAGTTCTCTGAATGTCTGATCTGTCAAAATGCACAACTTATTATGAAAATCTGCGCTTATCTAGAATAAGAGCGCTCATCCCAACAAAAATACTAGCTTCAAAGACGACATACAATATTACTAACACTACAATCATAGTGCACAGGTATGGATCAGAGCCAAGGAATTACAATAGTTATACCTTCTTCCTTAAAAATTCATCTTATCTTATCTTATGTTTGAAAAACTGGACTACATGCTTTAAAATGTCATATTCTTTCTCCAAGTACGTGCAATCAAACAGAGTACCTAAGAAGCTAAGCAAAGGCTATAAAACAAATGTGCAAACTCAAATAATGAATAAACTTTCAAGTTTAGAAAAACAATAAAAGGTAGATCGAATTGCATATAGTCGTGTATAGTTGTGCAGGCCAGGTTTTGAGGTCCAATGTATGTTTATTTCAACTTGGATTTCCATGTCTTTGAAACCTTGGTCTTACGGCCTTCTTTCTATAGAACTTGCAAAAGCAATGACCCACAAAAATGATATACATAAGTCTGGGATAATGCTTTGATGCATGAATAATGGAGAGTTGGTTGGTATCTATATTGTAACTATTTCAGTTAGGCTGCTCTCAAATCATAATATTAGCTATTTATAAGAAGGGTTCTTAGCACATAACACCTTATACCATACCAAAGTGAACTCTCAAACCAGTTAAAAAAAAAGGACAATATTGCTAATTGTTTATATAACTTTTAACATATATGCCATCAATGGTACATGCATGAGGAGCATATTTCACTCGCCCTCTAGCATTATGGGTTAGGCAAGTTGTTGTAGAACAATTTGAAGAGGACATCGATCGACAATAAGCCACACCGTACATAAAAGGATACTCAAAAAATAGGGATGAAACAACTAATCCGACACTGCGGTGATGCTCCCATAATCTATAATGATGCTCCCATCATATAAAGACGGAATTCCCTCTCATGGTCAAGATTTACTAGGTTTTAAGGGTTCTAGCTAGAGACATCTCTACTTCTAGGAAGCTTGTGTCCCCTACCTCCCCTTAAACCCAAACACACGGAAGGAACGGAAAGAAGGAACATAATCACGATCAAAGCATCCATCATCATCCTAGTAACATACGAAAGAGAATTTAACCATTCCATCTATTCAAAGAAGTGTTAGCTAAAGCACAAGCTATCTAGGGTCTCTTGGCTGGAGCCATTGTCATGAAAGGCTTCCATTCTTCAAGTTTGATCACAAAGAACTGGTGGCTCCTCCTTCTTCCCTCTCCCCCAAATCGATTTGGGATGTAAATTGGGGTAGAACCCCAATTTGCCCCCTAAAATTGGCAAGTCCCCTTGGCCAATCGATTTTAGATGTGTGGCACCGCCTCTATTGGTTGACTTTAACAAATTATTAACCTAATTAGGTTAATTACCCAATATTTTAGCATAGCTAAAGAAAACCCTTTTAGGTTAGCCCAAGTTATCCCCTATTGACCCCTAAGGGTCCAATTGTATACTAGTGACGTGTCATAGTATGTATACGTATACTGTAAAAGTACCTAGAACGTCACATTCTCCCTCCCTTGGGCTAATGCTGTCCTCAACATTAGGGTACCCTAGTTAGAAGAAAAAAACAATTTAGTTATAAAAGATTACTTTATTTGCTAAAGTAATACAGGGTTACATATAGTTGTTGTAGGACCGAAGTCCCTTAACAGAAGATAAGAATTACCATAACACAAACGTAAATAGGGCACTCATAGACAAAAAAAAAAAGTCAAATAACAAGAGATGGACCCAAATTGATGCCTAGGATCTTCTAAGTAAAGACGCCAAGACACACTCACCGGCCCGCAGTAATTACAAGACATCAATACTTACAAAAGAATTTAAGTAGTGTGGTTGACGGGACCACCCTCTTAAAAAAGAAATATGAATGCAAGAATCATATCATGCCTAAGATTTGCATGTCGTCTCGGCGTAAGAAATGGCCATATTCCCATTATAGCCGTAGACGGATGTGTCCTATCATGAATGCCTATGTGCCCATTCCCCCATCTATGATGCATATAACCCAACCCCTGAAATGATCCCTGTCGGATCGACTCTCATATGATCCCTGTCGGATCCATAACGCAATGCTTACCATTAGGGTTGGAGTTGATTGCATTCTGAATGGTTCAGCCCTGGCATTCTCGCATAAAGTCTGGGCAAGCCTTGTTCAAATCCGCCTTAAGAACCTAGGTTGCATCCTCCGCCAGTAAGTGTTTAACCAAGTACTGCAAGATTTGAGTTCGGCGGGTCTGCTTATATGCACGATCAAGGAGAGCCTCAGGTACTATCTCCAATTGATCTTCCGTCATCTCTAGAAGTGTTGGCGATCAAGGATCTCCTCCGGTCGGGTTATGCTTCTTGAGAAGGCTGACATGGAAGACTTTATGGACCTTGAGATGCGGGGTCGATTCAACCAGTAGGCTTGAGAACCTATCTTTCGGTTATCTCAAAGGATCTCACCCATCTAGGTGCAAGCTTCTTACAATTGCCAATTTTGAGTTTGGCTTGCTTCGCTTTGATCTTTTGCTGCATTCACCAACCTCGAAATTCCTATGGTGTCTCGATGCCGGGCCGGCAAGGCTCTTTTTATCGAGCTCTAGCAGCCTAACAAATACCCCGAACTTCTTCGACTAGGGCCCAGATATTTGTAAGCAACTGCTGAGACACTTCTACCTTTGAAAACTGGATTATGCCACATGTCTGGCATAAGGCATTGGTAGCCATAATTGATCATAAAAGGAGACATCCTTGAAGACTCATGTCTAGTACTGTTATAGGCAAACTCTCTGCCCATTGAGATTGCTTTTTCCGAGATGGTGACCCTGCATGGATAAAAATGAAAGAACTTACGGTGACCTTCGACATTATCAGAGATCAACAAAAGGCTGCTGTTGAATGCATGGGGATCAAAAAAGAAGGCCTAATTGCTGCATGCCAAGAAGAGATTATGAGGCTAGAAAATCAGAATGCTGAAGGAAAAGCTGGTGATCGAGATCTAGTCTGGAATACGATCAAGATGCTTCAAGAACTCGATCTTCTTTCTATCAAATGATTCGATCAAGTCGGGTCATTCTAAAGAAGACTTTTGTAGCCTGAAGAATCAAGCTTTTAAGAAAAGCATGTCAGAGTTGCTTCAAACAACTAAAGATCTAGCTGAAGAACTCGAACTTTTGGGGTGGAATTCTAAGGCCTCTTTTCGCCTGGTCCGGGCTTGGGAAGGTGCAGATGACCACGAGATCATTAGATTCAAGGAAAAATTCAAAGATGATCTCTCACCGCCGCCCCGCCGAACTCGTAATAGATACTTCAACCCTCGAGAAGTCGTTTCAATGTTCCCGGCCCAAATCCGCTAATAGTCAATCTTAATTTGGACAAGCCACAACAAAATCTCTCCGATACCAAACTCAAATCTAAAATCCCTACCTTGGGCAAACCGACAAGATAAATGGTATGCTCCCTTCCTTTAAAAATGTTCTTTTAAATTCTTTTCGATGGGGAATGTACTTATAATAATATGGATGGTAAGGATTATGTTAAAGATTCTTGTAGGATCTTTTGCTATTAAAGATAAGGAAGCTTATGTTAAATAGTCTTCTAATGGTGTTTTGATCCATTTTCCTATAAACCGCCTCAAATCCATGAGGGCAAGAACCGGATCAATGTAACCATCAATATTCCAATTCTATACATCTTAAAAATGGATTCCAAGACCTTTCAAATTATTTGTGTGGACAAGAATCATATGAAGTATATCCTTACTAGGAAGATCTCAACCAGCGTTGGGGAAACTCCGGGGCAGAGGCAAATATGCCGCTTTTAAATTGCCAATTCACCGGGTCTACCGCAAAGTGGCTAAAGACCTTCCGCTTCAAAAAATAGTGATTTTCACAATATTGCGGACACCAATATCGCAAACCGCACTTTACGCCCGCGCTCATAGTACTCCTATTGTAGCAACAAATTTGTTGTGTTTCTAATAACAAATCGACCGCCATCGGAAATCCCACCCCGCCGCAAAAATTAATGCTAAGCAAAAAGGAGGGAAACAAAAGCTCCTTTTTCCTCTCCAAATGGCGGGTCTCAAGGCTTCATGGTTGATAAGGGTCTCAGAATGGCTGGTCTGTTATCGAGTATCGACGAAGCATGAGGTTCGATAAGAGCCGTGGTGGCACCTAAACCGTGTTCAAAGTGCATCTTCTCTTAAAATTTCTCTTTCCAACTTCTTTGTGACAGATTTACTTCATTGGGTTCATTTCGACCTCCGCTCCATATCTCTCGGGTTTCGAATGCGTGTTGTGAATGCCGCTCGAGGCGTAGGTTGCTCTCGACCGTCCGATTAACAAGCAAAGGTTATGAATGCTGCAAAGCATTATCTCCAGATAGAAAACACACGTAAAACAAAAAATGGCTCATGCATGCCAAGTGTTTGTAGAATGAGACAGAGAGAATATGTCTTCTTCCCACCATTTTAGGTCCCTTCACAAAGAAGAAGCTCATGTAACTTGAGCTCCAAAGAGTATTAAAAAACTATGGAAATGGAGATGGACACACTAAATTAAGACAAATGGATTTGGTCGCACATGTGTCGCCTAGCAAGCTTCATGAAAATCGAAACTCATCACTTCAAAGCCGCAACTACAACTACAAAACACGATTTAACTAAGATCATTCGGCCCTATTATCGCCTCAAAGGTAATCCCTCTCTCTCAGATTCTTTTTATCCCTTTTTATATTTTGTCTTGGAAACATTTAATAAAGCCACTGTTACTGCATTCTTAGCATTTTTAGAACCCATTGAAATATGAAAATAGTGATAATGATTAAATATGTTCCCATCCCTTTCGAAGTAATCCACATCTGTAATGTGATGTAAGTTATCACCATTGTGCCGAGGTCTCAATAAGCCCATCTACTTCCAAATAAACTATTATGGCTCACTTTCTCCTTTCCTCTATGTTAATTCTTGCTTTCTAGCATCCAATAATTTATTCTTGTTATTGTATCTTATTGTTTGATTTACTACTGCTATTTGAGTACTTGGTGAATAGTGGCAATAATTGATTATAGTATACTTTAATTTTTTTTTTTTTGTCTTGAAAATGGGATCCGTTATGAATTTTGTTTGCGTGAACGATCCGCTCAAAAATTATAATTTCCGATTGAGTGTGAAATCTACAGAAATTTTTCCGATAGGAGGAAAAAGGTTTCCAACGCCGATCTCAACTATTGCTAACCGCCTGCCTATATTATGAAATGGAATCCTCTCTATATTCCGTGGAATTTCTAATATTGCTACCACTACTTGGGTCACTTGCCCGAATTTGCCTTCTTTTGTTTTGGACTCATAATCATCTCAAGGCACCCAGGTAGGTGCTTGGGGAAGTTATCCATATCTCCATCCCTCGAATCGATTTTCCATTCATTTGTATTATGAAGAGATAAATCTAACCGGGAAAAGTATATTGGCTCTAGAATTGATGAAAATGCTTTCTTTGATGTTAAAATTAGCTATTCTAAAATCCATGTTCCCGATCCAAAAAAAGAGAACAAAAGCATTCCTAACAAGGGAAAAGCTCCCATGCACCATGCTCATGGCGTGAAAGAATGGATTCCAAAGAAAGATCTGGGCAAGGAGAAGGTTTTTGAGAAAGGTGAGTGCGGCAAAAAGAATGATGAGGTTGTTAAAGTTATTGTTCCCTGCTCAACTTTGCATTCCCTGGATTGATGAAAAGGAAAACTTGAAGCTAGTAAACCCACTTTTAATCGCCAGTGATTCGGGAGGACAATCCTTATGATAGTGATCATCCGGTTTATCTGAGCTAGGATACTTGGAGTATATCATTAATTGACAAAGACTCGGAAAGGGAGGAAAAGCAAAATTCTTGGCAGATTACTGAAGAAGAAAAACAGAAGACAAACCCCTGAACCAATTTCTATGGATATTAACCTTAGATGTCTCCAAGGCACTAACTCTAATGTGAAAAGGGATAGGTTAAAAGTCCTGCTCTTTCTTCTATCAATGCCGACATGTTTTTCTTTCAGGAACATAAACTTCATGACGAGGATTTTGAAAAGCTTATTTCTTATTCCTTGCCTTCTAGTTTTAAATTATGGGTTATTAGAGCTAATAATTGTTCTACAGGTATCTCAATAGCTTGGAAAGATAGTCTTAATATTTATAATATCCAGATGATGCATTCTAATTGTATGTGATGGCAAATTTTAATGGGGACATTGATATTAAGAAATTTGCCTTTGTTAATATTTATGTCCAACACCAACTAGGGAGAGGAGTTTATTGTGGAACACTATCGTAAAATAATCTAGCCGTAATTCCATATGAGAAATGTATTATGGCTGAGACTTCAATATGGTCACCATGATTACATGAAGAGCACCAATTTCAGACCTCTTAGTAACCAAGAAGCTAATTCTTTGAGTCACTTAATCTTCAGCCATGATCTTAAGCTTGTTAGGACCCATCCTAATTCCTTTAGCTGGTCTAATCATAGGATAGATGATCCCATTTTTTGTCTCCATGATAGATTTTATGTTAGTGAAAATATTTGGCATTGTTGTGAAAGGGTCTCCAATCTTAATGGGTATACCATCTCTGATCACTTTCCTTTGGCAGTTAATTAATTTCCTTTGTTGCGCACTTCATCGCCATTCCGGGTCACCATTTCAGCAATAACTAGAAAAGGCATGCTGCTAATGGACACCCCTCCTCACTTCCTCTTTACATCGAAAGGTTTGATGGTGTGCCATTAATAATGATGGCAGAAGAGGCATTCACATTAAAACTCCAAACCTTGTTTTATATACTTTCAGGAAAGCCAAGATGTGCCATTGCCTTCTTCAGAAATTGCAAGTCTATAGTATCATATGCCCTTTGGAAATCTAGTTTCAGGAGCATGCATTGCTGTCCAAACAATTTATTCCAATGCAGCCTTCAAGAGTCTCCTATGTAATTATCCGTAATATTTCTTTGGGGAAGAAAAGCGGATTGACATGGGCTGATCACCTTTATACAAGACATACATTTCAACCTGCTAGTCATAATTTTAGCTAATATCTTGAACTAGCATTGGTTAAGGTAAATGGTATCCAATCTCCCAAATCTTGTGGAGTATCTACCTTTGGGATCAAAGTGATGTGACCATCATTGATTGCTAGATGTAACCTTGAGGCTCTCCATGCCCCCTGAAAAATGTAATTAGGTCCTCCTTCATTATGTCCCAAAAATCTTATAAAATTATGGATGCACTATCCGGGCCAGGACTTTTCCTTTGTCCAAAGGTGATTTTAAAGTCTCTAAAATCTCTTTTCCCTGTGACGCAAGATTTCTTCATTAATTTTTCCGCGGTTCGGGGATATCTCCAAGAAATCCATCAAAGGTTACGTATTGCTTTCAATTCTTGGCGTTGGACTCTTGATTCTTGCTTTGCCTGCGAAGTTTACTTTCGGCCCAGCCAGATTCTCTCTTTTCTCCTACTTTCACTATTTGGCTAACTCCTCGCGCTGCTTATATGCTTGCTTAAGTATCAAATCTACACATAGTCACTTTGCATCCCTTTTGCGGATGCCGCCGATACATGCTAGATGCTTTAGATTTAGCGCGGTTCATTCATATCCATAAGCGATTCTTTCACTCTATTTTACACAATGCAGCAGCTTTGGGTACTGTAAAGGTTTTAAATAACTTATAGCTAAAGTATTACCTATATAAAATTCAATGCAGCCCCAGCGCACCCATAGAAACATATCAACAATGATTTTACTGTCAGATCACGACTGCATTCTTACTAGAGCATGCGTTATAAGCTAGTCTAACCCGGCCGGGCTCGTTGCATTCTCACCTTATAAAAACTAACTCATGTCCTCATGAGTTGTAGAAGTCGGATAAAGCTTCTTGAACTTATGAAATATTTGCATATGTATGCGGATATCACGCATTACGCTGAATATTTCCTCGATGTGCGAGTTACCTGCAGTGCCTAGTATCAACTCGCCAAAATTATTTTGAGAAGCTTTCTTTGCGGAATTATCTCTTCCTCTTACTGCTTGAATTATCTGTGGCGGTATATGTGATAGATGCGTTGAGATACTTGCGTAAAGTTGCTAACATGGAATACATTATGGACCTTGTGATAATACGGCGAATTCCAAATGGTATGCGGCCTTGCCACCAATCTGTATGATTTAAAGGACACTGCATATCAAATTGCTAAGTCACTGCCAAAATAAGCTTCAATCTACTGCTGCTTAGGGTTAATTTTTTGAGAATACCATGTCATTTCTGCGGAATTCTAGAGTCTTCTCGGTTTATGACGTATTGCTTTTTATCAATTCGTGGCACAGCAATAAACTTTTGTCTATAATTGACCGGGCTGTGTCCCAATACTTCCCTTGAGTGCGGACCGTCAATAGCTTTACATTGCGGACTACACACACAAGTCAAAGAGAGGGATACCGGCATTCTTGCCCATATCTTGCCTTCAAATGGGCTCATTTTATGGAATCTTATTATGTATTGTTTTTTTTAGTTCAGAGAAATTTGGAAGTATATATTAAGTTAGGTATGGTAAAATTACAAAGTTCATAAAAAGGCTGCAAAAAGCTTTTTTTAGAGAATAACCTTTAGGAAAGGGTAGGTTATTGACCACTGATAAAATCAAAACTAACCACTGAAATCATTCTATAAACTAGTATTTAGCGGTTTCAAGCGGATAGATATGTATTGTTGGCAGGCACAAACTCAACTAAAAGATTCCCCAGGGTAATGCGGATGTTGAGACATACATGGGAGCATGTCTTCGACAACTTTGATTAACTCTTTCAACTTGATACGCCGGTTTGGAAATGACGAAGAACGTACTCATCAGCTTAGTGGGGTTTTATTGCCAGGTGGAACAATGCTTGCCAAAGCCCGGCCAACAAAGCGCTGTCTCGATGCGACCGCGATAACTTTTAGGCATACCAAAATACCCAGTGGAATATATCGCTGATGAAAATCTGCCAAATACCGTGGCGTGATTTTAGTTGGCATAAAGTGGGCTTGCTTGAGTACAGGGCGATCCATTTACCTGGATGGAATCACTTATAGGCTCGTCTTCTTTGGGCAATCGCGAAATAAAATCCACTACTTTCCCCATTTTAGCCTTCGGGGAATATCCAATGGACTACATTCTACAGGATATACGGTGAAGAGCTTTCACTTTTACTGGCTGTAAACATCTAGCCACGCAGCTTAGATTTCCTTCTTCATGCTCGTAAAGCTACGGATACGCTGAAGATTTCAAGATTGGAATCTTGAGACCCCATCATGAGCTTCTTCGCGCAATCTAATGTTTAAGCTCGGCGTGCTCAGGTTATGCACAGCCCAGGTTGGCCAATTTAGAATATAACTTGGATGCTTCTATCTTCTGGTTCTTGTTTTCCCCACTTTTCCTCCAGTCTTTGCTACTATAGGTTGGAAATAAGAATCCTCACAGGATCAATTAAGTGAAGTTGCTGTCCCATTAGCATTAATTAGCCATACCTAATGGTAGCCGCAGTGTGATCGTCAGGGACCAGCGCATGCAATTCAGAATATCTTTCAGTGGTACATTATGAGCAGGATCATACTCCTGCGGCGATTTGCATCCATCGTTCTGGCGATTATTTAGGCTGAAAATGGAGAATCACCAAGACTCTGATGGTCCCTGAGTCTTAGGGAGAGATTTCCTGCAAAGATAATGCCTCCATAACTTCAAAGCATGCACAATTGCAAGCATTTAAAAATCATGGGTTGGATAATTCATTCAGTAGGATTAAGTTTCTTTGAAGTGCATATACACACACCATTACAGGGTTTTTTAGAGGATTAAAGGGGCCTTGAGAAACATGCCAACTAAGCCAAATGAAGAGATAAATGAACTACCAATCCAATCCAAGGCATGGCCGGTCAGTCGGCCAAAGCCCCATTTGTAACTAACTCCTTTGGATCACATTTTCTACCAGCATAACTATTGATAGAAAAGTCAAATGAGCTCGTTTAGTGCAATAGATAGATCTAGATTTGAGATCTTTTTCCAATCTTAGATAGCACTGCGGATATTTTAGCCACTTATGATTGTCAAAACTCCAAAAATATGGTTTTTGCCATTTTTACTATCTTCACGGAGGCTAAAAGATAATACAAATCATCAGAGCTGGAATGATCTCAATGAGATCTATCTATTGCACCAAACACAAACTCATTTGAACTTTACTATCAACTGCCATAACTGGAAAATGTGATCTAAATGAGATTGAATTACCTAGCTATTTTATTTGGCTAGTCCCGGTCTGTTGCCGATTAATGGGCTCACACTATAACTCAAATCATAGTTCTTAGAAGGCCTTTTATGATCTCAAAAATCCCTAATGCATGGCCATCTTACTTAATAAAGCACATCCAATCCCGGTGCGAGGCGCCGATTTTACTTACAATCATAGCTCCATAGATGGAATTTTTAAAATTGAATTGCATCGTCAAGGCATCTTTAAGATTTGGAAACTTTGGTTACACATACCTCATTATGGGGTGTCTACTAAAACTTTTGAAGTAGGGTGAGTCAATGGGCTGCTTACTTTCCTGGAAAAATGCTTCTAAAACTGCGATAATATCATTTAATCCTATGAATGCCCCAAAGTTACGACGGCCTTCGGGCCATGGGAATTAAAGTTCGAAACTTAGAAGTCTATTAGGATAGGGGATTGTTTTATGAAAATAACCATTGTCATCATTTTCGGTGAAGTTTAGCCGGGATATGCGGAAATAATGATATAACGGTTTAAATTTGGGGAAGTAGCCTTGCTCCTGCCGCCAACAGCCAAATTTTAAATGAAGCTATCAGCCCAGCCAACTTGCCACTATGCAGCGGCGACTTGCTTACCACCAAGGATGCTGATCTTGATGGGGTAACCAGGTTTTAAACAAGATGGGGAGACATTTAGTGGTAAAAGATACCTGTGGCCGAGGATCTTGTCTTGGCAGTTGAAAGAGGTCCCGAGTTTGGCACTCAGGATTAAAAAGCTTCCACGACTTATTAGAACTAATATTCTTGCGATATCACTGTGTCAACCCCAGACTTATGAATCACATGCTATAAAGAGGCTAATCGAGTTTTTCATTTGAATCATGCAACTAAGGTAGCATTTAAAACTCCATTATTTACTGCTGGGTTTACGGCTAGGCGGATGAACAAGTTTAAAACTTTTGGATTTCAAGAAGATACGGTGGTAGGAGTATGTAATGCATTTGGGGCATTTAGCCATCTGAATATAGGCAGGTGGCACAATTGGGTGACAGGATTCATTAGAGTAGGCTCAAGCCGGAGTTGACTTTGTTAGTTGGAGAGGGTAACCTATCCCATCTTAGAAAGAAATTTATCCAGAGTCTCAAGTTCCGAAAGGCAGAATCGGAGATGGATCTGCAAAGAAGAACCGAAAGACTCGCAGAATACCCTGCGAGAGAGGAGATCTGCGGCCACGGGGAGGCCCTTTCGAGGAAATGCTGCGTCCTACTCAAAGAGAAGCGGTCAAATGGAATACAAAGCGGATGAGTTCGAGGGCGAGGAGCGTTGCCTCAGGAAAGATTGTATTCTATGCAAAGGGAAAATTTTGGGAATATTTCAGCTCGTTGTCTAGAAAGTGGCAAAATAGAGCAATGCGGGATGCAGCAAGTTAGTAATGGGAACCCAATTGGGATGATGCGGCCTATCATCTCAAGCCCAGATGGTCAAGTTGAAGAGTTAATCAAGTTGTAGCCGAGGGCATGCTCACAGGATAATATCTATTCCCAAACATCCGCACATAGAAGATAAATATTTGTACTTAGTTGAGTTTGCCTACAACAATACATATCAAGATTCCGCCAAAGATGAGCCCATTTAGGCGGTATATGGGCAGGAATGCGATAATCATGACTGGGTAGCAATCAGCAATATGAAGGTTAGATTTGGAATCAGGACAGCAGAGGAAGAATCAAACAGGGACAAATTATGGAACCAAAATAAGCCGCCCCAAAACCACTTAGAGGCAAAGAACCAAAAGCAAATGCATCAGGATAAGCAGAAAGGCCCTCTAAAATTCAGGAGAATGAAGCCGCCAGTATTCCTCAGAAAAATTAAATCCCTAAAGCCGAGAGTACATTTAAGAGGGTTTAAAGAGTACGGAAACCTAGAACCTAAGAATATGCAGGTAAAGGAATTAGAGTATCTTGGACCTTTGGAAATCTCATATTAAAATTAAAGCTTTAAAACCTTAAGTGTTGCACATCAGTTGTAGCCAGATTTACCATTGTTGAATGCTACTACTGGAGCAGAGCTAACCCGCTAGAGCAAATATACCTTATGAGACCAAGATTCCATCTAAGCCCAGAAACTGGAGATTTAGCCTGTTATCTAATTAAGGAAAAGGACTCGCGAGGAGCAACACCATACGTAGATAAGATAATGGCAGCTAATTTCATCCGCGGTGACGGTATGCACAATGTTTGCGGGAAGAAAGAAAGAGGTAGCCCGACCATAGGAACAATAGGACTACCCAAAAGAAAATGTGCCAAGGCAATATAGAAGGGGCCAATGGTGGCAGACAACTATATCCCGGGATAAAAAACCCCACCTGCTACGAAGGTTTCGAGGAAAACCCTAATGAAAATAATTAGCCACCAACCTGCGAATGTGTATTTGCACGGAAGCGAGAAGAAACCCGGCGAGCGAGGCAAACGCAGAGCCACGACTCCAAACAACGTGAAAAAGAACGAGATGCTTAACGAAAGAGGATGGCCAGAGCGGAAATACAGCGGGGACCCCAGGCGGGCGAATACAACGAAATCCACGAGTCTACAAAAAGCTCAAAAAGCACGTAAGCGGTTGAAACAAGCGCATACGCCAAAAATACGCATCAAGAAAGCCGAAGAATACTAAAAGAATGAAAATGGGTAGAAAAAGAGCATAACAGAACAAGATAGCATCTTACTTGAAATTTGCGGCATATTGGGTAGAAAAATCATTATATAAACCGCTGCATACCCTCAAGGTAAATCGCAACATCACCGCGGAGTAAAAAAGCAGGAAGATCTCGCCAGGCGCTGGCATGGGGAAGAAGGCCGCACGGTGGGGAACAACAAAAGAGTGCATGAACGATAGAATACAAATGAAAAAGACTCATACATTACATCGTGGCGGTAGGGAAGGGAGAGGAAGCTCTGAGAAGAAATGCTGCTTTGGCAGAGATGGCTTTGAATATGGAAATGACCTATCTGAGGGCTCGTCGCTTTCCCGAATGGCGTCCGATGAAACCGGATCGATGGGATTACGGGAAAGGACTGCTTGAAGAAGACACAAAGCAGGCCGACTACTGTATGGACTTCCTCAACTATAACCCGGCCGTAGCGGAGACCTCAGGGTATTGGAGTTGGAGTCCACGAAGCACATAGCGAGTGAGGGAAAGAAGAGAGCGCCCGGCGGCCGTGGCCCATGCCTTGATATATCATGGAACTCACTAAGCAGCGGCCTTTGAGGCCCCTCGCGATGGCCGAGATAGGTACCATAGTAGGGATGGATTTAAACATGAGCCAGCCTGGAAGGCAACTCCGCCACCACCGCAAAACGGTCGGGACCAGGAATCAAAGAGGCCGCCAGAAGAAGGAGAGGAGGCAAGAGACGCCCGGATGGAGGATGGGAGATGATAGGCGGTAAATCGGTAGTGAAGAAGAGTAGGCGAGGGCATCACCGAGCGAAGGCAAAGCGAGCTAAAAAGAAATCATTATGACCTGGCAAGTTAGTGCGCTTGGAGTAATGAATAAGAACATCAACATGCGATAAGGAAAAGATCCATGGTCAGGGCAAGGAGCCTCTGAGATCTTTTAAGCAAGGAAACTACAATGGCCTTGGGCCGAGGAGGAAGCGTAGGATCTTGGCGAGTATGGAGAGGAACAATCCCATCTGCGAGGGAGGAAGAAAAGTCTGAGGGGCGGTAGCGGCGAGAAGGTGGTGGCCGAGGCCAAAGGGAAGGGGGGTAAGGTAAAAATACGGGAGAAGGAAGAGGTTGAAGTTGATATATGGAAAAAAGAAGAGCTGGCGCCCGAGGCCAGGAAATGGATGAGGAGTGACATCCAGGATGATGAAGAGAAATGAAAAAGGGCCACTTAACAACAAAGGGGAAGGCGGGAAGAAGACTTAGACATCCTAGGCAGAGCACCAAACCAAAACAAAGCGAAATTTGGAACAATTCGAGTAGTAAGAGTAGATGGAGCAGGAGGAAAAACTAAAGGCAAAATCGAAGAGACAAAGAGACACTCTTTGGAAGTGACAGCGAGAGAGTAGTTATCACAACGACATGAACAAAATATTAACTTTTATTCAAATTGACAGCGAAAAGAAACACAAAAGAGCACCATGGCATGACGCGCTCAAAGATTCTGCCAGAAAGATGGAACAATAAAAGCCAATGAAATGCATCAAAATGAAAATTCTTTAATATAAAAAGGCATGCGGTCTAAGTCAGAGTAAAGGGAGGCCATAGCGTGCTGACTGAAGAACCACCCGATTAATGATCTACGAGGCGCCAGCCGCAGCGGCTGCATGATTGTAAAACCATGCGCGAGAAGGGAACTTCAAGAAGGCGGAGGAAAACAAAAATTATTAAAAAAGAAGCGCTTGATGCATGCGTAGAAAGCGCCGAGCGGAATCTGGTGTGGATATAGGAGCGAGTATTATAAGCGGGGAAGCTTATGATTAAGGGAGGCAAAGCGATCAACATGATCACGGGCCCCATAAAAGATCAATATGGTAGAAAACACCCGCGGGGCAGGGCAAAACTCGTGCAGATTGAGGAAGGCTGAAAGATAATCGGCCCACTCATTTGGGAGCGTGGAGGATCCACCGCGGCTCCAATGAGGATAGAAAATGAAAACAAGGAGGAAGAAGATCTCACAAAAGGTGAGAAAATGAATGCTCGAGGTAGAAAGAATTTTGCCCGCGGAAGAATAGTATACATTCAAATTCATCCCCGAACAATGACGGCGAGCATGGAGAGGAAGAAAGGCCAAGAAGCGGGCGCAAACTTGTCAAAACAAAGAGGTTGGCAAATTGGAAGAATAGAGAGCGGCCTGGAAGGCTTCGGAAAAAAGGCCAACCTAAAAATCCACATGATGCTGCCCCGGGAGCATAGGCCACCTCCCCTCCTAACTAGTGCAGCCGAGGTAGGCAGGCAGGAAGGGCCGGGAAATGGGGATAGAAAACTCAAGAGATGAGGCGTGGATTCCCATAAAACAATTTCCATGCGAGGCTAAAAGAAGATAAAAGAAATAGGAGCATCCAGGTGCAAAGGATTGAATAAAGAATAGAACAAAGTCTAGATAGAACAGGGGCGAAACAATCTGAGGCGGAGAAAGCCCAAGAATTTGGCGAGGGTCGCGGAAGAGTGAGGTAGAATGTCGAAAGAAAGATACGGTAACAGCCAGTACAAACACGGAAAGGTATTAGAAATAATCGCTGGAAGCATCAAGGAGAAAACCAAGGAAAATGTACGATGCTTGACAAACCTGAGGCGACACTTAAAACTGACGATAGCCCGGCCAGTTGCAAATGAAATAATCGATCAAACTGAAAGGAAAATAGAAGTCTGTTGGAAATTTCTAAAAAAAATCTATCTCATAAAGGAGTGCAACGAATACCGGCCCACGCTCTCAATATGGACAAAGGAAGCGCATCAATTTAGTAAGGCTCATAAAAGGGGCGAGGAGGCGGGCCAAAAGAAGGAAGCATAGTGAAGATAAAAAGTGTGAATCAGGCAAAAGGTATGATGGGGAGGATGGGAACATAATTGGTAACGATTTGAGATCCAAAGTAAAAATCACGAGGTTTAAACAGCCAACATCGGGCGACTCCGCCACTTACGTGGAATGAAAAAGGAAGGATTCAAAGATAAGCATAAAATCGGGAATCAAAGCGGAACTTGTGGTAAGCCCTTGGGTACAACACCCGGTGAAAGCGAGGACAAGATAGGACTTGCATAACGAGCGCTAGAAGGCAATAGAAAAAAGATCATGGAATAGCGGAAGCGAAGGCGAAGAAAGAATACCGAAAGAAGGAACCAAAAGAAGAAAAAAGGATTCACAGGAAAGCGAAAATATCCGCCACCGAGGTTGAAGAAGTCACTGGGCCCAGGAAGAGCATAACCATCTGGGTCAAGACAATACTGAGAGAGAGGGATGTGGCGAGAAATAGAATGCCAAAAAGGTAAGAAACAAAAGGCAGCCCACACGGGCAAGAGATTAGCATGAAATGGAATCAAACCCTTAGGATGGAAGGAAGGTGGGATGGCGAGAGCAAAAGTTGGCAATGCGCAGAAAAAGGCTGATTAGAAAACAAAATGCTTTATTAATGATCAAAACCAAATACAAACACATATTGAGCAACTAAGCAGGCTCAAGAGATAAAGCGGAGAAGCAACAGGAAGAGAAGTAGAATGTTTGGGTGGGAGAAGAACCGACCAACAAAGGAGGGTACAGGTTGAGAATTACGACGAAAATAAGTTAGGAAGGCGGCGTTATGGGAGGCTGGCAGCGAAAACAATTGTCAGCGGTGTGGTGAAAAGCGACCACAAAAAGTAGCGAAGGGTAGAGGAATTGGCGGGGGAAGAGGCGGAAGGAAAAAGAAGCGGGAAGATGCAGGGCAATAAGATAGGCAGCTTCTCTGCAGGGAGATTTTAGCCCAACTGGTCTGGCGTTTGGACTCTTAGAAGAAAAGTTCAAACTAGGGCTAAGCTAAAGAGATACACAAAAATAATATCATTGATCATTAATAAGAACAAATTTCATCTGTAGATCGCTAGCGCTTTTATACCATACATATCATAGATAGCAACCCCCAACATAGCAAAACTGACCATGAATCCATGAAAAGTGTCTTGCTTGGGCTGACTAAATGATAATGCACTTGCCATAGAGTAGAGTAGTCCAAAAAAGAAGAATTAGAGACGGCGGCCAGCTCCCGAATGTCTGACTGGAGATGCTCAAAATTAAGTCAGGCGAAGAACCAGCTAAAGCTGAGCCGCTGATGCAGGTGCTGGAGTGTAGCAGATTCTTTATTGCAAGCTCATGTAGCGGTGAGTGAACTCGGGAGAGAAAGCAGGCGCCGGGAAGGCGGGCGAGCGGAGGAAGTGCATCGCGAGGAAGAGAAGAAAAGAAGGAGCCATGCGGAAAAGCGTACCGGCTGGGAGAAGAAGACCAACAAATTTTGAGAGGCCAAAAAAAGTAGATGAGAGGCCAGAGAGAAATGGGGGAGCGAAGGGAGGAGAAAAGGGAACGAGAATTCAGAAGTCCGGAGTTCAAAGCGAAAGGGAAGCTTAGCGTTATTGTGTCCAGTCTGCAAGCCGTATGGCGAGCCGTGGAGGCGGCGAAGGCCCCGGAAGAAGCGGCTTGCTATGGGCGGCATGGGCTCAATGACCTTCAAGAGGGTGAAACACGAGGTGAAGAAGAAGCCAGAGGTGAAGGGCTGGAAGCTTGAGGGCGGAAGAAGCTCGGAGATTTCGATCCCGATGAAGAGCCGCTGGGAAGCCTCACGAGAAAAGAAGAAATGATCAGCGAAGCGGAATACTTAGGCGCACGAAAAGAATAGGGACAAACCTAATACTAAAGGGGCTGTCCCACTTCAGAATACAGCGATCGATGGCTCGGATCGATGGGATCTATGACTTATCCAAAAATTTTGAAATGCTTAATTTCTGGAAGCTTTTAAAAAACTATCTAGGAGCTTGAATCTTTATTTGCCACCCCATATTAAGGAAAAGTATCTGCCTTATTAGGATCTGAGTGGATCATTTCCCCATCGCACGTGCCATGCTCAGGAGTGAGATTACTTTCTAAATATGAATAAGTTTAGGGTCACCCTACGTGAATTGCATTATATGAAGATCTGAGATGCATTATTATGTGTATGAATTGCATTTGTACTTGAAATCAACATACATTTGCATTCATAAATACAACCGGAGGAGTGGGTGGTGCGATAATAACTCCCGACATCCGTGCAGATAAGTGCGGCGGATATGGGATTCCAGAACCCTGCTCGCATCCTGAGATGGAAGAGTGACTGGTCTCCGCCCAGGGCATACCAAGAGGACACTTCATAAATATGCATGGAATATGTAGTTGCCGAATTACTAACCTGCGAGAGGAGATAGTAATTCTTAACTTGAGGGTAAATAGCGTATTATTGTTATGCATGAATACTTGAAGATCCCAATGCTCCTCCCCATTTAGTCACTTAATAGACTAACCGGATGTCTGTTATCATATAGATAGCGCGTCACGAAGCTACCACTCAGTACTGGACCCTAAGACTCCTTTTTTGTCCGCAGAAATTGGGTTTTAAGGGATGGAGGATGTATAAAATCTAATATCCAAAGAAAGAGTTTCTGAAATCCCATAATATCATTGTTACGTGATTTGTACTATGCTAAATGCAGCCGAATTGAGGCCCAGGACGGAGCATGATGGGGAGTGTACGGGGTAGCTCAGCAACTCTCCTCGGTCGCCAGGAGGGAGGAAAAGAGGATAAAGCATGAGTAGGCCAAGGTTGTTTAGGTTTTGTGTATTATGGGTGTGTATTTTGATATGGGTGCAATGTGAACTTTTCAAGAATAAATAGTATAGGCCTTATGTAAAATTATTTGATAGTTAAACAAAACTTGATTGAATAGAGAGGTTTCATTGATTATACATGATTATATGTCAGTTCTTTGGTGCAGCAGCCTGGGGCCAGTCTTGAACTTCCTCATTCCATCGAGTTTTGCAGTCTAATCAAAATAAATTCCATAAGACCCAGACCCACGCACGGAAGAGTTCGTATTGCGCAATATCACGCCATAACCTTCACAAAACCCCGAAACGGCCGGTCGCCAACATCGCTATTCACCGAGGAAGTGACGGGAAAGAACTGGGCCGGAGAAAATTCCCCATCGCACTCGGTCACGGGCCTCTGCATCTGCGCGCCAGGCCACGGCTAGCGTGACATGATGCGTGAAACAGCAATGCTGAACGACCGACTCCGAGTTCATCTCCGTCGCCGTTAAACACGGTGACAAATTTAAGTAGATGGCAACCGGCGATGTCATCTTCATAACAACATGCGGGGCCAATCCCTGGGTTTAAGTGAGGGGCGGTGGAATGTCTGTCGATATTTTGTTAGATAAATACTTTCACAGCAGCACGTTTCTGCTGGCTGCATGATAAATAAGCCACTGCGTGACGAAGCGTGATGCATGATGGCGACAAACATCAGTTTAGCTCATCAGTCTTGAACATTTCAGTAAAGCGAAGCGCATAACATCAAATATCTAAAATACTTATCACATACCATCTTCATTTAAACAGCCTAAACTGCAATGCGAAACACGCTATGCGCAAGCATCACATCGAATCCCAATACGCTTTGAATAATTTTCCTAATGCGGGGCCCGGCGCAGCAACATTTCAGCTGGAAATCTGCAGTTACTATCAAAACTAGGCTCGAACGTCACCGTTTTGCCAGCAAACCAGGTCTTCAATCTCACCAAAATGCCACTATAAGCGGGTTGGATTTTACCTGCTGAGTTGATCAATACTGATACCTTCAATTGTCAAAAACACTTCAAGGCTTTAAAAGCTTTAATTTAATATATGAGATCTTAAAGATGCGGGGATGCAGGACTACGGTATCCCCTTCGTGCACAATAAGAAGCGGTAGCAGGGGCGAGGTGCGAGCATTGCCGGTGGCCGCTTCTTAGCCTAGCCGTGGGGCCGTCTAGCTGCTTAGGCGGGGATTTCCCGAAAATGGATTTACAAGGCCAAACATATGATCAAGTTAGAAATGGGGTGAGAAGGTGGATCGTGAGATGAATCCAAGGCGGAGAAAGGGGTAGCGAGAACTAAAATAACACAGTTTTCTGAAGAAATGGAATTACTAAGAAGCTTGGATGTTACGAAGGCGAATTCAATGTCGGGATTCTTGGTTTTAGATTGACAAAACGAATTTAACAAAAGGATTCACAAGAAGGATTCTATCTCTAGGCGGGTTTTGGATCCTGAGCCGATGCGTCTATAGCCAGAAGGCATATAGGAATCCAGAGCCTATCGAGCCATAAAATCAAAACACTGATCAATCCCCACCTCCAATTCTAGTAGCTTTTGGACCCATGGTTTCTTGCTTTTGCCTCTAATTTGCGCGGTAGCAACCGATTTCTCTTTCTCCCCTACTATTACGACTGTCCTTGCAGCTGCTTATATGCTTGTAGGGTATCAAATCTCACCACACAATCTTTGCATCCCCTTTGCCCGGATGCCCGCCAGTACATGCTGAATCTGCCTAGATTGCCCATGGATTCATTCATATCCATAAACACGATTCTGATTACTCCGCTTTTTGAATTTAACTTGTGGGTTTTAAATAACTTAGCTTAAGTATTTATGTAAATTTAAATGCGGCCCCAGCGCTTTACCCATGAAATATCAACAATGATTTGCACAATCCGATCGCTGTAACTAGAACAATGCGATTTATAAGCTAGTCTAAGCTATTTGGGTTAGTTACATAGTGTTTATGTAAGATTTAAATCTGGCCCCAAGCGCACCCATAGAAACATATCAACAATAGTTACTGTCAGATCTTTGACACAATTCTTCCTACTACAACATCTTGATTATAAGCTAGTCTGGCCAGTTAGGTTCGTTCTGATTCTGCAATATCATCCAGGCTCTCAAGCTGGCTCCTTTTCAGGAAAGATTTGGACTAGGATCTTGAAGATCACCACAATGTGGTAAGGAATCCAAGAATCCCTTGATCTCTTGTACATTCCAATCTTGCCATATCCCCGCAGGGCAGTGGTAGATTTTATCAGGGCTGAGCAGAATTTTCGGTTAGCCAATACCACTTTCCTGCGTGCAGAAGGGAAGGAATCATACAAAGGTCGATGAGCATGCCCATCTGAAAGATTGTGAGTCGTGATTTTCCTTAGTGCGGTGGTTAATGGGACATGGGTCATAGGGTGGCAGTGTAGTTAATGGGACATAGTCATTAGCTGTTGTCCCCGGACTTTAATTTTGCGCTCTGAAGTGGTTGTAATCCGAGCGAGGAGGTGGTTAATCCAGGACATAATCGATATCATTATTATAGGATATTTGTTTTAGGGTTTGATGTTGTTAGATTTGCGAATTTGTCCATTATCACTAACCTTGGCTTTTTGTTATAGATATTGGCGAGATTTGTGGTTATGGGCTAAAAGTTTAACGGCTAAAGCCTTGAAGTAAAAGCAAGACAATAGAGGCCCTAGTTCTTTGAAGCCAAAGGATATCCAGAGGTACAGAAAGACAAAGAGGAATGAGTATTATCAAGCGAGAGGTGTAAGTGTCATTTTCCTTTGTGAGAGCAACTATGCTGAACCTATGCTAAGATCCTCGCATTGCCATGTGATGGAGCATGTTGATCTACATGGAAAAATCTAGGATCCACGAATACCACGAAGACTAGCGCTGAAGTTTGCCCCTTGATTTATGCATGAAGAAGCGGGCTTGGACTAGGAACCTCCTACTTAAGAATCATACCCCGGCATGAAGAAGAGAAATGGGCGCTGAGAATGGATCCCCAGTAGAAAGCAGGACCAATTTCTTGACATGGGCGACCTTCACAACCTCTCGCCAAGATTGCTAGGATACTTGGGTGTTCGAAGAATATTACGGAGTAGATGATGGGCTACCGCGCGAATAGTGGCACATCTACGAGGAAGGAAGTTCCTTTTGTCGCCCAGAGTATCACAGCTCCATACAAAATGTGGAGCATAGGAGAAAGCGGTAGCCGCGGACTCTGCCTTTTCAGAACAAATGACCATTATTTATAAACTGTACACACATGCTTACGGTTTTATGATGCGCTTCTACAGCAATATGGTGTCCCCATTTGTTGGATTCTCTCTTACTGTAGTCACTTTCGAGGAGGGATATCAAACCATAGCTTCTTGCCCTACAGAAACACATCCATATGGACTGGAGCTTGGAAACCCTCTTGTTTCATTGTTGATGATGCTAAAATTTGAAATCAACTCGATAAGAAGGTTTGGCGGAGAAGCTAAGAATCACAATTTGGATGAAATTCGGCCTTAGGCATGTGAAGAACAAAGGAATCAGAAATTTAGAATGTTTTAAGGAGATCCACAAAATACATATCCCGATGTTATTCGAGATGGAAGGTTTGCAGGATCCACTTCTGAAAATGGAATGAGAATAGATAACGTTACATTTAACGAAATATATGTTGTTGGTTAATAGGCCTGAAGGAAAAACTCTCATACGCCAGGATTTAGAAGGCTTCTCGGCGTCTTCCCAGCGATGATAAGGAAGAGCAATCCAATAAACTGGAGGAACTATCTGATATTCCAAATCCCATCACCTAGTGCTTTTATAGAAGGTTTTGGCCATGGGCCACCCATGCCTCTAAGGATTCTTTAAAACCTTTTCCATCAGTGGATCATAAACTAATATTCTCTAGAGATGAGGCTTCCTCCAATATCATAGTAGGCACTATAGAAGTACATACCCTTGCATTGCAGAGCTTTGCTCTATTAGTTAGAACGATGCAAGAGGATGCTTTGGCCCCTAGCTTTGAAGGCTCCTGGTTCTATCAATAGAATCTCTTCCTCCTGCGCCATGTTTAGCCCAATTACATTTGAAAACTATAGAATCCTTCAATCCTACATATTCTATCAATTTTCTTATCATATCCTTTCACTGTTTTCCTGTCGTGAGCGTTATCATATCCTTTCCTATCATATCCTTTCCTGTTTTTCCTATCGGTGACGGGCCATCAACACTATCTTGGTTGAAGTCATTTTCTCATCATAGCTATGCATGCATATTTGTTCCTCTCCTCTTGAGCTTTGTCAGATTAGGAAAAGCCGTTATTAACATCAATGCAGTTTGTGCTTTGAAAATCTGTTGTCATTAACATCAATGCATGTTTTGTGCTTTTCCTTCAAGAAAAAACACAGATATTAATGAAAATGCGAACAATCTAATAACAAAAATTTAGGTGGTTTTCCCCAACTTCCTGCTAAACTATCATAGAGATAGCAAAACGTTTGGCTGCTTGACATATATAATATTTCTTCTAGCCTTACATGACTATTGTTCTATTATCATCTCTATAGTACCTCTTACCATGCATTGACACATGCCTCTCTTTCAACACATAGGCACTGCCCGCACTGTAAAAATTTGTGGTGGGAATGCAGTGCTGTTGGTTCTAAGGTAACATCCCAAATTTACTTTTTACAAATCTCAGCCTTACAGCAAGGTACAATCCGAGCAGATGGAATACGTTTTAGAAATTGGTTGACATGAACAACATGGTATATTACAAAACTGAATAGAAAGTGATGGAAAACTGGGTGGTCAGAACTGGCAACATGATTAATCAGTTCTTGAAGCCCTAGAAATTGATGGAAATTCGTCAACTGAGCATGCAACAGGCATTTTTTTTCCTGTGGTGATCATCCTCCCAAATTACAGATCCTCAAAGAAAGAACCAAAAGAATATGAAATTATTTCCAAAAGTTCCAGGTGCATCAAGGAAAAATACGCTTATTAAACTCCCAAATAAAAGTTAGGTAGCTGGACTTTTTGCTGGCATCTGGTACCTGCTTCCAGGATCAGAGCTAGGTCGCCTATCAACAAAGAAAGTCTAAGTCCTGATTTTCCAGTGATCTCATCTAACATCATTTTTAGCTCTCAAAGAAGGCGGCAGGTGAGTCTAAAAAACAGGCCTGACATCAACAAGAAAGGCCACTTCTTGCCTTCCAGCATTCTCGTCATAGTAGAAGTCAATGACATGGCGCATCTCTCGGCCTCCTCTATCCACAGTCAATCATGTCGATCAAAAGAATTCCGTATCCTAAAACTTCTTAAAAATAAGCCCTTTGGAGTAAGTTCATCAGGACGACCTCGGAAATAAAGCAATCTAGGTTCCTCCACAAGAAGAATTTGGGAAATCTTCGGTACCCGCTAATCTCTCCCATTGCTGAAGCCTTGCCCAAGTAGTTTCATTCACTGTATTATGAGTTTGCAACAACAACATCCATATCTTTCTCAGAAACATCATCTGCTTTATTCTTCCCTAACAAGACTGTTAAAACTTGTTTGAGAGATAAATTGCCAACCAAGTTTCGTCTGTTCCACCCACTTAGGGATTAAAGATTTCTGACGATAGTAGAGAGGGGCACTTTTGCCTGGCGCAGGCAGCTGGTTAGCCTGCTTAGGCATTCTATTTGCAGAATTGATCTCTTCAAGGGGTACCGAGGAAACACCATAACAAAAGGCTGGCATCTTCCATACCTGATTTTGCATTCTGCATCGTCGATACGCCTTCCATAGACATCATGAACGCTTAGGGATGCTTATATTTGTCCTTAGACTGTGCAGAAGCTTCAGAGATGTAGACCTACAAGATGAGGCTGCAGATTGCTGGGACTCCAGACCGAAAGCGAAATCAACTTATCTCTGGCTGTTCCGGTAACTGGACAATCTGCCTGGAAACATTCTATAGTAGAGATCGTGCACCTTCTCGGAATGCTCTTCTTCGTCTCGCCGCCATGCTCCTCCATATCCCACTACAAGTCAAAAACACCTAATAAGCTTTTTGATATATAAGGTATCCGCATACAAATACGTATGAAACGCAACATGAATACACTAGGATAAATAGGTCTTTTAGGCCAATCGTATTGCTGCTACGTGGCATCTACTGCATGCAGAACGATTTCCAATCGCCTTACTACGCTTAAGATATTTCTACCCTAAATGTGGAAATTTTCAATGGTGGGATTTCAGCACACACGGTAACTATCTTTAATGCTTATCTTTGTCAAAATGAAACATCTGTCCCTCGAAGGGATTTAAGCGATTTTTGCTTGGATGATTTCTCCTCTTATACTCGACCATTTTGTTTCCTCCGCCCGAGATAAAACCTCTTTTGTTTGGAGTGCGTATTCCGCTGAGGGGTGTCTTCGGCGTTGAGGCTATTAGGGTCCATCTCCATTAGGAATTATCACAGGAAATCATTGCCATATAGCACTCAGCTCCGAATTCTTGTTCCCATTGCTTCCACCAAAACTCCAATTTGACATGGTACGCATCCGTAGAGTTTTTGGATGCACCATCACTTTGCATGCGAAGTTATACGGAGTTTAATAGATTTTAGGGCATATTCAAGCCGACTTCGGTTTTCCTACATATCCCAAGCCGGCTATCTCCAAATCTTCTTGGTTTGTTTGCTCTGTCACGCAGAATAAAAAAGTAAAGTCTATGCGATTGAAAAAATGAAATAAAGTACGCATTTGCTCTGCTGTGATTACTACCACGCTGGCGCGAACTATCAACACAGATGTATGTGATACTAATGGGGATAAAATCTTAGATGGGCATATTCATGATTTTATTTTCCTTTAGAGTGGTAGATGGATTATTCTACGAGGTGCTTTTAGCGTGTAGTGCGATAATGCCGGACTCTTGATGGAATTCCATGAGCCACGATTCGTCAATGGGCTCATAGGAATTGTAGTTGTCATATAGCCCGGACTATAAGTTAAATGTCGGGCTATAGGGGCCATTGTCGAGGCTAGCCAAAGTTGTGCCTAGGGCCAACTTCTAATGTATCAAATAAACATTAAATAAGGCCAAAAAGGGGAGGGAAGGGGAATTGATATAAGGTTAAAGTGGTCACGTATCCTATTACAGTTGGATGGGGGTCATTGGCAAATGGTTTTACAAATTTTTGTTGGGAAAAAAATGTTTATTAAAAATATGGGTTTTGTGTGTGATGAACCATTGAGAGTCCACATAAATATAGAAAAAAGAAAAAATTATACAGCTAAAATCTCCTTTGCGAGACTATTGTGCGGGGGTGATGTAATTCACGGATTTAGAGGTTTGCTTGATCCTAATAAGCTTGAGGTTTTGGGCCTCTTTCATTTCTTACTTTGGGAGATGATGTTACATGGTGCCGCGCTTTATTTATTCGCATTTTGCATTAAAAAAATTAAAAAAATAAAATTGAAATTTTACGTTTTGGTAATTTTAGTTATGGGATTTGTGCTTTATATTTGATGTTTATATATTATTCATGGGCTGCATTGTTTTTTAATTTTTTTTTTTTTTCCAAACCAAAAAGCGTGTGTCTCCCATAACACACCAAAACAAAATCAAAAATCGAAAATAGGAAAATCAAAATCAATTCAAACTTTTGGGTTACTTTTTTGCATCGCGAAAGGATTCACTTGTGATAAATGTATTAACAAACCATCAATGACAGCTAAAGGGTCTTTTATTGCCTATTTAAAATACTTATAATAAAGGGGTATTTACCATTTATTTCTTGTCTAGTTGTATTTTAAAGGGAGTATAAAGTATATCGAGCCAATTTCGAGTGACCATCCTTTCATAGCGCCAATGCTATTCTTGCGCTCTAACACACTAGCGATATTCTTGTGACGGAGTAAAGACTTCGGTAATCAACTCTTTTTTGTTGTAAAGTAATCTTTAGCGATCAAGAGTGACTTTTATACTTGGAGATAGACCCATGGAGCATGGAATTTTGTGTGAGAGAACTCACTTATTTTCAATAGCCCACTTGTGAGGAGGTAAATCAACAAGATCACCACGTGTGATACGCTCAAAGCATATGAAAATTTCTTCAGTGATGGCCTTTTACCCACTTTTCCTTTTTAACAACCTCGATATGAGCTGATCATTATGATCCACAACTTTAGCAAACAAAGCAAGATTACCTTGTCTTTCCAAGGAGGAAGAAGAAAGAGGCGACAAATTCGGTGTTAAAGGCCCGATTATTTTCACCATGATAATCGGTGAGTTAACTCAAAGTAGGTAGTGGTATACCTTTATAGCCAAATCAGATACAAATCCACATCCTCAAGGATGCGCCGGAAGATGTAGGGGGTTGAAGCCCCGGAACAAAATTATTTTCTTTAAAAGGGCTTAGGTTGCTACCACAAGCTTCGTCGAATAACAAATAGCGATCAAAGCGTCCCGGTGGCATATCAATAAAATGGATCGTCATAGATTAGCATCAAGGATACCAAAAAATGGGGTTTTGAGGCCTATTATGCAATTTTCAACTTTGTTTAGTTTCTCAAGAGTGGCAAAGATGTATATACCACATAATCAACACATTTAAGTGCAGCACATCCGGTTTAATCCCATAAAATGCTTCAAATAAATCCTTCCATTTATGGTTTTAGTGAATGCTCTGTTTGCCCAAGTGGCAAAGCGGTGTCAAATGCGTCTCTCAAAAATTTATAGGTAATTTGGCATCGCGCCGGCGTATTCGAACAAGATCAACAGGATCTATTGTACTCCTCTCTACCCATATTACGTTGATGATGAGCAAAGGAATCAGTAAGCATATGAACTCCGGCAGAATTCATCAAATGCATTGGAAATATATTCTCAGCCATTATCGTTGTGAAGAGATTTGATTTCTAAATCGGTTCGATTTTTCAATTCAAAGCTCTAAAAGCTTTGGATTTTTTTCAAGACTTCGGCGTCAAATACAAAGTATAATCAAAGTATACATGTTGTAATCATCGATAAAGAGTTATAAAGTACCACTTGCCTCCTAAAGAAGGAACTTTCATCGGCACAAATCTGCATGCGGTAGCTCCAACGATCGATGGCTCTATGACTTGCACGAAGGATAGGGTAGAGTAAAGGTCGTTTTCAAGAATGCATCTGGCGGATCAATTTTTTGAGGTTTTAGGTTTGGCAGTCTTGACCATCTTCAACTTTGAGAGGTATCAATTGCAAGTCCTCCCACATAACCAAAGTGTTGATGCCATAGATGCTCATTTTCCAAAGTGTCCACGATCATCCCACATTAAGCGTCCAAGACTTGTCCATCAAGGTAGCACAAACCATTTTACCAAATCGGTCTCCGGCCCGGCATATTATATTTATAGATGTCGTCATGCTCAAATGGATTCTTTCCTAAAAGATAGGCCCGGCCACTAGAAAAAAAAAGGAATATTTGCCTGCCTTATCAAATTCTGATACACTAAACAAACTCATTTGCAAACCTGGCATGAGCATGGCATCATGACCCTTTTCATACTTGCATCAGGGGCTTGGAAAAACAAGCTCTCCTTTACCTATAATAGGCAATGCTTCACCACTTCCCGGCAAACGGCCTCTCGTTACAAGCTTCAACATTGGTAAGATCATCTAAGCTACCTACCATGTTTTTGGTAGCACCAAAATCCAAAATGCATCCACGTTGGGATGCGCTTTGAGCTGCGATGTACGAACTTTCATCTACTGCATCATCAAAACTTGTATTGTCTGTATCATCAAAACTTGCATCTGCTGTAATATTAGAACTTGCATCTGTCAGGTCGAAACTTGTAACATCAGGTTTTGCATCTGCTGTATCATCAGTTTGAGGTCCATAAGCTTCTATTTCATCAAAACAAATCTCATGAACTGCTAGGTTCAAGTATTCATCAGGACAAACTTCGAATGCACAAACAACTGCAATCACCTCTTGTTTAACAGTCTTAGACTTGCCACCAGCTTTATCCCTTTTTTGTGCTTCATCAAGTCTTGGATCTTGTCACTTTAATCGTCAAATATCATCTTTGTTAATGTCCTCCTTTCTTCAATGTTCCTCGTATATAGTTGGTATGTTCCTTTTTCTTAATCTGCGGTTCTCATTTGATCTTGTTGGCTCTATCATCTTCATTTTATTTCATCTTTGTTCCTTCTTATATTGGTTCGTCGTTGTTTTCTCCCATGGTCACCACAGAGCCTTCGTCACATTTGCTCCATTCTATGGCTTATCATTGTGCTACATTTCCTTTGTTCTCATTGTGTTCTTTCTTTCTATGGGTCGTTGACTCCATTTTTTAATTCACTCAATTTGCCATGCTAGTTCTTTTTCTGCTTTGTGCTCCATCTGATTATTACTCTTTCATATGGTTGCTTTGGTTTGTTGGTCTAATTTATCGCCGTAATTTTACTTCTTGCTCCTTTGCTTGGCTACATTTATCTTCTTTTGTTTCGTTTTCTCTATTTGCTCCATTCATTGCTCATTCCTTTGCATTTTTGTCACTATTATAGTATTCTTGTATAGCTCATTTGCTCCAAACTTTATTTAGTTCTTTTTATCGTTCTTTTGTTCCATTTTACTTTTTTTATGGTGCTCTCTACCTTTGCAATCTTCTTTTTGCCGTTTGCATTATTGGTTTCTATTTTTCTTTGCCATTTCCTTTGCTGCTAATTTTAGTTGCTCCTTCAATCTTGTTTTCCCTTTATTTCATGCATTGTTAATTTATTTTTTCCCACCTGCATCAATAAGTTATCGATGATCCTTTGGGTCCATGTCTATGATCATTCCATTTGACTGAATTTGCCTCTCTTTAGTTGCTAATTGAGTATAGTACCGCGTTGTTACAGATAAAAGCACATTGCATACACAAAGCTTGCACCCATCAGTGACTTATTTGTGTAATAGATTGAAAGACTGTTTGGCATTTTGGAAATCCTTCTTTGTTCATCCACGATGTGCTTGGTAGGTTGGATAATGGGTATTCCCTTCCTTGGCTACATGGTCCCTCTAGCCAATCTTGGTCTCAAGCCAAACTATAGGCACAAGAAGCAATATCGCGAGGTTTGTTAGGGGTGCTATCAAGGACTTACTTGCCTCGGTGCTTTTGCCTCAAAAATGAATTCCCTTTATATGCTCACCTTTGAGCGTGGTGCCTAAAGCCAGAAATAAATTGCGTCTTATTTTGGAACTTCACTATGTTAATAGTTACTTAGCACATATTCCTTTCAAATATAGGGGTTGAAAGGAAGTCCTTGATATTGTCAAACCTAATGATGCCTTGTTTTACTTTTGATCTCCGCCGGATACCATCATGTCGATATGTTAGCCCCGTTTGTTGGTCATACCTTGGCTTTGAGTTCAAGGTACTTACTACATGTTTATATCCTTAGCATTCACGCATGCTACGTATTTTTACTAAACTAATCGCGATAATTAGTGCGTATATGGCATTCTAAAAGATATGGATGCATTCCAGATATAGATGACTTCTTATTTGCTACTCCTATCTCTAATT
This sequence comes from Isoetes taiwanensis, assembly GCA_021234155.1. Classification (NCBI taxonomy): domain Eukaryota; kingdom Viridiplantae; phylum Streptophyta; class Lycopodiopsida; order Isoetales; family Isoetaceae; genus Isoetes; species Isoetes taiwanensis. The sequence goes on along the minus strand of JAJEKV010000012.1, from coordinate 18,117,167 downwards.
TTAAGAATTTGAAAGCTTTGGTGATGCAGATTTTGAGGCCCGGTGGCTTTGTTTTAGCTCTATATAATTGCCAGCTAGAATGTTCTCATGTGGCCAAATTCTTGGGCTTCACGGTTGATTCATCCTCGTGTTCTCAGATCCATTGCCCCCAAAAGGCCAAAAGTTTTTTAGCATAGCATCGAAACTCCTTGCTATCGATTGCATTCTCGCACGAACATTAGCCTCTTTTAATGTAAGGATCGAGGTCTTCCCATATGTTTTTGGCCCTTTCTCCAAACTCTTATCTTTCAATCTTGCTAACCTTTATGCTTCCCATTACATCTTGGTCCCAACGTTTGCGCTTGTCCCCCATGAACATCTTTGGATTTACCTTTTGTTTCTCTTCTTTTTGATCTCCTTAATAATGATATTTTGGGAACCCCTCAACCCTTCCATTTTCTTACAGCTATGGCTAGTAACTTCGAGGTGGGGAGTTTGGCTTCATAGTTCTTTTTAAGTCGCAATTTGTGAAGGTCCTTTTCTCACGATCTTGAGAAAGCTTCATCCTCAATTGCCCGTGAGCTTTTTGGCTTTCTTTGCATTTCCTTGGAGAAGTGTGCCTTGTCCTTACAAACTCCCAAAGAGTTCTGACCTTTAGTGATTCCTTAAAATGCATACTTTATCCTTTCAAAGGGTGGACTACCGTCTGTTAGCCTCCTTCATTCCTTGTGTATCGGGATCTTTACTTTGTGTTTTAAACATAGAATTACCCTTAAACCAATCTCATGGATTCCTTGGAACCCTAAACCAATGGGCTGGCTATATGTTGATTGATGATTTGATGACTATATGTTATTTGATGCGACTTTTTCTTTCATAGATAGGAGATGGGGACCTCATAATTGGGATCATTTTGCCAATGCTTATAATGCTCATACTTCTAATTTTAATTGTTGACACCCACTTCGGTATTTTTATCTCCTTAGATGCTTTTTTCTTAGTCATGGTCCAACTCTAACTATATTGCTTCCCTCCTCAGAGCCTTGTAGATAAGACTTTGCCTTTGCCCTTGCATGTAAGTGTGATGTCACCTTAGTCATTTCCATTGGAAGTCCATGGTGGCTAATTAGTCATGATGAGTGCGGAAATTGGCTTGTTTTGCTTGCTTTGTAGATCATTTATATTTTCCAAATGGTGGATGTGGTTTGCATGGTGCTTCTAAATCAATTTTACCTTGTGGAAAACCTACTAGTCCGATGATTGCGCTTCAACCCGCGGTTTCCGACATGGTGAGTTTTGTGTTTTTGTTTCAAATATTTTCAATTTTGAGATTTGGATGTCAATGGATGATTAGGATCTGAAATAGGTCATTTATTGTCTCTAATGAAGGGTTATACACTAAGTCTTGAGGGCACCAAGCACTTTTAAATCTCTGAACAACCTTTTGGCGCGAGTTTAAGACTTGGTGCTTGTCTAAAAGCCTCTCTTTTTGCCCACATCGCAATGACTATCTATCTTTACATCACTACGATTTTAACATCGTCACCTTCTCTTTCACAAGTCAATATCATTTTAGCATCCATTACTTTCCATCACCCAGATTGCGGCCCGAGTAAATCCTCTTGGACATCCTCTTGTTTCTCTAGTCCGGTGATCTAGCCAAAGCGTAACACTCTCTAGTATCAACAAGAAGCAACCTTTGTTACTCCATATGGTTAGGAGAATATTGATACCTTTGCAGGACCTTTAGCTACATTATTGGATGTCATGCGCTGCACGGCTCTTGTCTTAGTTTTCTCTGCATTTTTGCATTGCTCTGAATTGCTTTCCTTACATTGGAATGAAATAAATTTTCTTTCCCTCTCATGCTAGTCTTTACATCCGATCCTCTAAAACTGGTCAAAATGCTGTAGGTGCTTGGATTCCTATTGCCCATTCGGGGGGTTCATACTGTCCAATTCAATTGCTTGAACGCCTTATCTGTATGGAAAAATTTAGAGCTTTGGACGGTCCATCCAGAGGTTTTCTTTTCCGTGGTATTCATTGCTCTTCAAAATCCAAAGACACCACCCGAAGAAAGGGGATCTCTTACTCTCCCTTTCGTTCTTGGTTTCGACATTGCTTACAATCTATTGGAGAGGATCCTGATGCTTTTGGTACTCATTCTGGTAGATGAGGTGGAGCCACTACTGCCGCAGCTTTTAATGTTCCAGATTGTTTATTTTAAAATCCACGGTCGGTGGTCCTCTGAGTATGTTAAAGATGGTTATGTCATTCCTGCTTTACGTGAATAGCTGCTTGTTTCTCGCTCTTTAGGTCTTTCCTCAACCAGCAGCTCAGAAGCTATGTTAGAGTTTGACGCTCCTAGCGGTACATACTTTCCTTGCCTCTTTCAGCATGTATTCTGTTTTGGGTTGTTTAAGAGATGCCCATGAAGTGGTTCTTTCCATACGTTTCTTACTTCTAGTAGTTCTAGAATTGACATTTACCTTCATTTTCAAGGAATTGAAGGTAAATGAAGTTCTTCCGTCTGTTTCTACATCAGCTTCCTTACGGGCATCTCTTTCTTCAAGCCCCACCCACCTGCCCTTTGTTTTCCATTAAGCCATAAGTGGAGTTTACTTGGTTTTGGTCCTTGTGCCAGTTTGAAAGCTTCCATGCCTAGTTGGTGGCCTTAGTGCCTAGATGGAGGTTGTGCCTAAGCCGGAGACCCTAGAGTCTTGGGCCCTTGTGCTCGTGGAGGACCCTAGAGCCCAAGTGAGCCCGATGGGCTTTAGCTCATTTTCTTGTTGTTTTGCAAGTACCAAGCTAGAGGAGGGGCCAGCTCACGGGTTGATCCACCAAGTTGAGAGGGGAGCCTAGCCCTTGTCACAGTTGTTATGGTCGAACTAGGCATGAGCAGTTTTCGTTGATCTAGGCCCGAACTTTGTTCTATTCTTCTTGACTTAGCTTGTACTACTTGTGTACTCATCCCAACAAGGCTAGTAAGCTGAGGGTAACCTTTTTTCATCATTAGGGCCTAGCCTAGTTAATGATCCTATTATGGTCGTGGTTTTTCCTCGAAAAACTTGAAGGGCTTTTTTTTAATCCCAATTATAATGGTTTCAAAAAGTTGTTTAAAGATCACAACATGTATTCCGCTTTGGAGTTGTTTAAGAGATGCCCATACACGTTCTTTCCATATGTTTCCCACTTCTAGTAGTTCTAGAACAATCATATCAAAGAAGAAAGGGACGCAAACCTACAAAATTTACATATATAGATTCTACAATATAGGATTTTTACAATATAACACCTTCATACATCTGGAAGTTACAATGGGATTCTATAATATAACACCTTCATACATCTGAAGTTACAATGCATTTGAGTCTTTAGAAGTTACAATGCATCTGAGTCAGTGCTACGTAATAAAATGTGTGGAAATGGCATACTCCAATGAATCATAATGATCTGATGGAACCATTGCAAGTGTCATAGTGCTAATATGGACTGGAAGCAGGGACGCTTATCAGAAATGCGAGAAATTTAGCGTGCTTGTTATATATTTATGCACAGTGTAAAGTAAAACTTCAAAAGGATTTGGACATATATGCATGCGTTCACTTCCGTTGCTGAGGATATCCGTTGAGAGTTTCAGGGTGCCATAGTTAAAATGTCGAGACACAAGGAAACTTCTCTAGACATATATATGGATCATATTTTACGTTTTACTAAGAGTAGTTGAAATAGTTTGTACAAAACCCTACAAAGAAACCTATACACGATGCACACTCTGCTTTTGTTCATGCTGCAGGCTAAGCCTCATCAGTTCGAACTATTTCATTATGCTCACCCTCATTCTTCACAGCAACATCCTTATAAGACAGGCCATCAGTAACATTCTTGACAGAGCTCGAAGCCCTTTCCACAAAACGCATTCCTTCAGAACCATCAATCTGGTTAGAGACCACTTCATCCACCATATTGCTTGAACTTGATCCACTAGCCAATTCAGGTTCATCTCTGATATTTGAACCATTAGACAATGATGTGAAAGGTTTTCCTTTTGGCTGTCTCATTGCTACATCAGCTCCTGGCATTAGTCTAACTATGTCACTAGGCTCGTCCTCATTCTTCACATCAACATCCTTATAAGACTGTCCATCAGTAACATTCTTGACAGAGCTTGAAACCTTTTCAGCAAAACTCGTTCCTTCAGATCCATCAACGTGGTTAGCGACCACTTCATCCTCCATGGTGCTTGAACTTGATCCACTACCCAATTCAGGTTCCTCTCTTGAACCGTTAGACAATGATGTGAAAGTTTTTCCTTTTGGCTGTCTTATTGCCACATCAGCTCCTGGCATTATCGTCTTTGGTCTGGGGGGTGGTACCCATGCTTGGCTTAACTTCCCCTACCCATTGGGTTACTCACAGCATATGGTGGTGCCCTTGTATTTCTAGATTCTTCATTTTGCCACCAAGGATAAAAAATATATTGGCCACTTGGTTTTAAATGGAAGCCCCAGAATCTACCTCTGTTATCTTTACAGAGCTCTCAATTGGCCATTTCCTCACAGATTCATCCACCTGTTTAGCACGCCACCATGGCATAGAACTTGATGGAGCTTGGCTGACAACATTCGTCACCTCTGGGTTCTCCCCATGGCTGTAAGTGCACAAATATAACAGGTGAAATACTGATATAAAAAATCAAGAGTACAGAGATGAGTCAACCTTAGACACAGGCTGCAGCTGGGAGTTTGAAGGAGCCCTGATTAGCTATTGGGGGCTTGTCATTTTATTTCCTGCAACCAATCCACCCACAAGAATATCAATTCTAATAGACTAGTATAGGTTACCAACTAGTGCGGCTAGTTCAAAAAAATTAATGGGGTAGAACTAAGAAAAAATTTCTGCTACCGAAATTCCTGGGGTTTTTCACCCCCGCCTAGCATTGCTAAAACCTGCACAATGAACAAAACGACAGTTACATTGAGAATGCTAAGATGAAAAAAGTGATGCATTATTAACACCACTGATGTGACAAATACCTCCATGTATGACGAAGAATGAGGTGCCCTATCTGAAGCAGCCTTGGTTGGTTCAGATGCTGCAGTATGTTCTTATTAAATAAAAATGACTTCATACAGCGGCATGGCAAGGCATATGCATACAAGAAAATTGAGCAAGCTCACCTGGTCTATTAATGCTACTTTGTGTAACCACCTTCTCCATTCCACTAACATCTTTGTTCCATGAAAGGACAAAAGATCAAGCACTATGGTAAGCACAAATAACAAACAAATAAACAGTTAACACCACACCTTTTCATCTTCTACTTTTGTTCCCAGCAGAAGTGCACCCCTTGAACTAGCTGCATATTCTGCTTCTGCATGAAATATTATTCAACAGTATCAATGTATGCAAGAATAGATGATGAAAAACAGACAATGCTTACATGCATGCTATGCCATAAAGCATGAGGAGCAAATTAAATGGGCAACAGTCAACAAGGGGGGTCATTGCTCTTTGAATAGGAGTACTTCATATTTGCATTCTATACATAAAGAAACTTAATTGATACATGTATTACAATGCATTAACATTACATTTCTCGTAAGGACATGGGTGTAGTGGAAAATTGGATCAGATTAACTGCTTTCCCTTCATATTATCTTGCTAGCTCTAGAATAAAAAAAGTTGATTACTTCATGCAATGGAGAGAAAGCTAGATCAGACCTTTATGGTGCTTATTAGGCAACTGAAGCAACTTATGATGGTTTGGGTGATTCTTTAGGCATTCTCTCTATGCTCAGCATAGTCTCCCAAAAGCTGGCGAACGTTGACTTAATCTCATCACTTTGCACCTCCATAGACTTCAATATCATCTCAAAATATTTATATTCTGTCCAAAACATATAAGTTCATTGCAGAAATGTCAAATGTACAGCTAAAAAACAAATCCAGAGATTGGCCTGACCTATAGTTCTAAATGCCATCATTTCTCGGGTGAGTGGAGTTACTTCTGGAACTGCAATTGCAGCAGTGCTTGCAGCAGTGGCTGCAGTCGAAGCCTCAACAATACTTAAATTTTGCTTCCTATGATGGTTAAGCTCCAGCTCATTATCCTCCTCAAAAACAATACGTCGTATCCATGCTTTGAACTTTGGAAGTAAATAGTTCTGCATCAGAAAAATGTCTTCAATAAGATGAATTTTGCCTGGTTATTTTAGAAACCCAAAACTAAAGTGACAGGTGCTGTTGTTAAACAGGACGATGAATTGACACCGTTCTAACTACTGGTTTCATGCAGCATTGCCGACCCAACAAATCAACTAAGATCCTCCTTTTGGAATTAAAAAGCACATAGCTCAAAACTAATCACGACTCTCTTCTCACGAGTTATTAACCAGAAAGTTCCCTGTAACCTCTCCACGATCCAGAAGCAAAAGATTTTCATTTTACTATTAGGAATCGATCGTAAAGTCAAAGGACAAAAGAATGGTTTTCACCCTAGTAAGAATCGCAGCTCCAGCACCAGTTGCTGCCAACAAGCCAATTGTAAATATTAATTGACTCCATCGAGCAGGCTGAGAAACCTGGGACCTTACAACAATTGGCCCTTCCACCTGTTTTGCCTGCTCTTGTACCTGTGGAGCTGCTTGTACTTTGGCTGGAGGTTTATATTGCAAATCTGTTATCCAATCAAACAAATTTAGATAGATATTAATAAAATTTGTAATATATAAAATATACAGATACATGTTTCTTACCTTGAATAGCTGCTGCATTAGTATTATCTGATGGAGGGTCCTGCAATACAAAAGCATAAAGTTATATCAACTCACCTTTCCTCTTCATCTAATTAATAATTTGTCTGATTGCATTCTCTAGCTATGTAATGCATAATTACTATATATGATTTAAGAAGGTGCTGGGGGGCATGAGCAATAGAGAACTTCGAATGGCTTAACACGCTAGACTAATTTCTATGGGGCTTACAGGCTCCTAGATGACAAATAATCCCTGACCTAAAATTTTTAATGCACAAAGAACATACACAATCAATGGTTTTCCGTAATGCATTTCAATTCTCCACCGTGGAAGTAGCAGGACAACCATTAGGGGTTGATTCTATGCAAAGGTAGAAAAGCAGCAAAATTTGCCATAAGAACTTGATAGGAAGATAGTTGCTCTCTAGAGGTTCAAAATTCCAAATATCCTTGTTCTTGATTATGGGCCTGCTTATTGAATCAGTACAGACAAGCAATCATGAAAACCAATATATACCGGAACACGCCGAAATGCTTCATCAATCTCATCCTTTGTCAATCCCTTCCGTTCAAGGAAAGATCGGCGATAAACAACTGGAGACCCCTTGACTTTAGGATGTGACAAAAAGTTTACAGCATTTTGTATTTGATCCTCTCTAAAGGCTGCGGCTGTATGAATCTCTGATCTGTTGGTTGAGTTTCTTTTGATTCTTGAATATTTTCCTTCCCACTGTTTGCTATTTGTTCACCTATTAACCATTCACAAGTACAAGTGAGGTCCCTTGAACCATATGACTCCATGCCATACTTCAAAATTGCAATTGGGTTCTCGAATAAAGCAAAGGCATACGACAATAAAGACCAAAAGGAGTACCTTTATCGGCAGCAGCAGTCTGCTGTTGAGATTGAACCTCACAGCAGCCATATTCAGAAGAAGATAATCCGATGTATTCCCTAGTTTCTAGAATGCCTGCAGACGAGATGATCGGGTGAAAAAAACACGAAATGGATTGCGAAAAGATTAAAACACGTATTGCATACCATGTGAAGATGACGAGCTCGGAATGCTCCATATGCCAGGATAAAAAGCGACAGAAAGATCATCGACCTGCCGCCGCCTGAGTAAAGATTAAGAGGACCTCAGACTGGACCACCCCAATCATAAGCTTTTGCCCTGGCTACGCAGCCCCCCGATAATTCTTCCGATTTATTTTTCTTTCTAAATATTATTAATACATTTCTTTGTTGCCAATAAAATAAAATTGATTTTTAGGAATGTAGTGATATGCAGTGCAGATACCCACAATGGCATAATTGACTGCTCAAAATATGTATTCCAAATGGTTTGACTGCCCAAAAGATAAAAACTAAGGCAAGCATTGGCACAAAACAATCCTTGAACAAATACATACATCACATGTTTGAGAATTACATTTACATGTCCCAAATAGTAGCATGTTCTTGTTAATAATAATCCCATCGACACGAGACATCGGATCGCCATTCTAGAATAGATAGCATGCATATGCTTGCGTACATGCATGCGGCGCATGCGCTTCTACGGTTGGGAGTTAAAGCTTTTAGGCAGATTCTGATCAACGCCTCATACTTCCTCTTCTCTCAGCACCTTATTCTCTTTCTTTGAACCCAACCTCCCCCTTCTTCTTTGTTTATTGTATTTGTCGCCCAAGACGCGATTGACCCTTATTGAAGAGGTTTTGTTTTATTGTCGCGTGGCGCTGCGTGATCACCCCTCCACTCGAGGAGTTTGTTTTTGTCACGCTTTTTTGTGTTGGTGATGCGGTACAAGTTGGCGGCAACCGTTTTAGACTTCTCCATTCGTGGGTTTTGGGAGCGATTTCTCTACCTTACGTTTATGCTGGCCCCTTGCCAAAGGTTATCACTAGGGTTTTCTCGAAAACCCGAAGGGCTGGGTTTTTAATCCCTGATAAGCTTTCGGCAGTACACCACCCAAACATCTATTAGCATTGTATTTTATGGGGTCCAAATTATATAATTGGATATTCCCTTTATTTTTCATCATGGGTAGTTAGCGCCATGCGCTACCCACCATCCACCATTGTAGAAAATCTGCTGAGATGAATGAGAAGCCTGGCGGTTTTGTTGGTTTCATGTGAGCCCCATTCTAGAATAACATAAATTACCCTGAGGAGGATCTTTGCCATTACTGACTACAACTCTTGTGAAAGTTGGAACATCTAACAAAAGAAAAATTGGAACCCCCTACCACAACATGTAAGGTCTATCGTGGCATAACACAAGAACAGAAGCAAGAAGACGAATACCACACGTGTGCCTGATTAAATGGACATATGCAAGCAACATATACACCATACTATACCACGTGATTCACATCGAAGACGAATACCACACAAGCACCTTATTAAATGGACATATGCAAGCAACATATACACCATACTATACCACATGATTCGCATCCACATTTGCACAGAATATGCCTATATTGCACTCCAAATGAAAAGAAGCCAAACATGTAAAACATGAAATGAAACCAAGTAGAGTATATGCATGTAAAGGAAAGCATACCAAAACCAAGGTGTTTGAATTCATCAACTATTGTGTATCTTTTTAATAGAGCATGTAGGATGGGGTAATATCGCATTTTTCAAAAGCTGATTGCATCAAAAAATGGTTGCGTGGTAAAGACCTCTAGATTTAGCAACATTGCCAAAGTTCATGAAGACTTGGATATGATTGACAAATAGTATGAATGATGGCATTCCATGTTCTTCTACAAAAATTAATGTTGCTCCATATTCCATGATCCATTTTTTAAGTAGTTCCACTGCATCATTTTTTATTTTATTTTTTGAAGGCAAGGTTTTTTTGTATTCGTACTAAAGCAAATACATCAGAAAGGTATATCTCTCAGATCGATATATCAAAATTAACAGAAAGAGAAAGAAAAAGGATAAGATCTCGAAGGATCAGATCTATCATGTCCAAAAATTATTCCTCCTTTAAAATGTACAGAGGAATATAAACATACAGTAGATAGGAAGTTTAGTTTGAACTCAAGAACAAATCTATGTCTCACTTTATGCAGCATTTATGAGGTCCTAGATGGTAAGATCAGCCACCTTATGTCTCCCAAAGATGTTCAGCATTAAGTCCAACTCATCATGAGAAATTGGTGAAGTCCATGGGGGGAGGGACGTGTGCTTCCTTTTCCTGCTGTATATATGAAACAAGATTTAAAAATAAGGCCTAAGCCCATTGTACCTCGGACTTCTTTCCTTTTTACAGCAAACTTCTTGATAGCAAGAGCATGTATCATCTCAGGTTTTGGGTTGAATGAGGAGACTTTCGGTCAGCATTGGATAATATAGCCTCTTCCTGCGTCAGCGTTCTCTGCTAAACCCATCCCCCAGTTGAGCTTCACCCCTATTGAGTCTCCTCATGGCATCTCGTAGAACACATCATCACGGTTTGTTAGTTTGAACATAAAATTCATGTGGCCCCTTAAAGGGTTCCTATATTATTCCACTTTCGATTATCATATTTCTTCCTATAAGGATTTTTATGTGCAATGGGCTGATATTTGAACAAGGTCCAAAAAGTTTTTTCCACCATAGCAAAGATTACCAATCACCACTCTGTTTTACATTGTAACCCGGATGGCCTAGCGACTCAAAGTTCTGTAGTGTTAACCAACTTATTTCCCTGCATCCTAGAAATCAAGTAGATTGTTCATGGTTGGAACTCCCTTATTGACTTGTGATGCCCGGTTTCAAAGTCCGATGACCATGAACAAATGAAGACATGGTTTGAACTTTCCACTTCACCACATAATTTACATTGATTAGACACATTTTGGTCATATCTAGATCTATTGAGGTTGGTGGCTAGACTTTGATGCACTGCAATCCACTTGAATGTCTTAATTCTGCATGCAGTATAAATCTTCCAACCTTTTGCACAAACCGAGGTCAATTTATCTTCATCACAATTCCATAGATGAATAGCCTTAGATGGTTTCTTTTCAATTAAAGCTCTGTTTATATCTTTGTGAAATACACCTCCTTGTTTAAGCGCCAGCGATTAGTATTTTTTTGAGAGCTCTTGATATTTGTCCACATATTCCATAACCAGGTGGTAAATCTTCTTATCTAGTTCAGAACCGTTGGTTTTGTTTTTGATCTCATCCCATGGCAACCATCCATTTGAATCCCTTAAATCCTCAATTCTCCTGATGCCTGCATTATATCACTGCATGTACTTTTGAGGGTGTTCAAAAGCCAACCATCCAATACCATCTGGAGCTAAGGCAAGATGCCAGAAAAAATTAATATCTTTACATCTTGCATCTAAACAGGGTGGTCTGTAATATAGAGCAGCATTGTTCCAAGCATAAAAAATTCTTTTCATAGTATTTGATGTTCTGAGCATGGAATTATCTGGAAAAAAGCTGAGTCAGGTAGACAATATTTAATTGTGGCACTTCCAACTGGATGAGAATTCTGTAGCCAATATCTAATAAGTTTGAGAGCTGATGAAGGTCTGTCAATATATAGTGTAAACAGATCTTTTACATCCAAGTCCACCATCTTTCCTAGATTTGACCCGGATCGACCAAGCCACTTTATGGGACCAAACCACTTTATGGGAACCTTGCCATATAAATTTTTAGATAGCCGTTTCTATGCGCTTATATGAAGCCTTATCTCCAACAATTCTTTGAGGAGAAATATACATGTGTGCTTCCAATAATAGCATTTTGCAATCTCTACTAGTCACCGCTAGGGATAGCGTGGAAGGGTACATATTGATTTTTCTTAATCATGGAACAATGGGTGTTGGGCTTAATTCCCCATATCCATCCGCCATAAGGGGGTGTGGCAAACACAAAATTTTTACGGAATAGAGAATAACCAAAGAAAATCTAGAACCAAGAACTTAAATTGGTGCATCAAAATTAACTCTTACGATAACAAGGAGAACTACAAAGCTTCGGGCAGATTTGGATATGGAGGAGGCTCTCACCCTCCTCCTTGAGCTTTTGCCACTAAGCCCATATAGGCTACATTCTGCCACTAGCCAGAGAGAGCGAGCTTTTGTTTTTCTAAAATATTTATACAAACAAAACTTAATCTAGACCATCCAAGATTTTAGCACCACTTAATCTCAACCCTCCACTGCACCACTTAATCTCAATCTTCCATCTCCACCACTTCATCTTGACCCTCTATTTGCACCACTTAATCTTGGCCTTTCATCCCAATCATACAATTTTAACCATTGCCCAAACAATTAAATATATGGTCTCACAACATTATAGTGGCTCTGTTGACAAGTTGCCTTCAACACGAGGTCCAATCTCCCCATGTTCCCTCTTGCAACTGGCCTAACCTTCACCATAAAATCTTAACCATCATCACCATCACTTACCATTGCTCAGACAATTATGTGGTCTTCAATATTATGGTCTCTATGTTGACTAGTTGCCTTCAACACAAGGTCTAATCTCCCCATGTTCCCTCTTGCAACTAGTCTAACTTTACTACCACAAAATCTAGACCATTACATAATTGCCCAAACATTATAATATAATGGTTTTCTAATGTTGGCCAAATGTGCCAACATTTGAATAACAATGGGTTCCCATAATCCATCTGAGAGAACAATTGAGGGGCTAATGGGATCCCCAATATCTTGGTGGTTGTCTTATTATCCGGACTTTGATACCTTGAATGGTTGACTCACGGTATCAAAGATTATTGCACTCTTTGTTTTATTGAGAATTACCCTGCACTTTGCTCCAAATTTGTCTATGGCCTCCAAAAAGTTTTGCAGACTGTCATCTCCATGCTTGAAAAACACAAAGGTGTCGTCAGCATATTGCATAATGGTAAAGACTTCATCACCTTGTGGCATCTTCAAGCAGTTAATTAATTTCCTTTGTTGCAGACTTACTGCCATTCTGGTCACCATTTCAGCAATAACTAGGAAAAGGCATGCGGCTAATGGACACCCCTGTCTCACTCCTCTTTTACACTGGAAAGGTTTGATGGTGTGCCATTAATAATGATGGCAGAAGAGGCATTCACATTAAACTCAAAACCTTGTTTTATATACTTTTCGGGAAAGCCAAGATGTGCCATTGCCTTCTTCAGAAATTGCAAGTCTATAGTATCATATGCCCTTTGGAAATCTAGTTTGGGGGAGCATGCATTCTTTGTCCAAACAATTTATTCCAATCGCAGCCTTGTTAGCCCCTATGTAATTATCCAGAATATTTCTTTGGGGAAGAAAAGCGGATTGACATGGGCTGATCAGCTTATAAAGACACATTTCAACCTGCTAGTCATAATTTTAGCTAATATCTTGTAACTAGCATTGGTTAAGGTAAATGGTATCCAATCTCCCAAATCTTGTGGAGTATCTACCTTTGGGATCAAAGTGATGTGACCATCATTGATTGCTAGATGTAACCTTGAGGCTCTCCATGCCCCCTGAAAAAATGTAATTAGGTCCTCCTTCATTATGTCCCAAAATTCCAGATAAAATTATGGATCACGACCATCTGGGCGGGACTTTTCCTTTGTCGATTGATTTTAAAGTCTCTAAAATCTCTTTTTTTTTGTGGGACACCAAGATTTCCCCTTCATTAATTTTTTCCTGTTAAAGGGGATATCTCTCAAGAAATCCATCAAAGTTTGCTCCTCAACCTCCTTATTTTCAAAAGTTTTTGAGTACTCACCAAAGAACCCTTCAATTTCCTTACGGTCTATAATTACATTACGCCCATCTTTGACTTTGACAATGCCATTATTTAGGATCCTGTTGTTGGATGTTCTAAAGAAAAAAGAAGAGCTCCCATTATCCATACCATTGAGATATTTACTTCTACATCTTACTGCCAGAGCCTTTGCTTCCTTCTCCTCAACATGCTTTACCTTTTTCTCTAACTCCTCCTCTTGATCTTGTTAAACTTTGTTACCCTTATCATCGAACAGCAGTCCCCTAACCTGTTTTATGGCTTCATAAATTTCCTATTTTTCCTTTCTCTTCTCCAAGGACCAGTTCCTTCCCCAGTTTTTAATCCAGTTTTTTATTTCGTTAACTCTCTGACAAAAGGCCTTCATGGATTCTGATTTAGAAAATTGGCCCTAATGTGGTATAGAATTCCTTGAATTCTACACAAAACCTTTTCATATTGAGCAAGTCTGGATTGAATTTGAAAGGTATGTTGGTTCCACCTCAGGAAGAATTTTATTTTCAAGGCATTATGGATAGTGATCCGATATAGAGTTACTCATATCACATGTGACAATAGCAGAATCCCAAGAACCCAAGGATTTATTGCATAAATAGAATCTATCCAGTAAACAATAGGTTCTTTGATCTCCCTTTCTTTTATTACTCCAGGAGTAGACATTAGATGATGATGGGGGGATATAGGTAAAATCTAACATAAGATAGTCCCAAGCTGCCCTTTCTTTTTTTGTCATGTTCAATTTCTTCCCCAATTTAGATCCCAAGTGGGGTGTTTATTGAAATCCTTTTATATCAAAATGTTCTCCACATTACTCCCTTAGATCCAATGCTTAATTTGGTTCCATTGTTCCTCCCTTTCAGAGGGTTCTGTAGATGCATAAACATTGATAATACTCACTATTTCTGTTCCCTTTTCGAGTGTAGCCACAGTCCACCTACCAGAAGAATGTTTAAATTTGCTATTACATGTATACCCTGTCCACATCATGCTAATTCCCTCTCTTGTCCCATATGCTTCTGCCCATATAGAGTCACCATTTGGGAAAATCCATGTACCTAATCTTTCAGCTTCAAACTCAGGTAGTCTATGGCATCATTTTACTTAGAATGGAATCCATCTTCCTTGAGACATTAAAATGTACTTCCTTCCTTCCTTCCTTCCTTTACAAAAACAACTCCTAGCCCCGAAATGCATAGCCCATTATATATACAAATATTATTAATATAACATATTACTAATAGCTTGGGTGCCCAAGCGTTCTTGGGGCAAAAATAAATTTTTTATTGTAGGTGTCTATTAAGTTGTAGATATTTATAATCTTGCTAAATTTGAAGGGAAAGCATAGTCATTATAGTGTATAAATGCTCATCATTTGAAGGTGCAATGACATGAAGACATGCTCTTGTTATGTTCCCATACAATGCACGTTGCGTGTAGTTTGAAATGACCTATATATCATTACTTGTTACAAATCTTTGAAATATAAGAATACTGTAAATATTTGTGGTTGGGTTGAGGAAGATTGGGATATTCTCAGAGAATGAGGTGTGGTGGAATTACGGTTGGATACATACAGCAATTTCAATGCATCAGTTCAATTGTCTAAAATTACGTGTACATTATTACTATTGTAGAATGTGAACGGTATACAACAAGTAAGAGGCTCGTGTTTGTTCTTGTGGCATGTTCTTCTACAATGGGATGCAATGTTGCAGAACGAAAAGCATAGATGGTAGTTACAGCACAAGACCAACATCACAACTTGCGCATGATAAATGCATGTTCAAATAATAAGCGATGGACTTTTCCAAGTGCCTATTTATATTTATATTGTCTGTGTTGATAATATAGATGAAATGTGTTATATGGATGCCACTGTAGCATATAGAAATGATATTTCAGTTCTCTGAATGTCTGATCTGTCAAAATGCACAACTTATTATGAAAATCTGCGCTTATCTAGAATAAGAGCGCTCATCCCAACAAAAATACTAGCTTCAAAGACGACATACAATATTACTAACACTACAATCATAGTGCACAGGTATGGATCAGAGCCAAGGAATTACAATAGTTATACCTTCTTCCTTAAAAATTCATCTTATCTTATCTTATGTTTGAAAAACTGGACTACATGCTTTAAAATGTCATATTCTTTCTCCAAGTACGTGCAATCAAACAGAGTACCTAAGAAGCTAAGCAAAGGCTATAAAACAAATGTGCAAACTCAAATAATGAATAAACTTTCAAGTTTAGAAAAACAATAAAAGGTAGATCGAATTGCATATAGTAGGTGTATAGTTATGCGGGGCGGGTTTTGAGGTCCAATGTATGTTTATTTCAACTTGGATTTCCATGTCTTTGAAACCTTGGTCTTCTGGCCTTCTTTCTATAGAACTTGCAAAAGCAATGACCCACAAAATGATATACATAAGTCAGGGATAATGCTTTGATGCATGAATAATGGAGAGTTGGTTGGTATCTATATTGTAACTATTTAGTTAAGCTTTGCTCTCAAATCATAATATTAGCTATTTATAAGAAGGGTTCTTAGCACATAACACCTTATACCATACCAAAGTGAACTCTCAAACCCGGTTAAAAAAAAGGACAATATTGCTAATTGTTTATATAACTTTTAACATATATGCCATCAATGGTACATGCATGAGGAGCATATTTCACTCGCCTCTCTAGCATTATGGGTTAGGCAAGTTGTTGTAGAACAATTTGAAGAGGACATCGATCGACAATAAGCCCGTCGTACATAAAAGGATACTCAAAATAGGGATGAAACAACTAGCCCGGCGGCTCGTGTGATGCTCCCATAATCTATCGATGCTCCCATCATATAAAGGCGAAATTCCCCTCTCATGGCGCATTTACTAGGTTTTAAGGGTTCTAGCTAGAGACATCTCTACTTCTAGGAAGCTTTTCGGTCTCTACCCTCCCCCAAACCCAAACACACGGAAGGAGCGGAAAGAAGGAACATAATCACGATCAAAGCATCCATCATCATCCTAGTAACATCTGAAAGAGGAATTTAACCATTCCATCTATTCAAAGAAGTGTTAGCTAAAGCACAAGCTATCTAGGGTCTCTTAGGCTGGAGCCATTGTCATGAAAGGCTTCCATTCTTCAAGTTTGATCACAAAGGTGGTGGCTCCTCCTTCTTCCCCTCTCCCCAAATCGATTTGGGGCCGAATTGGGGTAGAACCCCAATTTGCCCCCCTAAAATTGGCAAGTCCCCTTGGCCAATCGATTTGGGCAGTTAACTTTGCCCTATTGGTTGACTTTAACAAATTATTAACCTAATTAGGTTAATTACCCAATATTTTAGCATAGCTAAAAGAAAACCCTTTTAGGTTAGCCCAAGTTATCCCCTATTGACCCCTAAGGGTCCAATTGTATACTAGTGGCGTGTCATAGTATGTATCATTATCTTGTAAAAGTACCTAGAGCGTCACATTCTCCTCCCTTGGGCTAATCTTTGTCCTCAACATTAGGGTACCCCCTAGTTAGAAGAAAAAAAACAATTTAGTTATAAAAAGATTACTTTATTTGCTAAAGTAATGTCACGAGGGTTATATAGTTGTTGTAGGGTCCGAAGTCCCTTAACGAGAAGATAAAATTACCATAACACAAACGTAAATAGGGCACTCATAGACAAAAAAAAGTCAAATAACAAGAGATGGACCCAAATTGATGCCTAGGATCTTACTTGATGCGTCGATTTACACACTCTTGGCCTCTGATTCTGATTACATCAATACTTACAAAAGAATTTAAGTAGTGTGGTTGACGGGACCACCCTCTTAAAAAAGAAATATGAATGCAAGAATCATATCATGCCTAAGATTTGCATGTCGTCTCGGCGTAAGAAATGGCCATATTCCCATTATAGCCGTAGACGGATGTGTCCTATCATGAATGCCTATGTGCCCATTCCCCCATCTATGATGCATATAACCCAACCCCTGAAATGATCCCTGTCGGATCGACTCTCATATGATCCCTGTCGGATCCATAACGCAATGCTTACCATTAGGGTTGGAGTTGATTGCATTCTGAATGGTTCAGCCCTGGCATTCTCGCATAAAGTCTGGGCAAGCCTTGTTCAAATCCGCCTTAAGAACCTAGGTTGCATCCTCCGCCAGTAAGTGTTTAACCAAGTACTGCAAGATTTGAGTTCGGCGGGTCTGCTTATATGCACGATCAAGGAGAGCCTCAGGTACTATCTCCAATTGATCTTCCGTCATCTCTAGAAGTGTTGGCGTATCAAGGATCTCCTCTGGGTCGGGGTTATGCTTCTTGAGAAGGCTGACATGGAAGACTTTATGGACCTTGAGATGCGGGGGTCGATTCAACCGGTAGGCTTGAGAACCTATCTTTTCGGTTATCTCAAAGGATCTCACCCATCTAGGTGCAAGCTTCTTACAATTGCCAATTTTGAGTTTGGCTTGCTTCGCCTTGATCTTTTACAGATTCACCAACCTGAAATTCCCATGGTGTCTGATGCCGGTCGGCAAGGCTCTTTTACTGAGCTCTAGCAGCTAACAAATACCCTCGAACTTCTTCGACTAGGGCCTGCATATTTGTAAGCAACTGTTGAGACACTTCTACCTTGAAAACTGGATTATGCCACATGTCTGGCATAAGGCATTGGTAGCCATAATTGATCATAAAAGGAGACATCCTTGAAGACTCATGTCTAGTACTGTTATAGGCAAACTCTCTGCCCATTGAGATTGCTTTTTCCGAGATGGTGACCCTGCATGGATAAAAATGAAAAGAACTTACGGTGACCTTGACATTATCGAGAGATCAACAAAAGGCTGTTGTTGAATGCATGGGGATCAAAAAGAAGGCCTAATTCTTTGCATGCCAAGAAGAGATTATGAGGCTAGAAAATCGAGAATCTTTGAAGGAAAAGGCGGTGTCGAGATCTAGTGCGGAATACGATCAAGATGCTTCAAGAACTTCGATCTTCTTCTCTATCAAATGATTCGGATCAAGTCGGGTCATTCTAAAGAAGACTTTTGTAGCTGAAGAATCAAGCTTTTAAGAAAAGCATGTCGAGTTGCTTCAAACAACTAAAGATCTAGTTTGAAGAACTTCGAACTTTTGGGGTGGAATTCTAAGGCCTCTTTTAAGCTGGGTCGGGCTTGGGAAGGTCTGCGATGACCACGAGATCATTAGATTCAAGGAAAAATTCAAAGATGATCTCTCAGCGTCGACTCTGCTGAACTCGAAATAGATACTTCAACCCTCGAGAAGCTGCTCAATGTTCTGTCCAAGCTGCTTTCATGAATAGTCAATCTTAATTTGGACAAGCCAGTCAACAAAAATCTCCGATACCAAACTCAAATCTAAAATCCCTACCTTGGGCAAATCCGACAAGATAAATGGTATGCTCCTTCCTTTAAAATGTTCTTTTAAATTCTTTTCGATGGGGAATGTACTTATAATAATATGGATGGTAAGGATTATGTTAAAGATTCTGTTGTGGATCTTTTTGCTATTAAAGATAAGGAAGCTTATGTTAAATAGTCTTCTAATGGTGTTTTGATCCATTTTCCTATAAACTGCCCTCAAATCCATGAGGGCAAGAACTGGATCAACAGAACCATCAATATTCCAATTCTATACATCTTAAAAATGGATTCCAAGACCTTTCAAATTATTTGCAGGGACAGTAATCATATGAAGTATATCCTTACTAGGAAGATCTCAACCAGCGTTGGGGAAACTCCGGGGCAGAGGCAAATATGCCGTTTTAAATTGCCAATAATTCACCGTCCAGCCTGGCAAAGTGGCGAAAGACCTTCCGCTCAAAAAATAGTGATTTTCACAATATTGCGGACACCAATACTGCAAACCGGCACTTACGCCTTCTGTTCTGTTAGTACTCCTATTGTAGCAACAAATTTGTTGTGTTTCTAATAACAAATCGAATCGCCGCCTATCGGAAATCCCACCCCTGCTGCAAAAAATTAATGCTAAGCAAAAGGAGGGAAACAAAAAGCTCCTTTTTCCTCTCCAAATGGCGGGTCTGCGCCATGGTTGATAAGGGTCTCTGTAATGGCGGTGCGTTATCCAGTATCGGGGCGAGCATGAGGTTCGATAAAGAGTATTGTACCAGGAAACCGAGGTTCAGGCGGATCTTCTCTTAAAATTTCTCTCTTTCCAACTTCTTTGTGACAGATTTACTTCATTGGGTTCATTTAGACCTCTGCTCCATATCTACGGTTTTTACGAATGCGTGTTGTGAATGCCGTTACGGCGTGTTGCTCTCGATCGTCTGCGATTAACCAAGCGATGTTATGAATGCGTTGCAAAGCATTATCTCGGTATTAGAAAACACCGAAAAAAAAAAATGGCTCATGCATGCCAAGTGTTTGTAGAATGAGAGCCGAGAGAGAATATGTCTTCTTCCGACCATTTTAGGTCCCTTCCACGACCAAAAGCTCCGCACCAGAACTTGAGCTCGGTAGTATTAAAAAAACTATGGAAATGGAGATGGACACACGAAATTAAGACAAATGGATTTGGTGCACTGCAATTAAGCCTAGCAAGCTTCATGAAAATCGAAACTCATCACTTCAAAGCTGCAACTACAACTACAAAACCGCGATTTAACTAAGATCATTAGTCCTATTCTTTGTCTCAAAGGTAATCCCTCTCTGTATTCTTTTTATCCCTTTTTATATTTTTTCTTGGAAACATTTAATAAAACCAACTTTATTCTTGCATTCTTAGCATTTTAGAACCCATTGAAATATGAAAATAGTGATAATGATTAAATATGTTCCCATCCCTTTTCGAAGTAATCCACATCATGTAATGTGATGTAAGTTATCACCATTGTGCGAGGTCTCAATAAGCCCATCTACTTCCAAATAAACTATTATGGCTCACTTTCTCCTTTCCTCTATGTTAATTCTTGCTTTCTAGCATCCAATAATTTATTCTTGTTATTGTATCTTATTGTTTGATTTACTACTGCTATTTGAGTACTTGGTGAATAGTGGCAATAATTGATTATAGTATACTTTAATTTCTTTTTTTTTTTTCTTGAAAAATGGGATCGGTTATGAATTTTGTTTTGCGAGAACGATCCGGTTCAAAATTATAATTTCCGATTGAGTGTGAAATCTACAGGAAAATTTTCGATAGGAGGAAAAAGGTTTCCCCAACGCTGATCTCAACTATTGCTAACTGCCCTGTCTATATTATGAAATGGAATCCTCTCTCTATATTCGGGGAATTTCTCTAATATTGCTACCACTACTTGGGTCACTTGCCGAATTTGCCTTCTTTGTTTTGGACTCATAATCATCACGAAGGCAATGGGTAGGTGCTTGGGGGAAGTTATCCATATCTCCATCCCTCAGACTGATTTTCCATTCATTTGTATTATGAAGAGATAAATTCCAACTGGGAAAAGTATATTGGCTCTAGAATTGATGAAAATGCTTTCTTGGATGTTAAAATTAGCTATTCTAAAATCCATGTTCCTGATCCGAAAAAAGAGAACAAAAGCATTCCTAACAAGGGAAAAGCTCCCATGCACCATGCTCATGGCGGGGAAAGAATGGATTCAAAAAAGATGCTGGGCAAGGAGAAGGTTTTTGAGAAAGGTGAGTCACGGCAAGCGGAATGATGAGGTTGTTAAAGTTATTGTTCTGTTCAACTTTGCATTCCACTGGATTGATGAAAAGGAAAACTTGGAAGCTAGTAAAGCCCGACTTCGAGAATCGGTGATGATTAGAGGACAATCCTTATGATAGTGATCAGTCCGGTTTATCTGAGCTAGGATACTTGGAGTATATCATTAATTGAC
The DNA here is from genome assembly GCA_021234155.1 of Isoetes taiwanensis. Taxonomy (NCBI): domain Eukaryota; kingdom Viridiplantae; phylum Streptophyta; class Lycopodiopsida; order Isoetales; family Isoetaceae; genus Isoetes; species Isoetes taiwanensis. Next base: position 18,095,827 of record JAJEKV010000012.1, on the reverse strand, counting down.
AAAGACTCGGAAAGGGAGGAAAAGCAAAATTCTTGGCAGATTACTGAAGAAGAAAAACAGAAGACAAACCCCTGAACCAATTTCTATGGATATTAACCTTAGATGTCTCCAAGGCACTAACTCTAATGTGAAAAGGGATAGGTTAAAAGTCTGTCTTTCTTCTATCAATGCTGACATGTTTTTCTTTCAGGAACATAAACTTCATGACGAGGATTTTGAAAAGCTTATTTCTTATTCCTTGCCTTCTAGTTTTAAATTATGGGTTATTAGAGCTAATAATTGTTCTACAGGTATCTCAATAGCTTGGAAAGATAGTCTTAATATTTATAATATCCAGATGATGCATTCTAATTGTGGCAGATGGCAAATTCTTAATGGGGACATTGATATTAAGAAATTTGCCTTTGTTAATATTTATGTCCAACACCAACTAGGGGAGAGGAGTTTATTGTGGAACACTATCAGAAATAATCTAGCCAGAATTCCATATGAGAAATGTATTATGGCTGGAGACTTCAATATGGTCACTCATGATTACATGAAGAGCACCAATTTCAGACCTCTTAGTAACCAAGAAGCTAATTCTTTGAGTCACTTAATCTTCAGCCATGATCTTAAGCTTGTTAGGACCCATCCTAATTCCTTTAGCTGGTCTAATCATAGGATAGATGATCCCATTTTTTGTCTCCATGATAGATTTTATGTTAGTGAAAATATTTGGCATTGTTGTGAAAGGGTCTCCAATCTTAATGGGTATACCATCTCTGATCACTTTCCTTTGGCAGTTAATTAATTTCCTTTGTTGCAGACTTACTGCCATTCTGGTCACCATTTCAGCAATAACTAGGAAAAGGCATGCGGCTAATGGACACCCCTGTCTCACTCCTCTTTTACACTGGAAAGGTTTGATGGTGTGCCATTAATAATGATGGCAGAAGAGGCATTCACATTAAAACTCCAAACCTTGTTTTATATACTTTCAGGAAAGCCAAGATGTGCCATTGCCTTCTTCAGAAATTGCAAGTCTATAGTATCATATGCCCTTTGGAAATCTAGTTTCGAGGAGCATGCATTCTTTGTCCAAACAATTTATTCCAATGCGGGGCCTTGATAGCCCTATGTAATTATCGAGAATATTTCTTTGGGGAAGAAAAGCGGATTGACATGGGCTGATCAGCTTATACAAGACACATTTCAACACTGCTAGTCATAATTTTAGCTAATATCTTGTAACTAGCATTGGTTAAGGTAAATGGTATCAATCTCCCAAATCTTGTGGAGTATCTACCTTTGGGATCAAAGTGATGTGACCATCATTGATTGCTAGATGTAACCTTGAGGCTCTCCATGCCCCCGAAAAAATGTAATTAGGTCCTCCTTCATTATGTCCCAAAATTCGGATAAAATTATGGATCTGCAGACCATCTGGCGGGACTTTTCCTTTGTCCGGTGATTTTAAAGTCTCTAAAATCTCTTTTTTCACTGTGGGACAGCCAAGATTTCCCCTTCATTAATTTTTTTCCGGTGTTACGGGGGATATCTCTGAAGAAATCCATCAAAGTTTGCTCCTCAACCTCCTTATTTTCAAAAAGTTTTGAGTACTCACACGAAAGAACCCTTCAATTTCCTTACGGTCTATAATTACATTACGCCCATCTTTGACTTTGACAATGCCATTATTTAGGATCTGTTGTTGGATGTTCTAAAGAAAAAAAAAAGAGCTCCCATTATCCATACCATTGAGATATTTACTTCTACATCTTCTTTGCCGAGCCTTTGCTTCCTTCTCCTCAACATGCTTTACCTTTTTCTCTAACTCCTCCTCTTGATCTTGTTAAACTTTGTTACCCTTATCATCGAACAGCAGTCCCCTAACCTGTTTTATGGCTTCATAAATTTCCTATTTTTCCTTTCTCTTCTCCAAGGACCAGTTCCTTCCCGGTTTTTAATCCGGTTTTATTTAGTTAACTCTCGACAAAAGGCCTTCATGGATTACGATTTAGAAAATTGGCCCCTAATGTGGTATAGAATTCCTTGAATTCTACACAAAACCTTTTCATATTGAGCAAGTCTGGATTGAATTTGAAAGGTATGTTGGCTCCACCTCGGGGAAGAATTTTATTTTCAAGGCATTATGGATAGTGATCCGATATAGAGTTACTCATATCACATGTGACAATAGCAGAATCCCAAGAACCCAAGGATTTATTGCATAAATAGAATCTATCCAGTAAACAATAGGTTCTTTGATCTCCCTTTCTTTTATTACTCCAGGAGTAGACATTAGATGATGATGGGGGGATATAGGTAAAATCTAACATAAGATAGTCCCAAGCTGCCCTTTCTTTTTTTGTCATGTTCAATTTCTTCCCCAATTTCTGATCCCAAGTGGGGCTGTTATTGAAATCCACTGCTATCAAAATGTTATCCACATTACTCCCTTAGATCCAATGCTTAATTTGGTTCCATTGTTCCTCCCTTTCAGAGGGTTCTGTAGATGCATAAACATTGATAATACTCACTATTTCTGTTCCCTTTTCCAGTGTAGCCACAGTCCACCTACCAGAAGAATGTTTAAATTTGCTATTACATGTATACCCTATCCACATCATGCTAATTCCCTCTCTTGTCCCATATGCTTCTGCCCATATAGAGTCACCATTTGGGAAAATCCATGTACCTAATCTTTCAGCTTCAAACTCAGGTAGTCTATGGCATCATTTTACTTAGAATGGAATCCATCTTCCGCAGACATTAAAATGTACTTCCTTCCTTCCTTCCTTCCTTTACAAAACAACTCCTAGCCCCCGAAATGCATAGCCCATTATATATACAAATATTATTAATATAACATATTACTAGTAACGGGTGCCCAACGTTGCCGGGCAAAAATAAATTTTTTATTGTAGGTGTCTATTAAGTTGTAGATATTTATAATCTTGCTAAATTTGAAGGGAAAGCATAGTCATTATAGTGTATAAATGCTCATCATTTGAAGGTGCAATGACATGAAGACATGCTCTTGTTATGTTCCCATACAATGCACGTTGCGTGTAGTTTGAAATGACCTATATATCATTACTTGTTACAAATCTTTGAAATATAAGAATACTGTAAATATTTGTGGCTGGGTTGAGGAAGATTGGGATATTCTCAGAGAATGAGGTGTGGTGGAATTACGGTTGGATACATACAGCAATTTCAATGCATCAGTTCAATTGTCTAAAATTACGTGTACATTATTACTATTGTAGAATGTGAACGGTATACAACAAGTAAGAGGCTCGTGTTTGTTCTTGTGGCATGTTCTTCTACAATGGGATGCAATGTTGCAGAACGAAAAGCATAGATGGTAGTTACAGCACAAGACCAACATCACAACTTGCGCATGATAAATGCATGTTCAGCAATAAACAGTGGACTTTTCCAAGTGCCTATTTACATTTATATTGTCTGTGTTGATAATATAGATGAAATGTGTTATATGGATGCCACTGTAGCATATAGAAATGATATTTCAGTTCTCTGAGATATACGATCTGTCCAAAATGCACAACTTATTATGAAAATCTGCGGCTTATCTAGAATAAGAGCTCATCCCAACAAAATACTAGCTTCAAAGGCGACATACAATATTACTAACACTACAACCATAGTGCACAGGGTATGGATCGAGCCAAGGAATTACAATAGTTATACCTTCTTCCTTAAAATTCATCTTATCTTATCTTATGTTTGAAAAAGCTGGACTACATGCTTTAAAATGTCATATTCTTTCTCCAAATGCGTGCAATCAAGCAGAGTACCTAAGAAGCTAAGCAAAGGCTATAAAACAAATGTGCAAACTCAAATAATGAATAAACTTTCAAGTTTAGAAAAACAATAAAAGGTAGATCAGTTGCATATAGTCGTGTATAGTTGTGCAGGCCAGGTTTTGAGGTCCAATGTATGTTTATTTCAACTTGGATTTCCATGTCTTTGAAACCTTGGTCTTACGGCCTTCTTTCTATAGAACTTGCAAAAGCAATGACCCACAAAAATGATATACATAAGTCTGGGATAATGCTTTGATGCATGAATAATGGAGAGTTGGTTGGTATCTATATTGTAACTATTTCAGTTAGGCTGCTCTCAAATCATAATATTAGCTATTTATAAGAAGGGTTCTTAGCACATAACACCTTATACCATACCAAAGTGAACTCTCAAACCAGTTAAAAAAAAAGGACAATATTGCTAATTGTTTATATAACTTTTAACATATATGCCATCAATGGTACATGCATGAGGAGCATATTTCACTCGCCTCTCTAGCATTATGGGTTAGGCAAGTTGTTGTAGAACAATTTGAAGAGGACATCAGATCTGACAATAAGCCAGTCGTACATAAAAGGATACTCAAAAATAGGGATGAAACAACTAACTGACAGCTCGTGTGATGCTCCCATAATCTATACGATGCTCCCATCATATAAAGACGGGAATTCCCCTCTCATGGCCGCATTTACTAGGTTTTAAGGGTTCTAGCTAGAGACATCTCTACTTCTAGGAAGCTTTCAGGTCTCTACCCTCCCCTTAAACCCAAACACACGGAAGGAACGGAAAGAAGGAACATAATCACGATCAAAGCATCCATCATCATCCTAGTAACATACGAAAGAGAATTTAACCATTCCATCTATTCAAAGAAGTGTTAGCTAAAGCACAAGCTATCTAGGGTCTCTTGGCTGGAGCCATTGTCATGAAAGGCTTCCATTCTTCAAGTTTGATCACAGCAGCTGGTGGCTCCTCCTTCTTCCCCTCTCCCCAAATCGATTTGGGGCAGAAATTGGGGTAGAACCCCAATTTGCCCCCTAAAATTGGCAAGTCCCCCTTGGCCAATCGATTTGGGCCAGGTGGCACTGCCCTATTGGTTGACTTTAACAAATTATTAACCTAATTAGGTTAATTACCCAATATTTTAGCATAGCTAAAGAAAACCCTTTTAGGTTAGCCCAAGTTATCCCCTATTGACCCCTAAGGGTCCAATTGTATACTAGTGACGTGTCATAGTATGTATACGTATACTGTAAAAGTACCTAGAACGTCACATTCTCCCTCCCTTGGGCTAATGCTGTCCTCAACATTAGGGTACCCTAGTTAGAAGAAAAAAACAATTTAGTTATAAAAGATTACTTTATTTGCTAAAGTAATACAGGGTTACATATAGTTGCTGTAGGACCGAAGTCCCTTAACAGAAGATAAGAATTACCATAACACAAACGTAAATAGGGCACTCATAGACAAAAAAAAAAAGTCAAATAACAAGAGATGGACCCAAATTGATGCCTAGGATCTTCTGCAGTACGTCAGTACACACTACTGGCCTGCAGAATTACAGTACATCAATACTTACAAAAGAATTTAAGTAGTGTGGTTGACGGGACCACCCTCTTAAAAAAGAAATATGAATGCAAGAATCATATCATGCCTAAGATTTGCATGTCGTCTCGGCGTAAGAAATGGCCATATTCCCATTATAGCCGTAGACGGATGTGTCCTATCATGAATGCCTATGTGCCCATTCCCCCATCTATGATGCATATAACCCAACCCCTGAAATGATCCCTGTCGGATCGACTCTCATATGATCCCAACCGGATCCATAGCATAATGCTTACCATTAGGGTTGGAGTTGATTGCATTACGAATGGTTCAACCACGGCATTCTCGCGCAAAAAGTCTGGGCAAGCCTTGTTCAAATCCGCCTTAAGAACCTAGGTTGCATCCTCCGCCAGTAAGTGTTTAACCAAGTACTGCAAGATTTGAGTTCGGCGGGTCTGCTTATATGCACGATCAAGGAGAGCCTCAGGTACTATCTCCAATTGATCTTCCGTCATCTCTAGAAGTGTTGGCGTATCAAGGATCTCCTCTGGGTCGGGGTTATGCTTCTTGAGAAGGCTGACATGGAAGACTTTATGGACCTTGAGATCTTGGGTCGATTCAACCCGGTAGGCTTGAGAACCTATCTTTTCGGTTATCTCAAAGGATCTCACCCATCTAGGTGCAAGCTTCTTACAATTGCCAATTTTGAGTTTGGCTTGCTTCGCCTTGATCTTTTACAGATTCACCAACCTGAAATTCCCATGGTGTCTGATGCCGGTCGGCAAGGCTCTTTTACTGAGCTCTAGCAGCTAACAAATACCCTCGAACTTCTTCGACTAGGGCCTGCATATTTGTAAGCAACTGTTGAGACACTTCTACCTTGAAAACTGGATTATGCCACATGTCTGGCATAAGGCATTGGTAGCCATAATTGATCATAAAAGGAGACATCCTTGAAGACTCATGTCTAGTACTGTTATAGGCAAACTCTCTGCCCATTGAGATTGCTTTTTCCGAGATGGTGACCCTGCATGGATAAAAATGAAAGAACTTACGGTGACCTTCGACATTATCAGAGATCAACAAAAGGCTGCTGTTGAATGCATGGGGATCAAAAAAGAAGGCCTAATTGCTGCATGCCAAGAAGAGATTATGAGGCTAGAAAATCAGAATGCTGAAGGAAAAGCTGGTGATCGAGATCTAGTCTGGAATACGATCAAGATGCTTCAAGAACTCGATCTTCTTCTCTATCAAATGATTCGGATCAAGTCGGGTCATTCTAAAGAAGACTTTTGTAGCCTGAAGAATCAAGCTTTTAAGAAAAGCATGTCAGAGTTGCTTCAAACAACTAAAGATCTAGCTGAAGAACTCGAACTTTTGGGGTGGAATTCTAAGGCCTCTTTTCGCCTGGTCCGGGCTTGGGAAGGTGCAGATGACCACGAGATCATTAGATTCAAGGAAAAATTCAAAGATGATCTCTCACTGTCAGCTCCTGCTGAACTCAGAATAGATACTTCAACCCTCGAGAAGCTGCTCAATGTTCCTGTCCAAACTGCTCGCGAATAGTCAATCTTAATTTGGACAAGCCGTCAACAAAAATCTCCGATACCAAACTCAAATCTAAAATCCCTACCTTGGGCAAATCCGACAAGATAAATGGTATGCTCCCTTCCTTTAAAAATGTTCTTTTAAATTCTTTCGATGGGGAATGTACTTATAATAATATGGATGGTAAGGATTATGTTAAAGATTCTGTTGTGGATCTTTTTGCTATTAAAGATAAGGAAGCTTATGTTAAATAGTCTTCTAATGGTGTTTTGATCCATTTTCCTATAAACTGCCCTCAAATCCATGAGGGCAAGAACTGGATCAACAGAACCATCAATATTCCAATTCTATACATCTTAAAAATGGATTCCAAGACCTTTCAAATTATTTGCAGGGACAGTAATCATATGAAGTATATCCTTACTAGGAAGATCTCAACCAGCGTTGGGGAAACTCCGGGGCAGAGGCAAATATGCCGTTTTAAATTGCCAATTCACCGTCCAGCCTGGCAAAGTGGCGAAAGACCTTCCGCTCAAAAAATAGTGATTTCCAGAATATTGCGGACACCAATGCGCAACCGGCACTTACGCCTACGTTACGTTAGTACTCCCTCTTTGTAGCAACAAATTTGTTGTGTTTCTAATAACAAATCGAATCGCCCTATCGAATCCCACCTGCTGCAAAAATTAATGCTAAGCAAAAGGAGGGAAACAAAAGCTCCTTTTTCCTCTCCAAATGGCGGTCTGCGCCATGGTTGATAAGGGTCTCTGTAATGGCGGTGCATTATCCAGTGTATCGACGGCGAGCATGAGGTTCGATAAGAGGCGTGGCACAGGAAACCAGGTTCAGGCAGATCTTCTCTTAAAATTTCTCTCTTTCCAACTTCTTTGTGACAGATTTACTTCATTGGGTTCATTTAGACCTCTGCTCCATATCTCTGGTTTTACGAATCGTGTTGTGAATGCCGTTACGGCGTGTTGCTCTCGATGCAATGCGATTAACCAAGCAGTGTTATGAATGCGTTGCAAAGCATTATCTCCAGTATTAGAAAACACACAGAAAACAAAAAATGGCTCATGCATGCCAAGTGTTTGTAGAATGAGACAGAGAGAATATGTCTTCTTCCGACCATTTTAGGTCCCTTCACAGCAAGAAGCTCACAGAACTTGAGCTCCAGTAGTATTAAAAAACTATGGAAATGGAGATGGACACACGAAATTAAGACAAATGGATTTGGCTGCACACAGGTCGCCTAGCAAGCTTCATGAAAATCGAAACTCATCACTTCAAAGCTGCAACTACAACTACAAAACACGATTTAACTAAGATCATTCGTCCTATTACTGTCTCAAAGGTAATCCCTCTCTCTGTATTCTTTTTATCCCTTTTTTATATTTTGTCTTGGAAACATTTAATAAAGCCACTGTTACTGCATTCTTAGCATTTTTAGAACCCATTGAAATATGAAAATAGTGATAATGATTAAATATGTTCCCATCCCTTTCGAAGTAATCCACATCTGTAATGTGATGTAAGTTATCACCATTGTGCCGAGGTCTCAATAAGCCCATCTACTTCCAAATAAACTATTATGGCTCACTTTCTCCTTTCCTCTATGTTAATTCTTGCTTTCTAGCATCCAATAATTTATTCTTGTTATTGTATCTTATTGTTTGATTTACTACTGCTATTTGAGTACTTGGTGAATAGTGGCAATAATTGATTATAGTATACTTTAATTTCTTTTTTTTTTTTTTTTTTTTTTCTTGAAAAATGGGATCCGGTTATGAATTTTGTTTGCAGGAACGATCCGGTTCAAAATTATAATTTCCGATTGAGTGTGAAATCTACAGGAAATTTTCCGATAGGAGGAAAAAGGTTTCCCCAACGCTGATCTCAACTATTGCTAACTGCCCTGTCTATATTATGAAATGGAATCCTCTCTCTATATTCCAGGGAATTTCTCTAATATTGCTACCACTACTTGGGTCACTTGCCCGAATTTGCCTTCTTTGTTTTGGACTCATAATCATCTGAAGGCAATCGGTAGGTGCTTGGGGGAAGTTATCCATATCTCCATCCCTCAGACTGATTTTCCATTCATTTGTATTATGAAGAGATAAATTCCAACTGGGAAAAGTATATTGGCTCTAGAATTGATGAAAATGCTTTCTTGGATGTTAAAATTAGCTATTCTAAAATCCATGTTCCTGATCCGAAAAAAGAGAACAAAAGCATTCCTAACAAGGGAAAAGCTCCCATGCACCATGCTCATGGCAGGAAAGAATGGATTCCAAAGAAAGATCTGGGCAAGGAGAAGGTTTTTGAGAAAGGTGAGTGCGGCAAACAGAATGATGAGGTTGTTAAAGTTATTGTTCCTGTTCAACTTTGCATTCCCTGGATTGATGAAAAGGAAAACTTGGAAGCTAGTAAACTGACTCAGAATCAGCAGTATTCTGAGGACAATCCTTATGATAGTGATCAGTCCGGTTTATCTGAGCTAGGATACTTGGAGTATATCATATTGACAAAGACTCGGAAAGGGAGGAAAAGCAAAATTCTTGGCAGATTACTGAAGAAGAAAAACAGAAGACAAACCCCTGAACCAATTTCTATGGATATTAACCTTAGATGTCTCCAAGGCACTAACTCTAATGTGAAAAGGGATAGGTTAAAAGTCTGTCTTTCTTCTATCAATGCTGACATGTTTTTCTTTCAGGAACATAAACTTCATGACGAGGATTTTGAAAAGCTTATTTCTTATTCCTTGCCTTCTAGTTTTAAATTATGGGTTATTAGAGCTAATAATTGTTCTACAGGTATCTCAATAGCTTGGAAAGATAGTCTTAATATTTATAATATCCAGATGATGCATTCTAATTGTGGCAGATGGCAAATTCTTAATGGGGACATTGATATTAAGAAATTTGCCTTTGTTAATATTTATGTCCAACACCAACTAGGGGAGAGGAGTTTATTGTGGAACACTATCGAGGAAATAATCTAGCGAAATTCCATATGAGAAATGTATTATGGCTGGAGACTTCAATATGGTCACTCATGATTACATGAAGAGCACCAATTTCAGACCTCTTAGTAACCAAGAAGCTAATTCTTTGAGTCACTTAATCTTCAGCCATGATCTTAAGCTTGTTAGGACCCATCCTAATTCCTTTAGCTGGTCTAATCATAGGATAGATGATCCCATTTTTTGTCTCCATGATAGATTTTATGTTAGTGAAAATATTTGGCATTGTTGTGAAAGGGTCTCCAATCTTAATGGCTATACCATCTCTGATCACTTTCCTCAACTCCTCGAGATTAAAGGTAATCCTAACAGCATGAGGAGGAACACTTTTTTTAAGATGAATGTCTCCATCCTTCAGCAGAACAATTTTCTTAGTGAATTTGAGCAAATATATGGCAAATTTCCTAAGCCCAAGAATCAGTTTGGCTGGATGGACTGGTGGGTTCAAACATCCAAAAATATTAAGAATTGGCTAAAGATCTCGGATAAGCAGATCCACTTTCAAAATAGGCAGCACTTGCAGGACTTAAGAACTCTGCTTCAATCCTCCTCCTCTGACCATCAGGAGGAAATTAAGATTCAAATTGAGAAGGAGGAGATCAAGATTACTAAGGGATGGCAGCTCAAAGCCAAAATTAGGGAGCTTAAAGATGATGAAAGAAGTAATTCTAAGTACTTTTTCATCAAAACTAAAAGTAAAACCAGAAGAAATCATATCTTCAGTATCCTGGCTGATGGTAGAACTATTTCTGAAGACAAGGATCTAAAAGAAGCAGCTTCCAACCACTTTATCAGGATCATGTGTACCACTCATAACTCTTCTAAAGAGGAGATGGATAATTTTATTCATATGCAGAGAGTTATCCAAGAGGTTCATAATGACACATTGAAAGCCCCCTTTACCAATGAGGAGCTTTTTAAAAGTGTCTCAGGTATGGAAAATGGTAAGACCCCTGGGCCTGATGGTTTGCCTATTGAATTATTTAAAAAAACCTGGGGTATTATTGGTTCTGATATTACTAATTTATGTAATGAATTTCTGTTACTCAGGTCCTTGGATTGCAGAATCAATACTAGCTTCATTACTCTTATTCCCAAGGTTGAGGAGCCAGCTACTTTTACTGACTACAGGCCAATTTCCCTTACCAATGTGATCTATAAAATTATTTCTGCCACAATTGCCTCCAGACTGAAATCTATTCTTAACCTTGTCATTTCCAACACACAATCTGCCTATCTTAAGGATAGATTTATCCTGTATAATGTTGTGACTGGAATCCTTGGCATGCATTGGGCTAAAGAAACCAAGCAGAACATTGGCCTCCTTAAGCTGGATATCACTAAGGCCTTTGACACTGTCTCCTGGAGGTTTTTAATCAAATGTTGTCACAAGTTTTTTCTCATGAAGTGACTAGCATTTTCTTAGCTATTCTCATGAACTCCAGATCTTCTGTTTTGATTAATGGGGAATGCAGTCCATTCTTCGAAATTAAAAGGGGTGTGGAAGCAAGGTTCCCCCGTGACACCCTTTCTTTTCCTTATAGTTATGGAATCCCTGAGTAATGCTCTCAAAAATTCAGAGAATGAGAACAGAATCAAGGGACTGAAGCTACCCGACAAACAGGTATTTCTTAATGCACATTTTGCAGATGACACCTTCCTGTTCATCAAATTGGAGGAGGCCTCAATCAACAACACTTATGAGCTGCTTTAACTTTTTGGAAACACATCTGGATGTAAGATCAACCCTATCAAGTCTAAACTGATAGCTAATAACCAGGTAACTGGGCAGAGATCTGCTCAAACTCTTGGCTGTGAGTATATTTCCCCCAATACTAAATCTAAAATTTTAGGTATTCCATTTATTTGAGAAGTAATGCTAGTGAGCTGTGGAATGACATTATTGATAAATTCAATAGGAAGGCTGATTTGATTAATAGTAAATTTCTTTCTAAGAATGGTAGAGCCATTTTGGCCAACTCAGTCATTTCTTCATCTCATGTGTACCAACCAGTCTTCTATTCTTTTGGCCTCCAAGAAAGTCACTTCCAAACTTCAACGCATTCTTGGTAGGTTTATTGCCAATGGGGGGACTAACAAGACCTGGATCCCTGTTTCTATGAAGGATTGTATGAAGAAAAGGAAAAATGGTGGTTTAGGAATCATTGACATTGAGAAGCAAGGCATAGCCATGGCTGCCAAATACATTTATAGGGCTGGGTATAATATGATTAACCATCCTGTTTCTAGCCTTATTAGGTACTACTTATCCAAATGGAAACCATTTGGTTGGAGACATTAGAGGAAAAATGAGATCACATTTTGTCCCATTAAGGGATGCTTAAAATGCCATGTCAGCTTTTTAAATTGTCCAATAAGAGAAGAGCTCCAGTATATCTCATTCCAGTATTATGTGGCAGCCTGTAATTAATGCAGCTGCAACTAACTTCTGTGGTATCATTTTTCCATTATAACTTTTGATCCAGAACTCCGATTCAAAAACTTTTTGTAGGAATGGGTTCGTCTTCACAAGATCTATCTAGTGATAACCCATTCATACATCTTTTACGATATAAATATATAAGAAATAAGCAAAAAATCATATTTTTTTAAGGTTAACGCATATGACCATATTGAAATACATCATAACCATATATCATTGGAAAGATCTTTTCATTCCGCATCTAATGCAACAAACGCCGCAACATTTTGACAAGTGGATCAAAAGTTATGGGGGAAAAACAACAGCAATGAAGTTGTTGGTGCTGCATTAATTGCAGTTAATAGAGGGTAGCCATTCCATTGGAGGATTCTTATGGGGATGAAATGAGATCTCAAATTTCCTCTAATGAATGTCAAGATGCAGCTGCCTGACAGTCTTTTCTTTGATTTTAAGATTCCAGAGAATATTCTTGGAATTATCAAAAAGTGGATTAAGGCATGGAAAGCTGTTTACAGGATGTATGATTGGAAAGAAGGGCTTTCTACAGATCTATCCATTTTCTGGAACCCTTCTCTGATTCTAAATAATCCTAACATGTGTTTAGCTATGAATTTTCCTACTCAATGCAGGAAATGGACAGACAGGGGCATTACTCATATTTCTCATTTGTTTAATGATATTGGTTTTATTGAGTTTCATAATTCAGGTCTGGCTGATCTAGATGGGAAAAATGAAAGGTTATATTATACCATCAAAGCACGCCTCAGCCAGGGAATTTGGTATAATGAAGAAATCCAGTGGCATTTCAAAGGGAAATCATGCTACAAAGTCAGCCTGGCTTACAAGTATTTAACAAGGAGCTACACCTCGACTCTACACACTAAATTGGGTATTTCAGCTGAAAGGTGCTCTGCTAATTTGAAATTCATGTGGAATTCTCCCATTAATCCTAAGATAAAGGCTTTCATTTGGTAGCTCTGGCACAAGGCCTTGGCCACTAATTCCAAGAGATATAGACTTAATATGGCTTCTTCTAACTTGTGTAAGAGGTGTTTACAGGAGGCTGAAGATGAAGACCACCTTTTTAAGAATTGCCTATGGTCAGAGCGGGTTCTTGAGTTTGCAGCTATTGAATTTAATATCCCTGCCCTCTCAGGAACTTCCTTGGTTAATATCTTGTTTCCCCATAATCCCAGAGACTGGAGAATTTACATCCTTCTCTGGAGAATGTGGAAAGCAAGAAATGCTCTCATCTTTGATGAGGAAATTGTTTGGCCCAGGGTTGTGATCAAACAGTCCAATTGTGATATCAGATGGATCAATGAGGTATTTCTTTAAACTTACTTATTTCTTCTGTTGAATTTTCAGTTAAATATTCTTGTGGAACAGAAGAAGTTGAAATGGGATCGAATCAACCTTATGGTTACTCAATGTGGCTGGATCAATTTGGTGCTAATTCGATGGTATATCATGGAGATCAATGCCGATGTGACTGTTCCTGCATCCAGAACCTTGATTCAGAAGAATCCTGATATGTGAAGCTGTGGATCATACTGGCCATTTCAATCCGGCCAAATTCCAGACTTGTAATTGCCTCTACTGTGCTTTCTGCTCGACCACAAGGGGATTAGGTTGAAAAGGATAGGACCATGGTCTATTTATGGGATAATTATGAACTATATCTGGTTATACATTTTAGACTAGAGAATGCATACCTATATCTCATGCATCTCTCAATTTTTGTACTTATTTTTCACTATATTAATATACATACGTATAGCCTTCAATAAAAAAAAGAGATTGCTTGTTCCAAACATAGTTACGCAGCATATCTTCGATTATGTGATTGGTACACTCTGTTTGGCCATCCATCTGCAGGTGGTAAGCTGTACTCATAGCAAGCTTAGTTTGAATAGTGCTAAAGAAATCCTTCCAAAATGCACTAGAAACTTAGGATCCCGGTCCGATATAATGGTACGGGGCATCTCTTGGAGGCGAAACACCTCCTTGGTGAACAACAAGGCAGTATCTGACGCAGTGTCTGTGGTTCGACATGGCAAGAAGTGCGTCATTTTGGAAAGCTTGTCGACCACTACCATCAAGGCATCAAAGCCCCTTAAGGTGCGCGGAAGCCCCACAATGAAATTCATGGTGATAACTTCACATTTTGCATTGGGCACATCCAAGGGTTGCAATTCCCCCGGGATGCGTAAGTGTTCTGCCTTTGTTTGCTGATATATCTGGCATTGCTTAATATATCGGGAAATGTGCTTCTTCATGCCTGGCCAAAAATAGCTAGAGCGGATCTTGAAATATGTCTTCATAAATCCTGCATGCCCCGCTATAGGACTGCTATATGTGTCATGGAGAAGGAGCTTACGGACTCCTGGTGTTTCAGGGACACATAGCTTATCTTTGTAATAAAGGAGACCACTTTCCTTTTTATAATGGCGGAAAGCCTCGCTCTCCTTATCTGTTATGGCTTTCTTAGATAGACTTTGCCATATCTCCTGAAATTGGGGGTCTGCTGGAAGAGCCTGCTGTATCTGCTTGCCAAACGCGCTGAAAAGCATGTAGTTAGCATTACAATGTATTCGAGTAGTCAACGGATGTCTGGAAAGCGCATCAGCCACCATATTATGCTTGCCCGGCTTATAGATTACTTCAAAATCATACTCTTCTAGGAACTGCATCTGTCATCGCTGTCTCAGATTGAGGTGGGGTTGCGTAAAAATATATTGGAGGTTTTGGTGATCTGTATCCAACTGGAATCGTCTACCAAGTAAGTACTGCCTCCAAATATGCAATGCTTGGTCATGCGTGGGGTAATGCTGTTCGACATCATTCATCTTCTTACAATCATAGGCGATTACCCTACCTTCTTGCATCAATACTCCACCGATAGCAATCTTGCTGGCATCTATGGCAACCCACTTATCCTTCTGAGGATCAGGCAAGGTGAGAACTGGAGTGGTTGTCAACGCAGTTTTCAATACTTGTAAACCTGCATGGACCTTGTCCTTCCAATGTACCATCCAATCCCAAACCTTCTTGTGTCATGCTTGCTATCTGCTGCTTTAGTTCTGAATTTTCATGCCTCAATGAAAACAAACACTCATTCATACCTTGAAGGATTTTCATCATTTGGACTTGCTGTGTTGCTGCCTCCTTTCTTGCCTGCTCTGCTTCTTTTCTAGATTGCTCCATCGAGTCTAGAATCTTCATCATAACTGTTAAAAGCTGACCCATAATCATTTCTCCAAAGGGGCCAGAGGATGCCGAGAAGACATGTCCTGTTGCAGAATTTGGGAATCCAAATTGTCCCTCTATTGCAAAGAACCCCCGTGCCTCCTGTTGGAAAGTTTGGGAACTCAGAACGTCCCCCTGTTGCAGTAATACCTGCTAGAATCCCTGTTGTTGTTGCTGCCGAAACCATAGGTACAGAAGTTTGTGATGCTACCGGATTCATTGGAGGTGCTGAAATCATAGGGGCAGAGGTTTGTGCTGCCGGAATCCCTGATGCAGAGGTCCCAGAATCTTCTATTAGACCTTCTGATTCATCAGACGAGGCAGCGTCCGATTCTGGATTATCAGATAAAATAATCTTTGTTTTATCCTTTTTAGAGACCATCGCCTTGATACTTTTGCCTTGAGCCCTGATGCGAGGCCGATCCCATCCCTTTCCTTGTTCTTGGTTTTGCCATGTGCCATTATATCTCCCGTTGTATCCTCGATTACCGATCTCACACACATGCTGTTGTATCTAATCCGCACATGACCCGCCCGCATACCAAACGGATCTTTGGTTGATTGACCCGCCTTAAGCAACATGACGAAGGAGGGAGGGAGGAGGGAGAGAGAGAGAGAGACAGAAAAGAGAGAATATAGAAATAAAATAATAGAGAGAGAGAAAGAAGAGATTATAATAAAATGATAGAGCCGCTTGGGAGAATAGCCATATTAGAGAGAGAGAGAGAGAGAGAGAGAGAGAGAGAGAGAGAGAGAGAGAGAGAGAGAGAGAGATAGAAAGAGAGAGAGAGAGAGAGAGAGAGAGAGAGAGAGATAAGAAGAAGAGAGAGAGAGAGAGAGATTGAGAGAGAGAGAGAGACATAGAGAGAGAGGAGGAGGGGAGGTGTTAGAGAAAGTGGTGCTAGAGAGAGAGAGAAAGAAAGAGAAGGAGCATAAAAAATTTGTATTTATTTATTAATTTCTAAAAGGAATAAACAATGTATACCAACTTATATATGGTGAGGGTGATGGAGGAGGAGGCGAAAGGTGATCAGGGGGGGGTTATAGACATATGGAGATGGTGATGAAGGTGAAGGTGGAGGTGGTGAATTATAGAAGTAAGGAGGTGGCGGCGAGGGTGTTCGAGGAGGTGGGTAGACATATGGAGGTGGAGGGGAAGGCGACGGAGGAGGAGGGGATTCGTAGACATAAGGAGGTGATGGCGAGGGTGATGGAGGAGGAGGCGAAGGTGATGCAGGAGGGGATATATTATTAAATTCAGAGCCTAAGTGTTACTGGACTAAAGTTACAAACCTGTCAATATGTGATATATTGCCAATTTTCTACATTATTTTCTATGTTCAATAATTTTTTTGTCCGTATCCAATGGGATTTGGACACCCATTATATGTTCATTAATACCCATGAAATCTTATCATCATGTGCCGATAATTTCTACTGGCTTGCACTTGCCAAACTCATAGATTGGCAGGCTCTATAAATTTAGATCAGGCAAATTTCTTCTAGAAACTGTCATGACTCATGATGCTGCGTGCTATAAATGAGAGAATTCTTCGATTGTTATGATGCCCTACCCATGCAACTGACGTGCTCTGTATACAAATTTTGGGAAGTTTCAGGTGTCCTATTTGTTAAAAAAACTGCTCACAACGCAATAATGGCATTTGGCTTTGCATCTCTTATAGAGACAATATTTTTTTTTTTTTTTATGAACGTGGACCTTTATTACTCCAGTGGAGAAGATATCCACGAGAGCAACACTACCCACCACATACATAACAGAGAAAAGCAGAGAACACAGATCACCATGAGCACAACTGTTTGCTATGAGTAGGTGTGAATCTGAAGATATTGCTCCCAAATGACACTTTTGATGTCATCCTTTAAGGAAGAACACTTGTACGCCTTCACAATGCGACTACGGGCATCGCTAAGCACTTGCGTATCTGAAAAGACCTGTCCCTTGAAGATGAGGAGATTTCGTTTCTTCCAGATGGACCAGATGATCCAAGCAGATGCTAAGTGGAAAGCCCTCTTTGCCAACGTGTCCCAAGAACTAGGATAGACTGACAATAGGACCTGCTGACTATTCAAGTCACAATGGAAAAGACTCAAAAGCCACTGCCAAGCAAGTCGAACAATACCTTATAAATCCATGTTTGCAGTTTGGATCAACTAAGACCCAACAAAGGAGAGTACTTCCATCATAACCAGGCTCTCCCAAAGGACAATCATTCTCTGTTATTTCCACAATATCAACACCTTCACCTTCCAAGGCCTTAAGCAAAAACTGACCAAACTTTTCGGGACCAACATGGCCTAAGGCCACACAGCGAAGACCCAACCTTGCAGCTGCTATTGCAAAATTAGAATTTCCACCTGCTTCCCGTGCAGCCTACAATATCCAAAGAAGCCAATTAATACACAGAAATCGATTACATATACAATGGGAACTTAATGTGCACAAATTGATTAATTTACTAATTGGAGCAATAGAAGTCACTGCAGACTAATCAATAGAAGTCACATCTTAAGAATCTCATAACTGGATATAGAAAGCAGATTTATCCACATCTTTAACTGTTCCCTTCCTGATACATTCATAACGCGAGCAAAGAGAGGTTCTGTTACTCAAGATTTCTTCTGGATGACATAGCCATCATGCAAGGAGAAAAAAATGCAGGTGCAAATAAGAATTCTCTTCGAGGATATGAGTACATAGATCAGATCCCTGGTGTAGTATCATGTGCTGACATAGTAACGATAGTTTCAAGAGACTGTGTAGCTCTCGTACAGCTTAAAATACATATTTCTGCATCCATTTTACTAATTCACATCTAATATAACATGAGTCTAACATGAATCGACATATTATCAGCATTACAATATGAACCTATGTTGTTTGATCTAAATACAGACAGGAGGACCATCATATGATGTGCTTCTAGGGCACAGAGATGCATTAAGTGCAAATTTTACATGGGCCAATACAGATCTGCCAGCACCAAATTCTACACTATCTCAGCTCATGAGAAAATTCGCAAACAAGGGTTTATCTGCAAAGGATGGTGGTTTTGTCAGGATCACATATCATAGGCAGAGTACAGTGTGCTGTTATTCTTCCAAGGATTTACAATTTTCAAAACACTGGGAGCCCTGATGCGGCAATAAGCCCTAATTTGCTAATCCAGCTCTATGCCACCAAAGCAACTCCTATTAGATTTGATAATAACTATTATAGAAACTTACAAGCAAACATGGGGATGCAAATATGGGGATGCTGATTTCTGACCAGGTTCTGCAAACTGCTGTAGCTCTGATATGTTTGTCCTCAGCAAAACCACACCAATTCTTTAAAATATAAAATTTCTAAGTGATTTCTGAAAGAAACCAATTTGTCATGGATGCTGAAATATTACCATGATACCCTGGCCCGGAAGGTACTCATTGACTAGTATATGTGCTGGGAAGAGGCCAGTTGCTTTATAGATCTTTTCAGTTATTCCATTAAGCCATGTCGGCACTGCATCATGTATGCCAAAACCAAGTATATCTTTATACGGATCTAATGCTACTCACAATAATCAAAGGGAAAGAAGGATTATGGTACCAACAAGGCTGTGGTATTAGATCCTTCTCATGCACCAAACCACCTTCATAAAAAGCAAAATCCTAAAAGTTGACTGCTAGGCAATATAATACATCATTGCAAAGCCAAGTTGTTAGATGTAATTTAGGATTAATAAGCTTCGTCAGAGATCGAGTTTGCCTAAAAACATCTTTGAAGCTTATTCAACATCATCAAATTGGTTGATTCACAGATCTAAATTTTAATTCTCCATATGATTTCTAGATACTTAAATACCAACAAAAATCTGTTCGTACAAACTAATTTGGAGCTCTTAGCATTTGCAATACCCCAATGTTGAAGTCGCCTGTTCTTTAAAGATTTCCACTTTGTCACAGGAGCTCCATTAACCTAGGCATCCATTACTCTTTAGTCTTCAGATAAAACAACAGATTTCATCGAAAAAAACATACCTGCTGCAACAGGATTTTCGGATTCGGAGGCAAAGCCGGGTATATAATACACGGTATCAAGAGGTCCGACTCCGCAGCTTTGCAAGCCGTTCTTTGCACGCACAGAAGAACAGAAAACAGAGGGTCCCTTTTCTAGAATTCGGTTAGCCGGTTTCGAAATGGATGCCCAAGAACAGCCACGACCGCCAGTTTACACCCTACACTAGGTTTGGAGCAGTCATTGGCATATTCCTGGCATATACTGGTATATACTTAGAATATGCCATAAACCCACATGAAAAGGGCTTGCCCCCCTAGGGGCAACCCAAAAAATTATTCGTCGGCGGGCTTATGGCGGCACCGCTTAGACATAATATAACCTAAGTTATTAAAAAGAACAAATCGTATAATTATCAGGGATTTTGCCTTAGCATTGGTTTACGGCATTGTATTATTATTATTGTTGCCAATTACCACGTGACATAACTTTTGACTCTTAAATCTACTACAATCCACTATCCTACTTCGCAAATTGTGATTGGGCCATGTAATAACGAAGAATCAACCCAAACATTTTTGGATGAGGTGAGGTTTTTAGCTATGGCGACGACATTAGCGCCCAATTCAGTGCTGTCTGGTAACATGGCTTCAACAATTTGTAGCTGCAGACCTTCATCAATGGCGTCTGTGGGATCTTTTACTTGCCAGTGGGGTGGAAACTCAGGTCAGTTTTTGGGTGAATATCCGTCTGTTATTAGTGCTCCAGCTGAATTGTTTTGGTATAATGCCTTCAGCCTACATTTGGGTCATTATGAATACAAATATGATTTTGGTTGTTCTTTCCAGGCATTTTATGGGGCGGGAGGTTTATGAACCACGGATTGCGGTTCAAGGCACCTGTGAGATGGAGAAACAAGGCAGCAGCACTTGCAGTGAACAATGTTGCCACTACTGAGGTAAAGGAGGCCGAGCAGGTATCCCCTTCTTGCTTTCTTCTCTAATTTTTCTTTGAAAGTTCTTTACTTTGATTACCAAAAGCTTGTGGAAGAAACACTATTAGAGGACATGTCTCAGACTAAAGAATTGACCAACATAGGTGTTAAAATATATGTACAAACATGCATTCTTAAAAGTGAACTTCTAAATCTTCTTCAGTTTCTTCTTGTAGCACAAGCCACCGTATGTGTCAAATAAATGAAAAGAAAGCACGAACGTCAACACGAATCAACACCTTCTAGTGGCATACAACCAATGGAAGCCTTGGTTTGTATTAAAGAAGTTCATGCCCCTTAACTGTACCTAACCTCTAGTAGTCTCCTTGAACATCACTCAAAATGTTAGTTTCAAAAGTTTCAAGAATGCATATCTTGTTTGTCCCAAACATGTTCCCTATCTTACCCTCTTGAGGTAACCAGATAAAGCATTAAACTAACCAGATAAAAGCATTAAACTTAAAAACTAGCATTAGCAATCATCCCATCCTTTTCTCAGTCAGGCTCATATATAGTACACACTGCTTTTACTTTAGCATCTTATTAGCACAAAATGAGAAGTATGTTGTATGTTTGGATGACATTAAAGCTTAAATATTGCAGTCAAACAAGATTAGTGGAGATAGCCAGCGCCCTGTTTATCCATTCACAGCAATAGTAGGACAGGAAGAAATGAAGCTTTGTTTAATATTGAACGTCATCGATCCAAAAATTGGAGGAGTAATGATCATGGGTGATCGTGGAACAGGGAAGTCCACCACTGTGAGGGCTCTAGTTGATTTGCTTCCAGAGATTAAAGTTGTTGTTGGAGACCCATTCAATTCAGATCCAGAAGATCCAGAGCTGATGAGCCAGGAAGTCCGACAGAAGGTAACAGCAAAGCAAGACTTGGATGTTACTTTTACCAAGATAACCATGGTTGATCTTCCTTTAGGTGCTACAGAAGATAGGGTATGTGGAACAATCGACATTGAGAAGGCTCTGACAGAAGGTGTAAAAGCATTTGAGCCAGGTCTTTTGGCTAAAGCAAATAGGGGAATCTTGTATGTGGATGAGGTTAACCTACTAGATGATCATCTTGTCGATGTGCTCTTGGATTCTGCAGCATCTGGATGGAACACAGTAGAGAGAGAGGGTATCTCAATCTCTCACCCAGCTCGCTTTATTTTGATAGGCTCTGGAAATCCTGAGGAAGGAGAACTCAGACCTCAGTTGCTAGACAGGTTTGGAATGCATGCGCAGGTTGGAACAGTTAGAGACGCAGAATTGCGCGTGAAGATTGTTGAAGAGAGGGCTTATTTTGATCAAGACCCTAAAGCTTTTAGGGAGTCTCATAAGGAAGGCCAGGAGAAGTTGAGAACGCAAATTTTGGGGGCTCGAAAATTTCTTTCGAGTGTTACAATTCCGCGTGATCTTCGTATTAAGATCTCTAAAGTTTGCTCTGAGCTGAATGTTGATGGTCTTAGGGGAGACATTGTCTCAAACAGAGCTGCAAAAGCACTCGCAGCATTCAATGGCAGAGAAGAGGTAACTCCCAAGGATATTCTTACTGTCATTCCTAATTGCCTCAGACATAGACTTCGAAAGGATCCCTTAGAATCTATTGATTCCGGGCTTCTTGTCCAAGAGAAGTTCAGTGAAGTTTTTGGGTACTCATTATAAATTTTGATACATAAGCCAACATATTCACTGTTGTTTGTTCAATTGAGGCAGCACTTTCTGCAGGATTTAAATATATCTTGAAGCACAGCAACATGGTATGTCTGATAAGATAATTGTTAATTAAATTAATTCTTTGCAATTTGAATTTGTTGATTGCACTTGATTCATCCATTGACACGTTTGTACTTGTACAAATATATAAGTAGGCTACTTCTTGTAGCTTTTTAACCTTAATTCTTCAATACAAACTAAGGAATGAACCAAAGAGCCAGTTAGTTTCTCAGAATAGCACTTAGCTATCAACAGCTAAAATCCCAGAACACAGTAAGCTTTTCTTTGCAACGTAGATCAAGTACACACAAAAGGTGTATGATGTAGGCAGAGTTTATTTCACATTCATCTATTCTTCTTGCAAAACAGTGGAATAGGTCCAAATTGTCATCTTCAGATCCTTTTAATTTGAACCATTATACCGTTATGAGCATCACTGCTGAGTATCTCAGAGACAAACAAAGCAGAAATATCTTTGTTAAAAACTTTGGTTCTGAAAATATCATCGTTACAAGGCAGTAGTGTGGTGCCACAGGCAGCGCATTTCTTGTAATGCTTGTGGATAGGTTTTGTGGTCTACTCGTTATGAGGTAGACGATAGTGGATATCTACATACAGGTCACTCAAGAGAATTACAAATTTTCAAATTACTCCAAACAGTTTTTTGTATCATTAAACATTTGAAATGTAAGTTCTAACAGCTCTTTATCATTGGATATTTCAGATAGGAATGATTGGAAGTTTTGTATATGATTAGAAATACCAGATGGTCCTTGGTAAAGCCTAAGATAAGGGTGCACGTTTCTGACAAATGCAGAAACTGTGGTTTATATGGCTTTGACCAGAGTTCCATTAAGATTGTAATTGCTATTGAGGGCAGGAAAGAATATTCACAGCCAACATCTCCTTCACATAAGAGACTGAAAGAATTATCTCCCATGATCTTCACTATTAATAAGAAATGCTATCTTTTGAGTTTCAGCATGCAAAACCTCCTCAATGATTGGAGGTGTGGAATTTCTGGCTTCAAGAGGCCAATGCAAGGCTTTCCATGTACGCATTGCAGCTGCCAAGCTAGTCAAACAGATACGGCGCCATGTGCGGTTCTCCTTTTTCAATTCCTTATATTCAGGGCTTTCTGTGAGAGCATAAACCTCAGCTTTAAACGACTTGTATGTGGTGTTTCTGCATCATCAGCATAACGTTATCCATGTAGGAATGCCAGAGCATAATGCTCCCCATAACATTGCAGATCCCCAACATGGTGCCATGGTTGTTAGGCTTTAAAGTATTAGCTTCATTTTTCACTTGCAAAACAAAACTTCCTTAACGCACCCTGCAGATTAGGATCCTTTTCTCCTCTCAACTGCATACACGAGACATTACCCACCTTTTCCAAGGATTAATAGACCTGCTCTTGTTTTTTCCAGAAGTGGAAATATAAAGGAATTCAGATACTTCTTTACAAATGGAAACTCTAGGTATATTTTCTCCACCTGTAGACGTCCCTGACACGGGCGAGCTCTTGTCGTCGGCGCAGTTCCTGTTGGTGCGGGGTGAGGTTATGGTCCACATATAGTGCAGTGCCTTTGAGCCTCACACCCTGACATATTATGGCTTCCCTTATCCATGCATCTGCCATTGTGAACTTGACAATGCATGGACGGATGGGGTATCGAAAACCATGGCTGGCTGCCCTAGAAATGTGTGCCAGAGTCTGGAACTGCATGTGGGTGAGGACGAGTATCTGGAGTTGCCCAATAAGGTCCGCTCGTTCTTCTAGGAGGCCATGTACGACGACATTGTGGTTCCTGCGTCTTTGTTCCTGTTGCTCTCGTTGATCTCTGAGCAGCGGGGTAATACTTGCCTTCATAGTAAATATCGGACGCTGACATGTTATACCCACGGGCATATCCGTGGTATATCCGTGTGTTTGACATGTTATAGCCACGCCCAAAAAAATTACACGGCGTTTTTGTGGACTTAGCGGATTTTTTGCCATTTAAGGCTGGCTATAACATGTCAGCGTCCGACATTTACCGCGATGGCTTGCCTGTAGGGAGCTATCTGTTGCTCACCTTGGGGAGGCATCGATTGGGGTGGCCTAGACGGGGCTGCCTCCATCCATTGGGGCTAGTTACAAGTGTGGCAGTTTGCCTATCTTTCAGCTCCTAAAGCTAAGAGCTTAGTTATTGCTGGAATGCCTGCCTTGCCAACTTGTGCATGCAATGTTGTAGCTGCCCATGAGTATCTGCGTGGAGGCCCTTGTCTTGCTGAGCAATTGCTACACATAGCCCTCACACGTCTCGATCCCGCACAGTAGAGCTATGCTCCAATCTCTGCAATCTGTGGCAACCTCACTATCCCCAACTAGTGAGGTTATTTCTAGTGTTCTGACCCTGTCCTAGAGGGTTTGTAAATGTCGGCTCTCCGTTGTGGCAACCTGGGCTATGGCAGTCACTTCCTCGGCTTTGTGCAAAGGTGAGATATGACGTCCCTAGTCTCTTGCACAAATCATTATGATGAGAACAAATTACTTGGTGCTAATTGTGGTGTTTGTGGATGCTATCTTACTATATATAAAATTATTGGCCCACATTTCCGGTTCCAAAAATAAACAAAAAAATTTCAAAATGTCCAGTTTTGAAACCGGATGTTGGTTTCCGGCACGAACACATGCCTTTCAACGAGCTTCCTGTGGTTGTGATGGTTCTCCCATAGCCGAGCTGCTATATTTGACTTTAAGAAGGAACAGCCAAGGTCTAGATTGGGAAGAATGATGCTTCAAGACAGATGGGTGTATCGGTTTTTAGATTCCAATGGCCAAAAGCTGTGTCCTTATGATGATTCAAGCTTCAGCTTGATAACTGTGGGTTTTGAGAGCTTATTTTGCCACTACCTCTAAGATATGCGGCAAAAAGTGTTCTTTAAACAAGTTCCGTTTTAGTACTCAGTCTTATCAGCTCCTAAACGGACTCAAAATATGAGGAATTCGCCTATGTTTGAGTTGGGCCTGTGTAAACCTTCTGAGAATTCAATTTTTCTGGGTTAGATTCTTCACAAATCAGCGGCAGAAGCCGGATTTACATTTCCGGAGTTGAAGGTTCAAGGTAGGTACAAGCCACCTGTTTTTTCATATCCGACAGCAAGAAGGGGTTCATGTTTTTTGTGGGCTTAAAAACCTCGTTGTAGTTGTACAGGCAAACGGCATGGGTTTGGAGCTGGGTTTTAGGGACCTATCGATACACGCGAGAAGAAGAAGACAAATATCAGATTAGCTAGGCCTGAGCTCCCTGATCAAGCTCAATCCGGCTCTCAAACAGAAACTAAATCCTTGGCTTTAGATCTGGTTCAGATTTTCCTTTCACCTCGTCATTTGTTGATGATCCGCCACTAATTGGGGCGCCCAAAGCTTAGAAACGAGGGGAATTTCAATTTCAATTCCATCAGGCCCCATAAGTATTTATCTGATAACACCGGGATGGCAGACAAACCACAAAGGAATTCATACTATAGATTGAAGAGAAAATACCTACACTGCATTATCATTGGAAAAAAATGGGTCGGATTTTGGGAGAGATCTCTGTGTTTAAAAACGACGGCCTTAGACCTGGCCATGGCAATCTTGTTGATATATGGTCAACCTCCACCTCATCATCCATAGCCAACGTCATTAAGGTGATGTGGCGTCTACATAAAGAGTCGTGTCCATTCATGTAGAGTCGTGTCTGATATAGATTATAAGCTACAGTGGGAAGCTTGTTCCCAACCAGTTTTCTGTTCTACTCAATATATATTTGCATTGTATTATCTTCTGATTTCCTAAACTTAAGATGGTATCAGAGCGGATGTGAAGATCCTAGGACGCAGTAATAATGAGAGATGAAGTAGGGGAGCCCCCTCCCCAATTTAGGAAACGCAGAAAGAAGAATCGATAAAGATTTTGAAGAAAAGCTTGAAGGTACTCATTTTGAAAGCTAAAACCGTAATGGCTTGTTTTTCTATTACGACTTGTAATCCAAAAGAAGACGAAGTACGGGCGAAGAAATCATCTGCAGATGCCGCACAATATGCAGATGGAGTCGAAGAGGTTGCAGAAGCCAAATCTGGCTTTGAAGGGGTCGGTCTTTTGCAAATTGCAACAGAAGACCAAATCAATGTCGACCCATTGCTGCTTACAGATGGGGTTAAGCAGAGCCTTCAATCAGAAACAAACAAGAAATCCGTTGATGAATATGGAACCGGTCTTGCAAAATATGCATTAGCCCAAATGGTGGATAGTTATGGGGTCAAGACAGATGGCCCAAGATTCAAAAATGAAAAGCCTCCTGAAGTCGGTGCAGAGTTTGAGGTGCCGACAATTGGTACAGAGAAGGAGTTGAGAATTGATGCTCAAGGCAAGATTAGCATTGTCGTTGAAGCTATTGATGCAGCCGTTGAAGGAATGAAAGACCATGCTGCTGAGGCCATAGCCCAAGATGGAGACAAGTCGGTTGGAGATGGCTAGAAGGATGCTGTTGCCCTACCAGTACCTGCCAGTGAGAAGGATATAATGGAGACGGGTTTGTGGTTTGTGACAGGGGCAGTTGATGCAGCCAAGGAAGATATTGTTGCAGAAATAGAGCCTGATAGGCCTGGTTTGGATCGGACAGAGACGAACCTCCCTATTGTTATGAACATTATGGGTCATAAAAAGGGGGCAATTCAAATAAACCATTAGCTATGCAAATAAAACCCTTTAAAAGTAATAAGGTGGCAACAACCCATTGGATGGGTCAACCAAAAGCCATCGAGGTATGGCTATGACGCAGGCAGCCAACGGGCCTGCCCTTTGGGCATTCGATTTAGGCCCTGGAGGGGCCTAGAAGGCTGGGAGATGATTCGAATCACCAATTCGGCCTGTTGGCCTTCCATTAAGCCAATCCAAAGCCCATTTGGTGCCCTATAAAAATCTGGAGGATTTGGAGCAGAGGCACGGTTTTGCCACAGGAAAAACTCTTTTAAATCATTCTACTGATTGCTTGCATCTTACAGAGCCTTAGGAAGGCTCTCAACACCGTGGAGGAATCAGGGATTCCGAGGGTAGAGGCGGAAGGTGTGATTGATGCGGCTTGTGGCTCAGGTGCAGCGAAGATCTGTTTCACCTATGGATGTTGTTGGAAATTTGGGGCCAAATTTGGACTCTGAGATCAAGAATAGGGTCGCAGGAATTGCCTCAGAAGATGGGATTGATACCCCAAGATTCAAAATTGAGGAAGAAATTGCAAGCCATGCAAAAGAGAGTGCAAAGGAGAAAACAAGGGAAGCAGAGTAGGAAAAGAGACAGAGGCTTTACCCATTCCATAAGTTTGGTATAATGCCCAATTCTGATAAGCGAGACCAGTGTTCTTCAATTTTAGAAGAAATGCTCAGGCTTAACGAACCCCTTAGTGGTAGCAACGAGACCATGCCCGAGGTTTTTGACAGGCGTCTATTTGGGCTGCCAAAGAGTTATTAGGAATCTGTGAGTGCGAGGGAAAAGGCCAGAAAATTAGTTTCATGCGTCTGTTTGCAAAACCAGGATGGGAACGACATTGGAGATATGAAGAGGACCAAGAATGGGGCATTGAAAATTGTTGCAGAAGAGGTTGAAATTGAAGAGAAGACCATATCTCATGACCAGTTGCATGCAATTACGGTTGCTGATTATGTCCACAAAGACCCGCTGAGGCCCGGTGCAGAAAATCCGGTGCAGATGGAGACTACCACAGGAGATGCTGCTCAAAGAGCCAAAGAGACTACCCAGGATAATGCTCAAAGAGCAAAGGATAATACTGTCTTAGGATACAAGAAAGGGAAGGATAATGCAGTTCAGGACAATTCTCTTCGATTTGTAGCAGTTGCCAGAGATGTGGATGAGATTGCGATGCTGAATGACAGAAGATTGTTAGAAGGATTAATTGACAAGGCCTAAAGGCCAAGGCTAAGAATTTAGCAGAATTGCCAGCAAAGATCAATGCTAATATCATCAAAGAGGGAGCATAATTCCAACTTGAAGATGACCCACTGCAGGAAAAACCTTCTGGAGTAATTATCAGAGATGCCAAGATCAAAGGAGGGCCCAAGCTCACGAGTTCAAACATAGTTGGAGCATTCCAGGTGCATTTCCCTTTTATTAAAAATGGACGTCCGATTCTCAGAGATATAGGCCATACTATGAGCTGCCAGAACATGACAATGAATTCTAGTAACTGCTCAAGGGAGGGAAATCTATATGTGAGCAGTCTAGAAAATGCCAATCATGTTGCATTAACATGTCAAGATCAGTTCCATGAGCGTGAGAAGAATGTGAAGAGAGATGAAGCTTTTGGAATGGAGAAACTGACTCATGCAGCACAAAGGAAGCAACAAGGAAACATTTATGATCTTTTAAATGATTTTGCAGATGATGCTATGATGCTTGAGATTATTGTACATCATATAAGCCCTGATAGCTCCAAAAGTTTGCATAAACAAAGTGCCAACTATATCTTCCTGGGAATGAAATCTAAGATGAAGGCCATTGTTCCAAATTTGAAGAACAAGAATAATATTAAGAAGAAAACAAGGGGATGTCGAAGGACCCAAAGAGGGCTCACTCGTGAGCCTGGACATGACGACTATGGATGATGTAGTTGTAGTTTGAGGGAGGGTATTGATATATGGTCAACCTCCACCTCATCATCCATAGCAACAACATCAAGGTGATGTGGCATCCACATAAAGAGTCGTGTCCATTCATGTAGAGTCGTGTCTGATATAGATTATGAGCTACGGTGGGAAGCTTATTCCCAACCAGTTTTCTGTTCTATTCAATATATATTTGCATTGTATTATTTATCTTCTGATTTCCTAAACTTAAGAAATCTAGATTTGAAACAAAAGGCAAAGATTTCCATTCTGCTCAAAATTGCAGAAGCAGAGAGAAGTCGACCTGCCACAAAATTAAAGGTGTCGGATTGGAGCCTTCAATGGTTCTAAATCTCACAATTTCTAAATTTCACTATTTCCAGAAACTGTATGTACTGTTCTTGAGCCCAATCAAGGCTGTAAAATTTCGTGCCAGTTTAGACATATCGTCTGGCTATGGTTGGATTGATCAACACCTGTTCATAGCTCTGATAATATCCTACAACAATGTCGGACAGGGTTTTCAGAAAAAATTGGTCTGGTACAGCTCAAGAGTAGTTTAAATCTTTGATTTCAATATTGCAACAATTTTGCCAGAGAAATACCTTGTTGCTTTTGGGGATTTATAGGAATATATGCAAATCTAAACATATGTTATCTGGCTTCAATCTCTGAGCCGAGCCAATTCTGATGCCTCCGGCCTCCACTCTGTGATAGTTTTACTTGCCAACATGGCAAGACCAAGAGAAATTGGCAGAAGCCAATTCCGACCCAGCAGCTGGCAGTATCCATCTTCCTGTTTTCTGTTTTCTATCTATGGCTACTGCCACGATGGTGGTTGCCCCACTATTGGGGTGCTCACCTATTTAAGCTCAATGGTTCTTCAACCATTAATTCCAATGACATAACACATTGCCTTTTAATGGTTTTAACATATCTTAATTAAGGCCTTAACATATTTAATCATATGGCATAAAATGTGTTATTCGCCATTAACGCGGCCAGCCTCATATTTGGTTCAGAAGACTTGGTCCAAAAGATTTACCTGGGAGCACATGCCCCATGCTCAATCAGAGTTTAGAATAGACAGCCCAGCTTTATAGAGCAAACTTGGTTTAAATGGTTGGAGCGGACTTATCATTTTGAAGCACAAATAAACCTAAACATAGACTGTGTTAGATGAGTTAGATCTCCCAAAATCATGGAAAATTGATCTCCATCACAAATAAATTGGTAGAAAAAAATGGGGAAGAGGAAGAAAATCCCAAGTGGATTATCATATCTGGGCCTATTCCTCTGGGCATAGATTCTGGCTACGAAGCTAAATGGGAAAATTATCTTTGGTAATTCTGCGCAGGTGGATCCGTTATTCCTTCTTTGCTCACCCATTTCATGTGAAAACTAAGTCAATTGAATTTTGCTTTTCCAATGCCATCTCCCTAGCTCATACCAGACGTTCAATCACTGGTTGACAGGGGTTTGACCGCATATTGACCTATGTCCTGGCTTTAGCTTTGAAAAATACAAAACCAAGCAATAGGATGATATAGAACAGGAATTTGCCTGGGGTCATCCAACTAACTGACCAATGGTTCTAATTAACAAAGAAAAAAAGCAAGCAAGAGATACTAAATCGAAGTTTTTACCACGTATATATCTTGATACATGAAGGCAGATGTTCCCGCTACACATGTTTGGAGTTTCACCGCAGTAGTTTGCCTAGGGAGTTAATCAAATAACTGACCAACGATTTCACTAGGATATCACATGGGAGAGCTTACCTAGGAGCTTCACCAAATATTTGACCAATGATTTTACTAGGCTCCACTTAAATTCGGCCCCCAAGGGTAAGGCGCCAGCTCCGCCGACGCTAAATTCATGTATACATATGGCATTATGATACGTGTTGCGGTAGTTATATACATATTGTTGTGGCAGTTATGATGAGATACATATGACATTATGACAAGGAGAAAATGTTTGGTGCTAATTGAGGTTAGTGATACTATTGTGGTATAGTGTTATGGTGGTATATTATAATGGCAATGGTGGTGACGTAGTTTTCATGCTACACAATAAATGGTAAAAGCATGATGGTATTTGAAATGGTATTCTAATGTTTATTGTTTTATAATAAGAATGCTGGAGTTGGGCACATAAACCCTAATGCTGCTGGGGACCCTGGATTGGTGTACAACATTAGCATCAAGGACTATGCAGACTTCTTATGTGCTTGGGACAATAAGCAATTAGCTTTGGCAAATTTAGATGTGGATTGTCCCACACAACCAATCCTCAAAGACCTCAACTACCCTTCTATTCCCGTCTTGATCACATCAAATACTAGTGTGGTTGCAAAAAGAACTCTCACTAGCGTGTTCGAAGGCGAGGAGACCTATAGGGCTACCATTGACATTCCTAACAACTTTACAGTAGGGGTAATGCCTTCTGAGTTAAGTTTCTCCCATAAGGGAGATGAGAGGAGCTTTACAGTCACCTTCCAAATCGAAGAGGGAACTCTAGGGCTAGAGGATTCCTATTATCAAGGGTGGTTGACATGGACAAGTGATCAGCATAGGGTAAGATGATATTTATAATGGTATTAGAGGTGCAAAAGATATTATAATGATAGGTATCTATAATAATAAGAGTGTTTACAAATTTGAGATGATACTTATAATGGTATTGGAGATGGTGTTAATAATTACATTGGAGATAGTGTTCTAATGATGTGCCAGACAGACGGTCTTATATTGGTATTAAGACTGTGTTTATAATGGTGTTGAAGGTCGTGTTTATAATGATAAGTGTTTGTAATGGTATTGGAAATTGAATACTCATGGAGATGGTGTTCAAATGGTGTTTAGGATGACCTTATATTGGTATTGTGATGTGGTTTATGATGGTGTTATAATAGGATTACAGGTGGTGTTTATGATGGTATAGTGTCGAGTGTTATGCAGTCTTATGCAATGACGCTTCCATGGTGCCCCGGGTGGATGTGAAGGAATATATAGCTTTGTCCTTTTGTAGCAAGATGCTTTCTATCATACTTTTTTAATTCATTTCTGTTTTGTATTCATTTCTGTTACTAGGAGCCTGAACTTGCGTATTATAGGGGTTGCAGAGGCAGAAGATGATGCCCTTTCTGATATGGATGCTGCTTTGCATTTTTTCACTGATGTCATGCATGTGAAGGCTGATGGAGTTGTCTCCGCTACTAGGGTGGGAGCGGCAAGACTTGATCGTCCTCGCCATCTTTTGGTTCAGTTTCAAGACACTCTTAGCCGTTTACATGTTCTTCAGCATGGAAACCATCTCAGAGGGACTAGTTTCTCAGTACAGGAGGACCTCTCCCCTCTTCAATTGTGTAACCGTAAGGAGGAGCTCTGCAAGGTGAGGGCAGCCCGCCTGCAAAAGAAATGGGCAGTGTACAGGGGAGGTGCAACAATTATTCTAGATCAATGGCCTTCCAATCCTTGGACTGGCTATGTCTAGATAATTTTAGAAGCATTTTCCACTAGCATTAGCATTATCTTATCTTATTCTTGGTAGTCTTTTAATATTTGGTTATTGTGTTTGGTGATGGGGCCTAGTCCCCAGGTTTTAGATGGGCTGTTGCCCTTGCATGTGCCGTCCCATAACCCGTTGGGTTCCCGTGGACGTAAAAATTTCTTATCTTATCTTATCTTATTAAAGTGCTCTTTCAGGAACCTTTTCAGTTACATAACATTTTTAATAGTTTATGTTCAACATAATTGTGTTATATTTGTATTCAACAATGGTGGTGTGGTTTGGGTTTAGAAAATTCTTGTGTTATTGCGTCGTATTCGTGTTGGACAATGGTGTCATATTGGTGTTAATGGTATCATATCTCAAATTTCTATATATGATGTAATGTTTTATTGTCCTAGGTATGGCAAAACCTATGGTGTTGCTTATAAACGTTTTGGGTATTGGCATTGGTAGTTTATTTTAACAAAAAGAATGCAGCCCTAAGGGTGCACTTACACAGAAAGGGGATATGCCATGTGCGTGCAGAGAGTGGCCAAAAACACCTCGTATACATCCTTCCGTTTAAAATTTACCTCAACTAATGGTCCAAAAACCCCCTAACTCATACATATACATGAAAAAGTGGGTCAACCCCCAAGTCGCCAGGGTATATGGTATGGCACCCAAATGAATGGATCCCCCTTGAATGCAGCTTGGGTATTTTACACCTCAACATACTTGATTTTCAATTTAATGTAAGTGTTTCCCTATGATTTCAATCTGATTGAAATGGAAAGAGAATTCTCTTTTAAATGTTTAGGCAATTGAGGAGCTCATCGATTTATCCAAAATAATGAATCCTATTATATTTGACAGTCATATTGCCGTTGTTTTATTTTTTACCCAATCATTTTCTATTATTGTTGTTTTATATTTGGATCCATTTGGACGTTCTCATGTGACATGTAAAGGGTCCCTAAAAGCGATTCTTGTCTAAACTGAAATCATTTGTTATGAATTGATCTACACTTAACAATATATAAGCTTCATTGATGTGTGCATTCTTGCATATATATAAGTACAGATTGAATAAGTTACCATATAGATGAAGTTCACAGCAAAGTACAGTGTTTGGAGTTTACAACTTACAAGCAAAGTATTTGGAGCAAAGTATTTGGAGTTCACAGCTTAGAAGCAGAGTATTTGGAATTTACAACTTAGGGAAGTATTTGGCATTTATAGCTTAGAAGTAAAGTATTTGGAGTGAAGGGAAGCAGAGCATTTGGAGCAAAGTATTTGGAATTTAGAACTTAGCGAGGCATTTGGAGCAAAGTATTTGGAGTTTACAACTTAGAAGCAAAGTACTTGGAGGAAAGTTGTGACGCTCCCTGAACATATACGGCGCTCCGGACGTATACATACGGGGACTTTCCCGTCCCATGGCAATCAGCTCACCACGAGCAGGGCCCTCCGTCTAACTCAGACCATCTATAGAAAGATGCCCAGGTGAAGGACACGGAGGTGTCATTCGGCCCATGCCTTCAATGGGGCTCCTATGTCGCGGAAGCGTGAACTACAAGGTTAGCATACAGCATAAGCATATCATAAATAACCACCACGAAGGGTGGCACATCCATCCGACTGATGATGACAGAGAAGATACATTTAATACTAGAGAAAACTCCCCAAACCCAAGGTTCTACCCCGGCTCTGACTCCGATGAGGATCAACTGACGGCTAGGTCTCAAGAGATCAGCAGACCGAATCTTGGCATGGCGTTGGCTGGCATAGAACATCGGCTAGGGTTGTCCACTCCATCCGCCCCTCCTGTGCACACTTTGCAGCTGAGCTGAATCAAGCTATGGCGTCATTGTAGCCTTCCGGAGACGCAATCCCAAGGCATCACCCTTCGGGACTACTCCGGGTTACATCTCCCCGGTCTGATGAGGCAGGTCAGGGACGTGTCCCTTCCCAGAGTCGCAGTGATTCCATGGGTGAGCTAGAGAATACGTGCCGCATCAGCAATCCCCACATCCGTACCCGACCTACTCCCCTAACTTTATCTTCAAAGTACAGGGTGATCACACAACTGTACCCAGGGAGTGTTAGACCCATACCCGGCCTGGTTCACTGGCCAGCTATCAGGCCTAGCTCATTGAAGGAGTCCCCATAGCCTTTTATGCTCAGGCGAGACCCCACCCCACACTTCATCACTACGGCCCCTTGTCTGGTGCTTCAATCATGCCATAGATTCCACAGCTCGGTGGGATCTTGTGCACAGGCCGCACTTAGCGGGTATTATGGGAGATACTAGGAGCATACTAATGAACATAGGTCACAAAGGTCTCTACCCCCCTTAATCCCTGCTTTCTGGAAGAACTAACAGAGATGCTACCAAAGATATATCCATCCATCCATCACAGAGCATAATCAATAGTTGAGAACAGTTCTAACTATCAAACAAGGGTTAATCATCATCAAAGACAATCAAAGAAGCCTGACAGAGGCGCTGGCCCTAGAAATATCAAACTATCTACTAACCCGACTTTCGGCTGGAACCATTGTCATGTGGGATCTCCATCTTCAAGTAGCCTAGGCGCCCAACAGCTCCTCTCACTGGATTCGATTTTGGGGCAAATTGGGATTGGAATCCAATTTGCTGCCCCAAGTTAGCAGTTTCCTACTGGCCAATCGAGTGTGGCCAGGTGTCCTCTTCCTAATTAATCAATTATCCTAACTTAATTAGCTTAATTGAGTTAATTAGATAATGATTCCTTAATTATAGGTAATTAACCTTTAATTAACCCCTTATTAATTTAGCATAGCTAGATTAATCCCTTGTGGTTAGTCTACATACCCCCATGATGGCGTATCCTCGGCTCGTGACGTGTCAGTATAGTTATACATACACCGTATAACTATGTGGAACGTCACATTCTCCCCCCCTAGAAATAATGTTGTCCTCAGTATTGGGGTCAGTTACAAAACAAATGATTAACATCTTAGTAATAGCTTAGTAGTATAAATTATAATAGTTACACAGAAACATAGGAAAATAATGTCTTATTTCTCTAGGTAACAGAAATTAAGTTTAAAAACATAGAACTGTTTAAGCACCCACGTGCATTTCATCTGATTATGACAATAAAAGTTTCAAGGACCGGAGTCCAATAGCAAACATTATCAAAGTAGCATCCCAATTCATAAAACAATACAAAAGCACAAAAGCTTGGGCCATCAGTGACCCTCTATACATGGGCAGGTCACGTACCGCTCACTGGCCTGCACATGTCAATATGTTAGTATTAACACATAATAATTAAGTTGTGGTTGAAGGGACCACCTCCTATAAGAAAATAAAAGAAAAACCTATGTACAAGGGAACCTATCATGCCTATGGTTCGCAATTCATTGCGGTAAGGAATGGCCAAGTTCCCATTATAGCCGAGATGAACGCGGCCTATCAACTACATGCTTTCCAAGCAATCCGCGATCATGCCGACATTGACAATACACCATGTCCTAGAGAACACCAAGGTGATCTCATCATCGGTAACTACTTTTATTTACGATGCATCTACCACAATAGCGTACTGCATGATCCGTGCCGAATCAAGCCTTCAAAGCTTACCGCCGGGTGCGGGGTTGATGATATCGTTGATGGTGCGGCCCTGAGATTCCCGCATGAAGTCCGGATAGTGTTTCTCAAGATCTATCTTCATCATCCACGTATCATCCTCAGTTGGCAAGTGCTTCCACTTGACTAAATATTGTAGCATTTGAGTCCTTCTGGTCTGCTTATAGGCCCGATCAAGAAGAACTTCAGGCACTATCTCAAGATGCTCTTCTGTCATTTCAAGGAGAGTGGGTGTATCCAATATCTCCTCTGGATCAGGAGTATGTTGCTTCAGAAGACTGACGTGAAAGACCTTGTGGATCTTCAAGCAGGGTGGCAAATCCAACCGATATGCCTGCTCTCCAACACGTTCAATGATCTTGAACGGCCCAGCCCACTTGGGTGCCAGTTTCTTGCAGTTACCAATCTTAAGCTTGGCTTGCTTAACCTTAATCTTGAGCCAAACTGAATCGCCCACCTGGAAAACTCGTTGGGTCCTGTGCCAGCCACACTTTTCTGACGACTACGCGCAGCCAATAAATACCCACGAACTTCCTCAACCAAAGCTTGCATTTCCAAGAGGAGTTGCTGAGAAACCTCCACCTTAGAAACAGGATTATGCCATGTGTCTGGAGTAAGGCATTGATAACCATAATTTATCATGAAGCGAGACATTCTAGAAGACTCCTGTTTCATGCTGTTATAGGCAAACTCCACCAAATAAATATAGTCAGCCCACTGAGATCGCTTACTCCACACATAGCTTCACAACATATCCTCTATAATGCGGTTGGTGCGCTCTGTCTATCCATCCGTCTGAGGATGATATGCTGTACTCATAGCAAGCTTGGTCTGGATGGTGGCAAAGAAATCTTTCCAGAATGCACTTACAAACTTGGGATCCCTGTCGGATACTATGACTCGTGGCATCCCGTGTAATCTGAAGATTTCCTTTGCGAACAGCAAAGCTGTGTCCAAGGCTGTATCTGTGGTACGACATGGCAAGAAATGAGCCATCTTCGACAACTTGTCGACCACTACCATTAAGGCATCATATCCACGGAGGGTACGTGGAAGGCCCACAATGAAATCCATGGTTATCACTTCCCATTTGGCATTGGGCACATCCAGAGGTTGCAATTCTCATGGAATCCTTAATTGCTCGGCCTTGGTCTGCTGACACACTTGACATTGCTTAATGTATCTGGCAATGTCCTTCTGCATACGTGGCCAATAGTAGCTGGAGCGAATCTTAAAGTAGGTCTTCATGAAACCTGCATATCCAGCTATAGGGCTGTTGTGTGTATCATGAAGAATAAGCCTACGGACTCCTGAAGTCTCGGTTACACACAACTTATCTTTGTAATAAAGCAGATTGCCCTCGTTCTTATAAGAGCGGAAAGCCTCACGCTCCTTATCTATGCGTGCCTCTTTGGCTAAACTGCTCCACACTTCACGGAATTTTCGATCCATAGCCAAAGTTTGCTCTATTTGCTTCCCAAACTCACCGGTGAGCGTAGAAATTGCATTACAATGGGTTCGGGTTACCAAGGGATGGCGTGACAAAGCATCTGCAACCACATTGTGCTTACCAGGCTTATACATAATGTCAAAGTCATACTCCTCAGGAAATTCCATCCATCTTCTCTGACGGAGATTGAGATTTGGCTGGGTAGAAAGATAACGGAGACTCTGGTGATCCGTATCTAGCTGGAATCTCCTACCAAGAAGGTAGTGTCTCCAGATCCGTAAAGCGCGGACAACTGCTAACAATTCCTGACCATGGGTAGGGTATCGCTGTTCGGTCTCATTCATCTTCTTAGAATCATAGGCAATAACCCTCCCTTCCTGCATTAGGACTCCCCCGGTAGCAATTTTACTGGCATCCGTTGCTACTAGCTTATCCTTCTCTGGGTCCGGCAACGTGAGGACTGGTGCTGATGTCAAAGCATCCTTAAGTTTCTGAAAACTTACCTGGACCTTTGCCTTCCAGTGTTAGACCCAATCCTTGGCTTTCTCATGCTTTGTAAGGTCGGTGAGAGGCGCTGCAATTTTGGCAAAATCCTTGACAAACTTCCGGTAATATCCTGCCAAGCCCAAAGAACTCCTGACCTCTGAAACATTACCCGGGATGGGGCAGTTTGTTGGATCTGTAGCAATTCCCTCGGCTGAAATCACATGCCCCAGATAATCCACCTTTGGTGTGGCAAACTTACACTTAGAGAACTTTGCAAAGAGCTGGTGACGTCTTAGCTTCTGCAAGGCCATCTGAAGGTGCTTCTCATTCTCCTCAAGGGTCTTACTATAGATGAGAATGTCGTCAAAGAAAATGACAACAAAATCATCCAAGTATTCTCGGAAGACATCATTCATCAACCGCAAAAAAGTTGCGGGGGCATTAGTTAAACCAAAAGGCATAACTGTAAATTCATAATGCCCGTATCTAGTACGAAAAGCAAATTTATGGATGTCCTCCTCTTTTATTCGTATCTGGTGATACCCAGAGCGTAAGTCAATTTTTGAGAAGTATTTGGCCTCTTGCAATTGGTCCATAAGATCATCTGCTCTAGGTAAAGCATAGCGATTTTTGATCGTATGCTTGTTGAGCTGCCGATAGTCAATGCACATCCTCATGGAGCCATCCTTCTTCTTAACAAAGAGAATAGGAGCACCAAAAGGTGAAACACTAGGTCGAATGAACCCTAGGTTCAATAGCTCCTGGAGTTGCTTCTTAAGCTCTGCCAACTCAGGGGGACTCATGCGGTATGGCGCCTTACTGGTAGGCTTAGTACCTAGTTCCAAAGCTATCTCACATTCCACCCCTCTGAAAGGAGGAAGTTTCTGGATCTCATCTGGAAAAAGATCCTTAAATTCCCTGAGAAGATTGGCAATGTTCTCTGGCAATGCATCGACTACCTGCTTCTGCTTAGCATCCGACTCAATGGAGGCAAGTCTGATAACGCAAAGTACTTTATCCTTGCGTAAGGCTTTATCTAATTGCCTGATAGACATGGACTGCATAATGGGGTTTAATGGATCACCTTTTATAGTTACTCGGGCTCCATTAGCTGCATTGAAGGTCACTTCCCGTTTCTCGCAGTCTATATTGGCTTTAGCAGATGCCAAGAATTCCATGCCAACAATAAAATCATACTTGCCGATATCCATTAGCTCGGCACCCAATGCAACTGGAGCACCTGGCATCTGCATATTGAGGTTAATACGACGGCCATTTGTATGTCGGATCTTACCACTGGCTAAAGTCACTGGTCTCGGTCTGGATCTCAAGGTCTCAAGTTTCAATGCTTGGGCTATTCTGGAAGAAGCAAAATTATGGGTACTACCCGTATCCATAAGAATAACAAAAGGTTTACTGTCTACCTGGCCTATAGCAGAAATAACGGCAGGCTGACTTTCGGCATTGCCGGTTTCAATAGCTGCAAAAATATGAGACGCACTGTCAATGTACTCGTGAGCCTCCTCGTCAATAGGTGGTGAAGACTCGAGATCGTCCCAGTCGAGGTCGGCCATGGCCAGCTGAGCAGTTTGTGTGACATAAGGGCAGTTCTGCATCATGTGGCCGGGCCGCATACACCTAAAACATGCCTTATCCTTGCGGAGTTGTGCTTGAGCCTCTTTGGGAATAGACCGTAAGAGGTCCCGAATGGAGCTACCCATATTATTGGGCTTATCTGGCACGTTGAAGGTGACTTTCTTATCCTGTCGCCCATTTGAATTTTGCTTAGGGGGTCCAAGACTTGTAGAACGAGGCTTATACGATTGTGTAAGGCGGTGAGAATAGGAGGCGGGGCGGACGATCTTTGGTTCTTTGGTATGTCCTCCTCGAGGCTTAATGCCTTAGCCTCGGCCTCTGCAACTGTGATTTGGTCTATGGCTTTAACCATTCTTTTTTAATTGATGGTGCCAACCCTTCAATATATCCTTCCACTTTGCCTCTTCTCATTCATACCCGGCACATATAGCCTCAAAGCGCATGAACTTCGTCGATATAGGCTTGAGCCCGACATACCCTTACTGCTCCAACTGTAGAAAGTCACGTATCTGTTGGCACTTGTGCGCACGAGGCACATAGTGCGACTTAAAAGCCTTTGCAAACTTCTTAAACTTGCATCTGCTCCTATCTGGATGTTTAGCTCTAGCATAACCTTTCCACCAAATCCTAGCTGCACCTGTGAGGTTGATGGTGGCAACCTTCCCTGTATTCTTCTCGGTCATACCATATGATCTTCCAAATTCTTTCATCTCGTCTAACCAAGATTCCGCATTAAGACCTCCCCTGGATTTCCCATCAAACTGGGCTAACTTCCTGTTCTTCCATATCCTTGTAATGGCTGTGTCCACGGTCTTGCGGTATTCCTTAATCCTTCTTGGCATGGTGACCTGACGAGACGGATGACTCCGAAGATTTAGAGGTGTTGGTCTGTGAAGACGTGGCACTCTCGCTAGAAGAGCTTCTTCATCGCTTAGCATGGTGCCTCTTCTGTACAGGCACGTGTGTTGGTGCCGGGCGGGTGGCTGCTCGGTTGGTGGGCTCGGCGGTAATGGCGGTAACTCCGGTCCATTTTCAGGTGCGAACTGCGGAGGGTTTGTGTTCAACACATAGGCTTGGAGCTCGGTGAGCTGGCGTTTCATAATCATAAGCTCCTGTTCTGGGGTAAGACGGCCCGGTTGAACGGGTGTCGCCCATGGGCGTGCACCGTCTAAACAGGAAGAGGAGAAAGATAAGCAATTTCATCCCAATTGTGATAACAAGAAGTAGACAGCCAATAACAATAACAGGCAACAAAACAGAATTAAAGAAAACAGCTTTATTACGAAAACAAAGTCATGGTTATATCAAAGGAGCGTTACAGTAAAAGATAGTTACAACACAGCTTGCGGGTGTACATCACAAAACTTGAGGGTTATGTACAAACAATCTAAGTAAAAGCACACGTAGACAAGAAAAGACTGTGGAGATCAGGCCTAGGGCTGCGTGAAGGGGTACAGAATGGAGTAACGAATACTCTCCCGCACCGCCCTGACGACTTTGTACCGAGCCCACGCCTGAAGGATCTCATACTGATAATCCAAAGTAGGACTAATGACCAGCAAGTTGAAGAGGTCCCGAAGTGCATAGAAGATCTGCCAGAGATGATCATTTGCATCTGCAAAGGCTTCCCGTTTCATCATATCCCAATAGTTCCACGTACGACGGAGGGTCTGCTGCAGATGCTCGAGGCATGCTCACGAAGGATATTAACAATTTCAAAGCCCTTAATGGGGTCATAGGGCTCGCCTTCATCCTCTGGTTCCTCTTCCTCATAACCATCATCATCCTCTTCATACTCTCCATCCTCTTCTTCATAGCTCTGCTCGGGTGGTGGCTCGTCCTCTTGTCGTAGTTCTTCAGGTATTTCGTCTTCGCTCTCTTCCACTTCATCGTCTGTAAGACGGCAAGAATGAATGTATAATACTGAATGATTCCTTATACTTCAACTCTAAAAGAGAGAGACAAGTATTGTAGGAAAAAGTCAATCTAATTGTACTCAACAATACAATGAAACATAAGAGAATAGTACATATATCTACCATGTGATGGCTCATTGAAAATGCCAATAAAAAAAATTACATCGGTAGGCAATACAAAGATCTATAATTGTCAAAGCATATTTAAGAACTAGGTCCCTCATCTTCCTCCATAGGCTGAGGAGGCGGCCGGTAGCGCATTAAGGTGGTGCTGGGACTAGCAGAGAGGGCGGCTTGAGCTGCTGCATCCAGTGGTAGGCAAGTAGCCAGAGGTGCCGCGACAAGGAGACGCATATTAGCGCAGCCCGCCACGTCCCCCAATGCCACTATAGCAAGATCCCGTCGAATCAACGTGATAGTGGTGGCATAATAATCAATCTTCTTGTGGCCCACCAAGGTGGATAATGCACGGAGTGCCCACCAAGATGCTTCAGATGGAGGCCCCAAATACTTGGAGAAGAAAAGAACCTCACCTTGTCGGAAGGCAGAAAGGAACCTCTCCTGCTCGGCCTCTTCCTTTTCATCCCGAAGACGCATCTTTGCATCACAAAGGTCTTCCTCACCCTGGTCCACCTTTGCCATAGTGATCTCCAATGGCTGACTTGCAGGAGGAGGTCGCATGATGGCCGCAAACTGCTCCTCAGGAGGCTGTGGATCATCGGTCATTATGAACTGCCGGAGAGACAAAAGGGTCTCAACGGGCTCTATCTCCTCTGGTGGAATACAAACAAACCTTGGACTTGCGGCGGATGCACAACAGGCGTTGTGAAGTCGACGAAGTCATCTTGGCAGAACTCTGCAAGGTCATATAGGACTTCTATCTTTCGCCGACCCCGCATATCGGCGATGACGCGGTAAGCCCACATGATATCCTCCAAAATGAGATACTCTTGGTTGTTCAAGAGTATGGTGGGGAGAAGATCTAGCCCTTCAAGTTTCAGGGCTTTATCACGGCCTGTTGGTGCCTCCGTAGCCAGTTCTTTCCATCTTGCAAAATCTTGCTCGTCGACGACTTCGTCGTCCTCTGGATCAGGGGGTACTGGCGTGGTAGACTGCTCTGCAGGTATCTGTTCATCCTCTATGTACTGGTCCATGATGATTGCCAGTGCAAAACGAGCCTCAAAACAGAGCTCGCGGTGTATAGTGACAATGGGAAGGTCGGTGCCTCTTCTCTTAATGCCCCTAAGAACATTACGTGCGTGGTCATCGTCTCCCAACATCTCCACCAAGGTGTTGAAGTCGAGGTATAGCTGGGAGTCTGCTTCGTTGAAGACACATGCAGGCACAATCTCTTCGTGGAAGAACTGAAGAAAACTTGCATAGTCTGGATGCGCTTGCATGTTGTGGATGAGATCCACTTGCTGGAGCAAATGAGGGTGAAGTACATCAAAGGGCACCGCAGGGTCTCAATGCTCACCATCCAGGTACCACTGCTGTAGAGTAGAGCGGTCTATGACGAGCAAAGAACAAGGGAGGAGGAGGAAGGCGCTGAAGGCAAAGAAAAAAATGAAACCCTAATATACGAAAAGTGACTTTATACCTTTTTGGCACGTTTTCCTAGGTCACAAAAATAATATTAAGAAAATACTATTTATTTAGAAAATTTTTATTTAAATATATAAAAAGTCATTAAAAATACAGGTTTGATTCCATAACTTCCAAAAAAAATATTTACATATATCTCATAAAGCTTTTACAATATGCACAGGAAATAAGAAAATCCCTAAACTAGCGGGAATCTCCTCCGGTTCTTGGCCAAATGTATATCTTTTGGGCATGATGGTGACTCTTTTAGCATGAATGGCGCCTGCATGTTGGCATTGCTCAAAATCTCAATGAGGTAGGCTTCAGCGGCTTCACGAAGCGCAAGTAAAAAAAAAGCACGAAACCTCATATTGGTCTTGAACTCTTGAGTAATTTCTCGAACCAGCCGCTGGAAGGGTAGCCGGCGTATCAAGGGCTCAGTAGTCTTCTGATACTTACGTATTTCGCGCATGGCTACTATGCCTGGTCGGAACCTGTGGGGTTTTCTCGGCTTGGCAGGTGGGTTGGGCAATGGTAGGGTCTTGCCACCAGTCGAGGGGTGTTTTGCCCTTTGTACCATCCGTTCCCGACGTTGCGCCGAGGTGGTCTTGCCGATCGCAGCATCCTTCTACAGTCGGGTCTTGTAACGGACGCCTCCCCTTGTTGGTTTCGTAAGCTTCCTCTTCCTGTTACCCCATCTTTCCTCTGTTTCATGAACAACATGTTGATCTGCGCTCCGCTGTG
Organism: Isoetes taiwanensis; assembly: GCA_021234155.1. Taxonomy (NCBI): domain Eukaryota; kingdom Viridiplantae; phylum Streptophyta; class Lycopodiopsida; order Isoetales; family Isoetaceae; genus Isoetes; species Isoetes taiwanensis. The sequence goes on along the minus strand of JAJEKV010000012.1, from coordinate 18,051,914 downwards.
TTTGGGCAACTTCCCGGATATGCTCTCTCTCAGCATCCCGGGCCTCCCTGTCCTGGCGCACTTGAGTTCGCCGTGCAATCTCTGCATGATACCGGTCCGGGTGAGCTTGCATATCGGCTTCAATAAGGTCCATACGATCCTGTGTGATTTCGGACGGGAGATCATCGAAGATGAAGCTATGTAACTCTTCATTCCAATAGAAAGGGGGCAGATTATAATGATCCAAATACATGAGTACGTGGCCCTTCCCTAGGTAATAAAAGCGTACAGCTCTGTTCTCGGGGGTACCACTAGCGATTTGTTGCAGGTCCTCTGTTCTCGCAAGGTCCATAACCCTCTGGGCTTCCGTCCGTGCAAGCTCTATGGGGTCTTCATCTGGGCCCGCCAACGGGTAGAACTTAACAATGGCCCAAGCTTGATCAGGCTGCTCTACTAAAGTATAGGCCTCGTTGGCCGCATTCAACTTCATAAGAAAGCGTTCATTGAAATGAAAAATAGGATAGGGAATCCTATGGTTCGCTACAAAATGGATGACCAGAAGGTCCAAAACTGTGTCTACCATATCGCTCTCAGCCCCAAGATGATCTACCAGCACACTGTAGAGCTGAAAAACATTTATGGTTTTTCGATCTACGGTGAGTTTGAAGCGCGGCATGGTGACAGACGGTATGTACGGTCAGCAAAAAGAAGTGTGGCTCTTGGGGTAGAGCAAGGGGGCGCTAGACCCTAGATGAAGGCGCTAGGCGGTTAGGGTAGTGGCAAGGTAAGAGTCAAGGTCGGCTATGGCGACTAGGGAGCTCAACTCCGGCGGCTATGGCGGCGAGAAGGCGACTCAGGAAACACACTTTCAAACAAGAAACACAAATTTGAAACTCACTTCACTTTTCAAAACTTTTTTCTTTAAATTAAAAAAAAAAACAAAAAAAAAATGCGCGTATTTTTATACGCGCGACCGTATATGGGCGCTGTTAGCGTTATACGCTCATATCTTTTGAAAATAAACACCCTATCCGCTAGCAGCGTCCCTCTTGACTTTTTGCCTTGGTGTTGCCATTTCGACCTCGAGAAACGTGTCCCCTAGGGTTTTGAGATGTGCCCGATCCGTTGGAACCAATTTCGCCTTCATCCGAGCTACCTACAAAAAGCTATGGCCCATCTAAACTTGGGTCCTCCAGTCACACATTTTTCCCTCCAAATGGCCCTAAACTTCCTAAAACTCACAATTTATTACATCAACCTAGCACAAACCCAAATCACTAAGAAGTTAGGCAGTCCAACTAGCTTAACTCCCACTCACTACCGATCTAGCGGGTTAGAGATTCGGGTCAGTGCTATGATTTCGGACAGTCAAAATCACGGCTCTGATACCACTGTGATGCTCCCTGAACATATACGGCGCTCCGGACGTATACATACGGGGACTTTCCCCTCCCATGGCAATCAGCTCACCACGAGCAGGGCCCTCCGTCTAACTCGGACCATCTATAGAAAGATGCCCGGGTGAAGGACACGGAGGTGTCATTCGGCCCACACCTTCAATGAACATAGGTCACAGAGGTCTCTACCCCCCTTAATCCCTGCTTTCTGGAAGAACTAACAGAGATGCTACCAAAGATATATCCATCCATCCATCACAGAGCATAATCAATAGTTGAGAACAGTTCTAGCTATCAAACAAGGGTTAATCATCATCAAAGACAATCAAAGAAGCCTGACAGAGGCACTGGCCCTAGAAATATCAAACTAACCTATCTACTATCCCGAATTTCGGCTGGAACCATTGTCATGTGGGATCTCCATCTTCAAGTAGCCTGGGCGCCCAACAGCTCCTCTCCCTGGATTCGATTTTGGGGCAAATTGGGATTGGAATCCAATTTGCTGCCCCAAGTTAGCAGTTTCCTACTGGCCAATCAAGTGTGGCCAGGTGTCCTCTTCCTAATTAATCAATTATCCTAACTTAATTAGCTTAATTGAGTTAATTAGATAATGATTCCTTAATTATAAGTAATTAACCTTTAATTAACCCCTTATTAATTTAGCATAGCTAAATTAATCCCTTGTGGTTAGTCTACATACCCCCATGATGGCGTATCCTCGGCTCGTGACGTGTCAGTATAGTTATACATACACCGTATAACTATGTGGAACGTCACAAAAGTATTCGAAGCTTATAACTTAGAAGCAAAGCAATTTAAGCGAAGTATTTGGAGTTCAACTTTGAAGGGTGCCACGGTTTTTCCTTTTGCTTCCTACACCAGGCACATACCAAGGCTACAAGATGGTGGTGTGTGCGCATCCTTGGTCACCTTCTCAGTATTTGTATATGACATTTTATATATTGTATTTTTTTGTTCTCTTTTATTGAGAGACCAACGTTGCAGGGGGGTGTTGAGATGCCACGTTGGCTCTCTTCCAAACCTAGATATACCTTTCTCTTTGTCTAAGTTTACTAATCTTAGACATACATTTTTGTACATATATAAGTGTTTATTCTATTCAATACATTACTCTTGATTTTGGGATTACCTTCTTTGTATTCTTCTCTTGCATGCTTTTCTCTTGTTTCAACAGAATCATCACCAACGTAAAAGCAAGATAGCTTTAATTCTGCATATCCGCCAATCAGGTACTACCACGTGGTAGAATCTTTCCATGAATTGCAGTTTAGTTGGCATTCTGCCTTTTTTGTTCTGTTTTACTTTCCATTAATATATCGAGACATCAGCACGCGCGTCAGCATGCTTTTCCTGGCACGTCAACGTGGTTTCCCCTACTAGAATGCAGGGTAAACCCACATTCTCTTAGACAGAAAGAAATTTTACTGCACGTTCTTTGATTTAACCTGGCATTTTAGCATTTGAGTGTTTTTTTACCTTGCCGACTTGATGCTCTACCATATTTTTACATTGGAAGAACGATATCGGGGTCTAAATTCTAGGGTGTCCGAGTGCCTCACTGTCGCACGCTGGCAATGCTTCCATGCTGGAATTAGGGCAATGCTTCCATGCTGGAACCACGTTGATTTGCAGGTGTGAATCAGGGGTATTCTTGAATACACTAATGCTAATGTGGCAATATGCGTGGAGCCCAAATTCTATTAAAGGGGTTATTCACACATGTGACTACTCCTTTTCTCTATTCTATTCTATTCTTTATTTATTGGATTTGCTACATAAATACCCTAAACATGTAAGCATGCCAGTTCCACGTAAGCATGTTATGCGTTAACATCTTTGGTGCCAGGGGTACTCACATGTGTGTGAATCCCCCTATTTACAAACGTGAATACCCTTGGCCACGAGCCCTTGTTATAAGCATTGATTAATAATCATGTGCCACCTATTAAATTCGAACATCTAGTGTGTCAGTGCTCTTCCTTTTTACAGGTTGGCAACCATAACCAAACAAATGCAAGTCCATGTCTGCCAGAAATACACTTGGATTCTTGTAGAATGCTACATGGGATTTGTTGGATTTCTTAGGCATGCCATTTGGACTTTTGATGCTCTACCATAATTTTGATACATGTTAGTGCAAACTCTTCAGCCATGCAGTTTATTAATTACTGGATGTGTGACGCTCCCTGAATATATACGGCACCCGGACGTATACATACGGGGACTTTCCTCTCCCATGGCGACCACCTGCGCCATGGCGAGAACCCCCTCCGTCTATTCCGGCCACCCATATTATGGTGCCGAAAAGAAGGAACCGCGAAGGGGTCATTAAATTACGCCTTCAATGGGACTCCTACGTCGGCGGAAGCATGAATACAAGGGTTAGCACCGGCATAAATCACATATAAATAACCACCACGAAAGGGTGGCGCATCCATCAAATACCAGCGGCAAAGAATATGCATCTAAAACTAAGAAAACACCCAAACCTCGGGTTCTACCCGGCTCGGACTCGGTGAGGATCGGTGGCGGTTGGGCCTCAAGAGATCAGCGAGACCGGAGTCTTGGCATGGCGTTGGGCGGCATAGAACATCGGCTGGGGTTGTCCACTCCATCCGCCCCTCCTGTGCACACTTTGCGGATGGGTCAATTCACGCTATGGCCGCTATAGCCTTCGGAGACGCAGGCTCGAGGCATCACCCTGGCGAGCCTACTCCGGGGTTCATGAAGCCCGATCCGATGAGGGCGGTCGGGGAAGCGTCCCCTTCGGAATCACGCGGTGGTTCCATGGGTGAGCTAGAGAATCGTGCGCGCATCGGCGACCCCGCATCCGTACCCAACTTACTCACCTAAATCTACTCAAAGTGCATGGTGCCCCATCACGGGTCACACCACTACACCAGTGTCGGACCCATACCCGACCCTCGTGGCCAGGCTACTCGGGGCCTAGCCCTTTGTAGGAGTCTCGAAGCCTTTTATGTTCGTGCAAGACCCCACCCCCACTTCACCACTGTGTTCCTTGTCTGGTGCTAAGCTAGTCCATAGCGTCTACGACCCGGTGGGCTCTTGTACACAGGCTGCAATTATTGGGAATTACAGAGTTCTATCTAGGAACATACTATAGTTATATGAGTTGAGGAGGTCTCTACCCGCCCTTAATTCCCCATTTTCAGTGATACCATACAAAGAACTATGAATCCATCCTTTTTAAGAACCAAACCAGAATCAGAATATAAAGAGAACATACCTACAATCAAGGGTTAGTTCCTACAAATTAAAACAAAGAGAGAACAGACAAAACAAACACAACAAGTGCCCAGCGGCTACCCTAGAATTCACAACTAAACTACCACTAACCGTGTTTTATTTGGAACCGTTATCGTGGTGTGCTTCCATGGTCTTTGTCTGAAGGGTGGCGATAACACTAGGGGTTGTTCATTGATTTTGGTGAGGTCAAGAATGTCCTTGAATTCAGTTGCTCCTTGGGCTCAGCTTGATCCTTAAGGCTCAGGCTGCTCCTTGGGCTCAAGACAGATCCTTGGGCTCAAGCTGCTCCTTGAGGCCCAAGCGGCTCCTCTCCTCCATCTCCAGCTGCTCCTAATTCGAATTGGGGCACAAAAGCCCTAATTTGGGTGTCCAAAATGGAAACCATGCCTTGCCCAATCGATTTGGGCCAAGTGGCACCCCCTTGTTGGTGCTAATTAACTAATTTAGCTTAATTAGGGTAATTAGGCCATATACTTTATAATTATCCACAATGGATTTATTAACATAGCTAAATAAAACCATTGTGGTCGACTCCCACTCAGACAATTACCCCTTATGTCCTAGTGGCGTGTCGGCGTGCATCATATCTGGTATAAATGCCTGGAACGTCACATTCTCCCCACCTTAAAAATGATGCTGTCCTCAGCATCAAGACTACTGTTGTTGCAGGGCAACATATCATGATCATCGCTTAGGACTGTCAAAAGTGAACAGTCAAAGTTTGTGGAAGTCTCACTGTTTCATCCGTGGTGACGAGCTCACACTCTATCTATTTTTGAACGCATTCTTTCTATAGATACAGTGTGATTATATATATAAAGGCAATATAGATATAAAGAACTTCCATTTGTTTTTATATTATAATACAGAGTTATTAACCTCGCACTGTTTAATAGAAAGTCATTCTAATCATATTAAGTTCTGTGTATATATGTATTATATTCTCCCTTCACTTTACAAGTGATTTTATTACAGCCATGCTTAATGTAATTTTGGATCTAAATTTCGTTTTCCTATTTTGGTACAAATTTAACAACTCATATATTGCTATTGTGGGTGTTTAGATGCCTCTGACATTTATAGTTACCCTTTAATAGAATTATATATTGTATTGTATATTCCATTTTGACCTGTATACGTTAATATTAATTACAGACAGACGTTCTTTATTTATTTCTCATAACCTTGTTATAACATTATCTAAGTCTCGTTATTCCCTTAGGAGTTTGTGTAAGACATACATACTTATCCCCTTCTATTATATTTGATTATGTGTTGAATAACTTGCTCCTTTCGATTATCTTTAATGTTTCCACACTCACACTTTCTATCTTTAGCATAGATTACAGTCACATGAGGACACATATTAATTCATTGGTTATGTTTATACATTTACCAGACGTCCCGATATTCTTATATTTGAATTACTTATTTATTTTATTGTTATTTTCGTAAATTTATGACACATACAGACACTCTTATAGTTATAGGGCACAGGTACAGCTGAGATATACATTCGACGTAATTGGTACCGCCCCGGTCGCTATCCGGCAGTGCTATGGCTATGCAATCGTCCTGTATCACAGAAGGCCAGTTGTGATTATGGTGTCCACGGTGGAAGCATCGAAACCATGCATGGTCTGCCCTGAGCCTGTTAGATGGTGATGACTGAGGAAGTCCCGGGCTCCTACTTGAAGTAGAAGTGCTGAATGTTGGGAATAAGGAGTGTTGCGATGTCTCTATTTTGGATGGATACTACTGTTTGGTATGTAAGTGAAATACTGGACCTAAATTACGAGGATTGATGTATGATGCGGCATCTAGATTGCTATTCAATGTAGAAGGAGACTAGATATATCACGATTATCTGATGGAGAAGTGGTTTATGATTATCTACTAGACCATGTTAAGGAGGTACTATACTAAGGTGGAAACTGGATTATAAGTACGCTGCTGCTCTCTGAGGGAAAACACTTTAAAAGTGTAGGTTTCAACCATGATGGTGCGGGCATAGAATGTCGACTTCGACATTGTATAGCTATTGCTACGTGAAGGCGAGGTATGATTAATGGAAGGGTGGAGAATAAATAAATAAATATATTAAATCACACCCCCTCCCCATGGGACCTTGAAGGTCATGGTGTATGAGGATATCGATCCATAAGCTATGGATGATAAAATTATACATATATTGTGTTTGGTAAAGAGATTGATGTTCCTGAGGCATGAAAGATGCAAGAGTATAGACGACTAAGAAGACCATGTAGCCTCGTGGATATGCTTAATGACGTTGGTGAAATGGATGACCATTATGTATGGTACAAATTAAGGAAATGAACGCATGTTATGCCGAATTAAAGAGTGGGCAATAGTGTGGATCTTTGGTGAAGCCAGACTATGAAGGAAAGTTGACGTTGAACTAATGATACATTAGGAAGGCAAGTAATGTACCCACACGACAAGTGGGGGACAAGAGGTGCTTGAAAGTTGTTGTAAACAACATTTCAAATATAGAGAGTTTGGAAGTAATGAAGATAAGAGTTCTTATACCAGAGATGAAATATGTCCACAAGGAACTTAGGTTGGCATTTGGCCCTGTGGAAGTTATGACTGGAGCTTGAGGACGAAGGCAAAGTAAGGTTAGTGGTATCGAACCCACAACATGTGTACGGTACAAGATAACCAAGTTGGAAAAAATAAGTTGGCCGCATGCCTGAATATAGCTAGATGCCTATGTCAACAAGTTTCATAGGAGTCTAGACTTAGGGTTGGTGCACACATGTTACTATATACATAATAACAACGTAGTGGTCCTGGATGTAGGAAGGATTTGGTAGTATTACATACTACACTAGCGAGGATATCAAGGATGTCGATTGTGACATCCAGATGTATGTCATATTGGAACATAGTAGAATATTCGTACAAGGCGAGGGAAATATTACTTGACAAGGTTTAAAGAATGAGCGTAATGATATGCTTATATACGAAGATATTGGGTTAGGTATGCTTTACCAGAGATAAGCATTCAAGTTATCCGAATGGTTAGAGTTGACTATCTTAGATACGTCGTACTAAGGAAGATGAGAAAAGTTTAAATGAGTGAGAATAGCTAGAGTAAGTCTAGCATATACGGTGATGTTACGTTCAAAAACATCCCGAGGATGGTTGGAATGGTATTATAACAACCGATAATGAGAGCTTAACTACTCAAAGGTTCTAGATACCAATGTATTAGTTCAACGTTATAAGCTAAGAGCATTTATTTGGTTTTGGGAATGAAAAGATATATAAGAATATCGCGTCCCCTGATGGAAGATAAGAAGGAGTACGATGACTTTGGCGATTATACCTTTAGGGGTAACCGAGAAGAGGGCAATACATAGGAATTCCAAGTCCCGATAAAATCAAGACGAGGTGTATTGATCAGAACGGTTAAGATTATATAGACCAGTAGTCCATATATAAGAGGGTAAGGAATTGGATAATCATATGGCGGTTACTAACGAAGATTGAAACATTGGGTTTTCCTATTAGAAGACCAGGAGGTTTTAGTGCCTCCGCTTCATTATGAGGGAGCCAAAAACGACAACATTCAAAGGGATCAAAAGTTGAGGTTGACATGCTAACTTAAGATAAATAGGTTAGGTGTGACAAAACATGGCGAAACACAAATTAACTGAAGGAACCTTTAGAAAAGGCCTTGGACTGTGGTAGAAACCTTTGTAACTATGGCATAATCCCATGGGAAAATTATAGTTTATGTACGGGGTTAAAGTACCATAAGTTTAAATTCATCCCTTTTAGGTCAACCCCTTAGGTTAAGATACTCCATGGTGGCGTACCTTTATTGGGTGACGTGTCAGCTTATTTATACGTATACCATATAAATACATGGAACGTCACATTCTCCCCCTCTTAGAAAATAATGTTGTCCTCAGCATTGGGGTTAGTTAAACAAATGACAGTTAATCGAAAACTGCAATAGAAGGAAGTATACATAAAAAGGAAGGTAATTTCTTATTTCCAAAGGTAATAGCATGAAAGCTTAAAACATAGAAGAGTTTAAGCACCAAGGTGCATTTGACATACTTATCATAAGAAGGTTCAAGGACCGAAGTCCGATATCAAACATCACCGTAACAAAAAGGTAACAGATGTAGATAAGATAAAACTGGAAAAGTCGGGCCATCAGCAACCCTCCATACATGGGCAGGTCACGTACTGCTTACTGGCCTGCACATGTGAATACATCAGCATGTACAAGTCCAACATAGAGTTGGCCCCTGCCCATTTGGGAAGTAGGTGGTACAGCCACATCATAAGAACTACAAAGGTTACATTTCAGCTAAGTTAGAGCAGAACTCTAGCATTGTGGGATGAGAATATATGTTTGTTATGCACATAGCATGTACACATACGATAAATATGCTGGAGAGGTAATCTAGGTGGTGACACTAGGAGAGAAAGACGAGCGTATCCTAAAGTTACTGATGGAGGGTCTGGAGATACGTTCGAAATGTGCAAAGGACGATCAATCCGTTGCATGCTAGGGTATGATGTGGTAGTTGGCACTTGAAGTAAATGTCAACGGCCAATAGAATAAAGCTTAAGGTAGTGGGGTTGAGTAGTACAATAGTACAATTCTAGGATAGGTATCAAATAGGAGTTACATGCTAAAAGTTAAAATGTGTCTTGAATAGACACCTAAAACTAGCTTTCCCACATGATCCATACCTGGATCAGGCAGAGGTGACGCCATGGGTTACATGGAGGTATAAGTTAGGATATATATAGGACTCGAACATGGATACCCGTCCGTGTTGTCTCAACATAGATAATTGTAGAAAGGCTCACAAAGTACAAGGCAAGCACCTTGATGACTCCAGGTAATTCACGATTTATACGAAGGCTCACCCGCTCTTAGGCTATGACTATGGCTTAAATCACGGATGTCAAGTCATTTGGAATGCGAGCAAACAAGATGACATCATGACAAAGAAATGTAATGAGTAACATTTCGGGATGTAGGACAATGTTGGATTATAACCCCCAATGATAGGCGGGTTTACAACATAAGGGGCATATAATAGCGGCTTAGAAGGCACAAGGCGGTTAACGATCGTAAAGGAGTAATTGGATTGGTGACTCTCTTGAATATAGATCACAACTAAAGGATGATTTGTATCGATGTGTGGCGGCGTAAGGGCGGGGATACTAAAAATCGGCCATAGGCGTAGAAAACATATTGACGAAAAAAAAAAAGGACCACGATGCATGATATTTAGCAATCTGGATAGAAAGGTTATTACCTAACATGAAGGGTGGTCATTGCTAATATACAAAAGGTAGACTTGCGGCTGAAAAGGCGACAAGAGCTAAAAAAAAACTCCTTAAAGATTAGGTGCATGGCTCGGGGAAGAAGACTTCCATGTCCTAAGACAAGATGGTGAATTGAATTCACCAAGGACATTTTAATAAATAGATAGATAGGTAGATAGCATTTATATGTCATGCCACATTGGCGGCCCATGAGGACATATGGCGGACCCCGGAGACTTGAACACAAGATCTCGGGAATAGAGGAGGCCTATCTTGAGGGGTCTTTGGGTGAGTAATTGTCCTTTGGGATATTCACATAACCCCTTGGAATACGTAAGTTCATTTGTGGAACTTAAACGCCATTTGGGCACTAAAAAGGAATGGTTGGAAATACTTTGCCCCAACCATATCTGGATACCCTAGAAGGAGGTGAGTAATCAACAATGGTTGGGTGGCATTGAATTGTATGCGGAGAACAACTCTAAAAGAGGGTAGAGCTAGCTGTCACTTTGACAGTGTGTGGTGCGATAACTACTCATAGCCATATAGGCGGTGAAGTTTGGTACAAAATGATACCAAGGTTTGTACCCAACGAGGACTCATTACGTATTACAGTAGTGTGTGTCATGATCTAGGGAAGTGATCCATAAAAGGAACAAGACCAATGAGAAGGAATATTGAAGGGTGGTAGGATCAAAGGAATCCAAACCGATGGTTTAGAGGGGTGCTTTGCATGGCGATCCCTAGTCGGTTGGGCGACAAAGAGATCCTTTCTCACGGGAACTGAGGCGAGTCAAGGTTTAGACACTAGAGAGAGGCAACGTTAATTAGAATTATGTTTATAAAACATTACTTATATAACGTCGAATAAGGTCTAATATAAAGCATATGAATGTAGTATGGATTGAATCATGGCAAGGGCCGAAGAAACTGTGTTATCAAGGCATCTACCAAAGGAAAAAAATAAGTAAAGTTATGGATCGAGGAACGCCGATAACTGGACATTATTATCGTCGCCTAAAGAATATCCAAGGATATAACACATGCTGCTATTCCAGAGAGTTGCTCTGTCGTTAATTAAATTCCAGAATTAGTCCCACCAAGTGAGTTGATGTTATCATAACAAGTTGGCTGGACTTGCTAGGTTACGTCGTGTCATTTGGTCGGTTTATTCCTAGGGGATACTAGCTTTATATATGGTTAACAGTTATCCGGTTGACTATCCCGTAGCTATAGCAAGAGTGCTTACTCCGGCGGCTATGGCGAGAGAACTTGCTCCGGCGTCTATGGCGAGAGAGCTTGCTCCAGCGGCTATGGCAAGAGAGCTTGCTCCGGCGGCTATGGCGCCTCCACTTCGTGGGTTTACCAAAGGCACGCCTCTAATTTAAATAGGGAAATAGATGCACTATAAATACTAGAAAAAAGTGTTATATGCCTTCAAGAAAGAAGTTGGCTTATTGGTAAAGGTGTTGGTTTGGGTGCAGAAGGTCGGGGTTCAAGACCCCATAGTACCTTTTTATATAAAAGTTGCTATGCAAAGAAATAGAGTACTATATGTGTATAAGAAATATGTGAACACGTATATTACATTCAAGAGAGAGCTTGATGTGGTGGTAGGCACCTAGGCTTGGAGTTGAGAGGTCATGGGTTCAAATCTGGATTGGGGCGCCAAAATAATATGTACATCAAAAAAATATAAAAATTTTTATACGGCAGAAATACGTGTTTTATACGGTTATTGGCGCCGACGCATTATCTGGCTCCTACCATGATTACGAGTCATTTGAAAAGCAGGCGGCGCCCGAGTTGACTTTCGGGGCCCCTCCTTGACCATTTTTCGCCAGCTAACGACTGTCCTAGGGTATTTGGGGTACGCCCGATCCAATGGAGCCATTTCCGCCTTCATCCCAGCTACCTACAAAAAGTTATAGCCCCTCCAAACTTGGGTCCTCCAGTCGCCCTAACTTCTTTAAACTTACAATTTCTTACTTTAACCTAACACAAAGCCAAACATCAAAGAACTAACAATCACACTAGCTTAGCCTCCTACCTAGCCGACGAACTACGAGTTAGAGTTTGGCCAGTGCTATGATTCCGGTCAACCAGAATCATGGCTCTGATACCACTGTGACGCTCCCTGAATATATACGGCACCCGGACGTATACATACGGGGACTTTCCCCTCCCATGGCGACCACCTGCGCCATGGCGAGAACCCTCCATCTATTCCAGCCACCCATATTATGGTGCCCGAAAAGAAGGACACGAAGGGGTCATTCGCCCACGCCTTCAATGGGACTCCTACGTCGCGGAGCATGAATACAAGGGTTAGCACACGGCATAAATCACATATAAATAACCACCACGAAGGGTGGCGATCCATCAAATACCAACGGCAAAGAATATGCATCTAAAACTAAGAAAACACCCAAACCTCGGGTTCTACCCCGCTCGGACTCGGTGAGGATCGACCGCGGTTGGGCCTCAAGAGATCAGCCGGGACCAGAGTCTTGGGATGGCGTTGGCTGGCATAGAACATCGGCTAGGGTTGTCCACTCCATCCGCCCCTCCTGTGCACACTTTGCAGATGGGTCAATTCACGCTATGGCTTCGCTATAGCCTTCTTGGAGACGCAGGCTCGAGGCATCACCTTTTGAGCCTACTCCGGGGTTCATGAAGCCCCGGTCCGATGAGGCGAGGTCGGGCGTCCCCTTCCGAGAATCCGCATGGTTCAATGGGTGAGCTAGAGAATACGTGCCGCATCAGCGACCCCCGCATCCGTACCCAACTTACTCACCCTAAATCTACTCAAAGTGCATGGTGCCCCATACGGGTCACACCACTACACCCGGGGAGTGTCCGGACCCATACCGGCCCTCACGTGGACCGCTATCGAGGCCTAGCCCACTGTAGGAGTCTCGGGGAGCCTTTTATGTTCGTGCAAGACCCCACCCCACTTCACCACTTGTGTTCCTTGTGCGGTGCTAAGCCAGGTCCATAGCGTCTATGACCCGGTGGGCTCTTGTACACAAGGCAGCATTATTGGGAATTCACGAGGGTTCTATCTAGGAACATACTATCGTTATATGAGTTCGGAGGTCTCTACCCGCCCTTAATTCCCCATTTTTCGAAGTGATACCATACAAAGAACTATGAATCCATCCTTTTTAAGAACCAAACCAGAATCAGAATATAAAGAGAACATACCTTTACAACCAAGGGTTAGTTCCTACAAATTAAAACAAAGAGAGAACAGACAAAACAGCACAACAAGTGCCCAACCCTAGAATTCACAACTAAACTATGTTTCGGCTGGAACCGTTATCGTGGTGTGCTTCCATGGTGCTGTACGAAGGGTGGCAGTAACAGCTAGGGGTTGTTCAGTGATTTTGGTGAGGCCGAAGAAAGCGCTCCTCCTGGGCTCCATGTCCTTGGGCCTTGGCTGCTCCTTGGGTGCTCGACAGCAGTCCTTGGGCTCAAGCGCTACTTGAAGCCCAGCGGCTCCTCTCTCCTCCATCTCCAGCTGCTCCTAATTCGAATTGGGGCACAAAAGCTCTAATTTGGGTGTCCAAAATGGAAACCATGCCTTGCCCAATCGATTTGGGCCAAGTGGCACCCCCTTGTTGGTGCTAATTAACTAATTTAGCTTAATTAGGGTAATTAGGCCATATACTTTATAATTATCCACAATGGATTTATTAACATAGCTAAATAAAACCATTGTGGTCGACTCCCACTCAGACAATTACCCCCTTATGTCCTAGTGACATGTCCCGGCATGCATACGTATACCGTATAAATGCCTGGAACGTCACAGGATGATATCAGCAAGCCTCTTAGCAATGACTCCATTAAGCATGATCTGCATGATCTCTACCTACTTAGCCTTTATCTGTTCCAACTAACTTTTCCCTTATCAGAAACCTTATTAAAGGTTGTAACAAGGTCAGTCCTCATTTTGTTCACAAAGGCCTTAATGCCATCTTTTTGTCAGATCTTTACGTTAATGAAGGAGGAAGGAATTTAGCGGATGATCATCCTAGACTATTGAGAAGATGAAGAAGAGCAGAAATGCTCAAGTTCAAAGATATCTGGAGAGATGACATATGGCTTACTTGCGAGGAAGTCAAGGACATTATAAATGTCCCCCATTGAGCTAAAATAGCTGATCTTGAGCACACAAATAAAATGTCTTGATTCCCAAAACTTTTATTGGCTTTTAGAACATAGAGATATTTATACAGTTTAAAAAGCCTAAAAGTCAATGCTAATCCCAAAGTCAACAAACATGCCAGGGATTTTCAAGTATGTCAACAAATTACATCAAGATTTATGGCAAGAAGATTATGCATAAGGCCATTCCTTCTAACCCTTCCATTCAAGGCTTCTAGGATTCTGAATCAGGCGAAGGAGGACCTAACTTCCTTATCGTCACGAGTTTCAGCAAAATCACCATCCATATTTTGAGTTTGAGGAATTTGACAAATGAATTCCCTTCTCTCCTGCACCACATTCTTTGAACAAGGCTCATCTTTAAATAGATTGCAAAATTGGACGAAAAATTCCTTTTTGATGTCTGCTTCCTCAATAATCTCCGGACCATCTTCAGTCGTGACAGAGAGGATGAAGTTGTTAATCAGTCTCTGCTTGGCCACTCTAAAGAGATAAGCAGAGTTGCCATGATCCATATTGTTATAGTGCTTAATTTTAGCACGAAGGGCCATTCCTCTAGCTTCCTTGCCTTAATTTGATTTTCAAGAGCTATCTCCTGTCTATGAAGTTCAACATTCTTAGGTGAATTCATAATATTCCTTCCCACCTTCTTCATCTCAAGAAGCAGCGAGATTTTCTCCTTTTCCATCTTTTGGTGTCTCGCATTTCCCCATTTCTTTATCCACTGCTTAGATTCTTTTATCTTGGAGTTTGATTCATGGACTGATGGGTTCCCACAGGAGTGAAGGAAAGATAAGACTTCTCGAAGTCTCTACAAAAATCCACGTTATTAGGGAGAAAGCAGTTGAGTCTAAATGGGCAGTTTTTAGCCTTAGATCTGCTAGAAGCATCTTTTGTCTCCAGGATCTGAGGGGAGCGATCAGACAAAATGTTAGAATCGTCCCCTGTCACCAAGCAATTGTCTAGACTATGAATATTGGGATTGAAAATGTAGAATTTGTCAAGAGTGCAATAGATTCTATCCTCCCCAGTTCTCTTATTAGACTAGGTATACTTGGAATTTGCAAATTGGATATAGTCCAGCTTATTGGCTTGAATAAGAGTATTCCACTCCTCCCACTCTTTTCTAGACATGTTAATCTTGTTACCCATTTTGAGATCCTACTGAGGGGTATTATTGAAGTCGCTTGCCATTATCCAGTCCTGAGTATCCCCCTGGGCAGCAATCCACTTGCCGATCTCAGACCATATAGCTATCATTGGGGTCAGTTGGAGCATATACATTAATGACCCGAAGAACCTGATCATGAGGATTAATCTTAACACAGTGCCCCCTGTTGGAAGGACTGCAGAATGAGAAGAAAATATCCAGAGAGGTCCAAACCATGGCCAGGCCTCCCTTAGTACCCTTAGCCGCAATCTAAGAGCACCCAGCTTCCTTTTGAATTCAATTGCCCAAATTAGCTGACTCAAAGCGAGGTAAGTGATGCTCCTGGAGAAGAATCAAATCAGCCGTATACACTGTGATCAGATTCATAGTTGGGAGCAATTATGCATATATACCAAAACATACTTCATACATTCAAAATGTCAAAATCTTAAAGAGCTCATAAACATGATAAATATCCAAAGATTTCAGAAATATGAGAGACCACAAACATGTTTCAAAGTCTTAGAAGTTTAAAGAGATTAATCTGATCTGTGTTATGTAACATTACAAGCATTTACAGTGGAGAATAAGAATACAGGAAAACGAAATACAGTGGAGACTTACCTGAGCGCCTAAGAGTTGGAGTTGCTGCCGAGATGCCCGTAGAACCTAATATATTTACGTTTTTGGAATGTCCCTTTTTTTTAGGTATTTTAGTTTTTGGTATTTTTTTGGGTCATGTGCAAACACGTTTGCAAACAGTGTTTGCAAACAACGTTTGCAAAAAAGCGCAAACGCGTTTGCTCCCAACTATGATCAGATTGATAAACCTTCTTCTCTTTATGGGGCCTTTTATCCCCCTAAGGTTCTAGGATATTATCATGGAAATAATATCTCAGGTTGCTGCGAGGGCAGCCCTATTCAGTCTTGTCGAATATGGAACCACAAGCTTTCCTTGTGTTTGAGGCTGGGCCTTGAAAAGATGGGTCTTTGGCATATACCTTCTTTTTCCTCTGTTTCTTACCTAAATCCTGACCTTTTTAAAGATCTTGGTTGAGATATCTTCCCAAGGTTTCATTATCATTTTCATTATCATTTGGGCACATATTCCCCTCCATCTCCAGTCTCAAGCTCCTCATCATCCTTCCCATTTGCCCAAAATTTTGAGGGGGTGAGCATCTCAGCTAGAATATTCGTTAGTTACTACCAAAGAGGTTGAGCTACTTACCTGGTCTAAAGCATCTCCTTGTGTATCCTTTACTGGAGTATCTTTTCCATCCTGAGCCGCCACAATTCATCAACTGCATCAGAAGCAATTTTTTGGGCAAGTTTGAAATGGCGATTGTTTTGTGAGTAACCTGCAATACCAGCCTCTTCAGACATAACCAGGTTTGATCTCATTTGGACCAAACCCATAGCACAGCAAACCAACGATTATTTTTACATGGTATCCATGGCCAATCTACCTACCTGCCTTACGAAACACAAGGTAGGCTATGAATAAATTCTCAGACGCAGATTTGCAGGCAGAAGATTGCTTAATACTATCTAAGCTTTACAAAATGCAGGAGCAGGACAAAAATGGTTTAACAGAAACAACAGGGCAATACAATTTCCTTAAACCAAAAGAAGCCACATAAATATCGTTACTGGACATTTAATGTATCAAAGGATAATCTGAGATCTATTCAATATACAGTAGGATTATGATAATAGAAGCTCCCTTACACATAACAATATAGCTACGAGAATTTTCTGCAGCTGCCACTCATAATTTACACTTCAATCTTTCTGTCCATTGATGTTGAGGCCATAGGAAACGTACAGTTTTCTGCTTGGAAGTGCAGGCCCATTAAACATTCCAAAACTATGCCTCTCTTTGTGATCACGAACTTTTCCAGTTAAATGGGGCCTTTTTTTGTGTGCTGCTGAACTTTCATCGGCCACTTTGTTTGACGAACTGAAGGATTTGAAGATCTTCAGGAGCCATTCTGTACAGAAAAACGTCTTGGTCATTTTGCCCATCTCCATAACCAAGTTCAGATAGTTAATTTGAGAAATGGGGTGCAATGGAAGTAAGCATCATATGATTTAAGCCACTATTTTGGCATTAAAAATCACTGTTTCTACTTTTTTCGGACCATTCAATAGCCATCATAGGAAACGTGAGAATATTCACATTTTCCTTAGTGCTCATACATCAGGCCAAATAGTATTTAATCCATTGGATTCCTCACAATGGAAGAAATCCAAAATACTTGGACCTCTTTTCATAGCTTCGAAGCCTGAAGTCTGTTTGTTAGTTATCTCTAAAGAATCATATAATCTATGACCATCTAAGAATAGGCTTATCTCAGAAAATCAGTAGCATAGCGTGATCACAAGCTTGACAAATATTGGCATGCTGGGAAATAATTAACCACCAGAGGCGCAGAAACCTTGGGTTTCTTTGTCTTTTGAGCAGTGGCCTTGGCTTTGGCTGCCACATTCTGGTCTGAAACCTTGTTTGAAGGGCTGAAGAGCTTCTGAAGCAACCGCTTTACTGAAGATTTTTCGCTCATTTTGTTGCTGGCTTCCATGATCAAGCAAATGAATGCAAATTGGCAAGGAAAAAAATTGAGGAAGATACAGCCGAGTTGTTGATGAGGAATGAGAGGAAGGGAAGCTTTTTAAAGTATTGGAGTTGTTAGTAGGTGAGACGAGAGTTCTTGAAAGAAAGAAGGAAATTCTGTATCTTAGGCTCAAGTTTGAATTCTCTATGCTGATGTGTTGACTGTGGATGTAAACAGTTTTGGATATAGCAATTTTGCCTAGACCTCTGACCAAAGATATAATAGCATTTTAAGATGGCGTGAAATATATACAAGTAAGCATATGTCTTTCTTAGCAACAATTAAATCAGAATATCCACACACTAACTCAGTGTTTCTACACCACTAATTAGAGTACAAATATTTATCCTTTGGTTGGACTGCGGTCAATTTTGATTTCTTAAGAGAAGTGATACAGCTAGCTCCAAGTGTCTCATAAACATTTGATCTGCACAAATGATGTGAGGAAAAGTGGTTTTACAAAAGATTTATGCTGTCGTATGTGGTTGAAGATTTATGCTGGCGTATGTGGTTATGATTATCTTTTACAAGAAGCCAAATTGATACCTAGTAAGAAAGCAAATTTTTATAATCTACAAATAGACTCAGAACAATAAAGATAAGATAAGATGAATTTTTACGTCCACGGGAAATAAAAGCCTTATAAAGGTCGGAAATAAAAGATGTAAGACTCCAGAACAATAAAAGAAACCTCATAAAAAACTGCAGAACAATAAAAGACGTAAGACTCTAGAACAAGAAACCTCATAAAGGTCGGAAATACAATTTTTCTTCGTAAGTTGCATTAATAGTTGTAGACACATAAGCAGGAAAGTTGAGTCTTTGAATGTACACTGAAAGAAGTAGTACGATTGTTTAAGACTAGAAAAAATTCTATAGACTGAGTAATCATTTGTTCTAAACTCGAGCTGCCAAGCTTGGAACAAATGCATCGGCACACTCGTAATCAATAATCCAAGAAAAGTCTACATTGCCACATTTTCCTTCTTCTGTCAAAGCATTGATCCATATAAAATGGTCCATATTGAATGCAATTGGAGGAGTTGCGCCACGAGTGCTGGGTTTATAGGCTGTGGAGAAAATAAAATGCAAAAGAATTTTCCCACGTCTGCAAAAGGTCTTCTCGTGGCACCTGTGCAGCCAATGGCCACCCTCCCCTAATAGCTTGTCACAGATATGCATACTTGTTTCAGAGCTTTGTTTTCACAACAAGATTTCTTCAGCATAATGCACCTTCTACAAATCCTCAGTCTGTTCTCCGGCTGACAGAAAGATCTGTTGTATCAAGCCCACAACACAAATTACATGAACAAAACTTCGACTGCACTCACACTCGTGACTCGTCATCATCAAATGGCACTCATTAAGTTCGGCAAACACACAAATAACATTTTAGCATTTCTTTAGGTCCACACAAAAAACATACAAATATATTGATGTGCTTATCTTAGAAACTGAACAAATAAAGTGAGATGAAAGCATTTGCCTTTATAATTATATTTACGTTTATATTTAAATTGGCACAAGAGGCTACTGCTGTGCCATGCAATGCTATCGATGTCCCACTGCGGGACGTAGAGAGAAGCGAGGTGCACATAACTCCAAATGAAAAAAATATGGCTACAACGGAGTCTGCATGTACATAAAATTTGCAAAAAAAAGAGGAGCTTGAAGGGGGTTGTTGTTATATTAATAGAAATGTATAATTTATAACAAGTCATATATAGAGCTTCCCCATCCTAACAAGTCATATATTTTACTTGATGTAAGTTTTATTAAGTGATATATAAAGAATATGTAATATTTTTGTGTTACATATTTAAAAAATATCTTATCAACTCAAAAAGCACTTAAAAAAAACTTTTCCACCTGAGGCAATGTCCTAGGGCTTTGTTTATATATATATTAGCTTCAGAAGGGCCATAAGTATATATGAGCTTCAAGCGCCATTGCAAAGCCGTGTAAGAACCTTAGAGAAGAATTTTATATATTTAGAGATATTAGGCATTCTATTTCTAGGATAATCCATCTGTGTATGTTTGGGACATGATCCAGACTTGATTTGAAGCAAATTCCAGTAAAGTAATCATCTATCTTGAACCAGATACTCAGATTTTGGTATCCACAAGCTTCTAGGCCTGTCATCAGAATGCCAAATGAAATAAACACTAAAACCACACATGCCTGTTTTTGTCAACGTAATACTCCAGCATGGCATGGGAACATAAGAATGCTCAAACTTAGCAATCTGCCTCATTTAAGTAGATCCTTTACATTCGGTCGGAATGGAAGGGAAAAAAACATTCTTACAAACAAAACTAAATACTTGCTTGTTTTGGCTTCTGATGGTTCTTATATTAAAAATCTCCTTCAGCATGTGCATAACTAGATGTATTTGATCTGCACAAAGTAAAAAGCAAAATGTTTCACAGAACATTGACCTTATTTGATTTAATTATATCCGTAGAATGTTGCACATTAGATGTAAATTATATGTCCAATATCCATCACATCCATGGACAAATTGCCTGCAACACTTAAGGATGAGCCAGCATCTAAAGCTGTTGGCTCTTTAAGGACCAAAAGTGGCAGGTTGCAATGCCCATGCCCTGTTTCTGAGCATTCAAGCTTAAAAAAACTCCATATTATGATCACAATCTTGAGAGATAGTTCCCTGTTGGGAAATAATTGACAACCAAAGGCGCAGCAGATTTATCAATCTTTTTAGAAGAGGCCCTGGATTTGCTATCGTCTGGTCTGATACCTTGTTTGAAGGGTGAAAAAGCTTCTGAAACAACCTCTTGATTGAAGAACCCTTGCACATTGACTTAGTCTTTCCCATGGCTGAGCAATTGAAGAAATGACTGTAAAAATATTGCAAGACCAATTTCAGAAGGAAGAAGTAGGCGTTGAAGAAAGTGATGGAAATGCTGAATAAAGAGGAAAGGCAGCATTTTATAGAATCGGAATTGTTTGCACTTGAAGAATACGCCTGGGAAGAAGGGTGGGAGAAACTCTATGTAAACATGGTCAAGCTTAAATTCGGAACAATTCAATCGACAGTGGATCGGAAACAGCATCGAATGCGTGAATCCTTCGTGCAATGTGTAAGAGCTGAAATACTCGACTGTAAATGCTGCCATTCTATTCTAGAACAACACTACTAAACGTGTGCCCCGAGTTGCCGGACAGACTGTAGGGCAGGGCGTGTGTTTATACGAGCCTTCTATATATGGCTGGTACTATAGAGTTGGGACTCTTACTTTGACTCTTTCATTTAATTTGAGAGAATTGTTAGGTACTAGGTAATTCCCCCCGGAGAAGCTTTCCTCCAGGGAAGATCCTGAGGCGGCTCCGCCAGTCGAGGCAGTGCACGAGCGGTAGAGCCACGAGTGCGCCGCCGAAGGATATGAAGTTTCGAGAGAGGGGAAATTACCTTACGTAATAACCATTGGCTTCAAATTTTCAGATTCTAACAGATCGATTCGGTTGGTGGTGCATCAATTGTGTAAAGTAGAAGATTTTATCTCGGAAAGTGAAGAAAGTAGAAGATTTGATCTTACAAGGCCAAAAAATACCAGAACAAAGTTTTCCTTCTCCACCGTAGTAGATGCAAACGAGTTCATTGCAAGAAGGCGAAGGCGAGCTCGTATTGATCAGAGATGGGTTGAAGACAGAGAGGAGCCATACTTCATTGCAGTTTTTACCTTTTTTGCCCTTTTTCTTCCTGTGCCTCTATTTTGTTGTGCCCTTCCTGTTTCTTTATAAATATGAATCAAAAGCACTATGCAAGGCCAAGACTTCCAATTTTGCAAACACAAAACAATTGAAATAGTGATTTGGAAAGGAAAATTTTATCAACAAAAAATCGGTGACAGATTATTAGATCGCTCACATGGAAGCGTATGGTGTTTGAGTTGCTGTGTTGATCCCAAAAAAACGACTCCTTCAATCCATGTATTTCCCTTCTGATCACCCCTATGCCTCGGTTCTGCCTGGATTTGGCATGATTCGGATTTTGGTGTCGCCCCTGTGCTTCGCTTCTGCCTATCTTTAGATTCTGGTGGCGCCGCTCCGCAAAACACGGAGGCTTATTCTGCATCTATTGAAGGAATAATGGCATAATTTGAAGCCAATGGTTATTATGTGCAAGTAACCCAAAGTGAACCATCTAGATGCCTTCAAACATGCCATGTGCAACTTTGAAAAATCTAGATATGAAGCAAAGGACCCTCTCATCAAATGCAAACCTTCAACAACTGCACAATTTTTCTTCCAGAATGCCACCAATGTGAGTTGGATGAAGAGGTAAATGTGTGCCCAGCATTGTCGCGCATAAGTAATGGTGTGTGTTTTTAGTAAATGTAGATCAATCTAGTTATTTTGTGGGGCATGATGTTTTCTTCTTTGGTAATAAGGCACCCGAGTTTAGGGTTCTACATTCTCTCTCCTTTGCTTCCCAAACCTTGCATCTCCCTAAGATGATTTTGTGAATAGGTAATGGAGATGATTTTGTGAATAGGTAATGGATTCCTGAAGATGATTTCTGAGGAGTGGCTAACATAGCAATAACTAATGTGCTTATTTTCATATTACAATCACGAATGTCCAATCCTAGTTTTTTTAACATGTAGGAAAATATGTTCGATATCTTGATATTGAACCAATATTTTGCTCTAACAAAAGGGGGCATATTCGTTTTGTTTAAACAACGTTCTTATTGACTAAATTTGAGGATATAACTGGGCAGTTCATGCTAATATGTAAAAGGTCGCTTTGTTTCTTCTTTATGCATTGAATGTCCTGCTCGCATACTATGTACATACCTCAAAGACTAATTCCTACTCCCATACTATGTGCATACCTCAAAGACTATTTGCACGCTATAACACGTGTGATATTTTTTAATTGTTTAGTATTGCATCAAAATAATGTAACCATCTTTGCGTAGATATTCTTTTATCTAAATATCTGTCTACTTAGTTTCCAGGTTTGCATTTAAAGCAAAAAGTGCATCATCATACTATGGTGGCTCTAATCTATTCTATTCTAAAATACTCACAACAGCTTTTAGCTAGAACATGGCAAATGCTTAATAGCATAGTAGTATACATATCGTAATCTTTTCCTTCCTTGTCTTGATACCTTGCTTCCTAGTATATGAACAGAAGTACGGACTCCGGTTTGCATTGTAACTGGAGTTTCAAACGGTATAGGAAGAGAAATACCCCCCAATGAATCATTTCATGCTTTCTTTGCATGCACCTGTGATTTTTGCAGAGGGCATATCTCTTATCTACCCCTACCCCTTGACGTATGAATAGAGAGGGCTTACTGACAGCGATCCAACACCGAAGACAAATTCAGATGGAGGCAAACCTTGCATATCCAAGTGTGCTAGTTTGGTTCCTCTCCAGAAAGAAGAAATGCTAAGAGACTTCTGTTCTGAGGCACACTTAAACTATCCCCCTTATATAGAATCATATTTGATAAATCTTGAGGCCAATTTCGCGCAAGCTCACTTGTAGTTGCAACATAGGACCCACTTGCATGGTCTGCGGCATGGATATAGGAAAGAATTAGACTAATCAGAAAACTCATCACTGAAGAAGTAGACTAATCTGATGCATCTAGATTATAATTATAATTGAGCAAGTACTCTTCAAGCATTTCAAAATGTAAGCAACATATTGGCAGAATATATTGCCTCACACCTAAGCAGTATGGCACATGGTTTGTGCTTTTGAATTCAATTAACCACTATCTTTTGCTGCTAATGACCATTGAGATGGCAAAACTTATGAGAATTAATGTCGCACGCAACATGAAGGTAAAACAAACGACCACAGATAAAATATTTTAGAATACCTACTCAGACGTTATAATAGAAGACTATAGATGAGACCACATTATAATAGAAGACTATAGATGAGACCTGAGCAACATGTCAGAGGCACAGCTAAAGGTGAACAGAGCCCTTGAAAGTGCTTTGCAATACATTCCTACTGGAGACAAACATGGTATAACTGTAATAACAAAAACATTGATATCAGATAATCTAATAGTAATTCCAATAAGATGAAGCTATCTTTAAAATATGCACTAAATAAAGTCTGCAAGAGTACTCTGCAAGAACCACCTAAGTAAAAAGAATTGGCTATTCTTTATCTACCTTAATTTAGAGAATCGGCAAGAATCATCTGCACACTTTGAGAGCATTGCCATAGGATGCCATAAGATCCTCTATCTGTATGACTAGAAACAGAGATTGCAAGCATGGCAAAATATATGTTATCAACTTATACAAAACCCTAATGTACTCAGCATTGGATCTGGTAATATCAAAATCAATGGCTATAAATGATGGAAACATATCTTGATAAACTTAAACCCCTAAATCTAAAGCTTAAAGAACACAACTAAGGTGCCTATATGAAAGAACAATGCATAGAAGAGACATAAACTCAATTTCCCAAGCAAATGGTGCAGCTCTTGATGCCAGCTTTTACAATCCTCTACTTTGTACAAACTCGGTTATCAACTGAGAAACCTCTACAGGTGAAGGGAATACATACACATGACATGAAAGTACCTTTCTTATTGCCTACAATCTGTGAGGCATAAACTATTTGAAGGATTCGTGAGCATCCCAAGATCTAAACCAAAAAGATCTTATCATACTAACAACTTGAATCCAAGTTTCACAGCAATAAAATGCCACCAGAAAATGCCTTAGAAAACAGGGTAAATAAATCTTACCTTATTTGTTAGCTCAAAAAGATCTGCTCCAAACCAACTGGCTGAAATACTAGCAGATCTAGTCTTCAATCTCTTTCCATGACTGCAGAACTCAGAACATACCATGTGACTTAAAGTAACAACACAGTTTGAGTAGATCAAACTATAAATTAAAGCCTCCAAAACAAAGTTCAAAATGCACATATAACCTCTTTTAACTCTGCGGCAGGAATGACTCCTAGGCAATGCCTCTTTTTAAATTAGGTGTTGGCTGCACACCAGAAGGAGGAATAAGAACTGGCTATTGATGGCCCATTGATGTTTCAAAAAAAAGAGGCCATTGCTGGCATGTAAGATCAGCTTTTTCGAATGTGAACGAAGGTGCCATGACTGGCATGCAATACATGGATTCAGCATTTCTGAATCCAAACAAATGTATTAGATGACATTGATATCTTGCTCTGTGCTGTCAACAGGAACTTGGAACCGCAATAGAGTTTTTGATATTCATCTTCTTATTGAAGCCCATAAAGCCTAGACCTTATTAAAAGAGCAAATAAATGACCTCTTGCACCCAAAAACAAATCTGAAAGTAGCAGATTTAGATCTCAAACCTAAGAAAAATTTACCTTGAATGGGCCAGTGTGATAGAAGCTAGAACATGGACATTCACCTTGCCCTGTGCCATCACCAGATTTCTCTTGCCATTGCCAGATTTCTTGCTCAAAAAATAGAAGGCAGCATTGGAGGAAGAAACTGGAGGAAGGAGGAAAAGCCACACTTTAGAAAACCTTGGACCACCGAAGATTTAAGATGCAACGGGCCAGGGCAAGAATCACGAAGATTTCACATTTGGATTATACTCGTTAAGGGAAGCAAACTCTCTAAGGAAGCAAACCCTCTGGGGCTGCCATGTCTGTTGCGAGAAATCCTCTAAGCGAACCACGTTCTTCTAGAATATTAGTATCAAAGCAACTGCAAAATAACCACCATCGATTCAAGCAAAAATAGTGTTTCTGGCAGGCTACTTATGTATTCTTTTAGCATAACCCTGACCAGAGTCTTCTAGCATCCGACAGTCATGGGCTGTTGGTGCAAGTTTGATGCCAAGAGCTCAAAATTAACAAGTGCAAATGGAATCAGTAATATAAGTTTGATTTGTATATGTAGCTCTGAAGTTGGAGTGTCTACTCTACTTCGGTTGGCAGGGGTTTCTCTTTTTCTTGTGAGTCTCATATGATCGGGTACTGGCATGTGATGTTATATGGAATGAGAAGAGATAATCGATTCCCTTGTGTGGCAGGGCAAGTTGGCTATTACCTGTAGCTGGTCGGGCCGAGAGCACCCACCCAAGCTTGCCAACCCACACAAGGGAATCGACTCCTGTGACACTCCCTACAAAATATACGGTGTCCGGCCGTACATTCTGTAGAAAATCCCCCATCCAGTCCTATTAAGAAACAGAAAATACAGCAGCAAGAGCTGCGTTTCTATTGATAATAGTCTTGCTTTATACATTTCAAGGTAGTACCACAAATAGCAAGCTACCATATCTTCTGCCTTGATTAACGCCTAAACTGTAGGAAAACTAACAGCAAACATGTAACGGTCAAAAGATCCACCTAAAGCTAACATGTACATGACCATTGTCATATCTTGTCATACTAGCAAACTCAACTTCCAACACTCCCCCTCAAGAATGACATGGTCATCTGTAGCACAACAAACAGTAAGTAAAATGAAGTTTTAACACTCCCCCTCAAGAAAAACACGGTCATTTGCATGACAACAAACTCAACACACGATAAGCAATCTGGTCCCCTTCAAGTATTTCTGATTGCTCCTACTATGTCCGGTTCCCTGTCTTAGCAAGATACCCCTCGCCTCGTGAATGCATCGGCAAACTTCTCAACCAAATTCCCATAAACTCGGACTTGCATGCACTTATTGCAATGGTCAAACTCAACACACGTAAAGCAATTTGGTTCCCTTTAGTATTTCGATTGCTCCTACTATGTCCGGTTCCTCAGATCATCTTTGAGATACCCCGGTGAATGCATCGACAAACTTCTCAACCAAATTCCCATAAACTCAGACTTACAAGCACTGATTGCAATATTTATGGTCTTTTGCTTTTCACTGGACCATCCACCGACCATTCCCCTTGCAAAGAAAACAAAAGACTGCGACTTCTCACGAAAGTGTGATCACATGCACAATCATGTGCTACAAGTGTATTGCATGGGGCAATACTCCGAACTTCCATAGTATTGAAAACATTCTCTCGCCTTCATGAATGTAATAGAATCGGCTTTATACCCTGATTTTTCATATTCAGTCCGCTCTGTGTGACCCCGCATTCATTTCTCCCCTATCTAGAACTTGTTTGTTCTTGCAAGCTTTCAAAACAGAAAAGAAAGGTAAGAGTATTAGAAGATATGCCAGCCACAAGATCCACAATTTCATGACCTTCATGCCCTCTATGCTCCACGAAATGTTTGCCAAATGATATCCCTAATCGTGTGCTCTTTTTTCATTTTCTCTGTTGAACCAAGGAACGATTCGAGCACACTTCTACAAAACCTTCTACAACTTTGGAGAAGGGGCATTGCTTGCTATCATGTCTCGTTTCTCTCCTTTCGACCTTCATACTTCTCTTCTCTTAAGTCAACAACCTTAGCACGCACCAAATTGTCCTTTCTGCGTTACTTTCCTCACGGGAAGAATCACCATGTCCATGACCCAATGTCGTAACATACATTTTTTTCTTGGCAGTAGCATCACCTTGCCCATAAATGAGTCCAGATTCACAGCCTAGTGTAAGTGTCAAGAACATTACCTTGATCCGCATCAACCATCGAATCGGCAAAGCACCGAATCGGCATCGGCCCGATCAACTCGGATATGAGCAAGTGCCGAATTCCAGACATCTCCATCATCTTCATCTCTTGACACATGATGAACTGCCTCCCTTTAGCTTTTCCTGCTAGAGAAGACGCAACATTTGTCGCACACCCAATGTAAGATCCAGAAGATGCTCTATCATGTTTTCCTTGTGAAGGTTGAAACCCTTCAACTCCTTTATTGTGCACGGCTTGCTGCTGCTCAGGATGAGTATTATGCATTTGTCCCTCTGTGTCCCAGTAACACCATATCACTCCCTTAGTGATACAATCAATCGAGACAAGATCCTTGCCAGTCTCAACCCCGAGAGCCTCCAGCATTGGTGCCTTCTCAATGGCTACATCATCTGAAATGATAACATGGCATTTGCATTCATTCAGATCTGCTGCTAGTGCCATGCTGAATCCAGTACCTCTTGCACTTCCGTCCTTGCCAAACCCTTTACTAACATATTCTCCAATCAAAGCAGTCCAAGACATCACATCCCGAATCATCGATTTATCAAAGGTGTTCCTCGCTTCCTTAAGCATCCGACACTTGCCTTTCATACTAATCAAACTGCTAGAAATAACTGTACTACTTTCAGATCCCATCTCCACATCTCTGCCATACATATGCTCGTAGAGATCAACAAACCCAAATGACTCCATGGTCATCGGACTGCAGCGTGCATTCTCCATGGCAAAGCGCTTCACTGCATGTCGACTCCCACATGCAAGAAACAGAACAAGCCATTTGAGGAAATGGGCTACCAAGTGAAAATTGTCTTTGTTATGTTTTTCTTGCTTCGTTGCCACAAAGGCTCTAGCATTATCCACAAAAGCCATTGAATCATTGCTGAGACTGCCTTCCACTTGCATTTGCTCTAAACATTTCAATGATTCCGTAGCAAGTCCATTTTCTGCACATCCTGCAAAAAAATTCCAGGACATAACATTGCGAACTGATAGCTTGTCAAATACTTTCTGCAGCTCAGAAAATGAACCACAATTTACATATATATCAATTAATATATTCCCAACAAGGATGTGACTTTCTGAATCTTCTTTCACAACCACACTACGCAACTGTTGCCCCTTATCTATGGCTCCAATGCTGCTCCAAGCTTTTAACCTGCAAACAAATGTGAATGCATTTGGAGACATACTTTCCAACTGCATTTGCTCAAATAATTGCAGTGCTTCCTGACCAAAACTATGTTCACCATATCCTCCAAGTAGAGTGGTCCAAATCACAACATTTCTTAGTGGAGTCTCATCGAAAATTCCCTGGGCTTCTTTGAGATGTCCACATTTCACATACACATCCGCCAACATACTGCCAACAAAAATGTCCTGCTGCATTTCTTCATTCGAGTTGAAAGCATGATCTGTTTGTCCAGTTTCAGCATGTCCTATCCTATGTTTGGCAAATTGAGCATGCACCTTTCGATCATTATCCAAGTTCCCTATGCTGCAACAAGCCTTCAATCCACACAAATAGGTTTCAATATCTGCTATGCATCCGCCTTCGTGCATGAAATTGGTAGATGAGCTGCTTAAGCTTCTTCAGATTGCCGTATTTTGAAACATCTCCACATCTCATGGGCATGTAACCTATGAACAACGGAATGGCTGCGTGGTGGCAACCATACATCCGTCACTCTAGCCTTTGCCAAATCCTTTGGTACTGATAGCATCATGCCAAAGATGGATTCCTCCACGATTCCCGGTTGAAACCCCGGAACATCACAAACCGTAAGTGCAAGTTCCCCGCTTTTCCTCTTCCTCTTGTATTACGTTTGCCAAATCCAAAGAAGTTGAATGACAGCAGCTTGAATTTATAAAATGGTCTCCATCTTGCTTGGTTAAATCCGTCATTCACCCATTTCGCCATTACATTCATGCCTTGAGTGGACAGCACTATAGCCACTCGGCCCATATTCACCCATTTCGCTCATTACATTCATGCCTTGAGTGGACAAAGACACCATAGCCACTCCGGCCCATTCTCACAAGCTATATAAGCTCTTTTGCTAGCCCTCCATTGCTTTGCATGCTCCATCGTCGATCCGTCTCCTTCGGATTCTCCATGCCACATTGCCCTTGCATGTTTGCCAATCCTTATTGCGGATCATTGGTTCTAGCTTTGGCCAACGCTCTACAAACATATCATTACCAAAGAAAACAAGCATTTGGTGGATTTCTATGACTACCCGCTGGAGAGAGTGCTTCCTTCGATACATGGTGCTCAACTGATCCCATGCATCCTTTGCCTTTATCGGCACGCTTCTACGAAAGCAATCGTTATCATCAAGATACTTCATGATCTTATTCCTTGCCTCCCAGCCTCTTTGCATCCATCTAAGCATCACTTGCTTCTCTTCTTGACTTCCTTTCACACACACATCAGCCATATGTGTTCGTGGCGTTGAAGTCCGGATGATCTGCTGGTCTTGGCTCATCTCCGGATAACGAGATCCCATAGCCCCTTTTCGCTAACTTTCCACAAACTATGATAAACCAAGAGAAAGCATTCCCTGTGGCTGAGTTTCTCGATCTTACCCATCTTATCCGTCTCTGTTCACCAAAGAGGATCGTCCTGCTCTGATACCATATTAAGAAACAGAAAATACAGCAGCAAGAGCTGCGTTTCTATTGATAATAGTCTTGCTTTATACATTTCAAGGTAGTACCACAAATAGCAAGCTACCATATCTTCTGCCTTGATTAACGCCTAAACTGTAGGAAAACTAACAGCAAACATGTAACGGTCAAAAGATCCACCTAAAGCTAACATGTACATGACCATTGTCATATCTTGTCATACTAGCAAACTCAACTTCCAACAAGTCCTTCAACCGCACTTCGGGATAGCCCTAGTGCGGGAAGGGGACACGAAGGTGTCTTGCGCGCCCTTTCTCTATGGGCTCCTATAACAGCGGAAGCATAAACAACATCAGAACTAGCAATAACAATACATCGAACTACCTCGAAGGGTAGCACATCCATACATCCATAGATTCAATAGAGATACACATGCTATAACATGAGAGCTCCTACCCAAGGCTCAGACTCATGGGGAGGTAGACTGACGGCTAGGCTTCAAGATAGAACAGACCGAGTCATAACAATGGCGGGGCTGGCTTGAGACAATGGCTAGGGTTGACCACTCCATCTGCCCCTCCTGTGCATACTTTGCAGATGGGCTAGATCGGGCTCTGGCAAGACTCTAGCCTTCCGGATACGCAATCTCATGGCATCACCCATTGAGACTGCTCCGGTTTGCATCTCCCCGGTCCATCGAGGCAGGAAGGGTTCCATCTCCCCTTCTTGTGGTCTAGTGGTTCCACGGGCTGGTTAGAGAATCGTGGTGACACACGATTCTTCCCCGACTTAACCCCCCAAAACAAGAGCCAGGCCGTCACCTGCAACTCTTAAGAGGCAGGGCGACACCATTGCCCCAGGAGGTGTCGGACCCATGCCCAGCCCACTGAAGTGACCAGCCATAAGCCTAGCCCACTACGGGGTCCCCAGTAGCCACGCTCAACAGGGACCCTCCCTCCGTCTCGCCTCTAGCCCCGTTATGTAGTGTTGAGTCATACCATAGCTCCCATAGCCCTGTGGGTTCCTATGCACAGGCCGCATAATAATAGGAACTAAAGGGTCTAACTAGGAGCATTACTAAGTAATGACTACTAGGTCTCTACCCCCCTTCCCAATACAAGAGGAGCAAACATGATCAACCAATATCACATATCCACATAACATGATCATAATAAGAATAGAATAGAACATCTAAACCTAATCATATACATTTAACTTACAGTTAGGGTTCATTGATTAGAGTTCAAGATCTATACTGAGGTGTCTAGGAAGGCTCTACTAGAGACACGAAATGCTAACTCATCTGGAGTCCTAACTTCCAGATATTCTACAAAGAACTCTAATCCAAATACCTGCTCCTGAGAGACTCCCTCCTATTCCCAGCGTCTCCATGGTCTTCGAGATGGTTGAAGTAGCTCTCACTCCAAGGACGTGCACAGGGGGCTGCTGTGCTAGGCTATGCCACAGTAAACGGTTCTCGAAACGGAGTTTCGAGCGCGAAGAAGGGTCACAGACTGTTGGAGCCAGGAAAGAGGCCTAGGGTTAGGGTTTAGGCCTTTATAGGTTAGGGTTCACATGTTATGCCACGTGGCTCCAATAGGGTAGTCCCATGTGGTGGGTGCCCAATAGGTTAAGGCCACGTGGAAAATAGTCTTAACCTAAGGTTGGCTAAGTTCTATAAATAACTTAGTCATGCACCTTATGCCACCAATCTATGGTATACAAGGCTATGAAGGTAGACTTGTATAGTGAGGACCTGGAAATATACATATTTATGGTGTATCTTTCTATGGAACGTCACATTCTCCCCCCTTAGGATAATGTTGTCCTCAGCATTACGCTAAGGTGACGACTCTAATCTACTCCTGCAAAACATACATGAACATACAACTTTGATTTTAATGAAATGATCAACTTCCTATTAAGCAATCGATACGTATCATAGGCTATATTTGTACCTATACAAATTTATATAGCCTTCACAAGGTTACTCATTATAATGATTCAAAACATTATCACAATAGCTACTAGGGTTCATAGCTTAAGGGTCAATTAAGATAATCCTATCATTGCCCATGATCAAGTGCTACCTTGTACACGATCCCCTTGATCGAGTACACCCGCAGTGCCTCATGCCCTTGAGGGTTTAAGCTAGGTAACGTCTCACGATCCCATCATCGCGTATGATCACTCATACCTCACCATGACCCCCCTATGGTCAGGTGCGCGTGCCCTGCATCGTGGCATAGAGATCATCCGAATGATGGTCTCATCATCACCCACCATGCCTCTCTTCCTCTCACATGACCCTCCTGGTCATGCACACTCTTCGTGCGTGTTGGCCTAGAGAATCCCTTTAGAGCGTATCTCATCATCGCCTACACTTCCAAGACTTTGGCATATGCACCCTATTAACCCGAATGCATATGCCTTACTAAGGCTATACTAAAACATACGACTTAGCTAAGCACCTGGCAAGTCAGTGTCGACCAACTTGGAGATGACTCGGCCGTCGAACTCCTTCATAAAGTCCGGGTATTGCTTCTCTAGATCTTGCTTCAATACCCAAGTTGTGTCTTCCACAGGCAAGTGCTTCTACTTAACCAAATATTGGAGGAATTGAGACCTTCTGGTCTTCTTGAATGCCTTATCAAGGATTAACTCGGGCACTATTTCAACTTGTTCCTCCATCATTTCTAACAATGTTGGAGTTTCCAAAACCTCATCTGGGTTTGAATTGTGCCTTCTCAACAGGCTCACATGCCTTTTCAACAGGCTCACATGGAAGACCTTATGGACTTTAAGGTGTGCAGGCAAGTCGAGCTTGTAGGCTTTGCTCCCCACTCGCTCCAAAATCTTGAAGGGACCTGCCCATCTAGGAGCAAGCTTCTTACAATTGCCGATGCGAAGCTTGGCTTGCTTGACCTTGATCTTGAGCCACACACTGTCCCCTACTTGAAACTCTCTTGCGGTCCTATGCCTGTCGGCTACACTCTTCTGCCGACTCCTTGCTGCTAGGAGATACCCTCTGACTTCTTCTACTAGCTGCTGCATATCAGATAGCATCTGTTGAGAAACTTCAACCTTGGACACTGGATTGTGCCACGTATCTGGTATCAAGCATTGATACCTATAATTGATCATGAAGGGGGACATCTGAGAAGATTCTTGCTTGGTGCTATTATAGGCAAACTCCACCAAGTGAATGAAATCGTCCCACTTAGATTGCTTGTTCCAGACATAGTTCCTCAACATATCTTCTATGATCCGATTCGTGCACTCCGTCAGCCCATCCGTCTGAGGATGATACGCCGTGCTCATAGAGAGCTTCGTCTGAATCGTACTGAACAACTCTTGCCAGAATGCGCTCATGAACTTTGAATCTCTATCCAAAATTATTTCTCTTGGCATCCCGTGGAGTCAAAAAATCTCCTTAGTAGTATCTAACGCCGTGTCCGTTGTCCTACATGGCACAAAATGCGCCATCTTCGACAGTTTGTCCACTACTACCATCAAGGCGCCTTTGCCTCTTATGGTTCTCGGGAACCCTATGATAAAGTCCATGCTGATTATCTCCCATTTCGCATTCGGCACAGGCAATGGCTCCAATGCTCCAGGAATTCGGAGTTGCTCCGCCTTCATCTGTTGACATAGCTGGCACTCACGAATGTACTTAGTTATCTGCTTCTTCAGGCCAGAAGTAACTACTTCTGATCTTAAATTAGGTCTTCATAAAACCCGCATGCCCGACTATTGAGCTATTCTATGTGTCATGGAGTATCAGCTTCCTGACTCCTGATGATTCTGCTACACACAATTTGTTCTTATGGTACAATAGGTTACCTTCCTTCTTAAAATGCTTGAAGGTTTCCCTTTCTTTATCCGTTCTTGCATCCATTGAGGCTTGCCCATATTCTTTGAAATCGTGGTCCGATAGCAACGTCTCTTCTATCTTTTTGCCATACTCATTGGTGAGTGTCGATATGGCATTGCAATGGACTCTTGTCTCTAGTGGCCTCCGAAAGAGTGCATTCGCAACCACATTCAACTTCCCCAGTTTATTAACTATCTTGAAGTTGTATTCCTCGAGGAATTCCATCCACCTCCTTTGTCTTAGATTTAGGAGTGATTACGTAAAGATGTACTGGAGGCTTTGGTGGTCTGTGTCCAATTGGAAACTTATACCCAACAAGTAGTGCCTCCAGATCCTTAGGGCTCTTACTATGGCCAAAAGCTCCTGGTCATGAGTCGGGTAGCGCTGCTCGGCATCGTTCATCTTCTTCGAATCATACGCAACTACCCTTCCTTCCTGCATAAGGACTCCTCCTGTTGCTAGCTTATTAGCATCCGTTGCCGCTAACTTGTCTTTGCTTGGATCTGGGAGGGTAAGAACTGGTGCTGTGGTCAATGCCTCTTTGAGCTTCTCAAAAGAGGGTTGTACATTCTCAAGCCAATATTGCACCCAATCTTTCACCTTCTTATTCTTAGTGAGGTCCGACATAGGAGACGCCCACTTCACGAAGTCCTTAACGAACTTGCGATAGTACCCTGTCAAGCCAAGGAAGCTTCTTACTTCTCCCACATTCCTCGGTGCTGGCCAATCCATTATGGCTTCTATCTTCACCGGATCTGTTGAGATTCCTTCGGCTATGACTACATGCCCCAAGTATTCCACCCTACCTATTGCAAAGTGGCACTTTGAGAGTTTACCATATAGTCGATGCCGCCTTAGCTTCTCTAGCACTCTCCTCAAATGCAGGGCATGTTCCTCTATAGTCTTACTATAGATTAGGATATCATCAAACGATGACAAATTCATCCAGGAATTCCTTGAAGATGTCGTTCATTAAACGCATAAATGTTGTTGGCGCATTCGATAAGCCGAAAGGCATTATCATGAACTCATAATGACCATACCGCGTTCTGAAAGCGGTTTTGTGGATTTCTTCCTTGATCCTTATCTGGTGATAACCTGACCTTAGATCAATCTTGGAGAAGACCTTTGCTCCTTGCAGCTGGTCCATCAAATCATCTGCCCTGGGCAAAGCATATTTATTCTTTACCATTTGCTTATTCAATTGACGGTAATCTATGCAGATTCTCAAACTGCCATCCTTTTTCTTGACAAAAAGGATTGGCGCCCCGAAGCGTGACACACTTGCCCTCATGAACCTGAGCTCAAGCAGTTCTTGCAATTGCTTCTTGAGCTCAATTAGCTCTGGAGTACTCATCCTGTAGGGGGCTTTGCTGGTAGGCTTAGCATCTGGTGTCAGTGTGATCTCACACTCCACGCCCCTATAGGGTGGTAGCTGACGGATTTCATCCGTGAATATATCATGAAACTCCTTTATGCTATTGGCCTAGGCAACTGGCTCAAATTGGGCTCACTTTTCTTCACTTGACTAGGCTCACTTACCTCTAGCTTGAGGATGTAGTCTACCCTATCTTTACTTATGCTTTTCTGCAACTGCTTCATGGAGATACACTGCATAGCTGAAGTTACCTTCTTACCTTTGACTATGTATCGAGTCCCATCTGGAAAGTCATAGCGATCTCGCTCCTATAACAGTCTATCATAGCTTTCGCTGGCCTCAGGAACTCCATTCCTACTATCAAGTCGTACTTCCCAATGTCCATGACTTCCGCACCCATAGGCCATTTGCTTCCACTAAGATCTATTTCAAAACTAATTCTCCTCCTCTTAGTGTGGTGGATCGTGCCACTTGCCATACTGACTGGCCTAGGCTTCGACTTCAGAATCTTATTCTTCATAAGAACAGCTAGTCTTGGAGAGGCAAAGTTATGGGAACTACCTGTGTCTATCAAGACTACATATCGCTTGCTATCTATGATTCCTTCTGCCGAGATGATTCTAGACTGATTCTTAACCTCCCCTGACTCGATGGCGGCGCAAATTTTACACTCACCTTCTATGTAGTCTTGGGGTTCCTGTTGGTCGCCTTCCTCGCTATCCCCTTCGGTTGGCGACTCCCAGTCGGTCAGCTCAGCTAATGCCGCCTGCATAACAAAAGGGCAATTGTGCATTCGGTGCCCTGGCTGGAAGCACCTGAAGCACAACTTTTTCTCTATGCATTCCTGTTCAGTGTACTTGGCTAGGGACAAGTTGCCCTGATCCAACCTGTAAAACTGTTGTATCTGTCTACTCGTGTGGGATCTCAAGACATAATGCTTATGGAATGCCTTGCTAAAGGTTCTGAACGTGCAATTATTTCTCCTTAACTTATTGGATTTGGCATAACCCTTCCACCAAATTCTGGCTGGCCCAATTAGGTTCGTTGTTGCTACCTTGCTATGTCTTTGTCCTTCATCCCATAAGAATTCCCAAATTCCTCCATTTCATTTAGCCACGCCTTTGCCTCCATCCCTGACCTATCCTTGCCCGAGAACTGGCCCAATTTTCTTGTTTTCCACACATTGCTCATCGCATTGTCTACCTTCTTTTGATAGTTGTCTGTTCTTCTGTTCTTATCTCTACCTTGAGAAGTCGTCCCTGTGCCCTTCCGGGGTAGCCCTAGTGCGGGAAGGGGACACGAAGGTGTCTTGCGTGCCCTTCCCCTATGGGCTCCTATAATAGCAGAAGCATAAATAACGTCAAAACTAGCAATAACAATACATCGAACTACCTCGAAGGGTACCACATCCATAGATTCAATAGATATAAACATATGCCGTAAAACATGAGAGCTCCTACCCAAGGTTCAGACTCATGGGGAGGTAGACTGACGGCTAGGCTTCAAGATAGAGCAGATCGAGTCATAACAATGGCGGGGCTGGCTCGAGACAATGGCTAGAGTTGACCCACTCCATCTGCCCCCTCCTGTGCATACTTTGTAGATGGGCTAGATCGGGCTCTGGCAAGACTCTAGCCTTCCGGATACGCAATCTCATGGCATCACCCATTGAGACTGCTCCGGGTTGCATCTACATCCGGTCCGTCGAGGCAGGAAGGGTTCCATTTCCCCTTCTCGTGGTCTAGAGGTTCCACGGGCAGCTAGAGAATCGTGATGACACACGATTCTTCGCCAACTTAACCCCCCAAAATAAGAGCCAGGCCGTCACCTGCAGCTCTTGAGAGGCAGGGCAACAGCATTGCCCCAGGAGGTGTCGGGCCCATGCCCGGCTCACTTGAAGTGACCGGCCATAAGCCTAGCCCGCTATGGGGTCCCCAGTAGCCATGCTCAACAGGGACCCTCCCTCCATCTCGCCTCTAGACCTGTTATGTAGTGCTGAGTCATACCATAGCTCCCATAGCCCGGCGGGTTCCCATGCACAGGCTGCATAGTAATACAAATCTCCATGATCTTCGAGATGCTCGAAATAGCTCTCACTCCAAGGACATGCACACATTCTGGCGTGAACAAGGGTCACAGACTGTTAGAGCCAGAAAAGAGGCCTAGGGTTAGGGTTTAGGCCTTTATATGTTAGAGTTCACATGTTATGCCACGTGGCTCTAATAGGGTAGTCCTAGGATGGTATACAAGGCTATGAAGGTAGACTTGTATAGTCAAGGCTATGAAGGTAGACTTGTATAGTGACAGACCTGGAAATATATGTATTTATGGCGTATATTTTACTGGAACATCACAACTCCCTTTACAACGTCAAGGAAAAAAGGGCTTCGATCTCATAAAACAGTTAGATTTCTTGCTTCAAATGGTCAATCTCCTGCTTTAGTTTTGCCGCAATAGTTATGGGAAAAATAGATTTCTTGCTTATTTACCAGAGCCACAGGAGTAGATTCATAAGAAATCCTCTACTCTTTGCAGATGAATTCAATATCTTGAACAATCAGAACTAACAACGATAATTTTTTTTATCACCCTTTGTGGGAGTGTGATTCTTCTTTGGCTTGTAGTGCTCTGCCTTAGTGTTCTTCTTGAAGAAGTTTCTCTAGGTTCCTCGTTCATTATGTTTGGAACATGTATGTTCAGAAACACTATGATGTGTATTGCACTAGTGCATCTCTCAGAAGTGAAATTGACCATCCTGCTTGGTACCTCGCACCACATGTATTATAATCTCAATAATAAAGTTATTGATGTTCTCGTCAGTAACTTCTAGATCACAGAAACTAGGTTGAAGTTCATATAGAGTAGGCGGTTCAAATATGGTCCATTTAAAATATGAATGACCACAACAAGAACTTGAATTTTGAAAGCTGAGATAACAAGCATTCTAATTCTACCAGCAATGGACTAATTTTAGACTTGAATGAGGAGATATGACCTTCCAAATTTTATGCATTTTAGAACTGGGTTGGTTCTTTCATTTCCCACTTTCCTAATTCACAACTGCACCTTAGACTGTACACTTTTTGTCCAAACAACTGTATATTATAGTTACATATTGCACTTTCTTTACACTTTGTACTGTCAACTTAAACTGTGAAATGGAACTCTGATTCTAATCCTCGCTCTTTGTCCTCCTAGTTTGGGAACAAGAAATTGGTCTTCACTAGGATGGTGAACGTGAGGCTAGTTTAAGTAACTCTATTCCCATGGTAACAGTAGTATTGTACCTGTTAGGGCAAATTGCATATCAACTGGTGAGTGCAAGTTGCATATCAATCAAGATTCTAACCAACTACACCCATAACAACCCGAGGGAAAGAGATACACTATGCGCAACTCTTATATACAAAGTAAAAAACTTTGGGGATCATGTAGCACGGTGGATGCTTAGTGATTTCAACAATCGTAGAGGACTGATGTGGGGACTCACACGAGAATCTCGATCCAATACTCGGATCGATTGCGTTTGTCTATGTAAAGTTGGTTCGTAGTATTCGGCAGTTAAATTTGTCTCTAGATGCACAAGTATTAATTTATTCATGTGAAATGGACGGGACCCGCCTAAAAGGGCACTGTCAAGTTCTGTTGTTTCTTTAACAGCAGTGCTTGAAAGAACATGGTAGCACCTGGATCTACAGATTAACAAAGCCAAAGGCATCTTCGTTTGCAAGTTTGATGCCGACCTATACTTGGGAAAGCGATGGGAAATGACAACGAATTTTGAACTCAAAGCACATGCCTTGATTCTAAGTATTGCTAGGTATGATCTGGATAGTTTCCTCTATACATTTTTTTGTAATAACAGTTATGCTTTGGCCGAATATCATGACCAGCTTGATATATTTCAACTCTTTATTTGGAGCCATAACATTCCAGATTCAAACTTAAAGGTTTATTAACAATAATAATAATAAAGTTATAGTGCCCGTCATTGCTGGGCTTTAGTAGCAATTTGAAGAGATGGTTGTTTTATTTGTTGTTTAGAGCAAACAATGTGGCTTGGAGGAAGGAAGGAAGGAAGGAAGTTACTTTTATCGTCCACGGAGACCAATCGGTCTATGGGACCCAATACAAAAACGCAAGAAGTTTTTGGATTACTTGCCGGATTAAAAACCCCCCCAAGGGTTTTCGAGGAAAAACCGTGGCGAAGAATCACCTGTACAAACAAATCATGGCAATCATATAAAATGCGTAAACATCCCAATATATACGGGGGCCATGCACCACCCCGTAGTGCCTAGTCACGGACAGCCGGTGGGGCAAAGGTGACCTCGCAGGTCCGGGACCTCCCGGATGTATGACCCGTGGCACGCATCGACGGTGTGTTCATCGGCAAATGCAAGGGGGCACGCCCACCGCACTAAGGGGAGCGATCGGCCCGAATCCGACCGGCCGGCAACTCGAAAGTGTGAGACTCATCCTCAACGGCACCCGCTTGACAAAGACCGACAGAGCCTCGTCTGGCGGGCTCCCCAATCCACCGCCCGCCTCGACAAGCGAAGATGGTGGGCACCCGTGCGAATGGAGGCAATGAGCCCGCTTTTCGTGGCACCGGAACGCAGGGTGGGCCCAGCCCCAACTAACACGGGTTGATGTGCTCCTTGTAATGGGCCATTTTGACCTGCTCTAGAGCAATGGGGTCCCGAGCTTGCCAAAGGAAACAAGCATCTAGGTTACTCCCTTGTTTATCCACGATCGGCCATTGCGCCAGTAGACTGCATCATTGCTCTGCCGCGTTCCATCCCGGGCGAACCACATCGATCTCTTACCCCTCCAAAGATTTCTAAGCCGCTGCGGACTCATGGCCCGCGATTGTAAGCCCAGTCGCGGGGCCCCGAGCATCACCCATAGTAACCACTTTCTGAAAATAGACTGATGTGTCTATCAAGGGCTGCCGTGGCGACAAGAATCCAGTTTCTACTTGACCGAATCGATAGGGACTGAAGGTTTCACCCCAAGTGCTTTCGTGCCAAAAATGCCTACGCACCTGCTCCAAGTCATTCCAGTGGAAGTCAAAGGGCGGCCGGGCCCCAAAACTCGACCCGATACCGGAAGGACAGGCTTCGACCGATTACGGCAGATGTGACCCGATGGCCCCAATCATATAGCTCACGCACGGTATTTGTTTGATACGCATTGCATAAAGCGCTTTCCAGCCCTCACCACCCAGCTTTAGATAGACGCCCCCAGCCAGAGCCAGGAGGGGAACTCCACCCCTAGGTACTTGTAGGTGGGCGGGACGCCTACCGTGTCGCCCCCGACATGTGAGTGCAGGAGGCATGGGGTGACGGAAGAGGATATGAGAACCACCACGGGTCTTGGCCGGATTGACGCCAAGATGTCCGTAGCGACAAAATGTGTCTAGGGCATCCGGTGAGACCGCATATCTTCCGGTGGGCCAAGAAAGCCAACATCGTCCCGCATAGATGAGCCGGGCGGATGACCTGGTGCAAAAGATGTATGCCATCCCCCATGCTCGCGAAGCCGGGCTCTAACCGATCAATGTAGAGGCCAAAAGTGTCGGCGAGAGGGGGCAACCGCTTAAACTCGACATACTATCGGGTAAATGCTTGGCCTGGCCGATCGCATCCCGCCAAAAAACAACTCTCATACAACCTCA
Organism: Isoetes taiwanensis; assembly: GCA_021234155.1. Lineage (NCBI taxonomy): Eukaryota > Viridiplantae > Streptophyta > Lycopodiopsida > Isoetales > Isoetaceae > Isoetes > Isoetes taiwanensis. The sequence continues at coordinate 18,010,834 of JAJEKV010000012.1, read as the reverse complement.
GATATGGCATTCGCAGACAGTAAGGGGAGCCCCTTGACGCAGCCAGTCAGCCCACAACTTTTCCCGGGGACCAGATCAAAAGCCTTTGGTTAAGTCCACAAAGCGGCAATACAAGTCCACCCGGTGATTCCCCACCGTCTTCAATCGCCCGCACAGCGTAAAGATATGGTCAATCGCTGAGTGGCGGGGTCGAAAAGCCCGCCTCGTGTGAGGGCTCGCACATCCGGCCGCCTACGCCTAGCCGGTCAATCGCCGCCGAGAATGCCGACCAACGGTTTGGCAAATAATCGAATCGACCATGATCGTCCGTGTTGGGTCGGACAAAGGTGGGTCGCCCGCTTTGTGAATGGGAACAACCCCAGCAGGGTCCATTGTCGGGGAAACCCTCCTCGCAATGCTCACGTTGAACGTGGTAGTGAGGGCCAGATTACTGGCGCTGCCACGCCCCACTTGAGTAACTTCGGCACGCATACCATCGAGGTCATTGCCTTCCCATTAGCTAGCCGTTCGCGGGGCCCTCCTCAACATCCTCATCCACGAGAACCAATGGGGGCCATCCCGGGGGTATGGGCGCGGCGCTGCCCCTCGGCGGGTCATAGAGCCGCTTTTAAGTACCGCTCCCACCCCCTGGGTGTGATGTCCCCCGAGGGCTGGGCTGGCCTTCGGGCAATCATGAGCATCTCGGGTAGTCCTCACGCACTGCTCATGTCCCGAGTCTCAACCGAGGACGGCGTAGGGGGGTGGGGGTTCTCACGGCTCGCCAAACCAGGTCCAAATAAAGTGGGAGGTGATCTGAGTCGACCTCCTCATCCCGACTGTCTGTGCCCACCCGGAAACGACTGATGAGATGCATATCTTGCGCAACTACAAGCACATAGTCCACCACACTAGACCCTCCCCCCTGATTGTCCTGTCTGCATGTGCACTTGCGAGAATCGGGCCACTGTGAAAGGCCATTGCAAATTATCAAGTCAAGCTTTTAAGATTCATTAATAAGGGTAAAGAACCATTGTGCAAAAAGTTATGGATTTGGTCTCACATGTTGAACTGTGAAAATTGTATAGTGCGTTGTTTTTGTTTATGAGATAGTTCTATCGAAATGATTTTATTGTGAGGCATTGGTAGGCTTTAGCAACCTATAGAATTGTATTGCAATGTGAAAGGAACAATAGCTGTAATTTGGATTGTGTCCACTATAAGTAATGTCTGATTTAGAGGGCAGAAGTGGTAATTAGCATTACTCATGAGTTTATTTTGATTCAATAAGTCCTGATGATTGTGAGCAAATTGAGTCTCTTCTATTTCAATGGTAATAGGTGAAGGAATGGAATGCACAGAGATGTATGCGATAGTTTTTCCCCTCTATGAAATTTGGAAGGTGTAATATGTAGTTATAATGGCTTGTCGAAATGTATAATGTCTAAATGAAAATTCTTATTGGATTAAACGTAGAACTAAGGAAACAACATAAAATAAAACATATATTACCTTATTTTCTTGGAATATGAGAGATTATTTCATTAGGTTAATCTATTAGGTTTCGTTGGAATATGGGTGATTACTAACTTGGGCACCCACACCAACAGTCGAGCTTTAGCACAAAAAGAAAGTGCATGAACTTATGAATTAGTTTGATATTGCAATGTGAATTCCTAATTTCTAGTCTTAATTTCCACCGACACTTTTGTATCAACCTACATCTTATCTTTGCAAAGGACCCGATGTCCAACATGAACAACATTTGAACCCATATGACCGTCGTGTTGTTCCACGAAACATGTTCAAAACATGGTCTGGCTAATGGATAAAGCTTATAATACGTGGTTACTTGTGATTGTATTCAAATTGTTGCAATGTGGCAATAAACAAATTGTCCTAATAACTATCATTACTCCATTGAATTAACAAAGCAAAGCATTGGTGTGTAAAATATGAGCAACACCATACATTTTCTTCTCTATAAACACTTTGATCTCAAATTTGATAACAAAACCAGCCATTTCTGTTACAAATTTAATTGTTAAGGGAGTTTTAATAGCTTTAAAACATACTAGTAATGGTGCCCAGCGTTGCTGGGCTTAATTTGGGAGCCTGTAAATGTTTTAGACATAATGAGAAAATCGTGCAGTATTAACTTAACATTTGTACTCTTTTCTCGTAATTTCTGTACAAAGGAAAAAAATGAACGGCTGCCAAGAATATGCTATTGGATTCGTTCATTTAGGTGTTGGCAAAGTTTAGCTTGAAATCCCTTCAACGTGGGAGGGTGATGTCTGTGCATTCATCCAAGTTCACATCGAATAATGTCATTGAACTATGTAAATCATCGATTGATTGCTCCAGCTGAGCAATGTGTCGGAGCACATCATCTGTATCATTTTTTGTAGGTGCCTGTAAAACAAAAGCATGATGCTAATTGATACATTATTTTTGGATGCTTGTAAAACAAAAGCATGATGTTAGTTGATACATTTTTTTGAATGCAACAGAATATACGTCTTATCTTAGTGTTGATCACGATCTTAGAGTTGATAACGATGCAAAGATCTTCAGAACCTAAGTTGTGTTCACTATTGTCTGCCATCTTTGGCCTGAGATATAGCTAGGCCCTCTACTAATGTAAGACTTGGAGGTCATATATATATATAAGAGAAGAAAAAAGCCGTCTAGGTGAAAAGATTAAGAGGAAATTCTTTAAAAAAAGGCATTTTTATCCACGTCACACATCATTTACCATTCCACCCTTTCTTTTCTTATGCCCCTTGTAGTTGTAGGATTCAAAATGCAATGTACAACATAAAGGCCAAGGCCGAAAGATACCCATATTAAAGACCCTTTTGAGTTAATACTGTAATGCGGGCATTGCGCACATTTGGATAATAAATAATTGGAGTACAAAATTATGACAATTATGCATAATTGGTTGATAACATGGTTCAAGAGTTGCAGATCCTTCAGAAATGTTAACGAAGATTTATCAGAACCCATGCTTATAAAATATGATGTTAAGACGTGTACTTCAGAACCCATGCTTATACAATATGATGTAAAGATGTGTACTATCTCCACAAAATGAGCTAGGTGTATGTTAAACAATAGCTTAAAATAACATGTCATGTCAACGGAATACTATATGCAATGCTTCTAAGCTAGCTACAGTGCCTATTGTTTAGTGATCTATGTATATCTATTGTATGAAAAAATAACACTGGGCATCTTGTGGGGACTTGTAAATGTTGGAAACCTAGGCATCATGTGGGACCTGTACAATGCATGTTGGCATCATGTGGGGACTTGTAAATGTTGCAAACCTGTGCATCATTTAGGGACATGTGGACATTATGTGGAGACATGCAAACAACGTTGGGCATCATGTGGAAACCTATAAATGTTGATAAACATTCCGTTTTAGTTGTGGAAACCTATAAATGTTGATAAACATTACGTTCTATACTATTTGTCTAGGAGTGGAGGGCACGTTGTGTATATATCTCTTGCCAAACCATATATAAAGATACATCAAATTTCGATTTTTTTTTTTCCGTGGCTAATATTTCTGTGTTCTGCCTCAGGCGAGGCCTTTTTTGGGACTTAAGATTAAGGAGAAAACTTGGAGACGCAGACCTAGATCCTTGGAAGGCCGGTCTTGGGTAGCAGCATCAGAGGAGAGCTCGATAACTGCTGGGACAAGAAGGAAAACGGATCAGGCAACAAGGGGAAAGGGACGGATCAGGCAAAGGAAAGGGGCGGAGGTAGAGACTACGAAGCAGTCTAAGCGTGGCAGAAGATTCGGGTAAGTGCTTACTTCACACTCTTCGGCCTGACAACAGCGGTGTATCCTAACATCTAGCTATGATGCCTACTTCTAATAACGGGCTTATTTTATAGACAACAGGCTTATTTCTGTAGGATCGGCAGCAAATTAGCTAGTCCAGACACGACAGCGCCTCACAGCCGGATTAGAATGCATCTTGCACATACACCTTCTTTCAAGACGAGAAATCCAGCATTATCTAGAATTCTTCTTCATCTGCATGTCCAGCATGAGTCCTCTGTGGAAATATCTAAGGTTTATAAATTTATTTGGTGAGGGGCTACCGCCATAGATGACCCGACTCTTCCAGCTTTGTGTGGCCTAGAGTATGTAGTAGTTGGGCTTGCTCTTTTTTTTCCCCTAACTACTCGACCTTTCTGGCCAATGTAGGTATTCATCTAGAGGATTTGTTTATTCAGGAGTTACGGTCTTGGCAATTTTTTGTTGCAGACACTATCTCGTGAGGCTACTCACAGAGGATCTGGGCGTGCTGGATGGTCTATACTTGATTGGAATGTAAATGCTATCAAGTTTTATCGAGAAATGGGGGCTTTGGTAATGCCGAATTAGCTGATTTGTCGATCGGCTGGGGATGCCCTAAAAGCATTTGCTCGAACTCCTTATGTCTGCAACTAGGGTAAAGCTTGGTTTCTTCAAATTTATGTTTCAAAATGTGATCCTTCTATGTTTTGGCAGCCCTGTTTCTGTTCAATCTGATCCTAGCAAGTGGTCAGACTCCACTTCCCATACTAGAATATCTGTGAAGAATTGACAGATTTGATCTGTAAAATGATTGAAAGAGTCTAACTTATCTGATATCGAACTTCTTCCCATAAAGAAAGCTTTACTGGCTATGTTTTGAAAGTTCTTCTCTTCATTATTTTCTGATAGCTGTCTGAAGTCCATTTCTGGCCACTTGAAAGTTTTCAGATCTGCTGAACCAGAATATTGCCAAGGTACAATATGATTCTACAAACCTTACAGAAGTATGGAAGTTACAAATTCTTATTGCAAAGCCTGCCAATAATCCTCTTTGCGGTATATAGTTTTGAATGACATTCGAAAAAAAGAGAAATTTTTTTAACTGCAATGCATGGTCATGAGAATCAAAATAGTGTATACAATGTGCAGTTACCACCTCTGATAAATCCCCTTGATAATCAGCAAATCTCCGATCCATTTTTCAGAATTCTTCTTTCTCTGCAGTCAGTATAGAAACCTGGAAATTGACACAGAACTTAATTTGGAGGAAGACTCTTGGCTCCGTTCTTGACAGTACTTGGAAGCTACAACTGCTGCAGACCTGAAGAACAATGAAGAAGCCCTCAATAATTTAAGAATGCTTGCCTATAAGCCCAATATAAGAGAAACTTAAGAGAGTGGACTACTTGGGGGCTAATTATGTCCATATTGGAGTTCATCAACAACTGATCACTAGAAAAAAGGATAATGCATGGAAACTCCATGAATGCAAGGACATGAAACATCATCATAACACAATGAAAGATCTAAAGGAGCAGTACTTCGTTGTTGGATGGAAACTGTCAGACCTAAAAAATGACGCTAAATGGTTTCCTCAAGAAACTATATCCATGTACATCAAAATGAAGAATATGTGAAGGTAACCTTCACCTTAGGCACCACGGAAACTAATCGACCTGGACATCAACCTAAAACGATATTTATTATTGACATTAGGTACAACTATTCCTTCAGGAAATAGACTAAGCATAGCACAGGTGAAATATTAGAGGATCGTTAACCCTATCACATTTTCACGAGTTATAGGGAATCTCAAAAACACAACGAAACTTGGGGATGTACCTTGCACTCTGGCCTTCTTCATAATAATTTTCGAAAAGAGAAATGTTCGCGGCGGCCTTGGCCGCCGCGATAAATTTCTTGTTTATATAATGATGTTATGCTATCCAAATAAAATGTCTTGGGATTTTGTGCATTTAAGCCATTGAATGTGTCTTTGAGTTGCATACAATTGAGTGGCCTATGATAACCCTTGTGTATGCCGTTATGCTTTCTTATTCTTATTTCAATTTCACAATTTTACAACATAGGTTGTACAATTTAATGTTTGAGATCAGCAAATCCTTTGTTATGTAAACAAATGATTCTTAGATTAATGGCTAAGGTATCCACTTTTATCAGGGAACTGCAGACAATCTAAAGAACCTAAGCCTATTTAGATGCATTCTAAGAATCTGAATAACTGATTTTAGCTTAGATGCAATCAGTGTCTAGCAACCTTAAAAAAAACCTAGCACAACATCGAATAGCTATCATACCAAATACCATCACACATCTATGTTTAAGCCAGCATGCACTCTACATTTCAATCCAATCTAACTACACCAGCATAATGGACATTGTCTACAAAACTAACAACCAACAATATTCAGTGACAGTATTACCCTGTACCTGCCAGAGAGGATTGGGATGCAGTATTTTCACATAGGAAACAGGACGCCAATGATGCAATTACATATGTAGCAGAATAAATGATAAAGTGGCAGATATTTTACCACGACTCATATTGCCTGTTCTTTTGGGCACGACACATTGTTGCATCCACCTGAAAGTTCATTTAAGAGGAAATCCGACCAGTTGTTGCTTGAATCACTGCAGACTTCCCGCCTATGGTTTTATAGTGAGGCCCCTCTGCTAGTTTCGGTTGTCAAACATAAAAAGTTCCTTGCTACTTTGAACTTCTTAGTTCTTATGATTAGTGGATAGATAGTGATAGCTGTCTGCTTAGATCTGATCATATCTCTGAGAGATGACATGTACCTTGAAGGACATGTGTATCTTTCACTTGATGCTTGCTCGGGTACAACCAGCTTTGGTGCATTCACTTAAAGTTGATATTTAGCTGCATTTTGTAAGAGAACAGTTCAAATCAATTGTGGTAGTGGCAAGTAACAGCAGATGCCAGAAATTTGCATACACAACGGATCAAAACATTTGATGCTGCAGGGGAAGGAGGCATGGCAAGTATTTTGCTGATCTGTCGGATTCTCTGTCCATCTGTATAAGATCACACGTTCCTTTTTGTCTGTTGAGTTTATGTACTGTTATGTTCCTCCTGTACTGTTATGCTCCTTTTTTGCAGCCACCTAGGTTAACAATCGAACACTTCTTTCCTCTCCATTTATGCATTTTTCCCCTTCCTCTCATACGGCACGACCTGGAAATTTTATACATATCAAGGACATGGTTAACTCTAACTGATCTTCCCACCAAGATGCAATTTTACAAAGATCACTTCGTTGAGATCAATGAAGATTCATCGAGCGACCAGGATGTTTGAATATTCACGCAGCACATAAAGTGAGACACGCTATTGGTGAGCTCAAGGTATCACCTCATCAGCTTGAGATTGAGGCTGGTCGGGCCAGTAGACCCAAGGTGGAGCGCTCGAAGAGGATCTGCAGATTAATTAGCACTGCTGGAGAAATTAAACTTGCATCTATGTGGGAATCTATCAAACCAACTGCACTTTCTTCAACAGCAGAAGATACAGGTTCAAAAGAACGTTGTTGATGCAGGGTTTGGGATGGCAACGTCCCTAGAGAACTCTGCATAGAATACCAAAGGGATCTCATAAATTAAAAGAATTGACACACTGTAGAAACTTCGATGACTTTGAAAGAAAAGAGACAACTACCTTTTTCCTTGATTCTTTTAAAGCTGGTGCACCTGAACACGGTGATAATCATTTGCCTTAAAGAAATTTACCAGTCATATTAATCAAAACAAAAAAAAGCATGTACGAACCTGAGCTTTGTGCAGGTACCAGTTCATCAACATGTTCCTGAACAACATGTTTTGCTTTGCGGTCCACCACCTCAAAAAGTTCTGGCACAGAAGGCAATTTCAGTCATACTTGCAACAACAGCGATGTTAAAGGAGAAAGTCGTTAAACTACTCAAGGTTACATTAGATGTGTGAATGTATATAACCTACAGTAAGCTAGCTTCAATGTAGGCATGCCACCATTTCTATCGCATTATTCAAGGCGCTGACCTGTTCGGCAGGACTTGTGAAGATCCTAAAAAAGCATGACAAACATAGAGGCACAATACTGCGGCTTCCATTTATCCAGAAAGTGTTGCATCAGCCATTCTATACAACAGAACTGCTGAGTAAACTTGTTCAAGAATGTGAGCAGAATTTGCAATCTATTCTTCCAGTTATTCCCTTGAATGGAATGCACACAGGTCTAAAGCAGGAAACAACTATCCAAGAACAAAGGAATTTTCAGGAAATACCTTTTCTACAATGCCAAATTGCTGAGAACATATACAGAAGTACTTTAGCAGCTCTTGAGACCATCCAGCATCTGCGCAAGGGAAGCTCGACATACAGTGTATTATCCATGCCTCCTTTGAATGGAAAAGATGAAGAACTTAGAACTGGCATCAGCAATGGGAACACAGCTGTTCCATGCTGACAAATACTTGGCTATCTAGCAGTCTGACCATATCCTTGATAACTGTATATTCAAACTCAGGCAAAAGATCAGACAGAGCAGAATACGCATAGGCGTTTCCAGTTTTGCAATTTTAAGGTAACTTTAATAGGTGAATATTTTACCATCAACATATAGTTGAAAACATCCCTCAAGGATAGTTTTAGTTGGAACTAAACATGATCTGCCATCTACAAATATATTGACTTTACTTCTGCTAAAAGCATTGCCTGGTATTTGTATCTCAACGTGGTTATTCTATCATGGGGAAGTTGGTTAGCTTGCATTTTGTTACTAAATCCCTGCTTTATAATTAAAACCTTGCTTTATCACTAAATCTTGGCCCTTTGGGCCAGGACCACCTGAGAACATACCAGAGGAATGTCTCATCCCTCGAGATGGGTGCCCTATATCTTAACTACGAACCCAATGAGCGTGAAAACTGAAAACCCAAGGAAGTGGATGTCAACAAACTTTGCATCTCGCTCATGAAACATCAACGCTGATCAAAAGTACTATGCTCACATCTTGAAAACACATGAAGCAAAAACATGAAAGTTTGCGACACGAAAGAGAATCTACTGCCCTTGAACAAAAAGGGCCACATGCTCGCAAAATACCTGTAGAATCAAGTAAACATGAAAGAAACTTGGCGCTTCCTATTCATAATTTCTCAATCTTGTAAATCAAGCAGAAATTGAAGATCAGTAATGAGTTCCGGCGGCTCTGTTCTTGCAGTAACATGAAAGAAATATGAAGATGCATTCTGGAGGAGGAGCTAGCAGCTCGAAGGTGCTACTAGGCACGGCCACATGACCTGTTTTTTAGGTACCCCCTTCCCCTTTTTTTAAATTTAAGGGTGGAGGCCCCCCACTTAAATGCGGAGGTGACATTAGGGGTGGCCACATGATCATTTTTCTGCCTTCAACGGCAGATTTTGAGGCAAAAACGGAAGTGGAGGCCTCCATCTTGAAGTCGGAGGCCAGTTTTCAATCTTCCATTCTTGCAGGGGAGCATCCACAAAAATTAGTGCAATCTGCTGGTTCCCCTCTCTTCTGAAGCTCTTCCCCCTTTATTCTGCCACTCTTCACCTCTCTGGTATCCGCTCTCGTATGAAATTGAGATACGGAGGTGGAGGCAGCAAATATTGCATGTGGCCACCCCTATTTGTGTACCCCTCTTCCTTAAAGATTTTGGAGGCCCTCTCCTTTTTGTTGGAGGCCCCCGGGGAAACGTACATGGAGGGGGTAAGGAAAACCCTCATGTGGCCTTGCCTACTGCCGCCCTCGCTAACCCTAGCAAAAAAAAACCATGTTATTTTAAAGAATCTGACGTGGCATCATCTCCTCCATTGATTTCATCAAATCTGGGCCACCCAAATTAGGGCTGGGTCCAACACTTACACAATAACATTATAATATACAAGAATTTGGCGCCGGCGAAGCCGGCGCTCTGTGCAACCCTTGTAAGTTTCAGAAATTGTACTTTCCAAGTGCTAAGGCTCAAGTAAAGATTTGATGCTGGGCATTTATAAAAATGTACATATCAACCTATGAACGTGCGTACGCCCCTTTTATTGTAAATAGTCCATCATTATTTTGCAAGTTATTGATTACTAATGATAGCGGTGCATTATGGATGTCATGAATAGATAAGATCTCTAATGTTAAGATCAATACATAAGCAGCTGAAACTATGCTCCTCCAGTTTGATGCCAAAAAGAAAAAAAGGATATAGGAATGAGTTTTATTGCACTATGAAATAATAAAAAGAGTCAAAGTTGTAGATATGGACAATACTTTGCAAAAAATGAATAGATTTTTGTTAGCACAATGCCAGCAGATAATCTGAACTCCACTTAAGTACAATACATCTGTATGAACATTAGGTGCCTTTATATTTCATTAATGTTGATTATTCGATGTTGGTTTCAATTTGCCATTATAAAATAATGCAATCACATAATATGTTGAGATCTAGGAGACATCAGGTTGAGCGTATCTAATGTATTGGCATTGTAAGATGAAATATAATTTAAATGGCATAAATCCTTATTGTAAAGTGGCAATATAAAAGTGGGCCATGAAATCTTTTTTAAAACTGTTATGCTCATGCAAAGTTTTGTAGTCATCTTTGTGCGTGACCTCTAGCGAAAGATCGGACCTTGCAAATGCAGATCCCGCGGTAGACGGGACTAGAATTGCAGATTTACAGCATTTTTTGGGTGTCGATCTATGCATAGTTTTTGCAAAAGTTTTGCCGCAAAATGCAGGGGATTTATTTATTCATGCTTTTATTTGGGTCCTATAGAACGATTTCTTAATGTGGGTTCTTCCCTAGAATTCTAAATTTATAGCAAATTTAGCTGAGAAAATTGTTAGAATTGATCATGCGAGTTTTTCGAACTAAGCAATAAATTGAACTTTTCTTGGGGATTAGTGGCCACAGTTATTTGGCATGAGGATCTATAAAGAAGGGACGAATAACCTTTGAGGTTATTTCACTAATCAAAAGGGTGAGTAGCCCTTAAATAGGGACGCCACCATCGTGGCATCAGCCACAGATAGGAAAGCAACGGAGCTGCCTGTTGAGTGGGCATCTCGGACTGATGTTTTCTGGCTCTGAATTTGCATTTCAATCTGACAAGGATGAAGAGTTTTATAAATAGCATTTATAGATGAAAAAGGGAGATACTCAGCTTCAAAATCAAAGCTTTTTAATGCAAAAACCTATCTACAAAATTAAATAGCTTTCTGATAAAGGATGATATTTCTCAGACTAGAAGACATTTTGATGCCGCGAATTGGAGTCTTCCCAAAATTTTCAAAGAGGGCTATCCTGCTAGCCCATGGGTCCATGCCCCTGAAAATCGAGGATCTTTAATTGAGCTTTGGTCGGGGATCACAGATTATCACCGCAGTGTTATCACCACAATATCAATCTATTATTACAGCTTATTATCGTAACCAAACAACGACTTGCCCGTGTATTTTAATTTAGTTTAATGTTGATGGGGGCTTCAAAGAACAATTCTTTCTTCTCATCTCAAGCCCGGCAACTATGCCCACGGTGCCCTTGTTACTGTATCATTTTTCTGCTCAATCTAGTGGGCACAGAAATAAGTATGTCAAATCTCCTTAGAATATCACCAAGTGATTATCACCAAGCGATTGTTGGAAGATTCTTTAGCAACAAAATCAAGCATTCGAGACTAAAGAAAAGGCAACATTTCAGTATGGGCAATTGGGCAATCTGCAAAATTTCTGACCAGGTGGAAGTCCAGATCTGGTCGGCTCCATCTCTGTGCAAATTACAAACTGCAGCGATTAGATGGGTCTAGATTCTCCGACAACTCGAAAATCCATCCATAACAATCTGATGCAACTCTGTAAACGAAACAACATAATCAGCCTACTTGCGGATGAATGCTTGAATGCTTGGCAGCTGTTGATGAAGTTGAGGATTCATACTGCCTAGATGATGGTCAGGTTGATCAAGAGGCTGGCCAAAATAGTGTGATCGGCTATGTTCTGATGGAGGAGCCAAAGTCTGAAATTGGCCTAAAGCATGGCTACTAAAGCTCTCTTGCAAAGAAGAGAAGGGCCTTGAAATTTTGAACCAGAGGCCGAAGCCAGTCCCCATTAGAATCAACCTCTGATAAGAAGCTCTCTATATAGGCTCAAGAACATTGCTGCTACATGATGCTTCTGCATTGCTTGCATAGACAATGCCTTCTTTGCTGTCCACAGATTTGGCCATAGACAGATCTTCGCATATTGAGGACATAACCATATTCACAGGACGTCCGTATTTAGAGTCCGGGATGTGGTATTTCCGGACTTTCTTGGTGGTATTTCTGGACATCCGTTATCAGCCAGGTGGTATTTCCGGCCAAAAAAGGTGGTATTTCCGGCCAAAAGGGTGGTATTTCCGGCCAAAAAGTGGTATTTCTGGCCAAAAACCAAGCGTGAAACTGCGCGGCGGAGCTGAAATCTTTGGTCGGATCGTTCTTGCAGCTCCGTGGACGGCTTGAACTGCTTCAAAAGCCCTTCTAATTGCTTTGTCTGCCCCTTTAACGTTAGTTTGATGAAGAGAGGAAGCGATTTGAGCCCAGATAGAGCCGGATTGATCTAAAAATGCCCCAAAACAGTTGATTCTAGGCTTGAAACTGTGAAGTTACAGTGGCTGATGACGGGTGGCCGGAAATACCACAAAAAAAGTCCGGAAATACCACATCCCGGACTCTAAATACGGCGGTCCATATTCACATTGGAGGAATTCATACCTCTGTTACATGATACCAAGCTGTTTATAGCTTCTGATAGAGGAACTTGTCTTTGTATGTGGAGATGGACAAACATTTACTGTTAATGCATACTTTTCTGCTAATGGGCTTGTGCAAGATGCCGAACTTAAGAATGTCTACTGCCGGACTAGTTAGACCATTCTGTTTCAAGACTGCCAAAGATGCAGCAATGAAACCTGTGTTCATGAGAAGCTACTTGTGTCGGATTCAATCGCTGAGGCAGAGCTAAAGAGGGCTGGACTCTAGAAATAAAAATACAGAATTATTCTCAATCTTGGTCTCCGGAGGCAAATTACGCCCATAGGCATCTCCAAGGCATTTAGGGGACTCTATTTTAGATTAGAATTTCCATTCGAAAACAACCCCAAAATCTTGCTAACTTGGAATCGGGTGAGTCTTTAAATGCTTTCAGCAGGCTTCAAGAGCTTCAAGGCATCGTTTATAGTGGTGCCTCTGGGAAAAAAACCCAGGAATTGGGGCTCAAAATACAGTGCCTCAAAGACGAATTTAGCCTCAAAAGGTGCCTGTAGCATGGATTCTAGAGCGAAAAATTCTTGGAGCCCACCCGACTCACACAATGAAAGATTCACCTTTTCAAGCTCAAGAAAAAAATACCTATTGCTGACGTGGTGGGAGAGTGATAGAAAAACCTAATTCGAGCTCTAATAATCATATATATAGAGACAAGTCTTTGTACTATCAGTGGGTCTATGAACTATAGTCCATAAACATCTGGGAACAAAATTCAAGCTTAAATAAATCAAGGCCTAAACTAAGCTAGTCTAAAAAATTTCGACTGTTGGACTCGACCAACTTGCCATTATATAGCATTTAAAGGCATGTGCCTACTTTCAAACACGGGCAACGAGAAATGCAATTTATTTAAGAGTAGAGATGAATTGATAATTGCAAGATTCTCCTCGCAACTTGGTGACAAAATCTGCAAACCCGTCACTTATTTTATGGACAAAGAAGCAAAAGCAATGCCATGGATGGCATGTACACAAAAATGCAAAGCAAAACATACTTTCCATGCCATAATATATGCCATAATTTATGCAAGACAAATTGTACCAGAAATAGACGCAAGCACAAGATGGAAGAAATAAAGCGGCGATGGCTGCTGATTTGGGCTTTTATTGTAGACCGTCATTTCATACACCGACGGCCAGGATCAATCTCTATAAAGAAGGGGGGTGCTTGGCCTGGATTGAGGTGACACCATCCGGACCATCGATCTCAGATCTGGACGGCCACGAGGGTGCCACCCAAATCTCTATAAAGAAGGGAATCAACTTCAATGCAATGGTGGAGTGGAACTTAACATATGGGAGATCTTTAGAAATTATCTTTAGAAACTATTCTATTCTATTCTATTCTAAGAAATTATGATATTTCCCCATGTTTTAATAGATGAAGTTGGATAAATATTTGTTTCATATGACAATTACAATTAAAAGGCACATTGTGCAACTCATGCAAGAAAAAGATATAATTGCTATTTTCTAATGCTAAACCAATGAATCTAAGCTCCCCAGTTGGAATAAAATACTAAAATTTTACTTCAAATGCTAATTGGAATAAAAAAAGATAAGAGATCTTTATTTTAGAAAATAGCAACATAAAAGCCTAGAGGAAAGTTGGTTAGTTGCATTTTTTTATAAATGGTAGTCACGCTATCTTAGCAAGTACGTCTGGAATCCGCGACCCACTTCCAGGCCGCCACAACATGGCAACTAGGAGTTTTGCTTGATTCTTACCTGCAGGTGACCGCTTGAGCGGAATTGCTGTGCCGCTTTCTATTCCGGAGGCAGAATCGTCGACCCAGCTGCCATGTTGTGTGGAGGGCATGCTACAAAAAAAAAATGGATGCACTAACACAATATGAAATTACAGGCTGTTTCATAGGTTATTGCCCCTTCTTAATTATGTATGACCCTTACGTGTTGTTTTACTGCCCCTTCCAACTTTCTAATGTTATAGGACTTCAAAAATGAATAACTCATTCTTTTTTAGTGTCCCATACATCCATGGGAAAGCCTTCATCAAAGATTCGCTATAATCATCTCTGGATTAACATGAATCACATTCACTTTCCATGGGAAGTATTTGAAACATAAAGGCATCAAGACCTGGCAAGTGCATCGACAAATCAAGTCGTGTCAGATGAAATCAAATACGAATCAAATAGAAACATACTGCCCCAATAGCTCTAAAACTAATGAGGCTAGTTCTAAGAGTTCGCCACGGCAGTGGAAATGCAAAAAACAACAGATCACAAGAACCTAGGGATCAAGAGCTTCTACCTAAATAATTAGTATCTAATATGATCGTACGAAAAAGAAGCCATACCTAGTTGTGATTGAAGTTCTCTCTGATGTGTGTTTTGCATCTTCCTTAAAATCACAAACTTGAGATGATCCTAGATGATCAAGCAGTCGGTCAAGGGACTTGGAAAATAAAAAGTAAGCTCTTGTGCAAGGACCCTCTGAGAAACAATTCAATGGTGTCTATTGCATGCATGCATAGCAAAAATGGCAAAAACTTCAATATCTATATTGGAATCCCTGAAATAGTTCTTCAGGATTTAACAAATCCTGTCCGAGATGCCTAATTGAGAGGAAACCCCTTGCTAAAGAAAATGACACGATTTACTCTGATCTGCCAAAACTGAGACTGCAAAACCACAAATTTATCAAATAGTATCTGGAACGGCAATGCTAAACTTTACCCTATCTGGGATAAAGTCACTATAACAGGCACCGGGATCAATAAATAGACTTAAACAGTCCAAAAGATTGAATGTAAAAAGTTTTAGCTGCTTCCAAACGACATCTAGACAACATGAGCGAGTATTGCTGAATCAAGAATATAAAATAGAGTTTTAGCTGCTTCCAAACGACATCTAGACAACATGAGCGAGTATTGCTGAATCAAGAATATAAAATAGAGCCTGCATAAGCAAAATTGTGCTCCAACAATAACTATTATCTTGGCATGAAATGTCTACAAATGAGCCTTAATCAAACAATTTAGTAATCTAAGTACAGTTTATCAACTATTCTTCTCTACAAATCTTTCTGCTAGTTTAGCCATTCTAGACGTACAGGCAACGTATTCAGACACTATACATGTGTTCAAACATATGTGAAGGCATTTATACACATTTATTTGGATGTACACTCTAAAATGCTTGAGCAATGTCTGTTGCAACGTATTGTCACATGCAGAGTAGTGCAACAGACATGTTAATGTATAGCCCTAATTGCGCTGATGTTTAAGAGGTTTAGCCATGCCTGCCTTTTCTATGAATGCATCTTGCATCATACTGACTTAGAAATGACTAAACTGTTCAATCATCATTCTCTTCGTACTCCTGCCATGAATAAGTAGCTGCAAAAGGAACAGGTTCTTGATAAATAATGTTCAAAAAGCCATTCGCATTGACTCTCCAGAGCTTGAGCATTACCAAAATATGCACCATCTCGTGAAGAAACTACTCGCGAAGTCAAGATATGCTCCCTTTTGCAGTGATTCAAATAACCCACTTTAGAACTGCATCTAGAATCTGCAAAAAGAATGGCCTATTAGAGAATGCGGTAACAATACCAACACAACACAAAATGCCAAAATACAGCCATTTTTACCTTAACATCCATTTATGCATGATGCAGCATTCATCACAGCAAATTTCAATGCTCAAATTGCCATGACACAATGCAAAAATACAACTACGCCTTCACATCTATTCACAATTTATGCACCATTCATCACAGCAATTTTGCCATTAATTTGTATCTTTCAACCAATCGATAACATGCTTTCACAGAGCCAATAACATGCTTTCACAAGAGTAGAAGATGAAGCCTAGAATATTTGTCGCTCCAAAATCTTGATGCAGTCAATTTACAAAGCAGAACGTGCCTGAAACAGAACATAGCTAGGCATCTTGCAAGAAACTACACGGTGTGCAGGGTGTGCAGTAAAAATATACCAACCTCAATATCAGGATGACACATTTCTCATTTCAAATGCTTGCAATAGCAAAATTAATACTATGCATGCATGAAGATCCACTTTAGGCACATGTGCACCCACAATGAGATTAGTGAGCGAACTTAATTCTTTCCAATATATGTTGCTAAATCTAGAGCAAATTCTAACCCCAAAACAAAATGCAACAACTCAATTTACAGTCTCCACATTTGCATCAAGGACCTAAGCCTACATCACAGAACCACCAACCCAAGTGAAGTTGCCTTCCATGCAGATATTTACTAAAACATGACTCAACTTACCAATAAGCCTTCAAAATATTGACTGTTAACATTATTGTAAATTTTAAGAAATCTCGAGAGAAAATCATATAGAAAGTTGAATGGCCCTATAGACTCTGTGTCCCTAAAGAGGAGAAAGACAACTGGTAAATGTCAAAACAAGCATTGAACAATAGATTGATTCGCCATAAAACACATGGGAAGACATACATGAATCTGGTTCACAATGTTGAAAATCAAGATAGAAGCCATGATACAAAAAAAGGAGGTGCAAAGTACAAAGCAACTGGATTGCATTTGACCCATGTCAGATATACTGTGCTTGACTTTCTCTGAGCAAAAAGAACCTAAAAGTTGCCTCAAAATAAATAAGCACCTTTCATAGCTGGAACTCGTTTGCTCCCCTTCAATTATGCCACCGCCCTGTTTAGACCCTGAGTTTTATATACATAAAATTTGCATCCTGCAATCTATGCCACAGAAGGTTTCTATGAAGCCCTCGGTATGAGCAGACCCATTTACCCTGGGATCTTCGATCTTGGATCTTTTTAAGCATGGGAGTTACCTTACCCAGATGTGCTCCCTTGCCAACATTTGGAAGGCCCTGCCCAAATGGGAAATGTGAGAATAATAGCCCAGCCAAACTTTTCATAGTCTTTATATATTAGTTTAAACAAAACATGTGTACTTACCACAAGATCAACGTCAGCTACAACAGATGCAAAGTTAAAGATTGCCACTACCAAATCTGTACCATCCAAACTAGCATTAAATATTTCGAATCATCTTTGTGTCTCAACAACCTGAAGGTTTTGTAGACAAATTTACAGCGCAGTGAAGATCAAATACTACAAAAATAAAAACTTTGCATCAGAATACCTGAGACAACATCCACAGATAGTAGATCCAATCGAAATGACTTATCAATGAATTGCAAAGGCATCCTGCAATGATGCACAAGTTATCCACAGTAGCAAGTTGCTATCGTTGTGTAAGAAATAGGCTGAGCACAAATTCTCCCTATAATAATTAAAACGTAAGTGAGGTTTCAGGGATAGAGTATCTAACCTCTACTGGTAAAATGAATCAATTCTCGAATATAATAAGACATGTTGCCTTGCTGCTAAGAGCCACTTCAAGATGGCACATCTGCATTCCATGCGCATTGCAAGCGCAAAATAATAAGAACGTAAGCCTTTAAAATAGTAACAGTCAGATGAAAAGGGCATTTACCTATGCGCAGATGCGCTGATTTGCTATTCTTGAGGAGGAGAAATCTTCTAAGTAAGAACAAAACATTCCTTAACCCTTAAAGAGGGAAGGACAGAAGAAAGTCCAACTTCAAGAAATCGCTGAAGTAGTGTATCAACTGGTTCGTCATCACCACCATAGCTCTCTGCTATTAGAACGGGCTGCAAAATCCAGTTGCAAAGAGGTCCAGATATACCTGCTGCCAAATGTCCCAGCAACCAAGAGTCTGGCTGCATGAGATGCCTTACGTAGAAAAATTATGGCAGAAGGAAGCATAGATGACACAGGCATAAGACGTGTCATATGACTTGCACTTTAATAGCAAACTAGGAAAAACATGGGAAAATGTGCTGTATGGAGAAAATAATATAAAAACGAAAACATGATGTTCTCGATATATTACCTGCTTGGGTTTTACAGATCCAGAACTTGGTAGTGCTGACTATTGCATTACCAGATCCAGAACTTGGTGGTGCGATTACAACTACAACACCATTCTTTCCTATTGTTTCCACTAATTCCTGTGTGTCCACGGAATTCAAATTGATCATCTCAACTCCCTCATTCGCTTTTGTCAATCCTCTTGCCAGTGCCTGAAGGTATAAAGTAAGAAACTCCATTTTCAAATCCTCAACAGAATACTATGACATGCAGTTCATAAATGCAATGATGTGGATAACTTATGTTTCTGTGGAGCAGCCTGGATTAAAATAATAATAAGCGTACAATTTGGTCCAAAGAAGTTCCCGTGATGTTTCAATGACAAAGATCATGAATATTTATGCTTCTCAAAGGCAATAAAGCTATACATAAGCCATTGTTGTATGTAATAAGTGTTAAGAATCGGATAAAGGCAGCAAGAATCAACGAAAGAGAGCAATAGAGCAAGCAAGAAAGAACGGCTAACTTCCATTTATGAATGTAGAGTACATGTACTTATAGAACAAAGCTGATTCTAACGTTTCTATCCTAACTAACTATGCCACGTCACTGATCCTTGATGTGGCTCAAATATGGCTTACATGCATGTATCTTAACAGCCTCTCTTAAGCCATATTTGCATAGTAAAAGAAAACTACTGCTGTAAAACATCCTCCCTTAAACGGAACGTTGACTAATGTAAGATCCTAGCTTCTAGTACATATATTCGTCCTCCTCCTCTTCATTCTCCTGATGAGAAGAGTCTTGATCTTCAATTGCAACCAAATTTCGTTCAGAAGTAAGAGAGAGCTTGGACATTTCAGTAAGAGGTGCTTCTTCAATCTTGGAGCATTCTTTGAACCAGTGACCCTTGCCACCACATTTAGAGCAGGTGCGATGGGGACAATCTTTGAGCCAATGCCCTGCCTCTCCACAGCAGAAACAATCACCTCTTTTAACTTTAGGATCTTTCTTTTGAACCCGATGGTAGAAGGCACTGTCACCCACTTTACTGCTTTGATGTTGCAGTGTGATATCTTGCTGTAATAAAATGGAGGATAACTGATCTAATTTGATTGGCGTCTCCCTTAACTCAATAGCTGTGACTACATGATTGTCTTCCAAATGCACACCCATGTCAGCCAAAGCCACTCGAGTCTGCATGATCTTGCCAAGATAGCATGCATGCCTTTGCAATAAGAAAGCTTGTTATCATGCATGACATCCTCCTGGCATCATTGGTATTTTCATAGACTGATTTAAGCTGATCCCATGCTGCAGTGAAAGTCTTCAACCCTGCAATGTGATTCCCAACAGCAGGATCAAGACTCATCTTGAGCATTCCCAATGCTTTTGTGCTGATCTTCTTTGCTGCTTCATTTTTAACAGTGAAACTTGGGTCTAAAACATCATCCAGACCATTGAACCCAAGTGCTCCTTCGAAATAGATTTTCCATGCTGCATAATTTTCTCCTGTAAGGATGGAATTCCGATTATGAGGAAGCTTCCCGGCCTCCATCTTCACCAAGAAATATGCACGATCTCCACCAAGAAATAACTAATGGAGGAGCTTTGTCGACAAAAAGGAAGCCTCCCGTCTAAATTTAGACTGCCAAGAAAAACGTCTCAGAAAAAGGTCTTTGAACCTATATTGGGCAAACGATTTTGCCTCAATAAACAATCACACGTCCAACCAATGGACCTCAGGCCACGATTGGCCTTCTCCTCACAGATTTTGGCCTCAGGCACCAAAAAATCTGGAGCCTAAATTACGCCGCAAGACTCTGGCTGCAGCGGAATTAGCCCGATCTTGGCCTCTGAATGGACCGCTATCAACTCCTATGCACTCCTGATCCAGCCTTCTGCCCCCTTGGGTTCTGATACCATGTTAAGAATCGGATAAAGGCAGCAAGAATCAACGAAAGAGAGCAATAGAGCAAGCAAGAAAGAACGGCTAACTTCCATTTATGAATGTAGAGTACATGTACTTATAGAACAAAGCTGATTCTAACGTCTCTATCCTAACTAACTATGCCACGTCACTGATCCTTGATGTGGCTCAAATATGGCTTACATGCATGTATCTTAACAATAAGTTCAAATGACATGAAAGGGAGTACTTACTTGAGAAAGACGGTCACTAAATCCATAGTCAGAAACATAAAGAACAGCGACACTAGCTAGCTGCTTTTCTAACGCCTTCTTACTCCAAGTTTCATATTTGTATATAAGCTCGACAACATTATAGCGTAAAAGTGGACCAGATCCTGTTGCTATAACTGTGAAATTTATTGGCTCAATCCTTTTAAGAGCAGTTAGAACAGACCGGGAATTTGGTTTCATCAAGCAACTTTCGACGAAAATTCCACCTATCAGAAGAAAAAGGACTGCAAGAAAGTTATCAAAGAAACAATTAATAATAACAAAAACAGAGGCCAAAAATCTATGAAAGAGGTGGCGTTTAAAAACGCCATTTTCAGTGGTGTTTCTTGGCCTCCAAGTTCTAAACATCCTATAAAAGAACATTCATTCATCATATTATCCTATAGGAAGGTTGCAAATTACGTGAAACACTTTCACTGATGGAGAGCCTTCCACAGGAGACATGGGCAATGAGCCTTACCAACTGCAAGACCAGAACAACAGTTAAAGTAATCCTTGAGCAAGAGTAAATATCATGCTAGATCATTAACTTACTAACTGAACTGGCATAACATAAATTAACGCCTTTTATTTGGCACACTGTCTTGTGAAGACTTGTGAAGATTGTTCTTCATAAAAAACATTAACTGCTACAGTGCATTGGCCCTCTGACCAAGTTCAAGGACCACTTCAAACTCTGATCCGGGTAAAACTCACAAATGGGTACTCACAAATCATGGCATCCGCAAGGCAACCTGGAGAAACAAAACTAGAACGAGCCACTTATAACTTACAATACCAACTGCTAAATGATCTGCAAGCCATCTAGCATGTTCTGATATAGCAAAGAAGAGGCCCAACAGAATCTAGAACATGACTGACATAGCAAGCCAGGGAGGAGAATTAGATCCATATTCCGTGAGGCTTTCATACATAAAACCTCTTGCCGAAGTTCTAACGCCAGGCAACCATATAAACATGGATGAATTTAATTCCAAATGCCTTCACTCCATTAACATTCAGCTTACAAACTAAAAGCATGTAAGTAGGTTAACTACCTCTTCATAATATCAACAACAGCTGTCTGTCCATCCCAAACCAGACAATGCCTATGGTAGGATTGCCATACCTTGCAAATGCAAGATCTGTTTTGCCAACAGGAGCATTCATTTGAAAGCTTAAGGAAAGACCTGAAAGTAACACTAGGCACACAATTTTCAAATTCCTAATCTAAATATGTCGAATATGACAAAATGCATTTGCTGCTCTAATTTTACAGCAGAGTAATAACAGGGGCCTAGCTTCAACAAGGAAGCTCCATTTCTAAAACATAAGCATGCATTAGAAAGCTTACAGAGTAGCCTATAAAAGATGTTAGGTACATCTTTTCCAAATTCATAGTACAAATGGGTTCAAATGCAGCAAAACGAATCTCCAGCTTTGATACTTTGCCATGGTTGTAGCCTCAATAATAGCAAACAGAGCATATGTGATCGCTGCCCATACCAGCCGACCCGTTCTAAAATGCTTTATTCCAACCCATTAACAGTATCAACAGTTTTAACTCTAAGTAAAGATCTTTCTACTTATTTTGCTCATCAAAGAATACCAGTGGATCTTCCGGAAAAACCATACGATAGTGCTTGAAAACTATAGAACAATAGATAGAATCTAGAGATAACTACTCTGTTTTGCAAATTTTGTTCTCAGAAAAATTACCTTCTTAGTAGCTGGATATGCAATCGAATCTTGCTGGAAGCTATGCTGATGGGTATTTGAACAACACAGTATCTTGTCCCTTAAAGCTTGTTCCACACACTATGTTAAGAAACTGAAACCCAATCATATGTTTGGCAGCATTCAGACTGGCCAAAACCGTCAGTGGGTCACCTTCAGAGATGCTGCTACTGAAGCTTTTACCTTAAAATTATTTAACAGATTATAAGCTAGAGAAAATCCTCCGGAGCCCTGAATCCATCTCTGATACCGCTTTCCAAAAGCATGCCAGAGATATAATTTCGATGCTCAAAGAAGCACCATCCAGGCAATTTCGGCCCATTTATTGCAAAGTTCGGTCGACTATGGCAGCTCCATCATGCCGTATCCAAACTTGGTCGAAGCCTCATCAATATAACAGGCCCTTATAACCCTGAACTTTGCAGCCCAGAGGCATCGGATTTAGCAAATCCTAGGCATCCCAATAGAAATTAAGAAAACAAAAAGGAAAAAACTTAAGCTTACATGCACAAGGTCCACACCATCTCTCAATCGGCCAGTTCATAAGCTCGACCCCATTTGTGGTTTACCAAAGAGCTGGTAAAATTCGTACTTGAAAAAATATATGGGTAAGCTTGGCAACAATGCTCTGAGTGCAGTGAATCTTTTCGTCTAAGAATGGAAATGAGCAGCCATCAGCAACAAACCGAAACTCGAATGGCGCTCCACATTGCCGCCATAACACAGACACGAAGAAATCCAAGTTTCGAGCTCTGCTCCGGCGTGAGAAGAGAGGGATTCAATTTGGGGCTTTTGTTGTGGGCCGTCCAAATCCGAGATGGACGGTCGAGATGAAATGCCCCAATTTCAAGGGCCCAGATTAAAAGCCCCAAATCAGGGGTTACGACGTGTCACCGGGCCGTCCATGTTATCGACAGACCTCCATATAATTGTATAAATATAGTGATATAGATATACCAGAAACACGGCGGCCTGTTAATTCCTGGGCCTTCGTCCATCTTAAAGATGGACGGCCGAGATCAATGTGCTTTTACACCATTGATGCAGACCCATACGTGCAACTTTTGTTCTATAATTTTTGTAATAAATATAGTCATTTGAAGCACCATGTATACCATGTGTCGTATATATGCACTTTATTTATTACATATGCCCTATATCCCGACAATAATTTGTGGTCGGGAAAAATGCAAGACGTTGGATACCATGGCCAACTTTTGTTTGGAATAACTTGACATTACTTATGCACTTTATCTATGATGGACTACAATGAGGAAACGATCAAGACAATTGCTTATTAAATCGAATATAGGTAAACATTTAAATGCCATTTTAGATGTTATTTTGCAATGACAAATTTCAAATACCTATGGATCTGTGATTTTAGTGTTCTCATTATAATAGAGGAAGAGATCAACTCGTTGGACTATTCTCGAAACCTTTCAAATACCTATGGATCAAGTGTTTTGTCGTTAATATTTAAGGGAGGTCTCATTAAATGTTCATAAATTAATAATTTGTTCATATAAGATTTTCTATGGCATACCGCTTAGTGTATGAGTTTTTGCTAGAAGAGATTTATGAAATGCGTGCTCTATTGGTTTGTCTCCTTGGGCGACTCAAATGGAAAGACAATCAGCGCTTCTAAAATGATCAGGTTAAACTGCAGACATGTACATGGATGATGAGGAAGTATTTTTGTTAAACATGATAATCCGTCAGGTGATGTATGTTTTTCACTTGCATCTTCTTGCTCTAATTCAGACAAAGATGCTCGTGCTGCCAAATTATGTAAGGTTCGTCCCAGGATTGTTTGCATTAATATTATTATATTGCCTGTGGTTGGTATGGGCCTCAATGGCTAACATTGTCATCCGAATTATGGCATAATCCAGAATTGGCCCAAAAAAAAAAAGGACGGGCAACGGGCAGCTAATCTCCAGATGCATATCTGGCTATAGAATGGACTGATGGCGTTTTTCATTCCAGAAAAATCTCTGTAAACATGGGTTCGGCAGCTGCAGTAACCGGTTTCTTTCGCTGCCTTGCTCCTCCTATTTATTATTGCCGGCTCCAAGCTTATGTTTTCTTAAATAGCCATCGCGAAATTTGCATTTGGGCAATCTTGGGTATGGCTAAGAATAAGCTGCCGAAGATCTTGAAGGCACCATTTGAACTGAACAACATCTCAAAATCAAACCCTGCAATAAATCGTAAGCTTGGCCATGTCAAATACAGATGCAGCGTAAAATAAAGATTGGGCAAGAACTGCTTTGTCGTCCAATTAACGTATCGAATAGAAACAACGCATAACTCGCCAATACAAAGTTGATTCGACACGAAAAGGGCCGAATCTATTCTAATTTTTGCCGATTCAACATTATCTGCTTCTTCTTATCTTTATCTCAGCTTACTATCAAAAGGGCGATTCTGGAAAAGGCCGGTTGTGTCAAAATAGAGTTTTAGTTGAAGGCATATATCGGCTCACCATCATTTATTTGTAAAACCTATCATGATCAAATCCAATTTCCTTGAATGACAATATAGCCGCCTTTGGCTCCAAACGAAAAATCGAAAACACCATCTAACTAACTCGAGACGAAAAAAATCTCACAAACCGGCGGTTCAATCCCCGCCACGTTCTTAAAATTTGACTAATCTGCAAAGCCGCGGACTTAAAAATCTTCAGCCCCACGCACCTGCGCAAGAATCGCAAACAGCAACCTTTCTAAACTCACTCTGCCCCTTTTTATAGGAAGCCAAAGAAGCCCCCCTGGGAATCGAACCCAGGTGCGACCTTCGGTGCGGCGCCCATGGTGTAGAGGG
This sequence comes from Isoetes taiwanensis, assembly GCA_021234155.1. Taxonomy (NCBI): domain Eukaryota; kingdom Viridiplantae; phylum Streptophyta; class Lycopodiopsida; order Isoetales; family Isoetaceae; genus Isoetes; species Isoetes taiwanensis. The sequence goes on along the minus strand of JAJEKV010000012.1, from coordinate 17,985,578 downwards.
AGCACCGATCTCCGAGGGGGTCGGTGCTCCATCTACATCTCGGGCATGAGATGGATGGAGTGTTTTTTTGGGGTACGCACCTTGCTCATGGAAGTAGTTCTTTGTAGACGACGTTGCTTGTGGTTTTGCTGGTGTTGGATTCGTCAAGAAGAATCAGCACGTCTTCTTTTTTTCGGACGCGTGTGAGTGCTGTGTATAGTTGTCCGTGTGTGAAGACTTCAGTTCGTAGGTCGAGGACTATCTTGTCCAAGGTGAGGCCTAGGCAGCTGTGGAATGTTGTTGAATACGCGGGTCGTGAATCTTAAGTCATTGTCCTGCCCGTGGATTGTCCAGGGCCAGTTGTCTGGTTGGCAGAAGAAGTCAACTCGAGATATAGGATGTGTGTTTCCTACGTGCTGTGGTTGGCCTGTTAGAACTTTGACGGTTACGAATTTGGCATGCATTGAGCATACCATGACTCTTGCATTTTTTACGAGCCCTCTATCTTTGTCCAGTGTTTTTGTGATGTGGCATATGGTGTTGGGCTTTAATTGCAGTTCATGTTGTGGAAGTGCTGGGTGTTTGAAGCCGTTCAGGAAGTCTGTTGTTGCCATTGGATGGTCTTCGATGGTTTGGTCGTTTTCTGTGAGGCGATCAACGCTGAAATAACTTCTGTGGTTTGCTTGGATCATTCGTATAATTTCAATATTGAATTCATCAACAGGGATGTTTTTCGGAGATAAGAATGCTCTCTTCTCGCATGTCGTAGGTGTTAACAATATATACACATTGTATAAGAAGTTGATGGCGTCTTCCATTTTTGTTGTTGTCTTGAATAGTGTCAGTGGGATGTCATTGAGGAGACGGCCCTCTCCGATGTCATCAACAAACTGTATGAGGTCTCAAGGCTTGTCATGCGTTTCTTCGCTCGTTGAGTTCTAGCACTTTGAAGTGGTTCCATAAGTGGGAGGATATGATGGATGCATTTATTGTCGCTGCTTTTTCTCCTCGCTTGACGACGGAGCAATCATGCCTAAAAATCTCCAAATGGGCTATGAATAGTTTTCCTCCTAATGGACTATATTTTGTAGAAGGATGTCAACCGCTTATGATCGCTTTGTTGGCCATAGGGAACTCGGTCCCATATGATCATTTTATTGCGGTGTTAATCAATGCAAAATCTTGGGGAATGTGGATCTAGTAGTGAATGAATTCCAATATTGTTATCGATGATGGGTATTTGAAACAGAGAATGTGCGCGCCTTCCAAATGGGTATTGCAATGATGCTAGTGCCGTGGGTGGCACATGGTAAGATTACTTGATTCAATCCTGTATGAAGAGGCAAATAGCATTCAAGACATATGTTTTGCCAAGGCCGCTTCCATAAATGAAGATTGGGGCCGGTGATTCTTGTTTCCTCGATAAGCTCTGATATGTAGGTGTAGACCAAGATTGATTTTTGTTCATGGTCTCAGAACATACTTGAGCTCTTTATAAGATACTCTTCATGGTCGGAAATTTGTTGAGTTCATTCTCAGATTTCTTTGGATGGAACATTGTGTATAGGTAGGCCAAAAGCTCCAGTGTCAGTTCCATGTTGGATCAAGATGTTGTTAATAGCAAGCAGGCTTTCATTGGCAGCAGCTAATTGGTTTCCTTGGTATTGTTCTAGAAAGTCGGCTATCATGTGGCATTGAAATGTTTCCCATAGCTGGAGTGCTGGTCCGGAATCTAGTATTAAGAGCGCAAATAAGAACCGTAATTGTGATGGAGTTTGAAGACATGAGATTGCCTCTTTCATTACTGCCATGGCTTCAGTTGCTGGTGCAATTAGTCCCATGGCTTGAGCGGTTTCCTGATATGTCTTGTATTGCTGTTGGTCATGACTCTTGAGTTCCTCCCAAGATCGTGCGGCCTTGTGGAGCAGGATGAGTCTCAGGTAGAATGCCTCTCCAACTTTTGGAAGTAATAGTCGTATTCTGCAGATTAGTTGTCCTCTTATTCTCTCGTGGATGATGTTCTGGGTTACGCCTGTGACTTTCTGTTCTAAATGATCGGTTGGCTTGAGGATAATGCTTGGCTTGTATGCGATAGAGGTATATTGTTCATTGTACTCAATGTACGTGAGTTGATCAAATCTGGAAGCAAGCGGTCGCAAAAAGTATCTGTCTAAGAGGGAGATTCCGGTATCTGTGGATGTATTTCTGAAACAATGTCTGTTGTGTCCTTCTAAATGTAGGGGGAGGCATTTTACGGAGGGATGTTTCTCTGTCATGTGGTAGGACATGATTCTCCATGTGGCTTCCATGGATGATAGATATCGTGCGGAGATATAGTCTTGGATTTCATTCTTTGTGTGGTTTTGGTTACTGCTGGTTGCTGGTGTAGATTGTTCTGGAATATTTATGGTCGGTGTTTGTTTTGCAGGGTCAACGTGGAAGCGAGTCGTATCGTATGCAAATATATGCACGGTCGATGCAACGTCCACGTAAACATGGCAATCCATTTCCCTCAATAGAAATGGGATGTATGGAACAACATTGACATCTGCCTCTGTTCGTCGTCTATATTGTACATATCCTTTTTCATCAATGTATGTTCTTGGGTTTAACGGTTTTGGATATCTGTAGCAACATATGTTGTTTTCTTTGAGGCAACGTTTTGTGTGCCTATGGATCATATATTTTTCGACTTGTGCTCTCAGTGTGGGTTCTTCTGGTAATTCTGCAGAGATTAGATTATCGATCATTTCTATTGGAATCTCATGCTCTGTCTTCACGACGATGTGTCCATGGGGTAATCCACGTTTTTGGAATTCGATCACATGCATCATGTATGATATGGGACCAAGGTACTTTCGGATAATTTTCTTTGCATGTTGGACTCTCTCATGGCATGCTCGAACAACGACTGTAGGGTTGTCAGATGCATTCTGGCCGGGATGCAATTTATATTTTATCTCTGGCCATGCCGGATTTGTTGTGATAGTTATGAAAAAGCTTGGTCTGCCTTTAACCCTTGCGAGTGCAAGGGCATCTGCTATTTGGACAGCACACCATCGTCGAGAACCTAGGAAGGATGCTGGTAGGGTTTTATAATGCGCGTCGGGATCTTCATCGTCATTGAAGTCATCTTCATGCTGGATTATGTTTCGTCGATAGCCTTCAGTCACAATATAATTGAGACGCTCTTCCTCTACTCTAGAGTACATGTCAACGAGGTACTCTCCACAGAGTCTGCCTAGTTGTGAGAAGCGAGGTTCATGAAGCAGTCTAGTTCGATACCAATCTATTTGGGACATCTTTTGGTCATTATGCGGATGCCATCCCGGTGTTCCATGTGGGAAAAATAATGGATATTGAAGTGGTTCGTATGTAGGGTCAAGGATACTGAGGAATACTGGGTTGTGCTCATGCCGCATCCAAAGCATCACAGTTCTAGGTTTTATAGTAACACTATTATTAGCATGTACAATAGCAGCTATTTCATCCGATGTAGAAGGGTCTGCAAGGGTAAGTTTTATGGGTGCAGGATGTAATTCCTTTATTGTTTTCAACTCTTTAACGTATGGGTTGATAGCATCTAGAGCTGTGGCGACTTGCATAATCCATGTGGATGGGATTTGCATGTCGGCAGCAATGGTATATCTCATTGAGCTGTCGTATATATACCAATGAAGAGTGCTTGTGGGCGTGCCTGCAGATAGGAGTCGGTGGTATGTGCGACCCATAATTGCAACAGATGATGGCATTTTTAAATCCATAAAGTCACCTTTCACACCGAGCGCAGTAAAACAAAATAAGTTATTTACAATGCGTGAACTATCAGAAAATTTATTTGTTGAATATAGTTCTTCTAAGGTTCGAGGTAAAGGTTCAAGGGATGGGAGTAAACGACGACCATTGTTGCAGCAAAATGATACGTTCTCGGACTCCAATAAGTCAATTTGACATATGGAACATTTTTTTGTCCACTTGAGCAGTTCGTGTCCTGCAGGCTTCATGTCTTGTTGCATCATAGCAATTTGTTTTTGCCAATGTTGACTTGCACTATTATAATTTACTATATCAGGATTAATGGTTACTGTATTTTGGCTGTTTTGTTCCATGGAGGCCATATTTGGTATGGCCTCCATGGAACGTGATTCTATATCTTCATGCATTTGGTGCATATCGCTCTTTTCCTGGTTTATTAGCTCAACTGAGCATGGGTCGATTGGACATGTTGGTATTTGAGTTATTGGTAAGGCAGCAAGTTTCTTCAGCTTCTTTTGGGCTCTATATTCTTGTTGGTATTTTCGGCGGCTAAGGATCTCATTTATTTTATCCTCAGGAAGTCCTTCTAAACTAGTCGCAGATAGCCTATTGAAGATAGGAATAAATAGATGTAAACTTCATAGCATATAAAGGAAAAAAGACTAAATATTTTATTGCTAATAAATAAATGCACGAAATCTACTTTAACTAAAGATAATTGACTAATGGCATATCTATTTATATTTTTAAAGCATTTGTACTTACCTCGGACGCCCTCTTTTGTTTGCTTTTGACGGTTCTTTTATGTCCTCATCTTTTATAATACGGCTGCACAACATTTCAATGTTGTAGATAAACAATGGAAAAATGCATAGCATATTGCAGTTGTTTTGATTTATTACATGTTTAGAAAGTCAACATGAGTGCACATATTATTTGGTTATATAAAGAGGAGGACATTGAATATTTTGTTCCTAACAAATAAATCCACGAATTCTTTGTTAACTAAACAGGATTGGCTGATGGCATGCATATTTATATTTTTATAGCATTTGTATTTACCTTGGACGACGTCTTTTCTTTGTTTTTGATGGTTCTTCCGTATCTTCATCTTTTGTAATACACCTGCACAATGTTTCGACGCTGTAAATAAACAATGGATAGAATACATAGTATATTAGAGTTCTTTTAATTTATGATGTTTTTAGAAGATTGATTTTTGTTCGTCCATAGTCAATATGAACGTATATATCGTTTGGTTCAACGTTAATGATTTATACTATCTAGCTAACGATAATTGATTAATGCTATAGAACTAGATTTGTATAGTATTTGTACTTACTTTTGATGGTCTTTCTTCTTCGTGCTTGATGCTTTCTGGATACTTTCGTCTTTTATGAGAGGGTCGTGCAATATTTCAATACTGTGGACAAATGACGGAAAAATGCATAGCATGTTAGAGTTGGCATTACATTGCTAAAAGTTTGAATTGTATAGCTAGTATATGTACATACCTCCAATTTCCCTTTTCCTTGTTGCATTCATAGTTAACATCAACGCTCGTTCTGGTCGGCTGGCTACTATAATGTATATAGAGATATACAATTAGTAATACCATGCACTGAATTAAAAAGCATTTAGATTTGTGTTTTCTACCTAGAAGATGCGAACTCTGGAGCTATAGAGATGTGCCCATCTTTTGCTTTTGCATTAGTTTTCTTCAACTTCTTTCGAGCTTCGTATCTTCGTTGGCGTTCACGACGCTTCAGGACTTTTGTTGTACCATTGGATATGTCATTGTTTGACATGCATGGGGATAATCTATTGAAAATGAAATGTGGGAAACGTCAACTAGATAAAGAATGAAGACTAAAGGGAATGAAGTTTGATTGCTATAGATATGGATTCTGCTTACCTTGGCCGACCTTTCTTTTTTGCTACCAATTCATCTGCCGCACTATATTCCTCAACATTATGAGTTTCAAGTTTTTCAATACTATTGATGAATTGGCAAAGGTGAGACAAAGCTAGTTTACTACCTAGTAATCACAAAATATCAGAATATTGAATTTGTACCTAGAGCACCTATTTCGCATTGTAGATAGCGACTTTATTCAGCCCAATTTGTGCACGTGCGATGTTCTTCGAGAATCTAAAATGTGGGATAACATCATGATTTAAGAAATTCTATCTTATAGACATCTCTATTATACATACTCATTTGAAAAATGCTACTCTATAGTTGAGGCAAAGTGGAACAAAAAATATAGAATGGCGAGTCAAACTTGTAGCTCAAGATCTTGACGTCTACATTTTGTTTTTGTTAAAGTATCACCTTGATGTTTCTGTTTTGCCCAAAGATATCAATTTGGGCCTAGGTGGCAATGGACCATAGAGAGGGTAAAATTTTACATGAAACACGACCCAAAAAAGAAATAATCGAAACCATATTTGGTGAAGCCCAGAAGTCTCTAAAAACAAAACGCTAATTTTAAGCTATTGTGCTAAGGCCCTAAGATTTTATTTTGTTATTGATAAATTTTAATTGGTTGGTATATACGTATCTATAAGGCTAAGGATGGGGAAACCGATTGAATGTTTGCTAAAACATACGCCAATTCCTATATTGGTGTCGGATTTTTATCAACGACACCATCAGGAACTATGGTATGAATTAGTAAAAGATTCTCATAACCTTCGATAAGAGCACAACGCACACTTTTTGACACCGCGTGGCTAAGGCCAACAGCGACATCAAGTGAGGGCTATACTCGTCAACGAAGGCTTAAAAGTAGCAGTTCTTACACAAAATACATAAACCGATCGCGGTTCACGGGTGTCCACAAAACGGGGCCGCTTAAATTAAAAGTTGGATATGTGATGAATATTCGTATCCGACCTTCAGATACTCTGCAACTTGAGATTTAGAGAAGAAAGTAGAGATGCACATAAAAATCATCAATATACATACCAATGATGAGTTCCTTCGGGGCCAAATGTTAAGGCAACCTAGAAGACATTGCATTGCCAATGAAATTGAAAAAAAAAACAAAGATGGCCTACGGATGTGCATGGGTCCAAAAAAAAAAAAATTGGCCCCTTCGGAGCCTAGGGATGGTTCTGTATAACATGAGCTCCATACTTAAAGAATGTTGCAATGGAATGGAAAATGGATCATGGGATATAAAATAATATTAATACATCAAAGAACATAGGATACCATATATTTTAGAACACAAGAAAGTGTAAATATCCCTAGTCGAGCACACCTTCTTGTCTAGTAGGTTGTCTTGCAATCTCAAATACCTTAAAAATATACCATGGGCCCTGCACCATTGAAATATGTTTAGAGTTGAAGGCAACCTTGTAGCAAAAAGTTGCTGATTTTCTACAGCCTATTCTGCCACACCAAGAAGATATTTTGGTATGGGTTTGTCATGAAGAAATTAAGGAGTGCAAACTTGGTGAACTCTATGTATCGCTTGTTGCTTGATAATCGATATTCTTCCTCCGCCTAATAAGTGGTCTCTTCAACTTCCTCCTCTTCAATGGCGTAAGGTGTGGTCTTGGGCATGGGACAAGCTACTTCATCCTAAAGTGGCAAGTCTTTGGTGGCGATTCTTCACAGTGTGTCTCGGGGTTAATGTGCTTGTCCATAAGTTTAACCCTAGAATATCAAATCGTCCAAGATGCAAGCGTGGATCCGAGACCATTGAGCATTGCTTTTTCATGTGTGAACACCTTAGATGTATGGACCGGTTGTTATCCCTTTTCGTGTTTCACTAACAAGTCAACAACCGCTTTTGGCAATTTATCCAAGTACCGACAGAGTTACAAGGCCGTGCTTTTCATCTAGCAGCCAGATGGTTGCTTTGGACTATCTGGAAAAGACGAAGATTGGTAATCTTCAAAGGTCCGGATGTGGCGTGATAATCGTGTTCTCCAAGAAGCTCAAGGTTACATTGTAAAGTCGTATCATTGTTCTTCACTTGCCCCTCGCAAGAGGCGATTGATTTTTGAGGAGTTTTTGGATGTGCACTCTTATGCTTAGGTAGGTTGCTTCACTCGGTGGGTCTCCGCTTATCCGCTGAGATTTTATTCCTGTCTCTGCATTTATACTTGTATTTGACACTTTGATTGAATAAAGTCTGATGTCCTTCAACAAAAAAAAAACCTTGTAGCAAGTAATAAAATGAACAAATGAAGGAAAGCAATAAGACATCATGAATCCTACCTTTACATTACAAATGTGTAAATAATAATAAAATGTATGCCAATATATACATAATATTGTGTATTCAGGATACAAATTGGAATTACATTACAATTCGACATTCCAAAACATCCTATAACTAGTTTGTCCATTCTTAGGCAAGGTCCTAGACACAACATATATCAGCCGAAGTGAAGTGGTGTTCTCATTGAGCTTTGAAAAATCATTGAGTACAATTTGATTTCCCACTAGGAGTAAGAAGCTTTCTCAAAATATTGATAAAATGCTCCAAACTAGACAATTATCGAGCACCTAAAAAATAGATTATAGAAAACATTGAAGTTGAAACACCTCAACACGGCTCCATCATTTCACAAGGAGAGATGGCTTATCCGCAATAAATATGCCGCACCAAAATGATACTCGTCCTGGGCCAATGGAAAAGACTCCAGAGTAACCTGCAACAAAAAGTAAAATGTAGAGAATGACACATTAAGGAGTTAGTTGCATTAATCAAGAGTGTGCATCAAAGGCACTATCTTATCAAGAATATAGTAAAGGCTCGGAGCCACACGACCACTTGAGAAGAAATAACAATCGACCAATCGGGAACCCGCCCATGGAGACACTACCATGGAAACATCCGACTAGTAATCGCCTCTGAGGCCTACGAATACGAGAAACATAGAAAAATAAACCAAGGACTAATCGAGAAAAACCACCCAAATAGCGTTGTCTCAGAGACTATGGCCCCACGCCGAGGATTCGAAGACATATAAAAACCATAAAAATAAATAACCCGATGAATGGGAAAAATTGTCCTACCAATGATAAATGTAAAGAATAAAGAACTAAAGCAATCGAAATTCACTACATATAAAGTCAACGAAAAGAAAAAAATAAATAATGGCATAACAAGAAATCTTAGCTCCACCAAATTAGGGGCGGGGTGGGATAGGAAACTAGAAGAGATAGGAAAGAATAGAATGTACTAAAGGATTCAGCTTTCAAGAGAACGATAAGAGAATAGTGGAAAAAGAGGAGAATATATAGATATACGATCCAAAGATAGCAACGTCCCTTGCCAAAGAATGGTGGTTCTATTGCGAATGCTTCAAAGAATAGAACCATATTATTGGCAAATATATTAGTTTATTACAACTTGCAACTTTGATCTCATGTGGAATAACCCTTGCCCAACATGCAAATCACAAAGATGCAACCATACAACTTGGAAAAACTTACTTCAAAGATTTCTTCAGGTGGATGCACATCATGAAGAGGCTTGCAAATTATGCTTTGAGAGGTATATCCTTCTGTTCTTCTTTGAAGGGCTAAAAGACAAACAAAAGCAATGAAACTTTCATGAATACAAAGATTACGACTTTTGTTGCCTGCATGAACACAAGATCACAACTTGCTACTCGAGTATAATAAGCTATATCCATAGGAATTGAGGAGGCAAATCCTAGCTCTCATACAAACAAAAGTCAAGATGAATGTTGTATGTCTCTTATGTGAAAATACATATGTGGCTGCAAAAGAAAGTAAGCAGCACGATGTTAAGTACTAAAGGGACTCAACATGCATGCATGCACTATATGCATGCATTGTGTGCATGTAATGCATGCATGCGTGCATGTCAAAACCATAGGTTGGGAGTGCAAACTAGCTAGAAATACAACAAGCTCTATAAATACTCTTTGGCATACCCTCACACAAATACAACAACAGAATCATATGCAAACCATAGCAAAAGGGCCGTATAATTATAAGTTTTGCGCACGAACCATTTTTTGTGATATTGTATTACCATCTCAAACTCAAGCTCTAGGTATTTCCTACATGGTGGCCAACATACATTATAAACATTTAAAGGATATATGAGACTTTAAGGAAGGAATTAAAGTTAAGTCACATGTGGTAAATATTTAAAAGATCTATGAGATTGTGAACGAAGAAATCACCATGCACTTTGAGACTATGACTATCATATTGGAACCTAAACACATTTCTAAATGTTTTTGATGTTTCCAAATTCTCTATGTATCTATTGTGGCAATTGTAAAAGGCCTTCATTGTGCATTTTCACATCGTGATAACCCTAGTTGTGCATTGTTCAAGCAAGAAATTAGTATTAAATGTGTTACATCGATGTCTGTGTTGGCTTTATGGCTAAGAAGATTGAACAACAGTGTATTGAAAAGTTTCAGTAGAATAGTGCAAAGGAAAAGCAGTTTGTAGATCATGTTTGTGTTTTTCTAGAGGCAAATGTCTTTAAAAACGTAAAAAGCTTAGAAAAAAGTTGTTTCAGATAGTATCTTTTAAGCATAGATTAAGTCGCTCTTCACGAGAATAGGCCTAGAAAGGCCTTGAGCTTAAAAATAAAATATCTGCATCTCCTTTGGCATAAAGTACTTGTCATCTTTGGCTAGAGCATTCGTTCTAGTTCTATAGTGCTAAAGTACTTGTCGTCTTTTAAGCAAAGCATTCTATCTAGTTCTATAGTGCTCTCATATTTAGGCAAGGGTTTATGTAGACGAGAGTTCTTGACGTCTTGTAGTAGTAGTTTTGAGACGTAGTTTTGAGACGTGGAATAAAGCCTTATGCAAACAAAATCCTATTTTAGCATGCCTTTCTCTTTGGCATTGTTGAAAACAATGCTTCCTCTTAGCATGCCTTTGGTTTATACCTAACATAAACCAATATCCTTTCTTAATTGCTAGCCACAAGTCTATAAGAATATGCAAGAAGAGCTGCATGTGAAAAATCATGGTCTAACTTGAGTACTTTATCTTGCTCCTTTTGTTGTATTTGTTGTTTCTGCATTTGAAAAAGGGTTTAATGCCCAAATATGTGGAATTGACCAGCCTTTTGCATTGGTTTGTGATCCTGTCCATTGCAAAGTTGAAAGCCTTATGGAAGGATTTCTTTGCTAATATCCAATATGGCTTTGATAAAGCATTTTCTCCATCTGGATCTTGAAAGGGACCGTTATTTAAAATGGACTGTTATATAAATTCTTTAGTGAGACCACAAGTTGCAAGTAAAATTATAGATTAGTTTATTGGAGACTATAAATGTTTATTTCTTCTTTTAACATTGTGAAGGGCACTCAAACTAATACAAGAGCTTATATAGCAAAAGCACTAAAAGTATCTATGATCTAGGCTATTATTGGAGCAAGGCTTTTAGCAAATTTCTTACAAATTTTGACGTTCAAGAGGTGACTTGTAGAAGAACTTCCGTGGATAGGCGTTGTTGGTTTATGCTTCGTTTTATCTTTTTTATTGCTTGCAATAAGCTTATTGAGGTATGCATAAAACATGTGTAGTAATAACTATCGTTGACAATAATAAGGTTATTGAGGTATGTACAAAACATGTGTAGTTGACTAGAGCATGGAATGATCTTCAATTGCTAGACTTTGCTTGTCTAAAAATGTTTCTTGTAGTAATGAATCTAGAATGCTAAAAGCGTGTACGTTTTGTGAAATGTTATTAAAAAACTGGGAACTTCTAGTCATATCCGACCTATTATGTTGTTGTAAATACCATATTATACTGCTATCCTAATAAGATAGATTAAATAAATATGAAAACAATACGAGATTGAAAACTACCTCTAAAAATGGACAAATCCATAGACATGACAAATGTCCTTTCAAGAAACCCACAATAATATGTTGTTAGCAAGTCAGCTCAACAGATGGCCTGCTAAATGAAAGAAAAAGAAATATTCAAAATATTTCTATTTTCCACCATAAATAAGTATTAATTATTTTCAATGTTAGATTGGCTACTTTTCCCTGACTTCCTTGGCCCTCGACTCCGGGCAGCAGAGGTCGCAACATGGGGCCAGACAAGCCCACATGCCCAACAGCCCACAAGTCGCCAACCAGTCAGACAGACGATACCTGCTCCATCTCGAACACCACCCCGCCCTTGCTGTGAATAACCCACACACTCTAGACAACAAAATCACTTTGGGGACAGCCAATGTTGCCCCTCCGACTCGAGCAAAGAAGAGCAGGCCGAATTTTATCATAATGTGGTGGTACGTGGACTATCAGAGGAAGCAGGAGAGGATCTCACTAAGCGATCCAGATCGATCTTATCTCACATGGCATTTCGCACCACAAATACCACATTGTCCGAGCAAGCCGCCTTGGGGCTCAACGCACAGATCGTCCACGCGTTGTCACCTTCACGGTTGCAGACATGCGAGTGCATGAGGCAATTTTGCGTCAGAGTAGGCAATTGAAGGGGACTGCCCTATATGTCGACCAGGATCTTACTCCGATGCAACAGAGTCCTGCCGGCAATACCGCTCAAGTCGTGGAAATCCGGTCCGCCGAGGGGGCAATCGCAAGATTGGTCCGAGGCAAAAGCCAGATTTTAGGTCGGGCGCCGGCCGAAGTCACCGATGTACGCGCCAAGCCGCTACAAAGATCACCGCCACAGAGCTACCCCGCCGACCGCCACTCCTACTACCGCCACTCCTACGCCGCCCCCATTGCTCCAACCGCCCCCCGCGAATCGCCGCCAGCGCCGCACACCGCCTCCCCGCGAACCGAAAAGAGATCATCGTGGCGCCTACATCAAATGCCAACAAATAGAACTGCGGCTCTCGATGGTATCTTGAACCGCCCCGGGCTTCCCTTGCGTGCAGGGAAAAGTCTCAACTCTATTGCACTAGATATGGACCTTATTTTCCTCATGGAGACATGGGGAACATGCAGTGGCAACCGGGCCGAGCCTCCCGTGCCGCTCATTTTTCGGTGTTCAACGAAAGCACAAGCAAGTTTAGGGCATGGGGGTTGCCCGCTACTATCGCGGTAACCTTGGGGCCCGGGCCTCCCGCACAAAAACGCATGTGTACAATCGTTACTTGTGGGTGCGCGTGCAGCATGATAGTGGCAGTATCCTCTTCATAGCAGCATGCCACTTTCCACATGCCGAGGTGACGCCCTCGCTAAATATACGGGAACCGGGTCAGACACTCCGCAGAAATCCCCGCAGTCTTGGCGCCTTCCCCTATGGGCTCCTATCACAAATGAAGCATAAAACAACGCCGTAACTAGCAATAACAAGGAGTTGGATGACACCATTCGCAATTTTGTTTGGGGAGGGAATGAGGAGGGGGCTACAGTGAAGGTCGCATGGTGGAAGTGTGTGCGTCCCGCATGTGCAGAGGCTCGGTATGCTTGATGTGTCGCTGCACACCTAAGGTTCCGGGTATTGAAATTCATCCGGCAGTTTGTTGCAGGAGCAACAATCCCCGTGTTTGGCTCTGTTACAATGCCGCTTCACACTCTATTGTGTTTAGGAAGCCAGCCTATTCCTACTCGGCCATGGGTTCTGCTTTTGAGGATTTGCGGCCATTCCCTCATGCTTCACTTTTCTTAAGGGTCTCCCAAGGCCCGGAAGGTGGTCAAGGTTCTCTTTTCATTGGACCCTAGCAGTGTATGGTAGCCTCATCGCCCTTTCTCCGGGTACCCTTTGGACTCTCAGATCTCCCTTGGCCTCTTCCCTACACCACCCTTTACTCAAATACGATGGATTGCCGCAGGGTAACATTCATCCGCGGATCGGGTATTGGGAGGGTCATCCGCACCGCGGGAATTTTTAGAGAGAGATTTGGCCTTCTGGTGGGGGACATACGGACTTGGGCCATAATTGCTAATGCTATTCCATTGCGCTTGTCTTCTCAAGTCAATCGCTGCTTTGGAAGTCACATAGTGGACTTGATGCATCTCAGTTTGTAGCATCGGGCTTATGGGCTCCTAGCCCAGACATGTTGCCAGCCTTCGGATAAGTGGTCCCTTAAGCTTCCGTGGGAGTAAGTGGCCCGCCATGTGGAAGTGGGCGGAATACATTGCCTCCTCCTAAAACTGCACTTTTGTGGCAGATCTTGCACCGTCGTGAGCCTCGTGGTGAATATCCGAGTCCACGTGTTCAAGCCTCGTGTAGCGGAAACATGCCCTTTATGTGGGAGGCGACGTGGAGACCATTGAGCACCGCTTGTCATATGCACAGAGGTAGGGGCAGCTTGGTCCTGGGTGAGAGCCCTCTTTGGGACTTCACTATGCAAATGAAGATTCTCTTGGGAGTCCTTCCTAGCGTGTGGGCAAAGGGCTGCCGACATTACGCGTTTCATTTATGCAAAGCTTGGCTTTTGTGGCTGATTTGGAAAAGACTGAGAGCCGGGTCTTTCGTAATGCAAAGGCTTAGCCCTTTTCGATTGGTTCCGATCTTGAGGCATAAGTTGTGGCAGGCTTACCAAGTCTCAAGCTTGTCTGGCACAGTTAAGCGGGAAATTTGGTCGACATTCCTACAGATTGTGGATCATGATGGGCACTTCATTTCTTAGCACCACACTTATCATTGTACTTGATCGCATTCTAGTGGTTTAATATATTCTTATATTCTTCAAAAAAAAAAAAAAAACAATACATCATACTACCTCGAAGGGTAGTCCATCCACATATCCACAACTGCAAAGAAGATAATCCTATGCCATAAAACATGAGAGCTCCTACCCATGGCTCCGACTCATAAGGAGGATGACTGACTGGCTAGGCCTCAAGATAGAGCAGACCGAGTCATAATAATGGCGGGGCTGGCTATAGACAATGGCTAGGGTTGACCACTCCATCCGCCCCTCCTGTGCATACTTTGCGCATGGGCTCGACAAATCGCATGACTCTAGCCTTCCTGGATACGCAATCCCATGGCATCACCCATCTGGACTACTCCAGTTGCATCTCCCCGGTCCGGCCGAGGCAGAAGGGTTGCATCTCTCCTTCCCGGCTCTAGAGTCCACGGGCGCTAGAGAATCATGGCTAATAACACACCATTCATACCCGACCGAACCCCCAAACAAGAGCCAAGCTAACACTTGCAACTTGAGAGGCAGGCCACACCATCGCCCAGAGGTGTCTGACCCATGCTCGCCCACACGGCGACCCACCATAAGCCTAGCCCACTATGGAATCCCCCGTAGCCCCCACTCTGCAGGATCCGCCCCCCGACATTGCTCTAGCCCCCTCAAGCTATGTAGTGTTGAGTCACATCATAGCCTCCATAGCCCGGGGGTTCCTATGCACAAAGCCGCATCTAATAGGAACTAAGGGATCTAAACTAGGAGCATACTACATATGGCTCTAGGTCTCTACCCCCCTTCCCAATACAAAAGGAGCAAACATGATCAACCAACATCACATAACATCATATCATGATAATCATAGTAAGAACATCTTAACCTAATCATACATATCTAATTTACAGTTAGGGTTCCTTGATTAGGGTTCAAGATGTTGAATAAGGGTTCTAGGATGGCTCTACTCTAGCTACGAAATACTAACCCATCTGGAGTGCTAACTTCCAGATGATCTACCAAAAGCACTACTCTACATACCTGCTCCAGAAGCACTCCCTCCCAATCCTGGCGTCTCCATGGTCTTCGAAGTGTTCGAGGTAGCTCCCACTCCTGCTGATGTGCTCACACTCCGGGGGCTGCTGTGCTAGGCTATGCCACAACAAACGGTTCTCAAAACGGAGTTTCGAGCGCGAAGAAGGTTCCCAGACTGCTGGAGCCAGAAAAGAGGCCTAGGGTTAGGGCTTAGGCCTTTATAGGTTAGGGTTCACATGTTATGCCACGTGGCTCCAATAGGGTAAGTCCGCGTGGCGGGTGCCCAATAGGTTAAGGCCACGTGGAAAATGGTCTTAACCTAAGGTTGGCTAAGTTATATGAATAACTTAGTCATGCCCCCTAGTGCCACAATCTATGGTATACAAGGCTATGAAGATAGATTTGTATAGTGATTTTACCCGAAATATACGTATTTATGGCGATATTTCCCTAGAACGCCACATTCTCCCCCTTAGGATAATGTCGCCCTCAAGATACGCCAAGGTGACTAACCTACACTAATCCCCGCAAAAGCACACAACAAGAATATATGAACTTAACTCTATTGAAAAGATCAACTTTTCGTTAATTACTTATTATGTAATTATAAAGCTATATTTATAAGTTATACAAAATTATATAGCTATAACAACTATTATTATAAAAGTATACACATATAATATTATTACAACAAATTTAGGAGTTCATAGTTAGTCTAAAATCTATGACTCCTATCTTCTCGTAACGTGCTCCCTCCTTCATGCTTCCTTCAATCGGGCCCCACAAGCAGCACATTAACATATATAAGTTAATAAGTTTGTGGTTTTAGGGGACCACCCCCCTTACCTACCTCCTTGAGCCGAACTACTAGCTCAAGGTTACCCTACTACCTTGCACTCGATCATGGCCCTTTCGGATTTGAGCTTAAGGACCATTTAAGATGATCCTATCATCGCCCATGATCAAGTGCTACCTTGTACTTTCGGTTACCCGGTCGAAAGTACCCCCCGTGCATCATGCCCCAAGGGTTTTAAGCTAGGGAACGCCTCACGATCCCATCATCGCAAGATGATCACTTTGACCTTCACCATGACCCTCATACGGGCCAGGTGTGCGTATTCTCGATCGCGCAGGCATAGAGAGCATCCGATCGATGTCCCATCATCGCCCACCATGCCTCATTCCTCACTCACATGACCCTAATGGTCATGCGCACCTCTTGGTGCGCGTTGGCCTAGAGAATGCCTTTTAAAGGCATATCCCATCATCGCCCACATCGTTTAAGATTCCGCACATGCACTCTACTAACTAGAATACATGAGCCAGAACTTAAGGCTAACTAAGAAACATACTAAGCTAACCTCCCTCCCGGCCGATCAAATCTGAGACGACTTCCATCAAACTCCTTTCCCTAAACTCGGGTATTGCTTCTCCAAATCCTCGCCTAATACCCATGTCGCTGCCTTCCACAGTGCAAGTGCTTCCACTTGAACAAATATTGGAGGAATTGAGACCACCTAGTCCTCTTGAATGACTTATCAAGAAGCAATTCCCAGCACAATTTCAACTTGATCCTCCTCACCATTTCCAACAAAGTTGGAGTATTCAAAACCTCCTCGTGGTTAGGATCGCGGCCTTTTCCATAAACTCACATGGAAGACCTTAAGGTGGTCCGAGAGATCCAACTTGTAGGCCCGAGAGCCCACTCTTTCTCCAAGATCTTGAACGGACCGCCCACCTAGGGGCGCAGCTTCTTACAATTGCCGATGGCTAAGCTTCCCTTGCTTAACCTTTTACTTGAGCCAAACTTTATCTCTCGTAACAAAACAACTATCGAGGAGTTTTATGTCTATCCGCTAGACTTTTCAGATGTGCCCATGTCGTTTGAAGATATTCTCACACTTCTACCTAAAGCTACTGCATATATGCTGTCGTTGTTGAGAAACTTCCACCTAGGGCACTAGATTATGACACATAACTAGGGTCAAGCATTGATAATCAGAATCGATCATGGGGAGACATCTTCGATGACTCTTGCTTCATATTGTTGTAATGTAATTGACCGGTGGATGTACTCGGCCCATTTGGATTACTTGTTCCAATCATAGTTTCTCAACATGCTCTCCAAAATTGTGTTGGTGCGTCCCTTTGCCGATTTGATCGCGAAATGATAAGCAAAACTCATCAACAAGTTGGTGCAGCTCGTGTTGAAGAAGTCTTGCTAAACGTCGCTAAAGAACTTCAGATCTCTTTTGGTGATGATCGATCTATGCATTCCATGCAGCCTAAAAGAACTCTTATGTAGACCACACGGCTAGATCCAAAGCGGTGTCTATAGTGTGGCATGGCAAGTATGTGCCCTTTGATAAGTTATATACCACAACCATCAAGGCTTCAAAGCTTTGTTGTCCTTGGAAGGCCCGCTATGAAAACCATGTCAAGACTTCCCACTTGGCGCCCGCACCGCCAAGGTTCCAAAAGTCCCGAATTCAAGTTGTTCTCGCTTTGTCTCCGGCTGGCTCCATTGACATCCTTGATATGTCCGATTATCCGCTTCTTCATGCCCGCCGTAAGTAGCTACTTCTAATCTTGAAGTAGGCCTTTATAAATTTTGCATGGCCGAAATAGGGCTATTATGCGGTCCCGAAGATTTTTCTTACTCCTTATACTTTGGGTACGATAGTTATTCTTTTGCTATTAAAGATTACCTTCCTTTTTTAAAATATTTGAAGGTTTCTCTTTCTTAATCCGTCCTTGCACTCTTGTAAAGACTAGCCCACTATGGGCTTGAACTCCATGTTGGGGGAGATGGCTTCTTCTATCTTCTTGCTGAATTCGCTTGCTGACATGGAGATGGCATTGCAAATTGATGCTTCAAAAGCTTGCCAATGAGTGGCGACATCTTAGCATCTCCATGGCTTCCCTCAATTGGGCTACATGCTCTTTCATTAATTTGTTGTAGATCACGATGTCGTTGAAGAGAGATTGATGACGAACTCGTCCAAAAAAAAAATCTTCGAAGATGTCGTTCTTCAAATGCATACAAGTTGGCGGAGCATTCCATAGACTCAAGGGCATCACTGTGAAATCGGAGTGTCCATACCGAGTTCTGAAGGAGTCTTATAATTATCTTCCCCCTTCATCCTTATTTGATGATTGCCCGAACTTAAGTCGATTTTGTAGACGAATCTTGCTTCTTGGGGTTGATCCATTATGTCGTTTGCTTGTTGAGCTGCCCATGGTTGATATACATCTTTAGACTTCCATCTTGGCCGAAAGGATCCCCAAGTTGATCAACTCCTACAACTACTTCTTGAGCTCTGCTAGCTCGGAAGTGTTGATTCTATAAAGAGCCTTGCTGATCGGCTCTGCATCCGGTGCAAGAGTGATTTCAGACTCTATGCTTCTATAGAGCAAAAAGCTCTCAAATTTCATCTGGAGGTATATCATGGGACTTCTTGATTAACTTAGAAATTGGCCGAGGCAAAATGTTCCGGTAGCATCTTCCTTTTCTTACTTTGTCGTCGGGGTCGACAACTTGTAGCTTATGTACGACCTCATTCCTCATGACTAGTAATGGTGCCCAGCGTTGCTGGGCATAAGTTGAGAGGTTGTAAATGTTTTGGGATGCAATGAGAAAAGCATGCAGTAATAATCCAACGTTTGTAACTTTTTACCATAATAAAACTTTCCAAAGGTTTAACAACAAAGACGATCTCTCGTGAACCCTCTCAAGAACCTTTTGTTATCTTCAACGCAGTGCCTCGCTTTATTTCAAATTCATGGTATACATGATATGAGAGCTCAAGTCCGCACCTATCCGTGAATGTAGAAAGACTCTTGTTTTGTAGTATACACCTATAGGAGGGCTAGAGTTTAGCATCAGCCTCCCTTATTTCAATTCGTAGTATACATGATATGAGGGCTCAAGTTTGGCACCTATCTGTGAATGAAGAAAGATTCTTTGTTTTGTAGCATATACGATAGGAGGGCTAGAGTTTAGCATTGTCACTGAAGAGAAAGACTATTTGTTGGGGTTGAGAACTTATAATCTATACACGATTTGGGTTTAACATTATATTAAGTTTGTCCCTTATTTTATGTTTCATTTGATATTAAAAGTCCGAGCTTGTTTTTTTGTTCGTGGTAAAGTAGACTTCAATTGAATGTCGTGGAATATAAGTGGACCAACTAATTCAAGGAGTGCATATAGTATATAAACCATGCATAGCTCTTGAAAGAAATTAAAGTTGATTACTTATTTTTAAACGTGAGGAAGCTGGGAGCTCTTTATTCATAGAATTGACCAAAGTTGTGAGCTGTTGTGGCTGCTTTTTGCACATTTCAATACATCATGAAGGTCAACGATTCCAGTTTTATGATTTAGAATCGATGTATACTTGCTGCAAACTGTTCCCCAGAATGCACTGACTACAAAATGAGCACTGACTACAAAATGAGTTCGGTAAATTATTTCTCAAGAAGACAATTCAACATTCTATGACCAAATTTTGAACTTAAGCTTGTGCTTTAGCAGAGTGCTTTTCTTTTGCCTTGTGAATCTTCAATACCTTTTCCACATTTTTTTGTTCTTCAACCAAGAACGCTCTAATGATACTGCAAAAGCATGCAGCAGAAGCAAGCAGGTCTAATTTCAAAAAAGCAAAGTCCCCACTTGAAGTTTATTGGGTCAGAACTTGTCAGCGTTTCAGGCTCTCAAGGGTGTTCTTCATCTCGGGCAACTCCAAATAACCATTCCTGTGTTCTGGGCTTGCTAAGCTATACCCCAAGGGCAAGAAAGATTATGCAAAGCATCGAGATAATGAGATCGCCAAGACTCTTCAAGAAACTCAAGAACATGGTATTGAGAGAAGATTACAAAGGAAATTATATCTTAACAGTAATGTGGAAAAGCAACCGCATGCCAAGGTGAAAATCCAAAGTTGGTTAGTAGGTAATGACAAAGACAATGCGCAAAACTATAGATAAATTATCAGCCTATTTCCCTTTGCCTTTGGTGTGGACAACCAAAGAAACCACTTTCATACCTATTAGGACCGTGGAAAATGCTAAAACAATTTGGCAAAGGGTCCTAATAATTATACAAATGACACATCCCTTCAAGCCAACAAAGAAATGGCCACTTGAGCATGGCGCTATAAAGTTTCATCATTGATCAAAGGGACAACCACCGAAATGGGATGGATCGGGATGCTAACTCGACCCATCCTATGAATACATAAATAGCCAGGCCTCCATTGGCAACCTAAGCACCAAAGATAATATGGAGCTACCAAGCAGAGCATATACCATTTGGACAATCTGAAAAAACTTACACGCCAAATTCATGAAGGAACCGATACTCCAAAGGAACATTAGCCCGATGAAATTATGGACTCCAAATTTAATTCACAAGCAAAGAATAATGCACATGGAATTGGAAAACGCAATGGAGAGCTAGCGATAAATGGGCGTGATCAATGGAAACCTACCTTCAAGGTAACGATCCACTTCTCTACTCGCTTCTATTTCGAGAAAAGGTAAGGACGCTTTCTTGAGGCGAACCCTAGAACTCGAGATTTGTTTTAAAAGGACCCTAGAGCTTTTGGCCATCCAATCCAAAGGGGCAAGTGATATTGCCACAGCCGTAAGCTCAGATCTTAAGCTTTACTTTAATCAGGCCAGCTTCTTCAAGAAAGGGTTGATCCGCCATCACTAATGTGCAACATGCAGGCTCCATGAAGAAAGGCCGATATGAGAACCGGAATCCATATCCATAGCCTAGCAGCCATTTTGTTGCTGGATTTGATCAGAAGCAAGGAAATGTTTGCTGCTGGACAAGCGCCTTGGGAAGGGACCAAGGAAGAGCACCCAAGCAGGAAATTGGCCAAGGCGGCTAGGGTTCGATGGTCTGCAAGGAGGAAAAATCCATAAACCCTAAATGAGCAACCCTAACAAAATCAAGGACCGTCCAAAATTTTAAGTGAAATCTGGGCCGTCGAAAGTTTTAGGGTTTTATGCACGACATACACTAAAACTTTATAATAAAGGATGTACTTAAGTAATTGCTTTTATCGACATGCTGTAACGATTGAATTACTTCCTTAACTTAAATTATAAGGTACTTGCTCTTTAGTGCTGGGATAAGTATGTCTTGCTTATGATAATCAATTATTGCCTTAGCCAGCTTTAATATTGCATGCTTATTATGAGGTCATAATTGCCAATGTACATAAGTTGGTGCCGATGCTCTACTTTGCTTCGCTTAAGGTTGATGTCGAACTTGACTCTTGTTCCGTTGGTGCTGCTAATTACTCGGCCTTGCCTTAACTACTGGCCTAGATTTAGACTTAAGAGTCTTGCTCTTAAAGATGTCCGCCATCTAGAAGGTGCAAAATTACAAGTTAAAGAACTACTTACATAAACCCTATAGCCACAAGTTTAGTCGGCATGACATTACTTTTGGGCACACATAGAAAACTATATGATTAGATAATTATTCTTGTTTTAGATCTAATCTGTACTCTAGGATCTGCCCTTTCTTAATTATTGCCCTCTTGAAATAGTCCCACCTTTGAGTGGATGCCATCTAAGAAGTTGGCCGGACTTATTAGATTGCTTCGCTTCACTTGGTCGGATTATTCCTTATGCTGCGGAAGTACTCGTCATATACATGGTCGACGGTTATCCTATTATTGAATCCTTCTTAGCGAGGTGATCAAGCTCACGAAGAGGTTTCAATACGCTGGATATCCGGCCAAAGAATGTATACAATTGTTGTACTCCATACATTTTCTTCCCAATCCTTGAAGCTTTGCTCAATTCTTGGGTCCATCTTTCTAAAAGAAAAGACAAAAAATCTACTCGAAATTTCGTCCCAATCCCATCATGGATGCTATCACCCATAATTCTAAGATACTCAACTATCTGATAGGTCCTCTAACTCGCTTAGAGCTGGTGTAGTCGTTAGTCGTTGGAGTAGCAAGGCAATGATCCATAATTTGTTGAAAAGTCTCCGTATCCTTGGAGTTGTTATATGATCATCCAAGTGCTCGCCTTTTTCATTGAACATATTCTCGACTCGCCATTCCCAATGTTGATGCTGATTACCTTCATTAACATTATCCCTCTTAGTGGACTTGCTGATGCAAGCATGACATAAGGCTCCTCTGGTCGATCCTAGAGCCTTGAAGGTAATGTTCTTCACATTCTAGAATCTTTCATGTCGCCATCCGCCTTTGGAGGTTACGAGATTCGAGGATGATTCTTCTAACTCCCGAATTGATATTGTTGTGTTGACCTTTGTCGATTCTATTCTTCGGCCCCCGCCGGTTGCATGTCGTTGTTATAAGGTTGATGACAATGTTGAGTGCTTTACCACTTAACCGCGGGTAACCGCTTTGCCGAGAGGAGTTTATGTGCATCCATCCGCAGGGACTAATCTTGACTGATCAATTAATAATGCTGGTATTTGGTCCCCCATGATGCCTCTTCTTGATGGTGTTTGACCTCCAATCTCTAAGGTAGAAGATTGTCGTGATCTTGAGATGATGCTTGCCGAGGTTGATGTAGCTGGTCTGAAGTATCGGGGCTGATGAGGAAGAAGTTTGTTGCAGTCTCGCCATATTCCTATTCCTGAGTAGCTCACCCTTGCTGGCTTGTAATACTTCCTTAGTCAAGCATGTTTGCTTGAAGTCCAAATCTGATACTACTATGGCCTGGATACCTATGATAATTGCCCTTCTGAGGAGGTATGTCCAGTCTCATCCTTTAGGGCTCTTGATATCATAAGTCGATGAAGTCTACTTTTTGGTGGCGTAGCTGTGACATTAGTCATCGATGTGGGGTCGTTCCTCGAGGCAATATGGCACTTGGAGAATATCCTTGACTAGGAGATGTTCCTCCTCTAATGTGATCACTTTTATAAGTGCCATGATGCCCATTGGCTGTTGCATAGCCCTCTTGGCAAGTCTTGTGTCTATTTTTGATGTCGCAATCGTCCTTCCTTTGGCCTTCCCTTTATTATTTGTGTTCGGGCTTCCCTGTACACCATCTTGGCCTTTGATTTGCTGAAGTTTCTTCCATAAGGTTGCCCTCGCCAATTGCGCTGATATTGTCGAGTGGCTCCACTGTCGAGAATCTGCAACGAAGATTCTCCTACCCTATTTGACTGCCCTAAAGTGCACAAGGCAACAAATACTACCACAACAACAATTATTTACGTCTACTTACTCTACAAACCCTATTTTTATACCTTTATCCACTCTACCTCAAATGACCCACTTGACACTTTACTAGGCACTGAGAAAGGTACTTATTTACTGTTATGGGGTGGTAGAAAGAGAGTTATTCACTGGGTGTACTTGGCGTGCTAGACTGAATTACCTAGATAGAATGAATTCCTAGACAATTATGAGTCGGATTGGTTCACAAGAAATGAGGTCTCATGTTCTCAACGCACAAGAACGCACAAGCCTTCTGCGCGGTCCGACCCTACTACCTCGATTTTTGCTAAAAGCCAATAATTTTAAGAACTACCTAAAATGTCTATTTGGGTGAATCCTAAACTAACTAGCAACTTTTTCCATGCTAACAAAATATCTAAAAGTGCAAATATGGGCAAACCGAGTTGGTTCGCGCAAATGAGGTCTGCATCGCAAACGCAGAGGCGTTTTGCGTGATATGGAGCAAGCACGGGGGAGTGGTCCACGGTGAATGGGTTATTGGAATTATGGCAAATACTATGTAAATGTTATTCCTAAGGTCACCTAATAATATAAAGGGGCGTAGGATAACATAGCATGTGGGTGTGAAGAACAATTGATATTTATGGCAGGGGTCGAGGCACTATCATTGGGATGGTTATTGGTTGAGAAAAAGATCATAGATAATGTCCCATATGATAAGTCATATAATCTAATTAAAGGCAAGGAGATATTTTGAGAAAAAGGCAACTGCCGTGAAAAAAAGGCTAAAGTCGCAGAGAGGTCTATAAATAGAACTGAAACTTCAGTTGGATATATCTCCACAAACAGAGCCCCGATTGAAGCGACCTTTACTTCGTTGGAACCGGCTCGGAGTCTAGTTTCCGAATTGTGGTGGCACATTCTGTAGTTCATCCGGAGGAGAGAGTAATGACCGAAAAGGTGACAAGGGGTCACAGAACACTGCCATAGCGACTTCACAGATCTGCAATTGTTTTTATGATGTGTGGCTACTTGGAGTAGCTAGATTAGTCTGGAAGGCCAATAAGCTAAATGCCAGGGTTTTGTATTTGCCATAGAGCACTTGTGTTTTGCCATAACCCAGTGGATCCGGTTGGGTGGTTAATGGTGCTGCCATATCACTTGTGCATGAATAAAGTTTCTTTAGTCCGGTGTTCTATTATTTCATTACGGTTCTATTGTGTTGCTACAACTTCCCAAATATACATGAATTGTATCAAGTGGTATCAGAGCGGAGGTTTGCGATTCTTTTGGGAACCATGGGCAATGGGATCACTAGTGGAATTTGGACTCACTAATTAATCTGTGAGAGGAATTAAAGAAGTCAGAAACGATGGAGCTAGGAATTTTCCAGAGGGCCGTAAAGATCATTGTTCTTGTATGTGCTGCAAGAACTACTATTAGTTCTTATTTTGCTGGAGCATGGCAACGGAATGAAGAGGAGATTATCATTTTGGGGTTAATGGAACTGAGTGGATTTGGTGACTATTGCTGCAAGCGAAGCTGGAGCATCAATAGCAGAGAAAACTCGGTGCTTTTGTGGAGAATGTTCGAAGTATATGGACCGACTTGTTGTGAACGAGTTCGGATTATTGGAGAAACTTCTATGATCCTTTGGGGATTATGGAATAATAAGGGTGACTGCTGGGCTGTCATGGAAAAGCTTGTCATGGGGACAAGTAGTTTATCGTGGAGGCGAGTTGTCATGGGGACAAATAGCTTGTCATGGCCTGAGTATGGAGAACTGCAAAAGCATCCTGCTTGGGATTGCGGAGTCATATCGTGGTGATCTGAGAGACTGATTGGCCGTGGAAGTCAATTATATAAATATTTGACTTGGGAAGTCATCTATATTAACACTTGACCTTATGTGCATGTTTGTTTAGTGTTAAGCATTGGGGAGGACACTTTACGTAGAAGCTGTTAAGGATATGGACGCAAAATTTGGATTCGGAATCTCAAATTGTTTCTTATGGGACAGACTTATGGGTAAAGTTCTTAAGTTGAATTTCTTTATTTGGAATAAAGAATAGATACTTTTGTTGTGTATACCCATGGTAGATTAGTGACTACGATTGCAACGTAGCTGGCTTGAACATGGTATACTAGATAGGGAATGCCTCTTGGTAGACTAGTAATTGTGTCTGCAGCACAATTGGCTTGAACAAGAGTGCATAAGATGTATACTTTTGAAGACTAGTAATTGTGATTGCAACACAATTGACTTGACAAAAGTTGCATCTGTATCTTGGAGATACACTATATCGTGGTGGCGATACAATCAAGTAGTACCGTGGAGGTACGAAAGAACTGTATCATTGCGCAGATCGACCCGAGTTGACCATTTTTTGCTGTTTTTAGATATTTTTAACAAATTTAAAGTCCTACACTGCATTTCTAGACAATTTCTAAGCAATCTAACATCTTTTAGTACGAAATTTGGATCAATTTTGCCCTAATTCAAGTGATTCGGATGGATTCGCCGATTTCGAGCCAATTTTTTATTTCTATGTCAGAATTTTATGCTACTTAGCCAATTAAGAGCATTCTAAGTAAGATGCAAAGAATTCTACTACAAGTAATTTATACAAGAACATTTTTATATCCTACAAGCAATTAATTTACAGTAAATTTACTTCTAATGAGTAAAAACAATGTACAGGAAAAACTTATATTTATATAGTTTGCTAGACTGGAGCTCTTCACGGCTTCTCCTTGCGAATCCTCCTCGCCGGGTGGAGGTCTTTGGGCCTGCTTGGTATGGATCGCGCAGAGGTTGCCTTCTTCAAAAGGTTGTACCAGCTCTGCCTCTACTGCCTCCTGCAGGGCTCGGACCATCAAGGGTGCAGATCTTGGCCTCCTCGGCTTTGGCCACTTCCTGGCGAGACCCCACCGTCGTTGATGTGGCCTTGGTAGTCGTAGCCCATCTTGAACTCCTGCATAGACCTTTGATGTAGGCACCCGAAAAGAGACTTTCTGGATCATCAGACTGGTATGCTGTTGGCAATGCCGAATATGCTGAGCAGCTCTACTGTGCTGGGGATTTGGCCCATGGCAGACCTTCTTCGGAGAATCGAGTCGAGGTGGTGGTGGCTTGCTTTTCAACCCTGGTCGGCTACCTTGTTAGATCCATTGGTGGAGATAATTCTTGCATGATGCCTTCTTTTTCCCGTACTCCATATCTTGTTTCAGCTTTAAGTAGCGTCTCGCTGATGTTGCCCTTCTTGGACTGCATTGGATGTGGTTGCCGAGCGTAGGCCTCATCTGTTCTTCGGCGTCCTCCTCCTCTTCTTCTTGAGCCTCTTGCTCCCTTCTCCTGTTGTTGTGGTCCTTCTTCCTCGGGCTCATCCTCGTCCGGTTCGTCCGGTTGTGGTTCTCTGACAACCACGCTCACCCTATGCCTATCTTCACCCCTTTGCCTCTCCCTTGTGTACGTCTCTTCCTTGCCTACGACTCTTCCTTCCTTTTCTTCCGCATTGCTGACTCCCCTTGCTGTTGTTCCTCCTGTTGGGGTTGCTCCTGCTGTCGGATTTGCTCCTACGGCTTGCTACTCACGTGCTCTTCTTGGTGTTGGGGTTGCTCCTATTGCCGAGCTTGCTCCTACTGCTTGCTCCTCACCTGCTCTTCCTATTGCTGGGGTTGCTCCTATTAAGGTTGCTCTTGCTACTTGCTCCTCACCTCCAGAAGCAGACAACACGATCTCAATTTCCCCCGAGCCTTGCGATCATTCACCTGAAGTGCTAAGTCATTGTTCCTCCACGAGTGAAACGATTCGTCTGAAGAGCTTGAGTGGCTAAGTTCGTCGTCTGGCCTAGGTCGCAGGGCCTCAAGGATTTGCTTGTCGCCGCCTACCGTGAGTGCTTCAAACGTTCCGGTGCAAGCTGAAGCTTCCAACCTTCCTAGCTACTTGTTTGGTCCTCCTAACAGCTTAGCTTCCTTGATGGTGGCCTCTTCGAGCGATCTTGCCTCTATCAATGGTCGATTATGTCTATTCGCGGCTCATTTGGGTCGATCTCGTCGGCTGTTCGTTCGGTGGACACTCTTATGGCAGCTTCGGAGATTAGCTTCTGATTCACCTTACAAGGGTAAAAGGGAGGTTCAAGCTACCTTTTGGGAACTTCTAGGGAGTAGAGGTGCTTCCATAGGTTTATTAGCTACTTTTTCTTAAGAGTAAATTTATTATAACTATGGGTTATTAATTAAGGTACTATTCCTAAACACTTAACTATTGCTCAAAATTTCCTATTTCTTTTGGGCCAAGTAGTGGTCATTTCATGCCATTTTCTTTCAAGCTTTCTTTTGAGCGATTCCTCGTTCAATTTTTGCTTGAAAGGTGCGGTTCATGAACAACTTGAGCTCAAATTTACTAGAAGGTTTCTTTTGATTATATTATTTCTACCACTTAGACTATACTTAATCTAATTATTTAATTCTACTAATGGGAAAAAATTTTCTCCCATTTCGCGGTTCAAGACTGGAATTCTCATTCCATTCCTTAGCTAGGCCGGTTAGTCTACCTATTCAGGGATATGGTCAGGGCTAGCTCTTGGTCAACCAAGAACATTGCTCTGATACCATTGTGACGCTCCCTGCTAAATATACGGCGCCCGGCCATACACTCCGCAGGAAATCCCCCATCCGGTCCTTCGACCGCACGGGCCCTCCGTCTATCCCGCACTCTGGGATCACCGTAGTGCGGGAAGGGGACACGAAGATGTCTTGCGTGCCCTTCCCCTATGGACTCCTATCACAGCAGAAGCATAAACAACGTCAGAACTAGCAATAACAATACATCATACTACCTCGAAGGGTAGTCCATCCAACATATCCACAACTGCAAAGAAGATAATCCTATGCCATAAAACATGAGAGCTCCTACCCATGGCTCCGACTCATAAGGAGGATGGCTGACTGGCTAGGCCTCAAGATAGAGCAGACCGAGTCATAACAATGGCGGGGCTGGCTATAGACAATGGCTAGGGTTGACCACTCCATCCGCCCCTCCTATGCATACTTTGCGTGATGGGCTCGACAAGGCTCGCATGACTCTAGCCTTCCTGGATGCTAATCCCATGGCATCACCCATCTGACTACTCCGTGTTGCATCTCCCTGGTCCGGCCGAGGCAGAAGGGTTGCATCTCCCTTCCCGGGATCTAGAGGTTCCACGGGCAGCTAGAGAATCGTGGGCGACACACGATTCATACCCGACCAACCCCCCCAAACAAGAGCCAAGCCGAGACTTGCAACTCTTGAGAGGCAGGGCACCATCGCCCCCAGAGGTGTCTGACCCATGCTCGGCCCACACGGCTTACCGACCATAAGCCTAGCCCACTATGGGATCCCCCGTGAGCTCCCCCTTTCCGGATCCCTCCTCCGCATTGCCTCTAGCCCCGTTGTGTAGTCTTCGAGTCACATCATAGCCTCCATAGCCCTAAGGTTCCTATGCACAGGCCGCATCTAATAGGAACTAAGGGATCTAAACTAGCATACTACATATGGCTCTAGGTCTCTACCCCCCTTCCCAATACAAGAGGAGCAAACATGATCAACCAACATCACATAACATCATATCATGATAATCATAGTAAGAACATCTTAACCTAATCATACATATCTAACTTACAGTTAGGGTTCCTTGATTAGGGTTCAAGATGTTGAATAAGGGTTCTAGGATGGCTCTACTCTAGCTACGAAATACTAACCCATCTGGAGTGCTAACTTCCAGATGATCTACCAAGAGCACTACTCTACATACCTGCTCCAGAAGCACTCCCTCCCAATCCTGGCGTCTCCATGGTCTTCGAAGTGTTCGAGGTAGCTCCCACTCCTGCTGATGTGCTCACACTCCGGGGGCTGCTGTGCTAGGCTATGCCATAACAAATGGTTCTCGAGACGGAGTTTCGAGCGCGAAGAAGGTTCCCAGACTGCTGGAGCCAGAGAAGAGGCCTAGGGTTAGGGTTTAGGCCTTTATAGGTTAGGGTTCACATGTTATGCCACGTGGCTCCAATAGGGTAAGTCCGCGTGGCGGGTGCCCAATAGGTTAAGGCCACGTGGAAAATGGTCTTAACCTAAGGTTGGCTAAGTTATATGAATAACTTAGTCATGCCCCCTAGTGCCACAATCTATGGTATACAAGGATAGACTTGTATAGTGACGGACCTGGAAATATACGTATTTATGGCGTATATTTCCCTGGAACGTCACAGAGAGCAACTTTTATAATACTCATTCGGGTGTGGATAGATTGGAGCCCTATGTCGATCTATATGATGACATACAGCAGCACAAACAGTTGGGCATGATTATGCTGCTTGGAGACTTTAATGCATGCACAAGAGCCGAGCAGGTCCCAAAATTTGAGCCCCTGGCAGAGGACGTCTTGCAGTTGAACCTTGCAGAGGTAGCTTGGTCAAGGATATCAGATGACAACCATATTTCACGTTATAGCAGGCAGTTGTTGCTGATGGGTAGTATCTTTGACCCATCAGCAACAACTGCCAATCAGAATTTCAGCAATATATAATGTAGTGATGTTCTCGCATATAAGATATAGTAATGCATAAGAGCACTTGTATTAATCTGAAAAATGCAGAGAGTAATAAAAAATAACTATTTTAATGTACCTTGTAGACTCAAGTTTCATCTCCGTCCTCTGAGGGCTCTTTGGCCAGTAATTCTTGTAATTGAGTCGCTACACTCGCAGGTATCAGTATCATCTGAGGCTTGTCCTTGACTGACCAACCATAGTCTATGGTTTTGAGATGTTGATAACGTGGCCTGTCGTTCGGATTTGGCCTCCACCTTTTATGCCAGCAGTCCCTATACTGTTGTTCATAAGAGGTACCTTTTCTTGCTATCGGCTCCCACCAAGACACAAACACCTCTTCGTAGTGGGGAAGAGTTGGGTCTTGCACAAGCTCCTCTTCAACAAAGGCCATCCATGCAGGAGATGAGTCTCCTGGTCTAATGAGCAAGAGCATACCCATCTTGACATCTTGGTAGGGATCGAATGGTTTATCCTTTGCAGGGCCGACATAGTGCGGACGTGTTATGTACTCGTCGAGCATTACTGACTCGAGGGCCATTAGCACGGACCGCTCCACCGAGGCCCGAGGCCGAAGTCTCTAATTTCCTGAGTTCCAGGTGGGACCTGTCCAAGTGCATGCATCAGAGTCGACTAGTAGTCAATAACCTCATTCATGTAGGCATTAGACCATGAGTTTACACCACCATGAGATATGTTTGCCCAATGCATCATGTACTTCGCAATGGACGGCGTAAAGGCACCCATATCTTTGAGGATCATATGGCTTCACAGCCTTAGGTGTTCCTGTAGGTATTATTGGCATACCATCTCATTCTGCCTTCCACATTCTTATTCCATTCTCAGGGAGCCATTCTCGATGCCCTGGCCTCATCTTGTAATACATAAGTGGCCATCCATCTTTCATGACAAATTTGAAGAGCAGGGGCTCCAGATGGCCAACCAAGCGATCCTTCTTGTCAGGAATGTATCCTTTTATAAATGACTTCCAATCAGGAACTTCAGTGACTAGGTATGGCGCCGGTGCTTTGGTACTACACTCTCGAAATAGTTGCATTAGTTCAGGAATGGTGAGTGCATCCGACCTGCACAATAATGTTGACTAATTTCCGAACAATGCATCAATGTCATCATGGGTATGGCCGACCATCATAAATCCAAGCTATGAAATCCAGCCATACAAGATAAAAAAGGTATGAAAAGAGATACCTGTTCTTATTCTGGCCAGAGCAATTGTCCAGTTGTAAATATAGCCTTCTAGGTAGATGCTTGGGGTGAACTGGAGCACTAGGAGGGGCCATAAATTCTTGTCCAGTGCTATTGACCTTTTTAGTCCTCAATGCCATAGTGTTGAGGACTGCTGCTCCCCATGCACAATCAGGGTGCTCAACTTCTCTTAAATGGCCCCAGCTGTCTCTCGAAGCATCCTCCAGGATTTTAAGCGTGTGGTTCAAGGGCCCAATATGAAAATTAGAATCATCCTTCCACAAATCTAGTGAAAAATGGCCCAAAGCCCCAATACCATGGCCATGCATCAATGCACCTGTCACACTTACTTTCAAGCGTTCTCCTCTCCACACTGATTTGGCTAACTTCTCCAATCTAGGTACCATTGTCTTGTTCTAATCCATCTTGTCATGAATGATTGTCAGAGCTTGCTCAGGAGCACGATGCGATAAAGCTCTCCACGACCAATACAGGCTCCTACAAGAAATCTGTGTTGTCATGTGTGCCTTCCTTTCGATCTGCAATTCTCTTCTCTCTATTGGATCTCTTGTCTTAGCCATTTTCTCTTTTATTACAATACAACTATTGCACTTGGAGAAAGCTATCCTCTTCACAATTGCAACCTCTGGGTGGTGTAACTTCCACCCCCCTAAGAATGATGATGGGGAGATGTGCTTCCTGTCATCTCCACTACACTGGCATCCACCTCGTGAGAATGTCCTTCTTTATTAGGACAGAAGGGAGCCTCTTCACATTCGCTCTCACACCTTCATTAGTGATTTTTGACCTGTGGGGCATCGTCTCTGCATCCTCATCTATGTACATAGACAGTAGGGCATTTCCTGCTAGAGTGTGCGACCTTGGTTTCTTTGAGCCCGTATTACCATGTTCAGCAACCCTATGACCAGCAAGGAAAAGTTTACGCCACTTATAGAAAGTTGACATTGGAATGCTGTAAGCTTTGTGCCATGCTTTCAAGCATACTTGCTTGTTATTTAGCATCACCTTCCGGACTTGCCCATTTTCTGAGCAAAGGTCAAGCATGTTATAAGCAAAGGTGGTCCTGTCCAATGCACTCATGTTCCAAAAGAAACTTCGCATGCATTTGATCTCGCAGGTGGAGAAAAGGGCACAGCATCTGCGAATGTAGCAAATCATGGACTTGAAGTCTAGAATAGAGGCCGCAGTGATTTTCTTATCAACCTTGCATGGGGTAGCAGGTGTTCGTGATGTTCGATTTACCATTCTATAAGACCTCTTTCGAGTCTTAGGAACTTCCGCTTGCATTGCATATGGTTCTTCTTCGATATTCTGTTCTTTCACAGCCTTTATGAGAGTCGATACTGGGATATTGTCAACTAACACGAAGGCATTGGACTACCTCACCAAATCGTGCAGTTGCGGCATTTCACCACAGGATATACCGAAACGGATACATCACAGACCATTTCTTCTTACATCAACTCTGATCAGCTTAGGGCCTTGTTCTCCAATGTTTGGAATTCCTATTATCCCCCCAAGATTTCTTATTTCATTTGGTTGATTGTTAATGGCAGTTTAAATAATCTTTATACTTTATCAAGAAGGAACTCTAATATTCTTTCAAATTGTCCAATGCTCTGTGGTAATGATGAAAATATGAGTCATATCTTTTTTTGTAATAAGTTAAATGGATTTTGGTCTTGGTTATCTAGTAAGTTTGGAATTTCCCATAAACAAGACCTTTTATCCATTCTTCAATCGGATGACTAATTTACAAATACTATAGTTCATTCTGTCCTCTGGAATATCTTGAAATCAAGAAATCATGTTTTATATGGAAATAAGAAGCTTTCTATTTTTTGGATTAAGCTACACTTTCAATTTGACTTTGAAACTCTTGCTACTGCTCATAAAAAAAGAGGAGAGAGAGAGGCCTCAAATTGAGAAAGGCAAGGCGCAGGCGCTAGTAAGAGGAGAGATAATTTAGAACAATGGTTTCGCTTTCCTCTATCAAAAAAAAAAAAAAAAAAAAAAACCCTTTGCTGAACTCCGGTGATCCTTGTGGTCGATCAGAGAAAAGGCAACAGATTCAGTACAAGTCCCCCCGGTAGGGGGGATGCGGGGCAGAAGCTCGATTATGGATGCTGGTGGCAGACCTTGAACAGGAACTTTTGAGGGGATGGATTAGCTGCAATAGACAGACCTGGGTTTCGGCAGTGGCTGGAGGGGATGGATTAGATGCATTAGGGTTTTGGCAGTGGCTGAACGACATCTCCTTGTTCTGACTGTACTACATCTGCCTGTTCTGACGACCTTTGTAGTGTACAGGTCTACCTTGACCTCATTTTTCCTCCTCTTTATACCACTGACATTCCAATCTACTTGGAATTAGCCCTGATCATCCGATTCTTCTGTGGCTAGTCTCCTATTCGTTTCCTTCTCCATCACTTTCAGCTTTAGATTTGCAATCCGTCCTCTTAGATTTAATGGATCTTCCTTCTGGATTTGGTCTTCTTTAATCATTCCATGGCTTTCTATACAACAGCAAATGAACGTGTAAGAAGAATAGCAGCAGAGCTTGGCTTAAATATAGAATCTGTGCCAGCAACTCAGTGAGAATATCTATCATATGAAAAATTTATTGTACTTACACTTTTCTGAATATACATGAATCTACCAATTTTGCTGATTTTACTTGTCTAAAAGATCGCGACCGCCTTTATTCCGACAAGATTTGCCTTTTATTTAGATAGATATTAGTTAGTTCTAAGCAATGAATTTGTTATATTTTGCCTGCTTCTGTTAGTCCTGTACGTGCTGGTACAGGACTATTCATGCATACGACAGACCAAGTCAAGACTAAGGATCTGCAGTCAGGCACGGGTCAGTCGTCAAAGGCCCCGCAAAAGACCAAGCAGACCACGCAGTCAAAGCCCACGCCTGCCGTCAAAAGGAGGCGCTCAGACAAGTGACGGCCCGTCACCACCTGCGTCAGCGTCAGCGTGATTTCAGGCATTTCAAGAGGCACCGCCAGCATCCCTGAAAATCAGGCCTCCTTCCAGGAGTCGGCACCGAAATCAGTCAGAGTGTCTATATTGGGCCAAAAGCCAATGTACTATATATATGAGTAGAGCTAGCACATGAGTTTTTAGATGAGTTTTGAGTCTTGTCTCACTTCAGTTTTCTCTCGATTGCGAGAGCTCATGTATCTTCATTGACATCAAGGAAGTTGTTCTCATTATTGTGATCTCATTGTTCTCTTGCTTTTCTTTCTCTTTTTCTTGGTTCTTTTTGCAAATCCCGCGTGACATAGCCCCCGGATTTAGATCCAAGGGTCCTCACAGAGGGCTGTCTGGCAGGAGTTCCCGAACCCAGACCCCAAACACTGGCGCCGCTGCCGGGTCTGATCTTTCTTTTTCCTCTCTTTCCATCATGTCGGCTCGAGGTTTCACTCCTGAAGAACTTCTTTGCCAAACGGCGGCTCGACTGGAGCGCCATCAACGACGCGAGGCTGTTCGGGATATGTATGATACTGCTTATGACATTGAGGGAGGTCGTATCCGCTCCCGAGCTCATTCGGCCCCTCCTACCCCTCGTGCTCATTCTAGACCAGGGTCTCCCCCTGTCTGTCGGCATTGTTCTCAACCTCAATCTCCACAGCATACCCCTGTTCAGCCCACGCCTCACTATTTCCAGACTCCTGAGAGCACCTATATTCATACCCCTCAGCCATCACAACCTTCTTCACCTCCGGCTGGGATGGGCTACCCTCAAGTCTCCTTCGGCCCTTCCCACGTTTATGAATTTCCGCATTCTCCATCCTTTCAGCACGCACTTCCTGTTTACCAACTCTCAGATCTCAAGCCTAATGAGGATGGTTCTCAAGGTCCTACCCCACCAGATGCTACCTTCTCTGGACCACCAGGTTTTTCAGTTCCACCCCCGTGTTCTCAGCCCCAGGGTGTTCCACCTCTCTATGCTTCTGCATATCCTCCACCAAATCCACCTGTCTATGCGACAGTTCCGCCTTCATCTCCCACTCATAATTTGAAGCTGACTTATCCAACCTTTGGAAACACTAAAGGCAAACCTCTGGATCAGAGTGCTCAAGACCACATGGAGGAATTTGAAGCCTTGGCCATTTTGAATGGTCATGCGCAGCCACAACTCAAATTTCATATCTTTTCAACCACGCTCAGAGGCACCCCTCATCAGTGGTTAATGGCCAACAAAAGTCACTGGAAACAGAGTTGGCATGAAATGAAAACTGCCTTTCTGTCTCATTATGGCACCACGGACGATGATCAGTTGCTCCTCAAGCAACTCAATGACCTTCAGCAAGAGCCCACGGAGTCAGCCAGGGATTTTGCGGACCATCTACACATTCTCGTCAGCAAACTCCAGGAGTACCCCACGCAAAGCCAGATTCTTGTCTGGTTTCTGCAGGGCCTTCCTCCTGCTATTCGACTCATGACAGAATACCTGCGTCCAAAGCCTCTGGAGCAGGCCATTAAACTGGTCAATCACTCGGTCAATGTTTCTTCTCGAGGTGTTGCTCTCACGGAACTCCCTTTCATGCCGCCCGTCATGGTTCCACAAAATTCTGTCCAGCCTCAGCAAACAAATCCACAACGCTCACAGATCTGGTGTCATATTTGTAAACATCAAGGCCATCTGGCGAATGAATGCAACTCCTCCAATGGACCTCCTCATTGTAAAAGATGCAATATGTGCAACCACGCAACGGAAGAATGCACTCGTTCTCATCCTACACCCTTCAGGAACAAAATGGTCTTTCAAGTCCAGACCACGCCTCAACAACAACAGTCATATCAGCCTCAGCAATATCAAACTCAACAACCGCAGCAGTACCAACAAGCGCAGCAATCTCAGCAGCCACGGGGACAAGGCAACCGTCCTCCCTTTGATCCTTCAAAGGCTCAATGTTATCATTGTCATGAATGGGGTCACACCACCATGGCGTGCCCTCAACTTCCTCAAGTTCAAGTCCAACTTCCAGGTTCAAATCAACCAGCTTCAGTACGTCTCACGGCTTATCAACTCTGGGTGGCCAACGGTAAACAGGGCCCTCGTCCTGTTTTGAGGAAGCCCCCTCGGCCGCCTCAACAACAGCGACCTCAACAGGCAACATCTACCTCCAATCCTATGGATCAACAAGCCCAAGAGGAGATTTATCAGGCACTGAACCCTCCAGTTCAGCAGTCCAATTGGGTTGGTCTGGTCTCACGTCACACACGGGCTTCACGTCCTCTGACCATCATCCCTCATAACACGCAACCTGCTTTTGCTGTGGAAACAGTCCTCATGACGATGATAAAAAAGTTCACTTCACACCTGATCTTGACAAACTTATGCCTCACGTCATGCCTAAAGTAAGACAAAGTATTCTGAAACTCATGCAGGCTGCGGAAGGTCGCACACTGGCAAATGTTCATGCCATCACTAGAGCTCAGCAGCGTCAGGCAGCGCCGTCCTCATCTACTGGCACACGCTCTCAACCGTATCCAAATATTGCTGCTGAGGTAGAGCTTCTCAAAGAAGTCTCCGCTTCTTTACCACAGACTCCAGCTCCCCTGGACCCTGCGGACCCCTTTTCACATGTTCCTTTGGAACTTCAGGAAGAACTCGCCAAGATCAAGATTCCTTTGAGCCTGGCTACCATTTTGAAACTCTGTCCGGCTCTCAAAGACCAGTTACCTCTTCCCACAGTTCTGGTTGGAGCTGTTGCGACCTCAACACCCACGATGCATGCCACGGTGGGCAATCAGCACATCAATCATGTCCAAATTAATGGTGGTAGTGCCGTCAATCTCATTACTGATAAACTCAGGAAGCAATTGGGCATCAAACAATTATACCGTGCCCCTTATGACATCAAGTTGGCAAATGGCCATATCACGCGTCCTCAAGGCGTCACTCCTCTTCTCCATATCAGCATTGGTGATCTCAAATTCCCATTGGAATTTATTGTTTGGAAAGCTGGAGAAGATTCTGGTGATTATGAAATGCAGGTTGGACGACCTTTTCTCCGCCAGGCTAAGAGTATTCATTACTGGGCCACGGACCAACTTGTTATCACTGATGGCCATCTCAATGCCACAATGGATCTGGAAACTGGCCAATTGATCTCTGTCGAGAATGCAGAACCTTCAATCTCAGACAC
This sequence comes from Isoetes taiwanensis, assembly GCA_021234155.1. NCBI lineage: Eukaryota > Viridiplantae > Streptophyta > Lycopodiopsida > Isoetales > Isoetaceae > Isoetes > Isoetes taiwanensis. The sequence continues at coordinate 17,948,054 of JAJEKV010000012.1, read as the reverse complement.
CTGACTCTGAAGAAGCACAAAATATTTATCATGTTCAAGCCCCACCAGCGGGTCTGCCTCTTTCCTCCTACCCGGAGTACGCTGATCCTTGGGGGGAGATGACGCTGGATCAGGACCAGGCCGTGGCTGCTCTCTTGGACCCGTACCTGGCTTCCTGCAATCGCATTCAACGTCTTGATCATTTTTCAGACAGCACCCCTTCCTCGGAAACTGTTGATGTTAATGCCGTCATGAAGCAACCCTTGCTCGATGACAGCCTTTTTTCTTCACTACTCAAAATGCTGCTTCTCCAGTCATGCTTCAACCTCCTGCTCATCAGGTTCAGGACACGGAGGTCGTTCCTCATATTCAAACTCCCGAAGTGGAAATCGTGGACATTGGTAACAATCAACCTGTCCGTTTAGCTGCAAATCTTCCCACCACTTATAAAGCACGCGCCGTGACGCTGTTCAAAAAGTTCAAACATATTTTTGCTTGGAGTTACAAAGACCTTCGAGGTATCAAAAAAGAGTTGGGGGAACTCACTATTCCTACCAAACCTGATGCACGCCCAATCTAGCAACGACAGTACAGGCTCAACCCCAATTACCGTGACCGCGTCAAGGCCGAAATTGACAAACTCTTAGCTGCTGGCCTGATTTATGAGGTCAAACACTTGGAATGGGTGAGCCCCATCGTCATAGCTCTCAAACACAATGGTAAGATCCGCGTTTGTGTGGACTACAGAAAACTCAATCAAGATACGGAGCGTGATCACTTTCCGCTTCCCTTCACAGACCAGGTTCTTGAAGAAGTTGCTGATCATGAGATGTACTCTTTCATGGATGGTTTCTCTGGGTCAATCAAATTTCTATCAAGAAAGAAGATCAACTCAAAACTACCTTCACCACCCCGTGGGGCACTTTTGCCTACAAGGTGGTCCCTTTTGGTCTATCAAACTCTCCTTCAACCTTTCAGCGCATCATGCTTTCTGTCTTTCAAGACTATATGAAGGAAAAACCTTTTCTCCAGATCTTTCAAGATGATTTTTCAGCCTACAGCTCCATGGATGATCACTTGGAGAAGTTAGAACTTGTCTTTCAAAAATGTGATGCATCTGGCATTAGTCTCAACCCTGAGAAGTGCACTTTCTGCATCACCTCAGGCGTTCTTTTGGGTCATGTGGTAAGTAAAGAAGGCATCACCACAGATCCTGCTAAAATCAGTTGTGTACTGAAGGCTCAAGCACCATCTAATATCAAAGAGACACGCTCTTTCCTGGGTAAGGTTAATTACTATTCCACCTTCATTCCTGGACTTGCAGCTATAGCTGATCCTATTCATAAACTCACGGGTGATGAATCCACTTGGGCTTGGAATCCCCAAGCGGAAGCTGCTTTTCAGAAGTTGAAGCTGTTACTTACTCAGGCCCCGGTACTTGTTCCTCCTCAATGGGACAAGCCCTTCCACGTTCATGTTGATGTCTCTGCTTTTGCCATTGGTGCTGTTCTTTCTCAGGCCTATCATGAACACACGGATAAACCGATCCGCTATGCCAGTCGGAAACTCAATCCTGCTGAGCGCAATTACTCTGCCACGGAACGAGAAGCTTTGGGCTTAGTTTTTTGTGTCCAACGTTTCCGACATTATTTGTTGGGCAGCCAGATCAAGTTCTTTGTTGATCATCAAGCTCTTCTTTATTTGATCAACAAAGCCACGCCCACGGGACGAATCGCTCGTTGGGTCCTTCTTCTGCAAGAATTCGCTCCCTTCGAAATTGTTCATAAGGCAGGCAAGTCTCATGTGGTGCCTGATTATCTTTCACGCATCCACACGGATGATCCGTCCACGGGTGTTTCTGACGCCTTTCCAGGCGCTCAACTGTTCCTGGTCACGGCCACGCCCCATTGGTTTCACAACTTTCAACAATATCTTCTCACTGGTGCTCTTCCTCCCGACGATCCGACGCTCTCTCCAGACAAGCTTCGCTCCCGCCAGAGGTCCGTGACTATACCATGGTTGCAGGCCACTTATACAAATGCGGCAAAGACATGGTCCTCCATCGTTGTGTCCTTCCTCATGAGGTGCCCGATATTGTTCGACAAGCCCATGATGGGCTTGGTGGTGGTCATTTTAGTGGTGACGCCACGGCACGCAAAATTCTTTTGGCAGGCTACTTCTGGCCCACGCTCTTCAAAGATGCCCACGCTTATGCTCGCACGTGTGACGTCTGTCAGCGTGTGGGAAAGCCCACGGCCCGTGACGCTCTTCCCTTGACGCCGGTCGCCACGCCATTTCCTTTCAGCAAATGGGGAATGGACTTTGTGGGGCCCATGGACCCACCGGCGCGGCACACCTGTGCCCGCTATATTCTGGTCATCACGGATTATGCTACCAAATGGGCGGAAGCCTGTGCACTTCCAGACAACACTGCTGCTAGCACAGCCAAGGTTCTCTACATGCACATCATCATGCGTTTTGGTTGTCCCACGGAACTTGTTAGTGATCGTGGCGTGCATTTTGTAAATCATACCATTAAGGAGCTGACGGACTATCTTCAAATCCAACACCAGAAGAGTACACCTTATTATCCTCAAGGAAATGGATTGGCTGAAAGTACCAACAAAACTCTCCTCACTGTTCTCAAGAAAATTTGTGACACTTCTCGCACAGATTGGCAAGACAAGTTGCCTACTGTTCTTTCTATCTATCTATCTTTGGGCTTACAACACCAGTTTCAAAATTGCTACTGGCCACACTCCTTTCAAACTGGTTTATGGTCAAGAAGCTCTGATGCCTTTTGAATATATTCTTCCGACTCTCCGTTTCCAACTTGCTACAGCACATAATCCACCTGCTGCACTCAAGGAAAGGGTTTTTCAATTGGAACAGTTGGATGAACTTCGGCGAGATGCTTACATTCGTGTTCTTCATGGACAACAGTTGCAGAAATCATTACATGACAAACGTCTTAAGGCAAAAACATTCCAAGCAGGTGATTTGGTTCTTCTTTATGATTCTCGTTACAAAAATTTTCCGGGCAAATTAACGTTCAGATGGCTTGGTCCTTATCAAATTGTTCAAGTGGTACAACCCAGCGTTTTCAAGCTGGCGGAATTAGATGGCACTCCATTACCTACACTGGTTAATGGCTTTCGCCTCAAACAATTTCATACAACACCTACAGACAGTCATACACCTGATGCAGCACAAGAAATTGAATCCCCAGATAGTGACTAAAGACGCATATTTATATTATAGAGGCAAATTTTTACAAAATGAGGGCAGAGCCCATCTATTTCCGCTATAGGCTGAGCCCTATGGGCAGTGCCCTATTTACAAAATCCTACGATTAAAACCCCTCTACTCCGGGTTGGGAGCAGAGGTGATGCGGAGGATGTGGTAGTAGTTCTGCTCCGGATCCCAGCGCAGATGAACCACCACCTCCATGGCGTTGGTCAGGGGGTCGGGATGTTCAGCCATCCCCTTGCACCAGCCGTCCATCGCGATGCCACGGTTGTGGCATTTCCACAGGTCCAGACAGTTCATTTTGCAGGTTATCCATTCCTGGCAGTTGGTAGGCATGGTGCAATCCTCGTTCAATCCAGCCGCTGCCATACTCATACTCATGGTCGCCAAGGGTGTCTCAGCGTTGCCCACTGCTCGTCTTATATAGCCCAACCGACGGGATTCCTGTCGACGTGGACCAATCAGACCACTTGCCGACGTGGTTGCAATGCAAGGTCGTTTCTATATTGGAATCTTTTCTCCCGCCGCATATCTAGCCATGGTACCTTCTGACATCTTCGTTTTAATGATATCCCACTTCGAGTTGCCCGCATTAAATGACATTCCTTCTTTTCACGCCCGTCGAACATTAATATGTGTACCTTCGCCAGCTGTCACATCCGATCGTTCCATTACGTCTCATCTCCACCGTTCATTCCTTCTCCCTTAACAGTTTGGGGACTTAGCCAAATTTTTGCCTCTCAATCGTCTCCTTCGCATCTCTCGCCACCTGGCATCATCAACGGTCCCCGCTTCATGCCCCTTCAAGAAACACTTGTGCGCCCTAAACAACTTTTCGTCCATCTTCGCTTTCGTCTTCCGCTCTCCGTCCTCTGGCTTCTCCAGACAGTCCTTCCTATTCCTTTCCGATGATCTTTGCCATGGCTACTGCACCCAAATTTCCTCAACTCCAGGCTTCTGCTCCAAGGGATCCGGCTCTTTTTGAGTCTGTGACCTTCTCGACACCCACCTTTCGCGAAGCCCTAGTCGGCCCGAGTCGTGAAGTAGCGGAACGCCAGGAGCTTTACGAATTCTCACAAATGGACCTCCCTGCACCAAATCCTGAGCAATTGAAGCAGTTTGTTGCTCATATCGTCAACAGCCCAGAAGGATATGCTACCATGGTCGATGGCACCACCATTTTGCTTACTCAGCCTTTGATTTCTGAGGTATTTCACATCCCTTTAAAGAAACCTTCTTTATCTTGGGCTGCCTTACAGGACTTGGATGTCACTCAGTTTGGCGTTGTTCCTTATCAAGCTAACATGCATTGCCTCACCAACATTGTCAAGCCCCATGACACTTTTGTCAAGTTTCTGTGGCGCAAATTGCTTGGGTACTCCATCAAAAACACCCATATCAACAAACCGTTCTACAATATTGTCATCACGGCCACACGCTCCACTCACCATATTGAATGGCCACAAGAAGTAGATCGTATTCGCGCTGCACCTTCCTCTGGCTTTGATTCCTCGGTGGGCGCCCATCTTCAAGTCATCATCCGTCATTACCTTCCTCTCCCGGGGTCCCCTTCTGCTTCTCATGCCTCCACTCAGCAGTCCTTTCATTCACTTCCTCAAAACCAACAGGCTGCAACTTCACGCCCTTCTTCTCCTGGTCATGTTCAACGCAATGCCATGCATGTCACAGTCTCTTCTTCCTCCACGGAATCCACGCCCTCCGCTTCTCATCATGTCTCTCAGACATCCCAAACAAGGCAACAACAGGGCCCTGCACCTCCACATCCTCGCCAGCTTCTATATCAATACCAGCAAGATGTTCAAGCTGCTTTCCTCAAGTTACAAGAATCCCAGGAAGTCCTCATGAATGGTGTTCAAGCGTCCCTGGAGGCCTTCGACGCGGTTCACAGAGACCTTCAGGCTGCAAACACGCAAGTTCAAACTCTGGAGGACAAACTTCAAGAAAAGCACGAGGCTCTTTTACAGGCCCGTGAGGATCTCAAGAATGCACAGGATCAGACCAGCCTGCTTGCTGATCAACAGGCTCAGCTACAGATCACCATTCAAGAATTGCTGGAGCAGGTCAAGACAAAGGATACCCTCCTGGGTGACAAGGAAAAAGACATTGCTAAGCTCGACACCCTGTATACCGAGCTTTCTCACAATTACAACACTCAAGCCCATGACCTCCTTGCGCGTGATGCTCGCATCACCTCTTTAGCAGCTCAGCTTTCCACGCTGACCAGTCAGCTCACGCCTCTCCAAGATCAGCTTACGGAGGCTAAGAAACAGAAGATCATTGATGATACAGAGATTGCCACGCTTCGACTCCATACTCCTGGGCAATCCTCTTCACATGGCCCCCTCTCTCATAAACGAGTCCGTGATCAGTCTCGTCTCCTCCTAGAAAAAGAGAACCGGATCCGTGACCTCGAACATCAGCTCCAGCAAGCTGTTCAATCTGCCGAAGAAGCCCAAAATAAACAGGAGGGATGTATTGATATTGCTACAAACATCCCTGTGGATTTCTCTACTCCTTCCAGTTATCTGGACTATGTGGTTGCCCGACGCCACCTTTTCCTTCTGAAGTGGTACGCGGCAAATGGCCAGGTTCATCAACAGCCACTCCGCAGTGAGGATTTTCTACGGATCTGGCCGGATCTTTTTGTGGAAGATAAGGGTTTATTTTGTGCCCTCCTCGTCTTTGATCAACTCAACTGTGAAGATCCGGATTTGGTCATCTTCCGAGTTGTTCAGCCAATGGCCTATGTTTTTCATGACTTCTATTTGGCTGATATACACGATAAATTCCAAGATGAGGCACATCGAGTTTTTCGAGGCAACTCCCAGGCTACTTGGTTGTTATTGCCAACCAACCCATATTTCCAGGATCATGATCAGTCTCAGGCTTTTGAACAGGCGTACATGCTTGAACTTGCTCACCACTTACCTCTGTGGCAGGCTGAAACATTGGAATAGGTACGGAGAAATTTAGCGCATCCTGAGGATCTTGAGTTTGCCCAAATTTATATGCAACACTTAGGAGGCTATAATCAACTGCGTGGCCTTCTGGAAAGCAAGACCATACCAACAGGTTGGGTTAATCCTCCTGTCTATACTCAACTCTCTGCTTCAGCGTGGGACCAGTGGTGCCGTGCTCTGGATCAAGACCTTGTTGGTGAATTTAGGGAAATGGCCAAGCAGCCCACGCCCACAGGTTTGGCTCACTCTCCATATGCTTCATTGGGAGTCCCTCCACGCCCACAGTTCCTCACCTCGTTCTTGGTTCTTTTTGCAAATCCCGCGTGACATAGCCCCCGGATTCTCCTGTTAGATCCAAGGGTCCTCACAGAGGGCTGTCTGGCAGGAGTTCCCGAACCCAGACCCCAAACAGCTTCCTTGTCCAAACTTTTGCCATGGCGATCTTTGAGAGCATTAGTAATGCTTTTCGAACTGAATAATTAATGTCATCCGATCTCGAGGCCATAAGTGTACAAACGATTTTTGGCAATTAGAATTTTTTTGAGCTGATTTACTAATTTTAAATGCTTCATTCTGCTTGCTTACAACAATTTTCTACTTTGCCCGAGGTGATCGCGACCTATTTCGTGGTCAAACGAGAAAATGAAATTTCTCTAATTAATGAAATCTTGCTTCTCTGGGACAGTATTGAACTATCCTACACAATTGTACAATGTACCAGCATACTTATTACTGCTAAGGTTTTTCCCTCAAAAACCCTTCGGGGCGGGGGTTTTTTCATCCTGACAGTAATACGCTTGCTGCTCTCTTTTCATTTGGGTCCCATAGGCCAATTGGTCTCCGTGGACGATAAAAAATCTATTCTATTCTATTCTATTCTCATCTCCTCAACCTTGCTTCTGTTGTGACACTGGGGCCACAACACCACAAAGCCTGTTGGAAGAAGAAATAAGTCCAGTGGTTCTTGTGATGGAACGTGCAGAAGCAGAGGTGCATACAGGTCCAAACTGAAGAGGACCACCACCATTTCCAATAATACCTGATAATTGCTTCATTAGCAAGCTTTGGGATGCGGACACCCTGGAACATGTTAAAATGGCACACTACAACCAGCATATCAATCCCATGCTACATGAGCTCCACAATGCTATCTGCATACATATCTGTCTGTGAAGAAGCACAGACTGCCAGCTTCTCCTCCGCATTGGGACAAGCAGATGGGCCGGAGGCACGCGAAGACAGGATTTGTTAATGTTGCCAGCAGAGAGCCATTGATGATGAATGCCATGCCCTTGAAGACTATCAAGCAACGACCATATCAGGGCATGCTATGTTCGGTTAGTTCCCCCTAATCAGCCATTACATGTGCTGCTAGACATGGCCTCTGTGGGCTTACTAGGATCATATCTTCAAGAGATCATGGAGCTGTGTCCACTGGTACGACACTGAATTATACCATAATACATCATTGTACAGCTTTGTATAGTTTTTTTTTTTTTTTAATTGAAGGCTGTATTTATATTAATAGATTATACATAGAAATACATATGTATATATGAGTACAAAAAGGTCAACTCTTTTGTCCTGGGAAGTGATTAACCCTTTGATCAAACATTTGGAATTTGAGAAAAAAAACTCGAGTTATACTTCGGGATCATATGAGACTTAAAACTAAAAAAGAACTGGAAAGTAGTCTTGTCTAAAGTCTGATCTCAAGCTTCTGGATTAGCAGATCCAGATGCTTCTCCAACTTTTCTTTTTTTTGTCCTTCCGACCCATGCCTTTGGTAGCAGAGATGAATGAGCAATACGGGCAGCTGCACATCTGACATTTAGCTGGGTTAAAACGACCTGTATGGTCTACTGCTTCACATATGAGTGCTCGCCTGGCATCCAAGTTCTGAATGCATGAGCAGTCGCACTGGCAATAGTCTCCATGGTAGGCTGTAGAGATGGCTCCAAATTGATCCAGCCACATGGAATTAACCCCGAGATTTATCCGACTCCATTTCAGCTTCTTTTGTCCTATGATAATATTACCTGTAATTCAGAGAATCAAATAGAAGTTAGTGAATTGAAAAAATTTCTCTTATCCAAGAGATATCATAATTGGTTTGCTTGATCACTGCAATTGGCCAGATAATGATTGAGTTCCTTGCTTTCCAAATTCTCCAGAGTAGGAAAATTCTCCAGTCCTGAGGATTATTGGGAAAGAGGGGAGTTGAGGATAAGTTGGGAATTTGGAATTCCTCAGCAGCCAGCTCAAGGACCCACTCAGCCCATAAGCAATTCTTGAACAAGTGATTCTCCTCTTCAGCTTCCTGTAAACATCTCTCACATAAATTAGAAGCAGTCATGTTCAATCTGAATCTTTTAGAGTTGGTAGCTAAAGCCTTATGCCAAAGTTGCCACATAAAGGCCTTGATCTTAGGATTTATGGGGGAGTTCCACATAAATTTTAAATTTGCAATGCACCTCTCCTCAGTGATATCCCATTTGGTATGGAGAGAAATGGTGTAGCTTCTTGTCAGGAACCTGTAAGCACTTTTAACCTTGTATCCTGAGTTACCATAAACGTGCCATTGGGTCTCTTGGTTGTGCCAATCTCCTTCACTAAGGCAACTCTTTATGGCATGGTAAAGCCTTTCATGATCTTCACCCAGGTCTGCCAGATCCAAGTTCTGAAATTCTATAAAGCCCACATCATTAAAAAAATGAGAGATGTGAGTAATACCTCTGTCTGACCATTTCATGCACTGAATAGGAAAATGCATAGCCAAGCAAATATCAGGGTTATTAAGAATTAAAGAGGGGTTCCAAAAGATTGTTTGATCCCTAGATAGGCCCTCCTTCCAAGAGTACATCCTACTGACTGCTTTCCAAGCTCTGATCCATTTTTTAATAATTCCAGGAGTATTATTAGGAACCTTGAACTCAAAGAATAAACTGTCAGGAAGATGCATATTAATATTTCTCCAACCAAAGGGTTTGCATTTAGCAAAGTAGTGGTTGATGAGATGAGACACAGGGTGGTTAATTTCATCATGGCTAGCCCTATAAATATATTTGGCTACCAGGGCCAGCCCTTGTTTCTCAATATTCAGAACTCCAAGTCCACCATGTTTCCTTTTCTTCATACATTCTTTCATGGAGACTGGGATCCAGGTTCTGTTCTTGCCCCCACTTGCAATAAACCTACCTAAAATACCTTGGAGCTTGGAGGTGACCTTTTTTGGAGCTAAAAGGATAGAAGACTGATAAACATGAGAGGAAGAGATGACAGAGTTCCATTCTTGGACAGATATTTACTATTAAGAAGATCAGCCTTTCTGTGAAACTTCTCAATAATGTCACTCCAAAGATCACTAGCATTAGTCCTTAAAGCAAAAGGAATACCCAGAATTTTGGATTTAGTTATTGGAGAGAGATACTCACAGCCAAGTGTTTGAGCAGTTTGCTGCCCCTTTACCTGATTTCTTGCAATGAGCTTGGACTTGAGAGGATTGATCTTACATCCCGAGCAACTGCCAAAATCTCGAAGAACAGTTTGGGTATTTGTAATGGAGTTATCTTCCATGGTAACAAAAAGAAAGGTGTCATCTGCAAAGTGAGCATTAAGGAAGAAACAGGCATCCTGCTTACCAGGGAGCTTAAGTCCCACAATTCTCTTCTCCTGGTCAGCCCTTTTGAAAGCACAATTCAAGGCTTCCATTATTATAAGAAAAAGAAAGGGGGCAAGAGGACAACCTTGTTTGACACCTCTCCTTATCTCGAAGAAAGGGTTGCATTCCCATTGATCAGGACAGAAGATTTGGAGTTGTGGAGGATGGCATGAAAAATACTGATCACTTCTTGGGAGAACCCCATCTTTTGGCAGCATTTGAAGAGAAAATTCCAGCTGACCGTGTCGAATGATATCAAGTTTGAGCAAGGCTATATCCTGTTTAGATTCTCTAGCCCAATGCATGCCTATGATACCAGTAGCTACATTATCCAAAATAGATCTATCTTTGAGGTAAGCACTCTGGGTGTTGGAGATGGTGAGATCAAGAATAGGTTTTAGTCTAGATGCCATGGTAGCTGAGATGATTTTGTATATGACATTGGTGAGGGATATAGGTCTGAAATCAGAGAAAGTCTCAGGCTCATCAATTTTGGGAATCAAGGAAATGAAGCTGGTATTAATTCTGCAATCTAGAGTCCTGAGAAGTAAAAGCTCATTGCACACATTAGTAACATCATTTCCAATAATACCCCAAGTTTTTTTAAAGAATTCAGCTGGGAGGCCATCAGGGCCTGGAGTCTTACCATTTTCCATACCTGATACGTTTGTCCACAATTCATCGATGGTAAAAGGAGCCTTCATGTTGTCATTCTGCTCTACTTGGATAGACCTTTGAATCTGAATAAAGTTATCAATATCCTCTTCCATGTCATTAGGAGAGGTTCCCATGATCCTAATGAAGTGATCTGTAGCTGCCTCTTTTAGGTCTCTGTCCTCAGAGATGGAGTTACCATTAACCTTTACACTATAGATCTGGTTTCTCTTTGTTCTCCCTTTAGCTTTGATGAAGAAATATTTGGAGTTGCTTCTCTCATCATCCTTAAGTTCCCTGATTTTGGCTTTAAGTTGCCAGCCTTTTGCAATTTTGAGTTCCTCCCTTTCAATCTGAATTTTGATGTTCTCTTGCTGATCCAGAGGAGTATGCTGGAGCTGAGTTCTCAGGTCCTCCAAGTGCTGCTTTTCTTGAATGTAAATTTGTTTGCCCCAAACCTTGAGCCAATTTTTTATGTTTTTGGCAGTTTTCACCCACCAATCCATCCAGCCAAACTGATTTCTAGGCCTAGAGATCCTACTGTAAACTTGTTCAAACTCATGGAGAAAAGTAGACTGATCAAGAAGAGTGATATTTAACTTGAAGTAGGAGTTTCTTTTGGCATTTAAGGTGTCACCTCTTATTTCCAACAACTGGGGAAAGTGATCAGACATTGTATAGCCATTTAAATTGGAAACTCTGCCACATTGGTTCCAAAGATTCTCACTAACATAGAAGCGGTCATGAAGGCAGTAGATAGGGTCATCAATTCTCTGATTGAACCAACTATAGGTATTAGGCTGGGTTCTAACCAGTTTAAGATTATGCATGGAGGTTAGGTGCCCCCAGGAATTCAGCTCTTGGTTGAGGAGAGGTCTGAAATTAGTGCTCCTCATAAAATCATGAGTGACCATGTTGAAGTCACCAGCAACTAGGCAATTATTATAAGGAATATTAGCTAGGCTATTTCTAATTGAATTCCACATAGGACTTCTCTCACCAGGCTGGTTGTGAGCATAAACATTTACAAAAGCAAACCTTTTGCTTCCAAGATCGCCATGGAGAATTTGCCATCTCCCACTGTTGCCATGCATCATCTGAATGTTGGAGATGTTTAAACTGTTTTTCCAAGCAATAGATATACCTGCAGAACTGTTATTTGCTCTAATAGCCCAAAGTTTAAAACTAGGGGGAAGAGTGTTAGCAATAAGGCTCTCAAAATCATCATCATGAAGCTTATTTTCTTGGAAAAAAATCATATCAGCATTAATGGAAGAAATATAAACCTTTAGCCTATCACGTTTGACATTCGAGTTAATACCTTGGAGATTCCAAGATACACACCTAAAGTTAATATCCATAAAAATCATTTTTTTTTGGGCCCTTGAACTTCTCCTTGAGACTTCAAAGGTTTGTTTTTTAGTCTTCTTCTTTATGTTGTAGGTGACCAATTCCCAAGATCCTTTTTCTTCTTCTTTGTCTAAATCTCTTTCAATTACCTGCTCTAAGAAATCTTGCTCAGAATGGTCACTTTCATAGACATAATGGATTTCTTCCAAGGCTTCTCCAGGCATTGCTAAGGCTTTATCTTCCTTGATCTCTTCAATTTCTTCAATAATCACACTATTAGCCTTGCAAATCATAAGGGGGATGATGCTGATGGGTGCAGTATCCTCATCCTTTTGTTTGCTAGTTTCCTCTTTTCTCCCAAGATTATCCTCTCCCCCTTCCTTACTGCTGTTATCCTTTTTCTGAACCCAAGCTTTTTTGGGCTGGGCAGGGTACATAGGGGCTTTCCCTTTATTAGGAGGGGCTTCCTTGATGACAGGAATTTTAGAATACTTGATATCAATATCAAGAAAAATGTCTTCATCAATTCTGGTACCAATAAACTTCTCCCAGACAGCCCCCTATGGTCAATTTCTTTCAGAATGCAAATGGAGGGGAAGTCGGTTTGAGGGATAGAGATATCAATAACTTCCCCCAGACAGCCCCCTATGGCTTTAAGATGATTATGAGTCCAAAACATAGGGGGAAGGTTTGGGCAGGAGACCCAGGTAGTGGTAGCTACACCAGAAAAATTGCCCGGGATATAGAGAGGGTTCCAATCCATAATATAAACCGGGCAGTTAGCCATGGAAAAAAATTTTCTTGTGAGCATAACCTTTCTGTGATTACTATCTCTGCATAAGATTTGATAGGTTTTCGAGTCCATTCTTAGGAACATTTAGCAGGAAAGTGAACCATTATACCATTAGCAGAATATTTTACTTTAGCTTCTTTGTCCTTTATGGCAAAAAGATCAACAAGAGACCCCTTAGTGTTAGTGTCATTTTCCTGTTTTTTATGATTTCTGTCTCCACAAACAGAATTTAAAAGAACATTTTTGAATGAAGGGGACGTACCATTTATTTTGTCATACTTGCCCATAGTAGGTATCTTGGACCGAAGCTTCGAGTCTGAGATCTTAGTTGACTGTTTGTCCAGGTTGAAACTTACTACTTTTGTACAGTTGGGACATGGGCATTTTCCTGCTTCCCGGGGGTTGAAGTACCCATTGCTGTCACTGATCAGGCAATTCTTGGTTGGTTCCAGCTTGTGCATAACTGTGTCATGGTCCACTTTCACATTCTTTAGTTCCTCTGCAGCAGTCAAGGACAAATCTTCTTTGAATTTTTCCTTGAATTCGACTATCTTGTGGTCGTCTGCACTTTCCCAGACTCGGACCAGTCAAAAAGAAGCTTTGGATTTCCATTCCATGAGTTCAAGGTCTTCTGCCAGGTCCTTGGTCGTCTGGAGAAGTTCAGTCATGGATTTTTTAAAAGCTTGGTTTTTGAGGCTACAACAGTCTTCTTTGGAGTGCCCGGATTTGACCCGAATCATTTGATAGAGCAGTAAGTCGAGATCTTGGAGTCTATTGATCATATTCCAGACCAGATCCTTGTCATTGGCCTTCCCCTCCGCATATTGTCTCTCCAGCCTGGTAATTTCTTGTTGACAAGCAAGAATCTGTCCTTCCTTCTTGATACCCATGCATTCGATGGCTGCATTTTGCTGATCTCGAATAATATCAAATGTCACTGTGAGGTCTCTCTCATCTTTTTCCATGCCAGATCATTTATCTCTTCGAGTTTCAGGATAAGTTTTCAATCTCTACTCTCCTGGGTTAGAGATTCATAGTCATCCGGTTCATAGGCTGATCTGGTACCAGAGGGTTCCCCCTTGTATGCTAGCTGTTTAGATCTCATTTTGGAGGAGTAGGATGTTAATTCCCGGTCCCAAAGACAGTTCTTGACGAGAAGCAATTCCGAAAATATGACAACAGAGCCTAAGAACAAGGGGATCTGCTTCAAGAACCAAAATTCTATCTGTGAAGTTGTGATTCCTAAGAACTATCTCAAGAAACCCAAAAGAATTGATATTCTGAACCAAATTTCTTCCTTCTGCCGAGAAAGAGAGGATGCACAGGACGTCTCTATCACAATCTTCGCGAAAATTAAAAAAACCTAAGGTAAGTCTATCACTAGCTGCTGTGGAAATCCAGATTTTGATGATTAGCCTGGCTTGGGGTTAGATTCTGGAGAATAGCAGAGGTAAGAACCTCTGCCTCATCCATCGAATCCGTCCCGTTCCCCGAGGCGCCAGCAGGTTCGCCAACGGCAGCGCCAAGTCACCATTCCTCCCCCCCTTCCTCATCTCTACCGAAAAAAAAAAAACTTTCTTTGCTTTGTATAGTTTGTCAACATGACTATTACTGCCAAGGTTTTTCCCCCGAAAACCCTTCGGGGCAGAGTTTTTTTAATCTTGACAGTTGACCCCATAGGCCAGTTGGTCTCTGTGGACGATAAAAATATATTCCATTCCTCAGCACAAATATCTAATATATTAACAAGGGGGTGTTCTTGTAGTTTTGTAACTTTTTTCTATGGTTTTACTATGATTTGGAGGTCATATTGCGTGGAGTTTGTGTAATCTTTCTCCTTACTGGGAGTAGGTCCCGCCTCCTTTTGTCATAGTCCTTAGCGACCATTAGGGACTGTATTGTATGAATATGATTAGATAGAAGCACTTGAGTTTTTACGTAGATCTTCAAGTTAGTCAATAAAGGGTTTGTGGTAGTTACTCCGGATCCAAAGGATGAGGACTCTGATTGGAGTTTCACTTTGGCAAGAAATCATGCTAGCCACTTTACTCCATAAAGATCACTGCTAGGTGTTGTGGAATATCCTTACAACCAATATCAAAGGCATAAATGATCAAAGACGACGAACAATGGAAAAGATAAGATATGCACTAGTTTTCCTTAAAAAAATGCTTCATATCCAATTATGCCAATGGACATATGACTTTCCATACTCCTGACTTAGCGTGGCACAAATACTGTCTTGATGCCTAGATACATAAATCACCTCATAAAGCATGCGAGATGGACTTCTAAGCATTAATATTCTCATGCAACAAAACATCCAACTACCCAAGCCACTATGATATTTGTAGTGCAAGCATTTATGCCAAGTAGTCTGCCTCTGTCAAATGTTATTTTATAAGAAACTAAGAGATCCTTTTAGCACATCATTCATCTATTCCAAAACCTTGTTCCAAAACCTATTCTGTTGGTACGCTTTATAGTGGTACAAGATAAAGTAGAATATGAGAACAATTGTCGTATTTCCATTATGTTGGTTACTAGTTGGTCCTTATCAACTTTAAAAATTCTTTCTCCAGTCCATACACTTCTATGCTTGAAAGTGGTTTAACCCGCACCTTCAACTTCCTAAAACTTCTCGTGGGTCAATGGATTAAGAATTGCATTGGTGTTTATTTATTCTCATGAAGTAAATGTCTCTTTATCCATATTCTTTAGCAGGTCCTATGTAGCTATCTCTATCATATAAAACATCCCAATGCTTTTTGTGTTTCCCTTTTCAAAGCACTCCTACATGTTGGTTAGTGGTTCCTAGAATACTCCTCTTTCTTTTTTATATTTTATTCCTTGCCTCCTTTTCATTCGTCTATTATCGATGTGAGATGGCAGAAATAGTGGGAATATAGCTGCTAGTTTCATAGTTTTATTGAATTTTTGTAAGACATGGTTTTTTTTATCGTCCACTGAGACCGATCGGCCTATGGGACCCAGAAAGGAGCGCATAAGAATGCTTTCAAAATAAAGCAAATGCACTAAAAATTGGCACAAGCAAAAATCGTATAAAACACAATAAAACATTTGATTTTAGAATAATGAGTTGTGGAACATGCAAGTTGTGAGTAGCGGTCAATGAATGAAAGAATAATATGTTGAAGAATTTGCTCCTAATATTAAATTTTTTTTTTTTGTTGTTGCTTTCTTGTTCTTGTCGTCGCATCCTCATCGTCATAAAGCAAAGTTAGTGTTGCGTGTATCTCATGTGTCATCTAGTGGGAGTTAACATTTTCCTCATTTTTAAGATCATATAGTGTGCTAATTTCGTTTTGGGTTGGGGGAGGGTTTTCAGGCAGTGGTTAGGACTATGATTTTCGTATCGTATTGTATAAAAAATGGTATAATTTGCCATGTGGGAGGAGCTTGAGTGTTTTTTGCTATTTTGGGTGGTTTGGAACTCCCTTTTTGCATGGAACTTTTTTGCAAAGGCTCAATTGCAGAAAGCCAAATTTGGAAGGCACGAGCCAATTGATGTCCTGCCCTGTGGTGTGTGTACAGAGGGCGCCGTCTGGGAGAGGGAGGCCAACGCATCGGTCTGTTGCAGACGAAGCAGTCTGCTTTCTCCCCTGGTAGCAGCGCTGAAGGATTCCGGCTGGTTGAGTCGATTGCAGTGCTTTGCTCTTCCCTTTGAAGCCAAGATCAGAATCGGTATTTTGCTTGGTCGCCGCGACTTCTATGGAGCGCTCTGCCAGAACCGTGGTTTTCTGAGCTCTCCACCTGTCTTCCATTTCTTCAAAGGCTCTTCAAAGGGTTTTTCCGGCCCTATAAAAGTAGGCAGCACTAGCAGAGCTCAAATTTGATTGTGACTGGAAAGAAGAACCCGGTGAGGATCTGCTCACAATTGGCATCGGATTGAGCAGAAAAGTAAAAGGCGATGAATTTCAATCTGTCACAGAGATCTTAGCTCCGGCCAAGCTTAATAAAAGGTGCCCTTGAGGCAGCGATCAATCAAAAGGCCCTTCTGCTGGCAAACAAATTGGAAGTTTGGAGAATCGAAGCTGAAGAAATCGGCCCCAAATGTTATCCTCAATCTTTTTCTTCTGTTACTTGTTGCAGGCGGCAGCTTGGCCCCTGTCAATCGGAATAACTCTTTGAGCTGCATTCTACCCTGAGCTTCCTCTGTCTTCTAGAAAACAAATCCCACCACGGGTTTTAGACCAAGGTTTATGTAATTTCTCTCGTTTAATGATATTGTGGTTTTAGACCATTGAGGTCAAGGTGCACCATTGGAAAAGTTTGTCTGGCTTTAGTTGTAAATGATGTGGGCCATCGATCTGGTACAATGCCAGGAATATCCCCCACATCAATGGTTTGCAATAAAAGATGAATCAAATTATCAAAACATCTAAAGGCATTTTTCTTACCTTTTACCATCCATTTTTTTCCAGATTACTAGGATAGTTGTGGTCCTCCCCTTTGTGGTGTCTATACAATCTATGCCAGGATACTATACGAAATGGTAAGAACAAGATTATTTCTTATTCGATATATTCTATTGTAACATGAGTCCTTTTCTTGCTTTCAATCTCCTAATACGATACAAAATGGTAAAAACAAGATTATTCCTAGTTTGATATATTTTATTGTAACATGAGTCCTTTTCTTCTTTTCAATCCCCTAAGAAGGGTAAAGGGATCACACCAGTTCAAATGGCAAAAAACTTTTATAATTCTTGAATGACGATAATTGTTCGAAGCACTAGAACTAGTAACATGCATGCTTGGACTCAGAAACATAGGGGGTAAGAAATGCGTGGAAGGCAAGACTCCCTAACTATTAATTTTGTGGTGGTGGAAGAGGAAGAGGAAGAGAAAGAGAAAGAGGAAGAATGCTTTTGTCCAAACTTTGTTACAATGTGTACCATTTAACTCTATCCTTATAAAAGGAAAACTTGTTTCTTTCTTTAGATTCTCTTTAAGAATGCCTCAATCTTATATTTATAGCCAAATTCACTATTTCTCTCAACTATCAATGTGATGATCTATTCTGGATTGAAATATAGCCACAAACATGGCCATATTCAATCTGTAATAATTGAGATGCACGATTATAGTAATTATATAAGTCCTTACAAGCCATAATTTTCTCTTTCTACAAATCATTATATTTACTTTGCGGCCCTTAAATTGTTCTCCTCATGGGGAGTGTTTCATCAATGCCATAATTTGACTTTGGCGAGTTTGTACCAAGGTCAGAAGGCTAATTGAATCCTAAATTCACAACCAAGAGCGCACATAAGATATTTATGCCTTTTATTGCACATATGTAAATCATTGAAGGGTTTCCTTCATTTAATCCTAAATTCACAACCAAGAGCGCACATAAGATATTTATGCCTTTTATTGCACATATGTAAATCATTGAAGGGTTTCCTTCGCTTTTTTGGGCTGCACAGGTAATTTCATTAAGGGATTCCAATGAACTATAAACAATTTGCATTACACCATGAACTTTAGATTTCTTGATGATAACATGGGTAGAAAGAAAGTTCGGGTAACTCTTTTTTATCTTTATTATCTTTAGGCAATTCTTAAGAATGTCTTTTATATCCATAAATTCACCAAGAAACCCTTAGTATTTTTGAAATTTCCAAAATGCTATTAAATGTTAAGAAGTTCACCAAGAAGCACATTCTATTTCAAAAACAGCTAACGATGTCCATCTAATTTCTTAATTTGCCTCCTTTTCTAATATTTTGCGTTTTCGAAGTTGCCAAATATTTCTTAAGTGTTTTTAGGACAACATAATACAAAAGAAGATGGATTAGTTTTGAAATCATTTTGCAATATAGACCGGGGAATGTGAAGAAAAGATTTTCAAGAAGACAATGAATTCCATAAAGGAAAAGCATTTGGAAAACATGATGAAGATCAAAAGGAGGAATACAACAACTGAAACTAAATTTGCATGCAAAAATGCAATCAATGCCTATTCGGATGCCACAAAATCTGACTCATACCTTAAGGTCAGACTCTCTAGTGTAAAGGGAGAGTCCGATAATTAAGTTCACTCCTAGAAGATAATTACTTATCAACCCGATAAGGTGGTTATCGGTCTTTGTCTCGGCTGATAACCAAAAATGCGTGGCCTCGGACGTACAGCCTCAGGTCACGCATTTTTGGTTATCAGCCTCGGACTCTATAATGGACTCTATAAAGGGCAGCAGATTTGAAGAATAATGGGAAGCGATATTTGTCATACGATGATATTTGTAGAAGAATGTAAGCTGCATATGGCTGGCAAAAGAGTTAGACATGGAATTGGCAAAGCATAGTGGCAATTCTATTTCAGGTGTTAAAGAGGCTAGAGATAGACACAGATTAGACATAATCACTGCCAAAACAATTTAAAGCCAAATGACTATTTCAAAAGACAGCTTGCAAATAAGACAGTTTGACATTTACAGATTTCAGCAGAGGTTCAGCACTATGGCAACAATATAGCACAAATTGACAAAGATAAAGCTACTGCTCAACTAGAAGAATAAAATGCCTACACATACACCAGTTTAGCATTCAGATGCAAGTCAGCCGTGTGCCATAATCAATAGCACAATGAAGGAAGGACCTAGCATTTAACAGAAAATATTTAACTGTTTAGAGACACACAATAGTACCACTATTTATCTGAAATCAGCAATGAGTAACTTCTGCAGACAAGCACCAAATGCTATACCGTTGTGCATTTCTGTGGCCTTGAAAAGGCATCTACGATCACTGTGAAAATTACCCATAATGGACTTTGCAGGAAATTAAAAAAACATGCAACCTTATATCCAAATAGATGTTAACAAACCATTACCAGAGCCATGAAGATAAAATAGATGGAAGAAAATCAATCAACAAAACTAGAAGCAAGAAAAGAAAACCTTAGGTATACTGATGATAATGCTTTTAAGCCAGATTAGCCTGTATCAAATGGATGGCAAGTTGGAAAATGAAATACTTTTGGCCTTCTTCTGAGCACAAATAAGCCACAAAAAACCATGTTGAGCATGCAAGAGGAAGCAATAATACATACCAAAAAAAGCACGCCATGATAGTCTGTGGATACCAAGGCAAAATCAGAGAGGGAAAAAGAATGGATTTAAGTGTATGAAAGGTTACAGAATTGGCTCAAGAATGGCCATTTCGGTCCAAGGGAGAACTGAAAGAGGGAGAGAGGGCGGATTTAGGGGTTAAGGCAGCAGCGAGGGCAGCCTCTTGAATGGCCGGAGTAGAAGTGGGGTAAGGGATGGGAAGCTGGTAAGGAAAATCAGGGAAGTTAAGCTTAGCATTGAGGCCTTTGAGGCAGAGGGAGGCAGCATCATGGGCGCGGGCGGCCATCTCTGGAGTAGAGAAAGAACCGAGCCAAATGCGTCGTTTTTTCTTGGGCTCCCGAATTTCTGAAACCCACTTGCCCCAGCTCCGGCGCCGGACGCCTCTGTATTTCTGATCCTCGGGTTCCTCTTTCGCCATAGCCATGGCTTCGCCCTTCTCCCGACCTTTGGGATTTGGCTGTGTTTTTGTGGCCACTTTTGAGCCACTTTTTTGCTCCTCTTTTTTGGCCCACTTTTTTGGCCCACTTCTAACCCTTCAGTAGTGCCCCCCCTACTCGCCACCCCAATGGCATAGCCAATCCAACCCTCTGGCGCATACATCCCCTGTGGCTATCCCATTGGGGTGGCCGCCCTTTCCCCGGCCCCTTTCGGCCCCCCCACCACCACCGACTTTCTCCACCGACACCTCACTCCGAAAAACACCTCCACCCCAGTATATTCTGTCACCCCCAGTATATTCTGTCGCCCCCCTTTCCCCAGTAGGTAAGCCTCCCCATGACATCCCAGCTACGTATTGTCGCCTATTGCTTCCCCTCTCTGTCGTGTTCTGACTTTGACCCTCTTCCTAACTTCGTCTATTTAATGCGTCATCTTCGACAAAATGTTCCTCGTTTTCCCAAATGTCTGCACTGTCAGTGAATCTAAAATATTTGTTCTATTGGTAATCAATAAACAATTTCACTTCCAGATGATCTTATGCTTATCAAAGATTGGTAATTCTAAGTTCTGTAATGCTTAGAATTATTTTAAGTTCTTGTTAGATCTGCAACAGAGTTAGAAGTATTAGTTAAGTGTGAATCTCTGGCTTCAAGGCAATGCGAAAGGACTGCAAGACACTATATAAGATGCCAAAAGGGTACGACATGCTGTTCGAGATGCAATGTTTTTAATTTCTGAGAAAAAGCGAAAATTATTTTCATGCAGGACAACCAACAACTATATCAATAAACTAATTGTCTAAAATGAAGGATGAAATACCAATTTCCAGATCGGTTTAACTTGATTTAGAGTCTTATTTACCAATTCGTCTTTCGATCTATCTTTTTAACATCATTTAGAGACGAATTTTTAGCATCCATTAGAGACACAACGAGATGAATGAACCCAACGTGATATGATGCAATGACGAATAACTCTATCAAGATATAAACGTACTGGTGAAATCTATTATCTTATCATGATCACAACATGAGGAATATAGATGGGTTTTACATGTGTGTTAATGGCACCTTGCCAACTTGTTGGACGAATGTTTCCTCCTAGGGGAGGGTGCCCTTCTTTCACCCACTCCCCTTCAATGGCCCACTTTTTGCCCCTTAATAGCTCATTTTTTACCTTTTGATAGCTCACTTTTGCCCTTTAATAGCCCATCTTTGCCCTTCAATAGCCCACTTTAAGAACTATTTAAAATAGAGCTAAATTCATGGTCTATTGATGGGCACTTGGTGGTCTAATGAAGGTCAATTGTGAGTATTTAGTGGTCCATTGGAGGGCATTCAGGGGTCTATTGGTGTCAAAATTACCATACTACTTAATTCTTTATAGCAACCTTCCAATTTGTCAAAATGACTTGTGCTTAGTATCAATGGAAAACTAAAACTTGAAATTTCATGATATTATTTCATGGAGATTCAAACCCATCATAATAAAGTTTTTTTGCTTAAGTGGGCGGTTTATGGGCACCCTCCCCTAAATCAAATTCATGCAAATATTTGAATTGTTACCAAAACCTTAGTGGTTGAAGTGATGATTAAATTGGATTGTCTAAGGGTGGCTTCACACTAGAGAGTGAACTCCAGTTGAATTAAAAAAAAAAAAAAGTTAATTGGGCTCACACCCCCTCCATTATAAAATTCCATTAGCACCGAGGTGGCTAAGAGGTGTTATTTTTTAACACATTCATATTCATTAAAGTTGTGGTTCACACGTGATTCTAATATATTAAAACTTAACAAATTCTTAAAAATCTAATGGTTGTGGTGCAAATATTAACCCCTCTTGCTCAAGACCAAATTGATTTTCTTTTTTGGTCACCCACTAACATAGGAACTTATGTGTGAACCTAATTTTAATAAAATTTGTTATATTAGCTATTAGCTACTAACATAAATTGGTATATGAACCTCCTTTTAACTAAATTCGTAATGTTATTACTAACTACATTGCCTACATGCAAAATACCTACAAGGTTTATCAACGTGTGAAAGCCGTGAGGAGGCTCCATCTCCAAGAAGAGTACGTTACACAAACGTTATAATTATCTGTTCGTACTGACGCTTTTTCAAGAAATAAAAATAGCTACCAATTGGGTGATGACAAAACCAATATAGAATTTTATTAGTCACTGCAAGTACAAGATTTAAGAAAGTAAGAATTGATGTTGTCAATATTGTAAAAAGACTTTTATTTAAATTACCGAGGAATTACATATTTTAACAGAGCATAAAAGCCCACAATGGCTTTTTATATAATAGATAAAGGTTTATCATTTTGATCACAAAGAATACAATATATCAATGTCTATGTCTTCTTGTCTGTATATGTGGTAACAAGAATGGGTTCACACAAACAAGATCACCTCATTCTTGAAGTTAAAGGATGCGATATTGTCCAGCTAGCAAAATATGTTCTTACGACCTGTCCAATGATTTCCTCCTCAATCTTCGTAATAAAAAAAAGGGGTACCAACTAACAGTAGGCCAAGCTTGGGGTGAGGGTAAGGAGAGAAGAAAACAAAGAAGGTATATGAGAAAAAAGAAATCGGTAGTAGCTCATGGAGGATTGTCGTCCGGTCGTTGATATGTAGTAATATATATGTATGAGTTCAGGCATAGAAGTGGATATAGGAAATTTAGGTACACTTAATATCGTTTCTTTGTCAAATTTATATTCAATTGATTATCGTCCACAGAGACCAATCGACCTATGGGACCCAATCAAGGAGCACAGTAGAGTATTACTGTTAGGATTAAGAATGCCCTCCCCCCCCTCCTTCCCCTCCCTCTCGGAGGGTTTTCGAGGGAAAAACCTTAGCAGTAATGACAAACTGTACAAATATACATCATGATACATGGTGATACATGTCAAAGTAGTGCCCAAGGACATATTTGAGTATCCTAGCAACTCCACCGAAGCCGTGCTTAACATCACATACATCAGCTGGTTAGCCTGGATCAAGTCAGTGTAACATGCCCAAATGTAGTGATATGCCAGACATCTCTAAAATGTGTGACCCTCATCCTCAATGACTCTCAATTGGCAGCATTGGCAAAGCCTATCCTAACGCGCCTCTCCAATCCATCTGCATATCTTAATTCTGCAGCGGTGTGGCCCTGTGCGAAGTGAAGCTATAAGTCTGTGCCTTTTCATGGGCAGATGGGTACGCAGACTATTGAGGGCCCTGCTCGAGGGATTTATCTGGTGATAGCAATGTGTTGCCTTGATTTGTTCAAGAGTGCTGGCATCCCAAAGCTTGTTGAAAAAACAAGCATCAAGGTACTGCCTCAAGTTATGGCGATCCTCTTCTGTTTGTACCTGTACGCAGCTGTGCTCCCCCACATTCCATCGGCCTAGCCACTGAACTTGCTTTTCCTTTCAGTAGGTTTTGAGGCACTGGGGACCCATTGCCATGATATATGCAAGGCTGGGGAGACAAGCATCGTCTATACTGACCATCTTCTGAAAATAGACAGTTTGGCGATCAAGTACCATCCTCTGAAGATGCAAGAGATTTATCTCTTGCAGAAGAATCTGATATGGGATTGTGGATTTCACCCCTAGTGCTCAAGTTAGGAAGGCCTTATGCACGTGCTCCAAATTTCAGGAGGCAACTGATACCACTTAGCCCAAGACCTCAATTTCGTAGAGAAGAACGGGTTCCATTAACATCTTGAACAAGTGTGACTGATGGGCCCAGTCATACAGCTCTGCTTTGTGACCGTTGTTCTGCATTGCATACAGTATCTTCTAATCCAACATCAACCCCTTGTCACTCATAACCAAATGGAAGTGTCTCAATACATGAAGGAAGCTCTACTCCCAAATATTTATAGGTGGTGCCATCCAGCAGCTTTGCAGACAGCGACCTGACCATGATTGTTTAGTAACTGGACACCTGCTTTGTAGATGGGAACAACCCTGGTAATGGTCCATTGTCGGGGGAAGCATTTAAGTCTATTGCCTTCCCATTAGCAATATGTTGTAGGCCCTAAAAAATTTGTGATTTCTAGTGCCGGGACTATTAGGGAGGTATTGCTCTTCGAACCCCCCTAAGGGTCGTAGAACTGCTGCAAGTACTGCCCTTATTTGCTCGAAAGTGATGTTCCATGTAGGTTATATAGCCTTTCTAAGCACAGAAGGTTCTGGTGTGACGCTCCCAGAATATATACGACCCCCGGCCGTATACATACGGGGACTTTCCCCTCCCATGGCGACCATCGTGCCCGCGGCGGGGCCCCCTCCATCTAACCCGGGCCGTCTCGTGAGACGCCTTTCGTGAAGGACACGGAGGGGTCATTCGGCCCACGCCTTCGATGGGCGCCTACGTCGCGGAAGCATGAATACAAGGGTTAGCACACAGCATAAATCATATATAAGTGGCCACCACGAAGGGTGGCGCATCCATCCAAATACTAACAACACAGAATATGCATCTAACTAAGAAAACACCCAAAAGCCCAGGTTCTACCCCGGCTCAGACTCTAGTGGGGAGCGGCCCGGCGGGTGGGTCTCGTGAGATCAGCGGACCAAATCTTGACATGGCATTGGGCGGCATAGAACATTGGCTAGGGTTGTCCACTCCATCCGCCCCTCCCTGCACACACTTGCGGATGAGTCGATTCACGCTATGGCTTCGCTATAGCCTTCCGGAGACGCAGACTCCAGGGATCACCCTTTGAGTCTACTCCAGGTTCATGACACCTGGTCCGATGAGGCAGGTCGGGGAGGCGTCCCCTTCCAGGATCACAGTGGTGTCGTGGGTGAGCTAGAGAATACGTGCCGCATCAGCGACCCCCGCATCCGTACCCGACTTACTCACCCTAATTCTACTCAAAGTGCATGGTGCCCCATACGGGTCACACCACTACACCCAGGGAGTGTCAGACCCATACCCGGCCCTCCACGTGACCGGCTATCAGGCCTAGCCCACTGTAGGAGTCTCAGGAGCCTTTTATGCTCGTGCAAGACCCCACCCCCTACTTCACCACTGTGTCCCTTGTCTGGTGCTAAGCCAGACCATAGCGTCTATGACCCGGTGGGCTCTTGCGCACAGGCCGAAACTAGTAGGGTGTTAAAGGACTACTAGGAGCATTCTATACTCAAGCTCAGAGGCCTCTACCCCCCTGTTAATCCCTGTTTACGAGAAACTACTAAACTAACTCATAGAGACATCGACCATTCCATACAGAGCATCATTCATAATTGAAAAGTATTCCTAATTACCAAAGAAGGGTTAATCTCACCCAAAACCAACCAGAAAAGAATACTAGAGTATTATTCTACAATTTGCAAGTTAACTACCACTAACCGAGTTTCTTTGGACCCGTTGTCAAGGGGTGCTTCCATGGTCTTTATCTTTTGGGGTAGCGGCGGCTTGTGTAGAGGGTATCTTGGCGATCCGGGGACGAACAACAATCGCTTCCCTGCCGCCAGGTGCTCTCGGGCGCTTTCTTTGGGTCGAAATTGGGCTGATATGAGGATGGCGCTTCCCTTTGGTGGCCTAGTTTAGCAATCCTCATGCTAGCCACCCGGGTCATGCCAAATGGCGCCTTCCTACTATGGATTGACTTAATCACATGTCTTTAGATAATTATTCTTTATAATCTGGTTAACATAGCTAATTAAATCCATTGTGGCCAACCCCCTAGGTTATCATACCCCAGGTGGCGTACCTATCTACCGAAAGGCCGGGTTCAATATTTATACGTACACCGTATAAATACTTGGAACGTCACATTCTCCCCTGCTTAGAATTTATGCTGTCCTCAGCATTGGGGTTAGTTGGAAATGTACAAGAAATACATTACGAAGGAAAGTAATCCGTTATTATTTTTTTTTCCGAAAAGTAATACATATATTCAAACTTTAAGGTTTGCAAAACATTTCAAGCACCGTGGTGCATTCAACATGATTATCATAATCAAACAGTTTAAGGATCGAAATCCAATACCAACATCAGTGGAATGATAAACAAAACATGAAGGCAAAACAAAACTGAAGAGGTCGGTTCATCAGTAAGCCTCTAGCATGGGCCGTGGCACGCGTCTTGCTTCTTGGCCGCACATGTCGGTACATCGGTACATATGATGAAGTTGTGGTTGAAGGGACCACCCCCTTATAATAATTAAAGAACATACTATCTATCAGGGAACCTATTATGTCTACGGTTTGCGGTTCCTTGTGGCATAGGGATTGGTCAAGTTCCCATTGCAGCCAAGAGGAAAGCGGTCTATCAACTATATGCTTTTGACAGTACAACATGTCCTAGAGAACACAAGGTGATCTCATCATCGATTACTTGTTATTACTTACGATGCATCTTGCCCTCTGAGGCGCTATCCCTAAGACTCAAGCTTCTAAGCTTACCGCCGACTGCGGGGTTGATAGCATCGTTGATGGTGCGGCCTTGAGATTCGCGCATGAAATCCGGATAATGTTTGTCAAGGTCTATCTTCATCACCCACGTAGCATCTTCAACTGGTAAGTGTTTCCACTTAACTAAGTATTGCAACATTTGGGTCCTTCTGGTTTGTTTGTAAGCTCGGTCAAGAAGAGCTTCAGGCACTATTTTGAGTTGCTCTTCTGTCATTTCTAGGAGGGTTGGGGTCTCTAAAACCTCCTCCGGATCGGGGTGTGTTGCTTGGAAGACTCACGTGAAAGACCTTGTGGATCTTCAAGCGGGCGGCAATTCTAGCGATATGCACCCGTTCTCCAACGCTCAATAATCTTGAATGGTCCAGCCCATCTGGGGGCTAACTTTTTGCAGTTGCCAATCTTAAGCTTGGCTTGCTTCACTTTAATTTTAAGCCAAACTGATTCACCCACCTGAAAAACGCGTGGGGTTCTGTGCTTATCGGCTATGCTCTTCTGACGACTGCGCGCAGCCAATAAGTAGCCCCGAACTTCTTCGACCAGAGCCTGCATCTCCAGGAGGAGTTTTGAGAAACCGACCTTAGAAACGGGGATTATGCCACGGTGCGGAGTAAGACATTGGTAACCATAGTTTATCATAAAGGGAGACATTACGGAAGACTCTGTTTCATCTTTGTTATAGGCAAACTTCGACCCGGATAAATATAGTCACCCATTGTGATTGCTTACTCCACACATAACTTCTTAACATATCCTCTATAATACGATTGGTACGTTAAATGCGACCATCCGTTTGAGGATGATATCTTTGTACTCATAGCAAGTTTGGTCTGAATGGTGGCAAAGAAATCTTTCGAATGCACTCACAAATTTGGGATCCCTATCCGATACAATTACCCGTGGCATTCCGGTGCAATCGAAGATCTCCTTGGCAAATAGGAGAGCAAAGATCAAAGGTCAGATCCGGTGGTGCGACATGGCAAGAAATGAGCCATCTTCGACAATTTGTCCACAACCATTAAGGCATCAAACCCCCGGAGAGTTCTTGGAAGGCCCACAATGAAATCCATGGTTATCACTTTCCATTTGGCGTTGGGCACATCCAAGGGTTGCTTCGCTTCGCTGGAATCATTAATCGCTTTCGACTTTGGTCTGTGACATACGACAGCAACGCTTAATGTACCTGGCAATGTCCTTTTTCATGGAAGGCCAGAAATAGCTGGATCGAATCTTAAAGTAGGTCTTCACAAAACCTGCGTGTCCAGCTATAGGACTATTGTGTGTATCATGGAGAATGAGCTTACGTACTCCTGAAGTCTCAGGTACACACAATTTGTCCTTGTGATATAACAAGTTGCCTTCCTTCTTATACGAGCGGAAAGCGTCACGCTCCTTATCAGTTCGAGCTTCCTTAGCGAAACTATCCCAAATGTCACAGAACTCTGGATCTGTGGGCAAGGTCTGCTCTATTTGTTTCCCAAACTCACTGGTGAGTGTAGAAATGGCATTACAATGGGTTCGGGTCACCAATGGATGGCGTGATAAAGCATCCGCTACCACATTGTGCTTGCCAGGCTTATACATAATCTCAAAATCATACTCCTCGAGAAATTCCATCCATCTTCTCCGACGGAGATTGAGGTTCGGCTGGGTGGATAAATAACGGAGACTTTGATGATCCGTGTCCAATTGGAATCTTCTACCAAGAAGGTAATGTCTCCATATCCGCAGAGCACGGACAACGGCTAACAATTCCCCGATCATGGGTAGGATATCGCTTTTGTCTCATTCATCTTCTTTGAATCGTAGGCAATTACCCTCCCCTCTCGCATTAGGACCCCACCGGTGGCAATTTTCGGCATCGGTGGCCACTAGCTTATCTGTTGGGGATCGGGTAATGTGAGAACTGAATGCTGATGTTAGGGCATCCTTAAGGCTTTGGAAACTTCTGGCTGAACTTTTCGTTTTCAGGGGTCCATCCAATCTTTCACCTTCTCATGCTTTGTGAGATTTGTAAGAGGAGCTGCAATCTTCGCGAAATCCTTTACAAATTTTCGATAGTAGCCTGCTAATCCCAAGAAACTCCGGACTTCGGAAACATTCCGTGGAATAGGCCATTCCCTTACGGCCTCTATCTTTGCGGGGTCTATAGCAATTCCCTCTGCGGAAATGATATGGCCTAAATAATCAACCTTCGGAGTGGCGAACTTGCACTTAGAAAGCTTGGCATAGAGTTGATGACGTCTCAGCTTTTGTAGGGCCAATCTAAGATGTTTCTCATGTTCCTCAAGCGTCTTACTGTAGATGAGAATGTCGTCGAAGAAGATAACAACAAAATCATCCAAGTATTGTCGGAAGACATCATTCATTAGTTGCATGAACGTTCTTTGGGGCATTAGTTAATCCAAACGGCATAATCAGAAATTCATAATGCCCATACCGAAAAGCTTGGCGGATTTATGGATGTCCTCCTCCTTGATCCTTATCTCGATGGTATCCTGAGCAAGATCAATCTTTGAGAAATACTTAGCCCCTTGTAACCCGATCCATTAGGTCATCTGCCCTAGGCAAAGCATAGTGATTCTTGATGGTATGCTTGTTAAGTTGCCGGTAATCAATACACATCCTCAGCGAGCCGTCCTTTTTCTTAACAAAGAGAATAGGGGCGCCAAAAGGCGAAACACTAGGTCGGATGAAACCTAGGTTTAGTAGCTCCTGAAGTTGCTTCTTAAGTTCTGCCAATTCGGGAGGACTCATACGGTACGGGGCCTTGCTAGTAGGCTTGGTACCCGGCTCTAAAGATATTTCACATTCCACCCCTCTAAAAGGAGGAAGCTTCTGAATCTCATCTGGGAAAAGGTCACCAAATTCCCGGAGAAGGCGAGCAATCCCTTCTGGCAAGGTATTGATTACTTGCTTTTGTTTAGCACCTGACTCTATGGGCGCAAGGGAAATGATGCAGAGGAGCTTTTCCTTGCGTATAGCTTTATCCAACTGTCTAATGGACATAGACTGCATGATAGGGTTGAAGGGTTCACCTTTAATAGTCACGCGGGCTCCATTGGCTGCGTCGAAGGTAACTTCCCTCTTCTCGCAGTCTATGTTGGCTTTTGCGGATGCCAAGAATTCCATACCAACAATGAGGTCATATTTACCAATGTCCATCAACTCGGCACCCAAAGCCACTGGTGCACCTGGCAACTGCATCTTAAGATTGATGCGTCGGCCATGAGTATGCCTGACCTTACCACTGGCTAGAGTGACAGGCCTTGGTCGAGACCTTAATGTTTCAAGCTGTAAGACCTGAGCCATTCTAGGGGAAGCAAAATTATGGGTACTTCCCGTATCCATAAGAATTACAAAAGGCTTACTGTCTACTTGACCTATGGTGGAAATGACAGCAGGCTGACTTTCGGCATTGCCGGTTTCTATAGCTGCAAGAATATGAGACGCACCATGAATATACTCAGGAGCCTCGTCGTCGACAGGTAGGGTTGTCTCCAGCTCGTCCCAATCGAGGTCGGCCATGGCCAGCTGGGCAGTCTGCGTAACATAAGGACAGTTGTGCATAAAGTGCCCCGGTCGCATACATCTGTAACATGCCTTATCCCGGCGGAGCTGTTCTCGGGCCTCCTTAGGAATAGACTGTAAGAGGTTTCGTACTTCCTTGCCGACATTGCTCTGTTTGTCAGCTGTGCTGAAAGTAACTTTCTTTTCCGGCCGGCTATACGAGTTCTGTTGAGAAGGGCCCGGACTTGGCGAACGGGGTTTGTATGGTGTGGCTGGCCGGGGCTGCGAATAAGGAGTAGGATGCGGATACTGATTTCTTGGGGTGTCCTCCTCGAGGCTCAATGGCTTAGCCTCGGCCTCCGCAACTGATTTTGGGTCTATGGCTTTAACCATCCGTTTGATTGATGGGGCCAACCCTTCAATATAACCCTCTACGGCTCTCTTTTCATTCATTCCTGGAACATACAGCCTCAAACGCATAAACTCATCAGTGTAAGCCTGTACCGACATACCCTTCTGCTCCAACCTATAGAAGGTCTGAATCTGCTGGCATTTGTGCGCACGAGGCACATAATGCGACTTGAACGCCTTGGCGAACTTCCTGAAGTTGCATCTGCTCCTGTCCAGATGCTTGGCCCTGGCATAGCCCTTCCACCAAATACGGGCAGCTCCTGTAAGGTTGGTGGTGGCAACCTTTCCTGTATCCTTCTCTGTCATTCCATAAGACTTCCCAAACTCCTTCATCTCATCCAACCAGGATTCGGCATTTAAGCCGCCTCTGGATTTTCCATCGAACTGGGCCAATTTCCTATTCTTCCATATACTAGTTATAGCTGTATCAACCGTCTTACGGTACTCTTTGTCTCGACGCTTTGCATGGTCACCCGCTGATACCGATGAACCCGAAGACACCGAAGTGGTTGATCGTGAGGAAGTGGCACTATCCTTAGAGGAACTTCGGTGACGCTTAGCATGAGGCCTCCTCGGTGCAGGTACAGGACTAGCTCCAGGGGGAGATGGCTGTTGTGCAGGTGGACTCGGTGGTAGCGGAGGTAACTCCGGTCCATCTTCCTGGGTTTGTTGCGGTGGGTTGGCATGCAATACGTAGGCCTGCAATTCGCCTAACTGCCTTTTCATTAACATCAGTTCCTGTTCAGGAGTCAGCCTACTGGCGTTGGAGGGTGTCTGCCAAGCGGCGTTACGGGCACCGTCTAAATCGAGCATGAGAAAGGTATAAGCATATTTATAACAGATAAATTCTTACAAATGGTAGCATGTTGAGCAAAAGGGGTAGAGAGAGAACACAAAGGGAATTTATTATAAAAGGAAAAACTTTGCTATTACAGTTTCACACCAAGAGTCGGTACAAGAGTATTATACAAAGACAACATGATACAACTGGAACATAGAGTGAGCTCACAAACAGCATGGAAACAAAAAACGAAACTCGAAAAGTCCGGCCTAGGGGTTCGCAAAGGGGTACAGAATTGAATAGCGAACACTTTCACGCACAGCCCTAACGAGCTTGTAGCGTGCCCAGGCTTGGACAATCACTGGTTGGTATTCCCATGTTGGGCTAACAATGAGAAGATTGAAAAGCCTTCGCAAAGCATAGAAGAGTTGCCACAGGTGGTCATTGGCGTCCTCGAAAGCCTCGTGCCTGCTCATACTCCAATAGTCCCAGGTACGGCACAGGGTCAGCTTCAGGTCCTCAAAAGCTCTGTCCCTAAGAATGTTAACTATCTCCAACCCTTTTTCAGCATCATAGGGTTCTCCTGGTGGCGGGGGTTCCATCTCATAGCCTTCATCCCATTCGGGATATTCGCCATACCTCTGGCCATAGTCCTGCTCTGGCAGCCCGGGGTCATCCCTCCTTATCATGTCTGTAATCGTCTCCTCATATTCCCAGAGGGTTTCTTCTGCAAGACAATTGAAATGAATATAGAGGGGTGGATAATTTTGTTATAGACCAATTCGAATAACCAGCAAAACACATGATAGAAGGAATAATTTTCAATTGTATTCATAAAGATAGTAATTACAATCGATGGAAAGAAAGATATATCATATTATAAAGTGGCTAAAGAATTTGCCAACCCAAAATTCCACAATCATACGCAATACAGAAATGCGTAGTACAATTAATTTAAGAGCTAGGTCCTCCCTCTTCATCCGTAGGCCTAGGAGGTGGTGGAGGCGGTCGGTGTCGCAGCAGAGTCACCCCGGGGTCTACTGTGGCAGCCGCAAGAGATGCAACCTCTGGTGGATAGGCAACGGCCAATGGGGCTGCCGTGAGGAGCTTCATGCTCATCCGTGGTGCAATATCCTCGACCCAAGGCCGTCAGGGCAAGATCCCGTCGCCGCAGTACATAAGTAAACGTCACGATAGGGGAGCTTCTTGTGGCGGCCGGTGTAGAGAGACACGGAGGGCCCACCACGAAGCTTCAGCCTCCGGCCCTAAATCCCGGGCTATAAAAAGGACTTGCCCCGCCGAAAGGTCGACAAAGAAACGGGTAAGGTGGTTGCCCGATACCTTCCCTTCGGGGGTCTCCTCGATGTGGCCACCTCCTTATCCAAATCCATGGAAACCTCCTCTTCCTTAAGTTCTTGCTTGCCCTCCTTCACATGAGCAGGGTTATGATATAAATCCTCTCCCTCGTCATCTGAACCCGAGGGAACCTCAACCATATTAATATTTGGGACGTGAGGTCCCATAGCCGTGAAGGCATCTGGTGAGGGCTGAGAGGTTGGCTCTGCATCCACGAAGTCCCGGCCGTAGCAATGTCTCGGCCGGGTTCGATAGTCTCTGGCCGGAACTGGAGCAACTGCTGCACCTCGAAGGTAGCTCAATAGAAGTGAAGTCGATGAAGTCATCCATACAATACTACGCAAGCTCATATAACATGTGGTCTTTACGCTTGCGCCTAAATCCAGCCACCATGTGATAAGTCCGATATAATATCATCCAAGAGAAGATATTCTTGCCCTTGGTGATAAATAATTGGAAGGGCATCCAGCCACAAGCCTATAGCTTGCTCACGGCGTGGTGGCAGCTCTTTATGCCAATTGCTTCCAACGGGCGAAGTCGCCCATGCCTATGTGTTCGTCTTCCCCTCCTCGGAAGACTTCGGGCAATTTGCCTTTCTCTGACAGGCAGGTTTCATCCTCGGCGTATTGGTCCATGAGGATGGCTAGGCTAAGAGCAACCTCAAGGTATTGCCGCCCGACGATCTTTTTTACCACAGGCGGTGCTTGCCCCACCTGAAGCCCTTGGGACATCATATGCGTGAGTATCTCCCCAGAGCATCTCTCGGACTACCTCCCGCTCGAGATCTGAGTTTGGGGAGGATCCCCAAGAGGAATACCGGAGAGGAGCATCTCCTCCCTGTAGAAATCCAAAAATCCGGCGTAATCTGGGTGCCTTTGCATGTTGGCAAGGAGATCTAGGCGCTGGCATAGCAAAGGCCGCAGCAGGTCGAAAGGGACCTGCGGATCCCATTGCTCTCCGTCATGGTACCAGGACGATAAGGTCAGCGGCAGCCATGGCGCTAGAGGGGAGGAGAGAGGAAGAGAAACAATTGAAATGAACTTTAAAAGTCCTTTTAACTCCTTTTTTATTTAGGCTGACGTCAGCATTTTTTCATAATTAACACAAAATAAATAAGTTTTTAATAGAAAAATAAAAAGTTTTTTTTTTATTAAATACCAAAAAAATATTTACAATGCGGAACCCCGCGAAATATGCTAAGGATGCTCCCCCCGAATCCTGCGGGTGAGGGCTAAATCCTTAGGCATTATGGTTACCCCCTCTTATGTGGATCGGCGCAAAGATTGGCGTCACCGAAAAGTGCCACCAAGTAGGCTTGGCAGCCTCTTGGAGTGCCAAAATTGCAAAGGTCCGAAACGGATGTCGGTCTTGAATCTGCTGCGCGATCTCTCGTACCGACCTGCGGAAGGGTAGCTTCCGTGTCGGAAGTCGGTAGACTTCGGAACTTGCGGATTTCCCTTAAGGCCACGATCTGCGGCCTGCGATACCGATGAGGTTTCCTTTGTGGGGCGGGTTTTGCAGGCGGCCCCTTCGGTGCTGGCACCGTCTTAGCCCCAACAGCCGGTCGGGAGCTATCCACCCGCTGCTGTCTCCGACTGGAGCTGGTATTCTTGCCAAAAGCCCCGACAGTCTTTAGTTTCTCCTTGTATTGACTGCCGGTCTTTCGGGCTAAACCCTTCCTCCGGTGCTTAATGGTCACATGTTCTGTCGGGGTTGGGCCCGACCCACCCCCAGTTGCCCCTCCGTCCTGCGGGTTCAGCCGGTCCTGCCGATCCCTCTCCTCCTGTTCAAGCTTCTCCCGTTCCTCCCGGACTCTCCTCAGATCTTCCTGAATCTGAGCAAAATGTTGGGCTGCGCTTCGGCGAAGAAGCTCAGCCTGGTACCGCTGAGGCCGCAGACCCATATCGATCTGTATGGTCGTCAGATAATCTATGCTGATATCGGGGATTTCTCCCCAAATAAAACTGTGGTTATCCTCGTCCCAACGGTATGGGGGAACCTCAATTGCCCTGCCATCGATGACGGCAAAGCCGTCCCCGAGGTACCTGTACTCTCTTCCCCTAGCCGCCGTATCTGCCCGCTCAATCTCCCGATGGTCGTCTTCCTTGGCCAAGCCTCGTCTGATCAATGCCTGCCCTGATGTCCTCTTCCTCGGTATGCCCTTCTGTTGGGAGGATAGAATTTAATGAGCATCATGACCATGTCGTTGCTCGACAATGGTGTAGGAGAGTCAGGAAGATTCAGATCGGGAATGGCTCGAGAAATGATAGATAGGATAGGGGGATCCTATCGTTATTCTCAAACCCGCTTTACTAGCTCATCTAGGAGTATGTCAATGAAGGCGGGTCAGCCATGTACCGGGCGATCATGGCATAAATCTCCACTATGCTCAAAGTAGAAGGGTCTCAGGCGCTCTTGGTATTCGCCATAGCTGTGGGCAATAAGGTCTAGGAAGGCGGGACGGTGAGGCTGGGTGACGGAGAAGGCGGCAAGGGGAGGCGCTAGGGTTCCCCCAAGACACAAGGGCGGCGAAGCAAGGTCAAGTCCGGTGGCGATGGCGGGCGGCCTGGCTCTGGCGGTCGAAGGTGCCAAGGCAAAGGCGTAACAAATAACAAGAAGAAATTTTAAACGGCCAGTTAACTTTTCGGCTCTTCTCACCGTTTATTATTAAAGACGACAAAAAGCAAGCGGCGCCGAAGTTGGTTTTCGGGCCTGCCCTTGACCATTTTTCGCCTCGGAGACGCACCGTTCTAGGGTAATTCGGTATGTCGATCCAATGGATGCAACTTCTCCGAGTCATTTGAGCTACCCAACGACATTTACAATTCTTCCAATTCTTGGGCCCTCCAATTCGCCCTATCCTTCTTAAAAGCTACAATTTCCTAATTTAACCTAACACCTAACCAAACAACAAAGAGGACTAACAACACATTAACTTAGCCTCCTCCTAACTACCGCTATATGAGTTAGTGTTTGGCGGTGCTATGATTTCGAGCAAAGAAATCACGGCTCTGATACCTCTGTATATATCTCGACCCCGGCCAGACCATACATACGGGACTTTCCCCCATGGCGACCATCGCCACGAAGGGGCCCTCCATCTAACCCTCGCCGTCTACGTAGAGACGCCGGTGAAGGACACGGAGGGGGTCATTAAATTACGCCCACGCCGATGAAGCCTACGTCGCGGAAGCATGAATACAAGGGTTAGCACACAAAGCATAAATCATATATAAGTGGCCACCACGAAGGGTGGCGCATCCATCAAATACTAACAACCGCGAGTATATGCATCTAACTAAGAAAACACCCAAAAGCCCGGTTCTACCCCGGCTCAGACTCTAGTGGGGAGCGACTGACGGCTGGGTCTCAGGAGATCAGCAGACCGAATCTTGACATGGCGTTGGCTGGCATAGAACATTGGCTAGGGTTGTCCACTCCATCCGCTCCTCATGTGCACACCTTGCAGATGAGTCGATTCACGCTATGGCCGCTATAGCCTTCGACGCAGACTCCGGGGATCACCCTTTGAGTCTACTCGGGTTCATGACACCTGGTCCGGATGAGGCAGGGAGGGGAGGCCCCTTCGGGATCACGGTGGTGTCGTGGGTGAGCTAGAGAATACGTGCCGCATCAGCGACCCCCGCATCCGTACCCGACTTACTCACCCTAATTCTACTCAAAGTGCATGGTGCCCCATACGGGTCACACCACTACATCCAGGGAGTGTCAGACCCATACCCGGCCCTCCACGTGGACCGGCTATCGCCCTAGCCCATGTAGGAGTCTCGGGGAGCCTTTTTATGCTCGTGCAAGACCCCACCCCTACTTCACCACTTGTGTCCCTTGTCCGGTGCTAAGCCGGACCATAGCGTCTATGACCCGGGTGGGCTCTTTAGCGCCCACGTAGAAACTAGTAGGGTGTTAAAGGACTACTAGGAGCATTCTATACTCAAGCTCGAAGGCCTCTACCCCCCTGTTAATCCATGTTTACAAGAAACTACTAAACTAACTCATAGAGACATCGACCATTCCATACAGAGCATCATTCATAAAGTATTCCTAATTACCAAAGAAGGGTTAATCTCACCCAAAACCAACCAGAAAAGAATACTAGAGTATTATTCTACAATTTGCAAGTTAACTACCACTAACCGAGTTTTAATTTGGACCCGTTGTCAAGGGGTGCTTCCATGGTCTTTATCTTGGGGTAGCGGCCGACGGTAGAGGGTATCTTGGCGATCCGGGGGACGAACAAAGAATCGCTTCCGAATGCCACCGCCTCCTCTGGCGCTTTGCTGGGTCGAAATTGGGCTGATATGAGGATGGCGCTTCCCTTTGGTGGCCTAGTTTAGCAATCCTCATGCTAGCCACCCGGGTCATGCCAAATGGCACCTTCCTACTATGGATTGACTTAATCACATGTCTTTAGATAATTATCCTTTATAATCTGGTTAACATAGCTAATTAAATCCATTGTGGCCAACCCCCTAGGTTATCATACCCCAGGTGGCGTACCTATACCGAGTGACGGGTTCAATATTTATACGTACACCGTATAAATACTTGGAACGTCACATCTGGGATGGCAGTCCAGGAGATAGAATATTTTTCTTTAATGCTCCTCGATGTACTTTGGCTTTCTTACCCTTGAGGTATGTGCGGTATTGTCTGACAGCGTTTTGGCATAAAGTAGGATTCGTGACCTGCTGGAGTCAACATTTGTATTTCTTGCAATAGACATCAACCTACCAGTTACGAGGGAAGGTTGTAGTCTCTGCGGACAACTTCTTCCAAAGCACCTGTCGATAGTAGTCCCAAGCACCTCAATCAGCCGACCTGTCTGTTGCTATAGTGTGGGAAGCTGACGGATTCCCTCAAGATCATCTGTGAGCATCTGGGCATAGGTCTCTGTATATTCATGATCCCAGCGCAACTGAAGTGCATGGAATGCTGCAGTAGGCAGTCTACCAAGTCAGTTGCAGGTAAAGAGGTTGGTGGTCTGAGTCGACTTCTTCGTCTCTACTATTTGTGCCAATGTAGAAGTGGTTGACCAGATGCATAACTTGCTCTACTACCAACATATAATCCACCACACTGAACCCCCCTGGTTTTCCCACCGACAAGTATAGCTACCCGAGAAGGGCCACCTTGCTAACCCATTGCAGATGACAAAGTCAAAGATGCTGCACATCTGAAGCAAGCAAATGTCTACCAAAATGTGTGATTGGATGGGTTGCATCATCTGATGTTCATTTTCAAGCTGTCTCTACAGGGTGGAGCTGCAAGACATCCTCTGCCAAAGCGTCAAACTTTTTTAGCTTCTCTATCCCCGTGCATGCATTAAACTCTCCCAACAACATGATATGGCCTAACTGCCTGTGCTATTATATGTCATCCTATAGATTGGCATATGGGTCTAGTCTATCTACATCTGAGTGACAGCAATAGAAGGTAGACTCTACATGTTGGAAGTAGCATCTGCCACCAAGAGAGGGTCACCATTGTAATGTTGTACTCAAACTCACATGTACTGATTGTGTCTATCCATCTTGTGTAGAGTGATGGACGGTGTCAGACTTGTTCTATAGTAGCAGGCAATACCTCCATGACCCCGCTTGCCTGGCATTCATTGGACATGAAAGGTGCTTATCTGATAACATGTTTCGTGAGAAAGATCAAATCCATGTCTGCAACAATAAAGTTGAGACTATCTCCCTTCTGCTAGAGGAGCTCAGAGACCATACCATACGCAAGTATACTTCCTATTTAAGGCCAGCAGATGTGGACTCCCGTAGAGTTGCAGCATGAGGGCATGATGCAAGAGCATGTGCGATAGTAGGAGCAATACGTGTAACAGGGATAAGAGCAGCAATGTTGTCAGTCGCATCACAACTGTAGCCACATCCCTTGGAGCATTATCCTGAGTGACCGTAGCAGCTCTGTGTACGACATCCACGACCTCAGTGTTGGAGGATGGTCGGAGCACCCGCAGCTTGCCCTACAGATGGAAAATAACCATTGCATAACTGATTAGCAAAGAGCCTATCTTTCTGGACATCAAAATATTGTACTTGCTCATGATCATGTGGGTGAAATGGAAAATGGGTGGAATTGAATTGATATCGTTTTGTTGTATTTGTAAGCGATGAGGGAGATTTATCACTCCACCCTTTGTTAATCCAGTTGCTTAAGTGAGATTAAGGACGAGGAGGTTTATGAAAGTTTTGATACGCAGGTGCCAGCTTTTTATTCGTGTGAGAATCATATTCTTGAGAGAGAACATCACCAATTGCAAAGGCGGAGACATCAACATGAACATGGAAAGGTTTGTCCCACTGAGGTGGAACAAGGACTGGAGCTTGAGTCAGCAGTACCTTCAAGTTTTGAAACGCTGCATATCCGCCCGAGAATTCCAAGCCCAAGAGGATTCATCACCCATGAGTTTATGAATGGGATCTGCTATGGCAGCAAGTCCTGGAATAAAGGTTGCATAATAGTTAACTTTGCCCAAAAATGAGTGTGTCTCCTTAATATTAGAAGGTGCATGAGCCTTGAGCACACAACAAATCTTTGCAGAATATGTGGTGATGCCTTCTTTGCTGACAACA
Source organism: Isoetes taiwanensis (assembly GCA_021234155.1). NCBI lineage: Eukaryota > Viridiplantae > Streptophyta > Lycopodiopsida > Isoetales > Isoetaceae > Isoetes > Isoetes taiwanensis. The sequence continues at coordinate 17,908,752 of JAJEKV010000012.1, read as the reverse complement.
TGGCCAAGAAGAACACCAGAAGTCACACAGAAGGTGCACTTTTCAGGATTTAAACTGATGACTGATTCATCACACTTTTGGTAAACAAGTTCCAATTTGTCAAGATGCTCATCCATGGAGCTGTATGCAGAAAAGTCATCCTGAAAAATTTGAAGGAAGGCATTGTCTTTCATATAATCTTGAAAAACAGAGAGCATGATGCATTGAAAAGTGGATGGAAAATTGGATAAGCCAAAAGGTACCACTTTGTAGGCAAAAATGCCCTATGGTGTGGTGAAAGTTATTTTCAATTGATCCTCTGCTTTGATAGAGATTTGATTATACCCCGAAAAACCATCCATGAAGGAGTACATTTCATGGCCAGCTACCTCTTCAAGAACTTGGTCTGTGAAGGGTAGGAAGAAATGATCCCTTTTCGTGGCCTGATTTAATTTCCAATAGTCCATGCAAGCTCTGATTTTTCCATTGTGCTTGAGAGCAATGACAATCAGGCTCACCCATTTAGAATGTTTGACTTCATAGATCAAGCCAGCAACAAGGAGTTTATCAATTTCGGTCTTGACTCGAGTCACGATAATTAGGGTTGAGCCTGTACTGTCGTTGCTAGATCAGACGTACATCCAGTTTGGTAGGAATGGTTAGTTCCCCCAATTCTTTTTTTATACCTCTTAAGTCTTTGTAGCTCCATGCAAAGATATGTTTGAATTTCTTGAAGAGGCTAATAGCACGAGCTTTATAAGTTGGTGGGAGATATGCAGCCAACCAGATAGGTTGGTTATCTCCAAGATCAACGACCTCTACTTCAGGTGTTTGGATATGCGGGACTACCTCCGTGTCCATGATGGTGTGAGCCGGAGGTTGGAACACGACGGGTGGTTCAACACTTTGAAGAGAGGCTGCTGAGAAGCATCAAGCAGTGGTTGCTGCATGACGGCAGCAACATCAGCAGTATCATAAGAAGTGTCGTCGTCAGGAAAAGCATCAACACGCTGGATCCTGTTACAGGGAGCCAGATAAGGATCCAGGAGAGTGGCAACCGCGTGGTCCTGATGTCACCCCACGGGTCAGCATACTCAGGATAAGAAGACAGTGATAAGTATTTTGAGGCTTGTTTGAATCACTGTCAGAGAGAGACGGCTCAGCGTGCTCAACTGAAATAAGCTTACCAGTTTCAAGATCCATAGTAGCATTCAAGGTGCTGTCAGTGATGACAAGTTGATCAGCAGCCCAGTAATTAATGCTTTTGGCCCATTTGCAAGTTTGATGTCATAAAGGGCACTGTATAGTTGTTTGATGCCCAGTTGCCTCCGCAGTTTGTCTGTGATGAGGTTGACAGCTCTACTGTCGTCAATCTGCACATGATTAATTATTGCCCACAGTGGCATGGATCGTGGGTGTAGAAGTGGCGACAACACCCACCAATACCGTGGATAATGGCAACTGTTCCTTTAGGGCAGGACACAGCTTGAGAATAGTTGTAAGACTCAGTGGAATCTTGATTTTAGCCAACTCTTCTTGTAGTTCCAGGGAACATGAGAAAGATGGTCTGCAGGATCCAACGGTGCCGGAGCCTGAGGCATCGAGGCCGAGACTTCCTTGAGGAGCTCAGCTTCAACAGCAATGTTGGGGTACTGCTGAGTGCATGGGTGTTGTGACGTCGAGGGCGCATTTTGACGTTGGTGCGCCCGTGCGTGGACATTGGCAAGCGTGCGGCCTTCAGCAGCTTGCATAAGTTTGAGGATGCTTTGGCGGACCTTTGGCATGACATGAGGCATAAGCTTGTCCAGATCAGGGTCAAAATGGACCATTTTATGGTCCTCATGTGGGATAGTGTCCACGTCAAAAGCTGATTGCGTGTCCTTAGGGATGAACATCAACGGGCGTGATGCCCTGGTCTGACATGAGACTAGACCTACCCAATTTGATTGTTGGACCGGAGGATTCAGAGCTTGATAGATTTCTTCCTGAGTTTGTTGATCAAGAGCGGTGGAGGAGGATGCCGCCTGTTGAGGTTGTTGCTGTTGAGGTGGCCGGGGTGGCCGTTTCAAAACTAGGCGTAGGCCTTGTTTGCCATTGGCAACCCATAATTGATATGCAGTGAGACGTACAGAAGCTGTTTGATTCGTTCATGGGAGCTGAACCTGAACTTGAGGAAGCTGAGGGCACGCCGTAGTGGTGTGACCCCATTTTTGACAATGATAGCATTGTGCTTTCGACGGATCAAAGGGGGTGCATGGATTTTGACATCGATGTTGTTGTGGTTGCTGTGATTGTGGATATTGTTTAGGAGGATACGACTGCTGCGGTTGATATTGATGAGGCATGGTCTGAACTTGAAAAACCATTTTTTGCTTGAAGAGAGTGGGATGTGCACAGGTATATTCTTCAGTATTGTGATTATATATATTGCAGCGCTCACAGCGAGGAGGGCTATTTGTCGAGTTACACTCATTTGCCAGATGACCTTGGTATTTATAGATGTGACACCAAACCTGACTGTGTTGAGGAGGCACAGATTGTTGAGGTTGCACGGCATTCTGGGGAACCATCACAGTAGACATGAAAGGAAGGTCCGTGAAGGGAACACCCCGAGAAGAAATGTTGACATAGTGATTGACCAATTCAATGACTTGCTCCAAGGATTTAGGACACAGATATTCGGTCATGAGACGAATAGCAGGAGGGAGACGCTGCAGAAACCAGACGAGGATCTGGCTCTGCGTGGGATACTCTTTTAGCTTGCTGACTAGAATTTGGAGATGGTCCGCAAACTCACGGGCAGACTCCGTGGGTTGTTGCTGGAGATCATTCAACTGCTTCAGAAGTTGCTGATCATCGTCCGTATTGCCATAATGAGAGAGAAAAGCAGTCTTCATCTTCTGCCAATTTTGTTTCCAATGACTTTTGTAGGCCATCAGCCATTTATGAGGGGCTCCGCGTAGCATAGTGGAAAAGATGTGGAACTTGAGTTGGAGTTGAGCGTGGCCATTGAGAATAGCCAAGGCCTCAAATTCCTCCATATGAGCTTGGGAACTTTGATCTAAGAGCTTTCCCTTAGTGTTGCCAAAAATGGGGTATGTGAGCTTCAGATTTTGAACTAGTGACGGGGGCGGAACATGTGTGTACAGCGTGGAGCATATGTGGGAACATAGCCGTGGAGTATTGCCATGGGCTGGGAGCAATGTAGTGGCATTGGGACCGTGAAACCGGGGGGTCCCGAGAGAGTGGCATCCGTGGGCAAGGCGCCTTGGGTGCCATCCTCATTTAACTTGAGATCGGTAATGTTGTATACAAGAACGGAGTGCTGAAATGAAGGTGAAGGCATAAATTCATGGACATGAGGAGGGCCAAAAGAAACATGAGGATAAGGCAACCCATGTGAAGGAGAGGACGGTTGTGAAGGCAGAGGAGTGTGGCCAGAAGAAATATGAATGTAAGTGCTGTCTGGAGTTTGAAAGAAATGGGGAGTAGGCTGTACCGGTGTATGATGAGGCGACAGGGACTGAGAGCAGTGCTTGCACACATGGGGAGATCCAGGACGATAACTAACACGAGGGGTGGGCACTGCCGACTGAGCACGTGAGCGGACACGGCCTCCTTCAATGTCATAGTCTGGATCATACATTTCACGCGCAGCTTCACGGCATTGGTGGCGTTCCAGGCGAGCAGCAGTTTGGCTAAGAAGTTCCTCAGGAGTGAAAGCACGAGCAGATATGGTGATGAGTGAGAAAAAGTACTAAGACCCGGTAGCGGCGACAGTGTTTAGGACCTGGGTTCGGGATCACCTGCAAGACACCCTCTATGAGAACCCTTGGATCAAGCAGGCAAATCCTAACTGAGTGTCACGTAGAATTTTGCAAAGGAAAACAGTTAAACAAGAAGAGAGGAGAAACAGAAATCAGAAGACAATGATCAGAAATCTGCTTCCTTGATATCAATGAAAATACATGAACTCTCATCAAAAGAGAGGAAAACAAAGGAGACAAGGCTAAAATCTCATCTAAAAACTTGAGATCTATCTCTACTCATATATATAGTACAATGGCCTTAGGCCCAAAATGGATAATTGACAGATCTCGGTCACCAACTCCTGGATCAACGCCTGATTTTCGGGGAATCTGGCAGTGCCTTCATTAGTGCCTGGAATCCCGCTGAATTTGGTCCATACTCCTATGGAGGCCATCATTTGTCCGTTCTGGGTCTCTTCTTTGACCCGGGCGTGGTCCTCTATGTGGATTTCGGCGGGAGCATGGGTCTACTATCCGATGCTTGACCTGGTGCCTTATTCCTGCCCTGCTCCGTGGTCTTCAGGAATAGTCTTGTACTTGGACGTACAGGACTAACAGATCTGAAAGGTTAGATTATTTGGTGATCCTACAGACGAAGAATTTATATATGTTATATCAAGCGTACAGGTGATGAGCAGTGTTGGGAGTAAGAAGCAACTCATTTCAAGGCCAGGGTAAAGGAGATCAATGATAGTCGCGAGAAGTTAGCAAAGAAGAAGGCGAAGTTAGTGGACTATTAGTTATTATGTGTGGGCTACCAGGTTGAAAGCCAGCAAGGGGGTTTGAAAAACCAACGAAGACTTAATACGAGCCATAGGGATAAAAGGATTTCAATTTCTAGGATAACATGGCGAACAATAATTTTACAAGGGACCTAAGAGTAGAAGGAGTCGTTGTAGAAGGGTGTCTGATTGGTACTAACATCTGGGACTATTGGTCTAATTTTTCTGAGATATTTTCTTTAAATTTAATGACCCTAAGACACGAAGATAATGGTTGGAAGGAGTTTGTCAAAAGCAAATTTAGGTATCCTTGAAGGTGTTGATGAGTCAAGAATGGTGGCATACCTTCAAGTGTTAGGGTAGAATAACTTGGAAAGAGGTTTGGCCATCGCAAGTTGACAGACATATGATGCAGAATAGAATAGAATAGAATAGAATATCACTGCGATATAGGTGGTGAAGGGTGGTACAAATTGATACTAAAGTTTATGCTCTAGATAGATTCGAGTGAGGTGTTGACATGGCCATGGGAGTTCGAACTCAAGCAATCACTATGTGTTACAGAGTATGTGTCGTGACCTGGGAAAGGGATTTTTTTTTTAATTTTTTTTTTAAAGGAGCACGAACATAAAGAAAAGGAGTGAAGGATGATGGTACAATTTACAAACCAAGGCCTGGAGGGTTGCTGCATGGCAGTGTCTAGTTGGTTGGGTCAAGAGAGGTCTATTCTATGAGAATTAAGGCGAGTCAAGGCTTAGAGACTAAAAGAAACATCATTAGGTATGGTTGGCTCCATAGTGTAACTTAGCTCCTAACGTGCGAAGTCGAATAAAATAGCATTTGAAGCAGATGAAGGTACTAGAGATTAAACGAAGGCAGGGTTGAAAGAATTTTGCTAAAGGCATCTACTAGAGAAAAAATTGTCAATTTCTACCCTTACTATTATTTCTTTTGCCATGCATATTATCAACATATCATATATGTTATCAACTATTCTTCGAATGATTTATATGGTACTTTTAGACTCCTTTCTAATAATTTTGCTTTGTCCTCAATCCTTTATATTCTTCATGTTTAATAATTTAAGAAGTAAACATGCAAAAGCAAGATTTATAGAATTCCTAATCTATTCCTAATCTACTTCTAATCTCAAACTTTAACTTTTAACTCATTAGTTTAAGAAATAAACATACATCCTATATATTTTGATTATATTCATCCATTGTTCGTATGTACTTCTTGCTCAACAACCTAGTTACTATGTCACACGCAATCCTTAAATGCTATCTATAATAGACTCATCAATCCTTCCAAGCTTAATTTCTGTATCAAAATATTATACACTATCACCAAAAACAAACCAACAAGAGTGCAACAAAGCTACATTTTCATTGGATAAAACAAAGTACTTACTGGAACATTAACCCTTTTATTGCCACAATAATAAAATAGGGTCAGCAATACAAATTGCACTAACTCAAAAACTATATATTCTTTTCCATTGAAATTTTATTGCTTCTGAAAGTATACTTGATTATCTTTCCATCATACCTTAAATCGACTTAATTCGAGTAATATGGAGAGAAAAATGGCATCTGAAATCAGTCTTCAAACACTAAAATCTTAATAACTCAATAAATAATCATTTTTTATCGATTCTTATTGTAGCTTAAACTAGATTCTAAGCACTTTCTAACAAGCTTTGGATTGCTCAAGTCTGACCTGTATTAAGAGATCTATAGTCTTCAAAATTCGGTCTATATTTTTGCTCTATTAGCTACGACCTTCTACCTTTTTTCATCATCATAAAATTTCTTCCCTCGATAGTTTCATTCTTGAGAAGAGAGTTGGACACATGATGTATAGTGATTGGCAGCAGACCCTCCAATTTAGATTTTAATAAGCAAAATGTCATGGTTTATTGTGACTTACCGAATTTTTAGGAAAATACTCTCTAATTGTCACATTTAAGGGTCTGAACAAGACTTGAACCCACTACCTCTAGAGTGGTAGCTATGCATCCTAACCAAAAAAGCCACGATGATTTGGATGAAACCAAATTACACGCTCCAGACCTGATGGTTAATCGTCACACTAATTTGCCAAATTTAACAAGCATTTTGCAAAATTTTGATGGGAAGATTTCTGGCGTCTACCTTACAAACCGGATTTCAACAACTTCAACACGAAATTCTAGGGAGGAAGCTCGCAAATCTCGAGCCCTGATTGGCAGAGATAGCTGGATCGATGCTATCCTTGATTGAACTGGCGCTTCTATGCAAGCAGGAAGCTTAACCTTGCTGAGTATAATTATTCTGCCACAAAATGAGAGGCTCTAGGTCTCATCTTTTATGTCCAAAGATTCCGTCATTATTTGTTGGGAAGCAAAATCAAATTCTTTATTGATCATCAAGCTCTTCTTTACCTGATTAACAAAGCCACCCCCACGGGACGCATTGCCCATTTGGGTACTGCTTCTACAAGAATTTGCTCCCTTCGAGATCATTCACAAAGCTGATAAGTCACGTGTGGTGCCCGACTATCTTTCACGCATCCACAGGGACGACCCGTCCACGGGTGTTTCAGATGTTTTTCCAGACGCCCAACTCTTTTTGGTCACAGCCATGCCCCACTAGTTTCACGACTATCAGCAATATCTCCTCACTGGTGCCTTCCCGTCAGAAGACCCCACGCTCCCTCCTGAGAAGCTCCGATCACGCCGTCAGCAGTTCCTTAGAGAAGTCCGTGACTACACCATGGTCGCGGGACATCTCTACAAGCGTGGCAAGGACATGGTTTTGCATCGGTGTGTTCTTCCTCATGAGGTGCCGGAAATTGTTCGCCAAGTCCATGAAGGCCTTGGAGGAGGACACTTCAGTGGTGATACCGCGGCCCGCAAAATTCTTCTTGCTAGTTACTTTTGGCCCACGTTCTTCAAGGACGCCCACGCACAAGCACGCACCTGTGACGCTTGTTAGCATGTGGGCCGACCCACGGCCCGTGACGCTCTTCCTCTAATGCCACTCGCCACGCCATTACCCTTCAGCAAATGGAGGATGGATTTTGTTGGCCCAATGGATCCACCTGCGCGGCACACCCGTACCCGCTATATCTTGGTTCTCACAGATTATGCCACCAAGTGGGCGGAGGCTTGTGCATTTCCAGACAATACTGCTGCCAGCATGGCTAAGGTTCTTTACACACATGTCATCACGCGTTTTGGCTGTCCAACAGAGCCTGTCAGCAACCGTGGTGTTCATTTTATCAATCAGACCATCAAAGAATTGACGGATTATTTGCACATTCACCACAGGAAGAGTATTCCCTATTATCCACAGGGTAATGGACTTGCGGAAAGTACAAACAAGACACTTATCAACATTTTGAAAAAAAATCTGCGATGCTTCACAGACAGATTGGCAGGAAAAGTTACCTACTGTTTAGTGGGCTTACAATACAAGTTTCAAAATTGCTACAGGTTAGTCTATGGCCAGGAAGCTCTCATGCCTTTTGAATATGTTCTTCCATCACTTCGTTTCCACCTGGCTATCGTCCATAATCCCCCCTGCAATGCTTCAGGAGCGGGTTTATCAACTACAACAGTTAGATGAACTTCGCAGAGATGCTTATCTTCGGGTACTTGCTGGGCAACAATTGAGGAAGTCCTGCATGACAAACATATCAAAGAAAAGAAATCCAAGGAAGGAGCTTTAGTTCTTCTTTATGATTCCAGATACAAACACTTTCCGGAAAAATTGAAATTTTGCTGACTTGGTCCCTATCGGATTCTTAAAGTGGTGCAACCCAGTGTGTTTCAACTTGCTGAATTGGATGGCACTCCATTACCGACTCTAGTTAATGGCTTTCGCCTCAAAATTTTTCATACCGACACAACAGACGACCATTCAGACACGAAAACACAAGAGTGAGTCGCAATATCTTTATATTATATAGGTGGCATAAAAAAAAAAGTGGGCATTGCCCATATTTAGTCGCTATGGGCTCTGCCCTATATACAAAATCCTACACTAACGGCTCCTACTCAGCATTTAGAGTAGCGGTAGCACATAGGATCAGGTAAAGGCACTGCTCCGGATCCCAGCGCAGGTGCAAGACCATGTCCTGCGGATTAGTCATGGGGTCGGGGTTATCTGCCGACCCAGCCAGTCGGCCATCCATCCATCGGGATCCCTCTGTTCCGTAGCTTCCACAGATCAAAGTTTGTCATCTTGCACGTAATCCACTCGTTGCAGTTCTTGGCCATGGTGTTTGGCATATCCATTGCAGCAAACTGGTGCTCTGCTCCCGCACCCTCGTTCGTCTTATATAGTCCTACCACCTAAAGGTTGCTCTCGTGGCCCAATTACATTCCTGCAGATGTGTCAACATGCAAGGCATATTCCAATCCAAGATTCAGCTAATCAGCCGCAAATCTCGTCATGGTACAAGCCCTATGCACAGACTGCCACCGTTTTTAAGATGTTCGACTCTCGAGTTGCCTATCTTAATTTTTTTTCGGTTAATATCACGACCGTCCACCATCATTACTTGTACCTCCTCACGACATCCTATCACACCGTTCACTTCAGTTCATCTCCACCCTTCATCCACTTCTGCTTATGGGTTTGGACTTAAACCAAAATTTTCGACTTCCGGAAGTTTCTTTCATCCCTGATGACACTTGGCATGTTCAATGGTTCGGATTCCCCCTCTGCATTGTCGATAAAAAAAACTTTCTTGCACAAACGCGTGTCCTAAAAGTTTTTGCACCTCTTTCGCTCTCTGTCTTCCGCTTCCACATCTCCTCTTTGTTCATCGCCATGGCTGCTCTCCTAAGCTTCCAACTCTTTAGGCCACTGCACAATGGATCCGGCGCTCTTTGAGTCAGTAATTTTCTCCACTGCAACTGTTCGAGATCCTTTGAACGGCGCCAGCCGCGAGGTTGCTGAAAGGGCAGGGTTGTTTGAGTTCTCAAGGCAAGAACTCCATGTTTCTAACCCTCCTCAACATCGGCAGTTCGTCACACATTTTATCAAGACGGATGTTGGTTATCAAACTATGGTGGATCAAAATCGCATCACCATCAATCAGAGTCTTCTAGCTCAGGTATTTCAATTGCCTAGAAGAACTTCTTCTTTAAATTGGGCTGCTTTGCAGGATCATGATGTCACAGTTTATGGCCAAACTCCTTATGCGGCCACTACCCATAAACTTACCAATATTGCAAAGCCCCATGAAGCTTTTGTTAAGTTTTTGTGGCAAAAATTTATGATTATTCTATTAAGAACGCACACATTAACAAACATTTCTTCCACACTGCCATTGCGGCCATCCATTCCACGAGTTTCGTTGATTGGCCTCAGATCATGCTCCAACGTCTCCTTCATGAAGTTGATCAAATTCGCTAGTCTCCAGGTTCTGGACTTGAATCTGCCATGGGTGCACATTTTCAAGCTATCATAAACCATTGTCTTCCTGCACCCAGTCAGTTAACTCCCACAAATCTCGATGCCACTTCTCAGGCCTCCAATCATCAGCCTTCTTCCACCATTCCTGCCATCAAAGAACTTCAGGAAAAAAGCTCCCGTCGACGTCCTAAAGAATAGCCATCTCCACCTCCTCAAGAGCCTCACCGCGTCATCAATATCCCCTCTTCTCAGTCCACAGAAATTGAGAAATTGAAAATTCTCATTCTCAGCAAGTCTCTCAGCGCCGGCCTCCATCATTCCAAGGCCCTCTTTGCAAGTTCAACCGCTGCCGCCTCCTCAGTCTCGACGTGCCCTATATCAATATGAGTAGGTTGTAGCTAAATGTATGCTCTGGCTTCAAGATTCGCAGGAGCAATTCATGAATGGTGTCAAAGAGTAGATGGACTCCACGGATGTTGTTCACCATGAGTTCCAGGCTGCCACCACTCAAGTTCAGACTTTGGAAGACAGCCTTCAGCGTAAGCATGATGCCTTGCTTCAGACCCGTGAGGCTTTGAAAGCTGAGCAAGACACGCGCGCCACTTTAGAAAACCAGCAAGTTCAGCTCCAGGCCACTATTCAAGAACTTCTGGCATAGCTCAAAGACAAAGATAAAATTCTTGCTGACAGTCAAGATCTGTACAAAGGGCTCCATAATGATTATACTCGTCAGCTTCACCTTGTTGCTCAAGGTGATATCTGCATATCTGCTCTAGAAGGTCAACTAGCAGCAGTTCAGACATAGGTCACGGCCTTGCAAGCTCAGCTTGCAGAAGCTCAGAAATGGAAGCTGATTGATGACACCGAAATTGCAAGTCTTTAGTTACAGCTTTCTACTCAAGGGCCATCATCATCACAGGCCACACACTCTCACAGGAAGATCCGAGATCAGTTATACTTTCTGGCTGAAAAGGATAATAAGATCCATGACATGGAACATCAGCTGAAGCAAGCAATTCAGTCGGCAGAAGAAGCTCAAAATTAACATGAGACATATATTCAGCTAGTCGTCAATATTCCTGGGGATTTTTCAACCCCTGCAAGCTATCTGGACTATGTGGTCTCTAGACGCCACCTTTTTCTTCTTAAGTGGTATTCTACAAATGGCAAAATCAATGAGCCTCTCTGCACCAATGATCTCCTCACTATTTGGCCTGATCTTTCTATTGAAGACAAAGGGCTCTTTTGCGCTCTCTTGGTCTATGGCCTTCTCCCCTGTGATGATCAGGAATTCTTTATTTTTTTCCTGGTTCAACCCATGGCATATGTTATTCATGGTTTTTATCTGGCTGACACTTTGGATAAATTTGATGATGGGCAAAGTAGAGCTTTTCATGGCAATGAAAGTGCTAAATGGCTTTTGACGCCTGAAAACAAATATCTTCAAGATCCGACATGGGTAAATGCCCTCAAAGGTCGAGTATATGCCAGAACTTGCTCATCATCTTCCTCTTTGGATCGTATAAACTCTCACCAGGTCAGGAAAAATTTGAATGAAGATATGGGAATTCAATTTGCCCAGATCTATTTACAACATCTTGGTGGGTTCAACACTCTCAGCATCTACTTGGAAAGCCATACCATTCCCACGGAATGGGTGCCTCCGCATGTTCATACTTTGTTGTCTTGTTCAGACTGGGAACAATGGTGTCAAACTTTGGACGCAGATCTGCTCAAGGAGTTCCGTGATCAAACACAGAAGCCAATGTTGCAGCCTCTCGCAAAAAATCATCTATATGCATCCCTGGGAGCGCCCCCACGCCATCAATATCTCACCTCAGACTGGCGTTTTCCCTTTTGGACCACGGCTCTGGCTATGACCAACTGGACCTTGCTCATATCTTCACAGATCTAAGGTGGGATCCACGCTTTGTTTGCAGATCTGTCTGGCAAGATGGTGACACATTAACACTAGGAATTGGATTTACATTCCAAATGAACGAGGTTGGCAGCTGCCCGCTCAAGCCGTCTGGGGCCTCACGCAATTCTTGGAGCGTGCAGCTACGTCTCCTAACCCCTGTGTTCACCGTCAAGCTGGTTTTTGTGCTGCCTTGAGATGTCTCCTCCAGTGTTCCATAGCACGCAAGAGGCCAATTTATTATTGCAATCCCAATGCCAGTGCAGGTGCATTCAGCCTTCAGACCTGCTTGCTCATCGAGTGCCATTTTGTTCCAACAGAATCCCACCGTGCCCTTGAAGACATGGTACAGTCCGGCTTTCTCATTGATGCCACACCTTCCATAGGCCTCAACACGTCCGACGCGCTCAAGGATTGACAAGATCTCATCATCAAGTACCATTCAGAACCACGCCCTCATAGCCGTCAAGATGATTTTCAGAAGGTTCCTGACTTCTCGCCTCCAGAAACTGTTCCTGCTTTTCTCTCCACTGAGTGTCATTTGGTGGGGAGAGTGTTAGTCCTTTACGTCCAGGTACAGGAATATTCCTGAAGACCACAGAGCAGGGCAGGAATTTTGCACCAGGTCAAGCATCGGGTAGTAGATCCACGCCCCCACCAAAATCCACGCAAAGGACCACGCCCGAGTCAAAGAAGAGACCTAACGGATAAATGACGGCTTCTGTGGAGTATGGAGCAAATTCAGCGGGATTGGGGGTTATCCTAGCGTTTTGTCTTCTGATTTCTGTTTCTCCTCTCTTCTTGTTTAGCTGTTTTCCTTTGCAAAATCCCGCATGACACTCAGTTAAGATTTGCCTGCTTGATCCAAGGGTTCTCATAGAGGGCTGTCTCGCAGGTGATCCCGAACCCAGACCCTAAAGAAGATCTTTTTTCTCCCTCTTGTTATCTTCTAAATTACCGCCATATGATGTATGATCCATAACTCTATGTTCCAAGGTTACAGTTAGGTGCTCAAATTTCTCTATGACTTTTCCCCGCATATCATTGGAACCCTATGCTTTAGCATCCTCATAGATCTTTGAATTGTTATTTCTCACGTTCTTCTATGCCGATGTCATGCTACTATTGTGCCATCACAAGTAACTTGGCATCCGCATATACGCCATAGTCATGCCTTATTTTCGAGTGTGAACCTCTTGAGCATCGTCATTACCCTTACATTATGTAACTCATTCCCAAAGTTGTGTAGGTAGTAACCCTCCTAACCAGGTGGCCTACCTATAATGAATCGTAGTCCTTTATTTTCATCTTCTTCAATATGTTCTCTATGTCCCCTTTGGTTGTGAGCCGTCCTCCGTAGGATCACTCGCCCATTTACTCCTTCAGATATCTTTTAACCCTCTTGTTGGCTTTTAACCCACTGTTATATGTCATATGATACAATAGCCTATGCCTTAAAGGCTGCAGCTACGTCTTTAAAATTCCCTGTATCTTTTTAACCTGCATATCATTGGGGGTTATCATTTACCGTCGTTATTCACCTTAGAACTGTTAGATGTTGCGTCCCTATCTGTTGACATCATGCCGCTATGGCATATCTCCATAAGCCATAGTCATGTTCTGATTTAGGGAGTGAACCTTTATGAGATTTGTAAGTTACCTACAGTCATCATGGCGCATGTCTTGAGTTTTCTAATTCTATCTAAACCCCCACATCTAGTATTCCCCAGATAGTTCATTTGCTGCCACCCCGGCTTGCATTGATGTTCTAGTCCTAGACGTTTAAAATTATAACTCTGCATAACCCATTGACTTCGACTCTTCCTCATCCAAGCAGGCATCATGTTGGATATCTACCCTTTCGTGTCTATACAACCACATTTGAGTTCCAGCAGATAACTTTTATTCGTCACCCAGCCAGGAATTCTAGTATTGTACGATGCAACTCTATCATCTTGAGCTTTCTCTCTGTTGTATTTTGCCATGCTAGCTACAACAGCCTACCTTGATAGTCAGCAGATTGGATATCCTCTGCACCTTTCACATAGATCCCACACCCTTCATCAGTAAGTTTGGCCTTTTCTGACCTCTCTATACTCGTGTCACTGCCCGATTACTTGGCCAAATTGTATATCACACCTAGGCCACGGCATCGCTTCATGGATGAACATGCAATTCCTCGTGCCAATGCCCTTGGCGACCACCTCCTGACAACGATTGCATCAGCAGCTGCCATTACCATCAGCCTGACGTCTCATTGCTTCGTCCTCAACAACCACCTCAGCCTCCAACTCCCATGTAGCATCGTGCCGAACCAAGCTCTCGATGTCATTTTCTTATGCTATAATTTATTGGCCTTCGGGCATGTCTATGTCATAGCCCTAATTAGCACTCTCAATCCTCCTATATTATAAACCTACGGTGTCTGTCTGTCCGCTCGATCGACAGCCGAGATCATCCCAATGTCCCTCCGCCCCGCCCGACGGTCCAGATTTGTCTGTTTGTCCCTCCAGCTGATCGATGGCTTAGATCGTGCCACGTACACGTTGGACGGTTTACGCCTTTTTAAAAAGGCATATTTTTTTTTTTCCAAAAGGTGCGATTAGGAAATTTGGATCACGATGAGAAGCCATTGATTACGTCAAAGCTCTTAAGCTTAGGATTTTGGTATGGAAGGAAAGAAAGGGTTCGAATGTGCCGTATATGCGAAATGCAGTGTCGAAATTCTTTTTGTTTGGTAGCATCCATTTTTTACTGTGGAAGGTGTGGAAATATAGGATGTGCGTTGGCTGAAGAAGATTGCGTGTGCCATATGATCATCTCAAGGAGAGGGCAGCTGCGAGAGGAATTTAGTGCAGGAGCTCTGCTCTGCTCTGCTCTGCTAATTTCGAAAGAGAGTTAGGTATAGTTTTAGTTCGATTGTTCATTTGGTTTATTAAATGTTTTGGAATTCAGGTATTCAGCCTCGGTGCTATTAGCCTGTGAAAGTATTTCCCATTAGTTTTGATGTTTCTGTATTCTTTGTATTTTAAGGGACTCTTATTCTTTGTCTTTTAAGGGACCCTAAATCAAAAATAACTTTTCTCAGTTATTTGACCATAAATTTTGACCTGGGTGATGTTAAAAACCCCATCCAGTTATGCTGACTTTTGAACTGAATAATTTCCAGCACTGTATCGCCTTTGTCAAATTCATATAGAGATCCATCAGTAACAAAAGTGGCAGGAATTAAAGCGATAAATGCATACAAGAGGACAATCGTCTTACATCTCAAATGGTGGTATTTGAGCACAGATTTTGAGAATCTATATACCACTGCAATTTTATTTGCTGGAATGCTGGTGCTGTGGCATATTCTCAGTATATGGATGGAAATAATGCAGTAGAATACATTAAACATTTGTTACTAGAGGAAATATTGTCTGATACGATCACATTTGGCAAAATCCTTTCATGTTTATGACTATTTTGTTGCTCCAACAATTAAGCATTATGGCTCGATTAGGTTGGCCTTTTTGGCTAAGCAGGAGGTGACATCCAGGAGAATCTTTGATAAGCAAGTATTTTATCCTATTTTTGATAAACAATATGTATGTTTATCCTGATTCAACCCTGCTCGGCTCATGTAAAATACATAAAGCTGTGCAAAATGGAGTAATACATTTTTTAAGCCAGGTTTTCTTTTCGCTGGTGAAAGTTTAGATCGATTCTTTATTATGGTATTGCTTTTAACTATGGGATATTTAAATATGGGTGAGCTTTGTTGCACATTTCATGAATATAGCATTGACAGTGTTTGTGTACTATTTGCAGTTGCGAAGATGCTGGAATGATGATATCATACATGGGTCTTGATCAAATATGTGGCATTGGCATATCAGATTATGTCCTCCGGCATAATGATTGACTACGATAAAGCTTTCTTAAAACGTTCTTAGAGAAGCACGAGAGTCAAATCATCCTAATAAATGTGTGCAATTGAATCCAATACATGATAACCATGCGTGGTAATCGATGATAGAAATGCTGGCAATAGGTCTTCTCTATAAAAACCTTACAGAACATGCACGTAATTATGTTCTTGATAAACATCTATGAGTGGTGATCGATAATAGAACTTTGGCAAGAGGTCTCCTCTATGTAAACCTTACAGAGCATGCATGTAATTATCCTCTGCTTAACTGATATAGCTTGCCATGTATTGTTCTTTTTATTTTAGAAGAAAAGCCATTTGATGGAGTCTTGACTATAATATGAGAGCTTTCTTGATTGTTGTAAATGTAGGGATATGAGGATTGATAGCAGTCAAAGCCACATTGTTGTGACAAATCCAAGGATATAGCAGGAGAATACGTCTTCTGAGTATTGCAACTAGGTAAATTATATTGACAAGTAGCTCATGTAACATTTCTTGGGTAGAGTGCATTATCCAATAAGGGTTCAAGTAAAAAATATCATAACTATTGTCTATTATTTTACTTATTTAGAGAAAAACATGTTTTATGCAAGGTTTTACGCATGAACGGTTTTCCCATTCACACATAGAAGAAGAGTTAGCTTTCTCTAGTCAAGCTTACATTGGATGCTGGGCTTAAATCGGGCAGATAATAATCCAAACATCGGTGTATGCAGCATCATTTTGATGAATTTAGGTTAGGATTTACCATTTATAGGGTCGTTTGAAAGTGTAGATTGTTTTACTCTTTGTATCGAGACATTTGCAAGTCGTAGTTTCATATGTTTATGAAACATGCATGAATGTCTCATGAATTTGCCCGATTTTCGATGTGTAACGGATCAGAGAACTTGATAGAATCATACTGGTATTATTGGAGAAGAATATGTTTGTTTGATTGAAAATATACTTTGCAGGCTCTTGATTGATTGTTTTACCCTATGTATTGAGATGTTTGCAAGTTGTAGTTTCTTTGGATGTTTGTGGACATGCCTGAATGTTTCATACATTTGTTCCATTTTCAAATGAAGGGCAATGTACCAAAGATTCATGATTTTACCTCTACATTGCGAGACAGTCAAACCCTAGTGGAAAAAAATGAGCATATATCATTGACCTAGTCCCTTCTGTTTCTATCTATTGCCTTTAATGCATTGGCCACCATAGCCTTTGAATTTTACACTCACCACGTTCGTAGAGTTTCTTAGTTGCATGCAAATAAAGCAAATGAAAAAGTGAAGAAAAAGCACACCTCTGTTCCTGGCTATGTCCGAAATCCTTAGCCTGCAAACAAAATACACCTTTGGAAATTCCCAGTCATGGATGAAAAGTACTATAAGCGCAGCTTGTGCTTCTAATTCTTCGACTTTTCTAATGTAACTTTGCCCCATTCTTTTCAACAGATCTTTAGAGCAGCTACAAAAGGTGCGAGTTCGAATCGGAGCAGAATTCAGGTCCTAGGATCATGTATGCTACAGAAAGACAAAGTAAAAGCTCGAATACGTTTCGAGTCTTGTTGGATTCAGCGGCTTGAAAAAGCTTCTGAAGAAAAGGCAGCATGGGCAGAGACTGTATCCGCAATTGCAATCATGGATGCCATTTCTTATCCCAATCACACAGCCCAAATCATCTGTCCATGTCTTCTACACCCAAGCTTAAAGATTGGAGTACACGAATGCCCACGTAATGCACGCCAGCTTGGATTACTTTAATTTTGCTGTCAAATTATTTCTGATAATTTCATCTCAACCTGCATCTCAATTTTGCGTAATACAATTTATAGAAACAGATTACAACTACGACTGAAATTACAGATTCCAAGATCACAAGATTACAACACAAGGTTAACTCCAAGATTACAATACAAGGTTACTCCAAGCTTAACTCCAAAATTTCAAGGTTAACACAAGCTGAACACACAGTTTATCAGACAGATTATAAACAGTTTATCAAAGATTGACAAAAAAATTTATCACTTGATCAAAACTGATCACAAGTACTCAGATAGTCAACTGCCACAAAAAGATCAACCTACCAAAAATATCAAGCTGAAGCCATCACCGGAGCTCGGACAAGACCATTACATGTGCCATAGCTAGGAGCTCCACTAAAAAAAAAAAAGGAAAAAAAAAGGAAAAACTACAAAATACCCTTATGTTTTGACGAATTTCACGACATACTCCTAAGTTTTTATGAATTTTTGTAATGCCCTTGGTCAACGTATGTGGCTCTGTAGAATTTTGTATATCATCAAATGCCCTTGTATTTTATGTATTTCATACAAAGCCCTTATGAATGGATGTGTTTTTTCGAATAAGAGCAGCAACAATTAGTTTTTGTCATCGATTCTGCCATCAACGAAGTTCTACCACAACAATTCTCCCATTAGCAATTTGCAACGAGACTTTCAATGGTTCCTTCAACAATTTTCACAAAGATTTGCTAATAGTGATTTTGCAAGTGATTTTTGGGGCAAGGTTTTGACATCGGCGGTTTTCGTTTTTGAATAGAAAATAGAGCAGAAATCCGATGTTTTCGTTTTTGAATAGAAAACAAAGCAGAGATTTAGACGTGCATTTGCCAAACCAAAACTGAATGCGAATCCACCTCCTCCAAAAGCTATATAGTAAGAGTATCTAGTATTCTGATCATGGCTCTCAGATTTGATGGTCATATTTGGAAAGAACCCTAATCATATTATAAGGATAAAAAGTGTATCATCTCTTATCTTAAGGGTATTTGGTGAATGAGTAGAATCTTAAGGGCATTTGAGCAATTAAGGTACATCTTAAGGACATTTGAAATAATACAAAATACTAAATACATTGACCAAGGGCATTACAAAAATCTATAAAAACTCAGGGGCATGCCGTGAAATTTTGTCAAAATATAAGGGTATTTTGTAGTTTTTCCCAAAAAGAAACTTTGTAAAGTTCGCTGATGTGGCGGCGACGTGGAGGACACGTTGTGCACGTAATCCCAGCTGGCGTGCATTACGCACGGGAAAATCTCTCCCTCGGATTTTTCGGGAAATAATCCGCTTGGCGGCACCGCCAGTTGTGGCGGCACACTTGCGGCTCCACCGCTCGTGCGCCGCCAGCACTGGCGGTGCTGTCTTGCGGATTATTTCTCGAGAAATCCTGGAGAGAGATTTTTCCTTATACATAACCACGATAACCTGACCTGGGCTTTGCCATAGATCCATAATTTAAGAAATCTTGGACAACATAGCTTCTTTCCTTAACATGTTGCATACACGTATCAACTCTAAAATCGTCCTCACCACAGAAAAGTTAGGTTCAAACAAATATTAAAATCAAACAAAAAATTAAGCTGCATTATATAGGTTGCGATATAAGATCTTATTTGTCAAACATTTGAAAATTATAGATTGTTCAAATTGTCATTCTCTCAAATTATATTTTATATTTTAAATGTTCTAATCTAAAAACTGAAATATTGGATAGTTTTTAAGTTCTTGGTTCTTGGTTCTTATTTGTCAAACATTTGAAAATTATAGATTGTTCAAATTGTCATTCTCTCAAATTATATTTTATATTTTAAATGTTGTAATCTAAAAACTGAAATATTGGATAGTTTTTAAGTTCTTGGTTCGTATGTTCATGGGCAGAACATACTGGTGTACGTGCTGTAGGACAGGCAGGCTTTCGTCCATGCCATTCTACAATAGACCATATTTTCACATTGCGCATGCTTATTGAACATAGTCGAAGTTTGAAACAAGACCTCTATATATGCTTTGTGGATTTTACTTCTGCTTTTGATACAGTACCACGCGAGCTTCTTTGGCAGCGCTTGCAGGCACTTGGGGTTCCACAAGATCTTCAAAATGCAGTTTATCGGCTCTATGAAAGGGTTTTTGCTAAATTTCCAGCATCAGGTACTCAAATCACTAGCAATATTGGAGTTCGTCAGGGTTGCCCTTTATCTCCTACACTCTTTGGCTTGTACATTGATCAATTGGAAGAATGGCTTGATAATCATGGCGGCGGAGGTCCACATTTGGCATACTATATCATTAGGCAACTTATGTATGCTGATGATGTTTCACTTCTGGCACATACCGCTGCTAGTATGCAGCAACATTTACATGCTCAAGACACAGTTTACGGAGAACACGGTCTGCGTGTTAATGCGCAAAAAGACCAAGCTTTTGGTAGTTCAATCTTCTCGTCACAATGTTCCCCCTATGCACTATGATAGCCGCGAAGTTGAAGTTGTAGATAGCTACAAGTATCTTGGTGTAGAATTCTGTAAGAACACACTTTGGGAACAGTGTATTACCAAGCGGGTGGCTGCTGGATGGAGAGCACTCTATGCAATGCAAAACAATTGTTTTCGCGCAGAAATTCATGATTGGCCACGGAAAGCCCACTTGTTTGGGGCTTTGGTAGAGCCCTGTTTTTCTTGTATGGTTCACGAAGTGTGGGGGGCTGCCATTAGTGCTAGTGCTTGGGAGAGCTTGGAGCTTGCAAAGTCCTTTCTCACTTACAGCCTTGGAGTTAAAACAAAGGTTGCCCTATGCTATTCTTTTACAAGAGACAGGTTTTTGGCCTCTTCAACATTACGCCATGAAGCGCCATCTCCACTATATCCGCAGGTGCACCACATGGATGATGTTAGGTATCTTGTTCTTGCACTTGCCATGGCTGAATCTCCTCGGCTTTGAAACGATGTTGGAAAGAGCATTGCACTACATGGTTTGCCCGCTTGGGCTGTGCAACCGACCAATCGCACCTGATGCTTGCCGGTTCCCGATCCCGAGCTTTTGCAACAATATCTTAATGGTCGTTTTTCTCAAAAGATATGGGACCTTGATTACTTTGGCCCAAGTGAAACCGGGTCATTATCATGCACACATAAATTCCACTTTGGCACCAGGGCCCCAAGCTTATTTGCTTGCTTCATTGTCCAGGAACAAGCTTGTAGCTATTGCATCAATTCGCACGGGGTCCCACAGTGCTAGATTGAGAGACAGTAGATGGGAGCGGCCGCAATTGCCGCGGCGAAGACTATGTGCCTGTTGCCGATTCATGTGTTATTGAAGATGAAAGCCATACTCTTCCGAGTTGCCCCGCTTTTGAGATAGTCCGAATCATTTTTTCGACCTTAGCATTCCATTCCACGCTTCCACAACTTCCGGACCACCATCATAATGACTTGGCATTATACATACTTGAGGTTCTAGATAAACGCCGGCAATTATTGAGCCCTCGGTGGTCATTATCTAAGCTTGTCTAGTATCATCATTACCAAAGGTTTTTCCCTTGAAAACCTTTTGAGTTTTTTTAATCCTAGTAGTAATGATTGTACTAGCCCATTGTATGGGTCCCATGACCTATTGGTCTCCGTGGACGTTAAAAAAACTATTCTATTCTATTCTATTCACTAATCTTAAACAGAACCTTATATTATATAAAAGCTTAATCATATAAGAAATTTATCACAGCGACCAAGGCCGCCGCGAACATTTCTCTTCCCTGACTAACTCCTACAAGGGGGGATTTGTATATCTGGGAATAGTGTAAAAGATGTTCTTGAATTGCAAAGGTGAATTTGTATATCTTTAGAATAGAATAGAATAGAATAGAATAGAATAGTTTTTTTAACGTCCACGGAGACCAATAGGTCATGGGACCCATACAATGGGCTAGTACAATCATTACTACTAGGATTAAAAAACCCCTATTTTTACATCTTTGGGATGGTGTGAAAGGTGTTCTTGAAAAAAGCTTAATAGTAAAGAATTTGTGTAAAGATATTCCTTTCTATTAACTTATGCAAGTTGTATTCGTTTGGCTATGAATTTGAGAACTACGGGACTTGATAAATGATTTGGATTTTCCAACTATTTTGTATGGCTTCAAGGCACTTGGGATGCCATTCCGGTGTGTACCGGTGGGGTCCCACGACCGGCGTTAGCCGGGAGCAGGTCACCGATCACGCCGGAATGGCAGATCACGTGACTTGAAGCCACAATATGGTAGTTGGGGAACAAATTTTCCCTGTTTAGTGGCCTATGGCGCTGAAGTTCGGCTATGGCTGGGGCTAATCGTTTGCTCTGTTTGCTCTAAAAACCCTGAAAGCTCTTCAAGCTCTGAAACAAATGGAGCCAAACCAGAAGCTCCGACCGCAAGTTCACTGCCGTTGAGGATCTTCGAATCCTGAAAAAGCAGAGCCAGATCAAAAGCTCCAAACTCTGGTGACAAGTCCTGTTTTCTTCGCCAATCATCTGTTCCAAGCCATATTTTCTTTGCCAAGCATCTGTTTTGCCAATGCTAAGGCTTCGCCATGCCCTGTTTCTTGTCGCTTTTGTTTGTGTGCTGACCGACTATATCTTATCCAAACAAAGCCGACAGATAATCTCCTATGCAGACAAAGCCGGCAGATAATATCCCCTTCGGATTCTTGATGTACACAAGCCAAGCCCTATTCCAAGCCAAACTTCGATGTCACCGTCACAAGCTCTGTTCGTTGGCAAGCATAGAAAACAGAGCAAGCATCGAATAAGAAAACAAAGGATTCTTTGCTGTTAACCGGATGGAAACCAGAGATGCCGGAATTGGCGACTCAAATTACCATTCTGCAATGGAATGGTGTGATATGTGACTGCATTAAATTAGCCAAACGCCAAAATTTGTAACCCAACTAGCATATTGTATTGCATGGTTTAGATTGCTTAGCATTTCAAACATTGTTATGGCTTATTGACATTTCCCCGTTGATATGAATTTCTAGCCTTTTTCCAAGTTATCATAGCATGAAATGAAGGTAGACGTTGGCTTCCCAAGTAGTCTCTCCTAGCACATCAAAATACACCTGAAGAAAACTAGTGTCAATATCATGACCAACTCTTTTCTTTCTCGACATAGGGATATTTATGGCATAGGATTTGAACCTATGCTATTGCCTTTTGTGTTTTCTTGTGCCTATAGATAGAGGATTTCCTTTGACCATGGTATTTTCACTAGCAAGTGTTCTCTATCTAATAGTTCAAAATAAACAATGGGAAATGTAACCATTTTGTCTATCACTGATAGAAATAAAACTAATAATCTTATAAACCACGTAAGTAAAAGTAGTATTGCTTAAAAGATGCTATAATAAGGGCTATAATGTATTTGTTGATGTAGGTATTCAGCTCTCCAAAGGTGTTACTCTAAATGTCTAGTGCATACCTCTTGCTCCTTTTGAATTTATAGGTCCTTGGAACTTACAACCGTGGTGGTGACAATCTATGCGAATCCAGTAGCCTGATATAGAATACTTCACAAATAAAGTACGTATTATGGACAAAGAAATTTGAGCGGCATGAGCATACAACCATTTTGCATTCCAAATCTTTCATCAAATAATGGATTGGGCATTTTTTAACTGAACTCATCTACCCTTTTTAAACGCATTCTTGCTAAAGTAGCATATATAAGATAATCTATGTTCCTAAAATTTGTCTGATGCCAAATCAATAGGTTAATCAAACTGACAGATTGGACAAAGAAGAGCTTGCACCTACAATGGTCATGAACTTAGAATTCCTTAGAAGGCAAGCAGGGCATTGCAAAAACCTCAGAATTAGAATACTCACTTTTCCTTCTTGCCCTTATTCTGACACATCACATCTTGGACTTTACATTTGTTTTGCTCAATGTATGGAATTAGAATGACTGAATGATAAAGGTACTGCACACAAAACGAAGCTAGAGCATGAACTATGTCCTCGACAGCAGGCCCAAGTACTCAACTGATATGTTATGACTACAGATAAAAGACTTTGATTTGTGTTTATCCTCGACATTTCACATATAGTTGTCACAATCGAATAGCTCAAAATATATGGACATAACATACTTATGGCATATGTAAGACAAAGAAAGTATGGTATATATTCTAGGTGCAAAACCATGTGGAAAACAACAAAATGTATGACGAAGAGAGCCATTCTAAGAAAAGCCAAAGTTTTATATATTGGTATATTTAAAATAGGAGTACACTTTGACCAGGTGAGTTTGCACAATTATCGTTGGCAAAATAATAATGGTAAATGTGCTTAAAATGGTGTATGCCTATGTGTTTTATGGGCTACTGCAAGTAAAGAGGCTAGCGTCTCATCCTACTCATCGCCCTTTACATATAATAACAATGTCACACTGTGAACTCCATGGTGTATTAAGGTCATTGTCATACAATAACAATGTTACATTGTGCAGCATAACACTGCATAGAGTACAATACAACTCAGTAATGGAGGAAAAAATATTTATGTTGTAGCCATTATAAAATAGAAGTGAATAATTTGTTGCAACGATTAAAACAATGTCTACAAAATTTATTGATCAAAATTAATGTTTCGCATGACAAAACAAAGCTCCAACATTGGTATCCTTACCCAGTTAGACATTAAATTGTTGTCATATCACATCCACAAATGCCTCTGCCCCAAACAACCTTAGTTGCTAAAGTCCCAATGCTGGGCACCCGCTTATTTATTGGTCTTTTACAAATGCTAAAATGTAATAAAAAGCTTTAGGCACAATCCTATCAAAATTTCACACCATGTACCTCTTTGATTGATCGAATTAATACCAATGAAAATCATGTCCTTCGTCATCTACAAATTACTAGAGACTCCAACATGGCATGCACAAGAAAACACGAGTATTTTAGAAGGCATTGGAAATGCTAGATTCTTATATATAAAACATATGTGGCAAGAATGCAAATTTCCTACCTCATATTGCTCCTACGATCTTCAAATGCATATTTTCATGCTCCAAATCTTCTTTTCGTACTAAACAACCGCCTTTCAAATTGTTACTAGGCGCACTATAACTATAACTAGTACAGGTTAATCGCAATTCTGCTGCGTAGTCCTATCGCGTCACGCCACGTACCATGTTTTCTTTTCAATCACGTCGATCCAAAAATTTGACGCTCGTCTACGACGCCGCTTCCAGAGTTTTTGCTGCGGCTTTCGCTGCTTCTTTAGGGTTTTTACCTTCATTCCGACCATTCTACTCTCCATTCCGAACATTTTACCCTCCATTCTGATCATTTCACCCTTCATTCTGTCGATTTTACTGCACAGAGTTGTGATTAACCTGTATTCACGTTGCATTAATGCCCCTATGCCTTGAATTTCGCCAATTTAGGTAGGCCTTCAGGTTGTCGCGCGTCGGCCAGCCTTTCTCGCCAGAATTCAAAGCAGAGGGGCATTCCTGTATACAAGAAATTTGTCGCCATGGCTTGGCTGCCGTGAACATTTCTTTTGTCCACTTCTAGTTTGAATTGTGATTATTCGAGATAGTCAAGTAAGTCTTAGTGCCAAAGATGCTTAGTTTGAGAGCCTTGTTGTGGTATAGCTTGATTCATGATCTCCAAGTAAGTCTTAGTGTCAAAGATGCCTAGTTTGAGAGCCTTGTTGTGGTATAGCTTTGATTCGGGATATTTAAATTCTATTTGGGTCATGCATCCTCAATGGACTTATGTTTCCCCAACTAGGCACTATTATTTCCTAGGGGTGGGGTACGCTTAGACGTAGTTGTATTATCCCATCAAATTCATATATGTCAAATTATTGTACACAAATAGATATTCAAATATAAAGAGCCCAACTCGAGTTAGCATATATCTAAATCCTGACGGCATCACTGCCTGGATGAATGTTGCTAATTCTAGTAAAGAAGCCCATATATCGCCGAATTTTCATTGCCCGATTTAACCCCCCAAACCCCACAGTTGTTCGGATTTGAGGTTTCAAACCCTGATATGATACAAGTTATTGTGAAATTTCTGGAATGATGTAGTGGGTTTGAAAAAGAGGGTTTAAGAATTGAAATGTGGCAATGGCGAAACGAATTCATAAGGAAAGCATCTGGGCAGGTTGAAAACCAGGAAAAGAAGAAGAATTGCAGGTGTGCCTGGTATTGAAGGATTAATGAAATTGGGAGTCGTAGTTGGTTCAGTCCTTATATGACATATTTAACAAAACTTAGACTTATTCAAATTTGATAGATAACATTTCAAGGATGCCATTATAAGAATATATGTATTGTTTAATTCTTTTTTATTGTTATAATATTTATAAATTTTAATTATATAAGTTGATCTTTTAAAAAACTATAATGGTTAAAGAATAAAATTGCTTTTCAAACTAATTTTTACTTGAATCTATTTAGAATTAGACATTTCAAGAATATAAAATTATAATTTTCAGTGATTTAACAAATTTAAAATTTGGCAATGATAATTTTTAAATGAAATTTGATGGTATGATAAGCGATTGACTTAAAACTATTAGGACAATTTTCACAATTTACAAACTTTTACACTTTAAAAATACTTTAAGAAAAGTTTTAGGTTCAGTTTGATATTGAGTAATTTTTATTATGTTTTATTTCATTGAAAATAAACTATTAATAATTATTATTAAAACATAAATGTATTCAATTTCAATTTAAAATTATCTTCTTTGAATATTTAAAAAAAAACACCTTTGAAATCTATAGAATTTATTTTAGATGAGAAACAGCAAAGACATGGTCTAAAATATACCATGTAACAAAAGCCTTAGTCTTTATCCTTTACGAACTTTAAAAAGAGCGGATTGAAGCAAAATAGAAGAAAAGATTGCAAGCATATAATCCCTATTCCCGCAATTTGCAACCTTCTGAATTGAACTTGAAGATTTTGCCTCTTTAGGAAACGAAAGCGGAAGGAGCATATACAGTTTTCTATTTTAGATGAGAAACAGCAAAGACATGGTCTAAAATATACCATGTAACAAAAGCCTCAGTCTTTATCCTTTACGAACTTTAAAAAGAGCGGATTGAAGCAAAATAGAAGAAAAGATTGCAAGCATACTATGATCCCTATTCCCGCAATTTGCAACCTTCTGAATTGAACTTGAAGATTTTGCCTCTTTAGGAAACGAAAGTGGAAGGAGCATATACAAAATTTATTTTAGATGCGAAACAGCAAAGACATGGTCTAAAATATACCATGTAACAAAAGCCTCAGTCTTTATCCTTTACGAACTTTAAAAAGAGCGGATTGAAGCAAAATAGAAGAAAAGATTGCAAGCATACTATCATGACATATTCAAAAAAACTTGGACTTATTCAGATTTAATTGATAGCAATTCGAGGATGCCATTATAAGATATATGTATTGTATTATTCTTCTTGATTTTAATAATTTCTATAATTAGTATATAAATTTATCTTTAAATTAAAAGTATAATGGTTACCAAAGCTTACTTTCTAAATTATTTTTCACTTGAATGTATATAGAATTAGACATTTCGAGAATATAAAATTTCAATTTTCAGTAATTTAATAGATTTAAAGCTTGGCAATCAGTTTGATAAGTGATTGATTTCAAACTAGTATGAGAATTTCGCAATTTATAAACTCTTAAAAATATTTAAAAAAAGTTTTAGGTTGAAATTAATTAAGCAGTAAAGTTTATGTTTTAATAACAATTTTTAAATAGTTTATTATGAATGAAACAAATTATGTTAAAACTTAATCGATAATAAACTATTCAAGTTTTTCTTTTATTAGAATGCAACTATAATTATTTAATTAATTGCAACCTTGAACTTTCTTTAAATTTTTTGAAAAAATAACATTTTAATCATATATATTTTTTCTTATATAAAAAATTAATTCTAAAAAGATTGAAGGAAAATTAGACTATAAAGCAATTTCATACTTTAGTAACCCGCATACTTTTGAGTGAAAAATAAATTGCTAATATTATAGAAATCAACAAGAGTAAAAAAAAGTTATAAAGTTATCATGGTATCCTTAAAATATATCTATTAGATTTGAATAAGTCTATATTTTGTTAAATATGTCATTATCCTTATTCCCGCAATTTGCAACCTTCTGAATTGAACTTGAAGATTTTGCCTCTTTAGGAAACGAAAGTGGAAGGAGCATATCTGTTGGATAAGATTTGCTTTACCTAATGTTAAAAATTGGTATAGCTAGCATAGAAACCAATGAAATGCAACTAGTTATGGCGGCTAATTGCGAGAAGTAAGTTCGATGGAAGCCAAATGTCTTGAATCTCACATAAATCTCGAATAGCCAGAGCAAATTCGCATCCAATAAATCTCAGACATGACATCCAATAAATCTCAGACTTGAGGAGAGATTAGCTTGAAACAAATTTTGTCAGGTTTCAACCGGAGAAAAAATTGGCGTCAAACACATTCAGTTCCAACAAAAATTGAACATCATATATATATGAGTAAATAGCTCACATATATATAACTAGTAATGGTGCCCGGCGTTGCCGGGCTTTAGCAATAATTGATGTTGGTTGTTCTTTTTGTTTAGGGATGGAGGTTGTTCTTGAAGTGGGGCGGACTTAAATGTTGTGGTATAGAAAGATGTTTGTCATTTTTATTATAAGTGAGTGGACATAGAGTAAATAGATCATTATCCAATTGCCATAGTTGAGCATGTGTCTAACAATGCGATGTTAGGCATTGTTGGAAATGGATGAGTGTAGTTTTGCTTTGAAGGGTCCTACAATAAGGCCATGCAATGTGAATTGTTTCGTAGTTGGATATGGATGAGTGTAGTTATATAGCACAATAATTCTTGTTTTTGGAGGGCATGTTATTGAAAGTTGAGTATTATGGCTATGCGATGTGAAGTGTTATATAGTTAATACAATAGGTTGAAACATATAATTTCGTAAAGAGAAGATGTTACTTTTCTACTCATTCTTGCACTCCAAGTTCTAAGCCATGTGATTTGCATTTTGGTAGAGCTAGAATTGCAATAAAACTTCCACAACTATCCTATCTAAAACATGTTAACAATTTGTAAGCTAAATATTTAAGTTGTTTCTCCCAATATTTCTTGAATGGATTCGATATGACTGGCATACTAAATTCCAGTAATTATTTATTTTATCCCCCAAGCGAAGACCAAAACCGTGCCTCCAAAGTTGCGAAACTGAACCATGCAATTCTTCCAATATAACGCTGAAAATGTGATATATATGGAGCTCTAGAACTTCTTAAGATTGATTGACGTAGAATTCAGTATATAGATTTTGTGTTCGCAATATTTGACATTGAACTCGAATGTTAGATGAGATGAATTAAATTCAACTTTGAGAGCACACTAACAATTATAACTTAACAATTATAACTTAAATTCAACTTTGAGAGCACACTAACAATTATGTGCACACTTTTGTGCTCCTGACAAAGGCTCCACTAAGATTGTCGGGCGTAGCAACTATATGTTATAAAGCTGTTGAATATAGGTGTCCAACAATGCAAAGCATAAGAAGTTGTATCGCCAAGTGTGTTGGTCTACGCTATTGTGTAGATTTTGTTGGAAGAGCAGAACAGTTGTATCAGTTGTACCAGTGACTGCAATGCATAAACTTATAATTCAAATGTGTCCAATCTTCAGTGCTTAAATTTACTTGCCTTCTATTTAGAAAACACATCAAATTATCACTTTCAAGTTATTTGAAGCATTCTAGAACATAAAATTTTAGCATGTATAAAACATCAACATGCAAGACCCCAACATGGCAACACATGGTACCAGCAAGGTAATATTTTCTTACATGAATTGTAGCAGCGTTGTTGAGATTGGCTGCAAGAATTTCATTACAACATATTCACATCTTGGATTTGAACCCTCAAATGTCATTTTGACTTTTGTATATCACTTCAGTTCTAAACGAACCTTGGTTTGTATCGTCACTTTTCAATTTGCCCAGTTGAATTAGAGGTGCATCACAAATCATCTGATCATATCTGAGCAATATCTTTCATCCTAAGTAAGGTACAACAGATGAGGTAAGCACTGAGAGCAACTAAAGTGCTCTACAATACACAATTGGATGCAACCTTCCATTCACAAAGATAAAAGAGAGTGTTCTTGCTGCTTGTGTGGGTTCCAACTTAAACTTGACAGAAAACAATCGGAGAAAAACATGGAAATGATTGTTGCAGAATTCAAGCCTTTCAATCAGAGTGTAAGCTGCAAAGTGGGAAGCAAGTAATTGCATGTTAACGTGTATATGCCCAAATCATATTTGTATTGATTAAGATGGAATTGGAAAGCACAATGAACATAGCAAATGACATCAAATTTTAGTATTTCCTGCCAATTAAAATGGTTCAACAGATATGTTGCAAAGTACTTACATTGCTAGGAAACCACAACATGGCTGGACGATTTACTTACAACTCTTGTACCACTTACGTTAATGGTCAGCTTGCCAAATCTAAACACATTGCCCGTGGAACTGAATGGGTGGATTCTACATTGTAAGCTAACCCTGAGATTTTCATGTGTTATAGAGAGTAAACTTTGGTCATCATGACCATGGGTCATCAGGTCAACCAACGTTGCCTCTAAGACAACACGCCAGGTACCTAAATCGGGATGGATATCTAATCTTACATACCGGACTCGAGTTAGCAGAGTTTCAAAGAAGAGACTCGTGCAAAATAGATCAGACTCTATCTGATTACCTGAATCACAGTTGGGAGAAAGTACTTAAGCAAAATAGGTTAGATCATATTAATTAATCCAGGACATGAAGTGGATCTTCAGTGGCAGAAATCATTGCTTACAGATCCAGCAAGTATAACCAAACCATAGATGGGATGTATCCTATAATATTTCACTTCTAAGTTACTGCAAACGGATTATATAGAACTCCGAAGCATCCTTTGTTTATGCATTGGGTTACAGGAAGGCGGAATGAATGAAACAATGATCTTGTATATAAGAACCTGCAAGTTTTACAGCAATAACAAATTCCACTTGACGGAAAAACCAAATTTAAACAATAGGATTAGAGCAATAACAAATTATATATTGGATAAAATCATTAAGTAGGAACTAAGATTTCAGCAGCATCTGTGCGCAGATTTCAATGGGCAGGTGGGAAGAATATAAAAGGCAAGGAGACATAAAAGAGACCAGTCTAATAATGGCCCAGTCTAATGGCCTTACATCACGCTTATAATGGCCCAGTCTAATGGGCTTACAGTCTAATGGCTGTATACTAATGTGCCAAACAATTTGACAACATACACTGCGTACCTATAGCAAGCATGTCAACATTCTTCAGGTGTCAGCCCTTTAGAGCTGCACAATTCACTTTGTTACAAAGTTCCAATCCCATAATATGAGGTCTCTATGGATTGCATGAATAGAATTATATGTATAGAGTTCTATTTCTGGAAGGAATGTAAAATAGGTGAATGGCATGTTCACTGGATGCTCTAACCTATGTTACAAATCATTTTCGGAAAATGACTATAATAAAAGAAGGCATCAGAAGGCAGGCTTGGAGATGAGGATGGGCTGGGCTATGTATCGGCTATGTATCAGACCAGACCCTCATATATATGTCATGATACTCATAAGCACGTTCTGTGCCTGATCCAAATCCTGCATGAAGCTTAGATGAAAGAAGAACTTACTTAGGTGGTAGCTCAGTGTCAACTTCTGCTTCAGCCAACGTGTCTTGAGTTCTTGAAATAGTAAAATGATATTTTGTGCTTGGGCTATTGAAGCATATGCCATATAATGAATTGGTCCCACAGAATTCTTATTAGGGCATCTGGGCTATCACTCTTTCTAGCCACCTTTCCACCTTTCCGTTTAGTTGTGCTAGCTTTATATTCTTCATTTTGCATCTGCTTTTAAATATGCATAATACTTAGCACGAATCCATATGATAGATACATTTTAGCTGCTCATACCTTGTCTAGAACCCCATATAAAGTACCAGAGTCATTTTTTACTGCAAGGATAACAGAGTGTCAAGAAAACAGAATATTTAGCAGCAAGCAATATTAGATAAAGGACTATAATAAGCTGAAAATGGAGTCCTACTATTCAATTCAATGGAACTAAAACACTCGAATATCAACCTGCTGAATCATTGGCCTTGCTAATGGCTTGGTGACAATTTAAAGGAAGGTGGCATTTTAATGCTGGGACTGCAGGGTAAAACAAAAGTATGGAGAGAATGGAACGGAAAGAAGAAAATGAATCAAGTTACCTTTCCATAACCGAGTTGGATGGCAATGCCATTATTATAAGCATGCATCCATATATGAACAGAGCACATGAAACATGGAACACTTAAAAACCGTCGAAGGAAAAATTGTGCAACATAAGGTCTCTGCAATAAACATGGCATAAATGTTGGGCAATGCAATTGCTAAGGCCCCAGCAGACATAAGAACTCCTAAATGCCAGAAGCTGTCGAGCAAAACATGTGTGCAGCGAAAGCAACATCAGAGCTTTAAATAATGTGGGAAATGTGATAGTTTACCTGTAGTAACACCTCCAGGGATCCAACCATTAGTCACAAAATGCAGTTCTCTTCTTGCAGAACTGCAACTACACTCGGATGTCCATGATAAGCTCTTGTTGAATGCTCACTGTATTTGATATCATTTATTCCTTGGACTCAAGATATTCAGATAGTAAGGAGGACTAAATGAATTTGCTGAGCATTATAGCATGTGTTAATATTACCGCAAGTTCCCTGCCACCCAGAATGAGAAAGCTATTCCTATTGTAGTGAGAAAAAAAGGAGAATCTAACCTTAGCTATATTACTGGTGTTTAAAACGATAATGCACAATTTTCCTATCTTAGCTTAACAGAACTGGGTAATCTCAAAAGCATAAACATAACAAATAGATTGGATACACTCAATATTTACCTCAAGTGCGAAAATTTGAGGGCCATTCCAGTCGATCCATTACTCTCTGCACAACCTGTGATTCCATGCAACGGGGGACACATTCATAGAAACATGGGCTCCATAATATTCTCCTCGCGAGATCAAAATGATGAGATATGTATGCAAAATCTTTATATTATCCAACAGAGCTATTAAGAAGCTCCAAATCATCTGGGCATTGACGATAACACCAAGGCACATGTGTAATTCACAGGAGAAGGAAACCTACTATTTCCTGGCTGCCATTATCATGATCTTCTTGAAAGATGATGGGCCATATTAAATAGGAGCCAATTTACAGTCAATGAAGAATATACAAAGCAAAGATATAGAAAGAGGAGTAGCTAAAGGACATCACAAAATTCTAGTTAGAAATATCCTGCCTCTGTCATATAATGATTATGATAAGTAACTATGGCTAGCCATTAGTGTGTCAATATGCAATGCAATATACATGATTGCTACACTTATCTATCTGCATCCTAGATGCTCAAGCACATTACATCGAAACTCTTGGATGAACTTCGAAGCTCTTAAAGAGCATATTCTATAATTCTGAATGCAAATCTTGTAAACAGGCTTCTTTTTTACAAAGGAAAGATTCGAAAGGGAAACAATTACCGGGTAATGAACTTCGAAACTCTTGAAGAGCAGCCCATATTTGTGTTGAGCTCTATTCCACACACATGATATAAACCTGCGAATAAAGCAGAGTACTGGGCATGAGGATCGGGCGCCCAACTTGTGGAGTCTGCTTTCCTATTCCATCCCCAAAAGACCGACTCATTATTATCGGTCCGCAAACGGTAGCTGGTTTGCCAACCAGCAGAGACGGAAGCGAAGGAATATCCAGAGGGAGGTTTTGTCTCGTCATATTCGTCGAAGCCCCAGCAATCAACTGTACCCAATCCATTATTTCTGACAGCACAGACATGCCAACCCCCAGAGCTTATACGTCAAGCCGTTCTGTTACTCTTAGTTCTGACGGATTAGACAGAAGGAAAATAGGGCAACCGGCCAGATCTTGTATCCTAGAACCAAATCATATGCATCATTGGCCTGAAGATGCCAGAAGATAAATCGAGCATGGCACGCGTCGCCCTCCTCGCCAGCTGCAATCGAGCCCAAAGAGGAAACAGAGTAAAAAAAAAATAGAGAAGCCAAAATCATAGAAATGACGACCCTTAAAAAACTTCTTTCAATTTTTGGATAGCCGGAATTTTTTACCGGCACCTAAAATCTTTAAACCTTTGAAAACCAACCTGAAAAAAAAATCCAAAAAGTTTTCCACTTGACGGAAAAACCAAATTTAAACAATAGAATATATAGAATGAATTTATTCTCATGACCCAACAATATATAATATATAGAACGAATTTATTCTCATGATCCAACATGTATTTCTTCGTATTATAGCTGAAGTGTCTAATATAGCTTCTGGGTCATCGGATAGTGGCACAATTGGTAGGATATTCCGTCTCCAAAGATCCTGTTCGCTCATCCCAGGTTTTTCTGGAGTCAAACTGACCCCTCTTGACCCGATTTTAAAGGGGGCACTTGAAGACCAAGAACCATTGGTTAATATAGTATTCTAGCATCCGTACACTATAGTGTCATACCAATACAATCCAACAGTGCACAGGATGCCAACATGACATGAGCATGGGAAATCGAACCCCAGTTCCAATCCAATGCTCATTGCTTACTTGGAATAGCACGAGGATGCCATCTCCAACTATGCTACGTGAAGATCATGCCACGCCTCCCCATAGCTACAGTAAGCCCATGTATAGCAACCATCGAACACGTGCCACTGACTGCCACTCCAAGCTGCAACTGTCAGCGGCATGCATTCGATGATCCTATACATAACGCTTGCCATGGCGAGTACCAGTACCTGTAATGCCACAAAGGCAAGCTGTCAGTGAGCCTGGGTAATTGAACCCCAGCACAATGCCAATGCTCATCCAGGCATAAGGGACATCCTAGAAAAAGGGTCGCTCTTATGCCCAGGGACCGAAGCCCACTGAAAATGCTTCTCCGAGACAGGGCAACAAATCAAGAAACAACACATATTTATGAGATCACCAAGTGTATATTTGGCACAAATGCCACCTACGTCAAACTGCACAATAAAAATATTACATATACCAGCAAGAGCACAAAGGTCTAGTTCATAGGCTACCCAGATGCAGCATGCCTGATGACGACATCAAGCTGGCAGATCTCCTGGGTCAGCAGGCCTCTAGCAAGGCTCATATGTAATCTCAGTGTCTGGAGTTCAGACATTGGAGCCACAAGCTCCTCCCAAGCAACACTGGATATCGCAGAATCAATAGCCATGTAGAATCCTGCCAACTGCCTCCTCAGGATCCTAAGCGAAGCGGCAATTCTGTGGGCCTCGGTCCCAACCTGCACAATACTTGTTATGAACTCTGCAGTGAAGACATGTTCATCCTTTGGAGGATACACCTAAGGATCAGGACGAGATGCATCAATCATGGCACTAATCAAATCAGGGTCCAAGCTTAAGACAGGATGGGTTGTCTCCCTCGTGGAATTCCCATTGCTCTCCATGTCAACCCCCCCAAGAAGCGTCACTACCACGCACCATCCTCAAAGAAAACAAAAGAAACACACAACTGAAGCTATGTAGCAAATAAAATACATATGGAATCACCCAACGGCCATGGTGTGATCCCCAGTGTGAATGGGGATGTAATCCACACATGATCTGGAATTTCAAGCTCTGGGCTGAAGGATGGATTACGAAGATCCTCAAAGTTACAATCCATCTCATCAAATAACACAGAATCATCCCAGTACCGCCGGTGCCCAGGCCCATTCCGTTCCACGGCCATATACCCTGCAGGCAAAACCAAACAGGATAGTCCTGACATCAGATGGCATGCAGTGGGCAGGGTCCAAGAGAACCCTCCATGCAGCACGAACTTTGTGCTCATTGACATGAGCACTATTGGAAGGAATGATCCAGCTTCTGCTCAAAGTGTACTTTCCACTTCTGAGCATCCTGCAAATAGTAAACGTCAGGCTAGGAGTGAGTCTACAGCCATCATCTTCATACAATACCCCAATATGCTCTCAAAGCAGTGTAACATGTTATTCTTCAGCACTTTGCACACTAAACAACACCGGCTGGCTTGATAGCCTCATTCAAGGGCCTTGGTGTCTTATGGCGAGCTCTTAGCATAGCTTGCACATGAAGGTGGTCTGTAGAAGACCCCCTTTCAAGAGCAACAGCATCAGCCATACACCTTCTTTCACGGAATGATGATGAGGCATCAAAAAAATGAAGTGGGACATCTTGGCCTGACAGGCCCAATGTCACAGAGACATCAATTGACTCCCAATTCATTGCAAGACTAGGCATGTCAGGATTAGGCATGGCAGGGGAATTTTCAGTCTCCACATAACCTGAATCCAAAGGCATGGAATCAGAACCAGAGATGGGCACATGGGCCACAGGAGCCTTGCACTTTCTGGTTGCTCTCCTCATAGACATGATCACTGAGACAATCAACAAACCAAAAGACTAAGCAAGAATAATCGCTGACCTGTATATATGTCGGATCTACAGAATAAAATGCTTGCCCGATGAAGAAACACAAGAAATAGAAGTGGCCGATACCCTTTTGAAGCACATGGGCATGCCGACACCTGAAGAGAACATAATTAGAATGGAGGCCGATGATCGCCATATGCTCAGGGTGCATGCGCTCCTTTATCCGCCGCTGCACCTTCGAAATGAAAATATACTGCTTCTTTTCATAATCCATATGCCAATGTCACTTTTATATGTATTCCTATATGAATACCCGAAAACACCTTCATAAATCTTATGTTATAAAACTACGGTTTTTTATCGCGCAGACATTATACACTTCATGCTAAGGGGAGGTCTATATGCAGCAGTATCGTCATGATGTTGCTCTATTTTATTTGGATAAATCTGAAGAAGTGATGAAGATTGCGAATAATGACAAACCTTTTTTCCTCGATGACTCTCCCTGATGACAAATGTAAATCGTCCCTAATGATGGTTGTCTGACCACGAATGATGATTCTTAGGGTAATATCAATGGTATCAATGGTTTGGGCACGATCCCATTGGCACAGTCAATTTGCAGTTCCAATCGGCAAAATAACCTTTCCGTCGCAAGGTCATCCGGAGAAGAGTTTTAGAGTGTCCTAGGTGTTTTCTCTATTTTTTTCTTCGGAGTCATGATCCTCCCCCAACATAAGGATATAATGCAAACTTCAGATCAATTTTGATATAGGAAAGGGTGCCATAAGA
Source organism: Isoetes taiwanensis (assembly GCA_021234155.1). Taxonomy (NCBI): domain Eukaryota; kingdom Viridiplantae; phylum Streptophyta; class Lycopodiopsida; order Isoetales; family Isoetaceae; genus Isoetes; species Isoetes taiwanensis. The sequence continues at coordinate 17,871,874 of JAJEKV010000012.1, read as the reverse complement.
TTTATCTATCATCCAGGTAGCATTTATTGAGTAGTGTCGTGGCACCCTTCCTTATATATTGCAACATCACCTAAGAGGTGAGGCAATACCCCAGGAGTTGTTAACAAATCCCCAAAGGTAACCTTCCCCAGTTATACTCCTCCAGCCGGGGGGATGAGAATGCGATCTCCAGGTCTAGTTCTCCTATCCGATTGTTGGATCTTGGATTCATGTACTATATGAACAGATTAAGGAATCTTACTCATTAAGAAAGTGTCGGAGCCCCGACTACCATCAGTCTTCTGGACTCCATGTTCACGGGTTCAACGCCTCGTTGTGAAAGTGGCCATGCAATGTAAAGTGGTGGGGGCAGGACCCATCTGGGTGTGTTGTAAAGTGTCACATGTCCGATAGGATGCTGCCTTGTGGCGTGACGTTAAAATCTCTTCTTCTTCTTCTTCTTCTTCTTCTTCTTCTTCTTCTTCTTCTTCTTCTTCTTCTTCTTCTTCTTCTTGTTTACATTTACATCCAGATATACACTATACAATGCACAATTTACATTATATAGTTTCATTCAATATGCAAACAACCCAAAATATCCACCCTGGTTTTTAAGCCAGGCCACATCAGGCACTCTTCAAACCATTAAACCTTGTAAATTTATGTTCATATAATTTCTTACATCTTTAATATCCATAATACTATTGAAATCATTCTCCATGTAAAAAACTACAATGTTGCATGTTTAATCAACTAAATTATCCTTTTTAAGAGTAATATGTTTAATCATATTAATATTAATCATGTCAACATATTCATCAATAGAAGTCTTCCACAATTTTGAATTCAAAACTTCATATATATCATAACAATCTACCATTTCTCAAGCGTTCATATATGATCAAACACTGTTCAATCTTTTCACATACAATCATTGTTCAGCAATAAATTGGTATTGGATAGATCTCACCATGTTTCATTATCCATTTTAGGAGCTCTTTGGATCCACGTTTTATGATGCACCATAGAAGCTCATTGGTCTTCATGCATCCACTCCATTGTAACTCAAACCACTGAAAGCAAATCAGGGAGATGATGTTTTGGTTACCTGCACCCAAACAATGCCAATGTTAGCATAAAAATGGTAACAAGACAAGGGGCATCAGGTAAGCTATAAAACATCATGGCTCATCGCCCTTCACCCTTTAAAAGTCGGTGGCTTGCATAAGAAACTTAAATTGGATGAGAAACTTAAATGTGCAAACGTATAAGTCTCAAAGGCCATAGATTTGGCATAATCATTTAAACGTTATTTAAACATGGGTGCTTACCACACCCATTTGACCAAAAGCATAATACAAAGTCATATTGTATATGATCTTATATGCCTTACTTCATCTAGACGACATTCAAACAACTTCGGATCAAGCTATATCATCCAACTATGGCGCTATAGCAGCCTATATAGCATTAACTTGTAGGCACCATGTCCTACAAGCCATATGTACATCAGCTCTGAAAATGCACTACTAGCATCTATGTAAGCGCATATCATTTTACTCCATGTTCTACAACATCTACAAAGGAGCATAAACAAGCATACTTGAAGACCACATCTACAACAGACTAGAGCAACCCAACCTTGACAAGCCCACAAAACGATCTCATAAACATGCATATACTACAAAATACTAAATCAAAGCGAAATGCATTTAATCTAGCAATCTATAACAGAAGCAAAGACCTGATTGTGCCCCACATATGACCCCATATTTGTGCACTGACGAAACAACCAAAACAAATGACAAGCTCCTAGCCTAGCACATGGTAAATATGCACGAGAAGTACTTCATAATCAATACCAATAGGTCGTATGCTTATTTAGCATTACTTATGAAGGAGAATCCAAGATATACAGATTGCATATGCCAAAGCAAATGGCATACAACCCGACTATTCCCATAGATTATAAGACCATTCTTTCTAATATGCAGCTTTATTTCTGTCATAATCCATAGATTCTTTTAAGAATAGAAAAACGAAATTAGATCTTGCCATGTTTTTACAAATAGATAGCCATTCAAACCTGTTTGAGAAGGCCGAAATATTTAACTCCATATGCTAACTTCATGCCGATTCTATTTCGTATAGACTTCCTGCCAGGATATCATCTTGGTTCTTGCAATGTAAGGCAACAAGCGGCACAGCATCACGACTGCATGGAACCAGGTCACCATTTTAAGGCAAGAGGCGCTCCATTTATTCTTAGTTCCCTGCTTTCGCCTAAGCTTCTCTTCCAGCCTCAAACAAGCCTTGCCATTCTTGCCATTTAGCCAGGTGAGCCTATTTGCATTAGATATGAAAACCCCAAAGACATATAACATTCTCTCTCAGATTGAATAGCGGCCGGTTGCTTTTGCATCCATCCTATATCAGTTTTTTGCTTGAAAGCCAACCCGTTGCTCCACAAAATCATCACCATCAGCATTATTTTAGGACCACATATCTCGGATGTGCTATTGAGGGCGTCCGGATCTGCTATGAAGATTTTCAGCAACAAAGAAACCCCTAGAAACATAGATTAGACATCAGAAATGGCCATTTTGGCGCGAATGATACTAGCATATTGCTATATGTAAAATGGCATTTGTAGGCTTTTTTAGATATGCCATATGCATATACGATTTACCACATGCATATGCATGCAAACCAAAGTACAAATCACTTTTTCAATAACCACTTTCCTTTAAAGTTGTCATATCTCCAATATCTCAAGCTTTTTTATAATAAAGGAATGGCCCCACAAAAATATCGTGAGATATTTAAGCCCTCATATTTTCCACCTATCCTAACATATATAAAGCAGTGTGATTTTTTGTTTGAAAAAATAACTTCCTAATATTTCCGTCGCTGAGAAGGGCTCTCCAGTCGACACGTTAATTTTTGGGCCATTTCTGTTTTTTTTTTTCCCTCTATTTTCTTTGTCCTACACGTGGTTGGGAGCCACAATTACTTTGCTTTGAAGCAAAGCCCGAATTGTCCGGCGATTCAATCGACTACCATTTCTAAAGATAAGCTCTTCGCCGGATTTGCCCAACCATTCCGCCATGGCCAGGGCTCCATCCGGTTCTGTTCTACTATTCCTTTGTATCTGTCTCATTTTCTCCCCTTCATTTGCGATTTTTGGTTCCCAAAATTTGAAGGAAAATATTCGAGTTGCTCAAAGCACAGGACAATATCACCGTAGCGGATGAACAGCTCAAGTTTAATCTGATTGTCAAATAACCGGCTTGGAAGAATAGTTTCGTAAACGCTCCACGATCCGCCCAAAAATGGCTCGGTAGTTTCTTTTACCACAAACTTTACGTTTTAATATCTGGGGGTTACGGCGGGGGCCCCAGTTTGCTTTTTTATAACTCCTAAATCTGAAAGAAGCCGCCAAGTCCGTTTTTCCCGAAAATCCCACTACAGAAGTTTAAGCCTTCCATAATTTGGGGGAGGAGGCAATGATTAGGATTCTTTGGGTTTTCTTAGGAAACAAAATTCGGGGTTTTGTCGAAATCTTGACCCATTTGAAGGATGAGCGATTCAAGCGAGGAGGGATGCGAATCAAAGCTCTTGATGGAAGCAAAATTAAGGGAAGAGATTATGAGCTGGGGAGGCCAAAATCTTGACCCATTTGAAGGATGAGCCAGATCAAGCAGAGAGATCACGAGAATCACATACTTCACATCTCATGTGTCCCTAATGCACAAGCCATGTAGAGTAGGGCAGGATATATACTCGAATTGGTTGTCCTTTGTATATTTCATTACCTAGGTCTAAGTATCGTCCATCAAATATTATAGTCTTACTCTTGTTTTGGTTCTCAATTTGCTACCTGTTCTAACATTAAAAGCTGAAAATTCTTGTGTTGAAGGTTATGGAAAAACTTAGAACATGCAATGAAACGGGGGAGCTACAATCGTAGCGGCAGTACTTGGGCGGGCGTGATTTGTGATGCGTGTCATATGACCGATCCGATGCGCGGACAGCTTGGTGTTTCTTCATGTATACTTAAGAGCCTTGAAGATCTTTGGTGTTGCACCGGAGGAGGTAGGTTCTCATGGCGGTAGCTTTAGGTTGTTTTATAGAAATTAACATCTTATAACTTAATTTTTCAAGTAAACTACATCAATGCGCATGCAACTTCTACTGTTGTAGGTGACCTTGCAGAGATGAATGCAGTAAAAAAGGTCTTTAAGAACACACAAGAAGTGAAAATCAATTCCACAAAGGTGACTTAAAATTTAAACAAGAAACTTTTACTGTTCTTGCTTTTGTCTTTTGAACCTCACAGTTTGGTTTTGCTAGTGCAATCTATGATAGGTCATTGCTTAGGAGCTTTGGGAACGGCGGAGTCGATGCTGATCGTTCCCTCTCGTTGTGCCCCTCCACCCAGATGAGGAGCGTATTATTGCTGCCGCTCAACAAGCAAACCATCTCGAGGAAGACGAAGGATATCCGCTGGAGGGCTAGAGGCAATAGCTACAACCAAGGCTATCACAACTGGATGGGTCCATCCTACTATTAACCAATTCGTGAGTAAAATGCTTGTGTCAATAATAATAGAATCGTCTGAATTTGCTCAGTAAAATGCTTGTGTCAATAATAATAGAATCATCCCGAATTTGTTGGAATCCTGAGCCCTATTTGTTACATTTGACACCGATCCAAATGTGAAAAAATAACATGAAGTTCATGTTGGTAAGTTTTGTATTTTATGCGAAGATTATAACCCTATTTGTTTACTCAGGCATATCAAATTCGTTTGGATTTGGGGGGAATAACTCGGTTGTAGTTTTTGCCCCTTTTAGTCCTTAGGTGATGGGACTGAGATGTGCTACTTTTCTTAAACTACAAGTTCCTTATTCTTTGGTTATGTTAGCCAAATTGTTTTTCCCTTGGGTTCGGATGCCTATGAACCTTTTAGTCTCTTTGCTTCCACCGGTTTCCCTTTGACACGTGAGGCCTTATTAGAATGTGCGGTTTTTGGTTTGAGTGTTTGGCGCATTCCACAAGTTGATCCTCCTCTCTAAAGAAGAGATGCCTTCCCGGCGACTTTTATCGAAGAAAATAGTTAGTAACCATTATGTGGCTCCACATAAAAGTCAAAATGTCACAATATTAAATTCATTGCTCTATAAATTTATGGTGGAAAAGCAGACAATAGTTTGTCTTTGAATCAATGCCTTATTAAGATGGCAAATGTTATTTGGCCTGAGAGAAATGTTGCCCCGAGCGGTTGAGTCAAAGGCTATTAGATCCTTTGTTGCCTCAATATTGTTTTGCTATATATACTATTTTTTCTCACCTTTGCCTTTGTGTAGATCTCTCCCCCCCCGTGTGTGTTGGGTCTCTCTATCTCTCTCTTTGGCCACATGCACCATTGAAATTTCTCTCATCATTATCATGATATGGCGACATAAATATATGTGTATAGGTTGGAGAGACATTTAGAGATAGTATATGGTGACATAAATATATGTATAGGTTGGAGAGACATTTAGAGATAATAATCTCTCGACGTTAACAACTTTGCTACCAATTTGTTAGCCATTGTTTTCATTCCTGGATGTCGGAAAATTTTAGAGGTCGGAATTTCTTCCAAGCTATCGACCACAATATGTTTTGCGGGTTACCATGAGCATAAAGGTGGATTGCCACCTACATTCCATAGTAGACACTAAGTTCTTTAGATGGAATAGAATACTATATGAAACTATCTCTCGCTAATTCTTACGCTATATATAACTTCATATACGAGCAGAACCTTATATGGTGCTATGTGATTAAACATATTTACTTGAGCATTTATGCCATGCTTTAAATTATGAAGAATGAAGAAGGGGTGGATTGGATTTGTACTAAGTTTAAATTATGAAAAATGAAGAATGGTGTAGACGTGTAAATATATATCTCAACCTAGAAGAACGTTGATATCACAATCAAGTTATTGTATATTATGAGGCCTAGACCTCTTATTCTAGGACCCGACCTCTTATGGCATAACAACAATGTCACGTTCCACCCTTTGATTCTAGGGGCACAGAGGGGCAAGTTGACCCGTGGACACACCATGAAGTGTAGTTACAAAAGCAACATCGGGTAGAATAGCAAAATGTCAAATAGTCGATTAAGAATGCAATGTAAAAATAAATATAAAAAATCGTAGTCTCTTAAGATATTCACGGCAACACTCTTGGAAGGTAATTTTGGCAACAATCTTGAGAATTTGTCATAGGTGGCACGACATAATTGGCTCATGCACTTGAAATGCTTGCAACCAAACTTTAAGTTGCAAGAACGGATAGAAAGTGGATGAAACCTGCAGAAATAGGTTAAGTGATCATGATGATGTGAAATGGACTTTGGTTGCATGTAATGCATGTGCCTTCGTACACCAAATTTGCATACATTTGCAGACTGATATTCAAACCGTGTCAAGCATGCATCATTTTTCCAAACATCGTTCTCATTTAGATTATCGTTCTCATCATTAACATTTTGTTTCAGCGGAGGTCAAATTTGATCTACCACGTTTGAAACATTTCCATACATTGAGCAGAGCAAATAATAGTGTTGGGCAATATTGCATGACGGACCATCTCCATGATGCATATCATAAATTTGTTCTTACCATATGGAAAGCTATTGGGTTAATGGGTTCATGTTTTATTCATATGCATTTTGAATAACCATTTTGCATAGATATATTGGCAACTACAGAGGTTAGAATTCTCCATGCGCAAACACAGTTCAATTTTTGTATGTTCGGAACTTAGATTCTTTTGATTTAATGCAAAACATCTTTCGTAACGAGTCGTTATGGTCAATATTCTTCTATACTGAACACAAGGCAACAAAGTGCAGGTTCAAATTATGCACGTTCTAGCATGTGTAGACGAGTTGGGGAAGAGAAACGTTCGCGGCGGCCAAGCGATAAGTTTCTTGTATCCAATAAGTCAATATCCTTGCAAAAACCTTCTCCAAGACAACAATTTATTTTTCTCTATATACGGCCACAAAGGGGCAACATGTATTCAATGCAAAAGCTTTAAACAAATGGTTAATCTTTAAAACCATTTTAATTTTGAGCCAATTTACACCAATTTTGGTGTTCTCTCCCACCCTTAGGGTCCATAAACATGCATGTTATATGCAATCAACTATTTTTTGAAAACAAGTGTATACCATAAATAAACATGTTAGAAGATAGAAATCTTCTTCTTCTTCTTCTTCTTCTTCTTCTTCTTCTTCTTCTTCTTCTTCTTCTTCTTCTTCTTCTTCTTCTTCTTCTTCTTCTTCTTCTTCTTCTTCTTCTTCTTCTTCTTCTTCTTCTTCTTCTTCTTCTTCTTCTTCTTCTTCTTCTTCTTCTTATTCTTCTTCTTCTTCTTCTTCTTCTTCTTCTTCTTCTTCTTCTTCTTCTTCTTCTTCTTCTACTTCTTCTTCTTCTTCTTCTTCTTCTTCTTCTTCTTCTTCTACACATCTTCACCGGGACTACTAGCGGTTATAGTAAAAACAATTTACTAAACCGTGTTAGTTCAAGGTAAAGATTACCCAACACATATCCATCCCCGGCGTTACCCGGGCCACAACCTGGAAGGCACATTACCTAAAGATATGAAAATAGAATAGTAAAGTAGCAAAGCATTATTTTTAGAAGATCTATTAAATCAGTGGATTTGTAACCATGTATGATCAAGGTAGAGACATAAAATGTAGACATAAGATATTATTGTAGATTATTCCTATGTATGATAAAAATAAAGACATAAAGTATTCCTGTAAATTATTCTCATCTATGTCTCATCTATGTGTCAAGGAAAAAAGTAGAGTTACAAAATAAATGTAGCTTTAGTTCGCCCTTCCATAATTCCATCTCCGTTAACGCCAACCCTAACGACAAATAAGAGACAATTGGAGGAGAGAACCAGTGCACTGCAGCCATCAATACATAATTAGCGTGAAAGCAGTAAATGTGCAAGAGGGCCAAAAGGTACATTGGGTCTCTCGGCTCATCGCTGATCACCAATTGTATCCTTTTGCCCTGAGCTAGACATTAACAAGAAAGAAAACTGGAATAGTATATGTTATTCTGAACTTCCCAAATGATCACAAACCTTCCCATTAGACGAGAACTAATTTCTTAGTCCCAAATCTAGCTGGTTAACTTGGTGTCAAGATAGCATAATCTATTTCTAAGCATACCCTTTTTAACAATTTAAACTTCCCAAATCGGCCTCAAATTATTATTTTTTGCCTTTGAAAATCATATATAGCTTCACAAATTAAACCTTAGCACTTTATAGATCACTTTAGAAATTTGTTTTACATCATATCATATAATATATTCCATTATTAATTCAAGATACCATTCTAAAGTAGCTGTGTCAAGTCTAATTTCCTCAGGTGACACAGTTAGCTAACATGTTTTATGGAAACTTGCATAATTAAAGCAATCAAGCTCAAACGTAAGTGAGTGCTTTCTATATTATGTTATTCAACTTACTAGTTTATACACTAGCATTTCCTCCACCACGAGAATATCCCACATAGGCATAAGATTGACAAAAGTAAAACATTTTCACACCTTTGTGTAGCGGCTCCAAAGCCCCCCAAGACGTTTCATTTATTGAGTTCCTTGTAAATATGGAAGCATCCATTCCTTTGATAATGAGAACAAAGCCATTTTGTAGCTTAGAAAATTGAAAATGTGGCACATGTGGTAGCATTACGAATGGTTCTCAATTGAGGTATTATTTGAAGACCTTAAGCTAGTTCGGACTAATTTTGAAATCCAATATATATAAGCAAACTTGATACAACATAGGCATTAGTACCAACACATCATGAGTTTCTTGAATAAGAGTTTACGGTAGGTCACTATATTATGCTCTACCATACATTTTCCATCCGATGTTTGCTTCAAAGCAATTTGTCTAAAAGCTTAGCCACGACTCACAAATTCTGCCATACTTGTCTCAAAAGATGCACCGCAAAGTTTATTGCGAGTTTATAACATAAAACTTGATGCTATGGAAGCTTAACATCTATTTTGCATTTCCAAATGCTATATCCATCATTTATGCTTTATGCTTCAATCTACGTATGGACAAGCTAGTTTTTGCATCAATTCTTAAACCGTGAAGGATGGGATTATGATTGCAAACATATTAGGACTCTAGAATCAAGAATCAATAACTGGATTTAGGACCAGCTTGTCTTTGGAGAACCCCCAGTAAGCATAAAGGGCCATATTTGCCAATGCTTATACAATCTCTTACGAATCGGCGATACGCCATGTTAGAACAATCGGCCATCGGTATTCTGTTCTTGAGATGATTTTGCGGGCCCGGCCCATCTATTTGTGATCTTCTTTACCTTTGAGGCAGATCTGGCTACATTAGCCATTGGAATATCTGGTCCATTATCTGGAGGCAAACCCTAGGTTTAGGGCATATTTAGAGCATGTCGAAAATCAAAGATACTTTAGCCGTAAACTATTTGGCAGAATATCCATCAAAGCATTACAAGAAAAACCTTCATCATGTTTTCGATAAAGTGCTTTATCAACCATTAGAAGAAGCTTCCCCAAGCATATAAGGGCTTGCCGCCACTTCTTCAAGCATATAAAGGGATTTTGCTTATTGCCGCAACTACACCAAGCATATAAAGGATTTTGCCATACTTTGCTTTTTGTAAACTAGTTAGCTTTTGCCATACAAAGATATTAAAAGCACATCCTAGATCGTAACATAATTTTTCATGGGGTCCACATTTAACATAAGGGTTTCAAATTTTGTAGTAAGCCTTCTCTTTTATTGAATATAGTCCAAAATCATTTTGTTGTGTCACCATTGGAATATGAACATCACTTATAAAGCCATTAAACCTCATATAATATTTCGTATCCATACGTGTCACGAAATAGCAAGTCAAGCTCTAGTGTTTTCTGTACACGACAACCATTGAGGTAAAATATTTTAACTGTATCCACTTCAGGTAAAATGTTCTACATAAATTAAGTTTTTCACAACTTTGCTTCTCCATGAACCATAACAATATACATCATTTTACAACTCTTGTTGTTTATACTTAGATCATTAGACCCCAAATACATTGGAAACTAAATAAATGGGCAAATAAGACCTCTTAAATTGCATATGGTCTTCTTCTTTAGAAATGCCAACCAATTGAAGATCCAAAGAGAATATTCCCTTCTTCTTCTTCTTCTTCTTCTTCTTCTTCTTCTTCTTCTTCTTCTTCTTCTTCTTCTTCTTCTTCTTCTTCTTCTTCTTCTTCTTCTTCTTCTTCTTCTTCTTCTTCTTCTTCCGAATATGTTCTTACCAAGACTACGATTTTCAATGCACAAACACATAAAAGTACCTCGTTCATGATAAAACCATTTACCCAATATCCACCTGGTTTTTTAGGCCAGGCCACATCAGGCACTCTCCAAACCAATTAATCATGCTATTCTATATTTCGTATAATCAGAAACCATATCATATTAACTATCAAGCATGTTTACTTCAAGATATATTCTTCAAATTTCTCAAAAATACATTGTTCGTGCCATTGCTCGGTTTCTCCATAAAAATATCAGTTTAAACTTTTTGGTAAAAATGCCATCATATCGAAATTTTGATTTTTCTATATAGCGAAAATATTAGTTTGTCCATACATCATAAACATTTAGAGCTGCAATATAAGTAGTAATGATAATCTTCCATTTATTACACTCTCAATATATAATCATTGTTCATTATTCAATATTGAGCAGATCTCACCACGTTTGTGATGCAATATAGAAGCGCATTGGTCTTCACGCATCCAATTTGTTTGTAACTCTAACCACTGAATGTAAATCGTCGGGAGATGATGTTTTGGTTACCTGCACCCAAACAATGCCAATGTTAGCACAAAAATGGTAACAAGACCGCAGGCGTCGGGTAAGCTATAAAAACATCATGGCTCATAAACCCTTCACCCTTTAAATTAAGTGTTGCAAAAAACTTAAATGTGTACACATATAAGCTTCAAAGGTCATAATTTAGCATAATCATTTAAACATGGCTGCTTACCAACCATTTCATCAACATCACATAGCACAAAAGTCATATTGTATATGTTCTTATATGCCTTACTTCATCTAGAAGCATATTCAAAGAACTCGGCATCAAACTATAACGACCAACTATGGCCTATAGCGACCCTATAATATTAGCGTAAGCACCATGGCCTACAAGCCACATGTACATCAATACATGGATGCACTACTAGCCTCTATCTAAGTGCATATATCGGTTAATCCATGCTCTACATCATCTATAAAGAAGCATAAACAAGCATAATTGAAGGTTACATCTATATCGCATCAATCCACTTTGACAAGCCCATAAAATGATCCCCATAAACATGCATATACCACAAAATGCTAAAACAACCAGCATGCACGAATCTAGCAATTCATAGCGCAGCAAAGACCGCAATGCCCACAAATGATCCGAAGGTCTAACACAACAACCAAAGTACTATGTGCTTCATCCTAGCATGGTAACCGCATAGAAGCGACTTCATAACAACATCATTTTGTCATTGCATTATTCAGCATTACTATCACATGCACTTAGAAGTATCCAGTGCTGCATAAGCTTAATAAATCGCACACAACCAAACCTTCCTAGATCACAAACCATTCTTACAATAGGCGCCTTATTTCGATATAATCCAAAGACTTTTCAAGGATAGAAAACGAAATTGATCTTGCCATGTTTTAAGGGCAGATAGCCGCTCAAACCGCTTTCTGAGAAGCGGCCGAAATATTTAGCTCCGCATCCCAACCTACGCCGAATAGATCAGCTTGGTTCTGCGCGCGCCACTCAAGATCACGAACGTATCAAACTAGGGTTCGCTTAATCGCTTTAAGGCAAAAGGTGCCATTTCAAAATGCTAGATCCATATATGTATCGCAGGTGTGAAAAGGCCAAAATAGTCCCTGCTATCGTGCATGGCATCATTTGTAACAGCTATCCAATAAGAATCATGCCGAATCAGATCCTATTGGCTTTTGGTGGAAGATCCCAAAAAGCAATCATAGAATCAAATCCATTAAGTTTTCCGAATAAACCGAGCAAAACGTCATAGGTGTTACAAGATGTAGCTAGCCACGTAAAATACATCCGGTACAGCTTTTCTATATGCAAATGTGCTAGCCATTGTATTCTCGTTAGTAGAGCACGTCCGGTCGGTGGAGTGGCCATAGCCACTTTAGAAAGCCAATCCTAAAACCATCCTTCCTTTGCATGCCATAACATAGGTCAATAGAAAATTTAAAGTGAGAATATGCTTAGGCATAGGGTCATAAATTCAAAGCTCGTAGTCATAATTGCAACCGAAAAGGATTTTCCAATATAATCAGACATTAGCCATAGCTCCGTTAACTCAGACAAAGACCAAAAGATATTTAGATAAATCCCCTGAATTGATAAGAACTCTCACACACAATTATGTAAGCAAATATAAAGGATTACTAGGTTCATCTTTGTAACCCCATGTAAACATAATAACTTGATCACTTAAGGGATATCTTATATTATAAATGAGCTTCAAATTAAATTATGTATCAATGGCATAAAATGTGTCGTGCATCCGTATCTATACTTTGACTTTCCACAATTATCCACATGTTAAAATCATCGAGTTTTCAAAGTTTTAATCATCTTCTTGTTCCAACTTAGAGCATAATTTAGACAATACTTTTTCAACCTCTTACAAATTTGCATTTTTCTTCTTCTCTCTTCTTCTTCTCTTCTCTCTCCCACATCCATGGACTGCTGAGGGTGAAGCAGTAATCTCCAAGAGGCCTACCTACACTAGAAGTAGTAATAGATTCATCGTTACATACCATTGCCTCGCGAAATATTTGATATAGAGTATTAGGTGCATTTAGATTCAATATTTAAGCCGTCAAAGATGCTGGATCAAGTATATTTTCATAAGGAGGGCACATTTTCATATGAGTATTCGGACAAGGCTCATTGTAATAACACACTCAAAGACTTAATATTATATACAGTTCTCATGGCACTATGGACCATAGCCTCGAAAGTTGTACATTATGAGCAAATGCTACATGTATATATGTAGGACAAATTAAGTTAATTATTTTCAAGATGAAAAGCGTAATGCCACAGGACATCGTCAGCGACGCCTGCTGCAATGATCCAAAGATTTTCCGGCCTTTGTGACATAATTTCAGTTATACGGCACCGTGAACGAAACTCAAACAGTTAAGGTTATGATAATTTCAAATCATAACTTGGCAAACTTTACTCCATATGAAAAGTAGAATACATTCAATCTAACCCGGTTTTGTAGAAGAGATGTGTTTGCCGATACCTCCAACAAGTGGATGTCATGCTTCTTCAATGTTCTTACCAAGACTACGCGCCACCAATGCACAAACACACAAAAAGTACCCTGCTCATGATAAACCATTTACCCAATATCCACCCCTCGTTTTAGGCCGCCACATCGTGCACTCCTCCAAACCAATTAATCATGCTATTCTATATTTCGTGATAATCGAAAACTATATCATATTAACTTTTCATCAAGCATGTTTACTTCAAGATATATGCCCTTCAAATTTCTCAAAATACATTGTTCGTGCCATTATCGCCTCCATAAAATATCGGCTTTAAACTTTTTGGTAAAATGCCATCACACGTAAATTTTGATTTCCATATAGCAATATTATTTGTCCATACATCATAAACATTTAGAGTCGCAATATAAGTAGTAATGATAATCTTCCATTTGTTACACTCCTCAATATATAATCATTGTTCATTATTCAATATTAGACGTATCTCACCACGCTTTGTGACAAGGGTTGATTGGTTCACGCATCCAATTTGTTTGTAACTTCAACTAATCGGAATCAGGAGATGAGGCGTTTTGGGCTACCCGCACCCAAACAACGCCAATGTTAGCACAAAATGGTAACAAGACACGGCCGTTATAAAACATCATGGCTCATCGCCCTCACAAATTGAATCGATAAGAAACTTAAATGTGTACACATGTTTCAAAGGTCATAATTTAGCATAATCATTTAAACGCTGCTTACCACAAACCATTCTTCATCAACATCGCTACAGCACAAAAGTCATAATTGAAGATGTTCTTATATGCCCACTCTCATCTAGAAGATATTCAAAGAACTCGATCAAACCATATAATGTACCAACCATGGCCTATAAAGCAGCCCCATATCATTAACCTGTGAGCACCATGGCCCACAAGCCACATGTGTACCTTGTGAATGCACCACTAGCCTCCCATCCAAGTGCATATACTGCCAATCCATGTCATACTCATCTAGTGTTGAAGCATAAACAAGCATAATTTGAAGGTTGCATCTATCGTAATTAACCTTTGACAAGCCCATAAATGATCTCATAAACATGCATATACCACAAAATGCTAAAACAACCAGCATGCATTTAACCTAGCAATCTATAGCAGCAGCACCTAATGCTCACAAAATGATCCGCTGCTCAACACAAACAACCAAAGTAAAATTTTGCGTGCCCATCCCCAGCACACGTAACCAAGACAGAAGTACTCCATAACAACATCACCTGGTCACGCCTATCCAGCATCACTTCACTGCCACGTCACCTTAGCTATCCGTGCGACATGCCTAACAAATCCACAACCGTAAACCTCTTCCTCGATCATAAAACCATTCTTTACAATATACTTTATTTCGACATAATCCAAAGATTCTTTCAAGGATAGGAAACGAAATTGATCTGCCATGTTTTAAGTAGATAGCTGCTCAAACCTGCTTGAGAAGGCCGAAATATTTAGCTCCAGATCCTAACCCATGCCGAAATAGATCACTTTGGTTCTTGCAGCACCACAAAGATCAATGAACGTGATCAAACCAGGGTCTGCCCAATCGCTTTAAGGCAAAGGTGCCCATTTCGAAAATGCTAGATCCATATATGTATCGTAGGTGTGAAAAGGCCGAATAGTCCCTCAAGTATCGCATGCGATCATTTGTAACAAGCCATCCATTGGCATCATGCCGAAATCAGATCCTATTGGCTTTGGTGAAGATCCCAAAAGCAATCATAAGTAGAATCAAATCCATTAAGTTTTCCAGAATAACCGAGCAAAACGTTTTAGGGTATGTTACAAGACAGCTACTACGTAAAATACATCCGCATAGCTTTTCTATATGCAAATGGTGCTAGCCATTGTATTCTGCTAGCAGGAGACCACTGGAGTGGCTGCTACTTTAGGCGCCAATCCTATAAACCACCTTCTCTTTGCATGCCATAACATAGGTCAATAGAAAATTTATATGAGAATATGCTTTAGGCATAGGGCTGTCATAAATTCGTGCTCGTAGTCATACCGCAATCGAAAGGATTTTCCAATACAATCAGACATAGTCTAAGAATCTTGTACAAGACCAAAAGATATTTAGATAAAATCCCCTTAATTGACAAGAACTCTCACACACAATTATGTGTAAGCAAATATAAAGGATTTCTAATAGGTTCATCTTTGTAAATCCCATGTAAACACACACCTGATCACTTAAGGATATCTTAATATAAATGAGTCAAATTAAAACTATGTATCAATACAAATGTGTCGTGGCATCAGATCTATACTAGATCACAATTATCCATGTTAAATCATCGAGCTTTCAAAGTTTTAATCTCCTATCTTCTTGTTCCAACTTAGAGTACAATTTGGGGATAATACTGGCTTAACCTTGCCAATTTGTATTCTTCTTCTTCTTCTTCTTCTTCTTCCTTCTTCTTCTTCTCTCCTTCCTTCTTCTTCTTCTTCTTCTCTTCTTCCTTCTTCCTTCTTCTCCTCCACATCCCTCGTGGATGTGGACCTCAAGAGGCAGGAAGTAGGGACCCCACAAAAGAGGGGTCCTACTCCTTACACTAGAAGAAAATAGATTCATCGAGTTACATACCACGTGGCTCGCAAATATTTGATATGTAGAGTATTAGGTGCATTTAGATCTAATATTTAAGTCAGTCGTACGTTGGATCAAGTATATTTTCATATGAGAAGTACATTTTCATAAGGAGTATTCGACAAGGCCCATTGGGGCCACCACCCAAGACTTATCATGCGCCAGCCCTCATGGCACCATGGGACCATAGCCCCGAGTTGTACATTATGAGCAAAAATGCTACATGTATATATGTAGGACACCAAGTTTATTTCACATGAAAAGTGTAACGTCATTGTGGACACCGCTTAACACGCCCACACAATGATCCAAAGATTCAGGACATACTAGTTATACTATAATCGCGAACTTAAAAACCCAGCCAGTTAAGGTTATGATAATTCTCAAATCATAACTTCAACCTACTCCATATGAAAATGTGAATATATTCAATCTAACCCGGGTTTGTAGGATGTGTTTGCCGATAATTCCAACAAGTGGATGTCACGCTTTTCTTCTAATACCTTACCAAGACTACGCATTCACCCAATAAAACACATAAAAGCACCGCTCATGATAAACCATTTCATCCAACATCCACCGGTTTTAGGGGCCAGCCACATCAGTACCTCCAAACCAATTAATCATGCTATTCTATATTTCGTATAATCGAAACCATATCATATTAACTATCACATGTTTACTTCAAGATATATTCTTCAAATTTCAAAATACATTGTTCGTAAGCATTATCGGCCCATAAAACACATCAGTTTAAACTTTTTGGTAAAATGCCATCATATCGAATTTTGATTTTCTATATAGCGTAAATATTAGTTTGTCCATACATCGCAAACATTTAGGAAATGCAATATAAGTAGTAATGATAATTCCTCTCCATTTGTTAATTTCAATATATAATCATTGTTCATTATTCAATATTAGACATTTATCTCACCACTGCTTTGTGATGCAATATAGAAGCATTGGTCTTCACGCATCCAATTTGTTTGTAACTCTAACTGATCGAATGTAATCAGTGGAGATGATGGGTTTTGCTACTCCGCACCCAAACAATGCCAATGTTAGCACAAAAATGGTAACAAGACACCTGGCCAGGTGTTTATAAACATCATGGCTCATCGCCTTCACCTTAAATTGTAACCGTGACAAGAAACTTAAAATGTAATATATGTTTAAAGGTCATAATTTTAGCATAATCATTTAAACGGGTTGCCACACACAAACCATTCTCATCAATTATAGCACAAAGTCATATTGAAGGGCCCAAGGCTCACCATCTGTGGAAGTTAGGTCTTCAAAGAACTCCGGCATCAAAACTATAACAAATGCAACTATGGGCCTATAGCAGCCCTTATATCATTAACTGGGAGGCACCATGGCCATGTACATCAGGCCCGTGATCGCACCACAGGCCCCATCTAAGTGCATACCCGCTTAATCCATGCTCCACATCATCATCTATGAAGTATAAAAATGTGTTGCTAATTAGCGTCACATCTATATTCCATCAACCAAATTTCTGGGACAAGCCCATAAATGATCCTGCCAAACATGCATATACGAAAATGCTAAAACAACCAGCATGCATCACTTAAACCTAGCACCCATGTAGCACCCAATAAAATGATCCAAAGGCTCTTAACACAACAACCAAAGCAATTTTTGCAGTTCCGTATCCCAGCACGTAACTGCATAGCTACCTTTCACATAACAAACATCATTTTGTTACTGTATGCTTATTCAGCATTATTTATCGCTGATGCACTTGAAGTATCTAGGTTGTACAAGCGAATAAATCAGACACAACTGTAAACTTCAGATCATAAAACCATTCTACAAATAGGTACCTTTTATTTCCTCGATATAATCCAAAGACTCTTCATATGAGAAAAACGAAATGGATCTTGCCATGTTTTACAAGTAGATAGCCGTTCAAACCGCTTGAGAAGGCCGAAATTTAGCCCAGATCCTAACTCCATGCCGAAATAGATCAGCTTGGTTCCTTGCAAAGCGGCAAGACCAAGATCACGATCAAACTAGGGTTCTTTTCTACACTGCTTTAAGGCAAAGGTGCCCATTTCGAAAATGCTAGATCCATATATATGGTATCGAGGTGTGAAAGGCCGTAAATAGTCCCTCATATCGTGCATGGGCATTTGAAATAAAGCCATCCATTGGCATCATGCTTCAAATCAGATCCTATTGGCTTTTGGTGAAGATCCCAAAAGCAAATCATAGAATCAAATCCATTAAGTTTTCCATCAACTCCGAGCAAAACGTTCAGGCAAGCTATTAAGACAGTCACCACGTAAAATACATCCGCATAGCTTTTCTATATGCAAATGGTGCTACCCATTGTATCTGCTAGCGCAGAGCACGTCCTGCTGACTGCGGAGTGGCCGCCATGTTTCTCACCCCAGGCTCAACCCATAAAACCACCTTCCTTTGGTACGCCATAACACAGGTCAACAGAAAATCTCTATATGAGAATATGCTAGGCATAGGGCTTCAAATTCAGTGCTCGTAGTCATACCAAGTAACCGAAAAGGATTTTCCAATACAATCAGATTAGCTATAGCCCAAAGAATCTTGTATTAAAGACCAAAGATATTTAGATAAATCCCCTGAATTGACAAGAACCTCACACACAATTATGTAAGCAAATATAAAGGATTACTTAGGTTCATCTTTGTAACCCCATGTAAACATAATAACTTGACTCACTTAAGGATATCTTAATATAAAATGAGCTTCTCAAATTAAATTCATGTATCATCAAGTATGTGTCAGCATCCGACTATACTTTGTGATCTTCCACAATTATCCATGTTAAAATCACTCGAGTTTCAAAGTTTTAATCATCTTCTTGTTCCAACTTAGAGCATAATTTAGACAATACCGCTTTTCAACTTGCTAAATTTGCATTCTTTCTTTCTTCTTTCTTTTCTTTTTCTTCTTCTTTTCTTTCTTTCTTCTTTCTTCTTTCTCTTCTTTTTCTTTCTTTCTTTTCTTCTTTCTTCTTTCTTCTTCTTCTTCTCCCACATCCCTCCTCAGATGTAGGACCTCCGTATGAGTATAAGTAGGACCCCCATAAAAGAGGGAGCAATACGTAACTGAACGAAGTACAATGAAGT